>JAEQBH010003203.1:0-1315113 GCA_016808115.1 Tetrastigma voinierianum
AAGCGAAAAATGGTGACTTTGCATCGATTTCCACGGATATCAACGGGGCTTGCCAGATAGCTTCCTACGCGCCAGTTGATCTAATGGGGCGCCACGGTAGATCGCGAACTCCTCGGCTTCATGGGCGCCTTCTGCGGCTATAACCCCGGTCCCGATTATGGATCCCGGCGACCAAGAAGACCTTATTCGTTATTGGGCAAGGAACCTACTGCTATCGGGTAATGCCTTTCGGACTAAAGAATGCAGGAGCCACCTACTAAAGGTTAGTAAACAGGATGTTCCAGAAGCAAATTGGAGCATCTATGGAGGTATATATAGACGACATGTTGGTAAAATCAGTTAAGGTTGAGCTATACATAATCCACCTAGCCGAGGCGTTCCAGGTCCTGAAGAGCTATAATATGAAGTTAAACCCAGTCAAGTGCGCCTTCGGAGTCTCCGTCGGAAAGTTCTTGGGTTTTATAGTCAACAGCCGAGGAATAGAAGCAAACCCAGACAAGATAAAGGTTGTCTTTCGACATGTTTGCCACCTTCAAACATTAAGGAAATTCAATGCACATTTGGAAGAATAGGCACAGCTAAGCAGCCGTGTCCAAAGGCCGGTGACAAATATCTTTCTTCGGGTTCTAAAGGCCTTCCGATGGGATGCCTGGCCTTCTGAGGAGGCATTCATATGGCGCCCAGAACCTACGAGCTCTCCCCACAATTCTAGTAAGCCCCTTCCAAGGGGAGAACTCCTCCCTCTCTACGGCCTTTCGGGCTTCTCAACTGGGTGCCGCCTTGGTCGAGAGGGCGGGTTAAGGTGAAACAACCGGGTATACTGGCCAGAACTCTGAGGAGCCCGGAGGGAAGATATCAGATGGAGAAGGCGATCTGGCGTTGGAAACTGCATTCAAAAGCTCAGGCCTTGTACAGCTCATACCGCCAGTCTGGCCGAATATCCGATGAAGCAAATACTGCATAAACCAGAAACCTTTGGAAGATTGATAAAGTGGGCTATAGAGCTAAGTGAGTTCGACATCAGATACCAACCAAGGACATCAATAAAAGGGCAGATCTTGGCAGATTTCATCATGGAATTCACCCAGCGAAGCACGCGAAGCTACTAGCGATGCTGACCTCCCCTGGAGGTTGTGTCCCACATGGGCCAGGGCGCCAATGCCCAAAGGAAGCAATGTAGTTACGGTCTTGACCTCTCAGGAGCGGGATAGATGTGGAATCGCCCGCCGTTGACTTCCGGCCTCGATAGCAGTAGAATATGGGGAAATTTGTCATAGTTGGGCTTAACCTCGCCCACTCCATGGAAAATTTGATCAGGCGGAAGTGAGCGGTGACTCCCGGTGGTAGTAAAGCGGATAGAAGACTCCTCACGAAGCCCGGAGGTGAGAATATGATCCTATACCTCGAAGGTCTCATGAGAGTTGCTTAAAAGTTCATACGAGTTTAGGTCAGACATGTGCAGAGCGAGAATTCTCGGGCGATGCCTTGGAAGGCAACCATGACCTCACAAAGAGGGCTGGCAGTTGATGCTTTGTTAAGCACCTCCCAAAACCCTCGGTAAGCATCGACAACTGGAGAGTCTCCCCTGTGATGTCGAGCAATTTGGATGGACCCAATATGGGATTACTTAGTGAAGGAACATTGCGAGCGACCCAGAAGGAGCATCAAACTCGAGCAAGGCCGACAAGATTCACCATTCATGAGGCCCTTTATAAGCAGAGGCTACATGCGCCCATTCTTAAGTGCGTAGGAAGGAAGATGCAGTATACTCAGTACGAGGCGTACATGTAGCCTTGAGAGGCTTGAGTGTGGCCCACGATGCTCGAAGCAGCAGGCGGGTCGGAAAATGCAAAGCTGTCGAGGGAGCATGCAAGATCTCTCATCTCCCATCTAAGCCACCCAACGTCAATCCACCAGAGCCCTAACGCACTGTGATGGGGGCTAGACATGTGGGACCCCTGGCATTGGGAGGGGCAATCTGAGGATTTATCATTATGACGGTGGATTACTTTACCAAGTGGTAGGGGCGAGCCCTTGCAGCAACAATCACGAGGAACATAGATCACGTAACTGTCGGCGTTCCATAATAGCCGGGTTCGGGATCCAGGGTCTTGTGTGCGATAATGGGAAGAGTTTGACAGTCTGGGTTCGGGATTTCCTACGTAGAAATCGGGAATCGAACTACTTTACTCATCACCCAGCTCATGCAATCCGATGGACAAGCGAAGTCACTGGACTCTCAAAGCTGTGGCGAAGACTAAATTAGAAGATCTAAGGGAAAATGGGTAGAATACCTCCCAGGGTGATATGGGCACACAAGGCCACAGCGCAAGTCCAGCAGCAGAGGCCCCGTCGCTCACGGCCTTTGGCAAAGCGGTAGCTCTGTCGAGTCGATTAAAGTCGCCAAGGATTGAATTTGCAAGTGCCGAACACAATGAAGAGGTTCTTCGCCTAAACCTGGATCTCCTAAAGAAAGCATGGCTTGGGTCTGAAGCGTATTGAAGACTATCACGAAAGGCAGCGAATACTATGACCCGAAAGGGTTAAACCCGGGAGTTACAAGCACAGCGACTGGTTTTAAAAAAACTTATGCCGGTAGGAAAGACCCCACATGGGAAGTGGGACCCGATTAAGAGGATATTAAAGAGCCATGTTTCATTTCAAAGAGTGTTGGCTTTCGGTTCAAAGAGCAAAAATAGCGCCCAGGCCACACAGTAGCTCATTTCAAAGCCGTAGCTCAAGGAAGGCCTTGTAGCCTAGGAGCCATTTTATCTCTACGGTTCTGGAAGCGAGTAGCCTAGGGCCTAGTAGCTCATTATGCGGAGCTTAGCGGTCGAGAGGCCTTGTGAGGCCATTTTAGCTATGTTGGAGAAGCAAAATGGCTGGGGCCCCGAGTAGCTCGGTTTTCCAAAACTAGCATTTCGAGGCACGGTAGCCCGGGAGCCATTTCAGCAGTTGAAAGGCAAAAATAGCCCGAGGAGCCCTAGCGACTCAATTTTTTAGGAGCTTAACCTTTCAGGAGAGGCCTTATAGCCGGGAGCCATTTTAGGTTAGTTGAAGAAGATTAGAATAGCTGGAGCGGTAACTCGGGTTTTTCGGGCTTAAGCGGCTGAGAGGCCTTGTAGCCTAGGAGCCATTTTAGCTCAGTTCAGAGAAGGTAGAATAGCCCAGGAGCCCCAGTAGCTCAATTATGCAGGCTCAGCGGCTCGGAAGAGCGAATAGCCCAGAGCCCCAGGTAGCACAGGTTTTCAATGCCCGTGAGGAAGGCCTTGTAGCCCAAGAGCCTGGGTGAGCTCGGGCTTGCGAGCTTAACCGCTTCAAAGGGCACACAACCCAAAAGGCTCAAAAAGTAGCTCCATTTTAAAGAGCTCAACGTACTCAGGCGCACAGCCTCAGAGCCCAAGAGCTCAATTTTTCAAAGCTCAACCACTCAAGGAAGGCCTTATAGCCCAGGAGCCATTTTAGCCTGGGCCAAAGAAGGTAATAGTTCAAGAGCCCCAAAGAGCTTAGTTTTTCGTAGCTTAAACCGCTCAAGGAAGGCCTCAGAGCTCAGAGCCATTTTAGCTAAGTTCGAGAAGGTAGAATAGCCAGATTCCAAGAGCTCAATTTATGTAGAGTTTAATCAAGCCAAGGAAGGCCTTGTAGCCCAGAGCCATTTTAGCTCCGTCTCGTAGAAGGCGGTATCAGCCCAGAGCCCGTGAGTTTAGTTTTTCGTAGAGCTTAACTGGGCCAAGGAAGGCTCTGCAGCCTGTGAGCCATTTTAGCTCGCCAAATAAGGTAGAATAGCCTAGGAGCCCTAGTAGCTCAGTTTTTCAGAGCTTAACCGCTTAAGGAAGACCTGGTAGCCTAGGAGCCATTTTAGCTTAGTTCAAAGAAGGCAGAATAGCCTAAGAGCCCTAGTAGCTCAGTTTTTTAGAGCTTAACCGCTTAAGGAAGGCCTGGTAGCTCAGGAGCCATTTTAGCTCAGTTCAAAGAAAGCAGAATAGCCCATGAGCCCTAGTAGCTCGCTGCAGCTAACTCAAGCCAAGGAAGGCCTTGCAGCCCAGAGCCATTTTTAGCTCGCCTGCAGAAGATGGAACAGCCCAGGAGCCCCAATAGCTCAGTTTTTCAAAGCTTAACCGCTCAAGGAAGGCCTTGTAGCCCAAGAGCCCAGTAGCTCAGTTTGCAGAGCTTAACTGCTCAAAAGGGCACAATAGCCCAAAAGGCCAAAGTAGCCTATTTTGAAGAGCTCAAACAGCTAAGTTTGAAGAGCTCAAATAGCTCAGAATCCCCAGTAGCTCAGTTTTTCAAAGCTTAACCGCTCAAGGAAGGCCTTGTAGTCCATGAGCCATTTTAACTCAGTTCAAAGAAGGTAGAATAGCCCAGGAGCCCCAAAGAGCTTAGTTTCTTCGCAGCTTAAATCGCTATGGAAGGCCTTGTAAGAGCCCATGAGCCATTCATTCTCGCTCAAAGAAGGTGTAATAGCCTAGAGCCTCAAGAGTTTAGTTTTTCAAAAGCTTAAACCGCTTAAGGAAGGCCTCAGAGCCCGGGAGCCATTTTAGTCTGTCAGCAGTGCAGATGAGCTCAAGAGCCCTTCTAGTAGCTCGCTTTTCTGAGCTAACCACTCAAGGAAGGCCTTGTAGCTCAAGAGCCATTTTAGCTCAATTCAAAGAAGGCAAAATATCCCAGGAGCCCTAGTAGCTTAGTTTTTCAGAGCTTAAACTGATCAAGGAAGGCCTCAGGAGTCTAAGAGCCATTTTAGCTCGAATTCGTAGCTGCGACAGCCCAGAGCCAAAGCTTAGTTTTGGAAGCACAACAGCTCAAAAGGCACAATAGCCCAAGAGCCTAGTAGCTCAGGTTGCAGAGCTTAACTACTCAAAAGGGCACAATAGCCTAGAAGGCTGAAGTAGCCCATTTTGAAGAGCTCAAACAAATTTCAAAAGGCGACAGCTCAGAGCCAAATAGTTCTAATTAAGAGCTCAAACAATTGTATATGCACAGCCCAGAGCTAAACAACTTAGTTTGAAGAGCTTAAATAGCTCAGAAGGCAGAATAGCCTAGGAGCTAAAAAGCTCAGTTTTGAAAGCTCAGCAGCTCAGAAGGCACAATAGCCTAGGAGCCCAATAGCTTAGTTTGCAGAGCTTAATTGCCCAAAAGGCATAATGTACCAAGAGCTAGATAAATTTCGGGCGGCAACAAATGCATTTACCAAGAGCCAAGCAAATTTCAATTTGGCAAACAATAAAAAGAACGATAAAGCCTAATCACAAATTCCCTGCTTATCAACGAAAAGTCACGTCGAAGCAATACAAAAATCCTAGGCTTCCGCCGCCCGAAAAATACGCGAGGTTAAAATAAAAAGCTCCAGCGCCTCACAGGTCGGGCCCGATTCATGTGGCAGGGTCAGCGTAAAGCCCTAGCGGGCAAGGCAGAAGAGCTGGCCTCCGGAGGAACCCGAAGATCATCAGGCAAGGGAGCACGGTCAGGGGCCCTAGAAAGCACCTCGTCAGCCTCGAGCCGCCTCAACTCGTAACAGATTCATTTGGAAGTTAAACTCAAAAATGCAGGAAGCAGAAGCCTTGTCTTTGGAGCATGACCACCGGAGGCCCATTGGGTCACCGGGCACTTGTCTCCTAAGCTCTGCCTCGCTTTGGCCCTCCCATTTCTTAAAGCCTCACGCCTCTCAAGGTCCACCCCAGCTGAGATCCTCAGTCACGCTCCACGAACTTCCGGCCTCAAAGCCTCTTAGCGAGACCTAGTCCAGCGTCGTCCCTTTGTGCCGAATTCATATAATGACACAGCTCCTCTGTGGCCAACCGCAGCTCGTCCTCGGCGACCCTCAAGTCCTTCCAGGCTTTCTTTTCTTTATCCTCTACCCGCCTCGCCTTGAAGCATCTTGAGTTAGACCTATGCTTCTGGCTCTAGTCGGGTCTCTTATCTAGCTGAAAATTTGGCCTTCTCGGAGAATTAGGAGGCAACCTTAGCCTTATAAGACTTGCATGCTGGCGAAGCCCTCGTTAGGTTGGCCCATGCCGAGGCCCTTCACGTGGTAGCCTGCAAGAGACAGAAAGAGTCAGTGTAATACGAGCAATAAATGGACCCAGTGAAGGCGCGTGAAACGAAGCGTTCCACACAGGCGTAAGAGCGAGCCTCCTCAGCGGACCGGGTGTCCACCTTCAGGTCGAATCGCAAGGATCAGAGAAACTTGTGTGGCAGAGCTCCATGAAGTAAGGGAGTCCTCCCACCCTGACCTGCCGAAGCGACCCCTCCCATCGTACGTCATTGGAGGAAGGGCAGCACCACCTGAAGCGTAGGACTCTAGATGAAATAGGAAGAACCTCCCGAGGCTCGGCCGCCCCTTCGAAGGAAATCTCAGCTCGACCGGTAGATAAAGCGAAAGGAGGCCTTTAGGTCTTACCTAGACGGGGCAACCCTCGAGGAAGCAGTTTTAAGCTTCGGCTCCTTCTCTTCTTTGCGGCACCTCCAGTGGGTTAGTTCTCCCAGTGAACCCCAGCGATAGGGAAGCTCTAAAGCAAAGTGAAGAAGACTTTGAGACATGGAGTAGAGAAGGCTTCATGACGGAAGGAGGAGAAGGCCTCTGAATAGGAAGTCGTGCAGGCTTCACCAAGCTGACAGAATATCGGGCCCAATAAACTCGAACCGAGTGGGTGGCATAACTGACCTCCACTTCACCTCTTCATCCTTAGGGCTAAGACCAGGCTGCACACCTGAAAACCACAACCAAGCGAGTTGAGACGCAAGGACTTCCGAAAATTAGACCTTGGAGTTGGGACGAGGAGAACTCAGGTTCAGGGGTAGTCCCGAGGTTAGGCATGGCGTATCTTCACGATCAAATGAGTTGTATTCCCGATTGCGTACTAGAAAAATAACGTTCCTTCTAGAATTTATGGGAAGATGGCATGTTGGAAATAATCAGCCTAGAGCTGGACCGCTTAGAAATGTATAAGAAACCTTATGTGGACTCTTTTACACTAAAAAGGTCTAGTAATAGAGCTAGGCTAGGAACCCCCAAGCCTTTATCTCTGAAAATAAAGAGGTAGCCCAGCGCTACGAGTTGGGGGAAAGTGGTACAGGTGGGCGTACGTTGAAGTCTTGAAGGACCGCACTTGAAAGGGTGTAAAGGGAGGCGGAGACCGTTTTAAGGCCACCTAAAAGCGAACCATCTTAGGAACATGAGACGACATAAGAGGTGAGAAAGTGCGGGCCTTGAACACGGATACCGGCCCGGAGGTCTATAGCGAGTGGCAAAAATTTCAGCATATGAAGGCTCGACCCGACTAGGGCCCACTGCATCCGAACACCTCACGGCAGTCCTAAGATATTATGATCCGGTTGGGTACCTTATCTCTCTAATCCTCTCTTTGCCCTTGCTAGCGGAGGAGATGACCAAATAATGGGCCTTACTTGGTGCAGCAGGAGACCACCATACCCACCTACTGTTGGTCGGACCTGTCGAGGCGGGCTACCTCCTATATGCGGGCGGGAAGTGGGCTGGACCTAAGTAGCCGCAGCATGATTGGGCCAGATAAAGAAAAGCGAAAAGAATGACAAAGAAACCGAGCACATCCAAGCGGCAGAAGGCCAAGGCGGGAAAATTTAAGAAGAATAAGGAAGGCGTCTTGAATTTACGGAGAAACAAAGAAAATGATCCTCAGGAGGCAAGATAGTAAAGCAGTCACAGAGCAACGAACCAAAATCTTTGAAGGAAAATCCATGGAGGAAGAGGACTGAAGCAGGAGGAATCTGAAATACTTGCGGAGGATGTCCCTAAAGGCAATAAATTGATAATAGAATTAACGACACACAATCGAAAAGTCGTCATTATCATAAGGCGTTTGTGGTAACATATTTGATCAGATATCCCAGAGTAGCCACGTGGAAGTCACACCCAGATCCATGAAACGATACAACCACTTTACTGGCTTTGGCCAGGGCTAGAGACGATTGGGTTGCAATAATGGCGCGACCCAGAACTGAGAAACCCGGATCTTCCCGAAGCAAAAGGGATAAGACGGGCTAATAAGGCGATAAAAGAGCTTTCGACCCACCACATATGCGACCGCAGCGAAGGCCCGGGTCGGGGACCGATTCTACGTCACGAGAAGCGGTGGCGTGCGTCCAAAGGGCAGAGTATTAGAAAAGTATCCACTTCCTAATTAAATCCTCGCTGATGCAGGGAAGTAGGATATTTCTAATAATTATTCATCAATTATTCCTTATTAATTGGTTAACGATAAGGAAAAGAAAATCCTTCACCCAATGGGAAAATATTAGTATCATCATCGACTAGGAAAGTTATCATGACCATCAGTTATAAATACCGAGCCTTTGGCGGTGAAAGATGCGCTAAAAATTCATTCCTAAGCGGTGATCTTCTCTTCCGGAAAGAGCGGCTTAGGCGTCGGAGGGAAAGCAGCAGGCGATCTGCCAAATGCCTGACCTTGTTTTTGCAAAAGGCGACATCCGAGTCGGCGGACCGGCTAACAAGTTTCGCGAGCTTCAGAAATGTTGAGTTGAAAAGGCATCATATATATATATATATATATATGATTCTAAACCTTTCATGTTATTTTGGAAAAAATAACATATTTGGGCTAATAAATGTCTTTATCTTTATAAATATTTACATGCATGTTTTTAAAGAAAGGTCATTTTTACTTTAATAAAAGGTATTTTTTTTATTAAAATGAAACCAAAAATTGATGAAGGTTAGGGCTGTTTGTTCCTGTTTCTTAATATGGTTTTTTTTGTTATGAAAAATATAGAGAATACTTAAAATTTGTTTCCTTCCCATTTTTATATTCTAAAAAATATGGAGAATACCAAATTAATACAAACGACACTAAATTCAAAACACTTTGTGTTTTCAATATCAGTTTTCAAACATAGTCGTCCTTTTTTCTGTCTCATTCTTGTTATTTTTAGCCCATTTTTCTCAAATAAGGAAATGGGATTTTTTTTTGTCATTTTTTTTCCTTAAATTACATATCTTTATTTTTATTGTTTAATAATGTGGTTATTCCTCAAACATTTAGGTCTTATTGACACTTTTATGTTGTTGTCGTCTTATTATAGTATTTGGTTTGTCGTTGTTTATGCAAGCAGTGGTGTTTTTATCTTATTTGCGATCAACTTTATTTGTGTGGAGTGTGATTTGAACCGTGAAAGTTGGTGTCAGAAGACCCTCATATTATGGTTATTAATATGTTGAAGCACTAGAATAGTAGATATTCTAATCACTATATTATCAAATTTATAGGCTTTATGTTTATTTATGCTATTAACTTAGATATTATTTCATTCTTTATAGTTTTTAGCGATTTGTATCTTGGATCTATCAATCTATTACAAGTTTGAATCAATAAAATTAATTTTTCTTTTAAAACAATAACAGTTTTCAAAAACAATAATAATAATAATAATAATAATAACAGTTTTCAAAAACAATCAAACAAAAAAAAAATAAAATCGTATGAAACTTTTGAGGAGTTCATCCACTAAACTCAATAGAGTTAATGAATGGGTCAATCCAACCCATTTCAAGCCGATCCACTCGAGACGCATGTCAAAACGAGTTAGGTTAATTTGGTTCATTTCTATTCGGGTTAGCTTTCAGCTAACCCAACCTAGTTCATAGGGCGTGTGGGCCAAAACAAACTAAAACCTTAAAAAAAATGCTAATTTTTTTTTTCACAAATTCTTTCATTTTTCAAATAAAAATAAATAATATATAACTATATAATAGTAATTAATATATCAAATGATTGAGTCTAAACCATATAATACTAGTAAACAAATTTAAATAAATAAATAAGGAAAAAAAAACATAAACAATACTTTCTATTTTCTTTGATATGATCCATCTTTTCTTTTTACATGATTACATCTTTTTTTTTAATATGATTTATATTTTTACCTATTAATTCTGTAAACTTTTAGAATATTCTGCACCTAATTTCATTTATATATAAATAATAAAAATATTTATTTTCCAAAAATGCATGTATAATAATGAAATATCTTATTTGTTTTGAAAATTCATGAAGATATAATCATATTAGAAAAGAAATAAGTGTATAATTTTTGTTGTAAAAAAAAGTGTATAATTTTTGTTAACTATTTTAAAAATAACAATATTTTGTTATTAAGACTAGTTTTAGTAATAAAATTATTTAAAATATATTGATAATTTAGTTATTAAATTTAATTTAATTTATAAACTAGTAGGATAAATACAAAAAAAATGAAATTATAAATATTTAAAATAGGATCAATGAAATAAATGAAAATATATCAAATATTAAAACTGGCAATTTATTTAATTAAATGTTGTTGGTAATTTTTCATACAAGATTTTTTAAGTGTTAAATTATCATATAAATTATATTACAAACATATATTTAAAAATTGAAAAAAAACATTTAAAACAACAAAGTTTAATTAATTAATTATATATTATAATAAATATTATTATTAAAAACCACATATGCTACAAAAGCATAGATTTGACTTCATGTTTAGAGTCAAAATATCAAATTTTGTAAATATATCCTTGTAAAGTCTTAATTACTAAGTTAAATTAGTTACTTAAAAAAATTAAATAAAGATTTCGGGCTAAACGAGCCAGCCTGGACCAAACCCACATTGGACATAGGTCAAAATGGGTCAGACCAATTTGACCCGGATTATTCAGAGCATAAATTTTCCAGTCAAACCCTCTAAAAAATCAATCAAAAATGGGTTATCCCATTGGATTTAACCTATATTACTAGCTCTAAAACTCCACAATTTAATACAACGCCATACTCACGGATATGGAAAAAAAATAATGTCAGTTGTAGAATATCAGGATATCTCATATTAAAAATTTCATCTTTTAATTAATTATTACTAATTAAATTTAATATTTTTTAATACATAAAAATTTCTTTAAAACCTCTTTTCCTAGTGACTTCATCTACGTTTAGTTCATTGATTCTCATTATTCTTTTCATATTATATTCTTCTTTGGATCTTGTAAACTGATTTATTCTATCAAAATTTCTATTAATTATGTCTAATCTTATTTTGGACAACTAATTATCACTCATCTAAATATAATGAATTGAAAGAAAGTACATTTTCACATGATATGAAAAAAGCGCAAATTTATAATACAATTTTAAGTAGTTATCTAATTAATATTTTATCTCTAATAAGCAAAGGTATAAAATTTGATTATATACAGAAATTATATTCATAATCATTTTATATATACATGAAAATACAATTTTTCTAAGAAACTGTCAAATCATAAATAATATTAGATAATTTAATTTTAAGGTATAAAAATAAAAATCACTTCCTAATTAATCATAATATTTTCTAAATGAATTCATTAATCAGCCTCATATTATCCTAATTAAGACCACTAATCCAAAATGAACATAAATGTATAGACATCAAATAATTATTAGTTGACCTAATATTATTAACAGTTAGATTTAACCTAAAATTGTTGCTAACCACACTTGAATCATTCTTCCTTTATCTTTTTATATTCCAATTTCTAAAAAAAATCAAATGAAGCTACCCATATAGCCATATCCTAAAACCCATTTAACGTTTATCATGAAAACCCACAATAAAAATTACCAACTTTTTACAACTCAAACCTTGACTTATAATATAGTAAATTATCTTACTCGGGATTGAACCCGAAAATCCTCCACTCACTTTTATCATGCACATTTAAATGTTGAACACCTTACCCACATGAGTTAGGCATGATGGACCATAACCCTTATCTCACTCAATCTTAAATAGCCAAACAAATTTAACACCCAAATCTTATCTTTTTCATCTTTAAAAAACCTAGTATCCTAGCTTTGTGATGCATTTCTTTTCGAGAGATTGGTAGGAAATGTTGCATGGAGAATGAATTCACAACGCTAAGGAAAGCTCCTAGCCATGTGACCAAATGTTTAACACTGGAATACCATAACAAGTTTCCTAAAATATTAAGTTTATAGAATTTGGATTTAATAAAAATGTCATGTTTCACACCCTTCCTCAAGTGTTGTCCTGTACCTGCATATGGAGAGTTAAACAAATCAAACGGAGTCCAACATCATTGACTTTCAAATACACAAATGGGAAATATGAATCAAATATTCAAATTGCAAAGAGATGTCTGAACATTGGTATCGATGGCCGGCTAGATAACATATTAAATTATCAGCTCTCCAAAAACGCTCCCGATCTTATAGTTACGGTTTTAATATTGTTTGCACCCAAATTACAAAATTTGGCTTGATCCGGTGATGGGTTCAGGCTGGCGACTTGAAAGTCGAGCGATGAATAAAGTCCAAATGAAAAGAGGCCTAGATCTATTTGTACAAGCCTATGAAAGTCGAGGATGTTATGAATTTTTTGAATTTTTGGAAGTCAAACGATGCATATTTGAGGTGGCAGAGAAATAGGTAGTTATCTACTGATGTGGAATATTTTTTAGGAACAAGCCTCCATGATGGAGACGTGGAAGATTTCTTGAGAATCAAGACTCCACGATGGAGTTGTGGAGAAGTACTTGAGCAAGTGTAATGCGGAGGACATGGGCCAGATACTTGAAGAGTAGAGAGAATGAAATTCAAACTTGGCGACAAATCTTCTATGTCTATAAAAGGAATGAGAATAGTGAAGCGAAACGAACAATCAATCAACAACTCAGGCTTCAATGTGCAATCTTGACAAATCTTGAAACTTCAAACAGCTTTGACAAAATTTAGCTTTAAATAGCTTTCGAGAAAATTCAAGCTTTTCAACGAGCTTCGGCAATCTTAATATGACTTTATTTCTTGGCTTTACTTGATTTGCTCTAAATTTCGATGAGTGTTATTTCATTCATTAAGCATTAAATCATCTTTTCTCTAAATAGTACAACATTACGGTTGCAAGTTCTATTGAGATTTTATCAAGTTTTCCGTCTGATATGTTTTCACAATCAAATCTAATGTTTACCTCAACAATTTCGATTACGGTTGCAAAGTATCATTTCAAATCCTATCAATTTCAACAGGTGTTCCATTCCTTCTCGGGAAATCTAACACTTTTGCCAACTGATTAATTCCTAATATTTCTCATCGTACATTTTCCGCTTTGATTAGGAACCTCAGAGGCAGGCCTACATAGTTTGATTAGAAGTTTGATATACGAGTCATTCCAGTTTAGAAACACTTTAATTTCTGGCGACGCGTCAGCATATTTTTGTATGTTTCGTGTGAAGTTAAAAATCTTTTAACATAATTTTGGCACTCTGGTGGGACCCCATTTTTGTGAAGCTTCTCTTTCGATCGGACCCGCATCACTTTAAACATAACTTGGTGGGACATCTTTGCGAAGCATCATCGGTGGATCGGATGCCACCAAAGATGAGAAGTAAGCCAGTCTTGAGTGGGACTCGATATTCGGTGTTGTGAGGCGGCATAAAGTTCCTTCCATCCATGGTGGAATAATTTGATAGAAATACAACATATTATTTCCAAGAAGAATTTGCATTAGACAACCCATTCGGGTATGAAGTAGGCATTGGTAATATAAATAATGATGATACTTATGTTTCTAATGTTGTTGAGTTTCAACCAATGATCGAGAATCTACAGAGATTGAACGCGTTGGTTGGACAACGTTTGGATGAAAGAATGGTTGCTTAAGCAGAGGCTGATTCTAAACAACTCAAAGTTATGTTGACGAAAACTAAAGCCATGTCGGAGTATGCACAAACTTTGATAGATGAAGTTGATGAACATACCAGAAAAACATCGCGGCGAATTAAAGGTAATGTTGCGAGCAGAACAAGCGATCTCTCGGGCTTCGAGGCCATCACGAAGCGATCTCTAAGATGCCCGAACCACAGAGGTTAGAACTGACTTCTCGATTCATTAGGCAACAAGCTAGGCAAGTAGACAAATCAATTGGACTCGAGGGTAACTCCCGGGAATTTTCGGGAAGCAAGTGGACCTCGCATGCTCTAAGCAGGTTGAAAATGCGTATCTACACTCACATAGGAGGAGAAGGAAGTTGAAAAATTTAATAGAGAATGTCCTAATTTTGTTAGGACAATGGCTCCTCAAAGTGTAATGCTTCTTTTCTTGGGTTACACAACACAGAGTTTTATAATGAACCACTTCCTTTGGCTGAGCCACGGGAGTACTATTTCCTGCTTAGGGGTAGGTATTAATAGAGGCCAGCAAATTCCTTAGCCTTTTATGCAGTCACCTCCACCACCACCAAATTTTGAGGCAATAAGGGAAGCAGTACAGGAGCTATACGGGCCTGGCCTTAGACAGGTTGGTCGCCTAGAATTTTATAAGTCATATCCATAAGCAATCGATAGAGATAATCCTTACGAAGTATAGTTCACAATTCTGCTATGGAAAAAATGGACGGTTGACTTTGGGCATACAGCCAAATTCATAATTACGGTGTAAAGTGCCAACTATGAAAAAATTTCTATATCTTCCAAACTGGGTTGTTCCTTTCACTAGCAGATATTTTGCGGCATGCGACATTTGCCCGACAGATTCTATCATGAGTTAGCATGGGGGAAATGGAGAAACTGGAGTTCCACACAATTCTTGGAGTAGAACTAAGATTTGCATAACAAAATTATCAAGGGTAACGGAAAGGGGTGGAGTGTTAGAAGTCATTTATCCTTTCCGTTTCAAAAGAATGAGAATATATGCAAAATCCACGTCTCCCGTAAATGAAATGCGTGAAAGATAGCACATAGGGGCCTTGATATGAAACGAGAAGAAGTTCCAAGGTAATAAAATTTCAAAGACTTCTATGTAGGTTTGCTGCTAAGGTAACAAAATATGAAAAGAGGCCATGGGAAGAAAATCGCGAAGAAAGACCTCATGAGACTTCTTGCCGTGAGGTTGATTAAGAATTATTGTAGCGGATCTCAGGGCATGTTCTTTCCTTAGTCCTCTACTAGTGAAAGCACATGACTTATGGAGAAGTCACAGACCTCCAATACACAAGCACAATATACTTTTGATGTAAAATTGAAATCTTTGATTTCATACGAAAGAAATTCATCATTTCCCCCAGATCACCAGCTCCCAGTAAAGAGGAACTCAGGGGAAAAGTATAATGTAAATATCATAACTCCTGGAATCATGGTACTAATTCTTATTGGAATTTTAGGAATATTATCCAGAACATAATCAACAAGGGAATACTAAAGTTCCCTAAGAAAAAAGAGGCCATGGTGGTTGATGATCCTTTCCGCGGTGAAAGCCCCGATTGCTATAGTTACTCTTGTCGGGCGGAGTTTTGAATGAAAAAGAGGATGAGAAGTTTTCTCCTATTAGATAAAGAAAGGTCTGGTCCTTAAGCAATATCTAGTTTATAGGATGAATTGGTAGTAAAGGAAAAGTGTCTACGACGAGGCTGAAAAGAGATGGAGACATCCGTACCCATTTCAGAAATCAGAAGGAGAAACCCTTCAAAGAAAAGAATGCTTCTCCAAACAAGAGACATACTTTTCCAGAAGGAAAGGGCAAAAACATTTCAAGGAGGAAAATACCTCCAAGGTTTGTTGTCCCTCCTCTTGTTCCACTTGAACAAAAGTGGCATGTGTTGTAGCATAAGAAATTTCCTTAAAAGCTCACCAAAACTCAAAAGGATGTAGGAAATGAGGCTATGGAGAAAATAAATTACTTAAAAATGTCTAAGCAAAGAAACAAAGAATTTGAAGAAGAAATGAGGCTACTTGAAAACCAAATTTGGAAAGGAAGGAATTGCAAAAAGATAGAGTCTGATGCGGATCGATGAAAATCTTGAAATATTTAGTATTTTGATAGGTACCTTTCCTTGGTCTTTGAAATGGTATACTATTTCTCTAACTTTACCATATTTTTTCAAGTAAAAAAAAAAATTAGAGGAAAGCTTAGTAGAGGTGGAGAAAAAACATTTGCCAACTGGGGAAAAGTATAGTCATAGGGTAATCACCATTAACCCCTTTGGAGGAACCAAAGCTCAGAAGGTGATACTGGAAAAACCTACTATGGAGATGACAAGGCACATAAGTCCTCTCTATGTGAGAGCACACTTTAATGGTAAACTAGTATCTAAGGTATTGGTGGATAATGGATCGGAGTCAATAGGATAATATTGAGGATGTGAGAGTTTTAGGAAGAAATAGTGGTGATTGAAAAGCAGAGTGTGCATGCTCGGCTTTTACTAGAGAAATCTCTAAGACTCTAGGTGTATTCCCTATTGACATCACTATGGGTAGTAAGACTTCCTTATCAGCTTTCTTTGTGATTAATTCTACTGCTAATTACAATGCTTTGTTAGGAAGAGAATGGATTCATTCCAATTGGTGTGTGTCATCATCCTCCGCTTCCTGATTTTTCTTTGTTTTGGAAGGTGATGAAGTAGAAATGGTATGGGCGAGACCAAACAACCTTTCATTGCAACCTCAGATTCTATGGAGGCTAGTTACTATGACTAAGAGTTTGGTCCAATAAAATTCAAAAGAAAAAAGAAGAATGGGACTCTAAGGGAAATATACATGGAGTTAAGAGATATTGGTGACATTAAAGACCAAGTTGCCAAAATTCTTAAGACAACTGCTATCATGCCTTTTTGGCCGATAAATGGTATGACCATCGAGGAGATCAATGACTAAATATTCTCATGAAGAGAATACGACCGTTGCAACCACGTCATTCAAAATGCAAATGCAGCTAGTTACAGAAAAAGTTACAAAACAGTTCCTAAAACATTTGTGGGTAAAGTAATTTATGAAGAAGAATCGGATGAGGAGGAAGAAATTCAAATTTGAATTTAGACAACTCCTCTTAAAATAGAAGATAATAAACCTCACATACATGATCTTATGGAAGAAGTCAACCTCAGCACTATGGAAGAGCCAAGGATTACTTACATCAGTTCTCTCTTATCCACTAACTTGAAAGAACAAATCATATCATTGTTGCAGGTATTCAAAGATTGTTTTGCTTGGAATTATGATGAAATGCTAGGATTGGACTGAGGCCTTCCCATTAGGCCCTAATTTCATCATTTCCAACAACCACCTAGAAGAATGTCCAAGGAAGTAGAGTTAAAGGAGAATGAGGAAATTGAGAAACTCTTGAAGGCCAAATTCATCAGGCCTACAAGGTATGTTCAATGGTTAGTGATGAGTCTTAAACTCATCTATTTTTAATCCATTTTTCTACCCTAATTTTAGTATTTCAGAGCTATTTTAATGCCAAATTATGGAGTATTTACAAACTTTGTGTTTTGTAGGAGTTAATTCAAAAAGGAGAGATTTCCATCAAGAAAGAAGGGAAAAACAACAATTGCAGCAGTCTTTTTCGCGACAAAGTTCGGCGTGTCGTGACAAAAGTCTAAGCAAATGGCTGGAGAACTGTGTTGCAACAATATTTTCTATGTTGCAACACAGAATCCACATTGGCAAATAAGCTATGTATGACAAAGAGAACTTTGTCGCGGCGGAAATGGGAAGAAGCTAGGCGAAGTGAGATCGATTATGTTGCAACATAATGAAGACGAAGGCGATCTATGTGTGGCGAAATTTACTCTCAATGGCCCTGCTCTTGCAACATGGAGAGATGGTTGAGACGAAGAGAGCATTGAAAAGTTTGAGTCGCGACGGAGAAAAATTTATGTCGACGAATGGCGCTCACTTGTTAGGTAGCCTGGTCACCTGACAAAGGAACCCAACGTTGCAACATACTTCAAGATGAGGAGATAAGTCTATGTCGAGACATGGATTTTAATGTCACGACATGGATCTTAATGTCGCAACACAGAAATAAGCTGAAAGAAGAGAAACGAGGTCGCGACAAACTTTTCTAAGTCGCGACAAAGGTTTCAACACAATGTAAAGAAGTTCTGTCGCGACATAACAAAAGCGGGTTCTGACGGCCAAATGTGACAACACCAAGCCATGTCGCAACATTAAAACAAAGCGCAGCAAAGTCAAGCTTAGTGGCAACAACCTCTGTCGCCGCGAGACTTTCTTGAGTCACGACGAAATGTAAATAATACCCCAAACGGTGTTCTGACATAACCTGAGCGGAGATGTTGTCGTGACGCATGAAAACTTGAATTAGCGACACCAGCAGTTGCCTTTGAAGCGTGTTGCGACACATGATTATCGATGTTGCGACATAACTGTTTGAAGAATGCACAAAATATTGTCGCGAGAAATGAAACTCTGTTGCGACAGAGTTATCATATTAAAGGAAAGAAGATTGTCTGAAAAATGCGTTTATGGCCAGACGAAAGAACCACGAGATCTTCAAGTCGCGACCAGGCATTTTATACGCAACAAAGACACAAAACTGCAATGGACCAAAGCTTCTGGGTTGCGATGAAGGCAAATCCGGGCGTAATTTTTATGTGGATTTGCATAGCCTATTTGAGGCCCAAAGCACGGGCTCTATAAATAAACGACTACGGCGAGCGTCGATCGACATCAGACGAAACTAAATTACCAGGAGCTAAGGACTCACGTAGTATATTTTCTTTTATTTTCTTATTTTCTTTTCTTAGTAAGATTAGATTTATTAAGTTGTTTAATTTGTTTCTTGGATCTAAAAATAGTAAATTGTTCGAGAAGTTTTGAAGTTGAATTTAAATCACAGAAATTCATTTTACAATTACTGTTTCAGATTCAATGAACTCCAGACAAACATTGGAACTCATTTCTTCAATTGATTGTAGTTACAGTGGAATTTTCCCTTATCGGTGTTCGGTGTATCTTTGTAATCCCGAGTTTTCGAAACACAACTTCTCTTTGGGAAAGATCTGATGTTAGTTATGGTCTTTTACGCTGATGAAAAATTGAGTTGAATATTGAATTTATTTGAATGGTGTTGTTCCTAAAATTAATTGTTTCCAATTTTAGTAGCTTATACCCATGAAAGGATTATTGTTTGGCTACGTTCCGGGAGGCCCTCAGGTACTTACTCGAGATGAAGATTCTTGAGCACATACCAGTTAGCAGGGTATGCTAGACTAATATTGAAGAACTAATGAGCTCTGAAAGGTTACTTAGATATATCCTCAATTTGCTCATGGTTTGAGAATGGGTTGAGTGATATATCAATTTAATCAATCAGAGATCTCTCCTTGGTCGGAATAATGATCTTGATCCCATGTTAGCATGAGATCTAATCAAGGAAAGAGAAAACTCTTTCAGATCTTAAGGATGGGACATCGATGCGTTCTAGAAATCTAGTAACTACATGTTGAAACAAGAAATGCACGAGTCATAAAAAATGGGTGTGAAGTATTGGAAAAGAAAAATACACCCAGATCTTACGAGACCAATTCAGTACAAGTAGTGATTAAAGTCATGATTCAAAAATAGACATGAACCTACATTCGGTGAAAAGTATGAGATTAAAGGAAGAATCAGACTTCTCTACCTTACCTTCTTGATAAATTCAGATTCCAACTGGGGAAAATAGAATGAGATTATGATCACGGGGAATTGTTATTCCACGATAGTGAAATCCCGATTGTCTACTTCCGGCTGACCAATAGAATGCAGTCCGGTTGTCTTTAGGATTTAAAATTTTCTCTTTATTTCAAATGTAGGATTCCGGTTATTAAAATTCTTATTAGGTTACTAAATTTTATTTGAAATGGAAGTTCAAATAGTGTAGAACTTGAGTAGTTGGGGTAATTGAAGTTTAAATTCTTTTAAATCTTTGTGGGAACAATATCCAGACTTATTGATCCACTTTATTACTTGTACGACCTATGGACTTGCAGTTTTTAAGACCAAATTAAATCTTTAATTGATTTCAGTGATAAAAATTATTCTTCTTATGAGCATACAAGTTATATTTGGTCTTAACAAGTTTTTGGCGCCGTTGCCGAGGATTTTAGTCAGTCTATGTTTATAATCCTTTGGTGGTAGTGTCGTAAATTTGTATATATCATATGGTCTTAACAGTTAGTAAATATTGTTCTTGTGATGAAAAATGGAAAACTTGGGTATGTGGGGATTTGGGATTTAAAATGTCACCTCCCTCCTAGAGGACATGTATGTGATGCCTATTGTAGACATGTTAGTTGATTCTACTACTAATAATGAATTGTTGTCCTTTATGGATGGGTTCTCTAGTTACAATAAGATTTTAATAGCAGTAGAAGATATGCCTAAGACTACCTTTAGATGTCCTAGCTCTATAGGGACATTTGAATGGCTAGTCAAGCCTTTTGATCACCACTGAGTGTAATGGGAGTCTCCAGCAACATCTCAAGAAAACATTCAAATTCTCCTCATTCAACGGCGAATCGTGACCGATATTTTTGCTTAAGGTAGGAAAGGAGATGTGTATAGGACAATCACTTGTCATCATAGGTTGTAGATTACAAAAGCAAAGAAGATAACCTGAAGCATAGAGCGAAAGAGGCTTTACAAGCTGAAAAAAAATTCCAAATAAATGACTACAAAGTTCGATCAAGCCTCATCAATTTATAATTGTTCGAAAATGTCGAGCCCGAGATCATGGAAAAATGAAAAGAATAGAGAGAATCCCAATATCCAAGACAATGCTGGCGAGATGCATCAACTTCCTATAATTCTGAAGCCAATTTTGTTGTCTCGTCACATTGGGAAGTGATGAGTCTAAAACTCATCTATTTTTAAGTTCATTTTTCAAGAATATTTATGGTTTAAAAGTTCACTTTAATGTAGAATTATGGAGCTTTCACCCAAATTTCTTGTTTTGCATAAACTAAATGAAATAAGAAGAATTCAGTAGAAAAATGAGTAGAAATCAACATGAGGTAGAAATCAACATGGTCTGAGGCCAATGGCGACATCGCGTGATTTCGATGTCGTAACATTATGTGGAGGAAGTCTTGAAACCATGGTAATATTGCAACATCAGCTGGAGAAGGGAAAGCACATATCACGATGTCAACATCTGCGACAATATGGTTCTGACCTCGACTAGAAGGAAGGACGGAAGCTCAGTTTTAAATGTCATGAAATTAAAACAATGTCGACATTGCTTGAAAGCGAACTTGAAGACCATAAAATTTAATGTCACGACATCTGATAGGAAATGTATGACCTTGATCAAAAGCGACACAGTGATGAGACAAAGTAAATTAGTGCCCAAATAGTGCTATTTTAAGCCTGTTTTGTGCAGTTTTAGGCACTTTTTGTATATTAATCGCTTAATTAACTTTAATTGGCACATTAAGGTCCTCGGCTATACTATTGATCGCATTTTGTGGCTATTTTGTAGTTTTGCAAGATATTGGGCCAAAATTATGAGTCAATTCAACCACAGAAGAACCAGTTGAACTCATCGTTCTGGTCGATCCAAAGAAAAAAATAGTGAAAAAATGGGCAGTCTGAATTTTCTGCACTTGAGGTTGCGAATTCTGATTCTTGAGAATTTAGTGATCTTCTTGACGCCTTTCTCTTGCCATTGTTCGAGTTCACCTTCGCCTTCCTGGCCTTACTTTTGACTTTTTTTGTCACGTTTTTAGTTTTCTTCCTATTTTCTCCTTGTAATAGTGTTTGGATTTGTAGTTTTTGTAATTTGTATTGGGGTTTGGCTATAAAAGCCCCCATACAAGACACTATGGAGGACTCTTTGGATCATTAATAAAGGTTCTTTTTGGGAGGGAACCTTTAAGCTCTTCCCTCTCTTTCTCTAGTTTCTCTCATTTTCTCTCACTTTTTGGGCAGCCAAACACCCTCCGAGGATGACAACTCGGAGGGGATGAGTCAACTAGAACCCCCTTCCTCCTTGAGTAGAGGGTCCTTTGGGCACGAGGATCTAGGGCCAGAATGAGGAGTTCCACGTTTTTCGGTGCTCACTGCTCATTTGTGAGCCTCCTTTAACTCTAGGTTTAGATCCCTTTGATTCATGTTGAATAGTGATTGCCAGTAATCTTTAGTGCTCTTTGGATGCTTAATATTAGATCTTGTGATGTTCATTAATTCACATTTAATACCCATTGCGATGGAGTGAGAACTTGTTTACCTTATTGAGAACATTAATGGCGATGGTGTATTTGGATAAATTTAATAAGTTCAGTTTTATAACTATACCATGAAGATCCGGTTGAGGGGTATTATAGGTCATCCTCCTGGCGGAAAAGTTAAATCCTCATTTACCACTAGAGACTTAACCCCTAATTGTTCTGGCGCATCGGGTTCTCTTGCATTTGGATTTATTTTCTTGTTAGTTTTCACCATCAAGGCCCGTTGTTTTCATCAAACCTTAAATCAAAACAAATTCACCTTTTTGAGTGTTTGCCCAGATCATTTTGAAAGAACTCATCACAATGTTATAGGCCAGTCTGTGTTAAGCTATGTATGGCGTTAGGAGAGGATGGGTTTATAAATATTGTTGATTCTGGATACTCTTGCCACATGAATCAAAGTCTAATCATGGCAGCTTACATAATATAGAATTTGCTCATCCTGTAAAACATTGCAAAGTAGTGAATAATAAAGATTCAATGTAAGCCTTGGATATAAAAATATAGTGATATAAACTTAATATATGATTCTTGAAGCAATGTGTATCTGAGTGATCAACATGTCAATGTTTGGGCATATCAAATCAGCTGCACGGATAGTGAAAACCAGTAATATTGCGACATCCCGGTAAATCATCGCGTATCGGTATGACGATGGTAGAGAAGGCTGAACAACAAGATATGATGTAACGACGCCGCGGGTTTTCGCGACGTAAACAGGTATCCACGATGAACCCAAATGACCGATATTTTAGCATTCGTCAGCAGTAGCCGTGACATCGGGGCAAGTGCATAAGCGAGGGTATAAGTTAACAATGTCCGACATCGGAACATGTCCGCAACACCAACTAAATCGCCACGCTGCAGAATATGTATGCGACGTGGTCATCTAACAGTATCTCGTGGCGCGTTGCGTCATCGCGTGAATAGTATGGCGCGGCGGGGAATCGTTGGCTGCGTCATTTGGCGAAAAACTTCTCGTCTTGTGTCTCGAGACACATGAGTAATTTTCCACTTGAACTGTCCTACTCATTGATCATTTAACTTGAAGTATATTGTGGTTCCAGAGTTACACATTACTAATACGATATATTCATCTATGATTCAATATGTCAAAACATCAACCACAACTGGGACTTTCTTCCATTAGGTCTCTAAAATGAGCCGTCTATGGAAAACTCCCTGTACGAAAAATGTTCCCTCAGCAGGGTGAACTATCTAGCCTAGTGGTGGAATCACCCCACAAATGGGTTGCCTCACCTAGTGTATGTCTGATGCTCAGTTTTGGCACATAAGTCGTCGTGATCCTACTTGAATGTCTACATGCTCGTTCCTATATTCAGTGCTCACGACCTACACTTGCCTAGAAATATGTATGAAAATATCTGTTTCAAAATAAAACTTGTTGTTTCTGAGGTAGCTACCAAGTGTGGGTAAAGATATCTGGACTACCCTCGGCGGGCTTGTTGGAGAACTTCCGAAACAAATCTTGGGTCCTCATCAAATGATCTGACTATGGACAGTCTCTGACCCATTCTCCAGGAAAAATCATCCTGTGATTACTTTGGCAGCCATGTTGATTTTTCATAAGCTGTTATTCCTTACACTCACACAATTTCTAGATTTACACGTTTTGTGGAATGCATTATCCATTTCATTTTATCTAATATCATATAAAATGCATATATTCTCAATTTACATCCACACCGAATTCAATATGTATCCAGCCATCACCAGTTGTCTTGAGCAAATCACAATCTCCTCAATGGCTGCACAAATTATGACCATATCAGTGTGGCAGTGTCAACACCTCATTAACTTTATTATGTTCTTTGATCAAGCCAACTCCCCCAATGTGCTCACTCAGACTAATCAAAATTCTATTTCCAGCTGCTTTATACAATTATATTCCATATAATTGCTTGAGCATCCTAATACCAAGTTTCATGCATTAAACTATACATTTCCACAAATCAAGTCATTGTTTCTATTAATTTCAAGCACCAAACACCTGGGCGTTTTCAGATCCTACTCCTAAACCGGGACTGTTTTACGATCTAAGCAAACATATTATAACTCAACTTTGTACGAAGTTTTACACACACACACACACACGGAGGGGGGGACCTCATCAGCCTCGGTTTCTTCTTTGTGAAACTAAATTCCACATCCATTTCAATTCCTATAACAAACCACAATTTAATGCTTAATTTATACATTGAAACGGTCCATAGGACTGTGCTAAACTCTTTCGATGATAAAATTCCAACAATTAGTTAGTTTTGGTTGATCAAACAACCATAAGGCCTCAATCTAGCTGAGCATCATAAAGCACGCCAAACAAGGGTGAACAAGTAGGATAAAACCTGTCCCAGGAGTTGTTGAAACTCTCGAAACCTGATCTTAACTTGCCTTGCAGCGTGAAACAGTGCCTTCTTTCTCGTCGAAATAAATGATTCAGATTGTCGGAAATCTAGAAGAGAGTGCTCTCTCTCTCTCTAAAAATATCGAAATCTCAAAACCTAACACATATCTTTCTCTGTTTCTGCGTTTTGGTTATTTGTTTGAGAAGACAATATTCAGTTTTAATCTTTATTACCAAACATTGCTTTTCCATAATTCGCATATTCTCTTTTGTCCTATTTTGATTTTTCTACCCAATTGGCGTCATGCCATGTGTCAGCGTGGGTCCCACAGCCGGAGCTCCAACCGGCGAATTTGGTGGCAGCCGCGTGGCATACTGTGTGCCCGATCAAATGTGCTGAAATGTCCGCCCCAGTGGCTCGTTCGCCCGGCGATTATGCAAATTAAACTTTATCTCGGGGCCAGTAAGTGGTATTAGTGGCTAGATTTGTGAAGACGATTCAACGGTGAAGTCCATTTTGTCATGAGAGATCTGAAGTTTCGGATTTTGAGTCTGATTTTACTTATTTTAGAAAGATTAGATTTTCGTTCTTCACGCTCATCACTTTAGAAATGAAGTGCTAAATAGTTCTTATGTCGACATCTTCAGGCATCACCCCTAGCTCGTAAAGCGGCTAGAGGCGGCATTTTTAGGCTTTTAAGTGGTAGTTCTTGCTCGTTTTGGGCCCATGACTGACTTCTCATCTGAAACACTATGAATTGATGCGCGACTTCGGAGGGCTTTCATGAGTCTTTGTGCTTTTGGGAAGAATTTGAAGTCTCATTATTATATATTATAATTTTTCATTTTATTTTTATTATTCGTTTCTAGATTCGATTCATTTAGGACTTAGTGAGTAATCTGAGCTAAGAATTGTTGTGTTCATGTAAATCGGGTTTAGTTTATGTGAACTTAAATGAAATGGAATTTGTCTGGAACTCAATTTTCTTGATTTTGATTGCAATCTAAATGGTCGTTTTAAACGACTAGTCATTGTGATTTATGATCCAGTTTGAAAGGCTATGCTCATGCAGGAAGAACATTTTGTTGAGGATAATTTGATTTATAAGAGTTAATGTTGTTTGGGTGAGAAAAGAGTGGAATGATTTAATTGGTATTATACAGTGAGTTAGTGCGGATATCAGTGTTTGATGCGAGAAAGAGTTGTGTTACGGAGTTCCGAGGAAATCCATCGAGTGGGCCTTGGAGTTGAGACACTACTACAAGTGTGACAGTGACTTGTGGTGCATTTACTAATATTATATGAATAATGGACTTTTAGGATTGACTACAGTCTCTATTCAATGATGATCCCCAACATCACTTTCAAGGTGCTCTCTTAGAGTGATATGAGGAATGTCTTGAGCATGAGTCCGCTTATTGATCCTAGCAACTTAATTCTAGAGTTTTCTTCTCTTGATTGAGAAGAATAACCCCGACCCATTGTTAGCTGAGTTCTAATCAAAGGGAATGAGAATTAAATCTATTGATTAGTGAGATACCTTTTATATTGGAGAGGGCTTGCATTATCCTATCCATGGGAGCAAGCAATTTCCAATCCTAAGAAATGATTGTGAAGTACTAAGAAAGAAAAATAGTCAGATCTTAAAAAAGGAACAAATCCTACAAATAGCTTTTTGATCATTATACAGAGATGAAATGTAAAATGGCGAAGGAAGTGAAACATGTAAGTTAGGAGAGATCCATTTTCTACATTAAATACGCTCTTGGACAACTCCGAGTCATCCGATATAATCTTATTTGGAACTTGAAAAGTGATGGTCACAACTGTGTTCTTCCCATGTGTTTCAGTTCATGGTGGCTCTCTAATCATATAGTTTAGAAATTTCATTATTGTTTTATTCTTTTATTTTTACTTAAGAAGTTAATTCTATCCTGAAAATTTGGAATTTCAAATAGTAAGGATCTTTAGTAGTAAGGGTAGGTTTTTTTTTTTTTTTCTAATCGATCCTCCTGGGAATGATATCTGGACTTAAAATCCATTGTATTACTTGTATGACCTGTGCACTTGCAGTGATTTAGACCAAACAAATTTTCAAATAAAGCATTTTACAAACAAGGTAGAAAATATATTTTATATCTTGGGTCTCAAACAATTTTGTAGCGCTGTTTTTGAGGACTGGTTTAGTTCTTGGTAGCTATATAAAAAATTTGTCCTAACAACAGTATCAAGAATCAGTTTTTTTTAGGCTATGTTAAAAATTAGTCAAACAAGTTTTTGGTGCTATTGTCGGGGACTTTAGTTAGTCTTTAGTAGCCAGGTGTCGAAAAAGGAGTGGTCCAACAGTTTTTGGCCTTTGTTGTGCAGGATCGAAATGAAAACAGAGTTTAAAGATTAATATTCTTACCAAAGAGAAAGTTGCTAGTTTGAATATTTTTCTTTTATAAAAATTGTTCCAAATTAGTTTTAACTCCAGTAGTTGAATCGGCTACTGATCTTATATGGAAACACATCATAATATCTTTCTGTATCTACTAATCTTATTTGATTTCAATGCGTTTCCATTTCGGGAGATCATTGTGCATAAAGAACCAGAATCGAGTGGTACCAATGGACCACTAAATTGGAAGGAACATGAAAAACCTGAAGAAATCGAATTCTTTGAAACTGATGGTTATGGGGAGCAAGGGAATGCGTACATTCCGGTGAAGAGTTGGCCAGACCTCGAGAGAAAAGAACTATGGAAGATTTTGAAACCTATTAATGAGATAGTTATTCTACGATCAGGTAGCCTCTGATTAAAGCGAGCAATTTTGAGAGTGAAACACCTTTCGTCTACATAGTCAGCGAGAATCGGTTCTTGGTCATCCTAGTGAAGACCCGATAGGCACATGGGTGGGTTTCTTAAAATAGCTAACTGTGTGAAGTTAAATGGGTGGACACAGTGTAGATAAGTTGTAGTTGTTCCCTTTCTCCTTAAGGGATACAACAGGATGTTGGTTGGAATCACTCCCTTATGGGTCAGTGAACACTTGGGACGAGCTGGTTGAAGCATTCATGGGTAGATTTTTCCCTCCAGCTCTCACTTCATAGAGGATAAGAGAAATCATTATATTCAAGCAAGGTGAAGATGAAAGTCTCTATAATATGCCTGGGAAAGGTATAAGAAGCTGCTCAAGAGATGTTTGTTTTGCCTTTCTCTATATAGACTAAAAACCCCTCAAATGTACATAGTTAAAAGAACCTTACACTTCTCTTGCACCCATGTCACTTTGGATAAATTTGCTTAATTAAATAAATCTGTCTTGATGTTTAGGATTTTAAAATTGGGTTTTAGTCTATGATAGCTACTGAAGTACAGGTCATACAAGTAGTAAAATCCTGAATGTAAGTCAAGATATCATTCCACAATTGACATGAATTAGAGATCAAGTACCCCTGACTAAGTTATGCTATTTGGACTAAAGAGTGATAGCCGAAAATCTATCTACAAGATAATAAATCTGGTATGCTTCAAAACTAGAAATTGATATAATATGAAATAAACTAAAAAAATTAAGAACTAAATACTGGATCTAATCTGTTCCCTGTTAGAAACAAAAACTATCAATGAATTACAATGAAACAGTCAATTCCTGCATGAAAGTAAATTGCTCTATTGTATTGATGGATCTGGATTTGTCCAAGATTGCCTAAATAATGCCGTTTAGTTTCTCACATTCCTTTGGTTGAAGCTCTTAACTCTCTCCCAAATCAAGTTCTGCAGTTCTTTGTATTACCTTTTCTTGCAAGATATGAGTATTTTCTTTTCTCATTCATACACCCATTTCTTATTGACTACAGATCCTTGCTTTCCTTCTCAAGTTTTGCAAAAGTTCTACAGCTTAATTGGTGGCTCATCCTTCGAATCTATTGGTTATCCTTTCCCTTGATTGAATCAAGCTAACAGGGTTGGAACTTCCCTTGAGATTAAGAGTGAACTCCCTGATTATTTATATTGTGCATCTCCCCTCGAGCTTGATTATGGCGAATGGGGATTTGTCAAATTAACTTTGAGCTCGAGGTTCATCAATGGTAGTCTAATACCCGGGAAAGAATGCTCAACTCTGGGAATCTCCATCTCGTGTCCACGTAAAGAGGGCATCTGGAAATCGAGCAAGATACATTCCCTCAAAAAATGGTATTTGGTACTACCATTGGGGAACTTGTTGATTCAAAAATAACAAGTAAATCACACTACCCAAATAACGTTCTCAGTTTTTAGTAGAAAAGTAGCCAACTAACTATAATTCAAATCCGGCAGGCGTATTCCAATTCTTTGCATTGCGATTAAAGAAATGGATGCAGATCACGTCTGACCACTATAATCATATTAGAGTGAGAAAAAATGAACTCAGAAATTTGTCTAGATTTCATAAATTTTCAGTAAGTAATTTTAAGAAAATAACATAAATAAAATTTCAGCTCTGTCGTTTACATAGTTAAGCGAGTAGATCGAAAAATTAAAATAAAAATGAAAAATAAAAGAAAATTCTACTCTAAACTATTTGTGAGTTCCTCTTGGTTCCCGCACTACGGGTAGTGAAGGCGGAGCTTCTTTACTATTCTAACCTTTGTCTATTTATCTTGTCAAAAGAAATTGGGTGAATCCCAGCTCAAGTGGAATTCCTAAAGAAAGCCCGGTTTCTTGTCCCTGGTCGCGACCTCGAGTTAGTGCCAGCATTTGGATTTTCCTTAATTACTCTTGTTCGATCGTGACCTTATTAGTTTTATTCACGACGGGTTCCTTCTGTTGCATTGGATTAGTAGTAGCAACATCGTTTATGGTCGCGACCTTGTTGGCTCAGTGTTTCTCAAGAGTTGATGTCGCGATCACGGTTTCATGTCGCGACTTCGTTGTCTTTCTTTTCTTCTGCGTTACAGTCCGCGACCTCGATTCACAGTCGAGAGCTATTTTCGCTTATTACGGCGCGTAAAGGCGGTTTTAATTAGCGACCACGTTGTTCCTCTTTGACTATACTTGGTCGTGACTTTCTTTTACGGTAGCGCGACCTTGTTTGTGATCATACGCCTTCACGGTTTAATTTAGGTCAGCGACCTCAGTGATCTCGCGACCTCTTTTGATATTCATTTCCGCTAACCACGGTGGCTAAGCTCAATTCTTTGTTGCAACCAGTTTCCTCCTTCCAACCTCCTTGTTTCGCGACCTCAAAGGTGATATCGCGACCTCAAATGATATCGCGACCTTGTGTTGCTCTTTTACGGTTGCATGTAGTCCCAGTTACTTTCCAACGAAAGTAGTTCACGACTTAGTTTCTTCTGCTTCCAGTTCTTCTTGAGTTGCGACACGAATGAGTGAAATCGCGACATCATTTGTGGTCTTTGATTAATCAAATGGTGACCGGTTCTTGGCAAGGACCGTTTGGCTTAGCGATTGCGACCTCCCTTTTTTTCTTCAACTGCCCAATTTGGTTGCAACTGATCTTCTGTTGAGACTCAGGTTCCGTTTTCATGTCAAGACCTCAGCGGCAAGTCATTGACCTCAAACGGAACCCTTCGCTAAAAACTAGTTGCAACCGTTTCTTTGCGGGCTTCCCTTGTGGCTTTATTAGCGAATCCGCGTCAGAACTCAGTTCGCGTCGTGACCTCAGTTATATTCAATTGGCGTCGCGACATCAGAGTGGTGTCGTGACCGAAGATTCTTCTTTGAATATTTTCTTTAGTCTCAACCACACTTCCTTTGTCGCACCCTTTTTCACTTGTTCTTTGGTAATTATTCCTTGAAGCCTAACTGAAGTCACGACTTATTTTGAATAAGCCTTATTTCTTCCTCAAAAATTTGGTCCTATGTGATGTAAGTAACACAGGAATTAAGCGAACAAAGCGGCTTCTTGTTCTGACTCTGACTTTCAGTTTGTGACTTCATTTAAATATAAGTGATATCTTATGGTTTCTTTGGGGTTTACCTTTCTATTTGTCATTTTCCTGCAAAATTAAATTTGACAAAATAACCCACATTCTAGCATCTGAATCAACATTTATCTGCCTTAATATGCTCGAGAAAAATAGATTAAAAATCAAATGAGTTTTTGGACTCATCAAATTCTAAAACTTAAATTTTGCTTGTCCTACGAGCAAAGAAAAGAAAAAATTGTTTGTCCTCGAGAATAGTGAAACCGAATTTTTAAAGGACATTTTAGATTCACACCCGATCTTTCCTATTCCACCTTGCTTGAAATGGGGATATATGACATCATTTTAGATTTCAGTTTCGGTTCAGAGAAAAAGATAGTCTCTCACTTCTATCACAAATTTCTTAATGGAAAATAATGTATTTAAACGGTTTATTCATGAGTCTTGTTACATTATTGTGTGTGCGAGGTCTTGATCCTTTCATCTTCATGTTGGAAATTAGTTAATCTTACTGGGAGTTTCCTTGGGCATTGGTGAAGTCCGTAAACATTTTTCATATTGATCTCCACGAATGTAGGTAAATTCAATCTTCAAGATCAATGAAGATGCTAGGCTTGTAATGTTGGGCTTAGAGGTAATTGGGTAGATAATGGGAAGAATTTAAGTTGCAAATCACCAGTTTCCACTTTTCTTTGTACTTATTGCCTTTAGCTTTCACCCTTTTTCTTCTTTGTACTTGTTGATTCTCCTCAATCTTGGCCTGATTCATCTTTTTGAATTCTTTTTATGGAATTTTGATTTCCACTTGCACTTTATTTAGGCCAGTTCCTTTGTTCTAGAACTCTTTTGCTTCTGTTTTTCTAAGGTTGGGAATAGTGCAATGTTTTGTCTTCTTAGGCTTTCTATCACCCTTAGAGAACTTTGGGCTAGCAACTCCCATACCTAGATTGTGGTATTAGGGTGCTAGGTGTTAAAACACCCCTAAGACTTAATTGTTCCAAGGAAATGAGCCCTGGTAGAAACTTATTCCCTTTTCATTAATTTCTACTTCTTTACTTCTCCTCCTACCTTGTAATATTTGGAAATATTTTTTTTCTCTCCAGACTTGTTTCTTCCTTTACAATAGACCTTTCTGTACTGGAAACTGGATAATTTGGGCTCTCTGCTGCAGGATTATTGCAAGGAAGGAATATTAGTTCGATTCTTGTTTATTGAAGAAATAAGGCTTGTTTTGGCTCAAATCATGGAACTAGAGGGTATGCTTTAGCATATATTGAGGAGTAGGCTTGGAAAACTCAAGCTTGCCAAGGATGGCCTCTATACTTCTTGTTAGGTTGTTTTTACACAAGATTTCGCCTCAATCAATAATCTAACAGTTCTAGGACCATGGACTAGTAATCATGAATTTCCCCGGAGAAGATGTTCTTAATTCCTCTCAAGAGTTTCATGAGTTTTGTTGACCAAGTGTATTATTTCTTCCAAGACTTGTACCTATTCAACTGTTTATTACACTATTTCAACCAAGTTATTTGTTCCTTCAGCAATATCCATTTTTCCAATTTTGCAATCTAAAAGTAGTTTAAGCGTGTAGGGGTCACCGACTCTAATTCGAGTTTGTGCTTGTCTCTTATTTTTCTGTATTTTTATTTCTTGGGGAAGAGCAGTTTGAAGTAATTTTATCCTTGTCTGAAAGAGCACTCACAATTAGCATAGTAACAAGAAACCAGCACAAACAAAATTTCTCAGTCATGCTCATCCATTAAACAACACCCGATTTTTCACAAATCAAGTTTCATTCAATAATGCAAACACAAATGAAATAGAAGAAATCAATTATCTAATCGGAATGCTAACACAAGGACAAATGATGGACACAATGGATTTTCCCTCTTTATAAATTTACAGGAATGCTACAGATTTAGAACATGCGAGGAAAATTTCGGAGTTCCTTTTCTTCTTTTGTAGGCTTTTGGAGGTACAATGTTAGGAGGATCCTCAAAGTAGCCTCGTGGGATCAAACACAAAATTTCATCTCAGTTTTTGTCTCTCAAAATACGGGGAATTTCTTTGCCTTTGCATATATCTCCTTGTTTGGCGCACTCACCTGACAGGTGTGTGCACCTCTTCCCCCACTTTAGTTCCCCAGTTCCACTTCAACCTCTCATACTTTCTAACAGTTTGAACTGTACATTGTCTAAGTCCGCTCTCTAACCGAATTTTTCTTACTCATCATTTGTCCTCCATTTGCCACAAATATCATCTTCAGTTGTTCTCAAATTCTTTTGAGACGGTTCTCGCAGGGGCTGGGCAGAACCTTGATCTTCTTGAGCATTTTAGCCTCATTTCTTCTCTTCTTAGGTGTCCAGAAGATCATCTCCTCCTGAATTGATTGTTGTAAATAAGCCATCTTTGCATTCATCTTTCAAAGCATTTTTTCTTCTCTTCTCTGCAGCTCCTCTTTCCACTCATCTTCTACGAGCCTCGATTTTGCTCCCACATTTGCTCTTCTTTCTAGTACCAGAAGCTTCTAAAAATCTTCTGATTTCTTTGTTGTCTTTCCCATTTCTTACTCTCTCTCTCTTCCATCTCCTCTTCATTGAGTGAGAAGCATTTCCATGTTTCATATTTATCTTCCTCTGCTCCTTGATCATACCCTTGCAAGAGGTATGAATTGCTCTTGTACCTCGGGATAGAATGGCTAACAGGGCTCATCTGAAATGTGTTTCCTACGCTCACACTGGGTGAAAGGCATCTTTATAGTACTTCCTCCATCTCTCTTGCCTCATTTTCCTCCAGGCGCATTTACCTTGACATTTACCTCATTATTTCTTTTCGTCTTTTTCCTTTGGGTCCTCTTGTTACTCAGGTTAAATTCGGAAGGGGAGACAGGGGAATTTCTCTTCTTCCTCCCACATTCCCTTCACCCTTGCTAAGAGACAAAGTCTGGTGATAGTGGTAGGGTGAGAGATCAACCCTCTCTTGTTACTGTGGTGGTAACCTCTGATGGACTCTTCAATCAGGATTCCTATGTTCATTTTATATCCTTTGAGCGCCTCAAACCAGTAGCTTCTAATTCTGGCCGAAGCAAAGGTGTTTTGTAGGAACTATCACAGAACAGATGAATTAAAACCAAACCTTTGCTTCTTCAGTGAGGGCTCCCCTTTTGATGGCGTGGTGGGGTTCTTCTTCAAGACCTCCCATTTCTAGCTACTCCCCTCCAGTCAACGATTCAGTATCTTTTTCGTAGTTTTGGATTTTCTACCAACTACTTATACTTGACCATGCTTAAAATCTCTCAATTTAAACATTTCCATTTATCCTTCTATCCCGAAGGCACTGACACCTCTCACCTCAAACTGAATCCTCATACGTTTCCACCATATTTAAATTAAAACTCCTTTTTGGCGGAAATTTGAAAATCCTGTAGGAGCCTTGTGCTGTGAGAAGAATCCACATTTTCCTTTTCTCTATTACTTACGAAAAGCTTGGGAAATGGTTCCCCGAAACCCTTTCATACCTAAATTCCTTGTCAGCAGGTACCTTGTTCACAATTCTTGACTTCTTTTGAAAGCGAAGTCTTTGTGTCATCTTGTTGCTTCTTTCTCTTGTGTGCTCGTCTTATACTGCATTTGGGATGCTTGTTTTGATGATTTTTCCCGGGTTGAGGTTCAATGAACCTCTTCCCTTTGCTTGACATTTTCCATGAGTTGTCGATCGGTTCTTAAGATTTAATGATGTCATCTTGATTTGTTACCATGGTGAAGAGTTGTGATTTCGGCTTGGTTGGCTCTCTGCGGTTTTTAGGGTTTTAGTTAACGATGGATCTGCAGTGGAAAGGTTGGGATGAATTAAAGTTGAATGGAAATTTGAATGGAAGTTAGGCTCTATGTCATGATTGCGATGTAAGTCAGGCATTAAATTTAAACCTCTTAGTGTGATTTTTCAATGAATCCTATTTTTAATCTTGGGCCTTAGTGAAGGTTTTAAACCTAATTTTATTCAATTTTGGACAATTTTGGTCGCAACCTAAAGATTTTTGTTGCGACCTAAAATGTGGTCACGACAGGGGAATTGATGTCACGACCTGCTCTTTTCTTTCCTTAGTTATTTTAGTTGTGACCTCAATTTCACTGTTGCGACTTTCTTTTCTACTTTATTGTTTCAACGTCAGCGTTCTTGGTTGCGACTTTTGGATTATTGCGACCGAGAAAGATCATAAGTCTGCAGAACAATCAAATTCAATAATTTCAAATTGTTTGAAATCCAATCAAAACAAGTACAACTCCATTCATCTTCATCATTCAAATATTCAATAAATCCATTCACCATCATCGATTTAAAATTAAAGCACAAAAACAATAAAATTCCCCAGGAAACTTTCAATCCTTGCAAATCGAGACCAAATTTAAATGAGTTCAAAAAAATTATCACGCCTTTTATCCTCTTTTGCATATTGGAAGTTTGATTATGGGTATTTTCTTTTGCATTTTCTTGTCCTGCAAAACAAAAAAAAATATTTACCTACTCTTCAATCAATGATGAATAAAATTACACAAAGCTATTATAAATTTAAACACAAAAAATATAATAGGAAAAACTTAAAACAAACTGGTGTGGATTGCCTTCCACAAAGCTGCTCAATTTTTAGTCTTTAGCTGGACTTGCTGCTAATGTATTTCTGTTTCTTCAAAGTTTCTCATTCATAACTAAAGTCAACTCTTCCCTTGCGTCTCAAAGGTGGTGCTTTAATCTCGACCATTAACTGAATTCTAATGATTGTGGTTCTAAGTAATCCAACGCCCCAAAATTTGTACTTGATACTACTGTATATGGTCCACTCCATTTTGATTTAAGCTTCCCTGGAAAGAGTCTTAGCCTGGGGTTGAATAACAGGACCTGATCTCCTGCCTTGAATTCCATCCTCAAAATTCTTTGATCATGCCATTTTTTGTTTTATCTTTGTATGTTAAAAACTATCATGAAACTACATTCCTCAAATCTTCAATTCATTTTCATTTGGAGTAGCCTCTCTCTTCTTTAAGCAACCTTGAAATCAAAATTTAGCTTCTTGATGGCCCATGGCTTTATATTCTAGCTCGAGGTAGGTGCGGGTTTTTCGAAGAACGAGTGCGTATGGGGACATTCGATGGGAGTTTTAAAGCGATCTTGTATGCCCAGTGCATCATCAAGCTTCGAGACCAATCTCTTATCTTTGGAGCTTCTGATCTTTTCAAAATTTTCTTTATCTACTGTTACATTTGACTTGCCCATTTGTTTGAAGATGATAAGCGAGCTTCGTAATGTGTTGATACCATATCTGCCCGTAGGTTTTTCAAACACGTTATTTGCAAAGTGGCTTCCTCCATCAACGATTATAGTTAAGGTGTCCCAAATCTGCTGAGAAATATTTCTTTGTAAAAATCCCACAATTGTGTTAGCATCATTTTTTAGGACAAGCTCTTTGCCTCAAACCAATTTGATACATAATCCTGTTTAGGGTATGTATATATTTCCAAATGAAGCTATAAAAGGCCCCATAAAATCCATTCCCCATACATCAAATAATTGCACCACCAGGATACCTTGCAGGGGCATTTCATGCCTTTTGCTGATATTTCCCATTCTTTGGCATTGATCACATAGCTTCACTTACATTTGAAATAGTGTAAAAATAATGGGACGATAAATCGACTAGAGGGCACTGGCAGATTTGTTTGTCTCTGCAAATATCCTCCATATGGTAATGCATGACATTCTTGTAAATCTTGCTTTACTCACCTTAATTACATCTTCTTTGTGATGGATCAACTCTCATTTAGCGATATTGAATCATGGATATGTTACCTGCTTTGTCAGGTGTAGCTTTTCCTCTTCTTTGTGCTTTGGTCGATGGCGCCAATTCCACCAAGCTAAGAAGTTCACAATACCAACATATCAGGTGTTGGAGTAATAGAAGTTTGGAACCTTTGCTCATCTGGAAATTTTTCTGCTTTTTCTCTTTCTTCTTCTTGTACAGTTTTCCACTCTTGGCAGTGATCGGCTAATCACATTATCACAACCTTTGTCTTTTATTTCTAAATCAAATTCCACACCGTAATAATAATACTACAGTCAATCTTGGCTTTGCTTCTTTCTTTTGCCATTAGATATTTAATTCTTTGCATGATCAGTGTGTATAATAACATTGAATTCCCCAAAATGTGTATTTCAATTTTTCTCGTGTAAGCCTCTTGCGAGTATCTGCTTTTGATAGTAAATTAATTTTCGAGTTTCATTGAAGGTTTCACGGCATAGTATATGGCCTTGAATACTTTTAGCTTTACGTCTTGTCACGGCTCCATTGCAAAATCTTGGCATCACACATGATTTCAAATTCTGTTTCCAATGCGGTTTTCCATGATGGGAGCTTGACTAATGCGGTTGATTTCTTGAAAAGAATACAGTAAAAGTTCATGAAATTGAACTTAGTATCTTTTTCCAACAATCTGCATAGTGGTCTAGCAATTTTTTTGAGAAATCTCGATAAATCTTCTGTAAATCGACATCCTAAAAACTTCTAATTCCCATATTTGTAGTAGGTGGTGTTATCAAATTTCTTATAATTTGAAACTTTGCTTGATCTGCCTGGCCATTGCCGAGAAATCATGTGCCTGGGCGAATTCATACATAACCATAAAATCAGCATTTTCCCGGTCGAGCTAGGTGTCTTTTTGCCTTTGAAATCACGTCCCCAAGTTATCTGGAACCTTGTTCAAAAAGCTGGATCCATACCATGTGAGAAATCATCCATGAAGATCTCATAACTATGCATAAATCCGAAAATATAGACATCATGCATATACAGGAAGTGCGGGAGCATTACGAGACCAAATGGCATTCTTCTAAAGAAAAGTACCAAATGGGCATGTAAAAAGTGGTTTTCTACTTGATCCTCGGGTGCAATGGCAATTTGGTTATATCAGGAGTATCAAGTAAAGCAAAAGTGAGTGTCCTACGGCTATCCAACATTTGTTCCGATGAAAGCGGAAAATAGTCCTTTCTTGTTGCGGTGTTTAGTTTCTGTAGTCAATACATACCCTCCATCACATCCTGCAGTTCTTGTAGGAATCGAGTTCGATTCTTTTCATTTACGATCCGGTGAATCCGCACTTTCTTAGGAACCACATGTACTGGGCTCAACCAAGAACTATCTGATATAGCATATATAAAACCTGCATTCAACCATTTCAGAACTTATTTTCTGACAACTTCTTTCATCATTGGGTTCAGCCTCCTTTGATGTTCAATAGAAGTTTTTGCATTATCATTCAAGCAATATTTTGTGCATACAAATGGAGAGACCCGATACCTTCCGGATCCTCGATTGACTAAGCAATAAGCGTCCTTGTATTTTCTCATAATTTCTAAGCGGCTTCTTTTCTTGATTAAATTCGATGCATATAGTGGTAGTTTTTCTCTTCCACGGTTCTAAGAACTCATATTATTTCAAATAGTAGGCAATTCTTTCCAAAATATTAACCCATACGCACTAGTTTCACCTTTCAGTAGTTTTGTCACCCCAGTGCATACATCATCTTATTTGTTTTTTCATTTATACTCAGAAATTTGTTTTGCTGTTATACAATTTTGAAGGCAACATTTCACAATCAATACTCTCAAGATCATGAAAATTCATCTCAATTTCATTGATAGAATGTTGAAAATCACCGGTCAATTCAACTTCAAACAATGAGAAGACTATTGTTTTCTCTGACCATACAACTTTGCATCTACATCAGGGTCATTTTCGAATCACATTAAGATTAAAAGTTTTCTTTGCTTCATTCCCCACCCTTAGTGTCAGTTCACCTTTTTGCACATCTATCTGTGACGCCCCAAACCCGGGGTGTCCATTGACTACCCGTCAACCTACGGAAAATCTATATATCTCGTATCGCGAGACCCATACCCGAGTAAAAATGGCCTCTTGGGCTCATAAACCAATACTCATCAAAATAACCACATGACTATATTCGATAGTTCGAAGTTATAACATTTCTCTTAAGCCTACAAATGCATATTAAAATATATGAATTCTAATACATATTATCCAAAACCATCGACCACAACCCGGCTTTCTTCAAAATCGGCCTCTAAATTGGAGTCGTCTTCTCGACGCTCTGTACACGAAAAAAATGTTCCCTCGGCGGGGTGAGCTATCGCCAGTAGTGGAATCACTACTAATGGGTTACTCATAAGTGCATATACGATGCTCGATGTAAACACACACTCAAGTAAATACGTGATCCTATGAATATCTACATGCCCGTTTCTATGTCTCAAAGGTATCACCAGAGCTCCCTCACACTCGCCTAAGTCACGTATGAAAAATATCGTTTTTCAAAACAAAACTTGGCTGTTCTTGAAAATAAACTACCGAGATTCGATAAAAATATGGGACTACCCTCCGAGGCGAATGTGTTGGAGAACTTCCCAAGCCAGTCATCTCAAGTCGAAATGATACGTTGGTGTCTGACCCATTCTCTGGAAAAGTCATCGGTGAAATTCCTTTTATGCAGCCATGTTAAGTTTTTAAACTCCTGTATCATGCACTCACACCTAATTTCTAGGTTACGATTTATATGAAATGCATTATGCCATTTCAACCATTTTTCAACCACTATATCAATATGCATATATTATCAATTTTACAATCACACCACATGTAATTCAACAATATGGATCAACCAACACCCAAATTAGCTCACTTGAGCAAATCATAATTTCATCTCCAATGGCCTATACACACAATTATATTCCATATAATTGAGCAAATCTAATTTCATCTCAGTAGCACATACACCTGATTATATTCCATATAATTGAGCAAATCATGTTAACTTACATCAAGCTTATGCATTAACCTATCTATTTCCACTCAACTCCAAGCCATTCATTTCCTTACACACCAACCCTATAGTTTTTTGGTTGGTCACACAAACAGGGGTAATTTCTAGGTCGAGAAATAAACGATGGGCTGTCCATGGCGACCCACTCACCTTGTCGGTTCCTCTTGGTAGAACCGAATTCCATGCCAATTTCCGGTCTCTTACTCACCAAAACACAATTTATTATATAAATTATGCCACAAACACCCAAATCAGTCCCTAAAACTAACACGGACTGTCCAAATGGATCTCTAAAATTTTCACATTTCGGTTCCAAGTTTGGAACCTGCTCCAAGCAAGCCACTCACGGCCTCGAGCCGACACAAACATCACAAAACACTTAAATCAAAGTAAAACAAGTAGGATGAAGCCCACACCTCACGGAGTTTGTGAAACTCCTGGCAAGTGCCAGCGTTGCCTTGCCACGTAGAACGACTTTCCTTCTTGCTCCGTCGAAATCCAACGGTCGATTGACGGAAATCTAGAGAGAAGGTGCTCTCTCTCTCTCTAAAAATATCAAAATCTCAAAAAACTAACTGCATCTTTTCTCCCTCATTCACGTTTTGGTTCCCTTTTTGTTTGAAGACAACTATTCGGGTTGTCTTATTCTCATTTATTCTTTTCCTCACTGCATTCCATATGTCCCACTCTTTGTCACTATTTTGATTTTCTACCCGATGGCATCATGCCATGTGTCAGCGTCAGGTCCCACAACCGGAAGCTCAACTTGACTGAATTTGATGCTTGACATGTGGCATACTATGTGCCACTCCAAATCTTGCATGAAGTGTCATTTCGGCGCTCGTTTCCTTGAAGTGCAAATTCCGACTATCTGCCGAATTAAAATCGACATAGTAGCTAGATTTCGAGGAGGCGATTCCAGCGGTGAAGTCCGTTTCATCGTCGAGATCTACGAAAATTCTGGATTTTTACGAAGTACGATTTTCTTGAATTTTAAAGTACCAGGAATTTTCTTAGGTCTTACACTATCGGTGCTCCAGGTTGCTAGAAAGGTCTTCACAGAAGCAAAGGAACTTGGGTGTCTTCCTCGTCTTCACTAATAACAAAATCCACGGGGGAAGATGGGTACTACAGCAATGACTTTATATGAGGTACCCTTCCTGATTGTGCCCATTGATCTGTCGACCCATTTACAATGTAATTGTTATTAGGAGTAGGATTCCCAATTTCAGTCTTTGCACTGCTTGATAGAGGCATCAAATTTATACTAGCACCAGAATCACATAAGGCCTTCTTGAATTCATATTTCCCTATGGAGCAGGATGGTGAAGCGCGTCCTTCATTTCTTCGGGAGCTTTTACTAGATAGCCTTGCTGCTGGTAGCAGTCCAAGTTCACTATTCCGCTTCATATTCTTTCCTTTTCTTGCTTCCAGTATCTCAACCCGAAATTTTCATAAGTAGGCATTTGGTTGATTACTCTGTGAATGGGAAATTGATTTCTATTTTCTTGAAATATCGAATCTACTTCTCTTCCCTTGCACATGAAACCTCTGGCAAATAGCCTTTGTAGGTGTATAAGCCAGTACTCTCTGCATACTGTTTTTACGCTCACTACTTCCTTGAGTTATTCGGTCATGCTCTTCTCTCCCTTCCTTTCGGTTTCTTCTTATTGCATCGATCTCTTCTTTCTTTTTCTTTCTTGTTGTTGTTGCCCACTTCTTTCTCGCTTCTTAAGCTGAAGCGCCACGATCCTTTGGATTCTTTTGAGTGTAAATAGGAATGTACCTTACTCTGATTTGGCATAGCTAAAGGGGCCCGGCCGCCTGCCGGTAATCTCGAAGTTTTCAACCCAGAGCGCCTGTTCTTCAAAATACTTGAGTATCGGACAGCTTCCGAGTCGGGCGGTTTTACATTCATGGAAGTGTATCAGCCTCTTGTCCCGCAGGCTATGACATTTGTTCTTAAAATGGATTTGAGTCCTCCTGTAACCACGATAGTCATTTACGCCTTCCACTTTGATCTTCTTGAACCTTGAGTGATTCTTGATATCCTGTTGAGGATTATGTCCATGCGCCAGGCCTTATGTGCCCTCGCATTTGAGAAATTCTCTGGACATAGTGTGGGGCCCAGCAATGTGAGCGAGTTAGGATTTGGCTTGAAATGGCTAGTTTCTTGGTTCATTAACATACTTAGCCTCTCTGACCTCATAAAATCTCTTCTTGAATGACTCAGCACCTTGCCTCCCCATTCTTATCTTTCCACTTCTCCTATTTCATGGCAGTGTGCATTTCTTTCTGTTTGTCCATCACGTGCATGATGGCATCTAACTGCTTCATAATTTGTCATTTTCTGACTCATGACCCCTATTCCTCTGCTATTACCCCTTGAAAACTACGGATGGAGCTTTCATAACATATAAACTAGTCTTATCAGACCCTAACTGTGACACTTTTCTTGAATGCTCCCAGTATAAAAGCATGATGACCTTTAGATGTCATTTAAGGCATGATAAACTATATCCATCGGGTTTTAAGTGTTCCATGCATGGGGCACTCATTAACAACCTCTTGGATCTCTCCCGAGTTTATAGGCTCTCATCTTCCTTGTTGGAACCTTATTATCTCTCTTCACTTTCTCTACAGAGTGAGAGATGTGGGGAAAGAACTGCCAGGAAGTAATGCATGGGCAGGCTCTTTTTTAATTATCATTGAACCATATGGTATCAGTTCCTGCCATGACCTTCTATCTCTTAAGGAAAATGGAAAGATATGCAGCTTTATCACCTCTGGCTTCCTGTTGAGGCTTCCTTTGAATTTTCTATCAGAGAAGATCTACGGGTGCTTGTTGGGGTCTTGATTGGGGTGGCAGTGAAGCCCGTCTTTAACTGCGCCATTGTTATTAAAAGGCGCTTTAGTTGAAGTTATTTACCATCCCGGTAAAACATCTGATTGCGGAATATTCTTCCTGAATGATAGGCCTCCGATCCTCCGTTGTGTTAATGCGGAAACCACGATATTTGTCTCATCTTGTGCGGTGAGTATCTCTAAAATATATATAGTTGAATTTATCCTTCTGCTGAACTTCTTTTAACAACTTTGTTAGCAGATGATACTCTGGCAACAATAATGATTATAGTCTTTGACTTTCTCATGCGCATTAAGTTCTATAGAAGACGAAGTACATGGATTAACTGGTTCTAGTCATTAAAAATATTTTTTAACGTGTTTATTAGATCAGATTGACAACCTTTGCTTATCATCTGTTTTTGTTGTTTTTTTTTTATAAAATGTCCATTAACATTTCCCTCTTTTATTAGAATATTGATCTATTTAATCCTTTCAATCCATGGCCTTACTTCAAACTGTTTTTGCTCTCTATATAGACTAAAACCCTCGAATGTACATATTGCAGAGAACCTTACACTCTCTTTACCATATCTTTGGATAATTTGCTTAATTAAATAAATATGTCTTGATGTTTAGGATTTTAAAATTGGGTTTAGTCTGTGACCTTTACAGTCACCACCAATCCATCACAATGTACATCTGAATGTAAGTCCAGTATCATTCGAGTGTATGATTGAGGAATTATTTTGACTAAGTTACATGCTATTTGGACTAAAAAGAATTTTGATATTAGAAATCTATCTACAAGATAATAAATCCTAGACTGTTAACTAAAACTAGAAATTGATATAATATGAAATAAACTAAAAAAATTAAGAACTAAATACTGGATCTAATCTGTTCCCTGTTAGAAACGAAAACTATCAATGAATTACAATGAAACAGTCAATTCTTGCATGAAAGTAAATTACTCTATTGTATTGATGGATCTGGATTTGTCTAAGATTGCCTAAATATTGCAGTTGGATTTCTCCACATTCACTGGTTAGAAGCTCTTGTTTCTCTCGAAATCAAGTTCTACCCAGTTACTTGTATTTCTGCTTTTCTTGCAAGATCTGGGTATTTTTCTTTCTCAATACTTCACACCCATTTCTTGTTGACTACAGATCTTTTGCTTTCCTTCTCAGGATTTTAGCAAAAGTTCTACAACTTAACTGGTGGCTCATCCTTCAGATCTATTGGTTCGTCCTTTCCCTTGATTAGATCTAAGCTAACACGGGGTTGGGAACTTCCCTTTAGATTAAGGTGAACTCTCTGATTATTTATATTGTTAAATACTCCCCTCCAACTTCAATTATGAGCGAATGGGGGATTTATCAAAATTAACTTTCAGAGCTCAGCAGTTCATCAATGGTAGTCTAACATACCCAGAAAAGAATGCTCACTTCTCGTGAATTTCCATCTCTGCGGTCATGCGTAGGGCACTCGAAATCGCAGCAAGATACATTCCCTCAAAATGGTATTCTATGAGATTACCATTGGGAACTTGTCGATTCAAAACAACACCAAGCAAGTAAATCACTACCCAAATACCGTTTCGATTTTTGCGTAAAAGACTGTGAATCAACTATAATTCAAATCCAAAGAATCAGATCCACCATCGCATTGCGATTAAAGAAATGGATGCACCGATCACGTACAACCACTATAATCGCAATGAAACTGAGAAAAATGAACCTTAAATCTGTCTAGATTTCATAAATTTTCAGCAAAGAATTTTAAGAAGAAAATAAATAAAATAAAAATTTCAGTTTCAATCGCTTCGCATAGTTAGTTAAGTAGACTTAGAAAAGAATTAAAAAAATAAAAATGAAAAGAAAATTCTACTTAAACTATATTAATCGAGTCTTCTTCGCTCTTCTCGGTAGTGAAGACGGAAGCTACTTTACTATTCTAACACTGTCTATTTATATCAGTCAAAAGAAATTGGGCCGAATCCCCAAAAAGCTCCAAGTGGGATTCCCAAAAGAAAGCCCAGCTTTATCGGGCTCCCGGTCGCGACCAAGCCGGTGGTCAGACCTCGGATTTTCCTAACATTCTCGTTCACCACACCTCGTTAGTTTTGTCGCGACTAGGTTCCTCGCAATTGCATCGATTGCGAGGTCGCACATCGCTTATGGTCGCGACCTTGCTGGCTCAAGAGCCAAGATGATGTCGCGACCACGGTTTCATGTCGCGACTTCGTTGTCTTTCTTTCACAGGAGTCACGACTTCGCTTCAGACTCTTTCCTGTTACGCACGCCGCGATTTCTCGTTTTAAGTCGCGACCACATTTCGTCTTACCGTGATTACCGGTCGTGACTTTCTTTTTCCGGTCACACCTTGTTTGTGGTCTTCCGTCTTCGACGTCGACTCTAGGTCGCGACCTTTCGATGTTCATTTCCTCTTCCGGGTCGCTACCAATTCTTTATTGCAACTTAGCTTCCTTTCCAACCTTCTATTCCAAATTCGACTCTCATGTGATGTCACACTCAGGTTGCTCTTTCTGGTTGCATGGTCCTATTGCTCAAAAGGATATGACTCAGATTTCTTCTCAGCTTCTTCTCGTGTCGACCGAATGAGTGGTCATGACATCGCTTGTGGTCTTCAAGATTAATAAATGGTCGCAACTTCGCCGTGGCAAGGACTTCGCTTGGCTCAGGTTGCGACCTCCCTTTTTGTTCTTCAACTCTCAATTTGATTGCAACTTCAATCTTCCTGTTGGAACTGCAGTTCCCGTTTTCATGTCACGACCTCAACGGCACGTCGTGACCTCAAATGGAGTCCTTCATTTAAAAACTAGTTGCAACTTCGTTTTCTCGCAGACTTCTCGTGGCTTTATCGACGGATCCACGTCGACCTCACGACGTCAGCGACCCCAGTTATATTCACTAAGGCCGCGACATCGTATGGTGTCGCTAATCGAAGATTCTTTTTTGAATATTTTCTTCTAGTCTCAACCACACTTCCTTCGTCGCAACCTCTTCACCTAAGGTTTCGCACTCCGTCGCAGCCTCAACTTCAAGTCACGACTTCAAGCCAATAAGCCTTCTATTTCTCTTCCAAGGTCGGTCCCACTGACAGTTTCGAACTGAACAACTTAACAACAGCTTCTTGTTGAGACTCCGACTTTCATTTGCGACTTCATTTCTGCTTATAGGCTGATCTCTTTTGGTTTTTGTCAGACGCTTCGCCGTATTTTTCGCAAAATTTCAACCACAACATCCACATTTTTACACACGAATCAACATTTATCTTGTAATATGCTCAGAAAATGGATTAAAAATCAATGAGTTGATCATCAATGTCTAAGCTAAAGTGGGACGATCAGATCACAACTGATATTATTTTCTACTATATAAGTACACATCCAAAGGGATCATAGATGCACCGTCAGGGAGCATTCAAGAGAAAAAAAGTGCTAAAGAGACAAATCAGTTAATAGAAGATCTAGTAAAGAGCAATTACAAAGCTCTATCTGAGACTTCAGAGCGTATAAAATGAGAGGAAGATGATGAGTTGAACAAAATGTCGCTTATAAAGGCAAAACCACACCTCTACGAACAAAAGCCAAGATGCAAGAAAGAAGTAACTGATGATCGTCTAGTTTGAACAATGGATCAACCCCGCGATGGTCCTTATCAATGGAGGAAGTTCACTTATCAATGGCAATAGGAGTTACAACCTGCTCAACACAATCCACGCACCATCACACCAGCCTGATAGTTCAAAGATAATTTCATAACTCACAAAGACAACAAGGATGCAGACTTGTGCAAATTATCGTAGCAAAGATGGGTCAACATGGTTTCCAAGGACAACAGTAGCAGAACAGCTAGAGGGTTGAGAATCAGGGCCAAAGAAGTCCTGTCTTTGAAGAACAATGAGGTTGGTAGAGAAAACAAAAGACTCCAAATATACATGAACAAAAGTTTTCATCGAAGCAAGATTTGCCCCGTGTAAACACAACCTGCTTGCCAACACAAATGCTTCTCTCGAAAACTGAGACACAAGTAGGGCAATAACTCAATAATGCAGAACTGGAAGAACTCCAAGTGATACTAAGAATCTAAGATCAGATGGTAATGACTTATATGGCGTAGAATCAAAGAAAGAAGAAATGAAAAGAAAGACTATGGTAAAAATGATAAACAATGAGAAGGAAATGCACAGCGTTACTCATACGCATAGAACAAAAGAAGGTGCAGAAAATGGAACCAATGAAGAGAGATTTAAAATAAAAGAAGATGTCAGTTTATAGTTTCAAGTCCCTTCCTCGGGAGGCTAACCAAGCAAGATACTTTCAAACTTAACATGTTCAAGAAAATGAGGTTGCATCCTTCTATAAAACCACTTAAATCTCAATGTGCCAATTCATAAAATGATATTGATGCTAGAAAATTACATCAAGAAGGAGAAGAGTCTGATAAATAAACTAATAAAGATTCGAGGTCTTTACCAATGAAATAAAAGATCCCACTAGCTTAATTATTCCTCGGCACCATGTGGAATTGAATCTTATACAATCGTGATTTTATCAAGATCAACTTGATGTCTTATCCAGGTCAGCAAGACTGAAGTCTGTGGAGTTTACTTCATAACCATGACTCAGATGGCGTGATCAAACATTACCAACCCATGTTACCCTCTATGATGTGACACAAAGGAAAGTCTGCATTTTTCCAACACTCATACATGATACAGATAATATAAACAACCAATTAACATGAGAATTTTTTCTCATATAGGAGTAGCTTTGATATATGGAAGAAAGGAGAGCTTATCAAATGGAGATGAAGCGTTGCAATTTCAATCTCAATTGTAGTTTGGAAATGCATTTAATCAGACACACTGACTATAAGACTTAGAAACAAATACTCACCAATTTTAATCGACAAATGATTGTATGTCCAGTTCAAACAACAAAAATGAGACGACTTCAAAGATCTGAGTATCTTGATGTTGTCTCTTAAACTAATTTTAACTAAAAGATAAAGATCAAGATTGACAAAGCACCAAAATCCATGATATTGGCTAGCTGGCTTTGTAAGTAAACACGAGCTCATAGTTTGAACTCAAAGAATTAACATTGATCTCAATGCCTCAACAACGCCACTGAAGATCAAGTTTCAAAGCTTCAACGTCACAAGATTTTCCACCGTCGCAACATCAAATTTCCAATGCAACAATGCAACATACAACATTATCAGGTAACACCTCAAAATACACCCTAGTCAAGCATAATTAGGTAAATTATACACTTTAAATTTAATTATTATTTTGCTGCACAGTAAATTTCAAACCCTAATCTATAAATAATATACAAAACTAATTTATTTCAAATGTATAGAAACAATAGGGCAAGATTTATAAGAAGTGAAATATGCATAACTTGATTTGCAAATAGAGGGAGAGATGGAGGACCAAAGTGTAATAAAAAGGAAAATTAAAACATAAAAGTGATGAGACTAAAATATCTCATTTTTTCAGTCAAGTGAGACCAAAACGGAAGAATAAGATAATAAAAAGGAAAGAAGAAGAGTATGTACAAGGAGAAGAAGAGGAAAGGTATGGTGTAACACCCCAAAATATACCCTGCTCGTTTTCGGCATGTTTACGGGTATTTTGTTGGTATAATTTAAATTTTTTGCAATTTAAATTCAAAACGTGAAAATTTAGAAAACCAGAAAATAAGCAAGGGTAAATTTGTAATTTGTCAAATGGATATAAATACTATAGGATTATAAGATCATATGCCAAAGTGGAATATGAATAACTTGTAGTAAAATAGATATATGATATTAATCAAAGTAATGTATTGAAACTCAAGCCAAATGACGCATTTTTACACAAACAAGGTCTTATAATTAGACCAAATAAGACTAATTTTGGTCTCACATTTTAAGTAAGTAGGCAATACAGGAAGGCCAAGAGGATGAGAAGAGAAGGCGTAGGAGAAGAAGAATAATGAAAAGAAAAGGTATGGATCACTATGTATTTATGGATTTGTATAAGATGAGTATGGATTGTTATGAGTTTGTATGCATATTATTGTTGGTTCCACTTGGTGGTTTAGTTAGGAATTCATCATAACCTTAGATTTTTTGAAAATTTGGTTAGTAAAACCCTAGTTTGCATAAGATGATTATGGCTTTTTAGTTATGATGCATGGATTCCTGTCAAAAGCAAGAAGTTAACCTAACTTTATACATTGAGTTATATTTGGAAACCTAATTAATTTCTATGATTATTTGGCTAATAATATTAGTCTGTGGGAGATGTTTTTCCGGGATAATATATGAATTTTCTTTTGTTTGGTTGGATTTCGAAAATGTAATCAAAAGAGAAAAACTGGGCAATCGCAGGGTCCTTCAGAAGGCAAGAGACCTCTACGCGGTAAGGTCCCCATACGGGCAAGGGGAACCGTGCCGCAAATGAGGCCTAGAGGAAGGCCTGCCCCGCCTGGTCCACCACACGGCCACCATCACAAAGATGGAAATGTTCACATGAGCCATTTTGTTTTTTCCGTTGTTCCGAAGACGACTTATCTATTAGATCACATGATCCCCATGCATGAAAGGGTCCATACATGTCCTGTAGCGCAGTTTGAAATAAAAAACCAATTTCTGTTATAAGATAGTGTTACTCCAACACATAATTAGAGAATGCCTAAGACCATATATTGAATGACATGGCACCTCTGTTACGTAGGCAGGCACGTATAGTACTTTGGTACTCTTTGATTAGTGATCCACTCTCTCGACCGCGCTCTAAGACACTTAAGACTTAAGACTCTCTGGTCGTTGCTTTGCACTCCTACTTGTGCTACGGCACTCAAGATCAGACCAGACCAGCACTGACAGGTTAGGTCCTACTCATATCTTACACTGGTCTAGAAACTAAATGTCATAAGGATAAGAGTCCAATAACGAACAATATAAGGAAAATACATCATTCTCGCTTCTTAATGTACCTACACTTTCAGATAAGTATAAGATCTCAGAATTCCCACGGAGGTGGCACAAGCATGTGTCCTAATGATATCCATACAAGTATAAGCTGGTAACTCACGAAGATTGGACAAGTATAAGTCTACTATAGTACAAATATGTGTACAAGCTGGTTATAACTGCTGGAAAATTTTATATCCCATACTGTATCTATTATCATTTATATGCTCACTATAATTATGTTCATGATGTGCACGTGAGGTGCTATATGTTTCCACTGCTATGCTTAGCACGGTTTTAACTGCAGGTACAAAGGAGGACATCCGCTATCTTCCGCATTAATCGCCACAAACACACTAGTGGGAGTCTACCACAAGAGCTCCGCGCTCGAATATGTAAATGTAAAATGTACGCTTGTATATATATATGTAACGGACTTTGACCGTATGTATTGACACTGTAAACACCACTACGATGGTAGTTTTATTTTTGTATTTGTGGATATAATATTTTGATTCGCTATAAGACTCAAGGCACCAACATCCAAAAGTAAGAGTCCCAATTAGTATCGTGAGCATCCCTGACTCCTGTTCGACTTAAATGACCGGGTCGGACCCGAGATGGGCTACATATAACTATGTTTTATAGAATCATTAGTATGGTTTTGGGTATGGATTGTTATGGTTTCATGATTCTTAGGTTCTCGACTAATTAAACTAAGGTTTGAGGTTTTAAAGAGTGCGAGTAATTATAGAGTAATGGAACACCCTTAGAGTATGAATTTGCTGCGATGTAGGATTCATGTTTCGTGTTAGGAAGTTAACCTAACTTATAAGAATTTGAGTTTAGGTTTGGCAAAAACCCTGCAATTAATCTATATGTTTGGTTTTACTCATAAGTATGAACCATTTCGAGATGTTTTCTAGAGGTATACCAGCATTCCTTTTGATTTTGGTGAATTTCTAGAAAAGGTATGAAATCTCGCCATTTCCGGGCAATCCACTAAATACATCAAATAGGGTGGTATCGTACCAATTGACAAACCGCGGTACCTCCGATACCCATCCACAGAATACATCGGTACCAACCAGCGGGAAATACCGATATCAAGGTTTTTCCCACACTCGATTTTTTGTATCCGTGGCATCGTTAAGCCCCAAATTAGTGCCAATCGATAGTATAGGAATCCTAATAAATGACTAACTGGGGCCATAATGAAACTATGAAAATGCATTGTACCTCATCGCCAAGGGCAAAGTGATGTTGGCAAACTAATGCCTAGATAATATAGTGTTCCTAAACATATAATTGTGGATCGCTTAAGATCTGGAGATCGAATGACACAAGACTCTTTATTACGTGGGCAGTATCGTATAGTATTTCAGATTTCCCTTAGAGGCACACTTTTGATCAAGCCAAAGACATTTAGTACTTCTAAGATTTCGACACATTTCAAGACTTTTGATTAGTGCGACAAGATTTCCTCTGTCAGTTGTTTCTGATTTGCTTGCAGTTACAAGACTCAAGATCGCATCACACTGTAGTGTATTATTGTGCTATGTCCTACTTATTTCTTATTACCGATCTAGGTAGTCAAACAGTTATATGATAAGGTGCGGAATAACGAATAAGAGGAAAGTACGTACAACGTTCGTCAATGTGTACCTACGGGTACCCACAGATAAGTATCAACTTCAGAGTACCCCACGGTACTCCGCATAAGTATAAGCTCAGAACTCCTACGGAGATCCGAATAAGTATAAGTCCGCTAAGTAAAAGTTTGCATAAGTTTATTATACGAATTCATGAAAAAATTTGAGAGTTCATATCAGATAATTCATATCAAGAGGTGCTTACAAGAAAAGAGTATTAATTTTACGTGTATACGTATAAGCCATATGGCTTCAACACTGCCGCAAAGCTTAGCAACGGGCTTTAACCACATGGTGGGCAGAGGATATGTCCACGATCTTCTCGCATATCAGTCAGCCAACAAACCAGTCGAGCACACCGCTGGCTCAGCTCGACAAACGCATACGTACGCTCGTATACAGATATGTAAACGGATCTCGTGATCAGATCTTCGTATATGATATTTTTGATTCAGCTTATAAAGACTCATCCACTCAACGTTCGAAAAGTAGGTAAAGAGTCCCAAAGACAGCCCGCACCCCCTTCGCTCTCGCCAGAGGAGGGCAGCGGACATTGAGCTTATCGCAACATCAACATGTCAATGTCACTACACAAAGATACAAGAGCTACACCAAGACTAACTCGGGGTTAATGTCGGCGAGCACGTCACGACATCAAGTCACTGCCTGACATTACATTTTCAATGTCAGACATCCTGAAAGCCAATTAGAAAATCTAAACACGTCGCCAATATCACCAGCCGACAATACCGCGGACAATAGGTCGTTGTCTCGACATCGGTTAGCAATGGTCGACATTATAATGAAACATTTAGGTATCAAGTCATCGTCGCGACACCATAACTTCAATGTCGCGACATCACAGATCACCTATAAAAGGAAGAGTTTGAGAAATTTTCATCGTCACATCAATCTTTCCAAACTTTCAAACCTTAGCCTTCTCAAAACCTCACAAAAATCCAAACCATGTTGAATCCAAACTCTCCAACCCTCTAAGATGTTATAGGAAATGTAGTGGAGGAGATTTTACAAAAGAGAGCTGAGGAAGTTCAAAGAGAAATGGAAAGGGAAGAAAACCAAGAAAATGTCATCGAAGTCGTGCCTGAGGAGATAGAAGTGGTGGTGGAGGAAGGAGAAGCCAAGGCCTTCTACTCCCACAAGGAAGCAGAAGTGTTCCAAAAGCATCTAGCAAAGAAAAGTTTCATGGAAGAAAGGGGATTTAAGGAGCTGGTTTCACCTTTTAAAGAGGATTGAGACATGAGGTCGGTAAAAGGTTTCAAGACAGGAACGGAGTATGGGCTCCCGGTCAAAGAATTTGCAATCTAGGATAATAAAAGAACCCCGACGGCTATGTCGAGGTGGATTCCTTGTGAATGCCATCTCTCCCAACCTCGAAAATAGGATCAAGAGTGACTGCAAAGAGTACAACCAGCTCCAAGAGAACCCCAAGTTTGAAGAGATTGTCAAGGAGTTGACAAACAGTCTGGGGGTATGGCAAAGGACCAAAACCTTCTATAATGCCTACATCGACAGAGGCGACTTGTCATAAGTGGTCAAGGTATGGTTCTACTTCATCAATTCCATTCTCACCCCTTCTAAGCACATCTCCACAGTGAGACAAGATCGTGCCATACTACTGTATGCACTAGTCAAGGGGTTCAATTTGAATGTGGTGAAGATAGTGGAGCAGTCCATCCTATACTACTCCTCGAGATCAATTCTCAAGGAATATCTCACCGCCTAATCACTTCGTATCATGGGGTAAACATCCAAGAGGATCAAGAGAATGCCTAAGATTCACCTCACCTCACTAGAGTCATAAAAGCTCTAATACAGGGTAAGGAAGTGGAGAGAACCAGGAAAAGAAAAAGGGAAACTTTAGAATTGCAAAGAGAGGCAGCCCCTACAGCTGAAGAAGAGCTAGAGATAGAAGAAATGGGGGGTGGTTGAAGATTACCCAAAGCAACTAGTGCTCTCCCCCAAGGCTGAAGAAAATATAATGCCTGCTCATACCAGAGCAGAAAGAGGGAACAAGACAATTAAAGAATAAGAGAGCAGCACATAAGGATTGTTCTCCTTATTAACCCAGGATGAGAGGAATACAAAGGAAGAGGGAGAGATGGAGTAGTTCTGTGAGAGGAACTGAGATAGAGAGATGAAACACTGGCTGTAGAAATAAAAGAAGAGAAGAAAGCTTAGTAGCAGTTCTCCAACAAAGGGATGAGGAATGGAGAGAAGAGTTATCAAAGAGGGACAAGGCATTGAGGGTTGAGCTTAAAGAAAGGGAAAAGGCCTTTATGCAGGATCAACTAATGAGAGATCAAGAACTGAACAAGCTGATGGAGGTCAAGGCAAAGGAAATAGAGTGTAACCTTACTTCGTATATCGCTCTCGATATCTTTACAAGGAACAATTAAATATATCTGCCAACCATCCAAAAGAGGGATGAAGAGCTATAGTCCATCCTGAATTACAGGGATAAATTATGGATAGAGAGCATAGATCTGGTGAACCAGAACCTGGTAAAGATGTATCAAGCCCAAGGTGAATTTGAGCAATCCCTGAACTCCATTAGGCAAAGGAAAAGTGAGCTCATCTAGCAAAACATAAGAATGCAAGAGTGGTGCCTCTTTCACAGGAATGGAGAGAGCTTAACTCCAAAACCAGAACCCTCCATTCCTGAGTTCACACCCTAAAATGCAAGTTACAAATTTGAAGCAGTGAACCTCAAGCCCTCCAGATCTCAATCACATAAAAAAGAGATAGCTCTCTCCCTATCCCTCATTCTCTCTCTTCTCTATCATTCTTTCTCTGTCCTATAAATAACATAATGTAATTTTTCCTCTTTCTAATAAAATGGCAATTCTTAAAAATTTTGTAGATAGATTTTTCTTATTTGTTATTATCTTTTAATTTTGCAATTTGGGAATGTTAATAAAATTTTGAACTTATGTTTGTTGGTCTGAATAAAGGAGAATCTAGAATTTAACTCGTATGAAAGTCAAAGTTGAAAAATTGCTGATGATATGGCTTATTTTCTTAAGAATGTTGTACCCGGTTTGTTTGAAGACTTTAAGAAAATTGGTGAAATGTTGGTGTTATCGTTGTCTACCTAATGGACTATAAATGACTCAATCATACGAAATGTAAATTGAACAATAACACAACAATTTTTCAGAAACATGTCGTTTCAATCTGTAAATGAGCTAAGTTGTGATGTCAATGATTAAAACGCTAAACTTTTAGATTCTTGAAAACTGAAATTGAAATCAAGGCTAATAAGGTTATTAATTCTAGTCAATTTGAACAATACAGTTTAGAAAATGACTAAACTAACACATCGGGTCAAAAAGTACCGAAAATCGATTGTGTTTGCTGGGAAAACCTTATGTGACTTATTATCTAAAATCTTAAGAGTCCTAGAACTTGTTGAATTATTGTTCACAAATCCTGTGACATCAGCAAAAACCAAATTAAAAATGATTTAGGCCATCCTGGACAACTTCGCACTTTCAATATCCTACCCTTTGATATGCTATAATCATATAACAATCTTAGTACCTACTGGAACTCAATGCCTATTTCATCATAACAGCCCAAAAAGAAGAGCCTCACCCTTCCTGGGATGCAAGAAAGAACCCTTAAATTACCCAAAACTGCAAATTAGTGCAGAAGAAATGAGAAAAATGATAAGTTTTGGGGAGTACAAGTTTGAATTGAAAAGAAAGATGAGAATAAAGACTGAGAAAGGAAGACAATTACAAAAAAATTTCCAGGTTGTAGAAGGTAAACATAAACCAGAAGCCGAAAAAGAAGAAATTTACAGGATAGAGTTTTGCTTTGTAGCTCACTGACTTTGAGCAATTAAGTCCTTCGGCAAATTCTACAATCTAGTACCCTAATGCAACTGGGCAGATGGCTACTAACCCAAAGCTTGCTAAGGGTTGTAGAAAGCTAAAAAGTGTTACTGTACCACCCACCTGAAACAAAAGATAGAAAGAGGTTTTGAGTAGAATTGAAAATAGCAAAAGCAAAAGAAAATAAAACAAATAATAAGCTTCAAATGAGAAATGCAGAAAATGCACCAGATCCGCTTGGGGATGTGTGAAGTGGCTAGTTTAGCGTAAAATGGGGGAGGAGCAGCGAAGGCAAAGAGTGAGAAAATGAATGCAGTTTGGGTAAACTTGAGCCTAAAATGTCCAATTATCTACCAAGCAATTCTAGCCATACATTACAAGTCAAAGACCTATTTGATTCTATGGGTGTGGTGGTGTCTACATTAAGGAGGAATACAACAAAATATCTGCATCACGATATCTGCAGATTTGGATTTTACTTGATATATCGAAATATCTAAGAATATCAGGATATTTTGGACGTACACGCAGTTAAATTAACAAAAATACTTTAAAATTCATGAAAATACTTTGTTGAAACTATAAAAAGACATAAATAAACAAATATACACTTATTGAAAAAATATTCATTAGTAATTTATCGAGAAATTACGTTAAGCAATAGTACTTAAAACCAAAATAAAGACTCCATGTGGCTCCATTGCCAGTTTGACGGTTGATCCCATCTTCACGGTAAGATTACCATTCATAACAAAGATTCTCAAAACGCTGGAGATAAATCACAAGAAAAAATAATTTGAGAGTCAAAATGAGCTCGATGCGTATTTGATTTAGCCAGAAAAGAGATTGTATGATTTTAGGGGTATTTATAGAATTTTTTGGAGTCAAAATAGTCATTACCGATATTTATCGATATATCTCCAATATTTACCAATATTTTATCGATATTTTTTCAGAAATTTCAGCACATGCGTGTGTGAGATAAAGTCTCGAAATATTAGGAATTTTCGATATTTCACAGATATTTCGGCGATTTTTCCGATTTTTCTCCGATTTTTTGGCCAACCGACTATTAGTTGGCACTTGCTGAGCTCGGGCTGATAACCGATATTTCGGGCAAACCGAAATTTTTTGTTCCTCGTGAGAATAAGACCAACAAGCCTATGAGACTTAAAATTACACTGAGAGAATGTCACTTTGCAAAGTAACTCTCAAAAAGCTACCTAATCTACAAGTCAGTTGTAAGGGAAAGACCAACACACACTCACATAGTCAAGGACTGTATCTATTTATTAACAATGAATTACATGCCATATTAAATGATTTAAATTGGAAATTTTCATAATTCTAAAAATGAAGCTTAAATAGAGTTGATGTCACAACTGAAATAATACTAAGGCCTAAATGCTTATCTAATTTAAAAGATGAGTTGATTGAAAAATGTCCTCAAAAATTGATTTTTATTGTTTGAGGACAAACAAATATCCTTTTCTTTGCTTGAGGACAAGCAAAATTTCAATTTGGGAGAGTTTGATGAGTCTAAAATTCATCTATTTTCAAGTCCATTTTTCAAGAATATTTCTAGTTTAAAAGTTCAGTTTAATGCAGAATTATAGAGCTTTCACCCGAATTTGTTGTTTTGCATAAAATAAAGGAAATAAGCAGAATTTAGCAGAAAAGGGAGTAGAAATCAGCATGGTGCAAAGAAAGGGTCAATGTCGCAACATCGCCCCAACAGATTTTCGTTGTCGCGCATTACGTTGAGGAAGTCTAAATCCATGACAATGTCGCGACATGAATAAGAAGGAAAGATGGATTTAAATGTCGCATCAACTGCAAAAGAGAAGGACTGAATCATTTAAATGTTGCAACATCAAAACAATGTCGCGACATTAGCTAAAGCTTGAACACTGGAGACCATCACATTCAATGTCGCAACATCGGATAGGTAATGTCGCGACCTTCAATCAAAGCAGCCTGAGTAATGAGACAAGTCTAATGTCGCGACAAGGAATAAATGTTGCGACATCACATAAAAACATTGGCAGAGTACTTCAGAGTAACAAGATTCAATGTCTCGACATCGGATTAGAAATGTTGCGACAACAGCTTAAAAGATCATACATGTAGAAGCAATGTCTCAACATCAACGAGTGATCAACATGTCAATGTCGCGACATCAGATCAAAGTAGCCTAGATAGTGAAAACAGTCCAATGTTACGACATCAATAAATGTCGCAACATCAATTATGACATTAGTAGAAGACTGCAGAACAACAAGATTTGATGTCGCGACATCACAACAGTGTTGCGACCTGAGGTGATCACAATGAACTTTAATGACAAATGTCAGTAAATATCTGATCAAAGAATATCACGATCGTATAAAGTGTATACAAGCAAGGGTATCAATAACAAATGTCACGACATCAAGGCTATGTCGCAACACCAACTAAATGTCGCAACACAAGAATGGCAGTCGACATCGGAATTAATCTACAACAATGTATCTCCATGTCGCGACATCATCACGACATGGACTCATCATTGGAAACTGAGAAGTGCCTAACAGATTTTTAATGTTGCGACATCAGCTGCAACCCACGACATCGACAACCCTGATGTTGCGACATCATCATGACATCACCCAAACAGCAACAGCTAGAGCAGTAATTTTTGGGCTTTTCGAAGTGTGTGATTCTTGTCTCGTTTTTAGGGCCCAAGGCATGAGCCTATAAGAAGCTTTTAGGGAGTAGTGCGTAGATTCCAACGGCTTTCATCAAGTCTTTGTGCTTTTTGGGAAAGCTGAAGTCTCATTGTATATATTTTCTTTTCATTTTATTTTATTTTATTTTTCCTTTAGTCGTTTCTAGATTCAGATTCGTTTAGGACTTGAGCAATGATCTGAACTGGAATTCCGAGTTGGTGTTCATGTAAATCGGGTTTCATTTCTGTCTGAACTTAAATAAAATCTGGAATTTATTCTGGAATTCATTTTTCTTCAGTTTTGATTGTAATCTAAATGAATTCGTTTAAACAACTAGTCATTGTGATTTGTGATCCAGATTTGAAAGGCTAAGCTCCTTCTGGGAAGAACATTTTGTTGGGATTATTAATTGTAAGAGTTAAAGTTGTTTTGGGTGAGAAAAGTGGAGTGATTTAACTTGTATTACTCCTTAGTGAGTTGTTACGAATATAGGAGTGTTGGTACCCGAAGAAGGCATATCATTGATACGAGTTCAGGTTTCCTTTTAGGTGACACGAGTTGAGACTACCAGTAATGACGATGACTTGTAGGTACATTTACTAATGCTATATGAACTAGCTGAACTTTTGGGATTATTTTGATACACTCGTGATGATCTAACCTCTTGCTAAGGCTCTCTCATAGGTGACACTAGGAATGTGTGTTCGAGGCATAAGATCCACTTACTGATCTAGCAACTTAATTCTGAGAGGTTTCACCTCAATTGAGAGGAATAACTTTAACTTAGTGTTTGCTGAGATTCTAATCAAGGGAAGAGGGAATTCTTGTCTAATTGATGGCTAAGGTACCTTTTATATTGGAGAGGGCTTGCATTATCCTGTCCATGGGAGCAAGCAATTTCCAGTCCTAAGAAATGATAGTGAAGTATTGACAAGGAAAAATAGTCAGATCTTAAAAAATGAACAAATCCTACAAATAGCTTTTTAGACCCATTATCTAGATATAGAAGTGTGGTAAGCTGAAGAGTGAAACATGTAGAGTTAAGAGATATCATTTCTACACTAATCTTGCTCTTGGACAACTCCGAGAGTCACATCCGATGCCAATCTTATTTAAGACTTACAAGTAATGGTCACGACCTTTGTTTTTCTTCCCATGTGTTTACCCCGATTCATAGTGGCTCTCTAATCATGTAGTTTAGAAATTTCATTGTTGTTTGATTCTTTTATTTTTACTTAAGAAGTTAAGTCTATCCTGAAAATCTGGAATTTCAAATAGTAAGGATCTTTAGTAGTGAGGGTAGTTAATCTTCAAATTTTTTTTTTTTTTTTTCTAATCGATCCTCCTGGGAATGATATCTAGACTTAAAATCCATTGTATTACTTGTATGATCTGTTCACTTGCAGTGATTTAGACCAAACTAATTTTCAAATGAAGCATTTTACATACAAGGTAGAAAATATATTTTATATCTTGGGTCTCAAACAAGTTTTTAGCATCGTTGTCGGGGACTAGTTCAGTTCTTGGTAGCTGTATCAAAAATTTGTCCTAACAATAGTATCAAGAATCAATTGTTTTTTGGTCTATGTTAAAAATCAGTCAAACATGAAGCTAAGAAATGGCCTAAGGACTCCACTTTTTATGAATGCTCAACATTAGCCTTTATGGCATCACCCTACTCCACCAAAGAGATCAGCTTCATCTTTTCCTTCTCTAGTTCTTCAATCAACATGTTGATTCTCTCTTTTTGAGCATCGTACACAGTGCATAGCTCATTCAATCGTTGTGTAGCTTGTTTCTTGGCAATTTGGGCTTACTCACTCTTTAAAGCATCTAATGTGGAGAATAAGTCTAAGCTAAAGCCTTTGAAATGAAAACCTTGGGTGAGGGGCACATGGAAGTTAATGCCTACCGTAGGAGGCGCGCAAAGCATCCTTGGTGCGAGTGAAAGCAAGTCAAGCCAAGTAAATGGCTCATAGTAAGTGAGGCTGCGACCCACGTCTGAATCAGGAGAATGTACTAAGAATTTGAGGTAGGGTAGTGCAGTCCCGAGAAAGTAGGAGTCAAATCCGTCTCCACCTCTATCTTGGAATGCGATCTCAGAGTGAAACACGCAAAAAGTGGAAAATATAAGGCAAAGAAGAAAAATATAGGAGAAAGATAAAGGTGAAGAAAAATCGGAAAGGAGCGGTCGAAGCATGCTCTGTAACTTCTCCAACAGTGGTAGCCCTTTCATCCAAAGAGCCCTCTATTGTCTCTGTCTCATCAAGTGCACTTTAGTACCTTAGGAATTATCCTCGCTTGAACTTTCTTCTCCACAGGCCGACCCTTGCTCACTATCCTTAGGATGATCTTCATAACGATCTCATTGGATCTATCCAGCTGTGTTGGAGAAATCAAGCGATGGGTAGTGCAGGTAATGACGCCATAGATTGGAAGAGTTCTTCACATCCTTAGAAAACTTGGACTTTTTAGGCCAACTACTGGAAATAGTTTTCTTCTCCTTGGCAATCTTGGAGGTTTCTTGTTGAGGCCTGCGGAAAGAAGTCTGATCACGTAAGCGTGAAATCAGCATGAGTGTTATGGATAAATATAATAAATGATTCTTTTCCTGGCCAGTGGCAAGGCTAGGCTCATTGAAATCTAATATTCCACCAAGTAGAGAATGATGGAGCCATGGATAGAGAGGTAATCCCAATGGTGTAATACCCCAAAATATACCCTAATCGTTTTATAACAAGTTTAGGGTATAATATATATTAATTTGAAATTTTAGAATTTATCTTTATTCAGTGTGAAAATGATAACAACTTACGGAAATTAAATTCCAAGAATCAAGGGTAAAAGGAGTAGAATTATGAAATAAAATTTAAATGGCATAAGGCAAGAAGTTTATATGCAAAATGAATAATAGAGATAATTTGAAATTGTAAATGAAGAGAGATGAAGGGCTTTTTAGTAAAAATGGGAAAACTAACTAAAAATGCATGGCCAAACAAGGCCTTAGACCAAAATTAGGGATAAGACCAAAATGGTCTATTGAATGAGCATTTGCTCGTGTAGAGAAAAGAGAGAGTGTGAGAGAGAGATACGGTTGTTGAAGGGAGAAACCATCTTTGGGTTTTATTTTTTCAAACAAAGAAAAGGAAGGAAGGAGAAGAGGAAAAGCAAGTTTAAAAAATTCAGGTTAGGAGCTCATCCTAACTTCTTTGACCATACGGTTAGGTTTCCAACTGAAGCCCTAACTTGTATAAGTGTGATTTTAATTCAGTTAGTTAGTTGGTTGTTTTGATTGTTTGAGTTGGATTTGTCAGTCCCTCAGTAGAATTTTTGTATGAGAAATGTTGGGGTTTTAGGGAGATCTTTGTCAAAATTGTTCCAAAACCCACGTTGTTTTGAAGTTGTTTTGAGATTGGTTGTGAATTATAAATTGAAATTTTGTCTCAAAATGTTGGGGTTTTAGGGAATCTTTGTCTCAAAATTATTTCCCAAAACCCACGTTTTCATCATGACATCACTTTCATCAATTAGTGGTTCAATTCCCGAAGTACTTCAGAACTTCTGGAGAAATGATCTCAGCAAGCCAGTGTATTCAAATTTGGAGCCCTATTGGACCCGGAAAATTCGTCAGTGAAACCACATTTTGACGGTTTACGTCTGATTTTAGTGTTTGCAGCGTTTGGAGTATTGACCATGATTGAGTTTACTCATAATTAGTGATTAAATTATGGTAATGAGCTGAAATCACAAATATCGCCCGAAGCAGTGTATTAAATTGGACCCGTTGGACTCGGAAAATTCATAAGTGGCATTGTTTTGAGCGGAGTTTTGATACAGTTTAGTGTTTTGGTACAATTGGAGTATTTAGGCCATAGGATTCCAGAGTTTCCACTCATCCCAGGTGAGTGATAAAATTTACCGGGTAAACAATACTTCTAGGAGAAACAAAACTCCTTGAAGGCAGTGTATTCAAATTTGGGCCCCGTTGAACCCGGAAAATTAGGTAGTGAAACCTCTTTTCGAGTTTATGATCTGATTTGGGTATTTAGGTCATAAGTTGAGTTTCACTCATCCAAATTGAGTGATTCAAATTTCTAAGTAAATTATACTTCTAGGATAACAAATTTCCTTGAAATAAGTGTATTCAAATTTGGATCCCATTGGATCCAAAAAAATTCGTTAAAGTGAAGCGCTGTTTGTAGGAAATATTTCGGTGTAAAGTATTTGAAGTAAATAAATAAAAGAAGGGTTTATATATGAAATATGAACACATGAACAGTAATACAAACATGTAAATAACTAGTATGATATCTCTAACTCAGATAAAATCCTAATAAGCCTAATTTCCTGCATATATTCCAAAGTTGATGGACAAGTAGACATTGCCTATAAGGGATTACAAGTTCACAAGTTGGCCGGGTTTAGTCGTTAAAACGGCCGTTTGGGTCATATATCTGAAGCATGGGTCCTTTGTCTCGTGCGGTGATGAGTACCTTCCCGGGTATATACGGCCCCATTTAGGTCATACAGTACAAGCATAGATCATTGTTTCGTACAGTGATGATACCTTCGGGTATATACAGTTATCTCCCGTATCCATGTCTTTGGAATATACAAGCATAAAAAAAATGATACAAGATGATATAAGATAATATGAAACATGACACATGAAAAAGGCATGAAATATGCAAGTAATCTGAAAGATGCATGATATGTAAAGAAGTATATGTCTATAAGCTATTATATATATGCGAAATTAAGGATCACGCAGAGTGGTCATATATGTTATATGTTTCCCGCTCAGCTATAAACTTGAATGCGAGTGTGTCATCAGACTTGAACTGCGAAGGAGACGGTCATGGCATTCGCATCTGTCCAAGGCGACCTGACAATAGAAGCCCACACTAAGTAGGTTTTGGTTGTTTTTGTATGTAACTAAATGTGAGGATTTTTGTAATAGTGAAATTATATAAGAACAAGTAAATGGGACTCGGATATATGTATAGAATATTATGAACACCACTACGGTGGTTGTTTTATATGTATATGTTATAAGTTTTATTTCTGTATGAAAATATATATATAAGTGGGTCCACAGACAAAAAAAAAAAACGGAGTTAAAAAGTCGATCCGTCACGCATCCTCTTAGCTAGGCAAGGGTAGAGTGCCATAAATGGAGTATGAAGGTTTGATATTCCTTAACAGTGTATGTGCAAACTCAAGTCTAATTGCAGTAGAAAATAAAGGTAAAGCGGAATGAGCTGAAAACCAAGCGGCAGAAGCATAAAGACAAAAGGTGGGGCTTTAGACTAATGGGTATCACGAACATCAAAGATGAAAGGCGAAGCAACCTCTAGAATAAGTACTCACTGGCGGCACTAGCGAGAGGCCAAAAGGACTCTCAAAGTTATACTGATATGGGCGAGATATGAGCCAGGTGACCTCTAGGATTGAGATATGTATAGAATCAGGCCTTAAGTATAAGTGTACAAATGCTGCTCAGGTCCTCACAGGCAAGAAGAAAGACATATGCATGGGGAGGAATCTGTGACATGAAGTCCCAAAGTCTTATAAGAGGCCAGGTTCCCTGTAAAGAAAGCTGGAAAATAGTGCAAAGAACCACATTTGTATGAACCACAAGGCACCACCAACTTTATGGTAAGGCTCATCAGAAACATATTTACTCATGGCCTAATAAACTGAGGCCAAGAGTAAAGTGCCTAAGGCATAAGGCCGACCTATAGCAAGTGTCTTCTGCCGATGGTAAGTATACATGGCTGGTTTTCAGGAGCTAGGAAAAACACATGTCATTGCGGGGAGAGACTTCCCATAGAAACTCAGCATGCTTGTAGTCGATGAAACCCTGTGCATCATGCATTTCACGATAATAGCGAAGTATGAAGTTTAAGTGGTAGAAGAAACCTCTATCACCAGGAGAGAAGAGTCTTGAATATCTAGTAGACATAGTGTATCAGTACCCCGGATAGGTGAGTCTGTGCTAATGGTAATATCTCTCAATTGTGATGGAAATAAGGCCAAAAGGGAGTAGGAAATAGTTAATTCTCTTGGACCAAAATTTCAATGCAACACTCATCAACTCCACGTCATGATGTTTGCAATGGTAAGATGAATGAACCACTCAATGATACCATCAAAGTCTTACGAATGTGGGGACAACCTAGTAATTTATGCACTCCATCCTATTAAAGCCATACGTATAGAAATTTAAAGTCAGGAGTTTACTGCAGGCCATAACTTCTTTCCAAGTAATTCAGTCATTAATCTCGATGGGGAAAGGGAAACTAGGTAGAGAAGAGAATATGTGAACTCTAGCCTAGGTAAAGGTGGAAGAATAGCACTGTAAAGTGAAAAATAATGTCAGAGCTAACACATAATAAGGAAGAAAGAGCACATATTTGGATTATAATGAAAATGGAATAGATTGGAAATACCAGAACTTAGCACAAAGAAACACAAGAAATGTTTCAAGAAAAGTTACAGTCATGATAGGGTGAAATCTCGGGCTACAAGGCCGAAAAATTGAACATGGCGGCTTTACTTTTAAGTAAAGTTTCGCGATAAACAAACCAAATTTTTTGGCAAGCAGCCTCTGATCTACCAAGAAAGCTCAATTTTTAAGTCATTCAACTTGAGGTTGTTGAAAATCATTCAATAGACACTCAAGAAAGGCTTAGAATAGCCAAACGACTTCCATTAATTATTTTTTTTCGAATGTGTATTTTAGGCTCTTTTTAGAGTCAACACCTAAGCTTCAAGGAATTTTTTCTAAGGTTGTAAGTGAGATTATCATCAAAACATACACCTTGGGGAAGGTTCAAAATAGCCAAACAGCTTGCATGAATTTTTTCGAAGGTGTATTTTCAACTCTATTAAAGTACTTTTCAGAAAACCTTGGTAATAAGACAAAAGCTTCCAGCGAAATTTTTTACAAGGATATCACTCATGATTATGTTCAATTTCTATACCTTGGGAAACGTTAGAAACAAGTCGAAAGTTTCAAGAATGCATTCAAGATGATTCTTCGAAAAATATGCTTTCAGGAAGAGTTTTTAACAACATCAAGGAAAAGTTTTGGGCATTAGAGAAAACAAAGAAAACTGAAACTTATATCTAAATCATGTTTCTTTAAAGTACGTCGAATCTTAAAAGATTAATCTTTTTAAGCGATACTCCTGATGAAGCGATTCCTATAACAAAGTCGACAAGACGATCGGCATTATCGTCTGGCGCCCATAGCGATTGTCGGTGGCGGCGTTGTCCAGCGACAGCCGACGGTTCTTGGATCTTATCCGACAATCAGCGATGATGAATCTATGTGGCGAAGCGGCAACTTGATGGTCTTCTCTATTGATGGTGCGAACAGTAGCAGCAACTTGACGGGCTTCTCTGATCCCAACAGTGGTAGATCCGACGTCGGCAACTTCAACAACATCATCGGCGGCGGCGGCGCCAACGATGGCGGCCGACTCTGGCGGCAGCGGCGTCGCGATAGCGATGTCTACGGGTTTGGCGGCGATGTCTTCGTCAATGGTGGAAATGATAGTGATGGTGGTGATGACGGCTTGGAAGGAGGAAGAAGAAGATGGGAAATGTAAAGTAAATGGGTCTCCTTTTTCCAAATAAGTGGAGTTTTTTTTAGAAAGAGAAAATAATTTCTTTTTTGGAAGAAAAGAAAGAAATTCTAAGTTGCTTGGAGAAAAAGTCTGTATGGTTTTTGGGGAACAAATTCCTTTGGTGTAGGATGAACAAAAGTTGGAGGTTTAAACTTGATGATAGTGAAAACCTTTTCTTGGAAAATTAATAATTGTTTTTTTCTTCGATCCTACTTGGCTAGTTCTTGTCATTGGAACTCCACATCATGGTCTGAAAGCTAGATTTTGGGTTTCATAGTTGGAAATAAACCTAATATAATATTTTTGGGGCTTTAATAGCTGTATGGCGACGATTGTTTTTAAATTGAAAATTTGAAGCGATCTAGTAATGAGGTGGGGCTGGCTAAGCCGAGCTGAGAGTGAATAGCGTCCGGATAAAGGAAGCCAATCCGTTGTACCAAGCTCATAGAAAAGTCTAGGATATTTACGAGATTTCTTTGGAAATTTTACTGAGTAAAACAAAGCATATCTAAGGTGGCAGAGAAATAGGCAGTTATATGTTAATGTGGAATATTCTTGGGGAACAAGTCTCCATGAGGTAGACGTGGAAGATTTCTTAAGGATCAAGACTCCACAATGGAGTCGTGGAGAAGTGCTTGAAGAGCAAGGGTTCCGCAATGGAGGACATGGTCGATTCGTCGAAAATGGAGAAGTGAGGACTTGAGTAACAAGTCTTCTCGTCATCGTGAGCAAGAATGATGAAACCAAAGCGGCCCGATCAATCAACAACTTGGGCCTTCTGTCGATCTTGACCAAATCCTAGCTTTTCAATAAGCTTTCAACAAATTCAAGCTTTTCAAAAAGCTTTCGGCAATCTTAGCAATTTGAGCACTTTATTTCCTGGATTTAGCCAAGTTTTTGGAAAATTTTCAGTAGTTTTATTTCATTCATTCGTAGTGAAATCAAATATTTTCTCTAGCAATTCCAGCATTTTAGTTTCAAGTTCTATTCAAGTTTTCAAACACAATATTGTTTCTGAGTCCAGATCAATGTTGCCAGAATTTGACGTGCGGTTGCAGAGTATCATTTAAATCTATCGATTTTCGTATTGTTATTTAAATTCGTTCTTGGGAAATCTAACACTTTTCTTCATCAATTAATTCTTGCAATATTCCAATCCATACACTTTAATTATAGGAAACTGTCAAGGGAACCAGAGAGCTTACACATAGCCTAATTAGAAGTTTGATCTACGAGTCATTCTAGTTTGAAAACACTTTAATTTCATGACATGCTCGCACACTTATATTTTATATGTTTTGTGTGAGATTCAAAAATCAATACAACAAATATGAATATTTAACATGCTTGAATCGTCACAAGAATCCATGTTTGCACATGTAAAACTCCATTGGTTTTATTTTTATTTATTTTTCCTTCCCCCTTAACGACCTCTCTGATCCATCTCGCGAGCTTAGTTAATTGAATGATAAAGATCACTATAAACTACTACGAAAAGCATATTTTATTACCTTCTAACTAAACATACATAAAATGTTATATTTAAGATTTAGTTTCCAAAATTTGATTACATATTTGTAGGGATATTTTTTTCATTGACATTAGTTTATTTAATTAATTAAAAATTATATTAAAATGTTGGTATAAAAAATTTTATATATATATATAATTTATTATATTTAATAATAGTATCACATGCATCCACAAAGATAAGAATTTGGTAAACGTAGATTACATTCAATAACAATATACATACTTGAAAATACATTTAATTTTACAAATCCAAAATTTCAAATGAATTCAATGAGATAAAATAAATGATAAGTGTATTATTTTTAATATTTATATTCTTTATACTGATATAATATAGATGAACAAAAGTTTCTCAAGAAAAATTATAATGATATACATGAAATTCAAAATAAAATAATAATAATAACAATAATATTTATTTAATAGAAAATGGTTTTGGCTCAATGATTATTGCCTTGTTGGAGTAGACTTACGCGTTTGAACAAATTTTTTTTTCTATCAACCATTTATTGTTGGCCAATTTCGTCTTAGACCTTCCGAAATTTTATACCATGAATGCGAAAGAAATAACAAGAAAATGAGTATTTTAGATTTTTTTTTTTTTTTTTTTAGAACTATTCGCTTGGAATTAAAACAATGTAACGATCTATTTTCAATAAATTTTGAACTTTGGTCCCTCCCCTCCTTATACTTAACATAATGCTTTAAACCAACTAACTTCAGGCTTATTAGCGAGAGCGTTCTTGATCTTGAATTGGTGTTCTCAGAGGAATTCTGGTCACCTAACCATGTTTCTAGTATAATAATATAATAAACATAATAGAAATTTCGACATATTAATTGAATCATATATAAAGGCAAACTCTAAATAATTATGTTTCTACCCATTTAATTCAAGAGATGCAGTTAGTTTAGTGAAATATACACCATGCTCTATTGGCTGGAAGTTGTCAAATGTACGGAATTAAGATCTTCCAATTCGATCGACCCATGTTACAAAGATTTATCTCTCTGTGATGAGGATGTAAAGAAAAAGAAGAACTAGGGTCTTTCACCGTATGAATTCAAGACCATAACCATAATATTTATACTAATCATACTAAGTTATATATTGCTAATTTGACCTCTCATCAAATTAGAAATGTCTCTAATATATCATCCCATTAATTCCATGACAATTATGCCTTAAGCCAATTACTTAATCTCAATTATGTATCACTTTGGTTAGACTTAAAATTAAAATTGATGTGTAGTATTATATTTACATATGTGGGCCCATCATAATTATTGAAAATATCCAACTATCTCTCAGGCCCACATATATGTAAACGCCTAAATTGTTCAATAAGTGAGCTTAAAATTTGCTATCATAACCTTAGGGTATATCCGAAACAATCTCGTCCATCAACTACATCGACATAGGATCAAAGCGGTTTTGTTACTGTTAATGTAATTAAACCCATCAATGGTCACATACATAATAGTCAAACGACATAGATCAATCATGGATGCGTAGCATGAAAATTACATGTAATTTAATCTCTACATGCCTATTTCCAACTGGTCCAACTAAATTCTTTAGTGAGATCATGATAGAGTCAGAGTAAAACTGAAACATAAACTTTATTTTGCATAAAATATCCATAAAATATGTCTACAACTGAATGACACTCAAATACAAACTCCCACTGAAATTACATATAATCAATTGATACAACACCCATATGAACAGTGTACTCATGAAAGACCTTGGGTGGTAAACCTTTGGTGAGTGGATCCTCAATTACGGAGTACAACTGAATGACACTCGAATACAAACTACCACTGAAATTACATATCATCGGGTGATCTGTGCTTAATATGAATAGTGTGCTCATGAAAGACTGGCAGGTGGTAAACCCAGCACGAGGTGAGTGGATCCTCAATTATGGAGTACAACTAAATGACACTTGAATGCAAACTCTCACTGAAATTACATATCATCGGGTGTCTGACACCATTATAAACAAGCGTTAACATGAAAGACATTGGGTGGTAAACTTTTGGTGAGTGGATCCTCAATTATAGAGTTTGTACCAATGTGCTCAATAGACATTTTGACCCTCACAGACCCTCTCTCTAACAACTAGGAACTTGATGTCAATATATTTTAACTTAGTCATGCTCTTATTATTATTGGAGTGCAAAAATAGTTGATTCATTGTCACGATATAACTTAAGTGGTCTTTCAATTCCTTCCACAATTCACAGCCTAGTGACAAAGTTCCTCAACCAAACCCCTTAGTTCGATGCTTCATGATATGCTATAAACTCTACTGTCATGGAATCCCGGCAAAGCTAGGGTTAGAATGCCTAATGATCTCCCGAATGATCCCAATTTCCTATATGTGAGCATATACTGCTTTGTTCTCTATAAATACTTCATAACCTATTTGGCTGCTTTCCAATGATTCATGATAGGGTAACTTAAATATCTGCTTAAAATCCATACAATGTACACTATGTTCTTATGCGTACATACTTGAGTATAATTCAGACTTCCTATTACTAATGAATAGGGAATCTTCCTCATTTCTTGGACTTCAAGGCTATTCTTTGGGCATTGATTAAGACTGAATTTGTCTCCTTTAGCAAACGAGATGTCATGTGGTTTGCACCCTTGCATGTCAAATCTCTTAGCCTGTATCATATAGCTCCTTGATAATCCAAAAATACCCGAACGATCTCGATTAATCTAGATCCACTAATCTGAAAGTGTCACCCAGGTCTTTCATCTGAATGTTTGATAGAAATCTGTAGGGTCATGCAATAAGCATATCTCATTTGTGTAAGCAGTATATCATCAATATACAAAACTAGAAAAATATGTTCATTTCCTACTAAACATAATACACAATCTTCAATAATGTTTTATCTCAAAACCAAAATGAGGTAATCACTTAATGAGATTTGTAGTACCATTAATGAATACTGTGAATATTATAAATGGTTTTCAGTTTTCAAACCATACTCTTTGGGTCTCCCAACACAAAGTTTTCTATCTACACCGTATAAATTGTTTACCATTGATAAACGTTGTTATAACGTCCATTTGATGTAGCTCAAGATCAAAAGGTGCAACAAGTGTCATAATTGTTCTAAAAGATTCTTTCAATGAAACCGAATTCTCTTTAAAGACGATCCAACTATGAGAATTGGAACTTCCATGGCTTGACATAAGTTTATTGGATCATCTTCCAAAATTCTATAATTTTCCTCATATTCCCAAAGAAATACCCATAGATCCTCAAAAAATTTCTTTTCTCCTTTTCTAGTAGACTACCTTAATGGCACATGTTGAGGATGTTGAGTTTGTTCCTTAGGAAAAACTATCTTATCTTAAATGGGAGTAGGAACAACTGTATGAATCGGTTTAGAAAGAGAAACCAATTCTTCTTCAAAGACAAATTTAACCTTATTTCTCCTCCCAAACACAATATCCTCAAAGAATGTTGCAGTTCTTATCTTAAAGATATTCCTAAGTGTGGGATCATAAAACTTAAAGTCATTTGATTGCTCCGTATAACCAATAAAGTAGCTACTCACAGTTTTAGGTTCCAATTTATTTTCATGTGGCTTGAAGGGCCTTACCTCAGTTAAATATCCCCAAACATGCAAATGCTTTAAACTAAGCTTTCTACCTATCCAAAGCTCATAAGGTGTTTCTACAGCTGCTTTAGTTGGCACTAATATAGGATGTTGTCTTAAGTGCTTCACCTCAAAGTGACTCTGGTAAGGTAGAATGACTAATCATGCTTCTCACCATATCCTTAAGAGTCATATTCCATCTTTCAGCTACACCATTCATGCTAGGTGATCCTAACATGGTGTAATGGGGGATGATTCCACATTCTTTTTGTCGAGCCCCCATACCCGACCCTACCCGGCCATGAGGTCTAATCGGATCCAGGGATGCGGACCAGTTTTACCATATATACATTTTCAAATACTATAGAAATAAATGTAGCATAATCATTTCGGTTAAAGAGGGCCCACCGTTTTGTCAATTAACACTTTCATTCAATATGGAATGTATGCCCTTTCAATATCATTTTAAAACATTGCTCGAGTTCATCTCCGCAGTAAATCAAATATGTTCTTTATGAAAACTTAACCATTTTTGTTTATTACCAAAAATATGATCAAATAATGTCATGGGATGAAATGTATCACATGAGGCGCGTTTACTTATACTGCCGCGATTACGGCAGTGACTCGAACTGCATGGTCTCTGCTCTTGTCCCTAGTTACTGCAGCCTGTAGTGATGATAAAACCTTGAGCATTCATACTTAGTATTGGTTCTATACAATTTCTCTTCATTTCAATTAGAAAACACAAATATGCGATTTTTGAAATAATATTTTAGCACAATTTCAATAGTCCATACAATATACATTATATATATATATATATATATATATATATATATATATATATATATATATATATATATATATATATATATATATATATATATATATATATATATATATATATATGTGTGTGTGTGTGTGTGTGTGCTTATTTCACATATTTTCATTTGAAAATCATTTGATCACTTTAAAGTATATAATTTCATATGCAATATTTCATTCGAAACTTCAAAATCATGCATTTCACACATTTACTTATAATTTGGCCAAATGAGATTTAGCAGATTTCTTTCGGTTACTAGGATAATGCAGAAATCACCGTACGGTCCCGGCAGGCTGGTGATGAAAAAAACATTTTATAACCTGATCTGGATCCGTGAAATTTCTTATTTAGTTATTTAAAAATCATTATTATGTAAAATGCCAGAATCTGTCTCATCTTTGGGATACGGATCGGTATGCCACTATATTTCATTTCGTTCACAATCTTCTTAGTTTAGTAAAAATTGAGGTATACCAATCTGTCATAACTTCGAATACGACGGATAACATTCTATTAAGGGCATTAAAACTACGATTCATAGTAATTTACAATATTGTATATACATTTATACCCAAATAATACATTTTAGTACTAATACAATTTTTATGGCAATGCATTTGAAATCAATTTTCCCAAATCGCAGCACAAATCACATAACTAGTTTCTTGAAATCATTTCAATAACGATCACAAAACTTGAAATAGAAGAGAGGTATGGAGAGCAAACCCGAAGGTTAACTATCTCGTTCCTATCATGAATCATGTGTTCTTGAATTAGGGCTTCATGTCACCAACCCCTAATCTATCACAATTAAAGAACAATATTAATTGACTTATTTAGGTTTCTAATTAGGGTTGTTTTCTACCCAACTTCCTTAAAGTAAAATTTTCTATGAATAAATGTGTAACGCCCCGTCCCGAGAGGGTATACGGTATGTGTAACCGTATGTGCACCAAGGGCTTCTTTAATTATTTTAGTGCCATAATAGAATTTTGGAAGTTGTTATTAAGGATAAAATTGTAAAATTTTCAAGAGGTAATGCTTTTTGCAATTAAAGGAAAGTGGAGGGGTTGAAAGTATAATTAATGGGATTAAATAGTAAAATAATAATAATAAATTGCCAAAATAGTTCAAGGAAGTCTCGAAAATTCTCTAGATCTCGGATGACGAAGCGGATCATGCGTGTTAAGTTCGTCTCGCGAAATCTAGTAACCTAGAAAAGTTTCGTTAAATTCCGAGACAGTCGGAATATTTTATGAATTTCTAGGCGACGGGTTTAGAGTGAAACCTGAAAACGGGATTTTAGAAAAATCTCGAAAAATGACAAATATTTAAAGAATATTCAATTATGATAAATAAAATTTTCGGGGACTAAGGAAATAACATAGGCTCGAATGAGAATGTAAATTATTTATCTAAATAATAAGAATAATTAGAAAAGAATAATAATTAAAAAAGGATAAAAATCAAAGCGCGTGGGACGGACGGTGGGACGAGAGAATAGGAGAGGAAAAGCGATTTTTCTTTTATTTTCTCCTTGTTTCTTTTTCAGATTTACGGAAATTGGATCGTAGGCTTTCATCGGGCGAGCAAAATTGGTATCTGTGACGGAGGCTGCAGCATGGGTCACGATATCTTTGTAAACTTCTAAAAGGTAGAAAATTTGCCTATTTGTATTATTTCAAGCCTAAAAGGATTTGTGTAATGGCTTGAAATTTTCTTAGAAAATGTGAAGATTAAATGACAGTCCCAAAATTTTTAGGCGAGTTTAGGAATTCCCGGAATTTTTGGGAGGCGTGTTACGTGGTCGGGGCTGAATTTAGGTATTTTCGACGGTCAGGTTGAAATTCCCGGAGTATAATGGTCGTAGTCGAGATGAGAATTTCGAAATGTTTCGAATTATTTTAGACTCTAGAAGTCCTTGATTCAAAGTTGACTAAAGCAATTAGTTTATGGGGCATTTAATGTGTATGGACATTTTGATCAATTTCACATCATATTATCGATGTTCATATCGAATGGGACTAGCACCTAAAGTTTTGTTAGAATCGGGATCAGATTGATATAGTCACTTTGAAAGTCATGTGTATGTTTTATGGTTAAAACGTTAAACTGGGGGCATTTTCGTAATTTGAATGAATTGTGTATGGATTATGTAGGCAATTTGAGCATCCGACGAGAATCTAGAGTGCTTGACAAGATTTGAAAGAAATTAGTCGAGAAAAATGTAGTGCTGAAATCCCATTTTTCTAAAGCGAAAGTGTTTAAATTCTGAGTTTTTATAAAGTGCTTTGAAAATATAGATTTATAAAGCATATTTTTACCTCCCCAATTGTTATACTCGGCGAAAAGTTTGATTTCGATGGCCCAAGAAACGATTTGGCTGGTTTAGCAAAACCCTGATGGCATAGCTCGAGTTCGGTCGGATATGTGTTTGGATTAATGCATGGCAAGGTTATGGAATATTATGACTAACTATATTATTGCTGGTCGGCAATTCAGGGTTAGATCTAGAATATATATATAGTGAAGTCGCCCTCTCTTGCACATTCGGTGTATATAGTTAGCCTTGTTTTAGTACGTAAGCGATGAGGTGTTGGATTCAGGGTTCCGTCAGAGCATTTTGATTCAGGTTCCATTATGCCGCCATAGATCCTTTAGTGTTCTGGGACCATCTTAAGCCGGGTAGTGTTAGGAGTTCCTTATCGATGCGGTCAGAGGTTCCAAGGCATCACTTCTGGGTATTTCGAGAAGCGGGCCCACGATGTGCCGATTCTGATGTAGCACTTCGGATATTAGCAAACCAACGAAGCTTGATTTTCGGCCCGACAAAAATAGTTTTAAGGCGAATTCAGTGGCGGAATTAGTTTCATAACGGTTTCGCGGCAGCCAGTTTCAAACGCGAAAATAGTTTGAGCAATTTTGAAATGGTTTTCATAGCAAAAAACTCAGTTTCCTCATAAATAGTTTTACAACCATTTCTGTACAGATTTTCATATTGGGAGGTACAAACGTGACGTGACATTTAGAACTTATAGTACTCAGGCAGTTTGGCTCACCGATTTAATTTTTAAACAATTTTCAGGTGCGGGTATTAGGCAAGAAAGACACTCAGGTCTCAGTCTAAACCATTTGTATTTGTGATTATATATAAGATAAGGTGTAAATTAAAACTATTAAGGATTAAAATGTATGGCATTTGTATATGTAAATATCTTTTGTAAAATATGCATGCATGGTTTAGAGAAACGAGTTTAAATAAATTATAATGGATTGATCCTTATCTTATATTTTGATGAGGATGAGAGGTCCTTATTATTTAATGATTGGACATTTGGAAAACATTGGGAGTGTATTTTTGTTTTATATAGGTGATTTTGTATTTTGGGCTTGACCAGATGCGATCGTTATCTTCTTAGTTTTCGTTAAATCTAAGGTGTGATTTTGATAGAAAAGTAGAATTTATAACCCACGTTTCCATCTGATTTAATGGTTGCGGCAGCTTCATGGTAACCTTGTCGATCGGCGAGCTTGGCTGGGAGGGTTACTTACCACGTGGGTTCTTAGGTAGATTTCTGTCTAGGAAGGGGTCGAGTCAAGTTAATTATCGAAGCGGTTTAGGCGATAGTTAAGCCTGGCCCACACCGCGCGTTTTCCACGCTGTTTCTATAGAATTATTTTTATAATGATTTTGCTATTGACTACATTGTTTGCTAATCCTTGCATGCATCGAATATTGAAAAGGGTCACCAAATCTTTTAACTTTGAAATTCACGGCGGTATATGCGGGCGGTCGTGAGAGGTCGATCTAGGACTTACGCACCGGAGAGCCACGAGGGAGAAATATGTCGAGCACACCCCCAGATCTCGCGTGCTTGGTAGTGGCCCAGTAGCGGAGACCATCGAGGTAGCGGACCCGGGTGGCGTACCTGACGATGGATCGGGTTATCTGGTGTTGCAATGGTTGCAGTGGTCTGGGAGCCTCGAGGAAAGCCAGAGAGGGCATGATAGAGAGCGCTCTAAATTAGAGACTCGAAACTTATGATGAGTAAACTGACGAGGCGGTACTTATGGTTGGGTTAGCGTTCTAAATTTATTATAATAATTGGCGTGAACGCAAAAGTCTTTCCACCATAATTATTGGAAAAAGGTAGCGTGGACACGAGTATTTCCAGCGCAGTAGATACACAAGTTTCCGTGTTTACTAGGACATAACCAAGCGAGCAAATAGTTTATGAAAGTTTTTAGAAACTTTAAAAGTAAAGCAAAGCATCAATTTTATGAAAAGTTTGAAATGCACTAAAAAGGTGAAGGACGGTTCAGTTCTAGCTTTCGGGCGACGGTGATGAAGAGGTGCTCGGCCTTTAGTCGGCCGGGCATAGTGGAGTCTAGTAGAAAGAAGGAAAGAAGTGGACCCGGTTGTAAAGGCTCGGGACGGAGTAGCATCCCAATTTAGGGATCGGATTCGATCACCGACAGCCCCGGGAGGTGGTAGATCTTGGGGATCATCTTTTCCACGGCCTTTTTACATGTCAAAGGAGGCATCTCGGAGAGTGCGGGATGAATATGACGGGATGTTTCCATTCTAGCGGGCGGGAAGGTCACTTTATCAGGACGTCCCTGATTAATTCATTGGAGGTCTCTGGTGGAGTGCGGGTAGCATCTACCCCGGGGCTGACCAGTCGGTCAGTACAGTGGGGTGGTTTAGGTAAGGGTGGCGTCTGACACGGTAGAGGTCGCGGTAGAATGCGGAAGGCGGCGATACCGTTAGCGGTCGAGTGGTACCATTACTCGGGCTCGGGTATTCTGATCCGCACAGCGGAAGCCGATGCATACGGGCGATTCTTGGTATGATCATGATGCATATGTGGTAATGGTGAATTCAGAGCCACTATCTATATTTATTTCGCATTCATTCACCGAGAGGCAACTGTGCATAGAGTCCTAGCCTATGATGGTCGTATGGTGGCTCGCACCAATGGGGATACCATGACATCCAAAGGATAGCTTCTGTGTAGTAGAGTGGTGTGATCTTGTAATAAGGATTTTCCTAAACAGACTGATAAGTTGTTAGGGTATCCATGATTTGGAGAGCAATCTCGTAGTTTGACTGGTTATCCAGGCATAAAGCCACCTTAGATTGCTATAAGAAAGAAGTAATATTGGTTTGGCAAGAGGAACCAAGTGTGATATTCCGAGGAATCAGAAGAGAGATCGCCCCTAGTCTCATTAATGCTACGACCGCCAAAATGCTTCCGGGAAGGTCATTGTGGTTATTTGGCATTTGTATGGATAGGAGACAAGAGGGGGACACTACCGGGAAGACATCCCCATAGTCAAAGAGTTCCCAGATGTCTTTCCGTGATGATATTTCAGGTTTACCTCAGATGTAGAAATCTGAGTTCGTTATCAACTAGTTCCAGTGGACTGAAATGATATCCATTCCTCCAAACATAATGGCGTTTAATGAGTTGAAAAAGAATCAAGGCACAATTGAGGAATTGCTGCTAAGGGCTTCATCCGACCTAGTACTCCTCACCGTGGGGAGCTCTAGTTCTCTTTGTAAAGAAGAAAGATGGAAGCTACTGCCAGTATATAGACTATGACAACACTGACCATGACAATATCAACCAAGATCCACTTCGCATAGATGAGCTTATTTGACCAATTGCATGGATTCCTGGTATATTCTAAGATCGACCTAAGGTCAGCTACCACGCTCTGAGGGTCCGGGAGAATGATGTTTCTAAGACTGCCTTCAGGACGAGATACGGTCACTACGTAGTCTTGATGCTATTCGATCGACTAATGCCCCAAATTAAATGCCTACGGATTTGATGAACAAATATCTAGTCCGTATTTAGATAAGTTTGTGATCAGATCTTACCGATGACATTCTAGTGTACTCAGCAATTTCAGAGAACATGCAGAGCATCCTGATAGTATTGCATTCTTAGAGAGCGCGCTTATACACTAAGTGTAAGAAGTGCCAGCTTTTATTGGACAAAGTGTTTTCGGGTCATGTCATTTCGCGTAAGGTATTAGTGTGGATCCTCAGAAGATTGAAGCTATAGTGAACTGGAAGCCACCCACAAATGTTTCTGAAGTTCGCAGTTTCCTTGGATTGGCAGGTTATTATAGGAAATTTGTTGAGGGATTTTCAAAGATAGCAACCCTGTCACCAATCTATTGAAAAGGATCAGAATTGAGTGGTCGATAATTTTCAAGATAGTTTTGAGGAGCGAGATGTAGATTAATGATACAATCAAAGATGATTAGCACTACCGTCAGAAAGGACTAAGTATGCGGGTATATGCTGATGCCCGCACAAGGGTTAGGATGTGCTTTGGCGTGTATGCAGAGTGATGTTCTTATGCTTCCTGTCAGTTAAAGAAGCACGGGCCGAACTACTCGACCCATGATTTAGAACTAGCAGCAAAGGGGTTTCGCCCAAAGATCTAGAGACATTATCTATATATTGCTCCTCGTCAGATATCTGTGCATCATGCTATTCGCAAAGATATCTTCACCGTAAAGAGCTTAACTTAAGGCAAATACGGCTGGCCGGAACTGACATGATTATGATCGCACGATAGAGTACCATCCGGGGAAGGCCATCAGTGGCCGATGCCTTAAGTCGGAAAACCTGATGATTCCTATGCTTATCTCAAGCAGACAAAGATATCTCCCATTGTTGATGTAGCTGAGATCTTCGGGGAGTTCACGATGTGCAGCTAATACAAGGACACCGCCGCAGATCATTTTATGTTCGTCCTCTTCTCAGGATCGATCAAGGAAGGTCAAGCAAGTTTCAGAGATGATTAAGCATACGTAGATTAAGGTCGTAGGGAAACCGTGTAGTTCCGTGACGTAGGACGATGGCGTATTAGCTAGAGGGAGTCAATGTGTGTACCAAATAGGTGAACTAAAAGGAAATCTTGGAAGAGTGGCTCACTCTTCATCATATGCCATGCACCTCGGTAGCACCAAGATGTATCATACTTCGAGGGAGCAATATTGGTGGAAGGGCATGAAAGGAAATTGGCAGATTAGATCCGTATGCCTAACCCGGCCGCCAGGTGAAAGGCAGAGCACCGGGAGCCCGGGCAGAAAGATACAAACCCTTCCGATTCCCGTGTATGGAAGGGATAAGATTACTATGGATTTTACACGCTTCCGAGAACTCGAGACAACACGATGCTATGGGTGATAGGATAGACTAATCAAATCAACAACATTTTCTCCCGCTTAGCAACGATGACCATTGACAAGTCAAGTCCAATTATATTGCGGAGGAGATAGTTAGATTATACTATGTCTTATATCGATAGTCTCAGATCGAGACCCCAGATTCACATCCAGATTTTGGTCCAGTTTACAGGATGCCATGGGGACTCGATTGCACTTTAGTTAATAAAGCCCATCCTCGTGACCGATGGTCACCGGGAGAGAACTATTCAGATAGCCAGAGGATATGCTTAGAGCATATGCCGATAGAGTTTAAGGAAGCCGATACGCATTTATCCTCTCGATGGAGTTCGCTATTGTCATCAGCTTATCAATCCAATATATGGCTCCATTTGAAGCATTGTATGATTGGAAGTGTCGTACTCCCGTATGTCGGGATGAAGAGAAGAGAGAGACCTGATAGGCCCGCAGTTGGGCACAGACACCTTAGATAAGATCCAGATTGTCCGAGACAGACTCCAAGATAGTCGTGTGACGCATTGCAAGTTACGCTGACAAACGCCCGCAGGATCTACAAATTTCTAAGGTGGGCGATAGGGCTTCTCAAAGTTTCCCTTGGAAAGGTGTCCTCGCATTCGAAGACGCTAAAGCCGAGGCCCGTATACATAGGTCATAAGGAGATTATCACAGAGCTGACCGTGAGCATATGCATTAGACCTTTCTCCCGTGAGTCAGTTTCCAAGGTTCATAATGTGTTTCATGTATCCATGCTCCGTTAGGGCAGATTCCGCGCATCCCTCCCATGTACTCAGAGATCGCCGCAGAACTAAAGGACACTCCACCTATAAGGAGCAAATTAATCCAAATAATGATCGCAGAGAGCGATTCATGAATAAGGTCATTCCGTTAATAAAGTTTTACTGGGAATCATGGGATTAAAGAGGCCACGTGGGTTTTGAGGCCCGTATGCGCAAATAATATCCCTGTTTTCGCATTAAGGTATCCTCTTTATGTTACTTTGCTCATTTCGAGGATCTAAATGTTCTGTTGAGGAGGATTTGTAACGCCCGTCCCGAGAGGTGTACCGGTATGTGTGTAACCGTATGTGCACCAAGGGCTTCTTTAATTATTTTAGTGTCATAATAGAATTTTGGAAGTTGTTATTAAGGATAAAATTATAAAATTTTCAAAGAATTGTGGCACTTTTGCAATTAAGGAAAGTGGAGGGGTTGGTGCATAATTAATGGTGTTTAAATAGTAAAATAATAATAATAAATTGCCAAAATAGTTCTAGTGGAGTCTCGAAATTTCTAGATCCTGACATGACGAAACGGATCGTGCGTTAAGTTCGTCTCGCGGAATCTAGTAACCCGCAGTTTTCGTTAAATCGAGAGACTCAATATTTTATGAATTTCTAAAGTGTTTAGATGAACTCGAAAACTGGATTTAAAAATTCGAAAATGACAAATATTTAAAGAATATTCAATTATGATAAATTAAAATTCTTCCGGATAAAATAGAATTCGAATGGGGCAATAGAAATTATTTATCTAAATAATATGAATAATAATTAAAGAAAAGAATAATAATTAAAAAAAGGATAAAATAAAAAACGCTGCGGACTGACAAAGGAGACGAATGAGAGAGAGAGAAAACGATTTTTTCTTTTATTTTCCTTGCTCTTTTTCAGATTTACTTAAATCGGGACCGAGGCTTCATCTGAGCGTATGGGCAAAATTCGAGATATCGCGACGAGAGCTACGCATAGTACTCAATATCTTAAATTTTCATTAAACTTTGGGTGCCGTGAGAAAAATTTTGCCTATCAGGCATTTTCAAGCCTAAAGGTTATGTAATGACTTGAAATTTTCTTAGAGGCCGTGAAAGGTCGTAAACTTCAGTCCCAAAATTTTTAAACTGAGTTTAGGAATTTTTAGGAATTTTTTGGACTGTGTTCTGACAGTCAGGGCTGAATTTTGGGACTGTTTTCGGCCAGTTTGGGTTGAAATTTCAGGAGTATAGTCGGCCAAGTCGGACAAAATTTTCAGAAATGTTTCGGGTATTTTTAGACTCTCTAGAAAGTCCCTTGAGTCAAAAGTTGACTAAAACAGGTAGTTTTTATGGGGCATTTAATGTGTATGGACATTTTGATCAATTTCACATCATATTATCGATGTCCATATCGAATGGGACTAGCACGTAAAGTTTTGTTAGAATCGAAGTTCGTTCGATATAGTCACTTTGAAAGCCCTGTGTATGTTTTATGGTTAAAACGTTAAACTGAGGGCATTTTCGTAATTTGAATGAATTGTGTATGGATTATGTAGGCGATTTGAGCATCCAACGAGAATCTAGAGTGCTTGACAAGATTTGAAAGAAATTAGTCGAGAAAAATGTGAGTACTCAAAATCATTTTCTAAAACGAAAGTATTTAAATTACAAGTTTTATAAAGTGCTTTGAAAATATAGATTTATAAAGCATATTTTTTACCTCCCAAATTTTATACTCAGCAGAAAAGTTTGATTTCAGTATTTAAGAAACAGTTTGGCATGGTTTAGCAAAACCCCTAGATGACATAGCTCGCTTCCTGGGCCGATGCATTTGACGTGCATGGCAAGGTTATGGATATTATGACTAATTATAATACTGGTCGGCACCCAGGTTAGACTATAACATATATGAGTCGCCTCTCCGCATCTCGGTATATAGTTAGCTATTACCGACTTAGTACATAGCGATGAGGTGTTGGTTCCGAGGGTCCATCACCGAGCATTTTGCTCCCGAGGTTCCATTATGCCATATAGATCCCGCCGTGTTTACCGACCATCTTAAATTCTGCAATGGCTCGAGAAGCTCACTACCACGCTGTGTCTGGTGGTCTGAGGCATCACTTCTAGGGTATTTTTAAATGGGTCACAAAGGGTTGGTACTTGATTTACATGATAGCACTTTCAGATATTAACAACCATCGAACAATTTTCGCCACAGAAAATAAGCTTTAATGTATTTCAAAGAACACTAGTTTTCGCATCAGCTGCCAGCTACAGAAATGGCTTCAACAGCGTAAATAGTTTTCGTACGCTCGAATGGTTTTCTATAGCAAAAACCCGCTTCTCAAACGCTTTACAACCATTTCGCACAAACTTTCATATCGGGAGGTACATAAAACACAGACAAAGAACATTTAACTTATAAGACGATCGAGCCCGCTTTGCCTGGCGCTCGTTTAAACAATTTTTCAGGTGCAGGTGTTGAAGCCGAAAGACCTTTCCAGACTCTCACCCTAGACGCCGTGTTGTGATTATATATATGTAAATTAAAACTAGTAAAAGCAAAATGTGGCATTTTGTATATGTAAATATCTTTTTGTAAAATATGCATGCACGTTTTGAGAAAACAGTCATGATAAAATTATATCGATTAACTTATCTTCTTGATGAGACCAGGTCCTTATTGTTTAGTTGGACATTTGGGAAAACATTGGGAGTGTATTTTGTTTTTATATAGGTGATTTTGTATTTTGGAAGCGACCATAGTGCAATCGTTATCTTTGTCGGATTTTAAGTTCAAATCTAAAGGTGTGATTTTGATATAAAGTGAAAAATTTATAGCCCGCGTTTTCCAAATACGATTTCAGAGATTTTAACGGCTTAGCTTCATGGTAACTTGTCAGTCGAGCGAGTTTGGCTGGAAGGTTACTGTGGAGTTGCCGGTAGATTTCCTGTCACTAGGAAGGGGGTCTGTCAAAATGAGCCACATTTTACCCAACTTCCTTCAAGTCCATTGTTCCCCTATAAATCTATTTTATTCAGAAATTGGAATCATTCAATTCGGAGCATTGAAACTCAAGATATGTTCAAAACAACCTGGACTACTCTATTTTCAAAACATAACCAGAATTATCCCGAAAATAAAGCTTCACTTTGACGAATTTCTGGATCCAATGGAGTCCAAATTTTAATACATTTATTTCAAGGATATTTGTTCCCCTAGAAGTCTAGTTTACCTAGAAATTTAAACCATACAATTTGGATAAGGTGAGCTCAACTTATGGCCTAAATACAAAAACATTCCCGAGCACCAAGCGCCTTAAAGCGAGACGAATTTTCCCGAAAATAGAGCCTCACTTTGACAAGTTTCTGGGTCCAATGGGGTCTAAATTTGAATACACTTATTTCAATGAGATTTGTTCTCCTATAAATCTAGTTTACCCAGAAATTTGAATCACTCAATTTGGATAAGTGAAACTCAACTTATGGCCTAAATACCAAAACACCAAAACTGTACCAAACGAACCAGAATTTGCCCAAAAACAGAGCCTCACTTTGACGAATTGCTGGATCCAATGGGGTCCAAATTTGAATACACTTATTTCCAGGAGATTTGTTATCCTATAAGTCTAGTTTACCCATAAATTTTAAGCACTTAATTTGGATGAGTGATGGACAAGTTATAGCTAAAACAAAAAGATGGGTTTTGGAAAATTTTGACAGCATCTCCCCTAAAACCCCAACATTTCCTTTATATAAAAATTCATAAAATTAATCCCTAACCCAAAGCACTTTTGAAACTTAACCCAAAACAACCCCAAAACTTATCTACAACCATTTAAAACTCTTCTATTCCGATTTGGGGTTTTCATCAAACCCAAACACGACATTAAAGGAGGTTAGGGTTAGTTTCATACCTTTAATCTCTTTCTTTTCACTTCCTTCTTCTTACTTCTTCTTTGTTTGGCTCAAATCTTTGAGGAGCACAAAGCCAGCAGTCTCCCTCTCTGCTCTCTCAACCGTGCCCTAGTTTTCAATGTGAAGATATGTCGAATGAAATGTTATTCAAAAGACCCGATTTTGTCTTAACTCAAAACCTTCACTAGGCTTTGTTTGACTAGCACATTATTTCCTCATTTCTCATTTTTGCATTTTAATCCTTCTTTTCTCTTTCATTTGCTATTCAACTTATTACCCTTCTTCCATTTTGGCACATACACTTCTCATTTATGACCATTGGGTCCTCGTTTGACATTTACCAATTTAACCTTAATGTTCTTTTTATAATTTTCAGGGTTTTCTCATTTTTTTGTTCTTTAACAATATAAATTCCGAAAAAATACAATTTAACTTATTTTATACCCTAAACATGTTATAAAACTGTTAGGTTATTTTTAGGGCATTATAACTCTCCCCTTCTTAAAAGAATTTCGTCCTCGAAATTACCTTTATTGAACAGTTGTGAATCACTGGCCGGCGCATAGTTTTCTTCACTTTCCCACATGGCTTCCTGTCTTGTGGTTTCTCACATGCTGACCAAGGAGATTAACCTGTTCCGCCAATTCTTTGACTTCTCGAGCCAAGATCTCAACAGGCTCTTCTTCGTATGTTAAGTTTGGTCTAAGCTCAATAACTTCCGAAGAGACGACATGTGATGGGTCTAACTTATACCTCCTTAACATTTAAACATGGAAAACATTATGGATCTTTTCCAGCTACAGGTAATGCTGAAGATCTACATGCCCTTTGGACCCGCTTTTATGATCACACTTCAGCATATTTAATGAACCTAGGGCTCAACTTACCCTTTTTCGAATCTCGCTGACTTTCTTCGAGGAGAAACTTTAAGAACACTTTCTCACTTAGATCGTATTGAATGTCTTTTCTCTTCAAGTCGTGGGCTTTGTCTATCACAGCGGCTACCTTTAATATTTCTCTGATCATTTTTCACACTTTTCCTCGGTCTCTTGGAGATCAGTAGTGATTACTTTCTTATCACTTAACTTTGTCCAACATAATGGTGTTCTACATTTCCTTCCATAGAGAGCCTCGTAAGGTGCCATTCCAATACTCGACTGGAAGCTATTGTTATACACAAATTCAACTAAAGGAATATGTCTATCCCAACTACCCTCATAGTCGATCACACATCAACTTCTCAGCATATCTTCTAAAACTTGAATCACTCTCTCTGATTGTCCATCGGTCTGCGGGTGGAAAGTTGTGCTGAAATTCAGTCGAGTGCTTAAAGCCTCTTGCAATTTTCCCCAAAATCTCGAGGTAAACCTCATATCTGTATCTAAAATGATAGACACTGGAATCCCATGTAATCGAACTATTTCCTTTTTGTAAAGCTCGACCAACTTATCAAGTGAATAGTCGGTTCTTCTTGAGTAGGGAAGTGAAGGCTGACCATCCATCGGTCTACCCTGACCAGTGAATCATGCTTTCTCCTGTCAATGGTAGCTTTTCGACCACAAAATCCATTGTGATTCGAGTCCCATTTCCACTTTCCGGGTATTCTAATAGGCTATGATCGAAGAACTTGATGTTCCGCTTTCACTTTCTGACACACCATACATTTGATCATAAATTCTGAAACATCTCTTCATTAGGACCACGATTATGGAAGTCTTTAGATCCTGATACATTTTTGTGCTACCAGGATGCATAGCAAAGGATCCATTGTGTGCCTCTTCAAGAATGGATTTCTTCAACTCATCATCATTAGGTACACAAACTCGGTCTCTATAATACAAGAATCCATCCTCATTCACTAAAAACTTAGTTTCTTTCCCCTCTCTATTCTGACTTACAATTGCATAAATTTTCTCATCACTCTTTTGTGCCTTTAGCATTCGATTTAACAAATTCGGTTTTGCTATAAATTCTGCTATTATTGTACCGTCATCTGATAATGACAAATGAGCATTCAATGCTCTAGTGTTTGTACTGACTTTCTACTCAGAGCGTCTGCCACAACATTAGATTTCCCTGGATGGTAGTCGATCCACCTGATCATAATCCTTGATCAATTCCATCCATCTACGTTGTCTCAAGTTAAGCTCTCGTTGCGAGGGCAAATACTTAAGACTTTTGTGATCGGTGTAGATGAAACACTTTTCTCCGTAAAGATAATGTCTCCATATTTTCAATGCAAACACAATGGCGAGTCAATTCCAAATCATGCATAGGGTAATTCTTTTCATGCGGCTTCAACTGCCTTGAAGCATAAGCTACCACTTTACCCTCTTGCATAAGGACACATCCGAGTCCATTTAACGAAGCATCGCTAAAGATCACATATTCTTTACCGAAGGTCGGCTGAGTAAGAAAAGAGCCTCGGTTAAAAATGCTTTCAACTTTTCAAAACTAGCTTGACACTTTTCACTCCACTCATCGGGGTAATCTCGTCATCGGGGTCGTAGTCATCGAAAACCCCTTAACGAACCTTTTGTAGTAACCTGCTAAGCCTAGGAAGCTACGAACTTCCGTGACACTTCTCGGTGGTTTCCATTCAAGAATCACTTCTATCTTCCTTGGATCCACCTAATTCCTTCTTCCGATACAATGTGTCCAAGAAAGGACACTTCTTTCGGCAAAATTCACATTTACTCATTTTGCACTTCTTGTTCCTTTCTCAAGGTTTCTAGCACTACTTTCGAAAGTGCATATGTGAATCTTCGATCCTTTGAATACACGAGGATGTTGTCTATAAACACCACGATAAACCGATCTACATACGGTCGAAAAACACGATTCATTAAGTCCATGAAACTTGTTGGTGCATTTGTCAACCCAAATGGCATTACAAGGAACTCATAATGTCCATACCGCGTTCTAAACGTCGTCTTAGCATATCCACATCCTTAATCCTTAATTGATGATACCCCGATGGTAGTCCCGATCTTGAGAAAAGACACTTGCACCGCTCAAATTGTTTGAACAAATTATTAATTCGTGCGCAGGTACTTGTTCCTTCACGTCATCCTTGTTCGAGTTGCCTATAATCAACACACAACCGAAGTGTACCATCTTTCTTCTTAACAAAGAGCATTGAAGCTCCCCATGGTGATACACTCGAACGAATAAATCCTTTCTCTAATAATTCTTGCAACTAGAGCTTCAACTCTTTTAACACCATTGGAGCCATTCTATATGGTGTAATGGATGCCGGAGTGGCACCCGGAACAACGTCGATTGCGAACTCAATCTCTCTGTGGAGGCAATCCTAGCAACTCCTCCGGAAACACGTCCGGATAATCACAAACTATAGGGATGTCTAATAAACTAGGATCCACCTTTTTGTATCAATCACATATGCCAAGTAGGCTTCACACTCTTTCTGAACCATCGTTCTAGCAGTGGCGGGGGATATCACATTAGAGAGGTGGCTCGACCTCTTGCCGATAAAAGTCACTTCCTCGCCACTTGGTGTCCTTAAGGTCACTCATTTCATTCTACAATCAACTACCTCTTGGTGTCGGAATAACCAATCCATCCCTAATATCACATCGAACTCTTTGAATGACAACTCAATTAAGTCTCCCGGAAATTCATACTCTCATATTTTGTTGGGACAATCTCTATAGACTCTATTCACAATGACATTATGCTTGAAATCAATTATTGGTACCGTCGGCCCGCGGAATCTTTGTGAATGTCGGGTAACAAACGATATTCCACGAAAATCGGCGAGTCTCAGCACATGCGGGAGGCGCTATACGAATACAGGCTGTAAAACGATAATATAATCGATATGAGTACCAATGGCCACTTTGGCCCGTATACGATGTTCATCGAAATACACTAACTATATACCATAGTTTCAAGAGTTAAAAGTTTACTCTTAGACAACACATATTAAAAGTTTACAACATTCTAATACATGTATTCTTAAACACCAAAGCTACAACCAGGCTTTCTTTAGTATCGGCACCAGGATGGCGTCCTCACCATAGCTCCACATTGCACGAGAAAAATAATATCCCTCGACGGGGTGAGCTATCGCCCAGTAGTGGAATCACCCTAAATGGGCTACTCTCCACCTAAGTGCATATGCAATGCTCCTATGTAAACACACATTCAAGCAAATACGTGATCCTACTTGAATGTTTAAAATGACTAACTATGTCGAGTCCTCACCGACTCCTCACACTTCTTTAAAGCCATATGGGAACACTACTTTCAAAACAAAGGTATTGTTTTTTAAATGCAGACTGACCCTCGATAAGTAATGGACCGACTCCGATAATCTATTTAGTGGACAACCCTCTGATGTATATCAATTGGGTCAACTCCGACGATTGATATTTTATATGGACTACCCTCCGATATTGTAATGGGCCTTTCGGAGTAATTATTATTAATTGACCCTCTGAAACCACTCTCTCGATAAACCGCCTCATGCTCCTCCTATATACGTTCTAGGGTGCCTCGGTGCGTATGGAATGTGATCTGGTCCATTACAATTTATATAACACATGCAAATATATCATCATGCATATATTTACATAATTTAAATCACACAAAAACATGTTATGCGATTTCACAATCCATCACAAGAATTAGCTCACGTGGCTAAATCCAGCAAACTACGAGCAATTCATCTTGGTCTTTCGACCAAACACTTTTCACACAAAATTAATTAAATTATCTTATTCATGTGAGCGATGCAAAACCCTCGGGTTACTTGTTCGACCACTCAAAATAAGATTTTCTCCTCGGTTCAAAACACGAGACGAGTTCTGAAGTAAAACATTTTCGAACATTCCCTAACCATTTTATGGCTCCTAAACCAAGATTAACACAAGTAGGAAAAGATCCCTACCTCTTGGAGTTGTCGGAACTCCATCAGATTGGTGTCCACGCGTAGCCCTCGTCGCGTAGAGCAACTTTGCTTCTTGCTCCGTCGAAAACCGACGGTCCAATCGACCGAAAATCTAGAGATAAGCTTGATACTCTCTCACTAAAACACAAAAATGGCTACTGCGTCTCCTTTTTTTTTCTTCCCACGTTTTGGCTTCTTTTAATAAAGGTAGGAGACAACACTATTACAGTTTTTGTCTTATTATTATTTAAAACAAATTATATAATGTCATCTATGTCCCCAAGCTTGGATTTTCGACATTTGGCACTATCTCGGCTATCCATTTCCATCATCTCTTCGCATGGCATGTGTAGCGTATTAATACGTGTTATAGGTGACTTTTGTCACCTCACATTTCATTTTACGGCACTCGATACTCGATGCCTCAAAAAACCTGTAAATTTTGACTGTCTCGAAATTCGACGAAATTCGACGTGGTAGCTAGATTTTGCGAGATGATTCCAACGATGAAATCCGATTCATCATCTAAGATCTAGAAAATAAATTTTGGATTTTTGATCGAAATTACGATTTTGCCCTTGTTGAGAAAATTTGAATTTTTCTGGGTCTTATTCCCCGATCAGCAAAGGAATTTCATCCAGTGAACGTCAAATCACTCACATGCATATGTAATGTGCACAATACCATACATATAAGCTTCGTCATTTAAATATTAGCGACTAAACCACGTACCTTCATCCTAAGCAGAGAAGGGATAGGTGGCCCGCATCGTGTCCTCGCGCTCCCACGTTGACTCCTCCACTCCATAGTGCAGCCATAGCACTCTCATTAGCCTCACGGTCTTGCGTCGCAAAACCTGCTCACGGCTATCCAAAATGCACACTAGTCCCTCCTCAAAGGTCCCATCAGTGTCAACCTCTAATCATCCCCGATCACATGCTAAATTTGGATGCAGGTATACTTAGAACATGGAGATGTAGAAATACCTCATTGGACACACGACATGTTCGGGCGATAAATCGGCCGTGCGCGTGAGTGCCTGCCGCAGTATCTCGAAGGCCCAGTAAATCTCGGCGATGGCTTCAGGTGCTAGGGCGACCACTCCTCTTAGGCATCACCTTGAGAAGGCGTGATCCTGACTCGAACTCTAAGTGTCGGCCCGTCGTACATGATATAGCTCTTGCACGCGGCTGAGCGTGAGAAGGCGTAAATATCAAGCTCACCTTCGGAGGTGTCTGTCAGATCGGGACCGATGATGGAGCTCTCCCACCTCGGTCCAACATATGTTGATCTGCATCTCCTCCATCCTGATACCTCGTATGGTGCCATCGTATACTCGCACGATAAGCTGTTGTTGTAGGCGAATTCCACTAAATGATGCTCCTCCATTTACCCTTATGATCCCGGGGCCCATGCTCGTAGCATGTCTATAACACTGTATAGTCCTCTCGGGTTGACCATGCATGCGAGGGTGGAAAAGTTATTACTCATGGTCGTAGTGTGCCCATAGCCTTTTGGAAATCTTCTTCCAAAGTGCGTCGTAAACCTCGGGTCTCTATCCTACACTATGGATACTGGTACTCATGTAGCCAGACTCATCTCTCCCGAATGTACAACCGGCAGAATCTCTCCAATGAGAAGGTTATCCACACGGCTAGAAAATGTGTCGACTTCGTGAGCCGATCCACTATCACCCATACCGCATCATGTCTCTGCGGTGTCCGTGGCAAGTGGGTCACAAAATCCATTGTGATGTGCTCCTACTTGGCGCTCGACCACCTCCCAGCAATTTGAAGTAGCCTGCGGCTGCAGTGCTCAGCCTTAACTTGCTGACACGTGAGACATCGTCGCACAAAGTCCCCTACTTGTCTCTTCATTCGGCTCGATGTCTGACTGACGAAGATCCTAGTACATCTTCGTACCACTAGATACGAATCTAGAGAAGTGAAACTCCTGAGTCTCCTCTCTCAAGTCGGTCGAATGGGGGAACCACTGCGAGTCCTCTCTACAGAGACTACCATGTAGTAATGCGGTCCGATAGCCGTCCGCACTTTTTATTTGTGCGGTCCGGTGGACACTATCTGCGCATCACGCCCTTGGGACTCAATCCACTTTGCCACATTACTGCTTTCATTTGTACTATAATCAGCATCCTGATTCGAGAAGCATCTGCCACTCGGGAAGCTATACTGTGTCTCATGACTTTCGGTAGCGCATCAACCACCACATTTTCCTTATCGGGATGGTAATGCAAAGTGAAGTCATAATCCTCCCGATACTCCATCCATATGCATTGCCTCATGTTGAGGTCCCATTGCGTAAAGATATACTTTAGACTTTTGTGGTGCAGTACACCTCGAACTCCTGCCTTATAAGTAGTAGCGTGAATCTTCAAGGCAAGACTACGGCCACCAACTCCATGTCGTGTGTGGGTAGTGCCGCTCATGATTCTTCAAGCGCGGAACCCTTAAGCTACTACCCTAGCAGTTGCATCGAGCACATCCCGGTCTCAGGCACTCGAGGCATCCTGATACCACTGTGTGCCCACTGTCCCTGTCGAGACTATCAAGATAGGAGCTGAAGTAAGTCTCCTCTTCAACTCCTGGAATGCCTCCTCACATCGGTCATCCCAATCAAACTTGACCTCCTTCCGAGTCAACCTTGTCATAGGTGCTGCTATCCGGGAGAAATCCTCAATGAATCTCCTATAATACCCAGCCAATCCCAAACTACCCGGGTGGCGCCCGAATAAAAGTCGGGTTATTACCCGTCGACGCGGAATACTCGTGAATGTCGGGTAACCCGATACTATTCATGAAAATCGGGCAGAGTCTCCTTTGTACGGGAGCTCTGAAATACAGAGCACATCCCAAACAATCCAATATAATCAATATAATTACCAATGGCCCTTGGGCCCATATCTCATGTTCATCAAAATACACTAACTATATACCATAGTTTCAAGAGTTAAAAGTTTACTCTTATACAACACATATTAAAAGTTTACAACATTCTAATACATGTATTCTTAAACACCAAAGTCATAACCCGGCTTTCTTCAGTATCGGCCTCTAGGATGGCCCGAATCTCCTCACGCTCCTGTGCACCGAAAAATAATATCCCTCGACGGGGTGAGCTATCCTTGATGAGTGGAATCACCACTAAATATAGGCTACTCTCTCCACCTAAGTGCATATCTGATGCTCCTATGTAAACACACATTCAAGCGAATCACATTGATCCTACTTGAATGTCTAAATGACCAACCCATGTCCCAGTCCTCACCGACTCCCTCACACTTACTGGCATACTGAAACCTTTACTTTCAAAACAAAAGGTATTTGTTTTAAATGTGGACAACCCTCCCATATAAGTAATGGACCGACTCCGATAATCTATTTAGTGGACAACCCTCCGATGTATATCAATTGGGCCAACTCCAACGATTGATATTTTATATGGACTACCCTCCGATATTATAATGGGCACACTCAGGTAATTGTGTTAGTCGACCCCTCGAAACCACTCTCTCGATAAACCTCGCCACTCACTCCTATCGTTCTAGGGTGCCTCAGTGCATATGGAATGCATGATGTCAATTCCAATACAATTTATATAACACATGCAAATATATCATCATGCATATATTTACATAATTTAAATCACACAAACATGTTATGTAATTTCACAATCCATTACACTAAAAATTAGCTCACGTGGGCTAGTCAACAAACCACGAGCAATTCATCTTGAATCACTCAACCAAACACATTTTCACACAAAATTAATTCGTGTCACTATTCATGTGAGCTGATGCAAAACCCTCGGATTCTTGTTGCGACCACTCAAAAATAGAATTTTCTCACTCGGTTCAAGCTTTTGAGGCCAGGGTTCACAGCCCAAAACAAGCCTCGAAACATTCCTAACCATTTACATGGCTCCTAAACAAAGATTAACACAAGTAGGAAAGATCCTACCTCTTGGGACATCCCGAACTCCATCAAATTAGTGTCTAGCATTAGCGCAAGTCGCGTAGAGCAACTTTTTATTTGCTACTCACATTCAGAAAGCCAGAATAGGTCGATCGCTTAGAATGCAGAGGCTTGATGCTCTCTCCTTTAAAACACAAAATGACTACTGCATCTCCTTTTTTTTCTTCCCCACGTTTTGCTTCTTTTAATAAAAGTGAGGAGGCGACATATTCTGAGTTTTGTCTTATTATCATTTTAAAACAAATTCTATAATGCTATCTATGTCCCTAAGCTTGGATTTTCGACATTTGGTACCATCTCGGCCGTCCATTTCCATCACATCTCTCCTCGCACTTAGCATGTATAGCGTATTATGCAATGTTATAGGTAGCTTTTTGCGCCATTTCGATTTTCTGACGCGATATAGTGCCTCGAAAAATGTGTAAATTCCGACTGTCTCGGAATTTGACAAAATTCGACGTGGTAGCTAAATTTCGCAAGACGATTCCAACGGTGAAATCCGTTTCTTCATCCGAGATCTAGAAATTAAATTTCATATTTTTGACCGAAATTACGATTTTGCCCTTGTTGAGAAAATTGGAATTTTCTCGAGTCTTACACATTATGCCCTAATGGATTTGTCACCAAGATATCATACTCGGTTTCATTCTTCGATAAACTACCTAAACTCGGAATGGAAGTACAAACATAGAAATAGGTTGATCCTGGATCTATCAATGCATGTACAATAGTCTGAAAGATATGGAAATTACCAACTATCACTCAGAATCTTCCATCTTCAACTGCCTTCCACATTGCATGTGCCACTAGGCTGAACGCGGGACGTCTTTGTCTACCTATGGTTTGTGTCGCTTGTCTCGTGCGCTCGGTGCAATACTCTTATTATCCTTGTTTGCTCTTATATCTTATAATAGTACCCTAGTCGAGTGCTATGAAAGAAGCGAGCTCTAGGACAATCTTTCACTTTGGCTCATTGGATCACGAAAACTGAAGTAATCACCCTCTGTCAGCCTCGACATCCTTTATAACCGCCACGTGTGCAATAAGGAGGAGTTGGTCCTCGATGAACCTCACGGTGCCTTTAGCAAGCGATGGTGCGGAGTATAATAACCTTGCTCTTAGGTGAAATGCGAGTTGGTCCATGAAGTACATGGAGTTGATTAGAACCGTAGTCCTTTAAATTTCTTGATACGGTGGCATTAAGAACTTAGTGTTGACGGGGTTTTCCACCCTCATCTTGCTCTTTTCCTCTCATCTGCTGCACACCATACCAGCATTCTCTTTGCTTTGCTAATCCACAATCTTGCGAAATCATCATGCGATCCTGGCTTGACCAGAATATAGTCATTAAGTCCATCCTCAAACTTACGGAACTTCTCCTCCTCAATAACTGGCATCTTTGGAGCATACTTGCTCAACCAAGTGAATTTCCTCTAATACTCTGTCACACTCATCTGCCTTTGCTTCAAATTATGGAACTCTCTTCTCATATTGCTAAGGTAAATACAACCCACATCTTGCACCTGAATCTGTTGCTGAAAAACTCTCATGTAATATACTTTCAGTGTGTTCAAGTTCACCGGAGTCACAAACACCCACCACCCAGTAAAGTTATCTGTGGTGGATCACACATCATTTTCTTTTGTTGTATCAGTGCATTTTTCGAAGCATTATCTCAGTTCTTTCAAGTCAATTTTCCGCCATGGAAGGCTCATCATCCTTCTTTCCAAGAAAATCCTGTACAGGTTGATGTCTTGCCATTTATCTCTATGGCTGACCGTTGAGAGTAACATGGTGGTTACCTTTGCTCTTTGCGGATTCGCGAGCTATTGTTGGGAATGCTCGATAGTACCTCATGTTGCTTGACCTTGCTCATGTATCGATGGAGCATGGGACGCTTGCCCACCATCCACACTAACAGGGCTATTTAGGCAACTTCTCAAGTCACCTCTGACCCTATGGTGGCCTCAACTATCCATGCTTAACCTATTAAGACCGACAAGATCTGCATCACAGTCACGTCATCCTTTATATGCAAATGCAATGCATATCACAAAGAATTTAAAAAATCATTTTATAGAACCGTCTAAACCTAGGCTCTGATACCACTAAATATGTCCCTCCCCGTGCAGGCAGAGCGGAGCACAGGCTGGATCAGGGAAGTGAACATCTGGATTTTACCATATATACATTTTCGAATACTGTAGAAATTAATGTCGCATAATCATTTCGGTTAAAGAGGACTTACCGTTTGTCAGTTAACCCTTTCATTAATCATAGTGTACCTCAGCATTATCATTTTACAAAACATTATGGGGAGACATATACTGAAATAAAATCAAATATGTTCTTCCATGACTTATACATTTTTTGTTTCATTACAAAAATTAATAAAAATAATGTTATGGGATGAAATGTATGCAAAGACGGGCGTTACTTATACTCACTTTGGTCGTGATAGCTACGAACTCTACGGTCTTTGCTCTTGTCCCTAGTCACTCAATACCTGCGCGATGATAAAACAACGCGCTAAGCATTTTCATGCTTAGTGGCTCTATGCAATTATCTCTTCATTTCAATTAAACACAAATATGCAGCTTTTCTAAAACAATGTTTTTGCTTCAATTTCAATAGTCCATGCAATATACATTATATATATACTCCATATATATATATATATATATATATATATATATATATATATATATGTGTGTGTGTGTGTGTGTGTGTGTGTGTTTATTTCATACTTTCATTTACCAAATCAATTTGATAAGCTTCAAAGTACTTCTGATTTAATATATAATATTTCGTTAAACTCGATATTACTTTCACAAGAATTTACTTATGTTTGCATAAACAAAATTTAACTATTTCTTTGGTTCCTAGGATAAAGGAATCAGCAGTTTTCAATCCAGTTGAATAGACAGTGAAAAAAACATTTTATAACGATCACGATCTCGCTGGGCTGCTGACTGGTTATTTAGAAATCAGTATGTATACACTCTGAATCTTGTCCCGCTTGGCTACTAATGGGTGCGCCTCATATTCGTTGTTCACGGTACTTAGTTTGGCCGCGTAATTTATATCGATCTGTCAGTTAACTTTCGAATATATTGGATAACATTCTATTAAGAGCATTAAAAAACTCAGTCATAGTGATTTACAATATTGTACATACATTTATACTAAAATCTTGTTTTGATGCTCGTGTCACATGGCAATGCATTTTGAAATCAATTTTCCCAAAATAAAACTTATCACATATGCAGTTTTCTTGAAAATCATTTCAACCAACGATCACAAAACTTGAAATAAGAAGAGAGGTATGGAGAACAAACCCAAAAAGGTTGTCACTCCTCAATTCCTATCCTTGGAATCTCGTTCTTGGGTAAGGCTTCCTCGTCACCAAGCCCTAATCCATCACAATTAGAGAACAATATTAGTTGACTTATTTAGGTTTCTAGTTAGGGTTATTTTCCACCAACTTCCTTCAAGTAAAATTTTATAGGAACAAATGAGTCACATTTTACTCAACTTCCTTCAAGTCCATTGTTCCCTGTAAGTCTAACATTAAAAGTGAATCATTGGTCGGGCAGACAAGCTCAGGAATATGTTCAAAACAATCAGGACTACTCTATTTTGAAAACATAACTAAAATTGGCCCGAAAATAAAGCTTCACTTTGATGAATTTTTGGTACAATGGGGTCCAAATTTGAATATAATTATTTCAAGGAAATTTGTTCTCCTAAAAGTATAGTTTACCAGCGATTTGAATCATTCGATTTTGTTGTTGACTCATTTATGGCGATACCAAACTATTGACATACACCATTATTAAACTAATGAATTGCCAAAAGGTATCAACCCGACCGTTGGGTTCCATTGGTTGATGAATCGCCATTTTCAGGGATATTTATTCTCTCGGAGTTGTTGTCGAGTTTGAATCACTCGATTAGATGATGAAAACTCAAACGATCATAATGCCGGCGTTCTAAACGCGAAACGTCTGTTGAGATCAAAAATTTTGCAAATAGTCTGTTTGATGATTCGCGGATCGATCAAGGTCCAGTTGAATACTTATTTCAAAAAGATATTTGTTTCTTCTCGTTAGTTCGATTTGATCAACAGTTGGATGGTGATGTGATTATGGCGAAACATAAACCATGGTTTGGAAAATTTTGACGACGTCTCTACTTTGGCATTTCTTTATGCAAAAGTTATCAGCTAAATCACAATGGCGCGCGGGCGTAACAAACGGCCCCAAACCTCCTGGTTGGCGCTTTATTCCGATGTGGGTTTCGTTAAACTCAAATAACATTCAAAGAGGTTGAGTTCAGTTTTCGTATCTTTGTAAACTTTTCTTTTCACCAGCCTATTAACTCTTTTATTTGTTGAAATAAATCTTGAAGTCACAAATAACCAGTCTCATCTCCTCATCATATCTCAACGTTCGATTATAATTGAAGATATTTCTCAATGATGTGTTCAAAAAATTAATATTGTGATAACTCATTCTGGCCTTTTCTTTTAGCGTTATTTCTCATTTCTCTTTGCATTTTAATCCTTCATATATCTTTCATTGCTATTCAACTTATTACACTTTAACTGTTTGGCTTTGTACTTCTATTTGCATTATGATTATAATTTGAGCTGTTTGCCATTAACCTTAATTTTTATAATTTTGAGTTTTATCATTTTTTTTGTTCTTTAACAATATAAATTTTGGAAAAATACAGTTTAACTTATTTTATACCCTAAACATGTTATAAAACTGCTAAGTTATTTTTAGGGCATTACACTTTTAGGTATCTAACAAACGGTCCTTGATGTTGTTCCCTCGATCCATCAGGTCTACCATAGTATTTACCACCATAGTTAAGGACTTATGTTTTTTTATCTATTTTACGATGGAGTTGAACAACTTCAGCTTTAATCATTCTGTTGTCAAAAAAATGCCAATTTCTCATGAATTAGATATAGGTAGTGTATCTTGATGTCAAATCTATAGAAAGATTATAAAATATTAACATTATTAAAAATCATTAGAATGACTCACTTATATCTACAAATGTATTAATGTCAAAACTTCCATAGACCTATTGGCACCTAATCACTTAGTTTTGGTATGTTTTCCTTGACACATTCAACACAACCAAAGTCCGTCAAAATCAGGGAATCTAGAATCCCATCGGACAGTGATTTAGTTCTATTTCTAGAGATGTGGCCTAATCGCTTGTGTCATAATGATATTGAATTTTCTTTATTTAATTTGTGTTTAGTACCCCGTGTTTCCACATGTAAGGTTTCATTATAGGATACAGCGTTTCAAACATCTCAGATTATCTATGGCTTTTAAGAGCTGAGTGTCAGCAATATTCGAATTTATAGATAAATAAAATTGATTGTTTCCAAATAAACAAGAATAACCAAATTTGTCCAATAATGAAACTAAAACCAAATTCTGTCTAAAAGATAGTACAACAGAAGTATCTTTTAAATTCAAATAAAATTTAGCTCCTAATGACAACCTAAAGTGCCTTATTGCCTTTGTACATTCCTTCTTTGTATATCCTTCCTTATTGAAAACGAAACAACCTTTGTTTTCCTGTTGTTGTTTCTTTTGTGTTAGACCCTTATCAGTAGGTTTCATATTCTATCTTTTAATGCACTTATCCTTTTTTTTTAGGGGTGTTGTGATTAACTCAGTCTTATCTTGCTTGGTCTGTCTTTCTTTTGTACCACGATCACGAAATATTTCATTCAGAACAATTTGATCTTTGAACGTTGTAGCTAACCTTAAACTGGTTGTATTGTGTAGAAGTGAAGCCGATACTAGATGTCTGAGCATATCAATGAAAACAAACTGTATGGGGTTTAAAGCAATATGAGACATGTCAATGATGTGCTCCCTTACATTACCTTTTGCTTTATACTTCATGGTAATCAAGCGCAACAAAAGTGTGCTTGTTTCCACCTTATTATTCTCTATGAATCATTTTTTATTTTATGAAAATTTTTACTGGGTGATGTAGTGATTCTGTTCCTTAATAGAAGACCATGTACAGGCTCCTTCATTTGAGCACTCAAACTATAGTTCATCTTCATGAGAGGAACTTGAATCTGTAGGAGTAGTGAGATGCTCTATCCGAAGTGCTAGTTATAGATCCATGCAACCAAGAGCAATAAAAATGTTATCTTTCCGGTCCTTAAAGTTAGACCCATTGAGTATGGGAATGAAATTCAAATTAGAAGATATATTAGCAACACTAAAAGTATAGGGAACAAACAAATTCAAATAAACAAGCTCGCATTAATTAACTAAGTATAACAAAAGAAACAAATTCAAATAATTTAAACCTCATACGAAGATACCCAATACAACAATAATTAATATCAAGTTTTTTGACAATAATATTAATTATAAGCGGTTAACTTGTTGTAGCAATCAAATATAGACAATAATTTATGTAGAATAATGATTATCTTTGATTCAGAATATAATTCCACATGTAAAGCCCGATGTTAATCATATATTTATTACTACGAATGTTGTGCGGTTAATAAGTTCCATAACCTTCCTTTATTAATGGTCAATTCTTAAAGTGCTATTTTGAGCCACTATTTATTGAGTTTGAGCACTTTTTGTGTACTTATCAGCCAAAATTGCGATTTGCAGTTGAGTCCGACTATTCTCTTGATCGCATTTTAATGGTTAATTTTGTAGTTTCTGAGCTATTAATGCTAAATTTGTTGAATGAATAAAGCCATTAAATTAGGTAGGCTCGCTGGCGAGATCATAAATCAGAAGGAAAGAAGAAGCGAGAAAAAGGCGGAAAATCAAGCGACAGCGAGAAGAGGTCTGAGAATTTCGCACTATGCAAAAATGCTTCTACATTTTCTTGATTTTTTTTTGCCCTTTTTGACCCCCGTTTGACTTCCTTTTGTGATTTTTTCCAATTTTTCCCTTCATGTATTATGGGTATTGAGGGTATTTTTGTATTTTTGATTATTTGAAGCTTGTATATAAGCTCGAGCCAAATCTTGTAGAGACATCTTGATTTTTCTTTCTTGGAATGTCTGAGCAATAAAGTGAAGAGTTTTCAGCACCAGCTATACCTTCATTTTCTCTCTTTTTCTTCCTTTCTGGGCACTCTGGCACCCTGGGGACAGTAACTCGAGAGGATGGTTAACTAGACCGCTTTTTCTTCTTGAAGAGAGAATTTCTTTGGACTAGGGTTTTAAGGTAACTATTGGTTCTCTATTTTTAACATAAGTTTTTATTGGCATTTATGTTTCCACTTCTCATTCTAGGTTAAAATCTCTTAAATGTACCTTGATTAACCTGTATTTGGCAAGCTTTTAGGGTTCAGTGGATGCTTATTGCTAGATCCACTGAGATTCATTAGTTGCCTTCTATTAGTTATTGTAGGGTAGTAGGGCATATGTTCTCACCGTCAGGGAGCATTAATGTCTAATAAATGCTATATTTCAAAAGGAAAAATATTGGGGTTCAGTTTTTATAACCAAATGAAGATCCAATTCGGGAAATGACTATAGGTCATCCTCCCCAACGCGAGGAAAAGGACCCGAGGACCTCTTAGTTATACTAGAACCTCGAGCCGATGGCCGTGCTTGAGGAGTTCAGCTATATTTTATTTACGTATTTTTAGTTTCCAACCGTCAGACCTCATTTGTTTTTTACAAAACCCAATCCCGAAACAAATTCACCATTTGAGCCAAGCGTTAATCATTTGTCGAAGAAAACCCATCCACGTGTTCAACCCCAGAGCCCTTTATACTGTGGTAGCTGTACTACGGCGTAAGGGTGGGACACATTCTGGGTCTTTCAGTGTCAGATCGGGGCTCAGTCAGCGTGAACTATATACTTGGGACTCTCATTAATAGGTTCTTTCTCGAGGCGAACTTGTACACATTGGTTATACAAACAATTTATAATATATAAAATCATTTACATTTACAAAGAACTACCACCGGAGTGGTGTCCCTAATCTATACACATATCTTGGAAGGTCCCATTTACTTAGACATGTACATTTGCTATCTAATACAACACACATCGGAGATCGCGGACGATGCGGTGAGCACCTATCTCGATCTGGCTGCTCTCTTGTGTGAGGATTATCTCTTGTCTCTATCATGATATTGCTTCCTCTTTAGTACCTACAGTTGAACACCATTAAGCTGCACGCTTAGTGGAACATAAACATGAGACAGCCACCCATGGTGATCGTCACGAGAAACTTATATATATGCATTTCATATATCTATACATATTCATATAACTTTTTATTTCTTATCATCTTTACATTCCTATTGCATGTCACATGTTCTCTGTCTTTGACATATCTCCTATCTATACTTTTACTATATTCACATTGCTTTGTCATCTTTTACTTATCTCTATTAAATTCTTGTTTTCCATTTCTATCATGTGTTCATAGCATGTTCCATCTATTCATTAGGTATGTCTATCATATATTCATATCATATATTTCTTATTCTTAGTACTTATCATTTGATCTATTATCTTTCTAAGGGTTCATATTACATAACCCTATTATGTGCATTATCATATTCTTATACATATATTACTTTCATGCTTATATACTATATCATTTGTTATGTTCTATTTTCATGTACTGTTATCATGTACTGTTCATGTACTGTGTTCATGTACTAATTTCATATAATGTATTCATGTACTATTTCATGTACTGTTCATATATTATTTTCATATACTGTTTTCCTGTTATACTTTTCATATTACTTTCTCTTCCATGCCTGTAAATACCAAAGAAGTGGATACAGGAAACTATAAAGGGCCCGAAGGCGTTAATGCTCAGCATGCGAAGCAGTGGATAAGCGGGGGCAGAAGGCGTATGGTGACCTTTCGGGGCCACCGTGATCCTAGCGGGATATCTCGCCGACCCGAGCGGGGCCTGATGGCGTAATGCGTATCTTGCGACAAGCGTATCTTCCCACTATAGGCATGTCTATCTGGCATCCCTCTACTTGGTGGAACACACGACAATCCGTTTTATTACATTTTAAATGCATATCTCATAAAAGCATGAATAACTATTGTTATCATGATTAGCATACAATATATACTATCATTACTTTAATACGTATTAGTTCTTTATATGTGTAGCTTCATATTACCGGTTCTCATATTTCTCTATAATACATATATTCTCTGTTTTTATAAGCCATATTACATTCTCAATTCATATATTCATACTTGTACTATGGATTAGGTGCTACATGTACTCATTCCTCGTAACATCTTATATCTTGTTAACTTATATCTTCATTACTTTATCAGACTGTCCTATCTCCCGTAGGAGTGCAGAACATAGACTTCTTCTTTAATACCCTTAGGTTGTAACACCCCAAAATATACGCATGGGTTTTTCGACATCATTTGGAGATATTTTGTAAATATAATTGAATGTTTAAGTAGGTTAAATCACGAGAAACATGGAAGCAGAGACACAGGAAATTTTACAAGTTATAAGGACCAAGTGTAATTTGTAAAAAGGGGGCTTAAAAGTCATAATTTGATAAGACTATAGGCCAAAGTTTAAATAATAGGAATTGTAGTGTAATAAATGGAAGATGGGGGATTATAAGGTAAATAAGAGAGACTTAAATTATAAAAGGAGAGGGAGACCAAAAATGGATTATTTTTGGTCTCAGTAAGGAACTTCTGGGAAGAAGAGGAGAGGAAGAAGAAGAAGAGGAAGAAAGGAGAAATCAAGCAAAGGTATGGATTCTAGTATGGATACATGACTTTTGTATGATTTTGGTATACAAATTACTTGGGTATGAATTGCTAGAGTTTTCTTTGGACATTAATTTGGTTCCTTTTCTAGGGTTTTCTTAGGAAGACATCTAACTCTAGATTTAAGGGGAAGTTTGTGGTTGAAAATCCCTAGTTGATAATGATTAGAGATGGAATCCTTCACAATTCCAAGGTTTTGTAGAATTGGGTGAATTTTGGTATGAATCCTTGGATTCTTTGCAAATTAAAGTGTTTGTGGAGTTGTTGGGAGGGATTTCATGTTAGTTTTTGATGAAGGATGTAATAGAAGTGATTTATGGAAGAAAAGTGCATGAAAAATGGTGAAATTTACCATTTCTGGGAAAATTTCGGAGACTTGTACCGGTACACCTTTGGACTGTGCAGTGCGCCCTCGAGGCAGAACTGTCTGGGTGCAATTCGAGGAGTTATCTGCGATGCGAGGGTAGTGCAATTTTCTATTTTGACCAACGTTTGTATTTTGGCCATAACTTGCTCATTTCTAATCCGATTTAAGTGATTCAAGTTTCTAGTTAAAATAGACTTCAAGGAGAACCAAACATCCTGAAATAGGTACCTTCAAATTCTGATTCTATGTGGCCCAAAAATTCACTCAAAGTGGGGCTATGTTCAAGCCAATTTCTGGTTCAGTTTTTTAACATAGATTAGCCCCGGTTGTTTAGGACGTAACTCGAGTTTCGGTGCTCCGATTTGGGTGATTCCAGTTGGAGATGAACCCTTAGCACCTTAGCTTCAAATGAATACAAAGAACCAGGGTCAGGTATGAAGTTAAGCCTCCTGAAAAATGAGTGTTACAAACTGTCCCTAGTGTAAAATCAGTAAATTGACTAGTTTGGCATGAAAATGCCATAACTTTGGTTGGATTATCAATTGAAATGATTCAATTTCTAAGTAAAATAGATTCATAGAGGAGACGAGAATACATGAATGATGTGTGAATACATAGGCATTATACTGTACAAGTATATGAAATCATATATGTAATAATAACAGGAAAAATATAGGAATGCAATATTTATAGATTTGTGTTCATCACGACATGAATAGGATATGAAATATGAAAAGCAGTGAAACATGAACATGAACATAAGAAAGCAATATGTCATGAACCTGAGAATGTGATTAAGAATGCATTATGAGTTCTAAAAGACATATGATCATATGACCACCTGGGTTGAAAGAATGAATGAGTGGATGTTGCGATGCGAGGCGCCCACTCCCGATTAGTGCTACGGCACTCTGATTAGTACTTGGTACTCCCTGGTAGTGCTAGGCATCACGATCGATGCCCGGTACTCTGATTGGTGCTACGAGCACTCTGATTAATGCCCGGTACTCACGATTGGTGCTCGACACTCCTGATTAGTGCCGGTACTCACGATTAGTGCTAAGGCACTCTGATCCAATGCCGGTACTCCCGATTAGTGCTACGGCACTCCTGATTAGTGCTTCGGTACTCCTGTTGGTGCTACGGCACCTCGATCTTGTATTGTCTTCAGCAAATACTACTCATTTCTTATGATTGGTCGAGGTGAGTGAACAGTTATATGATAAGACTACGAATAAGAATAAGAGTAAATAATGAATACTATGGTAAAGATGCGAGATGTACTCCCCGGGTACCTACGAATCTGATACAGCCAGTACCCTCACAGGTACTTTTGTACAAGTAAAATCTCTGTAGTACCTACGGGTACTTCCATATCGGTAAAATAAGTATAAGTCTTTAATATAAGTATAAGTCCAGTAGTACCTACGGGTACTTCCGTATAATGAATATGTGTAGTACCTACGGGTACTTTTGTATAAGAATAAGCTCTGAAACTCCTACGGGAGATCCGAATAAGCATAAGCCTGTTATAAGCATAAGAAATTGATAAGTCTATAGATGATTCTGATATAAACCGACAACTCTATTTGTTTTGGGATATGTTTTGAATCTGTATAAACCTGGTATATGTATTTGATGTGATCTGTACCTACTACGGAATAATGTTCGTATCTGCATAAGTAAGATCTGACCTTGTAGGTGATATGATTCTAATATGTTCCGACTTATCGTACCTACGAGTCACCTCCCGCTGAAATGATCTGTAAGACAAGAATAAGTTCTGTAACACAAGTATAAGATCCGTAAGACAAGTATATGCTCCGTAAGACAAGTATAAGATCTGAAATACATGTATATGCTCTGTAAGACAAGTATAAAATCTGAAATACATGTATAAGTTCTGTAAGACAAGTATAAGATCTGAAATACATGTATAAGTTCTGTAATACAAGTATAAGATCTGAAATACAAGAACAAGTTAAGTAATACAAGTATAAGTTCTGTAAGACCAGGATATGCTTCGTAGTACAAGTATAAAATCTGAGAGATACCCGATTATAAGTTTTGTAGTACTTACAAGTACTTCCGTATAAGAATAAGTTCCGATCTTGATTATACGTTCCGCCATATCTGCGCGGTACCTCACAGACACCTCCCGAACAAGTGTAAACTCCGTAGTATAAGTATAAACTTTGTTGTACCTAAGGGTACCTGTATGGCATAGGATTACGTGAACTCCTACGAGAGATTTGAGAGAGATATAAGTACGAGTATGTGGATAAGTATCAGTCTGACAGAAGTTCAAGTATATGTCCTTTGGGAGATCTGAATAATTATAAGTCTGAGACAAGTATCGGTATAGGTCCGATATATATGTCCTTTGGGAGTCTTGAATAAGTATACGTCTGATACAAGCATAAGTATGTGCTCACGGGGTGGAATAAGAATAAGTGCATTAATAGTTGTAAGATCGAGTAAGTATAAGTTTTGTTATAAGTATAAGTTCGATTACCGTATCGAGATATCACGAAAAAGCATAGGGTTTGTTACAAGGATAATTAGTATGCAAATGTGTTATATGAATTCGAAGATTTTGATCTCTGATTTCTGGGCATATTTATTATGATTCGATATAAGTGCATATGTTTACGCTATAAGTCATATGTTTCCCACTAAGGCGTAAAAAACAGCACGGAGTTTAATCCTTATAGGTACAGGAGGAGACGTCGATCTTCCTGTCCTGGCTAGACTGACCTGCTAGTAGGGGTTCATCCGCAGTGTCGGGTGCTACGATTTGTAAATGTATAAGTACAGTTTTGTATATGTGAATGGACTCAGTATATGTGTATAGATATTGATGGACACCACTCCGATGGTAGTTCTTTTGTATATGTATCTGTTATATAAAAAAATAAAAAAAAAGAACAGGTAAAGAGTCCCAGTTTATATAGTCTCGCGCCCGGCTTCGGTTCGGATCAATCAGCTAATCGAGTCGGGCCAGGAATCGGGAGTGTGACACTCAAATCTGCCATGTCAACTAATGCACCTTTTCATCATTTCTTATTCAGATACACACGTATAAACATTCGCTTGCGAGGACCCAAGATAAGAATGGAATGAGACTCGAAATTTTAATATATGCAGAAGATTACCGTCTGATCTGAGAACATAGGCGTCAATACGCCCACGTAATAGAAGTGTCGAGAAACACTAGCGGGGAGTCTTAGAAGCAGCGATTCATGTCTCATGCGCCACGTAATAAGCGTGGCGCACTAGCGGGAGTGCCAAAGCAGCGATCCTTATGCGTCTTGCGCGTATTAGAGCGTCGTAACCTTTGGCGGGGTGTCGAAACGCGATCATATAGGTCTTGTCATTCCAATATCCGGGTCTTAGGCAATCATACAATTATACGTGTTCTGGGCTTATCATTTATTCTTTCTTCACTATTCCTTTACATATCAAATCTACTTATGTTGCTATTTCTTGTTCATAACTATCTCTTTTCTTATCATGTATTCCGATTGACTTTCTGACGATTTATGCAACTTGATGCAAGCAATCATATTTTCAGATGTGGATACCGAATGCCATTAAATAGCATATGGTTAGATTCTAGACTCAATGAGATTTTCATAGAGTCCAAAAACACCCGAATCGGAGTTCGGACGAAGGAGTTATGACCTTCCAAAGTTGGAGGTCATACGTAGTCAACCGGACAAGGCGACTGAACTAGCCGAGGCCCCGAGGCGGCCTCGGTGAGCTGGTCCTTCTCAGTCTGACACCTAATATCCTATTTAGGAATATGAATGTATTCTTGACTCAATGGGATTTCCATAGAGTCCAAGAACACCAGAATCGGAGTTCGGATGAAGGAGTTATGACCTTCCGAAGTTGGAGGTCATCACATTAGTCAACCGAGACAGTGGCACAATGACAGCCGAGCTGGCGACCTCGGTGAGCTCGGTCCTAGCCTGCTGGTCTGACACCTAATATCCTCCTCAGTATGAATGTATTCTTGACTTAATGGGCTTTCCATAAGTCCGAGAACACCCGAATCGGAGTTCGAGACGAAGAAGTTATGACCTTAGAAGTTGGAGGTCATACGTGATCAAATCCTGATGGCCAAGCTGGCTTTGACACAGCAAGGCTTGATCTAACACCGATCGACACCTGATATGCTCCACAGATATATGAATGGATTCTTGACTCAATGGGATTTCCATAGAGTCCAAAAAACACCCTAAACGAAGTTCGGACGAAGGAGTTATGACCTTCCAAAGTTGGAGGTCATACGTAGTGTTGACGGTGACTGAACTGAAGCGAGGCGACTTGACCTTGGTGAGCTCAGTCTAACACCTCGATCCTGACACCTATCATCCTCAGGTATATGAATGTCTCTTGACTCAATGGCTTTTCATAGGAGTCGATAACACTGGATCGGGTTCGGACCCGAAGGTATGACCTTCAAAGTTAGGGTCATGGTGAGTAACCAGACCAGGCTGAACTAGCCCGGTGACTGACCTCGGTGAGCTCAAGATTCTGCTATGGTCCTGACACACTTAATATCCGTCCAGGCATATGAATGTATTCTTGACTCAGGGATTTTCATAGAGTCAGAGAACACCGAATCGGAGTTCGAGCGAAGGGGTTATGACCTTCCTAAGTTGGAGTCATATGTACTCAGCCAGACGGTACGACTGAAGCGGCAAGGCGATGACCTCGGTGAGCTCGGTCCACAACACCTTGGTCTGACACCTAATATCCTCCTCAGGTATATTAATGTATTGATGATAATGGTTTCCACCAGAGTCAAGAACACGAATCGGAGTTCGGACGAAAAAGTTATGACCTTCCGAAGTTGGAGGTCATACGTAGTCAAATCCTGAACTGGCCGAGCTGACCTGACCTCGGTAAAAGGACCATAACTTGGTCTACAGAGGTCCAAATTGAGAAATTCAAAATCCTAACATCAAGTTCATTAATGTGGCTACAATTTACCAGAAGGACTTACTAACAAATTCCCTTTATTTCTGACCCAAAAACCCGTTCTAAGGTCCGGCTAATGCGTATGATCAAACATAGGGAAATTTTCTTGATTCAACTTGCAACTAGACCTTTCCCAGAACACATCTATAGAAGCCTTAGAGCTCTTCTTAACTCAACCCTAACAAGAAATGAGTTTGGGAGTTTCCAAACCCAAACCATACACAAAAGAAAGGGTTTCAAACCATGTATCTAAACTTTCTAGACCAAAACTAGACTTCCATACACACACACACACATAATTTCCATACAAATATTCATAGTTCCATACTTGTGATCTTCTTTTTCCTTTCATTCTTTCTTCTTTTCTTTTCTTTTCTTCTTCTTCTTCTTCCTTTCTCTTCTCTTCTCTCTTATCCGTTTTTGCTCTCTCTTTCTCCAAGACCAAAATGAGATATTTATTTTAGTCTTATCCTTATTTGATCTTATCCCCTTTTTGTTTCACTTTTTCTCTCTTTTAGAGCATCCTTGACCATTCGGTCAAAGGAGGAAACTTCCTCCCTCTTTCCTTGAGCCACTTAGTCTCTTCCACAATTTTTTTCTTCCTTATTTCATTCCTAATATCTTTATTTATTACTCTTTGGTCCTCCAACTCTCTTTTACTCTTAATTTAACTTATGCATATTCTACTTTGGCATATGAACTTATTATATTATGACCGCTTGGAGTCGTGAATTGACAATTTATTAATTTACCCTTAACTGTTGTATTAATTCCAAGTTCTTGCTTATTTTATTTTTATCTTTAATTTATTCCGGATAAATATACTTTTACTTTTATTATACCCTAAACATGTTATAAAACCGTTATGGTATAATTTGGGGTGTTACAGGAGGAATTTAGGTTATAAATTTTGTTGATTACGGCACTTACTAACCTGTGAATCAAGTATTGTTGCAGGATGGTGCCTAAGTGTAAGTGATGAATTGTTGAACTTATGATCCACATCACAAGTGTTTGTGAATTTTCATCCCTTTTTGTCTTTACTGTTATTTCCCCTAGCAGTTTACTGTTTGGTTGCTTCAATTTTTATACTGACAATATACAATTTCTATTTTTATTTCTAGCTAACATTAACCTTTTTGGTAGCCTGTTTTATTTTTGTTTCCTGCCGTGTCTTGTGTTGTTTTATAGGAGTTTATGCACCATTGGGATAGAACACGTGACAAATTAAAAGGAAGCCGGTGCTCCACGAAACGAGGTTGTGAAGTAGGCATACACGGTGGTCGAGATGGAGCCTCCACACGAGGAGCGGCAAAGCCACCGGGAGGTTCCACGAAATCCCAATGTATAGATCAATGAGGATCATATACACCCTCCAGTGAGTACCCTGTGCATTGTGCCTCCTCTGAAGGACACCAATTATCAAGCCATGTGTGCCCTTGCTCCCCGCACCATAGGATGGAGAGTAGACTATCCACATATTCCGCACATCGGGAGTTCGAAGTATGCAACACCTTTAAAGAGGACATCCCCTATGTGGATCTGATGAGGCTGAAGTTCTTACCTCTGACTCTAAAGGACAAGGCTAAAATCTGGCTCAACTCTACGAGGCGAGAACTATTAGGGATTAGGAGATATGCGAGGCTGATTTTAAAGAAATTCTTCAGCACCCATAGAACCAATAGTCCGAAGAGGCAGATTTACACCTTTGCGGCCTAAGAAAATGAGAAATTCTACCAGTGCTGGGAGAGGTACCTGGAAACCATCAATGCCTGTCCTCACCATGGCTTTGATACTTGGATCTTTGGTTAATCACTTCTATAATGGAATGTCCCACAGCTGTAGACGATTGTTAGAAACTATCCGTGGAAGGGACTTCATGAGTAAAAATCTAGAAGAAGCCATGGACTTCACAGATTATGTGGCTGGGACATCAAGGCATGAGATGAGGCTTGACCACAGGGAAGCCGAGAAGGGTGAGGCCTCCGGTGATCAAAGGGAGGCATGTACTCACTTCCGGAGGATGATATGGATGTGAAGGCAAAGGCATCTTGCCTTGGCTGAAAATTGGAAAGAAGCTTGAAATGAGAAATCAACATGGGTGCGGCGTGGCGAGGCCCCTGTACACATCTAACCTTGTAATTTTCCGATTCGCGATCACGAGAGAGCATTGCTGGCTTGCTCCTTCGGTGAGGATTTATGGTTGAGCATGCGATGTTGTGGAGCGATACAACCATCTTAATGCCCGATGCGACACATATAATCCCAATTGGAGGAACCATCCTAACCTCTCATAGAAGCCAAACCCTCCAGCATATGTTCCTTCTACTACGACCACTTGACAACGGTGTGGCTCCTCATCACCGACCACGGCCGCCCACCATCCTCATCTCCGAGTTAGGCAAAAATTTATTTTAAATGCGAGCAAGGTGGTAGGCAATTTTATGGAGGAGCGAAGACCATCAATGTACGGCTAACTCAAAAAAATCAACCTTGTGAAGCACTCTTAACGGCTGTGGATGGTGCCCGAAATGGACTGGCTCGAGGAGAGATAGACTGACTGCCCCGTGTTCAGTAGCTGGACTTGCCAGTCGGTCTTGGGGAAAAGGAAATTTCCTTCTCGGTTCTGTGATCTAGGGGGGATCCATGAGATAGCCTCTACCGAGTGAACTTTGAGAATGGATGAAGTAAAGGCCATTATCACTTTGAGAAGTGGTAAAAAAGTTGAGCAGCCAATGCCTAAACCTGTTGAGGAGACCAAGGAAGAAAAGGAAGTGGAGCCAAAACGGATAATTATAAAATAAGATTCCATGAAGAAGAGTATGCCTCCTCCATTTCCTCAAGCATTAAAAGGTAAGAAAAAGGCCTCCAATCAGACTGAAATTTTAGAGGTGCTAAGGCAGGTGAAGGTCAACATCCCCCTGCTTAACATGATTAAACAGGTCTTAACATATGCCAAATTTTTAAAGGTCCTGTGCATAGTGAAGAGAGGGTTAAATGTAAATGAGAAGGCCTTCTGACGAATAAGTCAACGCCATCATTCGATTAAGACTCTGTAAAAATTACAAAGATCCGGGTTGCCCTACCATCTCGGTGAATATCGGAGGCACTTGTGTGGACAACGCACTGTTGGATTTAGGGCCAATGTCAACCTGCTACCATACTCAGTGTACAAGCAGCTGGGTTTAGGGGTCTAACATTACCACATCTGATAGTCCGTGAAATATAGATAGCGAAGAATGTACTGATGATTTCTCAGTGTTTCATAGATCTGACGAATGGGTGCAAGTACTAATCCATACCTCATACCGATCATTTTAATAAATGTTATCAGTATTGTAATGGATCCATGCTCGATTTATATATGTTCTGTTTATGCGTCGTAATGCGTCAATGATCGAGCGAGTCTGCCTGCCAAGTTGATGCCTCCCTGTGCAGTGATGTGAGTAATGACCTTGATAGATCTGTGATCATTCTCCTCCAGCACCGCGATTCCTAGCACCACCAGAGGCAGAGTGCTTAAAACAAAGGGGCAGAAGCTCAAATCTGCTGCAGCTCACCTCACAGCAGACATGGAGGGACTTCTCCTCCTTAATCCACCATGAACCTGAAGGGCTACCTGAGTAGGAGTGGTTTCTACAGTAACTTAGAAGCCACTCCAAATTTTGTTAGACTTTTATTTGCTTTACTTTAAGTTTAATTTGTAGTTTTACATAATTTTCTTAATTTTAGATTTGTTTTCTGTGTAATTTTTCTCATTTTCAATCGCACATTCTCATAATTTTTGGTATTTTATTTTTCAGGTGTAGCAGAAATCCTCCACCTTCTCCATCTCTTCCCTAATTCAAGCGGTAGGGACTTCGTGGAGGCATAGTATTAGGCCTCGAGGTGGCGCCCTTCCTCTCCACCCACCCCACACTTACATTTGGGGCGAGCTCCTCTGCTACAATTTCTTCTTTGTATCCCCGCCCCTGCCCTATTCCTACGCTCTTGTGCCTCGCAGTATGACGCACGGAGTTGGGCCTTTCAGCCATCTCACGCTCATCCGCGAACATCCGGAGATCGGACCCGGACCCCGGCGAGATCATCTAGTTCGAGGCCGGGGGCCCTACTCTTTGTTTAGGGTCGATTGATTACCTACCCGGATGTCCCACAACTTTATTATCCGATGACCTTAGCACCGTGCGGCCCCATTATAGGCAATTCTGATTGTAGTACCAGGGAAGTGCACTACAAGACATATTATGATTTTCCAGCCTTTGTTGCCAATCTCGAGCTCAGAGATTCTATGAGGCTTGTGCAGCGGTACTCCTTGGAGCCTTTTATGACCCCGCGTCAATTCTTCTACCTCCGGGTGGTCATCGAATTCTACCATACCATGACATCCAAGAGGGTACACCATTCTACTGTTATCCATTTCTCGATTGATGGCCACGAGGGGACACTTCAAGCCGCCGATATTACATCCGCTTTCCATTTCCTAGCGTCTGCCCGACTCGGCTAACTTCGAACGTGGCTACCGCACCTAGAGATGGTTCGCATATTATCGGAGAGAGGCGTAACAGCGGGATTTGTACTTGCACCGGAGGTAGCTTCCTCAGGGCATGCTCCTTATCGACACATGCGGCGGTCCAACATCTTCCACTCCGGCGCCAATGTGCGGCGAAGATGAGCTATTACGGGCTTTATACGCATTTTTAAGGGTTATTGGTTGACCACCTTTAAGCTCTTCATGACATTCTTGTTCCACTTTGAGGACAAGGTCCACCGCAGAAACTTGATCAGAGCTGAGTCCACACCCCTCTTGTTCCCGAGGCTACTATGTCAGGTGTTAAAGCATTTGGGTTTTCCTGCTAAGCCCCGATTGGAGGCGCCGCCAAGGGTGCAGGGCAGTTCTTGCATTGACGGTGTCGTCGCGTGCCATTATCCCACCTCGGGAGCGTAGTTGAGGGACATAGCGATTGACCATCTGTAAGGATCTTGAGAGAACCCCAAAGCGCACCTCCAGTACCTCCAGCTCCTACAGTGTCAGATGGACCTAGTACATCAGCTCCACCCTTGCGCCTGAGCCTGTCTCCGTATCCGCGGGATTTTCTGGCCCTTATGGATCACGATTCGCACCTTCGGCCATCGGAATGGTTTTGCGGCTACATACGGCTTTGGTGAGAGGATGACGCGCCTGAGAGGCCGTCGTTGCTCAAACCACCTCCTTGCTTGCGGAGACCGCCATCCTCGTGCGGATGCGAGTCACTGGGCACGCCTCGCATCTCTCCATGATTCACGAAGCCTCTTCGTGACCGATTCTCCTCTGCTTCATCGGTGGCTCCTCGACTTGCCCATGCAGAGGATGACATACCACCAGCTACTCACCATTGAAGAGGTAGCACTTCCTTCTCTAACTTTCCAATATGAGCCCCATTGAGGACAATGTGACATTTGGTTGGGGGGAGAGTTAGCGAGGAAGTGGCTTTGTTATGTTTTGTTGCTATTTTGAGCAAGTTTTTTTGTGAAGATTAATGACTTGCTATTTAGTTCTGTTTGTGTAGTCGTTTTTTTGGTTATGATGTTGTCAGTTTCTTTTTGTAAAGCTAAAAAAATAGCCATATATCTTTTTATACATACCATACAGCTCACACTTACAGTTTCAAAATTAAACCCATTTTTTTGTGTTTTGCCTACTTGCAGTTTGAAAAATTGAAACATTGTCCAATACTATTGATGTTAGATTGGTTCCATGCTTAATTAAGTGGATGACCAGTTAAATTCTTAGTGCTTTCAACCTTTTCTTCCTCTGGCTAACCACACCTTTGTGCACATAGGGTTTCAACATTAATTTGAAAAATGAGTAACCTCTAAATCTTGCAAAAGTCTATCCTAGTTTCATTTACTACCTTCAATAGGTTAGGACCCAAGGAAGAAGGCTAATGTATTACTTCCCAAAATAAAGAAGAGAAAACAAAACAAAAGAAAAGAAAAGTAAAAGAAAAGAAAATTGCTGTGCTTTTTGCCGAAACCAGCCACGGTCCAGAGGGTATCACGGCGAAAGTCTTTAAAGCACAGTGCCACCGTGTGGCCAGTTGGAGCCACCGACTTGGTCTTTCGCTACATGGGTGGATGGGTGAGGTTGAAGCCGAGTTGTAGGTCCTCTTTGGAGTCTCGAAGTCGTTCGAAGTCTAGGGTGAAACCTGAAGAGTTTATGGTTGAAAAATCCTTATGACTTGATGCCCTAAGCCTTAATTGGTTGGGAGTCATCAGTGGATCCCCGTTACATGGACTTTGGTGAAGTCGATTCCTCAGCATTGCACCCTGCAACACAAAAAGAATTATGAAATAAGAGCAGGTCCTGATCTATTTAGGTCAGTTAGTGTACTAGGTTGGGGCAATAGCTTGGTTGGGGAGGTGTAGTTTACAGCGGTTTATTGTTGGCCCAATGTATAAACAACTTGAATTTTGGTGGAAGTCCCAGGTTGATTCTGCACATAAAGGAAACTCTTTTGATGCGAATTTTGTATGGCCACTCTCTCGTGATGGTTATTGGGCAGGGTTTCGGTGATTCTCATTGAGGATTAAGCATTACTCATCCACATACTTTTTGAAACACCATTTTTGAGAACATAATTTTGTTATTATTTTGTTTGCTCTTTCTTTCTTTCTTTCTTTCATTGCTAAGGGACTAGCAATGTGTCGGTCGAGAGTGATTAGTGCCCACGAGTGCTATTTGCAGGCCCTATTTGTGTAGGTTTGATCACTTTTTGTGTACTTATCAAGCCCCGAATTAACCCATTTGCACATTAGGTTAAATTTATTCTCGCGATCGCATTTATAGTTAATTTTATAGTTTTTGCAAGCTATGCCAAATTTGTTGAATCGATCCAAGCACGTAGAATTTGAGCCGAACTTCGGTATTGCGAATCAATCAAAGGAAGAAAGAGCAAAAGCAGCTGGAAAATCAATGACTCCATGAAAAATTTAATTTTGCTTCATAATGCAAAAATGCTTTTGCATTTTCTTGATTTTTTTTTTTTGCCCTTTTTAACCCCCGTTTGACTTCCTTTTGTGATTTTTTCCAATTTTACTCTTCATGTATTATGGGTATTGAGGGTATTTTTGTACTTTTGATTATTTGAGCACTATATAAGTTCAAACCAAATCTTGTAGAGACATCTTGATTTTCTCTTTGCTGGAATACAAAGCACTGGGCGAGAGTTTTCCTGCTTTTCTTCTTCTGCTTCATTTTCTCTCTTTTTCTTCCATTTTCTCGGCTGCCAAACACCCCTCTGAGAATGACAACTTAGAAGATGGTTGGCTAGACCGTTTTTCTCCTTGAAGAGGAGGGCTGTTGGACTAGGGTTTTGAGGTAACTATTGGTTCTTTGTTTTTAACATAAGTTTTTATTGGCATTTATGTTTCCACCTCTCATTCTAGGTTAAAATCTCTTAAATGTACCTTGATTAACCTGTATTTGGCAAGCTTTTAGGGTTTAGTGGATGCTTATTGCTAGATCCACTGAGATTCATTAGTTGCCTTCTATTAGTTATTGTAGGGTAGGTTTAGGGGATATGTTCTCACCGTTATGGAGCATTAATGTCTAATAAATGTTATATTTCAAAAGGAAAATTATTAGGGTTTGGTTTTTATAACCAAATAGAATCAGGTTAATGTTATAAAATGAATCCTCCCCGACCTTGAGAAGGACCAGACCTCTTAGTTACTGGGGCCCATGTGGCCGAGTGGCGTCTTGAGGAGTTAACATAATTTATTTCACCTTATTTTCAGTTTCAACCATCAAACCTCCAGCATTTTTGCAAACCCCCAAATCCAAAAGCGAATTCATAGTTTTGAGTGATTATTGTCGTTTGTGCGAAGAAAACCCATCCCTATGACACCCTATTTTCATCGATAACCTAATACATGTATGAAATAGAAATAACACTAAAACAGCCAACATCCATTTTAAAAATATTTACAAGAGATTCTTTTGACAACATCTTATTTTAATGAGTTCAATTAAATTGTTTGACAACTTATAACAAGTCATAACTTAGGTACGAGATTATTTGAATTCAATTCTTCCTTAATTTTTTATTTTATCTTTCAATTAAGTATTTAAATCAAATCAAATAAAAATTGAAAGATTTATATCTTAAGGTTCCATATAACATATATATCCTCAAATTTTGGATAAATATACATTCCAAAAAAATATGGATATAAATTACACAAAAATTGAATATTCAAAAAATAACTAATTCCTCCCTTTTCCAAAATATCTTGACAACCTAACATAATTTAATTGAATCCAAAATATTTAATAATAAAAAAAAATCTATTATGACAATATGGATATAAATTACATAAAAATTGAATATTCAAGGGATAACTAATTCCTCCCTTTTCCAAAATATCTTGACAACCTAACATAATTGAATCCAATAAAATATTTAATAAAAAAATGAATTATGAATCTGACTAAATCGAATCTGTATTCCAAATTCAAACAATTTTTTTTTGTAAAAAAAATCTAAAAGCTTAGATAACAAAGCCGAATAAATAAAAAAATATATATTCATAAAGGAAAAACTTATAAGTGAATGGCAAATCTTGAATCACGGTAGAGGGAGTGAGAACGAAAAAATTGTGACAAAAAAAAATTCATTGTTAAGCTGAATCTGAAAGGAAAAAAAAAAAAAAGAATCTCACTATTCTTTTTCTTTTTGAATCTGAAACTGAATCTATTTTTTTTATTCTTAACCAAATCTGAATGGTTTATTTTTTAATTAAAAAAAAAAATCTCAAGTGTGAATCTTAAAAACAGACTCCTCCGAATTTAATAAAAAAATTTTTTTAAACCCTTTAACATATTCATGTTCTGAATCCAAAAAAAAAAATTTTTTTATTAAATTCCCATGTATTATTCATGGTTAGGTTTTTCAAATTTTTAATTTTTAATTTTTAAATCCCATCGGAAACAATTTTCAATCCATGATGATCTAAATCCATTAATCTTAAGAATCAAATATTGGTAGGCTCTATTTATCAGGAATTCTTGATTGTCTAGCTATATACTTATAGTCTAATATTATAAAGTACAATAGAAATTCCAAACATATTAGACCCAAATCCTTTATAAAAATTAAAACCTAAAATAATCATATTTCTATAAGATATATTAAGTTTTGTATAATAAAAATGTACACAGCCATCCATTAATAAAAAGTTATCAAATGTACAAGTATGACCTTTCGAATTCAATACGATCTTAATGACAAGAGTTTGTCTCTTCTCTAATGATGAGATGTAGAGAAGAAGAAGAAAAAGAACTAAGGTTCTTTCATCGTATGAATTAGAAATCATAACCCTAATATTTATATTAATCATACTAGGCTATATATTTCTAATTTAGTCTTTCGTCAAATTAGAAATATCTCTAATGTATCTACACATTAATTTCATGACAATTATACTCTTAAACCAATTATTTTAATGTATCTACACATTAATTTCATGACAATTATACTTGATAGGGTTTTAAAGAAATAGGAACACACGACGCATTGGCCATGTATGAAAAGTGATGCCCAGCCGTGCATGCCCGGGCTCCTCGTGTCGTACAGGCTGAGAGAGCTCGGGGCTGGGTCAAGAACGATCCTAAATGAATTGGGGGAAGCCCCATATCCTGCAAATCAGATTGTGTATCGCTCATACAGAAAATAGAATAACCCCTAGCAATATATTATCCCGCCGATCCAACCAAACCTTATCAATAAGGAAGGGAAAATAATAACAGATCATCGCCAGTTGGATCTCCCCCAATAAGGAAAGAGGATTATCTCAAACAAACAGCTCATTCTATATCTTGTACCAAATCCGATATGGGTAAAATAAGAAATATGTCAAGTCGATACAGGAGGACTCTAACCACCACCCATTTTAGCCGAACATCTCTTATAAATCGAGGCATTGTCGGTGAAGATGCGCCAAAAACCAACGCCCGACATTCCTATACACATTCTTAGGCGCATGTGTTCATATGCGACACATTCGCCCTACAAACGGTCTCTCTTTCTCGAAGCGGCTTAGGCATCGAGGCCACGGCGAAGCCTCGCCCGACCCCCTTCTTCCTTGTTTTTGCGAGAGAGTGCTCGTCCGGGCGCAACGAATCCAGCGATTGCGACCACACCTCCAGTCAGGCAATCCAGGCCTTTGCATCGGCCCGCAAACCATCCGGGTCGGCCCGTGACCCCCACCGCGCTCCAGCCAGTTCCGGTTGAAAGCATCATCGATTGGCGCCGTGCAGTAGGAGCGACCCAGTTCCTTTATAAATATAACTGATTTCACCGATTCTCGGTGAGTATCAGCAAAGGAGCAGGCGGAAGCGGCTTGATTTGCCAGGATGGAATCCGCTGAGGCGCGGTGCGAACCCTCTAGGGCGGCGAGCGTCTGCAGGCAATGGCGAAGTGGAAGCGCCGCGCCGATAATCGCGCCTGATAAAAGTGGAACAGCTGCAGGGCGGTTGCAGCGTCGCGGGAGATCACGGCGGGCGGGAGAGGGCGGACCTTCTCCCGCGAAGAGCAACTCGGTCGCTGACATTCCGTGGCGTCGAAGCGAAGCTGAAGTCCATGGCCGTCCGGGGGCACGAACCCAATTGGCCCGTAGAGGAGAGCGAACAGCTCGGGGCGAGTCGCGAGCAAACACCACATCACCCTCGACGGGAAGCGGGAGAGCGAGGCAATGGGAGCGGAGGTTTCGGGTCTTGATAGGGCTCGGCAGGTGTGAAGGAGGTGGTTAGAGGACGCGCCCGAACACTATGGATGCAGCGAGTGACAAACCGGAGTCTCCCTTCCCGCGGCCCGAGTGCTACCTTCCCCCTTAGTGAAGTTGAGTGCCACAGAAATAGAAACATTCGATGGAGTCAAAGACCCCGGTCGATCATAATACCTCTGAAAGAAATCAGATGGAGCTACATAGGTATCAGGACCCTGTGCGATGCGGGAGCGTCGCCACTACACTAAAAGGGCCCGACCTTGGCACAGTTCAATAAATTCCCAACTTCATCCATCTATAGTCATTCGGGGAGCTATCCATTGCGTTCGTCTCCACTTTATCGGGCGAGCGTACGAAAGCGAGTTACCATGCGTTGAGTGTCAGCGGGCTCGGGAATGTTTAAAGTCATCGTGCAGATTCAGCGGCGAGTCCCTGAAAATAAGACATACCCAGGTGAAGTTACGCCATCCACGGCATTCATTGCGGGGTTAGGGTCTGATCAAAGACTTGATGTTTTCATCTCGAAGAATCCTTAAGCCCGGCTATGGTAGAGTACTCGCGAAAGCGGAGAAATACATAAGCGATGAGGAGGCCACGATATCAAAGAGAGAGTTCTTCCGCGTAAAAGAAAAAAAGTGCAACGGAGACAAACGGCGGGGCGAAGTCCTAAAGCAGGCGACCGAGACAAATCCCGAAAAGATCGAGAAACGTCCCCCCCGAAAGGAGGAAATCGAGGCGGAATGCAGGCCACCCGCAATCACGAGAAAGGCGACAAACGCTACTCGCCTCGGCGCTGCACCCTAACGGCCTCGGTGTCACGGGTCACCATGAGGTGCGAAGCGGCGATTCTGAGATGGCCAACTTCCGGATAGAAATCAGTCCCATACGGACAACTCGAGTATTGTGAGTTCCATAGGGATTCTACGGACATCGCCGCAGGACAATTGTATCCTGGCCCCGAAGAGAAATAGAATACTTAATACAGCTTGGATATCTCCGACGTTTCATATCTTCGAGGAACCAAGCCCAGAATCAGGCCCAAAGTCAGGTCCAGAATCATAGCCGGGCCGACTCCGCCATGGTAGCCCCTCGGCAAAGCGGCGACTGTCAATGACCCCTTGGAAATCCACGTGATCTCGGGAGGATTTGCGGGAGGAGGAGAATCTAGTTCGGCTCGGAAGGCCCACCTGCGTAGCATCGGTCAGAGACGGGGGAAATACAAGCAATAACTAAACAGCCGCGACTTCGGCGCTATCACATTCTCGACTCGGACTGGGGATGCGGTATCCCCATGGCTGACCCATTGGTGGTTAAGCGCGATCGTGGCGACACAACGGTCCATCGGGTTTAAATTGATAGCGAGATTCGGTGACATCATCTTCGCCTCCAGCCTTGACAAAATGGGCATTGGGAGAGAAAAGCTAAATCCCGCCAGCAACACCCATCTGCGGGGTTTTGGGAGAATATTGCGGGCTCCGATTCAAGCGGTACTAACCACTAGGAGAGCCCCCTTGCGACGACGACGGCGGCGAGGTTCTGTCGTGACGCCGTCGGCTTATAACATCTTTCTTTGACGGACCTCTCGCGCAATAAAGCCATCCCCTCTGCGTATCACATGATAATCAAATTTCCGACCATACATGGTGTAAAGATGGTCAGGAGATCGGTAGTGGCCGGGAATCTCCATGAAACAAAGCGGTCGGCTTGACATGAATGTAGATGAGCTTGACATGCGTGACGGATACTCACCCAACGAACCCTCGGAGGAACTAGAACCGGTATCGCTGGATGACGACCCGGAACATCTCGCCTATATCGGCTCTAGACTAGCAGGGCCTCAAAACCTCACCATCGGTGCCAAGGCAGAATAGAGACATTTTTGCGTGGAAACAGGCGGACATGGGAGGAATCGATCCTACGATAATCACTCACAGATTGAACACCAACCCATCCTTCAAGCAGGTCAAACAAAAACTGCTTGAGGAGCTTAGTAAGTGAAATGACCGTCAGCGAGGAAATCGGCAAGCTTCTCCGGCAGGCGAAATGGGGAGGTAGAATATCAGTGGTTGGCTAATCTTTGTCCTCGTCAAAAGAAGCAAATGGCGAGTAAGCGTTTCTGTATCGACTTCTTTGACATAAACAAGGCATGTCAGGGCGGCTTTCCTTTATGAGATCGACCTCATCGTGGATGCCGCTGCGGGCCGCGAACTTCTGATTTTATGGGCCAGCGTTTTCGGTTCTGTCAGTTAGCATGGACGTATGACGCTAGGAAAAGACCTCTTCGTCCACTATTTCGGGAGCTTCTTGCTATCAGTGATGCACGTTCGGGCTGAAGTCACGGGAGGCGACCTACGGTAGTGTAGAGATGTTCGAGAAACGGATAAAAACGCGACTATGGGTAGCACATAGATGACATCTTCCGGTAAAATCTACTCTGACCCGATCCTCCATCCCTCACATCTCGAGGAGGCGTTCCGGATCCTAAGGAATTACAACATAGTGAACCCGGTAAAATGCCTTTGTGGGTGGAAGAATTACGGGCTTCATAGTCAACCACGGGAATTGAGGCGAGCCAGGCCAAAATAAAGGTTGTGCTTTCGACATGCCATCTCATCGGAATAAAAGTCCAGCATTGACGGGAAGGATTGCGACCACAGTCGATTTGTATCGAGCGGTGACTTAGTGCCAGCCCTTCTTCAAAGGTTGAGAGGCCTTCCAATGGGATGCGAAGTGCGAAGAAGCATTTTTGCATTAAAAAGCGTGTCGAGTTCTCCAGCCCCATTTTAGTAAGTCTGTCGAGGAGAACCTGCTACGTACTTAGGCGTATCAGAGCACCTGTGGCGATTGCTCGTCGAGATAAAACGAGTACAGCACCAGTCTATATTGCGGTCGAGGCTGCGAGGAGCGGAGGAGAGGTACAGAGAATGGAAAACTAATCTGTGGCTGGCCTTGACTTGGAAGCTCGTCTCTATTTCCAGGGCTCACATAGAAGTCCCAGACGGAATGTCAGGTGAAGCAAATTATTACTGGAAACCAGAAGCCTCGGGAGGAGGTGATGAAGTGGAGCCATGACTAAGCGAGTTCGACATCAGTCTGAGCGAAAACAGCCATAAGCGAGTCTGGCCAGGCCGTCATGGAATTCACTCGACCGGAACTTTCGGACCACTCCACGAAAGAGCGACCTCCCGATCCCGGAGCTCTGTAGATGGAGCCTCAAATGCGCAAGGAAGCGGGGCAGGTCTAATTCTAACCTCACCGGAAGGGATAGACATTGAATATCTTTCAGTTTGGGTTCCATGCGCCCAGCAACGAGGGCCGAATGAGGCCAGTGATGGCGGGCCTCGACCTCGCCCATTCGTTAGAATTCGACCGATTAGAGGTATCTGTGACTCCTAGGCGGTGGTCGGACAAATAGAAAGACCTCTGAAGTCAAAAGTGAAAGCGATGATTCTATACCTCCTAAAGGTCCTTTGCCGATCTATTAAAGAAATTTGTGTTGGATTCCGAGTCAAACATGTCCACTGAAACGAGAGAATTCGACGGGCCTTGTAGCGAAGTTAATATGACCTCTGGGCCTTGCGGTCGGCGCGGGTGAATGCCAGGCGGAACCTTACATGCGACCCTTATAGCATGGCAGTTGCCGGTGAATGAGTCGGTAAGTTGGATGGACCCATTTGGAACTATATAATAGACGGAAGCCTACACGTGACCGAAAGCGACGAAATAAGAGGCGAGGTCGACGGGTTCACTAATCATAAAAGGAAGTCTCTACAAAGCGAGGATTTTTTCACTCCTTTCCTTAAATGCATCCTTGAGAGGGCGTCAGTAAATGGCAGAGAGGTACAGGGTGTATCGCGGGAGATGTATCGAACACAGGCATTCGCGGGAAAAGTTTTAAGGCAAAGGATACCTGCGTGACCATAATCGAGGATACGGCCGATCTAGTCGAAATGCGGGATCTGCCGGAGCACGCCGAGTCCTCCGCCTCACGTGAAACCACTTAACATCAATCCTTGAGTCCACTGGCCTTTCCATGATAGGGTTTGGATATATTGGGACCCGCCCCGTTCAGTAAAGGGCGGTGCAAATTCATAATTGTCACGGTGGATTACTTCACCAAGTGGCGGCGGAGCCAACCCAGCCACAATTACCAGGCGAAATCGCAGCGATTTAGTGTGGCGGCGTCGCCTTCAAGTTTGGCATCCCGAGCCACAGTACCGGACAACGGAAGCGGTTCGACAATCTTTAAATTCGAGTTTGTGCGAGCTCGGAATTAAAAATTATGCCGTCCCGGCTTGTCATGATACGAATGGAGCGGGCGAAGTCACGTCCAGGCCCTGAGGCGCCTTGAAGACCAAATTAGAAGATCTTAAAGGGAGTTGGGTAGAATACCTCGGTGCCTGGTTCTGGGGCGATACAGTCGACCAGGAAACCCCATTTGCCTAGCCTTTGGCACGACGATAGCCTGATGAGATCGGAATAAAGTCTCTAAGAGTCGAGGTTAGCATCGGAGGAGCATAATGACGAGGCCCTTCGATGCAAACTTAGAGCTCTAGAGAAGAGTAGGTTCAAAAGTCACGGAATTATCAAAGGAAAACAGCGAGGTACTATAATCCAAAGAGCCAACCCAGGAGCTATATGCCGGGGCGACTTAGTCTTAAAGCTCCTGCCGACGGAAGAACCAGCATACGAAGCTAGGCTGAGGAAGGTCAACACATCATATCCCGAGTCGTCGAGACCCGAGCCAATTATGAACTCCAAGCGAGAGGAAAAATCTTGCGGCGTCGTGGAATGCGAAACATCTTAAGCGTTTCTACCAGTAAGCATCGGTGTGTAATGTTAAATAATACCCCTGCATCGGATCTCATGTAGTGAGATAAGACGTTCATTAACCATTTGGTTAGACATCTCAAGCAGTTCATGTATGTAAGATATAGAAAAAGGCAAAATAAGAATATACATCGACATAAAAGCAAAAGTGTCTCTTTATTTCAATTGAATTACATTCGATTACAAAAATCAGTGGTGTCTCGTTACATCTTGAGTAATGTCGATACAAGCGGTTCCTCGAAAAAAAAAAAAGACCTTGATAGGGAGAAAAGAAAGAAAGTGGAAAAGGAGAAGAAGAAAAGAAAAAGGGTCTGAAAGAGTTAGGATGGAAGGAAAAAAGAGACCAAGGAGAAAGACATAATGAAAAGCTGGAGAAGAAGAAAAGGGGAGTGATAGGGAGAAAGAAAGGGTGATAGGGAGAAAGAGAGAGGGAGTAGAGGAGGAGAAGAAGAACAAAAAGCGAGAGAGCGGCGCGGGTAGCCTCTCCCGGATGCATTCCACAGCACGGGTAGGGAATAACATGACTCTGCGTAAAGGGAGACTAGGAAAGAAACACAGCTCCCACATGCGGAAGAACAACGGCGACTCGGATCTTCGGAAAGTCTCAGCGACGATGATCAAACCGACTCTTCATCTCCCACTTGCCCGGTCCAGTTGTGCATTATCTGAAAAACGAAGCCTCGCGGCGGTGAAACCGATATTTACTCGCAGGAGGTCAGTATTGAAGTTCGTGCGGTAGTCCCGGAATTCTCCATAAATCCCACAATTAAAGGCTCGCCTCTTTCCAAGAATTGAAAATTAACTAGCAACCGCGGCGTTTCAACATATCAAGGCTCTTCAACTACGAAGTCTGAAGCCGGAACCGCAGCGCTCACTTTAATGAAGCTCACCTACTCGCGCGAGCCCGCAGCCCCCTTTCGGGTCGAACCCCATTTCGAAACCACGTCGCCACTGGCCTTAGCGCCGGAGCCCGCCTTATTTGCTCGATTCTTAGAGAGCTCACCTACTCCGCCGCAGGCCACGCTACCTCGGGGTGACCGGCCTCGGTACATTTGCCGCTGAGCCCGCGGCGCGCCGAACCTGTGCTTTCCCGATTTGGCGAGCTCACCTACGCCGCCTGAGGCCGCGCGCACCAGTCGAACCGGCTCATTTCACGACACCACGAAACCCACGGCGCGAGCCATGGCGCTCAATTTGGCTTGACTCACCTACTGCGCACGAGCCCGCGGCGCACCGAGTGAACGGCTCGAGGCTACATTGCCACGAGCCCACGGCGCCGGAGCCACGTTGCTCCCGGTTGGCGAAGCTCACTACTCGCCTGAGCCCGCCTTTGCCCTCGGGGGTCGAGACGGCTTCGGGCTACATTGCCACGAAACCCGCAGCGCCGAACCTGTTTACTCAATTTAATGACTCACCTACCAAACACGAGCCACGGCGCACCGGGAGTCAGACCATTTCGGGCTACATTGCCGCGAGCCACGGCGCCGGAGCCCCGGCCTTTCCAATCCCGAGCAAGCTCTTCCCATCACACAACATGGGCTGAGCTCTACTTTATTATTCATCTGTTGACTCCATCCCATCACTCCAGCGTGGGACTCTGCTCAATTTATAAATCTGACCAGGCTCTTCCCATCACTCAACATGGACAAGCTCCTCCTGGCGATATTCATTCGCGAGTTCTTCCTAGTACCTGAGATGGGACGTTTCTACTTTAATTCATTACATTGAGCTCTTCCCATCACTTTCACTCAACATGGACGAGCTCCTCCCTCAATTCCACGCCCGACGAGCCTTCCCATCACTCACATGGACGAGCCTCTACTTTACTATTCACTCGACAGCTCATCCCATCACCGCACAGCTTCTGATCGTCCAGTTCATCCATCCAGAGCTCTTCCCATCACTCAAAGATGGACGAGCTCTACCTCTCTACTATTCATATTCCGACAAGCTCATCCCATCACTCAAAGCACGGACGAGCTCTACTTTACTAATTCGCCTCCGACGAGCTCATCCCATCACCTCAACATGGACTCCAGCCTCTACTTTACTCTTCACTCCGACAAGCCTTCCCATCACACAATGGACAAGCTCACTCAGACATTCATCCCGACGAGCTCATCCCATCACTCAACGCGGACGAGCTCCCCGTCTAATTACTCCATTCCCGACGAGCCTTCCCATCACTCAACATGGACGAGCCCTCCCTCAATTATTCATTCCGACGAGCTCTTCCCATCACCATGCCTGACGAGCCTTCTACTTTATCCATTCACCCGACGAGCCTATCCCATCACTCAACAATGGATTTGAGCCCCACCTACTATTCATCCTAACGAGCTCTTCCCATCACTCAGCATGGACGAGCTCTACTTTACTATTCATTCTGACGAGCTCATCCCATCACTCAGCATGGACGAGCTCTACTTTACAATTCGCCCTGACGAGCTCATCCCATCACTCAACATGGACGAGCTCTACTTTACTCTTCACTCTGACGAGCTCTTCCCATCACACAACATGGACGAGCCCCATCTATCATCCCGACGAGTCCCATCCACTACTCCCAACGTGGACGAGCCCGCTCACCACTCCATTCCCGACGAGCCTCTTCCCATCACTCAACATGGACGAGCTCTACTTTACTCTTCACTCTGACGAGCTCTTCCCATCACACAACATGGACGAGCTCTACTTTATTATTCATCCTGACGAGCTCATCCCATCACTCAACGTGGACGAGCTCCTGCTCAATTACTCATTCTGATGAGCTCTTCCCATCACTCAACATGGACGAGCTCCTCCTCAATTATTCATTCTGACGAGCTCTTCCCATCACACAAGATGGACGAGCTCACTTTACAATTATTTTCTCCCGACGAGCTCATCCCATCACTCAAAGCACGGACGAGCTCTACTTTTTACACTCATTCCGACGTAGCCTGGCCCCATCACTCAAGACACGAGCTCTACTTTACTATTCATTCCTGGATATCCCATCACCCGCATGGACGAGCCTCTACTCTTTCTTTACTATTCGAGCCCTCGACGAGCTTCATCCCATCACTCCAAAATAAGTGGAATTGCAGCTCTACTTGACAAATTCATTCCGACGAGCCTCATCCTATCATTCGCACGGACGGCAGCCTCTACTTTACTACTCAATTCTCGACGAGCTCATCCCATCACCTCGCATGGACGAGCTTCACTTTACTATTCATTCTCGACTTTCCAGCTCTTCCCATCACCACATCATTTTGGACGAGCTCCTCCTCAATTATTAATTCCGGTTTCCAGCTCTTCCCATCACTCAACACGTGGGCAAGCTCTTATTCGCTCGACGACCTCTTATTCAAAGAACCCAGCTGACGGGCCCATCCATCGCTTACATGGACGAGCTTTCGCCGACACTTTACATCTAAGAACTTTCCCCTCAAATTCGTTATGGACGAATCCTTCACGTGATTAACTAAGTCAAGTCAAATTCCTACAAGGTCACTCACGACTAAGTCCGACGAGCTTATTCATCTCACTCGATCCTCAATCCGGACCATTCAAATAATGGAATATGCTGCCACGCTACATCGAGAAAACCGCGATGACATATAAAAAAAAAAAAAGAGTTATAGCTTATATGTAAATATGTTTCGAAGGCTACATGTCTCAGTTCCTGGCCACACCAAAAGAAACGATACAGATAAAACGACAAAGTCGTGTCGCAAACATAAGCATAGGAGATCAGATGTCGGCAGGAGGAACGGACGAAGAAGAGGGGGAATTGGCCACCAAGTACCAGCTCTTGAGAATAGTTCAGAGAAAAAGATTCCTCCCGCCTGCCACCGGGGGAGGTCAAAATTAAAGTCTAGGTCCGAGTGGCATGCGCCGACAAATTTTCGCTGAGTGCGAGCCACCCGTGGCTTCTCCACCGAGCACCGGCCCGGTCCCCGCCTGCCTAATGACCTTCGTCCTCCGAAAGCAACAAACTAACTCGTTGATGGAGATTCGCCGCAATCCGCAACAACATTTCACGCCCAAATTGTCGCCAAATCCGCTCGTAAGATTTCACTGACGTCTCCGCATAACGACTCGACCCGTTCGACGATGCGGAGCGACTGGCGCACCCGACAATCAATCCCCCACTGGAGGTAGCTGGTCCCATCGGGTCACCCGCGACTCGCACCCGGTCATCGAAATCACTTTGTGAATCTGACCACTCGAACCTCCCGAAGCACGCCTTCTGGCCGTCAGCGCTACTCGAACCTCATCCTACTTTCGTCAAATACGCTGAGCACGAGCCGATCGGCGATACTGAACTGACTGGTTCGCTCCACTTCTTCAACCATATGTCACAATAAGCTCCCGCAGCTCTGGGCTCTCGCTCGGCGAGAGGCGCCACCTTCGCTTTATAAATTCGGGCAATTCTACGTGCTTCGCTTAGTCATCGCCGTGCCTTTCGATGAGTGGCCACCGCATATCAAACATGAAGATAACGCCAACACCGAGGCAAAGATGAAGCAAGCACAATTATAGACTTACCGAGGCAACCCCCTGAAAGGATAAAGCCAAAGCCTCGTCAACAAGTATCATCTTCGACCTCCCAAGGTCGGAGTCCTTGAGGATGGAGGAGACAGCACCTGCCGCGAGTTCGGTGTTAGAAAACAAAGAGTCCGGTTCGCCGACTTTGCTTTCACTTTCTCTTCGCTATGTCGCCGCCAGAGGCGATTTGACTTCTTCCAAAGCAAGATCCAAACTACAGAGCGGCTAACCACCAACGATTGCTCGGCGGCCGCCATTAAGGGTCTTTAGCCCTTCCGTCGGGCTTAGGGGAAATTAGGGGCTCAAGATCACGGGAGCCTCGCCTAAAGGAGACGACGCCCGCTCGACTCGAGCACTCGAGGCGCCCTACTTCAACTTTGGTCGAAACCCAGCTTTCCTCCTCCTCAATGGAGCCTCGGTTTTTCCTTTTCACACCCAGCTCCAGAGCGCCCCTCAAATGAACCAAGATCTCTCCTCGGCAGAGCGCCAAAGAATAAGCCCAACTGAGAGGATCCCCAAGGTAGCAAAGAGAAAGGCAAAGACCAAACAGAGGAACGTAAAGACCTCGTGGGATCGATGGACCAGAATGTCCGACCTATCAATTCCGGGTAAGTGGACGAGCAGATATCCCGCCAACGCTGGGGTGGCTATGACATACCCCCTCAAACTTCATTAAGTTCAAGACGTGTTTCCGGAAACAAATGTGATAATACAACATCAGAAACATCCAACCACCTTCAGACAAGTCATACCAAAAACAATACAAATACTCACGAATGTTATCAGGAGCGCCCCAGGCCGTGGGAACACCCAGGGTGTCATCCCTGTCAGAAGGATTGTATTCCCAATTGAAACCGCTAACGAAGAAATAGCGTCCCTTCCACACACCATGCTACACGGAAGGTCGAGACTGCCCGCAGAGCCCTTGAACGTCCGGAAAATAAAGCTCCCTGGGTGGTCCCATTCTGGGGCTTAAAAAAGACGAAGAAACAAGGCTAAGCTTAGGGATGTCGAGCCCTTCATCCCAAGGAAGCCAAGAACCCCACCAAAATGCCCCAAACCTGGGAGCGAGCTGAGGGCAATGTTGAAATGTTGCAAGACTCTTTCATGAAAGGCGCAGGGAAAACGGCGCCATCACAAGGCGACCTCAAAAACAAACCATCCCAGTAACAAAGGCCGGCTGTAAAGGTTAGCGACATCTGGGGACCTTATACTAGGATACGAAGTGGGGAGGCCCAGAATGACAAAGAAGGTACACCCCATTAAATGAAGGGTCGACCTTACTAGGGTCCTGCTATCCACATGTCGAACGGCATGTAAGGTACTCCGACCCCCGTGATAATAGATTAGTCTATTTTTCTTACCCACTCAACGGGAGGAGGAGGCGCCGCCAGCTGCTCCGGGATCTTGATATAAATTAACGGTCGGGGCATCTCCACTGCAGACAAGGCCGACTAAATAACCGAGGAGTCATCACCAATCCGCAAAGAAGAAGAGCGACCCACCCATGACTCCAGACAAGCGACAAGAAATAAAGCCAATCAGCAAACTCCTAAGTACTACCGCACTAATCAAAACGATATGGACACAACAGACCTAGAAATACAATGAAGAAAGGTTGCGCAAAAAGGCATGAACAGGAGGCTAAGAAAGAAAGGGTCCCGGAAGCAGAAGCAGACAAGACGAAAGATATCCACGAAAGAAACAGAAGGAAACTGGAGGAAATTGGAGAAATAAGCGAAACCCATGTCATCATTATTACAAGACTTATGACGGCGACAAGGCTTTAAGCATTCCAACCACGAATGTGTATCGCCAGAGAAACCGTAACCGATACGAGAGAAATCATGTTCTTCGCCCGCCCGTACACAAGGGCCGGGGGCAAACTGATAGGGTTTAAAATAAAGCCTGCGCCCACCGACCAAGCCCAAAGAAGTGGTACACCCAATGCAATACCCAGGCTCCTCAGTATCGGCCCAAATCGAAGGCCCACGTGGCCAGCCCAGCGAATAACTCAACAGTCCATCTCAGAGTCCGCCAACCATCAGTCGCCCGCGTAAAATAGAATAACCCCTAAAGAATATATTATCCGCCGATCCAACCAAACCCATCAATAAGGAAGTGGAAAATAATAATGATCATCGCCGCTGATCTCTCCCCAATAGCGAAAAGAGCACTATCTCAAACAAATGTACCTCCTTCTATATCTCTGCACTCAAATCCGATATGGACTAAAAACAAGAAACATCCAGCCCAATGGAAGGACTCCTAACCACCACCCAACTGGTTGAACATCTACTATAAATACAGCACCACCCACGGTGAGTGCACGCGAAACCAACGCCTAACATTCCTATACACATTCTCGCACGCATGCATGATACGCAACACATTCGCCCTGGGCAGCTCTTTCTCTCAAAAGAACTCGACTTCTAAGATTTGAAATGCCACTCTGGCGGTTTCTCGCCGACCCCTTCTTCCTTGTTTTCAGGCACGTCCGAAATTTCTGCATCAATGTGTAAACAGAACGACCCTACCTCGCTCCGTATTAATCCAGACGCCCAAAGATCCTAGCCCACAAACAATCCGGTCCAAATTAATTACTCCCACACGCTCCGCCCTGGGCCCGGCTGAAAAAGATCATCAATACTCTTAAACCAATTATTTAATTTCAATTAGATCACTTTAGATAGGCTTACTAAAATCGGACAGCATTTAACATATTTAATATTCAAAATGCTGGGCGATACTTCAAGGCTGACATCATTTCCAAAAATAGAAAGTTTTTAAGGGTAAATTTGAAATGTATGAAATTTAAATGATATAAATATCCACTACCCTTTTTTTTTTCTTCCTTGTACCCCACCCAAAAATCATTATCCTTATAAAATAATTATGACTTTTTTTTTTATACCATCGTATAACAACACCCTTAATATTTACATATGTGGGTTGATCATAATTATTGAAAATATCTCATGGATGTTTGTATTAATTGAAACAACTGTCAAAAATCAGACTAACTTTAGGTTGCCGGCTTTCCATTTTCAATAAAGGAAAGTTATTAAGATGACAATGAGTGCAACTGCCCCTACATTTTACTCTCAAAATGGGTGAAATTCCACCCTAGCTCAACATCCTTTGTTAATGGTTTTCCAAGATTGTAGGGTCTCAAAAAAAAAAAAAAATTTTATAGCATCAAATTTATTATATTGAGTAATAAGTTTTCCTCCAACGTCTTAAGCAAAGGAAAAGGAAAAAAATAAAAAATTATTTTTATATAATTGAATTTGTTTTATAAAATCTAAAAATCAGATACAAATAAGATTACTTGAAAAATTTATATATTTTAAAATTATTTAATTTTTATATTATAATTAAAATAAAGTTAAATAACTTTATTTGCGATTCAAATATTTAATCATATTTTTTTAGAAATGTTATAAATTTTGCCTTTGAAGATTATTATGGGTCATCATTCAATCATTCAATCGTTTTTGTTGATTGTCTTAATCGTTTTTGTTGATTGTCTTTACTTGTAGTCTTCTTTTACGAAAAAAAAAGGTTAAAGACCGTTTCCCTTCCCACAGTATGGCTTCCTCAACTGTCAGCACGTCTCTTAACTAATTTATTTATCATTTTTGTCCTTCAATCATGGCTCAGGTATCAATTTAGCCCCTCTAATTTTTTTTTTTTTATCATTTTTAATTTTGTAGTATTTAAAACCAATATTTTCTCTTTTTTCATATGAAGTTGATATATATATAGACTCAATTTTTTATTTCTACACACTTCTTTTTAATCATTTCAATTATTTATTTATATAAATATTAAATATTTTAATATGATAAGTATTAAATAATTTTAAAATATGCAATTTGTTGAATAAATTTTAATTTTCTTTTATTTTTACTTTTTATAACTAAATAATAGAAAAACATTTTCTTAATTTTTTTAAATATTTTTTAGAAATCAAATATAGCAAATAAATAAGAATAATCGTGATTATAGTTTGGTAATTATAAAAATACACCAACTTTATCAAATAATTTAGTTTTTTTTTTTTTTCATATGAAAAGAAGAACAAAAATTATTATTTTAACTACAAAGTAAAAATGACAAAATAAAATAATTGAAGAATTTAAGTTGACAATTAACTCATAGTTAACATTTGTTGCTGATGAGGGAGCAAAAATGCCCTTTAACAAAAAAAAACCTAACTTTATTTTATTTTAATCAATTTTAATCCAAACTAATTATATATACCTTCAAATTTTATTTAATATATAAACTTTTTTTAGTATATATTCACCTTTTAATGACTAAAGTGCTATTAAACATGTAAGTAATACGATTAATGTCGTAAATGGGTTTGATAAGTTTACATAATATCGAATTTGAGATTCAAGAACATGATGAATATGAGGGAAATTTGGGGCCCAGTTAGGGATCTTGTGGGGCAGAGGCGAGCTATTAGTTCTTTCGGTTCGAGCTCACCGATCAATCGGTGAAAGCTTGGCTCGTGTGATTCGGCTAGATAGACTCGACTCAGTATTAGCTAGTCGAGTCGACTATTTCGTAACTCAAACTCATATAGAAAAGTTCATGGCTGAATATTTTTGTATATAAAATTTTAAAAGTTTTTTTTTTTAATTTTATATTTCTACTTCAAGGGATGGCTTATTAAATAATATATCTGTTTTTTTTTATTCTTATGATCATACGTTTTTATTATTTATTTAGTTATAAATATATTTATTTTAAAAATAATTAATTTTCTTTAAAAGAAAGTGTAAGATAATAGGATATTATTACATAAATTATATTAATAAGTTAGTATTATAGTATTATTAAATATATATATATTTAAATGCCTTAGGTCTCTTATAGTTGGATGTATAATAATTAGAGTCTAATGAAATGAAGCTTATTCCTTGTATTTCTTAAATTCATTTCGTCAGCTTCCATTTCGATGAAATTTCGTATTTCAGAGCTGTTCAGCTTGGCTGAATGTTAACGAGTGAGTCAGTACCATTTCGAAATAGAAGATCGATTCAGTCGGCTTCATTGAAATATTAACGGCTATTTCAAGGCGTGCTTATTTCATTTCGAACTTAATTAGCTCGAAGCTCATTTCGTGTGTATTTTTCTTAGTTCCAGCATGTCCTATGATATAACAAGACTCTCTCAAAAAGTTTGGAACCCTGATGCCCTCGACTCCCTCGGCTCTTATAGTATTAGTTTTTGAGAAGTAAATTGCTTTTATTTCTATAGTATTAGTTTTGGAAAAGTAAATTAAAAATTTCAGCAAAAGTTATATTTTTAAAGAAATAATTTTTCGTCAGATTCAAATTTGAAATTGTTTCTGGGCCATTATATTTAAATCGAAAGTTATTTTGGGCCATCAAATTCTGATTTTGTGGGGAAGGGACATTTACAGGCTTTATCTAAGTTGGATTAGCGCAACGTGTCGTACTTCATTTATGGTGGTGGCTGGTTTCTGCTCAGCTTCGCTAACCCACTTCCTTCACGCATTTATATTCCATTTCCCCAGCGTTACTGCACTGACGGCTGAGCCTCCTCACCCCCCTCTCACTGTCCTTTTGGTGTTCTTCCCCCCCAAACCTCACCCGTCTGTGTTTCTACCTTCACCCAACCCACATGCTGTAGGATCTTTCTCGATCACGTTTTTTAGCCCGTGTCTACAAAACCCCACACGGAGATCCATTTCTTTCACACCCAAATCTAGGGGAAATCAATACTCTGCTGTTTGGAGAGATGGAAAATTGTTTTATGGAAACGCTTCAAACTCAACCAGTTTGGGTTATTGTGCTCTTTGCTTTGGGATTTTTATCTGTTTTAAAATCTTTCCTTGCAATTCTCAAATGGGTATACGTTTGTTTTCTCAGACCGGGGAAGAATCTCAAGAAATATGGGTCGTGGGCGCTAGTGACTGCTCCCACCGACGGTATCGGGAAGGGTTTTGCCTTTAAGATTAGCGGAAGGAGGCTTAATCTAGTATTAGTGGGTCGGAATCCGGATAAACTGAAGGATGTGTCGGATGCACGATTCCAATCCAAATATGGGAAGACCCGAATCCAGGCTGTTGTGGTTGATTTCTCTGGCGATCTTTCCGAGGGTATTTCGAAGATACGGGATGCAATCGAGGGATTGGATGTTGGGGTTTTGATCAATAATGTGGGGGTTTCGTATCCGTATGCCAAGTTTTTTCATGAAGTGGATGATGAGCTGTTGCAGAATTTGATTAAAGTGAACATCGAGGGCACCACGAAGGTCACACTGGCTGTTCTTCCAGGGATGCTCAAGAGGAAGAAGGGTGCCATTGTCAATATTGGTTCAGGTGCGGCTATTGTGATTCCTTCAGATCCTCTTTATGCTGTTTATGCGGCCACAAAAGCGTAAGCACTACTTTATGATGTCTGAATTTCCTCTCAGATTTTATGTTACTTGGTTCTGTGTGGTTTTAGTAATTCGATTGTGATTTTTAAAATTTTTAATTTTAATTATTAATGCTGAAAGTGTATTTTCTTTGTACTTGTTTACAGGTATATTGAGTCGATTTCTCAAAAGGTGCCTCTATATTTGAATATAAGAAGAGCCCAGGATTGATGTGCAGTGTCAGGTATCTGTCCACATCTCAGATCACTTTTTCTTTGACTTTATATTCCTAATTTATTTCATGATTTCTCTCTCAATTTTTTTTAAGTTCGACTTTACTGCATTTATCTTACTGGTGTTTGCGTTTTCTTTTCCTTTTGGTGCTAAATAGACGTGTTTTGGAAGACAATGGTACAGGAAAAATAATGTCATTTCAGTAGGTTATAGTTATATCCCCAGAAAAAGTTTTCGATATGAACCTTTTTTAGTTTAAGAATTATACTCGCAGTTGCATATTTACGGAAAATCAAAAATCACAAACCACCTAAGGAAAGGGATTGAGAGGAATTGAACTTTTGTTCCCTGCTTGAGAATGTTGGCCATGATTGGTCTTTATATGCATCAGACATGGTCCTTTCACTCCCATACATACTCTTCCTCATGCAAGTGAGGCCCTCAATTTATCCACAGTCTAGTTTGTATTAGAATTTTGGGTTGGTTCATATTCTTTTCTTTTCTTTTCTTTCTCAAAAGTTATATGTTCTGTTTGATGAACAAGGGTATCAGATTGTACAGTGTGGCTTTTGAGTTTTTTGATGTTGAGGAAAATGCATATTGATTGCTAATTTGCTCAAATTTAGTTGTAATTCATTGTTATTTGTGTCAGACACCCCTGCTTCAGGCATACCTATTGTGGTTGATAAATGGCCATTTTTATTTTCTGTGTTCCAATATGTTACATGGGTTGAGTCCATTGTGTATATAGTAAGGTGACAAGACAATTAAGACCTCTTAAGCTATTCACAAAATAGACTTCATACATTCTGGAGGTGAGGTATATGGTATGTCTATTAATCAGAATACTATTTTGTTTATGAGTTTAGAGCAAGAATTCTCCTCCCTTTCTACTATTTATTCTTTTGCATCTATCAATTTTGAAACATTAGTCTGTTCTTCCGCTATGAAGTTTAAATATCTTTCTGCTGGGAATAATCATGTGATTACATCTTAGATGATGAAGTCAGTTAAGTAAATCGAAACATATAACAATTTGAAGCGGATGCATTTGTTGGAGCCTAATGGTTGGCTCCTGTTGCACTAGTAAGAAAGTCTGGTACTTTGTAAAGTGAAGGCTTTATGACAGAGATACCAATATGAATGTGAGATCTGTCGGTGGATAAAAACTCGATAGTTGGTTCTCATTCAGGGTATGCAATTCATGCTGTAAGAATTGGAATGAATATTAGTTTGGTTGTAAGTCAAAACATTAATACCCTGCCTGCCGACTGGGTTTAGTTGCCATCAGACCCTTGTTTCCTGTTTTCCAGCCATTAATGATTTGAGTTCACTTAATCAGATAGAGGAGGTTTTGTGCTCATAATAAGATTACATTTTGAGTTTGCTTTAATTTTTACAAATTTTGAATGTTCATCCCTTTTGCATGTGTATGTTGTAACATATTGAGAACCTTTTGGAAAGAAAGTGCATTATGAATTTGCCTTAATTTCTCTTTCCTGGTGTGATAATGGGCTGTTGGATGCAGGTTCCACTGTACGTGGCCACTAAGATGGCATCAATCAGGAAATCTTCCTTGTTAGTTCCATCAACAGATGGTTGCCCATTAGCCATGCGCTGGATAGGGTACGAGCCACGCTGCACTCCTTATTGGCCTCATGACCTTATCTGGGGTCTCGCATGCCAAATACCAGAGAGTGCTATCGATGTATGGCGTCTGGGATTCAACCTGAAGGTTAGAAAGAGGGGACTACTCAAAGATTCTAGGAAGCGGGAGTAGGCTATTCCTTGTTCCATGCCAAAAATAGAGGAAAAATGTCACTGCTCTTTCTTTGTGCTGTCAAGACCGGGGGTTGGGGTGTGATGGGCTGCAGGATGAGTAACAGATATAAGCAGTTTTTGCTGGATTAAGCTTTGGGCATGCAGACTTTTTGCTCAGAATTCTGTCAGCATTTATTTTGTTTTGTTTTGTTTAATCTATGCTCTTCGGTATCTATAGGGCATCCAGAAAAATACCTGTATTTCTAGGGTCTGTTGAGACATGGGAAAGTATGCTCGGTTAGAAGCTTCCAAAAGGATATTTCATATTTGTGTTGCCTTTCAGTATTAAAGTAATAATACTTTCTTGTGCTAGCAATCAAACTAACGTATATTTGGGCACCTCTTTATGCATCAGTATTCATCGTCATTATTTTTGTTACATGAAAATGAAAAAATAAAAATTAATATTTTTTTTAATAAAAATGGATATGATGATTTTAATTTTTATGTTTCTTAGGAGTATAAGATTAAAATGATTATTTATGTTCAATTACAATGTTAGGACAAAGATAACGAGGATGAAAAAAACTAATTACATTATTAGAATTTGATCCCAATATTCTTCCTACTCTACTATTCATGGTTTTAAAAGGTGCAATTAGGCTCAATGCATAACCATTCCCAGTTATTATGTCTTGCCTTTTAAGACATGGCATTTTTTTTTTTTTTTTTTGAAAGACAAGCAAACAACTTTACTAAGAAATAAGTAAATCGGTTAATAGAGTATCTTCTAAAATAGAGGAAATAGAAAATGAAATAAAAAGACTAGCATGAGAACATGTAGATTTAAATTTAAGCAGTGAGCCGGCCTATTGACATTCTTTCTAATTTGAATAGAAAATAAGCGATGCATGACGAATGCGATGTCAGTAGATGCATCCAAAACTCGTCAATGCAAGGGGATCAGGGTGAAATCGTCCACCACAATCTTAGCATCTAACTCCACATCAACCTCAAAATAATGAAACAGAGCAACCATTGCAATCCCTTGCGAAGACCAGCTGTAGGCCTCTTTTCTGAGCAAGCTGACGCCCTGACAGGAATTAGTTGATAATCCGTCCCGACTCATGAATACATGTAGCCATTGAGTACCTCTGTAACTTTTAAAATACACCACTGATCGTTTTAAGCGTAGTGGGTATATTATAAGTACATTTTGAAATTTTAGTAATTGTTGTTTACTAGCGAAAAATTCGAAACCGGAATTTAATGCGAATCTAATTAGATTTATAAGCTTGTCAAAATGGGAACACAAAGCATAATATAAGAGATGGTTGGATTTATTATATAAATGGCGTAATTTGATTTGCAAATATAGGAGGTTGGGATAACTTGCAATAAAAAAGAAAATTTTAAAAATCAAATGGATAGAATTCAAGTTGGTGCATTTGGGGGAATCGGGTTAAGAGGGAGGGAAGAGAGAAAAGAAGAGAGGAAGAAGGAAGAAGAAGGAAGAGAAGAGCAAAATGTATGGATTTTGTATGGATTTTTATGGGTTTTTATAGATGGTGCAGATACTGGCGCAGGTACATGGTTTGTATTAAAAAATCGAAGCTAATAAAGCGTTTTGATGAATTAGATTAAGAGCCTTCTTGATATATTGGTTGTGTTTTGGGCTTGGGTTGGTTGATTGTAATCACCAGTAAGGAATATTTGTATTAAAGAAATATTGGGGGTTTAGAAGAGATCTTTATCGAATGTATCAGTATGTTTTGTTTTTGTCGTAACATTAAGTCGCTCGTAGAATTGAGTGATTCAACATTACGAATAAACTAGACTTATAGACATGTCTCCTTGAAATAAGAACACATATCCAAATTCCGACCCTTTGGGATTAAAAAATCCATCAAAGTAGAAGCGGTATGGTGTGCGGCTGATGGGTAGGACACAATTGTCATTTTTCTGATTGTTGGCCTCCAATTTCGGATGGCCATAACTTCTTCGTCCAAACTCCGTTTCGGGTGTTCTTGGACTCTATGGAAAGCCCTTTGAGTCTAGAATTCATCCATATATATCTTGATGACATTGGAATTCATATTAGATACATAAATCACGAAAAAACAGTAGGTTACGCAAGTTACGCTTGAGTCCTTTGTTCATGTGAAGCCTCGACTTAAACCCAATCATAATTTCTTCATCAGGCTACATTTTTCGGATGTTCTTAGAACTCTATCAAATCCCTTTGAATTTAGAATCCATCCATATAGCTTGATGGAAATTGGAAGTCATATTGGAGTCCGAAATCATGAAAAACGGTAGGCCCTACGGTAACCGTAAATGAATTCATATTATGAACTCATCATATGAACTCATAAATAAAAGCTCATAAGCATACATGGTAACCATACTTATTCATGCATATAATGAGATATAGAAAAATGCAAAGATACAAATAAATGATTGTAAATATCGCATATAATTCTGGATGTGATAATTATTCGGAATGTAGCAGTATATCTTTGAACATAAAATATACGTGGTTAATACTTAGAACTGGTAGAGAGGGATAGATGGGCGTACTATTAGGGAAAAGCAATTATCGCAGCGTATTGATCAATTGGCCATGTTTGGGTCATTATAGCGTCTTCGGACCCTTATAGATGGTCATTGTCTCGTACAATGATAACAACGCCTTCGGGCCCTTATAGTTTCCTTTATCCACTTTTAAGGTTTATGCAAGCATGAAACATAAAACAAATGACTTGAATATGACATATGAAATAATATGATATGATATGATAAGAGAAGCATATGCAAACATGCAAGGAACAAATATCTTTGTGACAAGAATAGAAGCAAAGTGTAAGCGATATGAAATATATGAACTTTGATAAGAAGCATAACATGATATGATAAGTAAATATGAGATATGTATAAGCATGTTTAAATGATAGCGATATGTTAGATGTATATGCATATGTATAGAAGTGTGATGATGTAGTGTTAGTGGTCGTCCGCGGTTTATTCCACTAAGCGTGAAGTTTGCTTACGGGTGTTTTATCCGTGTAGGTACGGGGAAAGTAGAAGCGAAATCGGACACTCCGCCCGGCAACCAAGACGACACACTACTAGGTGTCCACTAAAGACTTTTGGTCTATTTTTTGTGTATGTTTTGTTTTGTAAACAATGTAAATGGCCAAATGTTGAACCTTCCATATAGACTTGTATATATTTTGTAAACGGCGCTACGAATATAGTACAAGTTAAATGTTTAACATTATATATGAATGAACAAACTTAAGTTTATAAGTTTATAAAAAAAATGACACCCTTGCTTGACAACGTGTCGGTTAGGGCGTCACGGTTTAGTGGTATCAAAGCATCTGGATGGGTTGGATTCTCCGTGGATGGACCAAATGAGCATTCTGAGTTTAGTGGTATCAGAGCCTAGGTTTTAGGCGTTCTACGGAAGGAGTCTTGGGAATTAAGGATGTACCTATATAGTAATGTGTTAGCCTAATGAGGATATCGCTTGTTTTGTATGGCTTGTCTATAATGGATCCACCTCGTGAGCTTTGTAGATGAAGCAATTTGAAGCGTCAATCCTTTGGATCAATGCCTTATGGTCCATTTTGATTCTTGTGAATGAGAAAATGCTTCAACTGAAGCATTGGTAAAAATCTCTTAGGATATGGCAAGGGTCTTAGATAGACTCACGGCCCCTCGAGCTCCGAGTGATTCAGTAAGAAAGCATGAAGTGGAAGAATTCCATGGTACAAGTATGGAAGAGTCCGATAAAGCCGAGTTTTAGCTTGAAAAACTGGAAAGGGCTCTAGATGAAGTGAGATGCCCTGTGGACCAAAAGGCCACATGTGTAGTTTCATTCTTTGCAGGTGCAAACGCAGTTGGTGGAAGTTGGTTTTGAGTTTGATTTGATATTAGGAATGGATTGGTTATCCAAACATAGGGCCATAGTTGATTGTGATAAGAACATAGTTGTGCTTAAATGTCCTGACCTATCCAAAGTAACAGTACAAGGTGTCCGTCTAAGCGTCTGAAAGTTATTTGTTCGGCAGGCATTTTCTAAGAAGGTTGGCGAAACATTTTGTGGCTTTGATCCTTGACTCGAAAGAGAAGCGAATTTCAAAAATATTCTGTGATTAGGAGTTCACGATGTATTTCAGAAGTGCAGGAGTACCATACGAAAGTGGATCTCTCTATTGAAGTTTAATACAGGAATGACTCTATTCGAGGCACCTTCACTAAGTATGGCTCAGCCAGGCCCGAAAGAGTTGAAGACTCAACTATAGGAGCTATTGGATAAGAGGTTTCATCAGGCCCCAGTGTCTCACCTTAAGGTCTGCCGGTTTTATTTGTTAAGAAGAATGATGGCACACGCCGGATGTGCATTGACCCCTAAACCAGAATAAACAAAGTGGCCAGGTTAAGAATAAGTATCCATTGCCAAGAATAGAGGATTTATTTAACAGTTGAAAAGAGATAGTGTTTTTTCGAGGAATGGAGCTTCGTCGGATATTATCAACTCTGGTTAAAAGAGGTTGATGTCAGAAAATAGCTTCCAGGCAGATTATGGCCATTATGAATTTTTAGTAATGCCATTTAAGATTTGATGATACTCTGATTTGCATTTATAGACGATGAATAGGGTTTTTCACCCCTATTTGGATCAATTTGTTGTGGTATTTATTGATGACTTCATGGTGTTTTAAAGGATGCACAGGAACATGAACACCATTTGAGGATAGTATGTAAACTTTGAAGAATCGATTATTTGCAAAGTTAAGTAAATGTGATTTTTTAGCTTAAGGAAGTGTCATTCCTAGGTCATCTTGTATCCTAATGAAGGTATTAAATTGGACTGTGAGCGAAAATTGAAATGATCATGAATTGGAAACCTCACCGAAATGCTTAGGGTGAGAAGTTTCTTGGGTTTGGCGGATTTATTATCGAAGATTTGTATAAGGATTTTGAGTTATAGCATCCTCACTTTATAAGATTGCTCGGAAGGGTGCAGAAGTTTGGGAGTGGGATGATAAGTGCCAATCCAGCTGAAAAGTTAAAGAAATATTGGTTGAAGCACCAATGTTGATTCAGCCTACTTCGGGTAGGGAGTATACTATGCCTGATGATGCTTCGAGATGGGGGTTTGGGATCGTATTGATCACGAGGATTGGAAAGTAGTAGTTTATGCTCTAGGCAGTTGAAACCACGTAAAAACGAAAACTATCTCACGTGATTTGGAGTTAGCATTTTGTAAGTGTTAAGCTTTGAAAATTTGTGACATATTTATATGGAGAAAAATGTAGAATTTTTACTAATCATAAGATTTTGAAATATTTGCTAACTCATAAGGACTCGAACTTAAGGCAACGTCGGTGGTTGGAATTGTTTAAAGACTATGATTGTATAATTGATTACCACCCCAAAAAAGAAAATGTGGTGACGGATGCCTTCGTAGGAAAATGATTTACCCTTTGACTTTGAAAGATTATGATTGGAGACTTGCACCGTGGAGCCTTGTTAGCTCGATTGAGAGTATACGGATTCTAAAGCAAATGATAGTAGATGCTTAGAAAAATGATGCCAGGATTCTGAGAGATAGTTCGGTTAGTCGATGCTGGAGGCAAATGGGTTATGCCATAGAGATGAGAGAAGAAGTGGGTTTGTTTATTTGAAGCGGATTATGTGTACCAAATGTTATGGATTTGAAAAGAATATTATATAGAAAGCCAATCTTTGTTTCACCATTGCACCTTGGAGGTAATAAGATGTACCGGGATATGAAACAGTGCTATTGGTGGCGAGGGATGAAAAAGGACATTTATGAGTACGTGTCTAAGAGTGTCTAACTTGTCGTAGTAAAAATTTGAACACACGAGAGCAGTCAGGTTATTGAATCCCCTTCCGATTCCCGATGGAGTGGGTTAAGCATTCTTGTGGTCGTATCGGTTTCCCTCACCCCAGGAAACGAGGATCACGGTTGAATGATGGAATGATTGACCCAGAGTCACGCCCAGCTTCTACCGATTGGAAGCTTATTTCTCCATGGATCGTCTAGCGGAACTTTATGTGAGTGAAATTGTTAGATTGCATTATTCCCGTATCGATAGTGCTCGACCGTGATCCACGGTTTACGTCAAGATTACGGAAGGAGTGCGTCAGCTTTTGAGTGCGGGCTGAATTTTCCTTAGCACTTTCCGTCGAAAGAAACGGATGGATAGTCGGAAAGAGTGATACAGGTGTTGGAAGATATGCTTCGGGGCTGTGTATTAGATTTTTCGGGAAGTTGCGATGGGTACATTCCACTCATGGATTTACTTTATAACAATGATTATAGTCTGAGTATTGGTATGTGCAATATGAAGTTTGTATGGAAGAAGATGTAGAACTCCTATGTGTTGGACAGAGTTGAACGAGCATAAGATTATTGGTCCTGATTTAGTAAAAGACGCATAGAAAAGTTCGGATTATTCGAGGCGGAGGTTAAGGCACATCGGTGATAGGCAAGGTCTTATCTTGAATTTGAAGAGAAAGGATATAAATTATGAAGTGAATAAAAGTGTTTTTAAAAGTATCTCCTTGGAAAAAGATACTCCGTTTTGGAAGAAAAGGAAAACTGAGTCCAAGATTCATTGGCCCTTAAGAGATTTTAGAAATAGTTGGACCAGTAGCATATCGTTTGGCACTCCCTCTGGAGTTAACCAAATTACATGATGTATTCCATGTGTCTATGCTTAGGAGATACCGTTCTGATGAGTCGCACTTACTATCAATGCAGGATGTGCAAGTACAAGCAGATTTGTCATATGATGAAGAGTTGAAAGCTATTCTAGCTCGAGTGGTGAAACAGTTCGCGAGAATAAGCAGAATGCAGTTTAGTGAAGTGCTGCAGCTTACCATGGTGGGAAGAAGCTGCTTGGGGCGAAGCAGCTGAAGCTCGATGTCAGTAACTCTTCCTTTATGGGTGGAATTTCGAGGACGAAATTTCTTTAAGTGGGGGAGAATTGTAACACCCCAAAATACACCCTAGTCGTTTTTTTTAAACATGATTAGGGTATATTATAAGTACATTTTGAAATTTTTCGTAATTATTATTTTGCTAAGCAAGAAAAATTCGAAACCCGGAATTTGTATAAGAAACAAGGGTAAATTTGTAACTTGTCAAAATGGGACACAAAAGACATAATATAAAAAGATGGTGGGTTATTATATAAATGACATAATTTGATTTGAAAAGGAAATATAGGAGAGTTGGAGGACCCGATTTCTGATAAAAGAAAATTTTAAAAAAATCAAATGGATAGAACCCAGTTTAGTGCTCCCATTTTGAGGGGAGGAATCGGTTAAGAGGAGAGGAAGAGAAAATAAGAGAGGAAGAAGAGGAAGAAGAAAGAAGAGCAAAAATTATGGATTTATAGGTTTTTATGGATTAGTTTGGATACTTTTATAGATTTCTATGGTTGTATGAAAAATCGACAATAAACCATTTTATAATTAGTGCAAGAACCCCTCGCAGTATATTAGTTGTGTTTGGACTTGGATTGGTTATTTATGTCCTGATTGAGGAATATTTGTATTAAGGAAATATTGGGGTTTTAGGGAGATCTTTGTCGAAATTTCTCCAAAACCCATGTTTATTTTAATATAACTTGGTCGTCACTCATTGAATTGAGTTATTCAAATTTTTGGATAAACTAGACTTATAAGAGAACACATCTCCTTTAATAGGTATATCAAATTCCGAACCCTTTAGTGTGAAATTCATCAAAGTATATGACATCTTTATGGTGTGCAACGGCCGAGGTGGGACACGATTGTCATTTCGATTGTGGCTCGACTTGGATGGCCATGCTTCTTCGTCCGAACTCTAGTTTGGGTGTTCTTAGACTCTATGGAAAGCCCTTTGAGTCTAAATTCACATCCATATATATATATATATATATATATATATATATATATATATATATATATATATATATATATATATATATATAACTATATATATATATCTCTCTCTCTCTCTCTCTCTCTCTCTCTCTTGATAACATTGGAATTCATATTAGATCCATAAATCACGAAAAAATAGTAGGCCCTGCAGGTTATGCTCGGGTCACTGTTCATGGGAAGCCTCCAACTTCGGACGGTCATAATTTCTTCGTCCGAACTCCATTTCGGATGTTCTTAGACTCTATGGAAAGCCCTTTGAGTCTAGAATCCATCCATATATAGCTTGATGAAATTGGAACTCATATTAGGTCCGAAATCATGAAAAACAGTATGCCCTGCTGGTAACCATAGTAATTCATATTATGAACTCATAAATAGCTCATAAGCATACATGGTAACCATACTTATTCATGCATATAATGAGATATGAAAAATGCAAGATCTGAATAAATGATTGAAAATACTCGCATATAATTCTGGGATGACAATAATTGTTGGGAATATGCCATATGTACTTAACATAAAATACACATGAATTATGCGCTTAGAGCACAGTGAAGGGATAGATGGGCATGTCTATTAGGGAAAAACAAATTCTGCTGACATGCGTCGGTTGGCCACTGTTGGGTCATTACAGAGCCTTCGGGCCCTTATAGATGGTCATTGTCTCATACAATGATAACAGCGCCTTCGGGCCCTTATAGATGGTCATTGTCTCATACAATGATAACAGCGTCTTCGGGCCCTTATAGATAGTCATTGTCTCGTACAATGATAACAGCGCTTTCAAGCCCTTATAGACCACTGTTTTGTATAGTGAGTACAGCGCCTTCGGGCCCTTATAATTTCCTTTATCCCATATAAGGTTTATCTGCGGGCATAGGAAACATAAAACAAATAGCTTGAATATGACATATGAAATGATATGATAAGAGAAACACTTCATATGCAATATGAAAATATCTTGTGATAAAGAATAAGAAAGTGTAAAATGATATGAAATGTATATGAACGTTGATAAGAAATGTAACATGATATGATAAGTAAATATGAGATATGTATAAGCATGTTTAAATGATATGATATGTTAGATGTATATGCATATGTATAGAAGTGTGATGATCCATGTTAGTGGTCTTCCACGAGTTTAGTCCCACTAAGCGTAAAGCTTAGTACGAGTGTTTCATCAGGTGTGAGTGCGGGAGAAGCGAGAAATGAAAAGTTCGGACCTTTCAGCCCGTGGCCAAAGGCGACACACTACTAGAGTGCCCACTAAAGACCTTTTGGTCTATTTTTGTATATGTTTTGTTTTATAACAATGTAAATATTGTAAATGTTGAACACTTCCATATATGGAGCTTGTATATATTTCGTAATCCATTGTTACAGAATATAGTACAAGTTAAATGTTTAACATTATATGAATGAACAAGCTTAAAGGTTATAAGTTTATAAAAAAAAAAAAATGACACCCTTGCTTGACACCGTATGCTAGATTGGGGGTATCACAGTTTAGTGGTATCAGAGCATCCCGGATCTGGTTCGGATCCGCCAATCGATTCGGACCATAAATGGGGCGTTACAGCCTCAACGCCACAAAATAAGTGTCTCTCTACCAGAGACTCAAACATAAGTAAAACTGACCACGTCGGGCCCATACCTCCATACTCACCAAAATATAACCAACTATATTACAATAGTTTCAAGAGTTAACTACACTCTTATACAACATGTGTCAATCAGAAGGTTTCTTACATGTTTTATAAAAATATATAATAAAAACCACATGTCGGCTTTCTTCTCAAAAGTGGCCTCTAGTGAGCGTCGTCTTCCTAAATACTCCCTGTACCTAAAAGGGGATCCACGGCGGGTGAGTAATGCTTGATGTTAGTAGAATTTTTACTTTGGTTACTCAGCCTAAGTGCTCATACGTAGCACACCAAACATTCAAGTAAAACATACAAATTCCCTTTTTCGAATATCTACATGTTATGGATGAGAGTGTGATACATCCATTCCGACATCTCGAGCCCTCACTGACTCCCTCACACATGCTTAAGCCAAGTGTGAGAAAACACTGTTTTCAAAACAAAAGGTTTTGTTCTTGAAAGCATATTATAATTCCAGATGGAAATTCTATTGGACAACCCTCGGTGAATTCTTTGGATAACTCTCAAGCAGGTCATTGGTCATCCTCAGATGAGCGTTAGACTGACTCTTCAAAGGCGATTCTTTGAAAAATCTTCACAGATTCATCGACAACTACCTTTTCCATGTCATGCACTCACACCTACTGTTCTAGGGTGCCCTAATGCATATGAAATGTAATATGTCATTTCACAATAGTTCATGTTAATATATCACGCATGCATATATTAACGAAATTCACACAAAAGCAACATGTTATTCATTCATAGCAATAACACTAAAATTAGCTCACATGGGCTAATAAACAATCCGACAGTCCATCTTGGAGGCGCGAAAACATCACATAAACAGCACCTGATGTCATATGAGCAGTCGACCTTAGTCTCAAGCGTCACTTGACCACTCTAGGGATTTCATCATTTAGTCTCATCTTTTGGAGACCTAATACGGTAGTCAGACTAGGGATATCCTATCCATTAGAATGACTCTTAGCCAAAGAATAAATCAAATAGGAGAAAACCCCTACCTCCCGGAGTTTCCGAAACTCCACAATATCGGTACCCAGGCATAGCTCTTGCAGTGGGGATCAACTTTGCCTCTTGTCTTGCTGGGATTCAACGGACCGATCGTCAGAAAATCTAGAGAGAAGTGAAAGCTTCTCTCTCTAAAAGCTCTTTCTTTCTCTCTCTTTCTCTCTCTTTCCCTCTTTTCCCCTCCCCAGTAGGTTGGAGTCAAGGTTGGGGGTCAGTGGGATGTCTCTCCAGCTTTCCACATGTCCAATTCTCATTTGGCTCTTAAGTTTCCCTTATCCCTCTTATTTATCTACCATGGTTCCATCCACTCACAAGGTGTCATTTATCTTCCACTGCCAGTAAGCTAGTTGACTAACGTCTTTGCTGACTTTGATATTCTGTCTTGGGACACTCAAGTACTAAGTGTCCGCGCTACGCCGGTGCCTCAAAAATGTGAAATTCATTGTCTCGGAATTCGGCGTGGTAGCCCCAGATTTCGAGAAACAATTCCAGCGGTGAAGTCTGTTTAGGTCATCGAATCTACAGAAAATTCCGTTACGCGAAATTATTGTTTACTCTTTGTAGAAAATTAGAATTTTCTGGGTTTTACAGTGACCGCGGTAAAACAACGGACTTTATGCAACTTGATAACCCGTGAATCACGTAAGACCATCCACTACCCCTCACGATGTTAGTCTTTCGGCATAAATTTGCATCAATGTTCAATTTCGATCATGACAAAATTGAGCCCGAGACCAAACTTGCCAAGTCTTCTTGAAACGACCTTCTTTGGTTTACACGAGCTAGCTTCAGTCGTTGCAAAACTCAAGGCAATCTTCATAGCTACCCTCATAAAATAAAGCTTGCCTACTAAAGCAGTTATTACTTTGCCCCAAATACCCCATAGTAGAAGAATTTGCACAAAACCAAGTTATCTTGCAAGGCTAGCAAAAGACAAAAATACGATGAAAAGCCTCCCCAAGCGTGAAAAATCCAACCTCCTTGTTTATGACAAAGCCCAGGAACAAATGAAGCGATTAAAATAGATGAGATGCATCCTCAACTTCCATGTCATAAAAGACCACAACTTATATCAACACCACACCTTTTTTTATAAAGCCTCGCTCTTAAGGTAACAATTCTTGCACAACCTCCCACCTGAAAATCTAACACTTTGGAGAGTGAAAAAGCTTCCAAACCTCTTCCAAGCCCGAGAGAAACGCACGCATATGGGGAACCGTTCAAGGAAAATATATCATAACAAGATTTAACATTATAAAAAGAGTCCTAAGCTCAAGATGGTGCCAAATTGGAGAAAATCGTGTTCTGGTAGAAGTAATTGCCCACACACACAAATGGGGCCTCGATCGATTTAAAATTTTGGATCAGCTCTTCACATTCCAACAACCAGGTTCAATGACAAAATCGAAACCTTGAGTCCTCTAAACCTTGCATTATCATAGATTGAACCTGGAAATTGGGTAAGTGTCACAACCCGTAGGATCATTTCAAACACTAGTGATTTCGCGAGCTTGATTCTAATGCGATACCATAATCTGTAGCCCCCAAATACCATAGTAATTTTTTTATATATAATATTTTTTTATTATATGTTTAGGGTATAAAATAGAATTAAATGAAATTTTCGAAATTTAAATGCTCGAGCAGAAAAGATGTGACCTAAAATTTTCTGAAACCCAAATTAAATTTGGTAAAAATGTCAAATGGGGGCAGGGTCTAAATAGAGAAATATAAGGGTGCAAAAGTGTAAATGAAATGAAATAAAATTTAAATGAAAGTGAAATGAAGTGTTAAATGGCAAAAATAGAAAATGGGATTTAGTGAAAGCGAACAGGGCCTTGTGAATAGGAGACATAAATACCATATTTTGGCCTTTGAGAGAAATTCCTCTCATTAAGTCATTTTCGTTTTTGAGAAAAATGGAGAGAGCTAGGGTTTTTGAATGGGGAAATTTGTAAATTGCTCCATGAAAATCAAAGGCTAAAGTGATCAAAAACAAGGAGGAACCTTGGTATTGAAGTTTGAAAGAGATTTGAAATTAAGACTCAAACAAGCCCTTTTATTTGTGTTTGAGTTAGGAAAACTAAATGTGGATAAAAAAAAGTTTTGTTTTGGTTGTAAATGAGTTTTGGGGTTGTGTTGGGTTGGAGTTTTGAAGAGTATTGTTGGTTGAGTATTGGTTTGAATTAGTTTGGAGGAGTGGTTGTAAAGAGAAATGTTTGGTTTCAAAAATCTTTGTCAAAATTTATCGAAACCCCTGTTCTTGTTTTGGCTATAGATTAAGTTATAATCATTCAAATGAAGTGATTTCAATTGGTAAAGAACCATAAGCGATAGAGCTACAAATGTATAGAAGGGACCAAGAGCAAATTGTACCACTAAAGTTTCCGAATATGGGCTTAAAGGGGGGTTCAGGTAACTCATGGTATGCCACATTTGGAGTGTAATTGTAGTGTTTTGGCCATAAAATGAGTTTCACTCATCCAATTTGAGTGATTCAAAATTCTGGGTAAACTAGATGTCTAGGGGAATAATTTAATTGAAGGAAGTGTATACAAATTGTAACCCCAAAGTGCCCAAAAATCTGTCAAAGTAGAGCTATGTGCAAATTATGTTTTGCAAATTAGAGTAGTCTAGATGTAAAATGCAATAACTTGAGTTTTTGTGATCCAAATTGGGTGATTCCAATTGGAGAAAAAACCTTAGAACCATAGCTTCAAATGAGTGAAGAAACTATTACCAATTTATGGAGTTAAGACCCCAAAAATCGAGAATAATAGTAGGTGATCTAGTGAGCTAACCAATTTGGCATTAAAATGTCGTAACTTGAGTTTGGACTGTTTTGGCTAAGTGTGTTTTGGAATTTATGAAAATAGATTGTTGGGATGATTAAAGGTCTTGGGAAGGAATATATGGTCTTGGAAATATTAAATTTTATGTTGGACAAATTTATTTAGGAATTTATTTGATTTTAGAAAGTGTTTTGTTACAATCTGTCAAAGTGAACAGGTTAGGGTTTTGGGATGTTAAAGTTAAAAACTGGACCAAGTGGTTTATAATCTAATTTTGGGTGCTTAGGGGTTGATTTAGACCTTAGTCTAATCTATTAAATCCAATGTTGAAGTTATTTTGGACAACCAGGATTGGTTTTGGTGAGACGTTTAATGGTACTATTGTTTAAAAAAAACATGTTTTGCCTTGTTTGTGTTATGTGGTTGAGGGCCTTAGAGAAGGAATTTTAAATTGAAAATTTTCAAAGATTTCATTGGATATATAAAGGACTAAACTGGAGAGTTTCATAATTTTTGAAGAATCGTTTGAATAATTTTTGGGTAATAAGTCTAGAGTATAAAACTAGAAATAACGGTCCCATTTGCATGTGAGGTGTTGGTATGTTTGAGGTTTTGACTTAATCTTCCTTTGGGATGGTTTAATTGATCAAAGTACTGTTGGAAAAGGTTAAGGCAGGAGCGAAATTTTCTAAGCTGCTTTTAATTTTCACTGGGTCCACTCTAATACCTTCGGCAGATACAATATGACCTAGGAATGACACTTCCTTAAGCTAAAAATCACATTTACTTAACTTTGCAAACAACTGATTCTCTCTCAAAATTTGCAATACTATCCTCAAATGGTGTTCATGTTCCTGTGCATCTTTAGAATACACAAGGATGTCGTAGTAAATACCATAACAAATTAGTCTAAATAGGAATTTGGAAAACCACATTCATCAAGTCGTAAATGCAACCAGGGCATTAGTCGACCCAAATGGCATTACAAAAACTCATAATGACCACTTGGGTTCTAAAAGGTGTTTCGGGACATCAACCTCTTTTACCCGAAGTTGATAATATCCCAATCGCAAGTCTATCTTCGAAAGACACTTGCTCCTTTCAGCGGTGATAAATCCTACATTCATGGCAAGAATACTTATTCTTAAGCGTCACTTTGTTTATTTGCACGTGAGTGATGCATCGAAGAGTTCCATCTTTCTTAACAAGTAAAACCGGCGCGCAGGTGAGACACTAAGTCGGATAAAACCCTTATCGATAGCTCACGTAGTTGAGTCTTTGCTCTTTCGGTTCAGTGGAGCCATCGGTAGGGTGCCCTGAAATGGAGTCGTTCCTGTCTTGCTTTACAATAAAGAGATCCACTTCTCTTTTGGTGCAGTACTCCACCTTAATTCCTCTTGAAATACATCGAACTCGGAATCACGGAATATTTTGAAATTCACTTGCTCCCTTTGAATTCAAAATTAAAACAAAAAGGATTCATAACCTTTTCGAAACGTTAGAGCCATAAGCTGAAATAACTTTTCGGTATTGATTCGGTCTGAATACCTATCTTGTTACTTCGATAGGTCGGAACATTTAAGCGGGACTATTTTTCTTACCACGATCAAGCATAATTCGGATGTTTGGATAACTAATCCATTCCCAATATCAAATCAAAGTCATGAAAAGGCAAGCAATTAAGATCAATGAGAATTCCCTATCATGTACTTGATAGGTAATTCTTATATGATTGACTCTAACACTATACCCTAGAGGACTTATATAACAAAGCAGTCATAAAGTATGACTCCCCATTGAAGGCAATTTATCACTTCTTTTCCATGCATATATATGAATGCGTAGGCAGGATCAATTAAAGCATACGAGTCAATATCAAAGAGAGTGAAAGTACGTGATGACCCCGGTGTGTCCCGAGATCTTCCACGGCTCTCATAGCATAAGCTCAGGTTGGGACCGTAGTAGTAGGATGATTCACTGTCTCCGAAGCACTACCTCTTCCTTGTGAACCACTTCGTCCTCTACCCTTACTTTGAGTCTGTGGAGGTACATTTGACCCTCCTTTACCACTTCCTTGAGGATTTCTAGAACTTCCGATCCTTGCGGACAGTTGGCTATCACATGATCGGTGCTCCCGCGTTGGAAACACCCCCCCAATTACTAGTCTACACAAACCATAATGATTTCTACAACAATCTTTGGCACCACGAGGTCTTTCCTCTTGTCGGTTGAGGCGCCTCGGCCAGGCCATGTCATGATAGGTCCTTGTCTCACCCGCATGGCCGAACCTGACACTAAATCGACTTGTGACTCTCTAGGATTTTTTCCTTAAGAGGAACCCCCTCTTGAAACTTGTTCCTCTTTCTTTCTTTAACTCTTCATTCAGACTTCCAATTTTATAGCCGCTTGTACTAGTTGATAAATTGACAACTTATGTAAAGTAATAGCCGTGAGAATTACCTTTTATAGTTTCATGTGGCTTCCCTCCTCAAGCATCTGTCAGATTTTTGCGCTGACATATTAGATGCATATTCTAAGGCAGTTCCAGATTCTTTCACCATATTCAGCCACTGTCAGTTTCCCTTGTCTTAAAGTCAAGAATTGCTTCCATTTTGACTCCTTGTAATCATCAGTGACATACTTCATATAAAACTCTGTGACAAAGTAGTCCATGTAACTGGATTTGGAAGCAGTGGATTTCTCAAAACCAGCTTCCACCAATCATAAGATGCACCTTGCAGTAATGAAACTGCACATGTGGCCTTTTGGTCCCTAGGACATCTCACTTTATCTAAAGCCCTTTCCAGTTTTTCAAGCCAAAACTCGGCTTTATCGGACTCTTCCATACTTGTACCATGGAATTCTTCCACTCCATTGCTTTCTTATTCGTCGCTCGGGCTCGGTGAGTCGATCTAAGACCCTTGCCATATCCTGAGAGATTTTTACCAACGCTTCAATTGAAGCATATTCATTTTGTTGAATCAAACAAACTAGAAGTTGATTGATCCAAAGGATTGACGTTTTCAGCTGTTTCATCTACAACTTCCTGAGGTGGATCCATTCTAGATAATATACAAAACAAAGACATCCGCATTAGGCCAACACATTACTATGTAGGTACATCCTTATTCTAAGACTCTTCTAGAAACTCCTAAACCTAGGTTTACGATACCAGCTTGTCGCTTTAGGCCCGCTAGGCGGATGAAGGGGCGCGAGAGCTATCTCTTTGGGACTTTACTTGCTTTCCAGGACATTGGTGGTCCCAAGTCTTATAGCTGAGATCAAAATACCATATACAAATATACAAAAATAAAACTACCCTTGCGTAGTGATGATTTACAATATATCAATACATACGGTCTTGAGTCCCATTTACACATCGTATACAGCGATTACATTTTGCATTTTACAAGATCGAGCCTGAAAACCTCACAATTGATGGACCTACGAGTGTCTTTGCGAAGTATCACGGAAAGATCACGACGTCCTCCTCTGTACCTACACGGATTAAAACTTCATTCTTTAAGCTTTTTGTACTTAGTGAGAAACATGACCTCGTGCCACATGCACTAATACTCATTTCACAGCAAGCATATAACGGGAATAGATATCGATGCGAGATATGAATTTTCATGATTCATATATGACTTATACACATGCTTGTACTTATAGCGGACTTATACTTGTTCGGATCTCTATAGGAGTTCAGGATCTTATATTGTACCTATGCTTCAGGACTTATACTTGTTTTAGATCTCAGTAGGTGTTACTTTCGTACTATAGAATTTTTTTGTAGGTACTATAGAGTTTATACTTGTAAAAAGGTACCTGTAGGTACTACAGAGCTTATACTTTTACAGAGGTACTCGTAGGTACTATAGAGCAGAACGATGTACATTACTTTACTCTTATTCGTCATTCAGATTCTTATCATACAACTGTTTGACTACTTAGACCAGTAATAAGGAATGAGTCGGACATAGCACAATAAGTACTCGAAGGTACGGTACAGTATTGAGGTGTTGTAGCACAAAGCAGAAGTGTTAGGCAGTGCAGAGGTGTCGTCACACTAATCAAAGCAGTGATGTACTAAATGCTGAAGCACGATCGAGAGTGTCATCGCACTAATCGGAAGTACCCAATCTTTATCACATTATGCGCACGTGGGAGGTGTGTGTCTTCCCAATATCCGGTCTTAGGTAGTCCTACAGTTATATGTGTTTAGGAACTTACTATCTTATCATAAGGGCATTAAGTTTGCCAACATCAAACTCGCTTCGCCGAGGCGGCAAGGTACAGTGCGTTTTTCACTTAGTTCCATTCTTATTTGAACCCCAATTATTCATTTATTAGGGTTTCTATACTATCGATGTATGAATTTAGGGCTTAACAATGCAAGGGTACAAAAATCAGGGTTGTTATAGGCTTGTCGATGCAGGGTACCACTTTGATCTGATCTTGGTACCAGCCCCTTTCTGAGATAGATGCAGAATTGCCCTTGCCTCCCATCCGATGGGTACCGATGCCAGCTTTTCGTCTTGTAGTACCAATGCGTGTTCTACCCGAAGTAAGCGATTTCTTAATTTCTCACCCTGAAACTCAAACTCTTCCTCCTAAACACATGTATGTCATAACTACACAGGAATCCTACCCAAACCACACCAATATTAGGTTAGAATTAATAAAAGCCTCTTTTTTCCCAAGTTGGGAGCTTTTGAGATCAAAATCACAAAAGGGAAAGTGAGGTTTAGTTTCATACTAAGGCCTCTTCAAATCTTACTTCTAGGTTGTTTGATCACCAGGAGCAAAAGAAAGTAAAAAAAAAAAAAACAGGACAGCAAAGTTGAACTTCTTCAAGCCCTAAGCTCTTTCCCTTTTCTCCTCCTTTCTCTCAAACGGGATTTGCTCCAAAAATGAGCTCCCTTAGACCACTTTTGGTCTTCAAATCTCTAAATCCAATAAGACCTTGTTTGGCTTTCTACACTTAGTCTCATTTCTCATTTTTGGCATTTAAGTCTCCTAACACTCCCATTTAACATACCACTTAACATTTAAATCACTTTAGCATTTAAGCTTATTTTATTCTTGACCCTTAGGTCCTTATTTCATAAATTCCAAATTTGCCCTTGTATCTTATGAGTGCAGGTTTGAAATTTTCTCACGTAGTAAAATAAATAATTACGAAAATTTCAAAATGCATATAATATGCCTAATTATGTTTAAAAGCGACTAGGGTATATTTAGGTCATTACACCGCATGTCATCGATAGGCTTGAAAGGGGTTTTGCTATTGTTGAGAAGTCTTTAATGAACCTCCTATAAAACCCGCATGGCCTAGGAAACTCCTATTTCCTTTTATTGAAGTAGGAGGTGACAATTTCTCAATTGTCTCAATTTTCGCCTTGTCCACCTCGATCCCATTGTCGGATACTCTATGTCCTAAGACGATGCCTTCCTTCACCATAATGTGGTATTTCTCCCAATTGTGGACAAGGTTGGTCTCTTTGCATCTCTTCAAGACCAACTCTAAATTGCCAAGGTAATCATAAAATAAGGCTCCTGCCCATGAAAAATACATCAATAAGAAATTTCAATGGAGCTTATACATTGTCTAAAAATACTAGCCATCATGCATCAGAAATGTGCAGAAGGCATTTGACTTCAAATGGCATTGATACGAGATGCAAGTTCCATAAGGGCTTAGAAAGTTGTCTTCTCATAGCCTTCGGGGTGATATGTCTAGTTATGTAAAATATCTGTCTAGGAAACATTAAGAACTCACTTTGACCCCTGACCTATCAACATCTGATCGATGAATGGCAAAGGGAAGTGATCTTTCCTAGTGAAAAACTTTGTTTAGCTTCCTATAGTCAATGTAGATTCTCTAGTCACTTACTATTCTTATGGGGATTAACTCATTTTTTCATTTTTAATGACTATCATCCCACCTTTCTTAGGCACTACTTGGACTGGGCTCACCCATGGGCTATCGAAAATAGGACAAATGACTCTCGCATCAAGCCATTTTAAGACTTCCTTACATACCACTTCCTTCATAGTTGGCTCAGTGCTGGAGAAGCTGGTGTGGGTGCTGTAAATCTACAAGAGTATTCGATGCATGCACTTTGATGGCCTAATCCCTTTTATATCGGCTAAAGACCATCCAATCGCCTCTTGGTGCTCTCTATGCACTCTCATAAGCTTTTCCTCTTCCACTTGAGAGAGATAAGACAAGATAATGACTGGTAAGGTAGAAGACTCACCAAGGTAAGCATACCTAAGGTGAGATGGAAGTTGTTTTTCTTTAAGAACTAGGGCATCTCAATTGAAGGGATGGGGCGAGAAGGACTAGCTCCTAAGCTCTTAAAGTACTTTTGTTTGTTTTGCTCAAAAAAATACATATTCTTGTGCCTCATCATCAACAATATCAAGGGAATCTCCATAGATAAGGCTAGTCTCCAAATGATCAATGTGATCCTTAGCTAAACACTATAGCCTCCATAATGTCCATTCTAAAGCAACTTTCACTCTCCATAGGGTGCTTTATGGCGTTGAACACGTTAAAAGCCACCTCTTCGCCTTGCACCCTCAGTCTGAGTTCTTCCTTTTGCACATTAATCAAGGCCTGACCGATGACTAAGAAGAGTCTTCCCAGTGTAATAGGCACTTCCTTATCTTACACTTGCATGCTCGAGAACTATGGGAAATCAATCGGGAGAAGATAGACTTGTCTACCTTTACTAGGACATCCTCAATAATACCCCAAGGATGAGCGAGAGATCGATCTCCCAATTGAAGAGTAATGGTTGTAGGATTCGCCTCTTCTAAACCAAGTTTCCTGAAAATGGATAAGGGCATCAAGTTAATACTAGCACCAAGATCACATAAGACTTTTTCAAAAATGGAATTTCCAATAGCCACAAGGTATAATAAAACTCCCTGGATCCTTTAGTTTAGGAGGCAATTTTCTTTGGATCTTACTTTGCATTCCTTAGAAAGAGCAACGATTTCATAGTAGCTGAGCTTCCTCTTATTTGTGAGGATGTCCTTCATGAACTTGACATACGAAGGCATTTGCTTCAACGCATTAGCAAATGGGATGTTGATGTGGAGCTTCTTGAAAATTTCCATAAACTTATCGAATTAGATGTCCAACTTGTTCTTTTTCAATCTTTGAGGATACTGGACAATTGAAGTAGCTTTTCTTAAAGAAGCCTTCAACTCAATATTTCTTTACTCCTTACTGAATTTTTAAGCAACTTCTCAGTCTTTCTAGTGGTTTCAGCACTCTTTTCAGCAGCTTTATCATTGTTTTCTGAATTTCTAGCATTGCCCTCTTCATTCTCATCATTGTCTTCATCACTTTCACAGCTGATTTTGTGACGCCCCAAAACCCGGGGGTTCGTTGACGTCGTCAACCGCGAAAACTTGGATGTCGGGTAACGATGCCACCTTATTGGTAATCCCCTTTATCGGGACCCATAATTTAACAAAATGGGATGAGTCTCCTTTGTAGGGGAGCTCACACCTAAAATACAATTTGTCTGAAACACTTAAGTAACATGGCCCATTAGGGGCCCCATATGTCTAATGACCTCACCAGTCACTTATGGTAAAAATGACCACTAGGTCTATTTATCCATGTTCATTTAAAACATACAAAATTATATTTAAATGGAGTCCATAAGATTCAATTACAATTCTTTTTACAAAAATACAAGCTAGAACTAGTTTGTTCCAGCATCAAAAATGAATACAAGCCACAACCTGGCTTTCTTCATAATTACGGCCTCGAGTGAGTCTGTGTGGTGTACTCAGTGTTCTGAAATGGGGTCCCATAAAGGGTGAATACTTCTTGAGTAAACTCCCTACAGGCTCTCCCCACCTAAGTGCACATATAATGGTCATGTTCATAATTCACATTCACTTTCCAAGTAAAAACATGCAATTTCTACTATGGAATACTACATGCCATGAAATGAGATAAGACTCAATCATGTACCATGCACCCGAGTCCTTACCGACTTCCTCTTACAGCCCTTGCGAAACCCTACCACCTTGCGATGTGGGAGTGTGATAAAACCCGTCATTTGTTGTGGATTACATGCGTGATCATTTAAAAAAAATTCCTTTGTTTTTCAAACCAAAGCTTTTTGGATGTTCACGCCTCGATCATTTATATTCAAAATCATGTGTCTTTTTGTGGAGTAGTAATTTCTGAGGTCTCACTATATGCTCAGTAACCTTCTACTTTAGAACTTTCCTTGGGTTGGAATGCATGTATAACTAAAAATAACGGGCTTTTAGGAGAATTATCTATCCTTGCTATTACAGATACATATTTTCATTTTCATGGCACGTATTTAGGCTACGTTGGACTGTCCCATCGTCTGAGCCACCCGATGAACACCAAACGGTGTTGATTACAGCCATGCACTCACACCCATTTCATACGATGTCCCTTTATGCATATGCAATGCGATGTGCCATTTCATGCACATACCATATCACATATATGATGAATGCTATATAGGCAGATTTAATCATGCATTTTCCATCCATCATGGACAACTATATCAAACATGCATATAATCTCCACAAAATTTCATTTATGTCGATATATCATTCGCATATATCTGACATCACAATCAAATCATTACTTAGTCAAGTAATGGCGCACTTTATCTCTAGGCTAAATTATAACATAGCATGTCCAAAAAATAGCCTACAACATGCCATGTAGCCGTAATACGATTTCAACACATGTCGATACATTAAACATATATTAACCTCGATCAGTACCACGAGCATGTCACTCAAACTCAAGTAATGACAACTTGATCCTCAAGAAAAGTTGTGGCATAGAGATGCCCACAAAACATTCCACACAACAAGCCATAATAGACCTTAGAATAGTTCCAAACTTAGTTCAGAAACTAGTCCCCTAACGATCCTAATCTGAATGTAGGCATTAAATAACCTAATATCTTGAGTCTAGGAAATAGACCATAACTTGAGTTGTATAGGTCCAATTTGGGTGATTAAAAATACCACATCTAAGTTCTGAGGTGGCTATATTTATGGAGAACACTAGTCAAATTCCCTCTTTTCCCTAGCAGGAATCCAGTCATAAAATCTGGACTGAAGCAATCAACAGCCCAAGCGCAGTAATTATAAATGAAATGGACTACCTTGAGTGCAGTTAATTTGAGTGATTCAAATCCTAAAATCAAGTTCACAACTTCAGCTACAATTTTCATGAAGGACACTAATCCAAGTTCCCTCTTTTTCCCAACCGAAAACCAGTACCAATATCTGGACACAAAAAGTTAATAGCCTAAGCTGTGACAATTCTAGAAATTAAATGGACCATAACTTGAGCTATAGAGGTCAAATTTGAGTGATTCAAAATCCTAATATCAAGTTTACAACTCCAGATACAATTTTCATGAAGGACACTAGTTCAAGTTCCCTCTTGTTCCCAATCGAAAATCAGTCCAAATACCTGGGCACAAATAGTCAACAGTCTAAATTATGACAATTCCGGAAATTAAATGGACCATAACTTGAGCTATATAGGTCCAATTTGGGTAATTCAAAAGCCTAACCTCAAGTTCCGCAATTGAAGCAACAATTTAAAGGGAGACACTAGTCCAAATTCCCTCTTTCTAATCGAAAATCACCCTAAAATCGTATAGTGCATCATTCCCATGACCTTTTTTTTTTTGTCAAACAACCCCTTAGGGCAAAAACACAACCAAACAGCCCCTTATGGAAGAAAACCCAACCAAACAAGCCCTTAGGGTGGAAAACACAACCAAACAACCCTTAAGGTGGAAAATAAACCAAAGTAGGAAGAATCCCTACCTCTTGGAGCATAGAAGAAAGTCTAGGAAGTCTCGTGGACACTTCTTAAACCCGAAATCTTTGATTTCCAGACTCCCTCACTTGAATCTAGAAAATGAAATCTAGTGTTTTGGTACCACTTGTAGCTATTCGGTAGATGAACTTTCGTTCTTGGCCGGACAAATTCCGACCGACGAAACTCTGTAGATCAAAGAGAGAAGTTTGAATTTCTTTCTCTTCTCTCCCTCTCTCTCTCTACAGGTCTTTTTCTTCTTATTTTTTTTCCAGCAGAAAATCTGCCCCTTTCCTCCCTCCTAATCTAATTTTCTACTTTGACTTAAAGTCTTAAAGACTTGGCCCACATCGCGCCATGTGTCCGCGATTGGTCCGAGTCCGTTTCTGTCCCGAAACAATTTATTTCATCCCGATTCAAGTTCAATTTATTTTAAATGAACTTTACTTATTTTCCACTGAGATTTTTTTTTCTCAAATCCACATTTTGAGTCCTTTGGCTTTTGAGCACCTCGAAAATCGTGAAAATCATTTATCATAGAATTTAGAAATTCGTCTTGGTAACTAGATTTATGAGGCGAATCAACGGTGGTCGTTTCATCATCGAGATGCAGAAAATTCGGTTGCAACATACTAGATATAATTTACCGTTTTGCCATTTTTAGGAAAAATTCGAATTTACCCGAGTTTTACAGATTTAGGCAGGTCTCTCTATAGTTTTTCCACTTCTAATTGTCATGGCTTTGCAACGCTCCTTGGTATCTCTTCTAGGGTTCACTTTTGAAGTGCTAGGAAAATTGCCTTGTTGTCTTTCATTGAACATGGAAGTCATCTTACCCATTTGAACCTCCAAATTTCTCAATTGAGTGGCTTGATTAGTGAGGGAGGTCCTTGTCTCATTGAAAAATTGAGCTAATTCGCTCATAGTGTCTTCCAAGTTTGCTTTCTTTGCTTGAGGATGTGAAGATTTAACTTACTCCACCGAGTGCATCACATTTTGATTGTTTCTCCAAGAGAAATTAGGATGATTCTTCCAGCCCGGATTGAAATTGTTTACATACGGATTGAATTGGGATTGAGGGAATTTTCTTAAGTTTGGGCTTGATTCCTCATTTCCACAAGGTTTTCAAGCGACACTCAATATTGGAATGAGGTCCATTATAGAAATCGCATGTAGGGATAGCTCCTTGAATTACATTTTCCATTGCTTGGGTATTTTGTAATTGAGTAGATTAGAGTTCTTTCTATAAAGTAATGAGACTTATGCGCTAGATTGGTAGAAAACATCCGGTTCATTACACTCCGCTCCCGGTTTCTTAGGCGTGCTCTTTCACTCGACATTGAAGTAGTTATTGAGGCCATATCTTCCAACAATTTGTATGCTTCATTTGCGCTCTTGCTCATCAATGCACCTCCACACGAGGCGTCTGAAGTGTTCTCATAGTCGATCCAGCTTCCCGTTGTAGAAATAATGCGCCACTCCATTTTCAATCTATAGTGGGGGCACATTTCTAGGAGATCTTTATAGCTATCCCATGCCTGCATGCAAAGGTATCTCCTTCATATTGAGCAAACTTGTGTATCTCGATCCTCATCTTTGCCGCACCCATAGGGAAATTTTTTGAAAGAAACTTATACACCAAGCTTGTAAGACCCGAGAAAATCTAATTTTCTCAAAAAAGGCAAAAATTGTAATTTCGGTCAAAAATCCGAAATTTATTCTCTAGATCTCGGATGATGAAACAGATTTCTTCGTTGGAATCATCTCGCGAAATCTAGCTAACACGTCGAATTTCGTCGAATTCTGAGACAATCGGAATTTGCACATTTTTCGAGGCATCGAGTTTCGGGTGTCGGAAAACGACTTGTGATGTGACAAAAGTCACATATAACATGTACTCATGTGACACAGGTTTCATGAGTAGAGAGATGATGGAATGGACCAGTAGAGATAGTGCCAAATGTCAAAAATCCAAGAGTGAGGACATAATTGGCAATTTGGAATTTGATTCATGGCACTAAAGACAAAACATGCATAGTCTTGATCCTCTACCTTAAGAAAGAAAAGGGCTTGTGAGAAAAAAAGAGATTAGATCGCATTAAATGCAAGATTGTTTGTTTTTAGAGAGAGAATATCACAACTTCTCTCTAGATTCCTGACGATCAAATAGTCGAATTCTTCGAACAAGAAGGAAAGGCGTTCTCTGTGGCCCGAGAGCGGCGTGTGAGCACCGGTTTCTATAGTTTTGACAAACTCCGTGAGGTAAGGATTTATCTACTTGGTTTTACACTTTATTTAAGTGTTTTTATAATGTTTCGGTTGGATTGAGGCCTTGAGCAGTAGTTTGATCGAACTCCACGAAAACTTGGGAATGGTGTTAAGTATGGAACCCAAATTTCTGATCAGAGTATTTGCTCGCGGACTGTTTGGATAACTAATTGTGTAACTTATGCGTGTTGTGTTGTGATATGCATAAGTGAGATGGTAGGTGAAATTGAGTTCTAAAGTGAGCGGAAGTGATTGAGTAAATTGCTTAGAACGATGCCCAGGGATTTCCGCTGTTCATATAAATAGTGTTCTAAAACCTTTTGTGAAATATTGTGTTTGTTGAGTAATTCAAGTCGAATTGCTGTTAGTTTGATAATTAGCCCACGTGAGGCTAATTTTGGTATAATGGAATGTGAAATTGCATAACATGTTTTGTGTGATTTAAATTATGTGAATATATTCATGATTATATATTTGCATGTGTTATATGATTGTATCGGGTGAAAATCCCATGGAAATTTCCATATGCCTTTGGGGTACCTAGAGCGATAGGAGTGAGTGCATGGGGGTGGTTCATTGAGAGAGTGGTTTTTCGGAGGGTTGACTAATAATAATATTTATCGGAGGGTAGTCCATATAAATATCAATGCGTCGAGTCGCCCAGTGATATACATCGGAGGGTTGTCCACTAAATAGAATATCGAGTCGGTCCATTCATATATCGGAGGGTTGTCGGCCCGTGGCTTAAGCTGAAGTGTGAAGTCGGTGAGGACTCGGGGTATGAGTTAGTCATGTAGACTGTTCATTAAATTCACGCATTTACTTGAATGTATGTTTTCATTAGACATGCATATGCACTTAGGTGGAGAGTAACCTATTTAGGGTGTTTTTCCACTCTTGGGCGATAGCTCACCTGTCGAGGATATTATTTTGGTCTGAGGGAGCGCAGCGAGAGACGGCTCGTCTAGAGAGGTTGTTTTTAGAAGAAGCGGGTTGTGGCTTTGGTATTATAATGTAGTACATGTATTAGAATTCTAAATTTTAATATATATTTGTATAAATAAATTTTAACTCTTGGAACTATTGAATATAGTTGGGATTTATTTGGATGAATATTGGTTTATGGGCGTGGCCGTTTCACTCATATATTGTTATATTGGATTGTTTGGGACAGGTTTGTATATGGGTAGAGCTCCCCATACAAGGCTGCTAGATTTTATTGAGAGATGTCGGGTCAGCGAGCATTCAGAGTGTTCAGGGGGTTGACCAGGCTGATCAATGGACCCACGGGTTTTAGACGTCACAAACTATCCTAAGATGTGATGGAGTTAGGAGGTTCAGAATTTAGCCAATGCTTCACTTTGTCTTTTAATGAGAATGGAAAAAGTCTCAAGTGAATAGCGTCGTCACTCACCCCGTTATATTTCATTGTGTCACACACTTCTAAGAAATTAGAGCTATGTGTGTTGGAGTCTTCATTCGGTAATCCCATGAATTGAATATTTTGAATAATTGCAAAGTGATAGGCTTCAGCTCAAAGTTATTTGCTTGCATAGTAGGTCACCTAATCACTGGAGTGATGTCGGCCGGAGGAAGAACATAATCAAAGCTTTCTCCAAATCCTCCATGGGAGAAATTTATTTGGAGCCACATCTTCCTGTTGTAGATTGGATGTCTACCCTCTTCCCGCTTCACTAAAACCTTCAGCATTCGCCATTGATTTATGCTTTAATTCAGTTTGTTCCTTTTTTTCTCCTTTCTAATTCGTCTCACTGTTCGATCTAATAATGGTCCAAGGGTATTAGATCCTTATCACCAAACTTTCACATGAAACAATGGTTCCTGAAATTCTACAATAAGAGAGGAAACAAATGTCAAAAATCCTAATAAAGACTCAAACAAATAAGGAAAAACAAAAATTGCTTGAAGTAAAAGAAAAAACACTTGGTATCAATATTAACGCAAATTGTCACATCCCTTAACTGACGTCAAAACTTGGGCTAAATTCAGCACTAAATTCCGCAATTATGGGCCTCTGAGTAATATAGTGGACTCAAGGAATCCGGATATCGAACCACAGGGAGTTAGGTGTTAACTATTGAAATTAGGGTGATCTCTCTTATATCCAAGCTAAGTAAAAGAATAATTCGAAAAATTCCAAGAACAAAAATAACTATCAAAGGAAAATAGGATTAAAATTCTTTGGAAGGTAAAGTTATTGGGTAAAAGGCCCTAAGGTTTTGATGTGAATGATAATCCCTAAATATTAAGGCGATCTCTCTCTCTCTTCAGGCCAATTGGACATATGCTCAAGGCAAGTCTCACAAAACTAATCATTAACCTCTCTCAATAGCTAAGGATCTATCAACTAGAACCAAGTATATTGCTTCTCAACAACCTTAGGCCTATTGGTCAAATTTAAGAGGAAAAGAGACTCAATTATGCCTCATAATTCTCGTCAATATCTTTATTATCCAGTAAATTATGTTGATTCACCTAGGTCTAACCTATCACGATCTTTTCAGATCTTGTAACAGGTCATGAGCATATTGAAGGTGATCAAGAATCAATATAAATTATCCATGACATGAATCAATGAGCACTTAACGACCAAAGACCTAAGGATAAAATCAACGCATTAATATAACATTCATATCAATTACAAATCAAAACTACTAGGCTAATGAATTAGAACATCATTAAGAACTAGTACAAAATAAGAAAGATTGAAAACATAATGAAAGGGAAAGAAAGAACTCTAAGAAGATGATGATCTACAATCCTTGTTTTTTTTCTCCAGTCATCAATTCTTCCCAGTAATCTCTAGAAAATCTCCTAGCTCTTAATCAAACACGTAAAGTTCAGCCAAAAGAAACACCAAACGTAAATTTCTTCTAACACAAGAAAAACCTAGAAGAGTGCAGTCACATTCTTCCTCTCGAAAATTCGATCCTAAATTTGACTCAAAGTATCCCTTAAATGCACCTTGGAAAGTAGGCTGAAATTGGCACAAATATGGAAAATCCTAAGTGAAAAGTCATGTAGTTTGCTACCATGAATGGCACATGGTCACGACCACAAGTGCTAAATCACAATGGCTACGAAGATGTGATGTGACCATGGTACATTGTGGTTGCGACCACACTAAAAGCAGCCCGAATCAAGGTGACCAGTGTGACCACTGCTATAAGTGGATGCATAGTCTTCTCTGGTTTGGGGTCGTGGTTGCGACCATGACAAAATTCTACATAATTTCTTCAATTGTTGTCCAAATTGCTTGATTCTTGTCTTGTTTTCTTTGTTTCTACAAAATTCACAAAGACAAGGGGTTAGACATGAAAATAAGTGAAAAAAGTTCTTTCGATTAGCATCCAAACACAAAATATCACGTGTTTTAAATGATAAGAAAGCTAACATGTAGCACACCTAACAAATTCCCCAAACTTGGCATTTTTCTTGTCCTCAAGCAAAGACATAGCATATTTTCCTTATTCTAAACTAACAAACATGTTAAACATCATATTGAGGTAATGAATGATAACTCGCCTCGGGGAATCTTACCTTCGTACTGAAAGGAAATTTCGAATAACTTCCTTCAAAATAATATAATGACCATAAGTTCGACATACTTGGACCAAAGTTCTCAATTGTGTGTGTAGTCTCCCCTCTAACTGTGCAATTTAGATGGAATTAGATGAGCTTAGTAGAATGGGGATCTCACTCACGTGGTGAGTGTATAAGGCTCCATAGGCTTGTTCGGCATATCGCTCTCCACTAATGTAGGTAATTCACAACTCTTAGGATCAAATAGGTCTTCAATAGCTTGTAATGTATGACTTAGGTAAGGGTAGTTAAATAGGTCATTTAGGTTTAGTTTTACCTAAAACATGCACCTTTTCCTTTTCCTCCACTCGTTTGTCCATCCTTTAGCATATTGCATTCTTTTTAATTGACCTTCTATTGCTTCCCTAAAGCTTAGCTCATTGCTTTTTTCATCATCTGATCATTTCCTTAAACTTGCTTGATTTTTCACCATTTTGCAAGAACACGAGGCTTTATTCCTTCTTCTTCATAGACTTCAAGGCATGGAGTAGTGCAATGTTTGACCTCCTTAAGCTTTCTACCTACCCCGTGGCGGGTTTTGGGTTAAAAACTCTGAACCGGTTGACCTTAGGGTCAGGGTGTAGAACACCCACTAAGAACTTACTTGCTCAAGGTAGGAGGCTACAAGGTCAAACTAACTCTTCCTTGATTTCTTAACTTTCTTTTCTACCCCCAACTTTCCTTTAATTTCCATTCTTATTTCGCTCACTTCAACTGACCTCGATTCACTCACATTGTCTTCATAAGATATGGTTCTGACCACGCGACTTTTGGCCTAGCGATTTACCTTTGATTTCTTTCTAAACTCGTCACAGTGAATATCTCCTAAAATTCACTAGGCAACTATATGTTGTTGGGTTTCCCTCCTTTATGGGGCTCATCAATTTACTAAATATGGTTTTGATATTTTGGCATACACCTTGGTTTGGCGTGCATGACTCTTGGCATATCCAAGACTTGGTTTGGCGTGCATGACTCTCGGTATTGGTTTGGAATCTTCAAGGGAAATAAAAGGTTTTGGTGGCATTTTTTTGGGATGATATATCATCTTGGTTGGCTTGGTAAGAAGGAATTCGGGCAGTCTTTGGTTCAAGAAAAATTCAGTCTTCTTCTTCTCCATTTTGGTGCCCTGAAATCGTGAAGTTTTGTTCTTAGTGATGCGTTTCTTCACTTGATATTTGGGGTTTCTTGCGGTTTGTTCTTGGAGATTTGGTTCACTTTTTTGTGAGGTATTTTCCTCTTGTGATTTACACCTTGGTGTGTTTGTAAGGCTTATGTTTTTTTGTCCACTTTGTAAACTCTTTTGGTGATAGTGGAAGAAACTAACTCTGGAGTCGTCGTGGACGTACCTCGGGTTATTGAGAACCCACATCAAATCTTAATGTGCTCATTTATTTTTATGTCATATTGCTTCATTGGTTACACTTGTGGGAAAGCCTATTTTTCCCCTGACATACGGTATCGAGCATTTGGTTGGTCGGTTGGAGATTCGTATATTTGTGTGTGTGAATTATGGGCTGACAGCGTTAGGCGTATATGGTTAGTTTCAATGGCACAAATTGGTGACTTGGAAAACTATAAAATGGAAGACCTTTTGTTTGTAAAGATTTAAATGGACCCATAGAGGGTGATAGTGGCAAGCGGAAGGAATGAAAGATTGTAGTGGAAAAGCTAGATCGAAGGTTGTCGGTTTTATTCGACGTGGATTGATGATAGTGTCTTTCATCACGTCTCTCTGAAAATTCGACACATGGTCTTTGGACCAAATTGAAGAGTCTTTATGATAGAAAGACGGCCGTGAATAAAGCATTTTTATTTCGAAAGCTTGTGAATTCTAAATATAAGGTACTCCTATTGCAGAGTATTTGAATGAGATTAAGAGCATTGTGAATCAGTTGGCCACCATGAAAATTACTTTTGATGATGAGTTGCAAGCTTTGTTACTTCTTAGTTCACTTCTTGAAAGCTAGGAAACTTTGGTGGTCATAGTTAGCAACTCTTTTTGATGGAGTGGTATGATGAGTCGAGTTACCGGCTGCTTTGTTGAGTGAAGAGAAGAAAATCATCGAGTTCTTCTCCCTCAGAGTACTTTTGATGGAAGCAGGGGAGCGGGAGTAGAGTAGGGCTCAGCCTGTAGTGATAAATCTAGGAGTCGTTCAAGCTCGATTTCAAAGAAAGATGTTGAATCTTGTGTCTAGAAAGGTATGAAGCGGGAGTGCGAGAAAACTTCGAGTTCAAGGAGCAAAACAAGAAAAATTCGGAGAAAAAACAAAAATAATCTGTTTGTGATTCACAGATGTTGAACTTCATGATTATCGTGATATTTGCTATCATTAATTTGATTGGCAAAGATGGATTGGTGTCGGTCACGGAGCTTCATTTCATGTTGTAGCGGGCTGACTTCTTTACTTCTTACTACTTAAGGTGAATTTGGGAATGTCAGGTATGAAATGAAGATGTGTCGGGGTATTGGCATGGGTGACACATTTGCTTGAAACAAATGTGGATGCAAATTGTTGCTTAGATATGTGAGGCATGTACCGGATATTCGGCTCAATTTAATCTCTATTGGAAAGTTAGATGATGAAGGCTACAATAACAATTTCAGTGATGGAAAATGGAAGCTTTCCAAAGGTTCTCTAGTGGTAGCAAAAGGAAAGAAGACTTATTCTCTTTACAACTATGCAAGCAAAAATCTGCAAGGGGTGTTATGAATACCTTGAGAATGACTCATCCACGATCTATGGCATAGAAACTAGACATATGAGTGAAAAGTTGCAAGTATTGTGAAGGCTTACAGCGGGATAAAAGGTACACCTTTGAAAACTTGTGTTCATTGTTTCCATAGTGATAAAAGCCGAATATCTGTTGAAACATTATCTAGAAAATCTCATGTTCTAGATTTGGTACATTGGATGTATGTGGTCCTTTGAAGTTGGGCCTTGGTGGTGCTTTATGCTGTCACTTTTATTGATCACTCTAGAAAAGTTTGGGCTTATACACTGAAAACTAAGATCAAGTTCCTAAATGTGTTTAAGCATTTTTCGAATGATGTTGAAAGCTGATGACAGGTTGAAATGTGTTCGCTCGGATAATGGTGGTGAATATATTGGACCATTTGATCGATGTGCACCAATCACGGAACCGAGGGCGTGAAAGAAGCGGTCAACAAGACACCTCAGCGAGAATGGGGTTGCGAAAGAATGAATCGCACCATTCTTGAGAGAGTAAAGATGTTTGCTCTCACATTCTAAATTGCGAATCTTTTTGAGGTGAAGCGATGAGACGTGATTGATCTTATCAATTTGTCTCCTTCGGATTCGGATTGAGATGTTGATATCTTCAGAAAGATTCAGACGGGGAATAAAGTCTTATGATCACTTGAGGGTATTCGATTGCGAAGGCTTTTTGTTCATATTCCAAAAGATGAGAGGTCGAAACTTGATCACGAAAACAAAAGCGTGCATATTTCTTGGCTATGAGCATGAAGAATTTGGCTACAGGTTGTATGATCTAGTTGACAAGAAAGTTGTCAGAAGCCGAGATGTTGTTTTCTTGGAAGATCAAACTATTGAAGACATTGACAAGCTTTAGTCGATTTGAATTACAGTACTGATGATCTTGTTGACTTAGATCCTCTTGATCCACCTATTGTTCATGATATTAATGAGGAAGTGCAGACACCTCATGATGATGCAGTGGAAGATGATGTTGAGCGGAGGAGATTGAGGACGGCCACGAGAGTCACTACCCACGGACAGGTCAGGAGATCTGCAGAAGCGATACCCGAAATTATTCTTGAATGAGTATGTGATGATATCGAGATCGGGGTAGACGAGAGACTTATCAAGTCTTGAAGCATGAGAACAAAGGCTGAATGGCTTAAGGCAATGAAAGGAAGTGAAGTCTTTACATAGAGAATCACACTATGATTTGGTGAAGCCACCTACAAAAAGAATAAAATTTTGAAAAACCGGGTCTTGAGACGAAGAAAGAATGATGGGAACGAGTTCTGTAGAGATTAAACGACTTTTGTTGTGAAGGTTTTGGTCGGAGGAAGGGAGTTGATTTTGATGAGATATTCTCACCGGTTGTGAAGATAATTCTCCGTTTAGCTGTCTTAGTATAGTGCAGTATGAATTTAGAAGTTGAAGCGACTTGATGTGACTAGCATTTTACATAGTGACTTAGAAGAAATTTATATGGAGCAATGCGAGGCTTCATAGATAAGGTATTAATATTCCAGTTAGTTTGCAAATTGAAGAAGAGCTTGTATGGATTGAAGCAAGCATCGAGGCAATGGTACAGAAAATTCGATTCTTTCATGACTAACCATAGGTATTCAAGAACCACTTCAAACCATTGTGTGTTTGTGAAGAAATATCCAGATGGTAATTTTATTATTCTCTTGCTTTACGTCGATGATATGCTCATTGTGAGTGAGATACGAGAAGATAGCAATTGAAGTCGAAATTGAGCAAGTCCTTTGCCATGAAGGATTTAGGTCAATGAAGCAAATTCTTGGGATAAGAATTTGTTAAGTGATAGATCATAGGTTAATTTGATTATCTCGAAATTATATTAAATAGGTTCTTGAGAGGTTCAATATGGACAAAGCGAAACTGTTGTTATCCGGCGCGAGGCCATGAGCTTAGTTGATCGATTGTCCTCTAGTGATGAAGAAAAAGGAATGCGAAAATTCCCATGCTTGATTGGTTCTTTGATGTATATCATAGTTTGTACTGACAGGATATTGCTCACATACGATTGGGGTTGTTAGTGGTTATATGCGATCAGAAAGAACAGCGGGCGGCGGTGAAATGGATACGAGGTATCTTGAGCAGCAGATGAGTTTGTGTTTTGGTAAGCGGCCTATTCTTGATGGGTTCAGTTATGATGTTTGTGATGATGATGGTAATCTATACGGTTATTTGATTACTTTTGCGGGGGAGACGTGGCATGGCAATCAAGATGCAATGTGTTGCTTTCTCCACCACAGTGAGTTCATCGCCCGTCTGAAGCTTGCAAAAGGTATGGTTGAAGAAGTTGCTTCTGAGAGTTAGTGCGAAACAGAAAGGTATATCCTTCATTGTGATGGTCAGTCTGATCCACTTGAGTAAAAATTCTTCATTTCATTCGAATCGAAACAGTTAATGTTAGATATCATTGGATTCGTGATGTCTTGAATGATAAGTTGTTCTGACTTGAAAAGTTCTGCAGTGAGAACACTTCGGATATGTTGACTAAGGCATTGACTGGGAATGACATGAGGAAGTGTACATTTTCAGCGAGGAATGGTCAGATCCTCCCACATAAATCGGGAGGAGAATTGTTGGGTTCATACGCTATGGGATTTCATCAGTTTACTAAATATATGGTTTTGATATTTTGGCATGCGCCTTGGTTTGGCGTGCATGACTCTTAGCATATCGAGACTTAGTTTGGCATGCATGACTCTTGGTATTGGTTTGGAATCTTCAAAGGAAATAAAGGTTTGGTGGCATTTTTTGGGATGATATATCATCTTGAGTTTGAAGCAGTAGAAGGAATTAAGGCGATCTTTGGATTCGAAAAAAATTAGGTCTTCTTCTTCTCCATTTGGTGCCGCAAATCAATGATTCTGTACTTAGTGAGTAGTTTCTTCATGATATTTAGTTCTTCGCGGTTTATTCTTGCAGAGATTTGGTTAACTTTTGTAGTATTTTCCTCGTGATTTGCCGGTGTGTTTATGAAACATGTTTTTGTCAGCTATGTAAACTCTTTTTTGGTGATAGTGGAAGAAAGCGTGCTATCGGTCGTCGTGGGCTGTCTATCAAGTTATTTGAAACCACGTGTCGTGTCAATGTTTCCATTTATTTTTACATTGTTATTTTATGTCATGTTCAGTTAGTTCTGCTTGTGGGGCTTTATTTTAAAGATGTGATTCTTGAAAGGTAGAGAAGAACCACCTGACTTACCATTTAGCTCTCCAACTATAGTAGAGACGATATTTATTTTGTCAGAAAAATCGAATTTAAATTTCCAGCAATCTCCCCCTTTGGCATTCTTTGGCAAAAATAAATTAGAGATAGCGAGTTAAAAAGCCAACAGATGGTTCAACAAAAATAGTTTGATAGCCACGTTACTATGATGCATTAGCAGATGCAACTTTCCATAAACGAACTGTCAATTCTAATCAACAACAAAAAAAAGCTTACGATGCTCAATCAAAACAGGACTGTCAAACCAGAAAATATAAACCAAAACATCAACGATTGGTTCTAGAAAAAAAAATAGTAAGCAAAAGCACACATCTCCCCTGTTTTAGTAAGGTATAAAACGGACAAGTAGGGTCAAGGACCGGAGACGGGTACCATCCTGAGGAGCACCAGACCAGGCACCTTGAAGGTCAGCAATCCGAGCAGATACCACACCAGGACAAGAATTGGTTGAGGCTAGAAGAGGAGCAAGGCGATAACCATGGGAAGAAAGCGAACGCTGCTCATCATGCAACAGGAAAGAAAGGAGAACAAAGAAGCGAGCAACGGGCGGAAGAGAAGCAAATGATGGTGGAACATTTGCAGAAACAATCGGAGAAGCAAGTACAGGATCAGAAGGCAGGATTGGCTCAGAGGGGCGCTTACCTACGGGAATGTCTGACATATTCTTCCCCTGAAAGAGTTTGAAGTTGAGACGTATTGAGCCAGGAGACCCACTGAAGCAATCAGAGTTGTGAACGACCGAAGAGAGCTGATGGCGAAAAATGCCAAATATGGATACCCGACCCCAAGCTTGTGAGCCCCATATTCAGCATATCGAAGAATGTGGTCGAAAATCATGTGGCCCAGATTGAAAGGCTGCTTTGCGGTGATCAGGAATAGGAGATAGGCAAAGGTATTGGTGACCGCAGATTTATGCGTCCTCGGGAGCCAATTATAAATCCCAACTTTGTGAAGAATAGAATAACGGATGGATAGATCAGCTGAAGCAATATTCCCAATAGTAGGCCACGAGGAAAGCTTTCCATGGAATAAAATAGAGACTACCTCGAAGATGGAATAGGTTAACGGTCACTTTGTAGTCTCGCGATTTTCTGGTCATTTGGATCGTTGGACGTGCTTGCAGCGAGCGTATCTGCAGCAATCGAAGACGGCGGTGAGTGCAGCACCCAGCGCTCTCGTGCAAGTCGGATCGGGGAATTTGGAGAGTGAAGATGTGAGCTCTGTCCAGGAAGTTCGTACCTTCTTTGTTGTGACTCTCGCTACTTTATGGGAGGAGGATGACTGATTTCCATGGAAAGTACGATTTCCTTCCAAAATGTAAGGGAAAAGGCGTTTTACGCGCCACGACTGCTCTTTCCTTTTTCAGTCACACCTAGCCTGCAACTTATGCCTTTCAAGAAGTGTCTCACCACCTCAAAACAGGTTCTCTGTAAAAGGGGGAAAGATCTCTAGACTAGGATCAGCCAGAATCATTACCAACCCGTCTCTAGAGACTAGCCCCAACTACAGGAGAGATAGCCCTCACCAAGCAGGATAAGTTCAGTATCGCGTCCCGACCTACTGGGAGGGCTTATACTTGAACTCATGGTTATCAATGTCTTCCCTTAATGGTAAAGAGGTTTTAAATTGTTTAGGTTTGATGAACGAAGAGGTCATTTCCTGCCCTGCAGACCAATAACTATCGATCCAAACATTGCAGAAATTTGATGATTATACTGGGGTAAAAGTCAAGGCATTGGCCCTGCAATATGGACTTTGAAACTCAGGCCTGTCTGGTCACCTCCATCCATTTTTCTAAGGTTATAGAAACGAATACAATATGCTTCATAAAGGGTCCCAGTGTTCGGAAAGGAGGGAAAGCAAGCTGACTCTTCGAGGTGCTCAATTATACCGTAGGTCCATAGTCCTTCGAATGAAGAACCCGCTCTTCGATAAATGCCCTTTTGACGACAAAAATCCAAAGTTTGTCATGAGAATGAGAGGACGAAGGACCAGACTTGGCTGTCGGACGGTCCGAAGTAGGATGCCGAGGATGCAAGCCGAAGGTAGAGAATCGGGGGGACTTACGAGTGCTCTACGAGCGATGACCCAAGAACGACGAAAGCGGCTGTTGGCCCAAAAAGAATCAGAGGAACTGGACGGACGAGCCCAAGACTTGCGAAATTTCGAGCATATCTTGGCGTTGAAATCCCAACCGCAAACCGTGGAGTGACCTTGTACTGTGGTGAAACAGGAGGCGCAACAGAGGAGAATAGAGCATGCGGACCCGCCCCCTTCACGGTAGAGACATGCGAAGAGGATCACTTAGATGTGGTAAATATATAGTGCGATATCAGTCATGATCGATCACCACTTACTGGGCCCCACGTATCGGGTCACGCGATCGGTCACGATCGGCCGATACACAAAATGTCAGCACGATTAAAATATTTAAAAATTATTACAATTTTTATACAAATTATTAAAATTATATATCAAGAATTAAAATTTAATAATAATAATATATATAATAGACAAATATTTAGAAAGCAAAGATTAAATAAAAAGAAATAATCATTTTCATATTCATTTATTGACATTTAAATTTTCTAAAATAACCATAAAACTTATTTTTTAAAATATAATACATTTTTACATTTAATAAATAATATGTAATTTTAAAAATAACCGTGATAAAACCTATTAAATGAGATTAAATGTGATAATCTAAAAATTTTAAAATCCTAAATCATGTTAAAAAGTAAAATCGTAATTTGTATCAAGATGAATACATAAAATTTAAAAATAAAGATTTTTTTGTTTTTTAAATCATCTCTGTCTCTCTCCTCCCCGTCTCCCTTTCCCCGTCTCTTCGAATGGGACTCCACATAGCTGAGTGGACGCTGATACCTCACCCCCACCCCAATTCTCTCACTCCCACCCTCTCGAAAACGAGGTATCGCTTGTCACATCAAGCTCCCTTACTCCCACTCCATTCCCTAACTTGGCCAAGCTCAGTCCATCCCCAGCTGCCTCCAGCTCTCCCTCGATCTCCTTCTTCCTCCTCCGTTTCCCCTTCCTTCAAGTGACAAACGAGAACCAAATGTCTTGTCGGCCCTTTTCTCGGGCCTCCTCCAACAACTCTCACTTCATCACAAAAGGTTAGTAGAAATCCATATTTCAGATTCACAGAGTTTTTTTTTTTTTTTTTTTTTTTTTTTGCTTTGGGAGAAATTTCTCGGTTTGTCCGATAAAAATTTTGAATTTTGGATGTATGGGAAAGATTGGATAATAATGATTTGCACTTTGGATCGAGTCACATATTCAACTTGAAACTCGATCGATTCATACGAAACTCCTATTGATTAAATCCGATTTTTACCGACATTGTGAGGGCATCGATCTTATATCTCACCTGCATAAGTAGGAGGCTTGAGTATGAGATCTGACTGATCGAGTCAAAGACTTGACTCGACCGAGTTCTTGGAACCATGACAAAAGAGCCTCTATGTAAGGAAGGAGAAGAGGCGATCGACCATGATTCGCCGACACCCAGCTCAACTCGCATGTACTTCGAATTTATGGATGGATGAGAATGATGAGCAAGATTGAACGGGATCAATGTCGAAGACGAAATTGCAGTGAGAGGGACGACATCGATGGGATCCATAAAGATAGAGTTGGAGGCCGAGTTTCCCACAATAGATGAAGATGGAGGTCTTCGCGAGACTCGTCTGGAACCACAATGGCTAGAGTGAGTGAGAACCGTCAGAGCAAAAGAACTAGGGGCCAGAAGAAAATAAACAAGGATAGAGCACAACCCCTTTGACTTGATCAAACATATCACAACGCATACTCCCAATGAGGATCAGAGAGTCTCAAATCTGAACGCGTCAAGGCCTTTAGTGAAGATGTCTACCAGTTGATGTTCAATGGTAATGTGCTTTAACTCAATTACCTTGTCTTCAACTAGGCTTTTGATGAAATGATGACAAATGTCGATATGTTTTATGCGAGAGTGCTGAACCGGGTTTTTGGAAATATTGATGACACTGATGTTGTCATAATAAAGTGTCATACTAGGTGATGCACCGATAGGAGGAACACCATAGTCATTCAACATGTTTCTCATCCATATGATTTACGAACAGTTGCTCCCAGCGGCTATATATTCTGCTTTAGTTGTCGAGAGGGAGATGCAATTTACTTTTTGCTGAACCATGATACTAGATTATTTCCAAGAAAGAAGCGTCCTCTCGATGTACTTTTTCTAGCATTAGAATCCCTAGCCCAATCTACATCACAATAACCCATCAGAGTAACCGTTGAATCACAAGAATACCATAATCCAAACTCTGTTATCCCACTTACATATTTAATAATTTTCTTGACTGCAGCCAGGTGACTCTTTTTTTTGGATTTGCCTGGTACCTCGCACAGATGCCCACACTATAACATAAGTCAAGTCTGCTAGTAGTGAGACAGAGGAGACTCCTAATCATGCTCCAGTATAGTGTTTGATCCACATCTTTTCCCTTTTCATCTCGTGAAATCTTGTCATGAGTGCCGATAGGTGTTTTTCGATGTGTGACAGACTCCATTCCAAACTTTTTTGCTAGACCTTTATCATATTTGGTTTGGGAGACAAATGTTCTCATTTTTCTTTTGATTTACCTGGAGACCTAGGAAGCATGTCAGTTCTCCAACAAGGCTCATCTCAAACTCGGTACTCATGTGATGAACGAAGTGATCCACCAATTGTTGTGATGTAGCTCCAAAGACTATATCATCCACATAGATTTGAGCCACGATAAGATCATAATTTAACCTTTTAGTGAAGAGGATTTGATTTGCTCCCCCTCGAGAGTAGCCCTTCCTGACCAAAAACTCTGCTAGCCTTTCGTACCAAGCCCTAATGGCTTGTTTCAAATTCTACATAGTATTTCTTTAGTTTAACACATAATCCTGCACAGGTTGGTTTTCAAAGCCTTTTGGTTGAGTGACATATATACCTCCTTATTTAAGTATCCATTTAGGAAGACGCTTTTGACATCCATCTGGAATAGTTTGGAGTTGAACGTACAAGCAAGAACCATCAACAATCGAATTGATTCAAGACGAGCAACTAGGGCAAATGTTTCATCAAAATCGATTCCTTCCACTCTGGGTGTGTATCTTGAGCAACCGCATGGCCTTGTTTCTCGGTTGTTTTCTTTCTATCTCTGGGCTTCCTTGTTTGGAAAATCCATTTTGTCCCAATATAGAAACCCGAGAAAATTATAAATCTTCAAAATGGCAAAATAATAATAATAATAACAATTGCTATAATGGTTCGTGAGCCTAAATTTTTCTAGATCTCTGATGACAAAACGGATCAAGGCCATTGGATCTGGCTCGCGAGCTAGTGACCTAGAAAAGTTTCGAAACAGTCGGAATATTTTTACAATTTTCTGAGTGATAAGTCGCATGTGACTCCAGGGACGAGATTTTTATAAAAACCTTGAAAGTCAGGAAATGGTTTGAGCTTAGTTCATTTAAAATAAATTAAACTGAAAAGAAATAAATTTTTTCAGTACAACCTTATCTAGTCGAGATATGACATGGCGAATGTGAGCTATGTATCCAAATAAAAAAAAAATGAGGAGAAGGACAAGAAAGGGTGAGAGTGAGGGAGAAAATAATTTTAGAGAGAGTAAGATCTAGCTTCTCAAGATTTACTGGAATCTGGACCGTAAGTTTTCATCTGACAAAGGCAAAGTTTGGCCCACACATCTAGAGCTATGTGTGGTACTAAAATCTCGAGTTTCAACCCATGAGGTAGGGAATTTTCCTACGAATATTTCTTAGCCTAAAGGTCATTTAATGGTTTCAGTTTTTCTTGGTAATGAGAGGTCGTAGAATTTCAATAGCTTCCAAAATTCAACTAAGTAGGAATTTTTAGAATTTCCAGATCAGTTTCTAATAGTCAAGGCCGAATTTTGGAACTATTTTCTGATTAAATTAACTAAATTTTTGGACTGCTTTCTAGACAATGGGTAATTTTCTTGACTGCTTGATAGTCCAAACAGGGGATTTTCTGAATCGCTTTACGCAGATCCCGACTCGTGTTGAGGCTCGATTTTGATCCCGACTCGATTGCCTTCGAAGTTTTCATGCTGCTTTCAAGATTACACTATTTGTTGATGAATGGAATAAAAAAATGGTTCATGGCTGAAGGGACCAAAGGTGCCCTGTTTTATATTGGTATGATTCGGGGGCATTTTTGTGTGTATTGTCGAAAATAAATAATATGTGGGTTGTAGGAATCATGTTAATATTGTATTGCACATATTAACATGGAAATTATGGTTTAATGGGAAATATATGTGGTGGGAAATATAATTATCCGAATTTATAAAATGCATGTAACATGTATTATATAGCATGATTGCATTTATATAACTGGCCACATCACTGAAATGTGTGTGGGTGCATGGTACTGTTATTCACCATTCTTGGTGAATGTGTGGTGAGCTCGGAAATGAAACCACGTCCAAAATCGAGACTCACGATGGTATAAAACAATAATAAATATAAATCACATGTGTTTAGGCGTAGCAAGATGGGGTAGATCCCCTCCCATGCATGGTGAAAGACCAAATTTATATGTGGTTAGACATGATCATCGACGGTGAAAGCCCGTAAAAATGTTGAAAGGCTCGCGATTCTCGCAAAGATGACCTGGGGTGCGGACTCATGAATAACACACTCCGGATTTGATAAAAAATTCAAGTGAATGAGGGCCAGCCCAATACTGTCATTCGGGTGAAACACCAAGGATCGGTTTCACACTTGCACTGCAGTGTGAGGGAGTCACGGACTCCTGGTCAGGCATGAAGAGTCTCATCTTATGCATGACAATGTAATATTCCATATAAGATTGCATTATTTATATGGAATGTGATTAAACGTTTTCACACAGTATCGACGTGCATTTTAGCGGGAGTAAATTCTTGTAGGAGAATTTGATACTCGGGTAATGCTTCACCCCATATAGACCCCTTCGTGCAATAAGGTGTATAGGAGACGGCACCCAATGAGGCCATGATTATGAAGAAGGCCGATGTGTGCCTTGATATTGTGCCTTTGAGTAACATTGAGCAAAAATATTTTGTATAAAGAATGTAACAGTTCCTTTAGACTATTGCCTAAAGAATGTGTAAGTAATTATGGGTAAGAGGGTCTCCAGTCAATACTACTCTATCGAGACCTTGGATGGGTTTTGATTATACTGCTATACAGTTGTATGTCAGAGAGCTCCCGAACAAAGGAGAGACTTTGCTCGATTTTTGTAGAAAATATTGATCCTCGATAAATGGGACACAATACAGGGTATTAGGTCACCTTAAACTTAATTGAATTCCATAGGTTGACGTTGTCAACGACCCCTGGGAATCAAAGGCATCACACAATGACATTTGCATATTTTGGTTTGGGTACTAAATCCCACACCTCGTTCCTTGTAAATTGATCCAGCTCTTCTTGCATGGTGATCAACAAGTATTCATGTATCAAAGCTTCCTTTACATTCTTATGTTCTAGTGATGACGTGTAGCATGTATATCTAATCATCTCTCTATAGTTGATCTTTGGTTTGCCCCAAGTTTGAATTCCTACTTCGAGGTCTCCAATGATATATGTTGTTGCATGGTCCTTCTACACCTACTTGGATGGTTCTCGCCTTGATGATTATGCTCTTGGAACACCAAAAAGATGTGCTTGACCCTTCTTTGAGTAATCAGTTGATGAGTCATTTCATGTATCAACCCTGGATTTAAAATTGGAGGAATCATTTTTTAGTATGCCACTACCACGTTCTCTACTATGAGAAAGTTCTGTCTTTGCATCATCTCTTCTTATTTCTAATCCTCGATCATCAACTATCACATTGGTAGACTCCATGATTGTTTGAGTAAGTTTGTTGTATACTCTATAGGCTCGGTGGTTTAGAGAATATCCTAAAAAAAATCCCTTCATCACTCTTGGCATCAAATTTGCTCCTGTGTTCTTTGTCATTCAACACAAAGCATGTACTTCCAAACTCATGAAAATACTCCAAGTTAGGTTTCTTACCCATCCGTATTTCCTATGGAGTCATCATTGTTCCTAGGTGAAGATACACCCTGTTCTATATGTAGCAAGCTGCATTCAGGGCTTCTACCCAAAATTTTACTAGGATATTTTTTTCTTTCAACATAACTCGAGCCATTTCTTGGAGCGTTCTGTTCTTCCTTTCAACCACCCCATTTTGTTAAGGTGTTTTGGGTGCCGATAACTCATGAGTTATCCCATGTCTATCACATAATTATGAAAAAGGCGAGTTTTCAAACTCCTTTCCGTTATTACTCCTGATTCTCACAGCTCTTTTTAGAACATGATTCTTTTCAAGCTTCAGTTTGACAAATAGAACTTTAAAGGAGTTAAAAGTATCGGATTTTACTCTAAGGAAGTTTAACCTAGGAGAATCTGGAAAAATCATCTACACATACGAATACATACCTCTTTCCACTTAGGCTTTCCACCTGCATTGGCCCTATTAGATCCATGTGTAGGAGTTCTAGAACTCTTGTGGTAGAAGGATGTTGCATCATCTTGTAAGGCTTTTGGGTCTGCTTCCCCATTTAACAAGGCCCACACATCTTCTCAACATTAATCTTTAATTTAGGTATCCCTAAAACTGCCCCAGTAGCTAGTGTTTTGCTGAGATTTTTGAGATTGATGTGGCCAAGTTTCCTATTCCAGATATCTGAGCTGGTGGTTGAGGTGGTAAAGGATAGTCCTGCAAAAGTTAGCAGATAGCAATTGTCTGGTGATCTTCTACCTTCCATAACACACGAGTTAGTACTGTCCAAGCCTGAGCACTTGTTTTTGGTGAATTTAACAAACAAATTTTGATCACATAATAGGCTAATGCTAACGAGATTAACTTTTAGCCCATCCAATAAAGAAGAACATTCTCCAATTCAGCATACCTGAACTGTGAGACCATCCAATGACCAGACTGGGCTGACCCCCATCTCCAAAGATTACCATTCTAAATTCATGGTTGCAAGTTTGTTAGCGATTCCTTATTACCTGTCATGTGTCTGGAACTTCCACTATCAAAATGCCATTTTTGCTCAACAGTCACCTTGAGTGAAGAACAAACCACCAGGCACCTGTCATCTCATTTCACCACCTAAACTTGTTTAGTTTTTTGTTGGTGCTCACATTGTCTTTTCCTCTATCTTCTCAAGTATAGTGAGCATTCCCACCGAATGTGTCCCCGTTTCTTATAGTAAAAACATATTCTTCGTCTGCTTCTCAAATAGTTTTCATCCTATCAACTTGGTGACTATTATGAACAGTATTAATGTGACGCCCCAAAACCGGGGTGTCCGTTGACAACTATAACTCCATGGAATACTCGTGGATGCCGTAACTGACACCATCAATAGAAAATCGGCGTAGCCCCGGTACGAGGAGCTCTACCCAAATACAAAACTTATCCCAACACCAAATCTCATGACCACATCGGGTTCATATCCAATTAAAATGAGTAAAAATGGCCACTGGGTCCCTTAAGACAATACTCATAACATATCCTAACCAAAATATACTACATGTCAGACTTCATCCAAATACATTCAACCAATTAGTTTATACTGGTCTAAGAGTTACATTACTTAATACAAATACATATTAAAATTTACAATTCTAATACATATATCCCAAAACATCAAGCCACACCCGGCTTTCTTCAAATTGGCCTCAACATGAGCCGCCTTCTCGAACGCCCCCGTGACTCCGAAAAATATTCCCCACTGCAGTGAGCTATCGCCCAGTAGTGATAATCTCCTACAAGGGCTACTCCCAACCTAAGTGCACATGCAATGGTCGCATAATCAAACACACATCTAAGTGCAACATACACATGTCTACCTGAATGTCTACATGCCATGAATGAGACTCGACTCACCATGCCCCATGTACCGAGCTCTCGCCGGCTCCATCACTCAATATGTCATTGAGTAATATATCCCGAGTCACTCATTGACTTGTCTCACATGCATATGCCAACTGTGACAACTATCACTGGTATTACCAATGACCTAAGTATCGAGCCCTCACCGGCCCCATTACCCAATGCAAGTGCTGTCACGGGCAACAAATCCCAAGTCAATCCCGACTTATCACACAACCCGAAGTCCATGATAAACATGACTGCAGGTCTTCGGCAACATAACTCGGGTGATACCGGTGCTCCTTACACCCATACGCCGAAGTTCTCACGCTCTCAAACATGCATTCGCCAGAATGAAAACCATTTCAAACAAAGGTATTTGTTTTTAATCGCGGACAACCCGATAAACAGGACAAAGACCATAATCTATTTTGTGGACAACCCTCCGATGTATATCAATCAGCGTAATTCGACGATTGATATTATATGGACAACCCTCCGTATCAATCGCGCACTTCAACGATTGATATATGGACAACCTCCATGTTGTGAGGGACACACTGATAAATAATATTGTTTGTCAACCCCTCCAACACCTCCTCTCAAGAAACTACCTCACTCACTCTTATTGCTCTAGGTGTCCTGAAGGTATATGAATCCAGAATGAATATTTCCATTTTTCTAACTCGTGCGACTCATTTCGATGATTGCCTTATTAGTCAAGCCCACTAATCAACACCCTACGCGGTGTCGATCCATAACCGTGCAATTCCACGACACACTATCAAACACCTAACACAAGTTTCCATCTCAACTATGCACTCACACCTAATTTCTAGGTTACTCCCAAGGCATATGGAATTCATGATATCAATCTAACACATTCCACTTAATATATTCATACGCATATATATATTAACATAATTAAATCACATAAAACATGTTGGTGCAAATTCACAATCAATTATACCAAAATTACCACATGGCTAATTAATAAACACGAGCAATTCATTTTGAATCACTCAACCATACACATTTTCACACACAAAAATAATTTTGTATCAATTATTCGCATTGTTTATTCATGTTACTATTCACGTTATTCATTTTCTAGTAATAACACACAAAATTGACCCAAATCTGACTCATATAAAACAAGGGCACCTCGGCCCTTCTACTCTGCTCATCACCGAACACATGGATACCAAACACACCACAAACTCAAGACATCGCCCCGTTCCAAAAACTACCAACATACCTTAAGATCATTCAAAATAGTCCTCAAAATTTTCAGTTGCACTATCTAAAATGGGTTTAAAATTCAGCCCAATTGTCGAAAATGGGCCCCAAATTCAACCCTAATTATCCAAAATAAATCTCCGGAAATTCTAAAAATCTCACACTCAATCCACCTGAAAGACCGAAATTTACAGCTTTCACTCCGCCTCTAAGCCAATTCCAAACCATTAAATAGTTTTGTAGCTGGGGAATACAAGTAGAAAATTTCCTACCCTACTGAGCTTTGATAAAACCTAAGATTCGTGTCCATCGCTGTACTCTCTCGTCAGGCAGATCAACTTTGCCTTCCAAATTCCGACAAACTCAAGGATCCGATTTTCATAGATCCGAGAGTTAGCTTAAGAGAAGAAAAATACAATAATATTCCTCTCTCTCCACGCCTCCCGACGCTCCTGCCCTCATTGATTTTTATTTATTTATTATTAATATAATATTATAATAATAATAATAATAATATTATTATTATTATCATTCAATAAATCTGCCTGATATCGTTTGGTCCGCACCGCTTACTCGAAACAATTTATTTTACCATTTATTTTTAAATTTAACTTAACCTGCCTATTTTCGACTTCCAGATTTTCGTAAAATCTCGCCCTCGGGTTAATGACGACTTATCACCTAGAAAATCGTAAAATATTCCGATTGTCTCAGAATTTGACGAAACTTTTCTAGGTCACTAGATTTCGCGAGACGAATTTAACGACGCAATCCGTTTCATCATCCGAGATATAGAGAATTTTCGGTTTTCAACCGAAATTACCGCTTTATCTTTTCAAAATCAATTTTTCTCTGGCCATAGCAAGAACGGTGGCAGAAGAAATTCAATACCTAACTCTCTTTAGAAGCCTAAGCCTTTGTGACCACCAGTTGTTTTACCCATTGACAGAATCTGATCCAGAACAGCCAAACTGAAATTCATCATCCATAAGATTTTCTTAATATCTTCCATTTCATTCACGTACTCTTTTTTATTGAGTAGTTCATCCTTCATCTTGTTGACTTGGTTCATCAATTCACCTTTCTCTCGTTTCAATAACGAGATTTGTTCAAGTAACCCTCTATTTTCAGTGACAGTACCCACTAGCTTTTCTTACATAACTTTGTAGGAATGAGCCATTTCTTCGTCTGAGATTTCCTCCTCGTCATAGCTTTCTTCCTTGATTGTCTTAGTCTCTAGTTTGTTAGTGGAAGATAGGGAGGCAAGTGACTTGCAAGATGACGCATCTATAGGAGAGACAATTGCAGAGATCGGTTTTAGGATTGCCATGTTGATTAGAGCTAGTGGATCAACAAGCCCTTCTCCTCCTTAATTTTGATCTTCGATCTCTTCATCGCTCCAAGTTGCTGCATAGGACTTGTTCTTCTTTTGGGTGTTAGCACATTCAGCTTGAACATGATCGTACCCTTCACATTCTCTACATTGAATTCCCTTAAATTTGTACTTCTAGTCGAAGTTTCCACCAAGGGGTTTGTGCATTTTCTAAGAAGCAGCAAACGAGTTAAGAAAATGGGTAATGATTTTTGGTTGAAAATTACCTTTTATTCTTCTATTCCTCTTCCTCGCCACCTGGTTGAAATTCTTTGTTAATAGCGCCATAGACTCTGCCAAGTCATCTCCTTCCTCACTTTTAGTCAGTTGTGGTTCGACTTGGAAGGCAACCGTTTTCCTCCTTAATTTTTTATCCCCCTCAAGTTCCATCTCAAAGCAAAGAGATCCAATCAGTTCTTCGAGCTTCATGGTCTCAAGATTTTTTGCTTCTCAAATGGCTTCAGCCTTATAAGCAAACCTTTTAGGAAGAGTCCGCAAAACTTTTCATATGAGCTTCTCTTCTGGAATCTTTTCCCCCATGATGAATGACTTATTTGATATATCGCTAATCCTGGCATGTTATTGGCTAATCGGCTCATTTTCCTCCATCCGAAGATTCTCGAACTTGTAGATAAAGAGTTCTATCCTTGATTTATTTACAGCACTTGTCCCTTCAAACTCAATTTGATGGATGTCCAAGGCCTCCTTGGCTGATTTTGTGGCTGATATACTGTTGAGCTGGGTTGGGCTCACCCCATTGAAAATAGCATTAAGTGCCTTCTAATTGTTAGAGGATTGTGTATCTTCTTCAGTTGACCATTCAAGTTCACTCATGGGAATTTCTTTACCCGATTCTTCTTCCTTCGTGAGAGGAGACCAACCAGTCAAGACAGCTTTCCATGCCAATTCGTCCATGGATTTGATGAATCTACACATAGGAGCTTTCTAGTAACCATAGTTGGTCTTGTCCAACAGTGGTGGACAGACAACCGAACCTCCTTACTTCAAGAGATCCATCTGGCACTCAAAGGTAAACAATCAGTGATACTACAGATCTCACTTAATGTCTTAGAGTGACTTGCACTGATACCAATTGAAAAAACAGGAGTGTTTTTATGTACAGTGATTCACCAGATGTTTCATCATCAGATGATGCACTGTCATAGATAATGATAAACAAAGGATAATAGATAAAGAAGTAAACACACATACACAGAGACATAAGATTGGTAAAGCGGTTCGATAATTGCCTACGCCCATGGGGCTAAGCCCATGCAAAGCTGGATTCTCACTTATTGTACGCTAATCAGGACGACACTTCATACTCACTCCTGACTCGACCGACCAAAATCTTTGTGTTAAACTTACCAAATTGACTGACTCAAAACGTTAACGATCTTCGAGCCGGGAAGAATTGCGAACTCAACTCCGAAAGCTCAGGAGTAAACCAGAATTTTTTTATATATAAAATTTTAAAATTTTTAAAAAAAAATTATATGTCTACTTTAAGGGATGGCATAAATAATATATCTCTATTTTTTTATTCATAAAAAATCATAAATTTTTATTATTTATTTAGTTATAAATAGTTCAAGTCAAGTTCCCTGAAAGCTCCGAGCTAAGTTCGAAGCTTTGCTTTTCGAAGTTCGGGATTTGAGCTCCATTTTTCAAACTTATGAAGCTGAAAGCTCGAGTCGAGCCTCAACCGAACTCGGGGAAACAACCCCGCATCATTAAAGACGCCTATTCACTATATACACCAGAAAGCACATCGCCGGCCTTACGCGAGACGCCTCCCTTTCAATTACCTGCCTTTCTCCTAATTCTCTAAGGAATCGAAACAAAGCAAGATAAACTTCCCTTATTTCCCCTTTCACAACATCTGAACTACTACAAAGTTCAATCACTTCTTCTCAATAAGAAGTGGCAAGACTGTTCACCATCATGAACAAAAGCACTACCTCTGGATAACTCATCTTAACCTTGATAGCTTCCCAATCAATTCCTTTGTACTCTGCACCTGATCACCTGTTAGAATCAATGCAGAACTGTACAACACAACCTCTTCTTATAGCCGCAAGAAGCCCTTGTATTTCAATATTCCAAGAGATCCGATTTCCATCCTTGTTCGTCAAGCCATACCATATTTGTGAAGGTAGAGTATCACCTTTCCAAAAGTAAGTAAAATTAGATCGCTCCTCAATCTCCGGATTTGATTTGCTTAATTTTTCCTTAGATAAATTTTACCTTTGATTTCTTTCTAAACCCGTCACAGGGAATATCTGCTGAAAAATCACACTAGCCAAATCCATGTTGTTCCAATAAAAGTAAGAGAAGTTTCACAACATGAAATAAGTTAAATAGCAAATCCAAGTGGTCTCAACAAATCAGATCATCATTGTAGTGAGAAGAATGATATACTAAAAGAAGCATCAACATCAGCTGCTCCTTTTAGAGCATAACACTGGCCAACCAAGGAACATGTTTATTCAATTATTCATATACTGAATTTGGCCAACACAAAGAAGACGAGATTGATGTGTATAAAGATAATGAAAGCTGAAATAAGACACATTATATAATGATCAGAAAGCAGGACTGCAAAATATGAAACAAAATCATATTTACGATTGTGTGGATAAAACCAGAAACACAACCAATAATCAACTTAGGAAAATCAAAACGCAAACAAAAAAAATGAAAAGCAAAATTTTAGGCTCATCGGAAGTGTTGGGAAACTCAGGGATCAATCTTAGCAAAATATCAACTATAACTTATAAATAACCAAAAAAAATAAACAATAGTCACGACTAAGGGATTTACTAGAAAAAAAATTTTATCGGAGAAAAACTACGAACCAACCAAGATAAAAATCCACTATATGATAAATTTAAACAATTACATAAATTTACATCGCTCACTCCAAAAAAAACCGAGTCCAATACAAAAGAAAAATAACCCCAAAGATGGGAGAAAAGAACTGCGGGGGGCACTCATACCACTATGCCTACCTTTTAATTTTTAATTCTGTTGTCCCCCTTTGTCTTCTTTTCAATTTCTTTAATTTTTTATACCCAACAGGAAAAGATGAACCAGTCCAATGGTCAGAAGCCCAAAATTGTGACGCAACAATTTCTCTCGTATGTTAACTTTTTTTTTTTTACATCAATTTATTTTACATTATATCAGGGTATTTTGTTTCTCATAAATTAATTTGTTTCCATTAGCACATTTAACTTTGGACACCTTTTTTTTCCTTTTGCTTAAACTCTTAACCACTTAAAGTTATATTTTATTGGCAAATGACACTATTTTCAAGTAATATTCATGTGAAGGCTAGTCTGAACCAAATTCTATTGGCATGTAACATCTTGCTGGGAGTTGAAACATTGGTTGATCTTGTCATTCCCTGGCATTCCATTCTACATTGTTTCAGAGCACATGCCATTGTACAACTGGTTGGAAGGCAGCAGCATGTCCAAACAATGTAGATAAAGTGTTTACTAGAAGTTTGGTGAAATCTAAAAAGCAATTTTAAAATTTTGAAAAATCATTTTTTATATTTAAAAAAGCACTTAAAACACTCTATAAGTGATTATTTTAAGAACATTTTTATCTAAAGCATACTTCTAAGTAAAATTGCTGTCAAACAAACTCTTAGATTATTATATGGGTATATAATAACCATCCTCATAATATTGACTTGCTCTCAAGATGGTGCAAGAGAATAATTATACTTGGAAACAAAAAAAATTATTTTTAAAAATAGAAAATATTTTATTTAAAAAAAATAGTTTTAATTGTTTTACCTTATTTTAGGGTTCTAAAAAATAATAACAATATCGTAATTAGTTATAAATAAAATATGGTACAGAAAATTATTTTTAAATATATAAAATTAAAAAAAATTAATTAAGCATATTTTTATTTTATAAAACATTTGAGAATAATTTTAAAAACTATGTTGTTGGACTACTTTGAAACAAAGCTTTATTAGCTCTATTCCTTTAAAGAAGCAAGGGAGGATCTATATGTAGTTTTTTTTTTTTTACAGTTAAACATTTTAGTTATAACGTAATAAATTATTTTCATTGGGACTAGAATTTGAGACCCCTCCCCTTCTTATGTCTTACCTTTTTTGGAATATTAAGCGTTCTAGCACATGTAGTTTTATTCTTCCATCTAATAGTAATAAACAAAATTGTGTTTTAGAAATATCCTTATCCATTTCAAGCTTATCCATATTCACCAATGTGATTAATAAATTAGGGTTTCTTTGTTGTTACACAATTAGATCAATATATAAAGTTTGTTTGCTTTTTACATTTCTTATTCTACTTTTATACTATACTACTTTATATCTCTAGTCACTGTCAGGATATGCTATTGTTAGGATATGCGATAGTGGAGCATATAGGAGTATGTAACGTTCCATTGTTTGTTGGATATGTGACACAAAAATTTTCAAATTGTTGTACCGGTTTAGTCTTCCTGTAGATAGACATGCTTAAGTTCTCCCGAGGTATATTAGTAACTCGAGCATCCCCATGCGTTGATCATTTAATTCAAGCCCTTTGCTGGAATCCAAAATCAGCTCGAACTACCTTAACAATTACTTAATCAGATTCCAATATTCTCATCATTTCACCAAAATAAAACCATTTCTATAGTCTCATTATTTCACCAAAATGGATATTGTCTAGATGCAGAAGTTCTGATCTCTTTCGACAGGTCTAGACTTCAACTTACCACGTAGCCATATGGGATGTTCCTTTTTTTTTTCCAAAATATGGGATTGATATCAATATCCCAAACACGCATTCAATATTTTCACACTATAACAATCGGAAGCCACCTACCTACGAAAAATTATGTAAAAATATAAAAATCATCGGTATTACTTACCTACGAAATACCGACTAACCATATTTCGTAGGCCACAGCTACAAGGTGAGAAATAAATTACCGAGAAAATTAATCCAGAGGGTAACCACTCCACGGAAATCTACGGTGAATCGTGGAAAGTGGTGGTAAAGGCGGAAATCTACAAACATAGAGGATTTAAATAACAACAAAATCTGCAGGACCACAAGACCATCTACTAAAGTCCGCTGGTATTCTCTTTGTTAAGGAGCCTTGCAGTAATCCATTCCAAATTGGCAACCACTTTTATAGCATTCCATCTAGAATTGCTACAAATATACTTTATGGTGCATTTCAGGTGCATTTAGTCGATGATTTCAGAATCCGGCAAGAATCGATAATTATATCACCGCGAAACTAAACTGACCGACTTGGCCATCCGATCACAACTGTGGCCGTAATTTGCTGAACTTTCCGGCCCGGCTCTTTAGAACCGCTCGCCACCTGTGCGGCTCTCGTTTGAATCGACGGTCTCGGCCAGCGACTTGGTCACTAAATTGGGCCTCCGATCACCCCCATGTCATAATAAGCCCAAGCCTAAATACTAAAGTCCCTATTGCCTTGAGTTGGGCCTCATCGATTTCCGAATTTCATGATCCATGCGCTTGCGATGTCATGAGAAGACTTTGGCTTAGAAATTAAACCGAGCACGTGATTGCTATTGCTGTACCAAAATCGTTAAAATCCAGATTCACGGCTTTCAACCCACTGAACTCGTGAAAAACAATGAGTGATCCACTAGCAACAAACGACTCAACGTTGTATAAAATTGAAAATATTATATATATCATTCTTAACTTGTTATATTAATTAAAATACATATATATATATATATATATATATATATATATATATATATATATATATATATATATATATATATATATATATATATATATATATATATATATATATATATATTAGGTTTAAACATTAAATTATTTCATTTTATAAAATTTAAAATATTATTATAATTACAATTTATATTTAATAATATCGGTATTAAAGATAAATATTTCAAAAAGTATCAAAGATAAATATTATATATTTTAATTTATTTGCATATATAAATATATATATATTATTAATTTTAATAATATATAAATAATATATTTATTACGCCACTCTGGGCTCAACTCGCCGGCCTCACTGCACGAACCAGCGAATCCCAGAATCTCTTCCGCCTAGCCACCGGCCCTGGCTTTTAAAATATTAGTCATAATCATATAAGTTATATAAGTATATATATATATATATATATATATATAGAGTATATATATATATATATATATATATATATATATATATATATATATATATATAGCATGAAGAGATTCTTTAATATCAAGAATTTTTTTACTCTCGATCCGTCTTTAACAGATCTTTAATATTAAGAATTTTTTTATTCCCATCTGGTCTCTAACACTCATCTATAAACTGAATTTTACAGTAATTTACCCATGCATGACTATCCACTGCAACTGCTGATTATTTGATAGTAAATTACCACTTTAACACTCTATCTAAGAATGTCCCACAAGTATTTCATTTCAGAATTAAGACCTAAATGATCACAATGAAATCATCTACAATACTCGGTAATTCTTCCATGATTCATCCTAACACCTGTTTCGCGCCTGATATTATGGGCTTAAAATTACCCACTTTAACACTGGGCTTGCAATTTTTCAGAAATTCTATCGGTAAATGCAGTAAAATGCAAAAATAATACGCTTATACCCGCCGGACCACTTGTAATTACCAACATAATTAATCCGCTTCTGCATTCGTTTAAACCAATTTCTAGCAGCCAACTAATCACACCAAAATTAAGGTTTCAAATCTTTGGTAAATTTTCAGGGTTGATTTGTCCGAGTACAATGGTAATCTTTGCATAATTAACATGAGCATGCTAGTGAAAAGAAGAAAAACCGGTCCAGGTACGTAATACACTAAAAATATTTTTAGACGTATGCCACCTTTTATCACATTTGATGACTTATAATTTACATATCAACGAAAATGAATTTCAAATTAATTTTGAAATATAATCTATACCTATAAATAAAAGAGTGAATAGCTTGGATTTGCGTGCTTTTTTGTTCACTTTTTTCCGATTTTACCTATTAATTGTTTATATCTTTACAATCTTACCATTCCGATTGTCTACCCATTGTTATTATCTTTTTCACGTCGCTTGTCATTCTTGTTGACTCATGGGCATAGTTGGCGAGTAACTCCGAGGATAAGATCGCCTCCTTAAAGTGAAAGAAGAGAAATGAAGAATGCTCAAAAAGACGTTGTTGATGCGACAACAGAGAAGCTGAACCATATAAGGACTGAGATTATGAGTAAGAAGGATGAACTCATAGAATGGAATAAGAAATTGAAAGGCTTTTGGAGCCTTTTGGACTATACCGTTCTGCTGCTGTTCTCATCTTAGAGAACTCTTTTTTTTTCTTTTCTTTAATTCGAGTATATTCTGCAGATGTTCTCATTTTAATCTATTATGCAATTGTTCTTGTCTTAACAATCAGAATTTAATTGGTTCAGTGTCTTTTTTATGTTAGCATGTTTTTTTTTCTGCATTTTTATTTATTGTTTACTGTTTATGTTTTTATTTTCAAAGTATTAAAAATATGAGCGTGGCACTTTCGGTGGGTTGATAGGGCTGGAGTTGAGCTGTATGTGGGCGGAATAGTTGCAGAGTTTTCTAGTAGGCTATAGTTAGGAAAACAGCGTAAAATAAGAGAGGAGAGAGAGAGAGAATTTTGTATTTTTTTGTTAAAAATAATTTTATCGATTCAAATCCACATACATGTATAAAATATAATTAAACTCATAAAAATCATAAACATTTAAACAATATTCATGCGACAATACAAACACCAATGAAAATCTATATATTTGAGTAATGAGTTTCACATTTAATATTTTTATACATGATTAAAATACTCCATTACTTTAATTCTACAAGATATCGATGATTTGGTTTTTGCCGATCGGATATATTATTTTTGCAGCCAACATCACATAGATAAACGTCATACCATGACAACTGACGACAACAAACAAACGTCACATCAAGACGACGATAAACAAACGTCAGACTGTAAGATGAATAATAACCGCCATACGCACTGCACGACCGTAATCACATGCCGCACTCACTGCACCGGCTAGCACACTACAACAAGAAGGTACTTAAAACATAAAATAAAAAAAAACAAACAAACAAATGAAAACATAGAGCCTATGAAATAACCACTTTATTAAGGTAGAAAAAGATGAAAAAAGTGTTGTAAAAAAAAATTAGTAAAAAAATCTCCCCCTCCTTGCTTAACGGTCGAAAATAGCGTAGAGAAAATTTTGAGAGAGAATGAGATTAGAATATTCTAACACTTGAGAGAGGAATTTTTATTAATGAGTTAGAAATGAATAAAATTTGTTTGAAGTAGTAGGTAAAAATATATATACACTTCAAATGCTTAAAATGTTTTTGGAGAATATTTTTTTATTTATTTATTTTACCTCTGAATAAAGATTTTATCTTTTTTCTAGATAATAACAAATTTTGACAAGTGATTAAAATAGGAAATATAAGTTTCAAGCTCTTTAATAAAGACCACATTATATTATGGAATTAATAACACAAGGCACGATTAAATTGTATGTGAATATGTGTATTTAAGTTTCATTATTTTATGTCAAAATCAATCTTAACGCTTTTATAATATAATCTTCTTTTACGGGGAATTCTGATAAGGCAATATGAATCACCAAAAATAATTAAAAAAAGAAGCAAAGCTTTTCAAACCCCAAACCATTAAAACATGTGACATATCAGACAAAATAATCAAAACATGCAAAGAATAGTAACTGAGAGCACCTCTTTTGCCAGTTTAATCTGATTGATGATCTCGAACTCGATCCGAGATGCCTTTACCACTAATCACTGGATTAAAACTATTTATCAAAACACTGATTTACGCTTAACGGAACTGGCCGAGCGCAGTAAAGGTCAGTTGGCCGACTCCTGATTAAGCAATTCGTTGGACTATAGGCTCTGATCGTCTCGTCGGCAAGACGCCGCAAACCTTTTATGAAGGGATGCAGGTGCTACACCATTATCGGTTACTAAAAAGAAGCTACTACCATCTTAGCACCTGAGACCACATGAGGGTCAAAACGCTGGGACCACACCCAATGCCAAAGGAGGCTGTAACCAAAAGGGCTTCCTGACAGGGACCGACCTTACAGTCCCACACAGCGACGCCGAATTGGCGATCTTAGGTATTCCCGACCCCTGCATTAATCAAGTTTACTTTTCCCTTACCCTTGTCCAAGGGAAGATATACCCTCCGGCATCTCAAGCCCAACTCCCGTGGCCGAACTGGCCAAGACACCGCCAGCTCAGTCTTAACGCAATACCAAGAGTCACCATCGATGAGAGAAGAAGAAACGACCCTGACCCATGATGAAAATAACAATGAAACAAAATCACACCTAAACTAGCGCCCGGGGTCAAGATATACTGGAAGAAAACCAAGGAGATAAAGACAAACACTCCAGACACAAATGTAGTATGCTATCCAAGAAAGACAGAAGACTCTCTACACAAAAGGCCTTATTGTAAGACCGAGAGAGGAAGTCCAAACTCACAAAGGAAAAGGTCTCGTGATCAGAGGCACATGGCAGAGGATGTCTCATAAAGAAACAAAAGGAAAACCGGAAGGAATGGGAGAAATGGTTGAAAACCAAGAGTCACTAATATCTAAGACCAATGACTGACCAAGCTCCTAACTAACTGTACTCGAGGGACACGGAAATCAACTGATGCAGAATGCCATATTCTCATCACGCACACCGCATAATGCGGGTCGGGGCAATTGATAGTGTTTGAAAAATAAGGCTCACAGGCTCATTCGCCAGGCCCAAGAAAGATCCTAGCCCAACTAAACAGCCCACTGCTTAAACCCTAAAGGAGAGGTATCAAGAGACACATTCAGCTTTCGTGCCAACTCAGTAATGAAAACTTAATCCGGTCACCAAAGGCAGATATGTTATGGTCTCCCAAAGATAAGGGAAATATAATATATTGTCCATATAAATCAACCAAATCTCATCATGGCTTAAAGAAAAGAGGTTGTCACATCAACAAACCTGATTCAATAAGGAAGGAAGATCAATACAAATAACCCGTCTTTCTATATCCTTTACCAAACTGGATAATTTGATAATAAATCTCAAAATATCTCATCCAATTGAACGAAATCCTAGTCACCATCCAACCCGGTTGAACATCTACTATAAATACAAGGGGTCACCCTGACGGCAGGTCAAAATGGATACCCATGCATCTGCACTCAACACATTCACCCCCATGTTCTTTCTCAGAAAGAACCCACTAGGCATCTGAGGCGCCACTCGCGGCTCTCTCCGAATCCCTCTCTTCTTTCTGCCAGAAATGACTGCATTTCACTGCATTTATCCAGAGCCCGTAGTCCAACCCGTTAGTAATCCAAATGCCACCACCCTACACGCTCCGTTCCGGGCCCGCCAGCTGGAAAGCACCAACTTCATTAATATAAAGACATTTTCGCCTCGGGTCCTTCATGAAGAGATTTTTCAATTGGGCAAGCCCATAAACATTTACAAATTCAATGCAATTCCTTACAAACATACATTTATCCAAAATGAATTTAAGGTCGCATAACATAACATCCAAAATCGTATCTGAGGACAGGTACAAACTAATTTCGAGGTTGAACTCATTTGTTTACAAAACAATAACATGTCAAAATTCAGAGGATGGCTGTGATAATATACTTTCGCGAACTTTGAATGACTGTTCCCACCTCAACCTATTAACTCCACTCGGGCCATCACTCAGATTCACGCCATCGATAAAACAATACGTTAAACATTTTCATTTAGTGGTTCTATACAATTCCATTCTTTGTTTCATTTAAGTCAACCATGCAATTTACTTCAAACAAAACTTTCTAAATTTTTATGATCATACGTCAATACATTATATATGCTTATTTCATATACAATCATTATATTCATCGATCATTCCAACCATATTCATATAATCAATCACGAGTAACTAAATCATGCATTTCACAATGCCTTTCATTTCAATTTGCAATCATGCCTTACACCAATATTGTCAATCTCAAAATCAACGTCGCCTGAACCAATTTGAACCAAAGGTTTTCTGTAGATGCAAAGAGATTCAATCATCACACGATCCCACACAAATGCCAAGATAAAAACATCGGCTCTTATAAATATGTGCTTGTCCTACTGGGTCGTTGATCTGAGGACAATATCGCACGCTTGTTCAGAAGACGCGATCATGACTTATCGAGTACCAATTTATCCTTAATGCGAATTAAACAGCTTAATGATCACAAGATTTTGCTTCAATCCTTATAGCAAAAATACATAATGTTAATATGTACATTTGTATAAAACAAGCTCATTTTCAATACTCATGCAATTTTCATATGCAAACATTTCACAATCAATTTGTTCTAATCACTAAAACAAATCAATATGATTTTCTTATACATTTAGAACAAACATTTTTAAATCTTTAAACGAATAGAGAAAATAGAACAAACCAATCTATATCTTTCGCTCGTTTCAATTCGTCCTAGGTTAGGTGATCCACACTTTAAGAAAATCACACACTACATTTCTAGTAAATTAGCACTATTCACACTTAACTTGTTTGGGCGCGAGGTACGGTATGCTTTTCACTTAGTTTCATTCTTATTCGAACCTCCATTAGTCATTTATTGTGTGGTTCCTATACTATCTACGAATCATTTAACAATGTAAGGGTACAAAAATCAAGGCTGTTGGAAGCATCGAGATTGCAACGCTTTGATCGGCATCTGCCTGCATCTTTCATCACTAATGGGTACCTAAGATCTTACCCCGTTAACGTACCAAATCCTCTCTACATAATGGGTACCAATACCGACTTTGGGTACCCAGACTTTATGGTTCTCGCTCAGAAATGGCGTATTTTTGTCATATCTCACCATTTTTCTTCAATAAACCTCCAAATCCATCCTATATCAAAACCCACCATGGAATCCAATCTAAAACAACTCCAAAAGTGGTTCAAGATCAATAAAAACCCTTTGCTTGCTAGTGGCTTTTCCCCAAAATCAAATCACAAAAGATGAAGTTAGGGTTTTGTTTTCTTACCTTAGCCTCTTAAAATCTCCACTTCTAAGTTGCTTGATCACAAATGAGCAAGAAAATTGGAAGAAACCAAACAAAAACTTGATCTTCTTCAAGTCATATCTCTTCTCCCCTTTTCTCCTATCTTTGTCTCCCAAAAACAGGATTGCTCAACAATGAGCTCCCTTAGACGACTTTTGGTCTTAAATCACTCATTCTTCATAAGGCCTTGTTTGGCCACCAAAAATGCATTCTTTTGACTCCCAAAATGCTTTATAGCCTATATACTGCTTGCACTATAACTCTCTTTAATCACACTTAGACATTTATTCTTTATAACTTATGACCCTTAGGTTCTTTTTTTCACAAATTTCCAGCTTTGCCCAACACTTGGGTTAATTTACGGGTTCAATCAATTTCTCATTTTAGCATATAACATTTAATCATATGCTCACATATTCATTTCACATTTCACAATTTATTAGGCTTTAAAAACTCCAAGCTGACTCGGACCATACTCGAATATATATAAAAATTTATTATAATTTTTATTTCTATACATATAAGAAATCCATTTTAACAAGACATAATGTCTTTCATGTGTTGATATTATGGAGGCTCATTCACGTCTAGGAGGAAGACACCATTTTAATAATAAAAATATTTAGATTATTTTTCATAATAATTTCCTTAAATATATAATAAAATAATAAGTTTTTGAATGAATATTTTTTGGAAAAAAAATTGGATATTGACTTATTTATATGAGAAAAATTGAAAATATCTCATTCTTGTAAAATTAATATTACCTTAATCTATTTAGTAATACTTGGATATATATATATATATATATATATATATATATAAACATATATATATATATATATATGATTTAGTTTTAAAATAATAGCTCAGAGTCTGCAACACAAGCCCAAATGTCGCCAGGATTAAGGTTGTGCCCGCACAATGGCTCACCTTAATGATATCCTTAAACATAAGTCTAAAACGAGCTCAATTTTACTCTTCAAAAAGGTCAATATAATCACCAAGGCTCATGTTAAAGGAGTACCCAACTTCCTAATTAAATCTCTACCAATTAGTATAAGATATTTTCTAATTATTGCTCATCAATTATCCTCATTAATCTACTAACGAGCATGAAAAGAAAACTTCACCCAACCCGAGAAATATCCATCATCATCCAACTAGAAAGTTATCATGATCATCCATTATAAATACCAGCCACCCCCATCAGAAAAATGATAAAACTTCATTCCCTAAGCAACATCTTCCTTCCATCGAAAGAACTCCACTTAGGCATAGAGAGGAACCAAGCATCCCGACAATCCTTTTGTTTCTTATTTTAGCCGCAGGAGCCCGACATCCAGTCAATCTGACGGCCGATCAATCTAACACCAGCCCGAGCCTAATTTCACGAGGCATCATCGCCATGGCCATGTCTGTGGGAACGAAGGCCTTTACAAATAAAACCAACCTCCTGACTAATGGTATCAACCTCGAACACAAGTTATGAGCCCATGCCAATCCCCTCTAAGGATGCAAGACCAAAGAAGGTGACATATAGATAGCCGACCTCCCAAGGCACTCTAAAACTATACACGCTTAATACTCAACAAGATGAGACACTGCCTCACCAAACTAGTGTTTACGAGAGTCGGAGCACTCCACTACAAAATGTACACCCCATGAGGTAACGACAGTTCGAGAAGGTTGTAGGCACTATTCCCCAGTGAAGAAGAACACCTCGACCTCCTCGAAATCATGGATCGGGAGAAACCACCGAAAGCCAGGAACGTGGTCCCTACATTCCCCCTGGAGGAGAGGATCATAATGAAGGAATGCCTGATGGAAATGACAAAGACAATGAGCCAACCCCATCTACAGGCATGGTTGCAGGTCGCGTGGACATCTAACAAGAGCTCACCCATATGAAGCGAGCTTGCAGCGCGCGCAGCCCGCTTCCCATGGACGCTCGCGCAACAAATCAATCCCCGCTCATAATGTGGCATCGCGCATTTCCCTTCCAAAGAAAGTTCGTAATGTCGATCAAAACGCTCATGGAACGAAAGACCCCACAGATCACCTCACACATATAAGAACCGGGATTGAGCGTACTGATATCGTGACTCTATTACACGATGTGTGAGCCTTCAAGATATCACGCTAAAGGGCCCCAGATCGCCCGGTTTAACGTACTCTTATATCTTCAACTTCATCATTCATGTAGCTTCCATCGCATTCATCTCCCACTTCATCGAAGCTAGGACGTATAGGAAACCAAGTTATCACCTTCACCATAAAGTAACTCGCAGAGAGCCCTCGAGGTCATATGTCCGTGAGAGTAGATTCAATGCGAGTCATTAAAGGTAGATATTCCAGATTTAGAAGTTCTCTATCACCTCTTTCTTCATCGCAGATTAAGGAGCCGAAAGATCTTGATGTTTTATCTCAAAGAACCCTCAGGCAAGCATGGTCGAGGTGCTCGCCAAAACAGAGAAGTATATCAACGGCGAAGAAGCCCTTTTATCTAAGTAAAAGAGCAAGGGCGACAAGAAATGGGAACGAAGCCCCAAGAGGCAGGGAGACAAGGACAATCCCCGCGGAGGGACAGAGAAAATAGAGAACGATCTCCAAAGAGGCGAGGAATCGTCGCAGACCGACCGAGACCACCACCCGAAATGCAAGCAGCCAGTGATTCACCCTTTTCGATAATCCCACTCCCGACAAATTCCTCAAATGTCACAGTCCCACGGGCAACATGAAAAATTTTTAAGATGGCCATCCATGAGGTCGACCTGTGAGAAAGAGACAATACTCAACACCGTGAGTTCCAGGTATCACGGACACCGAACATGACCTCGCATCCAAATGAGGAACGAAATCGAGCACTGATCCGACGAGTATCTTCGCCTCGCTACGTGGCATGTATGTCGACCAAAAGTACCTACCACCACCACATCCAACCCTTACCAAGACTAATCGCTCGAGAGATCCATGTGATTCCTGAGGATTCATAGGGGCAGAACTGTACTGGGCCTGTGAAGGATCATTCGCAAAGACGATCCGGGAAACATTAGAAATACAAGCCGTATCCAAACTCCCTCGGCTGGATACTACCATAACCTTTTCGGACTCCCACATGGAAGGCTGTTAGCATCCCTATGACGATCCACTAGTGATAATGTGACACCCCCTATCCTGGCTCCTGCTACAACCCGGCCATCATTATTGAATACTCGTGGGATGTCGAGTAATCCGACACCATACTATCGTGTCCCCTTTGAGACCCATGATTTACTCGAAAACAGAGTCTCCTTCATCAGGAGTTCTACCTAAAAATACAAACTCAAAGAGCAAATTACATGCGACATGGCCTAATATTATACAACGACCACACTCAGTCCACATACGAGCAAAAATGGCCACATAGGCCCATTTATCCATACTCAAACATATGCTTCATGACTATAAAACCATAGTCCATAAGAGTTTACATTAATTCTCACTCTTATACAAATAAATAAAACCATATATATTTATAAAATATATATATATATATATATATATATATATATATATATATATATATATATATATATATATATATATATATATATATATATATAATGTGCCTACAATCCGCTTTCTTCTCAATCTCTTACCAAGGAAGTCATTGCCCACCGGGTAAATCGTCTTGTGACTCTGAAATGTGGTCCCACGACGAGCGTGAGCAAAGCCCAATAGCCGACACCTCCTAGCAAGCGGCTACTCCCCACCTGGGTGGCGCAGGCATGCAATGGTCGTGACAACTCAAACACACATCCAAGTGCACATACACATGTCTGTTCGAAGGTTCACATGCCATCAATGAGACCCGAATTAACATACCCTATGTACCAAGCTCACGGCCCACACTCAACATGTCAGTACATCTCCCAGTCACTCACCGACTCGTCTCAGACATACATGCATTTAGCCTAATGATAACCATCACTTGATACTAACGACCACACGAGCCTTCACCTGGCCCATTATCCAATGCAAGTGCCAATGCTAACAAATCCCAAGTCAATTCCACTTACCACACAACCTCGGGTCTATGATAAACATGACCGTGGTGTCTTTCTGGCAGGCAAATAACTTTTCTTGATCACACCGCGGCCCTCAGCCACCCATACGTAACTTTTCGAATCACACCACTGGGTCTTACACCCATGTCTCCAAAGCTTTTTACCGCAGGGGGTTAACACCCCTCTGCCTCCGCCCGACACATTAATTACATTTCTTTTTATGTTTTTAAACCGAGACATTTAACGACGTCATTCAAAGTACGAAACACTACTCCATTCACCAACACAGTGAATACTCAATACCATGCACCCACACCCGACTGACGCAATGCGACCGCATATGAAATGCATGATGCCAATGCATTTTCCTTCACGTTATACGATATATACGAGCGCCATACGAACATTTACATACCATGGACAATTCTAATTTTTACATATAATTGACATCCATGCAATCCATGTTAATACATCAATAGTACATATTAACATGATTTTCATATCACAACAAATATGTTATTTGATATTTACAACAATAACACATAAATGGCCCGAATCTCGGACCCACATAAAACAGTGGCACCTTCGTCTTCACTGCCACCACCGAATTATTGTGATACCAAAACACACCACAAAAACCCAAAGACATCGCCCTGGATCACAAAACTAATCTCAACATACCAGATCAGCCTAAAATATTCCCTCGAAAAATCCTGGCCCGCAACAATCCTGTAATTAGCCTGAATCAGGCGAAATGTGTCCCAAAATTCTAAAATTCTTACCTTGGCCCAAAAATTTGAGGATCGAAATTTACGTTTCACTACTAAGCCAATCCCAATCCATTAAATGGCCTTAGGTTAGAAATAACACGAGTAAGAAAATTCTCCTACCCTCGTGGAGTTTGGACGAAACTCCAAGATTGCACCCACTAGCCTCTCATCGTAATCAACTTAAGTTTCCGTCCGATTAAACTCCATGGGCCCCGATTTCGTAAATCGAGAAAGAAACGAAAGAAAAAATAAAAATAAAAATTCATATCTAACGCTCTCTCTTTGTCTGCTCCTCACCTCCTTTTTTTACTTTTATTCTTCTTTTCTTTATTATTATTATTAGCTATTATTTCGTGATATATGATTCATATTACTTCATTCGGTCCGCTTCGTCTAGCACTTATTTCTTTCTTTTCTACCAATTTATTTTAAATGAACTTAGCCTAAGTCATTTTTCTAATTTCCGAGATTTTCATAAAAATCTCGCCTCTTTAAAGTCATCGACGCTTTATCACCGTAAAATCATAAAAATATTCTCATTGGTCTCATAATTCAATGAAACTTTTCTTCGGGGTCACTAGATTTCCTTCGTAAGACTTAATTTAATCTGTGATACCATTTCACATCCGAAATCTAGAAAATTTTTTGTTTTCAATCGAAATTACCATTTTACCCTTTTTCGAAAATCTTGATTTCTGTGGTTTCATAGATAAGGGCGGTCGTGAGCCACAAACAAATCCATTGTGGTCCCCATCGACAATGGAAGTCACGACATTATTATCTTCAGATCGCCTTTTGACAAAATGGGCATTGAAAAGAGGAAGCTAGAACCAAATTTCAACGCCTACCTACGTGGGATTCCCTTCCTGAGAAAGAGCGCTACCGGGTCGATACAACCAGTGCTCACTTGAGACCCTATGCTGGGTTACAACAGTCAAAGTAGCGATTTCATAGTAGATGCCCTGGGCCACTTACATCATGTTGATCAAGGTGCCCTCTCTCAATATTTTCATATGGTCATCCCTCTCACCTATCACATGATAATAAATTCCAACCGCAAATGGAGTAGAATGGTTCGAGGAAACCACGCGTAGCCACAGGAGCAGCATCAAAGATCAATGAAACAAAAAATGGTCGACAACATCTACATTGACGAGCTCGACATGCGAGATGAGGTAAGCAATCGACTGCTCGTAAGAACTGTGAGCTCAGACAAACTTGACGACCAAAACTTGCAACACCTCATCTACAGGATCTACGGCTAAAGACGCTTTAAGCCTCATCCACTCTGCAGCGCGCACGGAGGTGTTCGCTTGGAAGCAAGAATAAATGGGCAAAATCGACCTGCAAGAACACCACCACAGCCGACCTACCCATCCTTCAAGCCGCCATAAAAGGAGTTTCGCCCTAGAAAGGCAGAAGGCAATTAATGAAGAGGTCGGCAAGATCCTCAGCGATGCAACGTGGGAGTAGAATATCCCAGTCAGTCACAGAACGTTGTTCTCGTCAAAAAGCAACCCGAAATGGCGACTTTCAGATCTATTTCACAGATATCAACAAGGCCTCTAAAGATACCTTCCCTTACTCTCGATCGACCTCATATTACGCCACAACCGGCCATGAACCTCACCATTGACGCTTATCCGGTTATAACCAAATCAGATGGATCCCAACGACCAAGAGAAGACCTCATTCAAGCATGGCAAGGAACTCATCAAGTATCTGCAATGCCTTCGGGATCAAGAATGCAGAGCCACTTACCAAAGGTTGCAACAAGATGTTCCGTATAAAATTGGCGTGATCTAAGGGAGGTATATATGTGACGACATGTCGGGTAAAATCGCTGGCTGGGTCGAGTTCAGACATAACCCACCTGCACGAGGTGTTCCAGTCCCGAAAAGCTACAACACGGGTTAAACTCAACCTAAATGCGTCCTCTTGAGTTCCACCTTAAAGTTCTCTACTTTTATGTCAACAAATGAGGAATAGAAGTAAATCCAAACAAGATAAAGGTTATTATGTCAAGAGTGCCGCCACCTTCAAACATTAAGGAAATCTGGCAGTTACCGATCGAAGAATAGTCGTGTTGAGCCGCTTCGTGTCCAAGGCCAGCAACAAAATGTCACCCTTTCTTTCAGGTTCTGAAAAAGGCCTTCCAATGGGATGAACACTGCAATGAGGCATTCACGGCGCTCAAAACTTACCTGAGCTCTCCCCCCGTTCTAGTAAGCCCTTCCGAGGGAGAACTCCTCACCCTCTACCTAGCCATTTCAGACTTCTCAACTAGTGCCGCCTTGGTCAGAGAGCGGGATAAGGTACAACAACTAGTATACTATTACAGCCAAGCTCTGAGAGGAGCAGAGGGAAGATATCCAAAGATGGAGAAGCTAATCTTAACATTGGTAACTACATCCAGAAAGCTTCGACTTTACTTCCAAGCTCATACCATCGAAGTCCCAACTGAATATCCGACATAAATACTACAAACTAGAAACTCTGGGGATCGATAAAGTGGGCTATAGAGCTGAGTGAGTTCAGACGGACACAAACCAATGACAAAGAATAAAGGGCGACCTTAGCAGATTTATCATGAAATTCACTTACCGGCAGCCCGTCGGCTACCTAACGAACGCCGACCTCCCCATCCGAGGTCAATCTCGTGATCTGGGCCGCGACCCAAGGAAGCGGTGCATGATCCCGACCTCTCCAGATGATAGACGGAATACGCCTCAAATTTTGTTTCCAAGCCTCACAAGGAGGCCGAATACGAGGTCATAAATAAGCTTAACTCGCCCACTCCATGGAAGCCGATTAACCTGCATGATGTTGACTCCTAATCAGAAAAATAGATAGGAAGACTCCTTACCAAGCCAGAGGCGAGAAGATGATCCCGCACTTCAAGAAGGTGCGAAGAGCGTTTAGTGTCTATATGAGTTTAGTGTTAAATACGTAATTAAGAATATAGAATTCTCGAACATGCCTGCAAACTAGCAAATACCCCACAAGAAGACCGGCACTGCACTCGATACCCGTCGAAAGCACCTCAACCCTAGTAAACATCAACAACAGAGAAGTCTCCCCTGTGATGACCGAAAATGAGTTTGACAGACTATAGGGATTACTAGTAGAAGGAATATCAGCTATGACCCAAAGGAGGCATCCAAGCTCAAAGCAAGGTCAACAAGATTCACCATCATCGGGGGACCCTTTATAAACGAGTTTCACCCACTCTTAAGTGCGCAAGGGAAGACGTCAATTGGTATACTCATAGTGGGAGTACACGAAGGCGTCTCGTGGCAAAACTACACGAGCTCTGACCTTAGCAAGAAAACCTCGCAGGTATTATTGGCCCACAAGAGCTCAAAGACACAACATAACCGCGTGGGTCAAAAAATGGCTGCTCATGTGAGCATGCCAAGATCTCTCATCTCCCATCTGAGCTGCTGACGTCAGTCACAAGCCCCGGGCCTTTCCAAAGACTGGATCATATCGGGACCCTACCCACTGGAAGCGGGCCAATGCAAGTTTAATACATCAGGGCGGGACTACTTTACTTCAAGTGGGCCAGGCCGAACCCTAGCAACAATCACATAACAGAAGGTAATGTGAATCTCGTCTCTAGCTCTAGTATGATGTGCTCGGGATCCCGAGGTCCCTCGTATCTAACAATGGGAACATCGATTAACTTAAGTTCAGTGGATTTCTACGAACTCCTAATCAAGAACTACTCATCCCACCACATCCATACAACGCAACGGGTAAGGTAAGTCACTATAGGACTCTAAGGCAACACAAAGACTAAATTAGAATATCTAAGGGAAAATGGGTAGAATACCTCGCCGAGGTGTTATGGGCACATAGAACTACGTGCAAGTTAGCAACTCAAGAGACCCCATTCGCTTTGGCCTTTGGCACCAAAGAAGTAGCTCCTATCGAGGTCGGACTAAAGTTGCCAAGGATTGAATTCACAAGCACCGAACTCAACGAAGAGGTTCTTCGCCTAAACCTAGACCTCCTAGAAGAAAAGCATGAGGCCTCAAGCGCAGCATGATAATCATAGAAAGATGATCAAGATGCCATGATCAAGGGTCAAAACCCAAGAGCAAAGCCTAGCGACCTAGTTCTTAAAAAAACTCTACCAAGTATGAAAGACCGCACATGTAGAAGTCGGGACCCAATCGGGAAGGGCCCTATATCGTATCCCGCTTTTAGTCCATCAACAATCACTAACTCCGAACATAAGAAGGAAAACTCGCCCCAATTAAGGGAATCCGAAAGACCTCAAACAATTCTACCAATAAGATCTCGAATGTAGTCTTTTAATAAAGTATCCAAAGTTTCATTTCAAATAATAAATTTATGTTCATTTTTAGCCGTTTAATATTATCAGGTCAAAAGTAAGTCATAATGATAAAGCAAGGAGCTCGGCTTGGAAGGGCCTGGGAAAATTATGCATCATAGAGTGCAAAAACGAATGTTTTACAAAGGATTGTTCTTTATTTCAAAGGAGTTACAGTTAATACAGAGAATTACAATCAGCAAAGTCGTTCTCTACATCTCAGAAAATTACAATCAGCAAAGCCTTTCTCCGTCATTCTCTACATTGCAAAAGGTTACGGTCGGCCAACCTTAGTCAAGGCAAAAACCAAAAGAAAGGGAAAGAGAAAAGGGATAATGGAGGAGGCGGGACTTAAAAACATTCCCCCTGAGCGCACCGCCTCAATGCCTCTACCCGGGCCTAATTACTGGGTAGATTAAGGAATAAATACAACTCCCACAAGGGGAGGAACTAGGAAAACACAACTCGTATAAACTACCGAACGCCGACTTACGATCACTCAGACAAACTTCGTGGCAATGACACCAAACTCAAGCTTCATTATAACAACTCCAACCATCATAAGAGGGTAGAAGGTCAGACGGAGATGACACAAACCTCAAGAAAGGCCATCACGAGAAGAAACTGAACGCCCGGGAAGCCACGCGCAAATCTGCTCTAATTCTCCAGATCCGCATTAAACCGTGCGCTTTCCAGAAAGTAGCGAAGACAAAAGAGCCAAAGAGTCATGTAGCTCAGTTTTAAAGAAAGTCAGCCTCACAAGGAGCCATGTAAATTTCGCATCGCGCGCCGCGCGGGTTCGGGCCATCCCACAGTCGGTTGCGCAGCCCATTTTGGTGAGCTAGTCGTTTAAAAAGGCGCACAACCAAGGCCAAAGTAGCCCACTCACAAATCGAAAGTATCGAGGCTCCTAGCTTACTTCCGCTTCGAGTCAGCCAGCCCAAAATCGAGCTTTTGCCTCCTGGCCGCTGAGTTTTCAAAATGGGCCACTTCGTCTTCCGGGCTATTCTAACCTTTTTTGCCATAAGCTCAAACCGAAATGCTTGCCCTTGGCTATCGTGGCCTTGAAATGTGAGCTCTAAAATCGAGCTTTTTGGCTTCGGGCTGTTCGCTCGAAAGCGCTTAAACTCGCAACCGGAAGTTGCCTGCTCTCACATTTCGCTGAAATACGTAGCCAAAATTGAGCTTTTTCGCTCCTAGCCGTTTCGCCTTGATGTGTTATTTCGAAGTTTTCAAATGGCTTACTGCCTTTCTAGTTATTTTGCTCTTTCTAAGGCAAGTGAGCTCTCAAATTGAGTCACTAGGCTCTGGCTACTCGCTCACAGCCGCTGGAGCTTCAAATCAGAGCTGGCTCCTGCAATTATTCTCTCGCTTTAAGCCGCTGAGCTCTTTCAAATGGGCCACTTCGCCTCTCGGGCTCTCGCTTTTTGAAAGCAGCTTAGCTCGCGAACCGGTTCGCTGAAGGCTTTAGCTACTCTGTCAGTCACGAGCTCAAAAATCAGCTTTTTAAGCCCCGGCTGCTCTCCCGGGGTTGTCGAGCTCAAAATGGGCCACTTATACTCTAGGCTATTTTGCCTTTCGGCGCTTAAGCCTCGCAAACTGTCAGTCACATCGCTTTCCGAAATACGAGGCTCCAAAACGAGCATTTTGGCTCGGGTCATATATGCCTTTTCGGGGCCGTTGAGCTCTTCAAAATGGGTCACTTTGGCCTTCTAGGCTATTATGCTCGGCAATTAAGCTCTGAAATCGAGCCATCGTGAAACCCTACAAGAGTAATCTAATTCTTCAAAAAGGGTAATGGTACTTCGATCAAAATCCAAAATTTTTCGATCTCGATGATGAAACTGACTTCACCGCTGAATCGCTCTGCGGAAATCTAGCTACCACGTCGACCCCGTCAACCCAAGACACGACTCCCACGCTGAGGCACCAGTGCCTGGGTGTCAGATGATTGTACCAGAGAGACATGCTGTGGATGCGGACAAAAGTCACCTACTACACGTAATTCCGCTGAAAAATGTCGCGATGATTGAAATAGAGATAGAGATAAATGGTTTGCACGAGTCATAGAAACAAAAAGGCCCTTTAAGTCAAATTAAAGGATAAGGATGGAATTGGCTTTAAAAGATTAAAAATATATTAAAATAAGACTTCACTTTCCATTGCCAATGGAAAACGCAATGGCGTAGAGAACCGCTTTTGCAGAGAAAAGCCAAGAACTTTTCTTGTGATTTCTGCCGGACCATTTGCTCATTCGCCAAGCAAGGTCGATTTACATATGCGGCTAATGCAGGACATCGATTTTGTGGAGTTTCGACAACTCTAAGAGGTAGGGGTCTTTTCCTACTTGGTTTATTCTTTGGCTAAGAGTCATTTTAATGGATGGGGATTTGTTAAGGCCTGGATGGCCGTGTTTTCGATCTCAAAATATTTGGACCAAGTGAAGAAAATCCCTAGAGTGGTCGTGAATAGTGTCGAGACCTAGGTTCTTTATTCATGATTTGTGTGTGATTTTTGTGTTGGGTGATTGAAAATGAATTGCTTGAATTGTTTATTGCTTTATGTGACTAATTTTGATGTTATTGCTATGAATTGAATGACATGTAGTTAGTATGTGAATTTGTTAATATATGCATGATTTATATATTAACATGAATTGTTGGAAATGGCATAATGCATTCCATATGCCCTTGGGGCACCAGAATGGTAGGTGTGAGTGCATGACATGAAAGAAAATAAAAAGGAAAATGGTTGTGAAAGGAATTTCAATGGAAGATTTTCCGGAGAATTGAGTTGGGAGATTGTCTAACAATTCACGTCGGAACTGAATTGCCGGAGAGTTATCCAACAAATTCGCCTCGGAAGGGTTGTCCAATAGATTTTACCGAAACTCGGTAGTATGTTTTTGAGAACAAAAATCTTTTGTTTTGAAAATAGTGTTTTTCCCACATTTGACTTAGGCATGTGTGAGGGAGTCGGTGAGGACTCGAGACATGGGATTGGGCATGTAGACATTCAAGTAGGATCATGAATTTGCTTGAATGTGTTTGGTTGCAATTACATGTGCACTTAGGTGGGGAGTAACCCATGTAGGGCTTGAAGGCAAAGCTTGGCTGGAGCAGCTCGATTTTAGACTCGGCGGCTTAGAAGGTAGAGTAGCCTAGGAGCTGACAACTTGGTTTACATGAGGCTTAAGCGCTCAGAGCGGGAACAGCCAGAGCGTTGATTTTGGGCTGATGGCTCGAGAGAGCCTGATAGCCGAGAGACCCGGTTGCGACGCTGAATCCCGAGGGGTTCATTGACGCGCCCGACTGTGGAATACACATGTCTCATATCATGGGATATTACATGGTAAAATAAATGCACATTGGCCCATACATCCATACTCACTAAAATGCATCAACTATATTACCATAGTTGAGGATTAATACATCACTCTTAATCTGACATGTTTTGATTGTAATAATTCATACATGTTTTACAAAAGATGAAATCAAAGCCACATGTCGGCTTTCTTCTCAAAAGCGGCCTCTAATGAGCGTCATCTTCCTAAACACTCCACATTGCACGAAATGTCGAAAGGCAAAAGCGACTCGAGAATCCAAGCTCAATTTTGGGGCTCGATGACTCACGAAGGCGGGTAGCGAGAGCCCTCAGTGGCTCGGTTTGAGCTTAAGCTGCCAGGCATAATAGCCCAGAAGGCCAAAGTAGCCCATTTTGAAGAACTCAACAACCCAAAAAGGCCGAACAGCCCAGGAGCCAAAAAGCTTAGTTTTGGGAGCTTAGTAGCTCGAGAGAGCCTGTGTGAGACCAGTGCTTTCGGTTCCTAGCTTAATTGCCCGAAAAGCCGAACAGCCCGGAAGCGAACTGACTCGGTTTGGGAGGCAACAGCTCCAAACGATCGGGGCCAAGCGGCTCCCGATTTGGCAAAACCACGTAGCGCGGGTGAAGGGTACCTGACTCGAAACTAGTCATACCACCGCTCGACTACTTCTGAAAGATGAATAAGCTGGAAATTTATGGTATGAACCAAAATAAAGAGCGATAAATCTCTGCATATCGACAAAAAAGTCGATAATCAGAAGCAATACCATAAAAATCGGGCTCAAGCGCTCGGAAATAGCGAGGTTAAAATAAAAAGCTAAGCGCGAGGTCGAACCTGAACTCACAGAAGTAGGAGATTGAAAATGAAACCTCGGTGGGCAAGGCGGGAGAGGCGGCCTCAGAAAGGGCTTGAATCATCGAGACGAGGGGAGAGCAGGTCGGAGGCCACAAAGTACTACTCGGCTTCCACGTCGGCCTCAGCAGTCTTCAGCCTCCTCGTGAGATTTGGAAATTGAACTCTAGTTTAGAGAAGCTCACAGAAGCCACATCTTTGAGGCAAGCCACCGGAGGCCATTGGATGTAGGCTGTCAGCCCGGGCTCTGCTATCACTTACGTCCCTCTCGCTAACGAAGCCTCCGCCTCTCGGGTCCCCACGAAACTAGAGCTCCTCTGTCGAAGCTCTCCTTAGAAACTCAAGCCTCAAAGCCTCTTAGTGAACCGGTCAAGCGTTAGCCGGCTTTTACGCGGAATCACATAATGACACACCCAGCTCCTCTACAGCCTTGGCCATGACTACGTCCTCATGAGCCCTCGAGTTCTTAGAGCCTTGTTTTCTTTATCCTCGGCCCGCACCCTTGCCATCGAAGTATGCTTCAAGTCAGACTTGTGCTTCACAAGCTCCTCAGTTAGATCTTTTATCTGAGCTCGAAGGCCTGCCTTCTCGGAGGTCAGGGAGGCAACCTTAGCCTTATAAGGAATTCAGCCACAGTGGAGTCCTCGAGTAGGCTGGCTCTCTGCAGGGCTCTTCCACGTAGGCCTTTTCTGAAGAACAAGCGGGAAATCAATTAACAGCATGGAGAAGCGATGAAATGGACGGATAAGGTGCTTGGACGTACAGAAGCGGCTCCCTAAAGCGAAAGAGCAAGAGCGTCCTCAACGGACAGGGCGTCCACCTTCTTGAGGTCGGAATCTCGAAGAATGAAGGAAACAGCCCTAGTGGCGAGCTCCACATGAGAAAGAAAAGAGTCCTCATCCCTCATAACACCAAAACGACCCCTTCCCACATCATCTAGCATTGGAAGGAGGGGGGGTGGGGTGGTGGCTCGGCACACCGTAGGACTCCCGGGCTAGAAATAGGAAGAACCTCGAGGGGGGCTCGGTAGCCACTCAGAAGAATCTCATTTCAGATAATAAACAAAGGTGAAGAAGAGACACCCACCTTTAAGGTCTTACCCAGACGAGGGGTCGACCTCGGGAAGCACGAGTGTACGCTACGCTCCTTCTTGTTGCCGGTATTACCTCCGCTCTAGGACTCGAAGCTCTCCCAGTGGGCTTAGTGATAAGGGCTCGGCGAGAAGGCGAAGAAGACTTTGAGATAAGGGTAGAGAAGGCTTCATGGAAGGAGGGAGATGGCCTCGAATAGGAGTCGTGCGGGCTTGCGTGTGGGCAGGTGAAGGAATATCTGACCTAATGAACTCGGAGTACACGTGGGTGGCACTTAACCGACCTCAGCACCTCTTCGTCCTCAAGGCTAAGACAAGCGCACACGAAAACCACACAGCGAATCAAAGTTAGAGACACCCGGGACTTAGAAATTATGGGTGGACGAGGAGAACTCATAGGTTCTGGGGGTGGTCGAAGTCGAGAACGGCAGAGTGTGTCTTCTAGATCAAACGGGATTATATTCCCAATTGCGGCCACTAACAAAAAAGTAGCGTTCCTTCCAGTATTTATGGGAAGGTGGGATGTCGGAAGTAATCAGCCTAGCATTGGACCTCTTAGAAATGTATAAGAAACCTTCCGCATACTGTTTTACATTGAAAAGGTCCAGTAATAAAGCTAGAATTTGGGAGCCCCAGGCCTTTATCCACTGAAAGTAGCGAGAGGGCCAGCAAGACTCCCCCAAGTTGGGAAAAAGTGAAATTTGGGCATATGTTGAAGTCTTGAAGACGCACTTGAAGAAAGGGTGCGAGGGAAGCGGAGACCATTCTGAGAGGCCTCCTCGAAAAGCGGAGCCATCTTAGGAACATGGAAGACGTAAGGGGTGAGAAAGTCTGGGTGCCAAACATGGATACCAGCGGGAGGCCCTGCTTAGTGGCAAAATTTTCCTCATAGGAAATTTCCGACCCAGGAGCTAGGGCCTGACATCCGAACACCTCATGACAACCCTAAGATATTTTGATCCGGTGGGGTACCTGATCTCGCTAATCCTCTCTTTACCCTTGCCAGGCAGAGGGGGATGACCTTGTGGAGCCACTGTGGGCAATGGGAGACCACCGAGACCCACCACCTACTGTTTCGGGTCGGATCCTCATTGGGCTGCCTCACATGTGCGGGCGAGCCAGTGGACCCAAAAGAAGCATGCATGATTGGACGAAGGTAAAGAAGGGCGAACTAATGACAAAAGAGGCTCCAAACACATCCAAACAGCCCAAAGGCCAAGACGGGGAAAGCTAAAAAGAAGAAGAAGGAAGGCGTGCAGGGTTATGGAAAACAAAGAAAGCTTGATCCTCGGAAGCGAGGCGACAAAATCGATTAGGCGGCCAACCACACAGGGCGTTTGAAGGAGAAATCAAACTCGTAGAGGAAGAGGACTCGAAACGAGAGGAACACGAAGTAAGCTACTTGAAGGATGTCCACACTAAAAATGTCGAGGCAATGGTGATGATTATGCGCGAAAAATTGAAAAGTCGTCATTATCACAAGATGTTTGGCCAATAATGCAATCAAACCATCCCAAGTAGCCACATCCGTCACTGATCAAGTGAAAGCAGTGCAACCCTTACTTTTATCTTTCCAAAGCTGCCAGAAATTTGGGAGACAGTGATTGGGTTTTAAAATAATAGGCGCACGGGCGGAACCTGAGCCCGATGTAAGGCTTAGAGGAGATTAAGGGACGGACCAATCTGATGGCTAAGCCTTAATGATATCCCACAAACATAGGCCCCAGCGAAGGCCCAATTTACCTTGAGGAGAAAGTGTCATTATAATCGAAGCCCCAGGGCCCGTATTAAAGGAAAGTGCAAAACCCCCTTCAATTAAATCCACCAGATTAGGAAGTAAGATATTTTCTAATTGTGCTGGATTAATTATCGCATTAATCGATTAACGATAAGGAAGAAAATCCTTCACCCAATGGGAGAAATATCAGTATCATCATCGATTAGGAAAGTTATCATGATCATCCATTATAAATGCGAATTAAGCGTGATTGAAGATGCGCCTGAAACTTCATTCCCTGGCGGTTGATCTTCTTTACGAGAAAGAATGAAGCTTAGGCATGAAGAAAGGCAATGGGCGATCCTCATGATCCTTTTGTTTCTATTTGGCGGAGTCGACATCCAAAGTCTCGACCCGATTTCGGTTGAAGTAAGCATCATCAATATATATATATATATATATATATATATATATATATATATATATATATATATATATATATATATATATATATATATATACACATATAGTTTTCAAGAATTATAACTTTACCATTTATAATGTTTTAAAACTATATCTTTTTGGAATGTTTGTTTAATAAAAAGTAAAAAATATAAATAAATACAAAATTTTGGATTTCCTATTTAAATTTAAATTATTTTTAAAAATAAAATTAGTCATAACCTTTAAAAATAAATATTTTTAAAGAACTTGGATAATATCTCAGCGAATATTTTTTTATAATAATATCTTTAAAATTATTAACATCTTTATAAATATTTAAATTATTTCCATAATAATTTTGGCCAAATATATAATAGAGAATAATTTTTGAATAGATATTTTGGGGAAAAATCTGGATTTGACTATTTATATGAGAAAAATTTTAGAAAATCTCATTTTTAAGACTAATATATATATATATATATATATATATATATATATATATATATATATAGATGCCTTGAAAAACAAGGTTGTTTGCAAAATATATATTTCAAATTATTTTTAAATAGATAATATATATTAGTTTCAAAATGTGAGATATTGTAATTTTTTCTCATATAAATAAGTCAAAACCGGTATTTTTTTCCAAAAAAATACCCATTCAAAAAATTATTATCTCATTATATATTTAACAAAATTATTATTAAAATAATTTAAATATTTATAAAGATGCTAATAATTTTAAGGATATCATTATAAATAAATATTCAATGAATAATATCCAGAAGCTTTGAAATATTCTTGGGGTTATCACTAATTTTACTTTTAAAAATAATTTAAATTTAAATAGGAAAAATCAAGTTTATCATGTCTAGCTTAAGAGGTAGAGCTTTCCAAGGGATCCTAGGTTCAAGTCTTAGTAGGGTTAGTTTATTATCTTGAAACTAAAAGTGTATTAAAAAAAGAAAAATAAAATAATTTTATTTATTTATATATATTTTTTACTTTTTATTAATCTAACAATGAAAAGAGATATTATTGACATAAACATGTCAATGAGATGGTTGAGGTCTCTTTTAATTTAATTAGTGGTTTTAAGTTCGAACATTAGGAATGTAATTGTATTTTAAGGTAGAACTTTACTGCCATTTTCAGGCTCATATGATATTAGTTTGGATCTGATATGATTTAAAAGCGCTTTCCATGCGTATATGAGCCACTCCACTTATAACACTTAATGGTCGGACAAAAAAAACATTCAAAAGAGATAGTTTTAGAAAATATGGATATTAGAAATGGTAAAATTGTAATTTGTTCTTTTGTATGGAATCCATTTGCATCGCCTTTCCTCGCCCTCCCTGAGTGTCTCACTTCTTGAATTCTGCAAGCAAACCCGTCCACACGAAACAGTGTTTGATAAAAAAAAAAAAAAAATTGATGCGTGGGAAGAGATGAGTAACAGTGCTGGTGCAAATTGGCTTTTACTACAACTATGCAGTTGTATGTTTAAAACAATGTCTTACTCAAGGTCAGATATATCGGAGGCTCTCGTATATCAGTATTTTGTCGATTATTCATTTCAATAAAATGGAGTTCTTTCTTTAGAAGTTAGATCAGCTATAAAGGTTCAATATCACATTCATTAGGTTACAGCCTCTGATACGTTAAATTTAGGCAAACTTTGTAATATATAATTACAAATTTTAATATATTGCCTTTATTATTTATGAATGTTTTTAATAAGATTTATGAATATTTTTAATCATTGCAATAACTAAATATAAATATACAAATATATAAAAATATTGTATTCTATTATATGTTGTTGTACAATTACAAAATTTCAAAAAACTATTGAATAAAATATTTTGTATAAATCATATAAAAATAATTTATTTCTTAATTAAATATATTTTAATAAAAATAATTTAATTTTTTACAAACAAATATAAATATAGTAAAAGAATGTCAAAAAAAAAAAATCTAATCTAATTGATATGATCATTCTCTATGTTTTCAAATTAATTTTGATATTTAACTTAAATATATTCTTAATTTTAAATAATTTTTAATTACCAATATTTATATAAAATTATTTATCGATATATCTCCGATATATCTATAAAATTCAAATATCGATATATCCATAAAAACCGATATTTTTATCCTTAGTCTTACACCATTCCTTATTATTAAATATTTATTAATTAATTTAAAATCATCTTATACATTTTTTAAGACAAAAATGGCAAGCATTACAAGAGAAAAGGAAGTAGAGAGCATACATCCTCTATTTAAACAAATGATTAAAAAAATGATTAGATGACACATCATACCATCGACTTGCGTTTCAGATAGTTGCATCTTGATTGCATCCCCACACATTGACCATCATGATTTTTTACGACCTTTTTGTACTTGCAGGAGAATTCAATGGCCTTGTTTATATCTCCTTACCTAAAGGTATGTATTTTCAAAATGAAATATTTTCCATTGAAAAAAAAAACAAAAATTTACAAATTTTTTTTATTAAAATAACATGTTACTCATCAAATTAACTTTATTTATTTCTACTTTTCATATCAGTGCTTATTTTGAATGAAAATGAAGCTAATGTTGCTAAACATTGTATACCTGATGTACCAGCAAAAAGGTATTCACTCTTTCTATCAAACCATTCTTTATATAATAACTTCTTTTATTGTTTTCATTTAATAGGATATCAATCACATTTAGGAAATCGGATAAAAAAAAACTACAGCCTCCCAACTCTCCTCTCCTCTCTTTTAGAAATTCTAGTTGTTTCTATTCTTTCTTTTCATCCCCTTAGAAAGAAGGAATGGTTTATCTTTTTGTTTTGAAATCATTTCGTTTAACTGTTTTGTTAAACAATTTAAAACTACATCGATAAAATGGTTTCTTTCATCCGATTTGAGTTTTTATTTGATTTTTTTTTTTTATCGTCGACTTGTTACAACATATGATTATGTTGTAGTATGATGGTTGATTTGTTCATTGGTTTTCATGTGGGCAATTTAGATGGCATAATTATTTCGATTAGGTAGATAAGTCATATCAATTCCTATTCGTTAGTATGCATCATAAGATATGAAATCTTATGTATTCTAGACATCTTAAGATTGTTAATTATGTAGATTTTGAATCGTTTCTTCCTACTATTAACATCTAATGTTTTTATCACTTTGGTTTTTGTGTTTGAATATAATGTATTACTGCTTTGAATTAATGAAATTTCCTTTTTCAAGAAAAAAATAAAAATAAAAAACTAGATGAAACAAAAAATTCCCATACAACTACACTACAGACCTAGTCTTTTCTACCTCATACCTCTCAGACATCATCAATTGCCAAAAAAACAAATATTCTAACCAGTGTTGTAGCTCCATTCAACTTGAGAACTTCAAAACTCAAAGATGCATAAACGCAAAAATACGTAAAAATAAAATTTTTCTTGAGTAAGATTTCTTTTATCATTCACTTCTGTTTCATTTATAAAGATTAAATGTATTTTACATACTAAATTTGATTCTTCTAACATTGAGAACGCTATAACCTGCCCGTTCAAATGCAAATCACTCCTAGTATATTAAAAAATGGGGAAAATACAGTTTAAATCTTAAACTTTTGAAATTGTTGTATTTATATTTTATATCAAGAACAAAAAAACTTATTTTTTAAATATATCAACTTCCATTTTAATTGTTATTCTAGCCTTGGATAACCCAAACCTAAACCATGACCTACGTGACAACAACAAACGACATCGTTTTGTATCGTTGAAGAAACAAACCACGTCATATAAAACGACTTCATTTGGAACAATGATTTTTTATTTTCACATTTTTATCCTTTATAAAGAAACCCTAAATTTTTACTTTTTGATTTCTAAAATCCCAACCTTCCCTGTTAGGGATTTTTTTTAAAAAAAAATCAATAAATAAACAAAAGTTGGATTAACTTAAAATTATTTTCAATAGAATATTTGAAGAAATATTTTCAAATTTATGACACTTTTTATCACATTCAAAGATTTATAATTTTCAAATAAAAGAAAATTAATTTTAAAATATAAAAATACAAAAAAATAAAATAAAATTTACATCACTTTTATCATATTTTAAAATATAAAAAAATTTATCAAATAGAAATTCAATTTTATAAAATTATAAAAATACACATTTAATACAAATTCAATTTGTTTTCGTTTTTTTTAATTTATAATTAATATTAGGTAAATTCAAAAAATACCTTTTACATTAGTTCAGTTCCATAGAATTTTGTGGAAGAATTGCAAAATAAAAATTGAAGAGACAGTTAGCACATAATGTGGCAAGAAATGTCATGCATGCATCAATAGATTTGTTACCACCTTGTTGTAAGATTTTAAAAGTGAATCGAAAATAAATAAATAAATAAATAAAAATAAAATAAAATAAAATAAAAAAAGCTGTAAAAGTGAAAAAGAACCTTACTAATAGTGTAGCACACTAGAAGCAAGGAAGTAGATTCCTTTGGCCTTTATTCTTTACTTAACAAACATGCAAAGGGTTTCCTAAAGAACTAAAACTAAACCACCAATCCAACCAACCTATTCTCTCTTGTGCAAATGGCAAACTCGGCCATCCCCGCCCAAGTGCAGCAAAGCATGAGCAATCCAATAATGTTGGCATCGCTGATTGACAATCCAATCATGCATCGAATTCATTCCACACATGCTCCGGATGGCTGCAGCCGCTACTTCCACTTGAAACCTCTTCTCCGCTTCACTGAGAACATCTTGCAAAATGCTCTCTCTACCACCACCGACACTCCTCAGGCATAAAAACATATGTTCTGGTTCTCCGTCTGTGCTATATAATTTATATCCATCCCATTTATTAATTAGCATTGTTGATTATTATTATTATTATGAATATTGGGGATCATTAATGTCACTCCATTCTTAGGAGGAAGCTCAAGCACAACTCAATGCATCACTGGAGGATTACGACAATTATGACGACTTCCTCAAGCCTTATCTAGCACAAATGATAAAGAGAACCGCCAGCAAGGTTTCTTATTTCTGATCAACGGCTAGTTACATATATAATTAAGATATCATTCAATGGCAACGTCAATCTGTCTACATGTCAGCCATATTTATAAAAACGATAGGACATTATTATTGTATATGTAAAGATGATGCTTCTAGCTCACAAGCGAAAAATTAACTGACAGTTATCGAGCGTATGCGATCAAAGCGCACAAACAGCAACAATCGAGGTATTTGAGACTCTTTCGTCCTTCGAGTGGGGGACCAAGGTGGTGGTTGCCCTAGCAGCTTTCTCTGTGATCTATGGCAAGTTTTGGCTGGTGGCCCAGCCTTCTCCCACCAACCTTCTCACCAAATCAATCGCCATACTAGAGCAATTACCGGACATGTTGGGGGTTAAGGAGCCTTGGAAGCCAAAGTTTAAAGCGCCTACCGACCTTATCAAGACAATTCTGGAAGTGGCCAAGTGCATTGTTGACTTCTCGGAGCTTCCACTCCAATACATGAATCTTGAAGAGCGAGGAATGCCAACTGCTGCTGCCCATATTCCCATAGCTGTCTATTGGACAATCTATGGTATGGCGATTTGCACAAGACAAACCATGTGCCTCCCAGGCATGGGCCAAGAGTACGTTATCTCTGGCCATTCCATTTCTCAAATAATTCCTCATAACATTGTCTTTTGTTCCCCTTTTAGGAACAAAAGGAAACTAAGTTTCTCTACTCATTTCCTTGGCTTCTTTCAGGGATGTAGACGAAATAATGGAGGACTGGAACCAATGGAGCTTGGAACACAAGCTTACCCAGATACATAATTACTTAAAAGCGCAACTAGCTGTTTGCCATCAACACATTCGTAAGCTCTGTACACTTGTTATCTCATTCAGCACCTCTGCCCCTAAAAATAATCCTTTTGTCATATTTAAACCAAATCTATAAAAAAAGAATTTGTGTGGGTATGGTTTATTTAGGCCCTGTTTAGTAGATAGAAAATTTTCTGTTTTCTCTATTCAAACTTTTTGAAAACAAGGAAAACGCGTTTAGTTACGAAAATAAGGCGAAAGCGAATTTTGAAAGCAAGAAAATGAATTATTATTTTCAGCATTTATATATGAATCGAAGAAAACGGTAAAAACTCATTTCGCTTTGTTTGTTAAATTCAACCAAAATTGACGAATAAATTCGAAAATGGCGATATTTTAAACAAAAATTAAGTCTGAAGCGTATTTTAATGAAAGCTAAAGATGAAATCATTGAAATTTTATGTCTGAATTTTAGATAGAGTTGAAAATTTTAAGTAGCCCAAGCGAGTAGCCCAGAGTTTATATTCTGTTTTCCCATAAAAGCTTTTGCATTTTCCTCCTTTTTGGCTGAAAACTAAGGCTAACAAATTTTGACCTGTATGATAAGAAATGCTTCATGTAATGCAGGCGAAAGGAGAGAAATTGAGACATATGAACTAATCGAGGACCTCCTCAAGACTCCCCAAATTGACAACATGAAGATTCTTAAGGCCTTGATTCGGCCCAAGGATGAGCAGCAGCTGCCCCTGTTTGATGGTTCAAACAAGAAAAGGGTAAAACAATTTGTGAAAGGCTAAACCATATTTTGTGAGACTGCTTTTCTGAATCTGTGCTACAAATCACAGGCCAAACTCGAAGTACTGTGGAAGAGGAATGTGCTGCTGTTAATTTCAGAACTAGAAGTTCCCGATCAGGAGCTTTCCATTGTGGAAAATATGTACCAAGAGTCAAGGCAGAATCCATCCAGAGAAGAGAGCCAGTACGAGGTTGTGTGGATCCCAGTGGTTGATGGATCCACCCAATGGAATGAAAAGGAGGACAGGCATTTTGAGACTCAAAAAGCACAGATGAAATGGTACTCTGTTTTTCATCCTTCACTGCTGGAAACAGCAGCCATCAAGTACATCAAGAAGGTTTGGGGCTTAAACAAGAAGCCGATGCTAGTAGCGTTGGACCCATTGGGGAGAGTTGTCAACAATAACGCCATCCACATGATTAACATTTGGGGTCTCACTGTAGCCTTCCCTTTCCACAAGTCCAGGGAGGAAGGACTCTGGAAGGAAGTATCATGGGGCTTTGAGCTACTGGCAGGCCCCATCCACCCACCGATCATAGATTGGGTATGTTCCTTGTTCCAACGAGATTTCTTTCACTTTTAGTTACACTCTACTTAAGAATACGTAGGGTTCGAACCCAAATAAAGAGAAAACAGAGGAGAAAAGTGAAAAGAAAACAAATAGGAAGAAAATAAAAAATAGCTTAAAAGTTAATATATTAATTCTATATATTTATTCAAACTCATTTTACTTGATACTTCTATATTATATACAGATTAAGAAACTTAAAAATAACCTTTGAAACTTCTTTTCAGATCAAATCCTTATAATACAAAATGAACATATGTAAAAATTTGATCATATTTTATTTTTGAAAAAATCATTTTCCATAGCATGTTTTTTTCTTCCCCTGGTTAAGGTACTTTTTGGGTTCCAACATCTTTTGATAGTCCTGTCATAAGGTAAAATTTTGACATTCCTTAACTTGGTCTCTGTTTTTTCAGATCACAGAAGGCAAATATATCTGCTTGTTTGGAGGAGAGGATATAGAGTGGATCCGGGAATTCTGTATCCTTGCAAAAGCAGTTGGAAGGGCAGCAGGTATCAAGCTGGAAATGCTCTATGTGGGGAAGAGCAACCCTAGGGAGAAAATTTGGAAGAACAATATCTCCATTGCCCAGGAAAACCTGAGCGATGTATTGCCAGGCCTAAATGTAGTATGGTTCTTCTGGGCCCGGCTAGAAAGTATGTGGCACTCCAAGGTGCAGCATGGGGACACACCGGAGAGAGATCCTATAACGCGCGAAATCATGTCAATGCTTAGCTTTGACGGCGGGAATCATGGGTGGGCTGTGTTCGGAAGGGAGTGGGGGGAGATGAGTCAGATGACTAAAGCAAAGGGCGACACCATTTTGAAATGCTTGGGCGAATATCAGATGTGGAAAGATGAAGTAGAAACCAAAGGATTTGTGGCAGCCCTCAATGACTACCTTATCCACCAGCTTCAAACCCCACACCACTGCAACCGCCTTGTCCTGCCGGATACCACCGGCCGAACCCCGGATAGGGTGCCTTGCGCAGACTGTGGCCGTCCTATGGAGAAATATATCAGGTATCGCTGCTGCACTGATTGAGACATTTCTTCAAACAGTTTTAAAACAATACCCATCAATTACTACAATTAGTTCGCTCAATTCTGGTATCACCATTAATGTGAAATCTACATGATTTGTAATAAAATATTTACAAATTATGCGATATGGTTAGAATTCTTAATTTTTACTGCCCTTAACTTTTTCTTGGGACTGAAAGCCCTAACAATGGAGTAGGGGAATTACAGAAACAGAGAAACAAAGGAAAAAATGTACCAATTGACAGGTAACGCAGTGGTGAATAGGATAAGAACCAGGCGCTGTTTAATACTGGCAATGATATTGGTGTATGCTTCGGGAAACTTGAACATCCCTCATTACTATCTAGAGAGAGCTCACCATTAAGAAGCAACAATAGCTACAAACCACAATAAAAATAAAAAATAAAAAATGAAAATAAAATTGAGAAGTTTGAAAAAGAAAATGGAGAATTACTCGTTTTTATAGCCAAAGACTGTATCAAGCTACGACAAAAGCGTGGCTCTTGATCAAGAAAAGGAAGACCGGCATTGGCAGAATTTTGATTTACGCTTTCGCTGACGCGTCCCTCTGGATATTGAAATCCACCGAAGAACGCAACGCCTATCAAAAGCGATTTTCCCTCAAATACCTTACATGATCACCCGTCAGAGAAGGGTTAATAGCAAGAAGAATGCAGATCATAAGAAAAATGAATAGATTTCAAACAGACCATAATCCAAGATTTCAAATTAGAGCATTTTCTTAGATGAAGAGCTAGAAGATTTTGGAAGAGGCGGCGGCGTTAGGGTTTCGACTTCAATTCGGGAACCAGTTGGTTTTATAGAGTAGCCAGGTTCATAGGACTTGCGAAGTGGTCCTGGGCTCCTGGCACTTCATTTAAATGACAAAAATGCCATTGCGGTTTGAAGCTTCGCAGACTTTTATTTGTTATATAATAATAATATTTCATACCTAGTAATCCCTTGCCCCTATAGCTCAGTGGTAGAGCGTCAGTCTTGTAAACTGAAGGTCTGTAGTTCGATCCTGCATGGGGGCAATTTTATTTGTTTTTTGCTTTCCACTTTTCTGAAAGTTAAGAAAAAAAAATGTAAAAAGAAAACGAGCTCAATTTTTAACAATAGTGAAACTCCATTCAATTTAAGAACTCTACCTGTCAATTTAGTAGGTTTAAATTTACAATTTCTTATCTAATGATCAATAACATGAAATTAAATAATATTCTAAATTTTATATTTGTTTTATTTATAATAATTTAATATTTTATATAAGGTGTATCATAATCATTAGTGTATATTTTACGAATTCGAGGAATCCAATAAAATCTCTAACCTTTTGGCAAAAAGTAATGTGAATCAAATTTGATGTTTCAGACCAAACATTTCAAACTTTTCTCTCATCATGTGGGGTGATTTTTGTTTCCATATAAACATGTTTCAAGCTAACCTTCATGATATCATTTGGAGGTCCTTAATAATTTCTGGTGTTTTTCATAGCTTGAGTTAATTAAAGTTTTGTCATCGTATTCCTAAATGTCCATAAAACATATGCCAACTACTTTATTCATGTTAAACAGTAAAACCTGAATCAATTTTGTTACACTTCAGGAAAAAAATGTTAAGAGTTAAGGTGTGTAGTTAGTTTAAGAAGGTTAAGCTCCCTCTTAAGTTTGTGGAGATCAAACTGTCTAATTAACTCATGAGAATTTTTATAATACGATGTTTCATGAGTTTGTCTTTATTGTATATTTAAATATTTTAATGTTTTAGGTTCTATTTGTTTAGAGCACAATTGAGTGAAAAAAAAAAAAAAGAGATTAATCAAATCTACCCGAGTGAGGGTTATGTACTCTTTACCCATGCCCACTTTAAAGTGATGATCTATTATTAGGGGTGTGAACAAAATGGATTAGACCGAAAAAAAAAAAATCAATTAAATCGAATCGAATTGGCCTGATTTTGAATTTTGAATTTTTATTTATTTATTTTTTTAATACACTTTTTTAGTTTTGAGGTATTAAATTATTCATATTGAAACTCGAATATGGAGTCTCTCTCTCATGCCTATTTAAAACAGTGAGCACTCTACCACTTGAGATATATATATGATGGGCTTGTCGATTTTTACTTCAAAATTAAAAAAATAAAAATAAAAGTTGAACCGAGAAATAAATTTTATCTTTTAAAGTTTTATTATATTTTTTAGGTTTGGATTTTGAAACTCTCAAAATTTTACTTCCTTATGACTTTTCCTATTATGGTCTTTTAAACTTTTGAAATTTTGTTAAAAAATTGTCCACTACTAAGTCTACTCATCTTCTTGGGTGTTGGATAATTCTTTAGAGGTAATTTTCTTCAATATCTTTTTATTTTTTATTTTTTTATTATTGTTTTTCATTTTATATGAAATTGTTTATTGAAGAATAAAATAAATAAATTCATTTAATTTTAATTTTAGTTTTTCATATAAGTATTCTAAAATAGTTTTATTAGTTTTTTTGAAGTAAAACTTTTATAGATAATTATTCTACGAAAAAGTTTTACAGATTATTTTTATTTTTATTTTTATTATGTTTTCTTAAAAGGTTTATTTTCATAAATTAATTTGTTGTGATTATTCTTCAATATTTTTATTTTTAATATTTATTAAAAATTTAATTTTTTTATTTTTTATGATTTTTTTTAAGTATTGAAGAATAAAATTTATTTATTTTAATTTTATTTGGATAATTTTTTAGGAATTTATTTGAGTATTAAAAGATCAAATTGATTAGATATACTTAATGGTAATTTTGGATTCTTGCATTTTTTTTCGGATTACTGTTTTTTTTTTTTTGTTAACACAATATTTTTAGATAGTATATTTTCATGTGTTTTTGCTTTAATTTTTTATGTCTATTTATGTTTGGTATTCGATTTATTATTATATTATAAATGTATTAAAAAAATTTAATATTTTTTAAAAATAGATAAATTTATTGATTCATGTTAGAATCAAAAGAGTGCTAAAAAATTTAGAGGATAACGCAACAACCAGGTTAATTGCAAAAAGATCGACTCAATGCGTAAATATTAAATAATTCAAAAATGCTTAGAATACCTAAGATTTCATATCTACAAAATATTGATAAATAAGATTTGATATGATGATTTTATTGAATCGAACTTTGTCATTTAACATGCCAATGCGTAAACCATAAAATAAACTAATAAATCGATAGCCATATTCTGTCGCAAACAGTCGGCAAACAAACAGCAGCTACAATGAGTTGGCAACAAAACACAAAACAAAGTCAAACTCATGCTCAGTGGAAGAAAGCAAACTATTAAAGAAAGCGCAAATCTTGAGAAGAAAGCGATGGAAGATATTATTTATTTAGAATGACCAAGAAAAATGTTTCTCATACAATAAGCGAGAACTGAAGAAGAGAGAGAGGGGTGGCTAGGGTTTTCATAGAGAAGTTTATGAAATTTTTTAAATATAGTTATGAACACCGTATTTTAGCTATGATACGTTTCCCACTAAAAAGCGAGATTTGTTTTATATTTTGAAAAACCATGGCCAAAAAATCATTTTGGCTACGATGGAAGAGATGATTTCAAGCCAAAAAATCACCCTCATCTCCAATGAACAAGGGCATGAAAGAGAGAAGAGAGAGAAGGGCTATTAGGGTTTTTCAGGAAGAAGTTTATTAAAAATTTTAAATATAGTTATAGACATCGTATTTTGGCTATGATACGATTCTCACAAAAATGCGAGATTTGTTTTGTATTTTGAAAAACCATTTTTAAAAGAGTTTGGAGTCACAATTTATTTTATTTTTATTTTTAGAAGGGAAAATAAAATAAGAAAGAAAAATCTAAATGTGACTCATGATAGTAAAAGTAAGTCTATGAAAACCGAGTCTAGGTCCAAGGGCAAATTACTTATTGAAAAGGTACAGTGGCAAGCCGTAGCACCTCTCTAAGCCCTTAAATGTTGGACTTCTAATAATCAAGTTAAAACAATTTAGGTAATTGACTAATCATACAATAAATAGCATGAATGAACAATTTTAATAATACAAGAACACATGAAGCATGAATGAATAATAAATAAAAAAATAAACAATTGGGGGAAAGAGTGTGTACCTTGACAGCATTGAAAATGCTATCAATAGATAACCATGTTAGAGTACTAGCAAATACAAAATATTTCAAAATTTGAAACTCCGTTATAAACTAAGTGTTAAATTATTTGTTAAAAATATATATGGGATGTTGAGACCCCATTTATTTAGTACAAAGTCAACTCAAAAAAAAAAAAAAAAAAAAAAAAAAAAAAAAAAAAAAAAAAAAAAAAAAAAAAAAAAAAAAAAAAAAAAAAAAAAAAAAAAAAAAAAAAAAAAAAAAAAAAAAAAAAAAAAAAAAAAAAAAAAAAAAAAGAAAAGTTATATTTTATTGAAATTATAGAATTGATTTTGAATTTGGAGTTTTGAAAATCAAGTTGAAAAGGAATTTTTGAAAATATAAATTTGACATGAGGAAATTAAAGAATGTGAAGTTTGAATTTTTGAATTATATAAAAAAATAAATTTTGATTTTAAAATTAAAGAAATATATTTTTATTTTTTTATAAATTAATGAAAATGAATTTTTGGCCTTTTGAAGATTAAAGAAAAGATTTTTTGAATTTTTTTAAATTAAAGAAACTAATTTTGGAATTTTTGAAATTAAGAGAAATGATTTTTGTAAAAATTAAGAAAAATAATTTTTGAAAATTTGGGGTAAAAAGTACTTAAAATTTTAAAATAGAAAATATTATTTTATCTATAAAAACAGAAATAATAGGGTGAAAGTTAAAACAATAATAATAATAATAATATTTACTTTGAAAGTTAATATTAAGGGAAGTCAAAAGTAAATGAAAAATAGAGGGATAAGAATTACTATTTAAAATTAGTAAAAGTTTAACATAAAAATAAATGTAGCCTAGCGGTGGATTGCTTGTCTTTTAAACCAAAGGTTAGGAGTTCAAATCATGGAAAATATGGACACTTTAAATATTATTTTATTTTTAAGAAAACAACATAATCGAAATATCAAATAGATGTCCATAATAACATATTAGAAAAATATATACAAGCATCAAAAGGTAATTAATAGGATAATGAATTAAATATGAAATCAAAATACCAAAATAAATGTACCACCCACAACCTAAATTACATGACAAAAATTGAAACATTAAGAATTGAAACTAAATAGAACTTTCACAAATTTAATAGACTTACAAAAAAAAAAAACCAAAGTAGTTGAAACTATGATATGAGATGATTGCAATGAAGAGGGGTATAATGAGATTACAAGGACTAAAGTCGGCCAATCAATAATTAAATCAATCTATTGGGAATTTAATGAAACTAAAATGGACTTAAGTAATCATGTAAACATTTGAATAAAAAAAAAAAAAAAAAGCCATATCCAGCATGTCCGTCAATGAGAACTCATCCACTAACTTTAATTTCATTGAAGGAAAATTTTAATGATTAAAAAAAAACATCACACTCAAATATCAACATTCAACACTCATGGTCTCTTGTACCTCTAAAAGATCAATAAAATCCTCAACTCTCATCCAGATTTGATGCAAACCAAGCATCCATGGTATGCGTGCTCATAACGTAAATGTTCGACTCCATAATACCAACATTCCAAATAATAACGAGGAGGGTGATGGTAATAATATAATAATCAAATACGTCAATGACAGGAAATAAATGAAGGTTGTAGCGCATCTATGGGGAGATCCTCCTACCAGTGTTTGACTAATCAGAGAGGACCCTATCCCTCCTCTTTGCTTCAACGTCTCCCTTAAGTTGGCTCCTCCTCCTAGACATATCTCCTATTGGGATCAATGTACAACGAAAGCTTGAATCATGATTGAATAAGATATGTAATAAACTAATGTCATTATTTTTAAGGTTTACGAATCTTTTGGTACAGGATCTTCCAAGCTATTATAGTAACGGTAGATCTACGTGTGAGGGCTTCTAATTAACAGATACCAGGGAAGAGAACACTTGGGTATATGTGTAACGGCCCTAAGGAGAATGTATGAAGGTCCTAGGGAGAAGGGTCTATTTATAGACTCTAAATCCTAACCTTATAAGGTTACTTGTTTAACAAGCAACCAATTCCTGCCTTACAGAGTTTTTTATCTATCAAGTAACCAATCACTAGCCTTATTAGGTTTTTTGCCTCTTAAGGAAATATTAATGAGCTATGTCACTTGATGATGCTATTTTCAACCGGAACTGGATTAGAGCGTGTTGGGGCCAGTTGGGCGAGCTGGGCTTGTCGCTCGGTCGGTCACGGCTCTACGGATCTTTGCGGCTCTCTACTGCAAAACAAGTAACAAGAGGGGATCGACGGGCGCTCGCGCAATCGTCACTCGAATGCCTAAGTTAGTTCTTTCTGTGGAGAAAAGATCATTGTTTAGAGGCGGATGTTACGCATACGCTTTTGCGGATGGGGTGGCGTGGTATTTATAGTATGTTTTCCGATTGAATGATGATAAAGTTCTCTCTCATTAGATGGAGTTTTTTTGTCACTTATATTTGTCGGATTAATAAGGGATAATTAGGGCGGGTTATTGAGGTGTCTTACTTCCCTTGTTAGTGAGATTTGGTTGATTTGCGAGGAATATGGGCTTTTTGGTGTCGGTGTTATTGGCGGATTAGGCCACGAAGATGGGCGGGCTCCCATTTGGGCCGGTGCGGGAGCCGGCGTTTCAGGCTGCCTACTTCTTGGGCTTGGTGCGTGGGCCTGCGCGCCTATTTTTAAACCCAATCAGTTGCCCCCCAGCCCTTGGTTACGACGAGCGTGGGCAAGGGTTGTATCGTTTCTTGAATCGGGTGCGGCTTCCACATGGCCGTTCAGGGTTGGTTTGGTTAGGGCTTTGTCGTCGTCAAACGTCCTATGATAATGATGACTTTTCGACTTTCGCGCTCATTTCCTCTAGTTCCTTTAGTTTCCTGCGGGGTATCCTCGGCGGGTTGGCATTGTGCCCCCACGATGTTAGGCTTTTGCTTTTGCGAGTTCGGGCTTTATTCGTCTGACCTTCTGTTCAGAATCTCTTTTGGCGTTTTGTGATACCTTGCTTAGGGTAGCCCTTTTCGTTATGTTCCTAGGATTGGTGTCTTTCTTCCTTCTGTGTCTCTTCGAGTAATATAAGCGGGGCCATTTAGGACTAAGCAGTTAGGTCTTGTTCTCACTATCTGATACTCCCATGGGTCCGGGTCGTTCCTCTTCTTTGCTCATAGGAAGTGATTCCTCTGTTATACCCGATTCAGGGCGGACAGGTGGTGCCTCCGATCGTTTAACTGTGGTTGCTCTTCCAGACCCCCCGGGGGAACCTCCTCTCCCCTCGGGTAAAGGCAAGGGTAGAATTGACGAGATTAAATATCCCGTGGGATCGGAATATCTGAAGTCAACAATGCACGAGAATCTTTCTGGTGGGACCTAAGGTCGAGCCTTTATATGGGGAAACTTTCGCGAGGCATTATAGGCCCCCTTTTGGTGTCCAGGTCTGGTCTCCCGACATTTTGACCTCTTACGTGGTCCAAGTGCCCAAGATGGTGTGCTTCTTTGAGGTGGCCTTTGACAATGGCCTCCGTTTCCCTCTCACCCGCTTTGTCAAGGGTCTTGCAACATTTCAACGTATGCCCCTCTCGACTTTCGCCCGATTTCTGGGTATTACGAGTTAGTACATTGGTTTTCTTTAGGGATAAGGGCTTGGGTTTTCCCGATATAGCTGCAATTCTTGGACCTGCTACGTGTGAAGGAAGCCTTAGGAGCTTTCTTTATCTATCGCGTGCGGCTCTGATCATCTCGGATCTCCCATCTTCCCATAAATTTTGGAAAGAGCGTTACTTTTTTGTTAGTGGCCGCAGTTGGGAGTACGACCCCCTTGACAAGGAAGACACACTGGACGTTCCGGCTGTCTAGACTCTTGAGAATCTACGTGAGCTTTGCTTTAGTTCGGTTTAGTTTTTGTAGGTTATAGGGTGTCCCTAATTTTGCATTGGTTGTGTGTTTTTCATGTATTCACCCTGATCTTAGCCCCGAAGACAAGGTCGTAAAGCGGAAGTTGGCGAAAGTGTCTTAGCGCACCTCTACGAAGTAATGAGTCGGATATTCCGGATCTTCAAGTTCGAAATTCATCACGCTGCTACTTTGAGGCCTTTGCCCCCATCCGTTATGAAGTTCTCTCACGATGGGCCTCCCATTGTCGAAGCCAGCTGAGGAGAGATTGCAGCTCCGATTAGAGCCGCATCTCGAAGTCTCGGGTGTGAAGCGAAACTACGGACTCCCTTGAAGAGTGCATCCGGCTAGGGTAAAGTCCGGAGTTGGGGGCGTCTTCTTCGTCACCTTCTACCCATGTCGGGAGTGCGGGGCGGAGTGTTGCGCCTCCGATTCGAGGTTCTAGAGCCCCTAAGTTCACTTGACTCCTGATACGGTTCTGTTGCAAAGGCGAAGATTCTCGGGGAGGGCTGTTGAGCCTCAGTTGGAGTTATGCCCATAACGATTTGGAGTCCGCTAAGCGGGCGTTGAGCCTCCTCCTTCTAGAGGAAGAGTTGGGGAGGAATGGCGAGTGGAGATGGGATTCATACTCTTCAATGGGCGCTGCGGACTAGCGCCGGTCTGAATCCGTTCTCGAGATTCACGATCTCGAGAGGTGGGTGCCACACTTTTGTTGAGAAGCCTTGGCTACATCCTGAGAATTCGTCTCTGTAAGTTCCCGTGTCTTGTTGTGTCTGCTTTTATCTTGGGCTTGAGTTGCGTGTTGACTTTATGTTAGGTATCGGCAAGTGGCTACCCATTTGAAGAGTTTGGTAAAAAGGGCCAGACTGAATGAGGGTCACGTCAGCGCGAGAGCCTCTGAGGCGAGTGGGCTGCTCTTACCTCGAGGGGGTTGAAACTGCGAGATCGGATGCAAAATATGCGGAGTCGTGAAGCTTAGATCCAGGCCAGGCATACCACGACGGCGCGGCGGGCTGAGGTAGGGAAGAAGGCGAGATGGCAAGAGTGGCGGCGAGGCCGGAGACCGGGGGCCCGTTTGCGAGGCGCGGGATGATCAGGTTCGGTGGCCGGGGACGAGTACGCGGGCTGCTGGGCGAGCTTTAGGTAGTCGAGGATGGTACCAATCGTCGGAATGAGCTACGGGTAACTCGGGAAGAGCTACGTGCTGCTAGAGATGAGCTACGTAATAAAGCGGCGTTGCTAGATGGAGCCTGTCGCGAAGCTTCCGAGGCTATGAGCTCTATTGAACGCCTGATCGAGGAGTGTCATGGGTTGCGAGGGGGCCTTCAAAGGAAGGAAACTCTGGTTGTTCAGAGGGACGGAGCTATAGAGAGTTTGAGGGATGAGGCCTGCACTCAGTGGGCTTCTGGATGGCTATCTTTCCAGAGGAAGGTTGCTAATGCCTACCCGGGCTTGGACCTTAACTTTGATATCCCTAGTGACGAGGAGGCAGAAGAGTCCTTTTCCGCCGACTGTTCTAGAGAGCCAAACACCCCAGTTGAGGCCCGCTCCCCTTCTTCGCCTTTTGCTCCCACTTCTGCGCCTAACGCCTGAACTCCTTTGTATAATTTTGCTTGTTTTTTTTTTCTTTTACGTTGGGCTTCGAACCTAGGATACATGTGATGCCATTCTCGTGAATACCCCATTTTCTATCTCATCGCTCTTTTTTTTTTGTTTCTTTTCTTTTGTAAGCGCTTTCTGATCTTTGCTCTCATCTCGCGCGTGGATCGATGGCTATATGGCCTTTGTTTGAGTAGTTGAGTTCCTTGTAAACTAGATTCTTTGAGGCTCGATGGGCGTCACTTTGGTGAACTAACTCTGCCAGTATATGGCCTTTCTGACGGTTAGGTCTTGGCCTTGAAGCTGCGAGGCTCCGTGGGCTAAACTGCCTGAGCTGAACTTGCTCCTGGGCTACCAAGCCTTAGTTGAGCAGTCGAGCTCTTCAAAACTAAGCTACTGAGGCTCCGTGGGCTAAACTGCCTGAGCTGAACTTGCTCCTGGGCTACCAGGCCTTAGTAGAGGAGTCGAGCTCTTAAAAACTAAGCTACTGAGGCTCCATGGGCTAAACTGCCTGAGCTAAACTTGCTCCTGGGCTACCAGGCCTTAGTTGAGGAGTCGAGCTCTTCAAAGGCGGAGCTGCGAGGCTCGTAGGCCTAAATGTTTGTCTTTGAACTTGCTTTCTGCAACTATATGACCTTTCTGACGAGTTGAGCTCTCTTGAAAACTAAGGCTCTTTGAGACTCAGTCAGGCCTAAATTACAGTGAACTTGCTCATGGGCTGGGCCTTAGTTGGGCGGTCGGAGCTCTTCAGCGGGTTATTGAGGCTCGTGGGCTAGGCGCACGTCCCCGAGACTGCTCATGGGCTCTGGGGCCTTAGTCGACGGTCAGGCTCTTGAGCGGAGTCGGCCCGAGGAGGTGTGGTCGATTTGACTCCCACTTCTCTGATTGCCCCTGCCTAGAGGAGATTGCCAACCTCCTCATTAATCGCTTTTGTCTTTAAGGTGGAAACTCCTTCTTTTCTTGGCGGTTTTGAAGGATGGGTGACGTTTAGTACGTGAGTGGTGTGCGGGGTAAATCCCTCCCTGTCCTCTTGCTTCACGCGAAGACATCAACAATTTACATTTTGAAGTGAATAAGGAGGTGTCTGAGGTCTTCAGCTTGGAGCCGATGTAGGCGAGGTGTTCAGGGTCATCGTCCAACTGCACGGGCTCGACTCTTCGAGAGGCTGGTCGGTGTTTACCTGCGTCGCGCGTGTCGAGCTTGTCTCGTATATGTTTTTCGGCCAAGCTTTTTGCTTCATTGATGCCGAGTAACACTCCCTGGCCACGCGCTGGTCTCCTCGAACCATTCCTACTCCGTTTATGGTAGGAAACTTGATCACCATGTGGTAAGCGGAGGGGATGGCTTTTATGGCGTTGAGAGAGAGTGCAGCAATAACCGTTATAAGCGGAGGGGCATCACTATGAAACTGCGTTGTTGTTGCCTGGCACGGGGGGTCTCCCAAAGTCAGCACTAGCTGTATGGACCCCAAAGGTAGCACTTTCTCTCTTGAGAATCCTCGTAGGTGGGTGCTAGCTGGTTCCAGCTTCTCCCTTCCGATGCTCATCTTGTCAAAATTCGACGCGAAGATGATGTCGGCTGAGCTCCCGTTGTCGACAAGGACCCGGTGGATTGTTTTGTTAGCGCGGTGCGCTATCGCAAAGGATCGTCGTGGGGGTGTTGACATCCCTCCAGGTCTGAATCCGAGAATGTTATGGCGGTGTCAGTCGGAGTAGTTTGGACTTGCTTGCACTTCCTAGCCTCGGACCTAATGCTCGCAAATGAGCAGCTACGGCGGAGCTGGACTCCCCACCTCCGCAATCCTCACGAGATCACATGGATTTCCCAGGGCTATTGATCTTTGAGTGGTCAGGCTAGGCGGTGGTGGCTAAGCAGTCCGACCTTCGGAGGCTGTGTAGCGGCGGAGATATCTAGTCGAATCAAGTATTCTATTTCCTTCTGGGTTGTATGCAATCGATCGGATTCGATGCGTAGTCCGTATGGAACTCCACCCGGTGCACAGTGTTATCTCTTTTGGTAGAAGTGCATCCTCATACGGGATGGCCGTCTTAGGAATTTCTCATCTTGTACTTGCATGAAGACACAGCGATACTATGGGCACCCGAGGGGGGGGTGGCAGCGGGTGAATACCATTGGCGTAGCGGGCTGAGGTGGTCCCCAGCGATCTACGTGCTTCCTACCGCCTCTTCGAGATCGTTGCGATCCCTCCTTGGAGATCTCTCTTGATTCTTTGTCTCCCTAGGGCTTGCTCCCGTTGCTTGTGATCCTGCTCTTCTCGCGTGGGTTGAAAAGAGCTTCCTCTCTTTCTGGATGTAGAGGCTTCTTCACATAGTTAATGTACTTCTAAAACTGCTTGAAACACCTCGGCCCCGTGTTGCTTGAGATTCTTTGAGATGAAAACATCAAATCTTGTGAACTCTAACCTAGCGATGAATCGCGTTGATAGCAAACTTCGTCCGTTACATCTACGCCGGGCTTCGACATTGAACCTGCGGACATAAGACCTCGGGCTTTCTTGCGGGCTCTGCTTTATGGTCAGCAGGTGATAACTCGGCCTCTTATATGTTCTGGCTCCAATGAAGTGGGAGACGAATGTGATGGAGAGCTCTCTAAATGAGGAAACTGAAGGCTCTGCACCGTACGGGGTCTTGATATTCGTGCAGTTCCATCTGGTTCTTATAGGTGTTAAGATGGTCAACGGGATCCTTCGTTCCATCGAATGCCTCTACTTGCGGCATCCGGAACTTGGCTGGAAGGGGGAAGTGTAGCACCTCGGCTATGAACAGTGACTCGGTTGCTCACACCATGGTGTTCATAAGAGTCGGTCTTTCGACCTTTCACGACTTCCTTCATGTGCATTTGACTCTGTTGGATACCCTTGAACCTTTGTTCCCATGATCGCTCCCCGTTCCTTCTTTGAGAAGAGGTCGGCTCATCGTTACGATGTCCCCACAGTATTGCCGTTGCGCTCCTCTCACAGGGTCTAGGTGAGGTCGGGTGCCCCCAACCGAGTTGGATATGCGCTTACGCCTCACGGGATGGCACCAGTGTGGCTCTTTCTTTTTGAGGGTAGTGTTATGGCCTTCACGGGCTGTCGCTTCCGCGTGTAACACTAAAATATCACACTGCTTGATTGGACATGTTTAGGGTTTAATGAAAGCTAAATGGAATTTTTGGGAAATAAAATGAGAGACTCGAAATGAATATTAGAGACAAGGGTAAAGTAGTCATTTACCTCTTGAGGACATAAAAGGCATAAAACAATAAGGCTATATGCAATTATGGAAATTGAGAAAAGATGGAATAGAAATTAGAAAGAATGGAAGGGCCTAATTGCAAAAATGAGAAAAATGTTTAAAATGCAAAAGTAAACAATGGCATAACAAAAACAATTAGATAAGAGCAATTTGTCTCTCATTTTTTAGAGACCAAAACATGGAGAAGAGGAAAAGAGAGAAGAAGAGGAAGAGGAAGAGAAGAAGAAGAGAATAGAAGAAGAAAAGAAGAGCAAAAAGGTATGGAAACTAACCTTGAGTATGGAACCATGAATATTAGTATGGATCTATGGAATTTTTGTATGGATTTCTATGATTTTTGGTATGGATCTTTGCAGGTTTGTACATGGATACATGTTTGTGGGTTGTGGAGTTAGCCAAACCTAACCCTAGAATAAATTCTTATGGGATCAAGAGTATGGAATCCTTCCTTTGAGGTTGGATTCATGGTTTAAGTTCAAGTAATTGAGTTAGAGTTTAAACAAACCCTAACAAATCTTTGTGCTTGGTTTGTGTATTGGTTATGACCCATATTAGAGTTGTTTGGGAGTATTCATGAAAGGTTTTTGAAGAAACATATATATTGAAAGATGATTTGAGTAAAATAGAGGTTATAAGATGAATATGAAGTTCTAAACCACCATTTCAAGATGAATTTGGAATGGTTTTGAGATGTGTATTGAGTATTGAGTTGGTTTGGGTGGTAATAGATGGACAAATGGAAGAAAAACACCATTTCTGGGCATTTTCGGGGGATCGATCTGGTACCAAACGAGCTGTCTGGAGTACCGGTGCTCTATTTTGACTAGTCGTTGCGTATTTTAGCGTAACTTCTTCATTTATTATCCGATTTGAGTGATTGATTCTTTGGTTAAAATGAGCACGAGGAAAGCTAAGCGTCTGAGAAATGGCTTGTCTTTGAAATTAGATCCTATGTGGCCCAAAAATTCACTCAAAGTAGGGCTATGTTCAAGCCAATTTATGCTTCAGTTTTTTACCATAGAGTAGTCCCGGTTGTTTAGGACATAACTTGAGTTCCGATGCTCCGATTTGGGTGATTCCAGTTGGAGGAGAACCCTTAGGATCTTAGCTTTAAATGAGTACAAAGAACCAGTGTCAAATATGGAGTCAAGACACTGGAAAATGGGTATTTCAAACAGTCCCGAGTGTAAAATCGGTAAATTGACTAGTTCGGCATGAAAATGCCATAACTTTAGTTTGGATAATCCAATTGGAATTATTTCAATTTCTAAGTAAAATAGATTCATAGAGGGACAAGAATACATGAATGATGTGTGAATACACATAGGCATCATATTGTACAAGGAGCAAGCTCTGTATAAGATCCGAGAAATCTGAGAATAAACTCAGTAATACAAGTATAAGTTCGAGTAAGACAGAGTATAAGTTCAGTAATACACGTATGAGATCCAGAAATACAAGTATGGGGTCCTCAGACAAGTATATGCTCAGTAATACAAGTATAGATCCATGAACAAGTAGCAATAACTCAGTAATACAAAGGTAGATCAGAAATACGAGAGACTAAGTATAAGTTACATGGTACCTCACGGGTACCTCTGTATCTTATTAATTTCTGTAGTACCTAAGGGTACCTCCGTATAAGCTCCGAATCAGGATAAACTCAGTTGTACCTACGGGTACCCCCGTATGAGTATAAGTTAGTACCTACAGGTACTTTTAATTAAATATCGTTTGATATATAAGCGCAAAGTGCGTGTCTTTTGGACCTGAACAAGTAGTACCTACAGTACTTACGTATAAAGATAAGTTCATAATATGAGCCTCACGTTCGTAATATCTACGTAGTATACGGGTACCTCCGAACAAGTGTAAACTCCGTAGTATAAGTATAAGCCTTATGGTATAAGTATAAGTCTTGTAGTACCTAAGGATACCTCGGTATAAGCATAAGCTCTGTAACTCCTACGGGAGATCTAAACAAGTATAAGAGAGATAGAAGTATGAGTAGGTGGATAAGTACCTCCGTCTAAGTATATGTATAAGTTCGATGCAGTATATGGGAATGCGGAATAGTAATGTGTCCTACGGGAGATAAGTATAAATATGTGTCCTACGGGAGATCGGAATAAGAATAAGTTTGCTATAAGTGTAAGTTCTGAGTAAGTATAAGATAAGAAGTATCGGTATAAGTTTTGTAGTACGTACGGGTAATAAGCTTTGTAACTCCGATGGGAGATCCGAATAAGCATAAGTACATTATAAGCATAAGTAATGGTATAAGTTCATTATATGAATGCATGAAAATTCGATATACGATTGTTATTGTTTATGCTTTAAATATGTATATGCATAAGACATATGTTTCCCACTAAAAGTAAAGCTTAGCACGGGTTCTGTCAGTGTAGGTGCGGAGAAGGCGTCGAAACATCCGCTCTGGCTAGATTGACACACTAGTAAGGGTTCATCACAGTAGGTTTTGCGCTCTAAATATGTGATTGCGATGTAAAGTTGTTATTGTATATGTATAAATGCAAATGGGACTCGAGTTGTATGTGCGATGCGTAAACACCACTATGGTGGTAGTTTTATTTTGTATATGATATTTTGATTATGTTATAAGTTCAGCTCTGAGAGAAAAAAAAGCAGTGGGAGTCCCGAGTTCGGTCTCGCCTGAACGATTGGATCCTCCATTCGAGATTCGGACCGGAATCGGGGCTAATGACACCATGACGTTGCATGCACAGTGAGTTGCTCTAATTCCCCTATCAAGCGTTGGTTGGTGAGACGGAGTGCCTCCACCTCGTCCGTGTTGGCCTGCACTGTCTCTAATTCGCCTCTGGGAGGTTGGTTATCCACCCCACCTGACTGGTCTTGCATCCTGGGAGGATTGGCATGACTCCTGCTTGTATTCCGAGTTGATACCATCGATTCGCGAGAGATCGACTTTGTTGTAAAGGCGTCGTTCCCACGAGACGGTGCCAGCCCGATGATCTTTATTTTCAGCCGGGCCCAGGCTGGAGCGTGTTGTTGGGACCGTTGGGCGGAGCTGGAACTACCGGCCCAGGCCGGTCGGCGCAGCCCGAAGATCACGCGCTCCCTGCGAAAACAAGTAACAAGGAGGATCGTAGGGCTGCTGAAGTCGTCACTCCGATGCCTAAGTTAGTTCTTTCCTGTGGAGAGAAGATTATCGACTATTTAGAGGGCGAATGTTCTGCGTACCTTTCACCGATGGGGTGACCTGGTATTTATAGTATATGTTTTTCCCAATTTGATGATGATAAGGATTCTCTCTAATTGGATGGGGGATTTTTTGTCCTTATCGCTATCACATTAATAAGGGATAATTAGGAAGTAGTTATTGAGAATTATCTTACTTCCCTTGTTAGTGAGATTTGATTTGATTCTGAATATAGGCTTTTTGGTGTAATCAGGTGTTATTGGCCCTTGAGGCGAATAGGCCCGGAGCTCCGTTTTGGGCGGTGCCGGGAGCGAGCGTTTCGCTAAGCTGCTTACTTCATGTAGGCTTGGTGCGTGGGCCTACGCGCCTATTTTTTAAACCTAATCACTAATTAGCTAGCATGTGGATCCAACAACTCATTATTAATTTTGGCTCTTGATCAACAACTCATATTGTTTCTAGAGCATAAATCCAACAAACTCCCACTTGCTCAAAAGCAAGTCTGGGACCGTTATCTTATCTGGAGCTATTCCATTAAAAGCCTAGATATGAACTCCAAGATTAATAATGTACATATTAAATGTATTTTTCCTTCGTAAAATATCGATAATTAATCGACAATGGTTTCTGTCAATCAATTAATTATTTATTCTCTTAACTTATCAGTTTCTTTAATGGATCAAACGCACTGGTCAGTATCTTTCAACATTCGAGCACCAAAACATAATAAGATGATATTTCATACAAATTCCATTTTTGTATATCTCATAAACTCTGGTGGTCAAATGATCATTATTCCCAAATCATCAAGGTATTGGTCTTTAAAAGGAGACCTCACTTATTGATAACTCAAAGAATGATAATTAATTAACTACATGTTTATAATATACTCAACATTAAGAAATATAGCATAACTAATATTGCTTGAGATTTAATTCCTTTTTGCAAAATATTACCTTTAATTAAATCTCTCTTGACCCTCTCAAAATGAGTACAACATAACTCACTTTAATATTCTACAATAACCAAGACAGATTATTTCATAGAATATTACAGTCTAAATAAAGTACCTAACTTTATTTATCAATCGTGAGACAATTCCTTAATGATGAGAACCTATGACCATGTATTTTATGAAAGTATCCATATGATCATTTACTGATTAATTAATCTAGACCTTATATATGAAACAACGCGTGTATAAGAATTTAAGAAATTCATACCATCAAAATCGGAAAATGAAATTACAAATAGTCTTGCTCCTAGAGCATAAATGAAATGAACTCCCACTTATACTAAAGTAAGTCTAGGACACTCATAAGACCCATACAATTTACTTGCTTATCAAATACACATTCAAGAAGGGACTTAGTAAAAGGGTTTGCATGGTTCTCCTCGAATGCTATCTTAGTAACCACTGTGTCTCCTCTATCAATGAAGTCACGGATCAATTGGTACTTTCTCAATATGTGTTTTTGCCTTTTGTGATACCTAGGTTCTTTGGACTATGCTATGGCCCAACACTACTATCACAGTAAAGGGTAATGGGCCAATCTGCACTCGGCATCACATGAAGATCCAAAAGGAATTTTTTAAGCCACACGGCTTCTTTTGTAGCTTTAGATGCAGTCACATATTCAGCTTCAGTCGTGGAGTCCGCAACACAGGTATGATTAACACTCCTCCAACAAATGTCTCCTTCATTTAAGGTAAACACATATCCTGATGTTGATTTACTAGAGTCAATGTCCCCTTGGAAATTAGAGTCTGTATAACCAAGTGTTTCAAGAATCCCATTGGAATATACCAACATATAACCCCTCGTTCTTTTCAAATACGTAAGTATATGTTTCACTGCAATCCAGTGTTCCACTTCAGGATCTGATTGGTATTGACTTACGATTCCTACTGCATAGCAAATATTTAGCCTGGTACATAGCATGGCGTACATGAGACTACCAATAGCCGAAGCATAAGGTTTCTTACTCATGAGTTCTTTCTCTTTGAGAGTTTTTGGTGACTATCCCTTAGAAAGATGAATTCCATGTCTAAAGGGAAGAAGTCCTTTCTTGGAATTCTCCATGCCAAATTTGGCTACTATTTTGTTAATGTAGGACGCTTAGGATAGAGCTAACACCCTATTCTTCTAGTCTCGTAAAAGTTTGATTCCTATAATATAGTTAGCTTCACCCAAATCCTTCATATCAAATTGCTTTTTCAAGTAACCCTTCACATATGATAACACCTTCACATTGTTCCCAATTAGTAGGATGTCATCTACGTAAAGAACAAGGAAGACTACTACTGTACCTTGAATCTGTTTGTACACACATGGTTCATCAGGACTTTTCTCAAAACCGTATGATTTGATAACTTGATCAAACCTGATGTTCCATGACCTGGATGCTTGCTTAAGTCCATAAATAGACCTGTGCAACTTGCAAACCATGTGGTCTTAACCTTTTGCTATGAACCCCTTTGGTTGCTACATGTAAATGTCCTCTTCCAATTCTCCATTTAAGAAAGTTGTTTTGACATCCATTTGTCAAATCTCATAATTGAAAGTTGCCGCTACAGCTAAGAGAAGCCGGACAGACTTAAGCATGGCTACTGGTGAAAAGGTTTCATCATAATCTATCCCCTCTTTTTGGGTATAACCTTTTGCCACCAATCTAGATTTGAAGGTTTCAACCTTCCCATCTTTTCCTCTCTTTCTCTTGTAGCTCCACTTGCACTCAATGGGTTTTACCCCTCTAGGAGCTCCTACAAGAGACCATACCGAGTTTGAACCCATAGATTCTATCTCATAGTCCATTGCCTTTTTCCACTCTTGCACATCAACATCCTCCAATGCTTCTTCGTATGTGGTAGGGTCATCATCAGGATTATCCAAAATGACTTGATAAGTTTCTCCTAACAAGGCATACCTTGTTGGTTTACATATTGTCCTCCCACTACAAGTTTTCTGCATTGACTGTTGTACATGTACAAGATGATCCAAGTTTGGTGGATCAGGTGGATTATCGATCTATTCTTCATGTTCTTGTTAGGTTTCTTGAATTTGGTCATGAGTTGTTTCTTATGTTTGTTCATCTTCGGATACATGTTGTACATATTCCTCTCTTTGAACATCAACAGGAAACATAGGTGGAAAATTAGGAGTTTCTTGTGGATCTCGAACCGAGTTAAGCTCGTTAAGAACCACTTTGCTCCTAGGTTTAAAATTGTTCATATAATCATCTTCTAAGAAAGTGGCGTGAGTGCTCACTATTACCTTCTTTTCCTTTGGATTATAAAATATTCCACCTCTCGTTCCTTTAGGATAGCCAATAAATATACACATTTCTATACGAGATTCCAATTTTTATGATTTATGTGCTAAGACATGTGTCGGGGCACCCCAAATCCGAATATGGTTAAAACTGGGTTTATGCCCTTTCCATAACTTTGTGGGTGTCTTTGAAACAAATTTAGATGGAACCAAGTTTATTATGTAAATAGTTGTTTTTAAGGCATATCCCCATAACGATTCAGGTAATGATAAATAACTGAGCATCGACCTTACCATATCTAAAAGGGTTATGTTTCTACTTTCAGAGACTCCATTTTATTGGGTCGTTCTAAGAGATGATAATTGAGAAATTATCCCCTCTTTAGTTAAGTAAGACTTGAACTCTCTAGATAGGTATTCACTATCTCAGTTAGATCGAATCTGCTTGATATGGGCGCTTAATGGCTTTTTTGCCTCAGCCTTATATTCTCGAAACTTTTCAAAAGCTTTAGACTTGCGGCGCATTAGGTAAAGATATCCATATATTGAGTAGTCATCAATAACGGTGATGAAATACTCATACCCGCCTTTGGCTTGAACATTCATTAGTCCACACACATCAATGTGTACCAATTCCAACTACTTAGTAGCACGATTTCCTTTGTCCTTGAAGGGCCTCTTTATCATTTTACTTTCCAAACAAGATTCACATACTAGTATAGGTTCAAAGATCAAGAAATTTAAAATTCCATTTTTAACCAAACAGTGAATTCTGTTAGTATTAATATGACCTAATCGCAAGCGTCATAAATAGGTTTCTTTTTGAAACCTTTATTTTCTTAGATAAGGGAAGTTGCTCATCATCAATATGTTCAATGACATTAATACTATAGGACAAAGGAGTTAAGAAATACAGACCATTCATCAATATTTCGAAGCAAATAAAAGTATTATTACTCTTAATTGAAACTGAGGAATTAAACTACATTGTTAAACCACGTTCAACTAAACAGCTAACAGAAACCAAATTCCTTTTAAAATCTAAAACAAACAAACAATCTGATAAACGTAAAATTTCATTATCAAAACATAACTCCACGAGTCCTACTGCTACTACGGAGACATATTGCCCGTTTCCCAATTTCAAGCTCCTTTGTCCTTTACTAAGTGGACTACTTTGTTTGAACCACGCTAGAGAGTAGCAAACATGGTTGATGACTCTTGAATCAATGATCTATTTATCATTGTAATTCTCCACTAAACAAGCCTTAAGAACATTTAGACTACCTATATTTCCAACAGTACTGATGTAATTACTTCTATCTAATGACTTTTGACTCATAATTATAGCTCGAGGATTACAGGATGTCATTTTCTAAAAAAAACAAAAAAAACATGCAATCAACAAATATACCAATAAGTAGGTTTATTTATTGCAACAATATCCTAGTTTCCATTATAAACACTTATGTTGGACAAGATATTTATAACAAACTAATATTTTGACCATGATACGGAAAGTGTCCTACCAAGTCAACTCCTCGGAAACTCAAATAGTAACCCATGACAATAATGAGTTTCTATGTTAATACACTAGGAAAGTCCTCGATCAGAAGTCATTAGGGTCCTGATGGTCCCTACAAAAACTCTTTACCTTAGAAGTTTATCGCCATTGTGACGGGACTCCCACACGTACCCGACAAGTCACTTTCCATGGGGAAATTGATCCAAGAGCAACTAACCCGATAACATAGACATGTATCAATCAAAACTTTGTTTCAATAAACTTTGGGCTTTCAATAATACTAACAAAGCCTCGTTGGAAGGATTATTAATGTTACTAAAATTGAATGTAATAACTATTAATTTAATTCAAAATTATCTTTAATATCCAAGTGTTGTCGACATTGGATAGTACAACTTCATTAAAATTTTGAAATTATTTTATATTTAATCCAATAAAATCCGATTATGTTTATTCGTTGAGGCAATACATAACCATTTTATTATTGGACTCTTAATGGAGCCTATAGGTTTCAAATTAATTTTAACCTTTACACATTCAATATTTTACATTAATTTATTAGGTTTTCCATAATAATAATATCTAGGCATTAATGTTATTAAAATTTAATGTAATAACCATTAATTTAATTTCAAAATTATCTTTAATATCTGAGTATTATCAACGTTGGGCCGTACAATCTCATTAAAAAATTGAAATTATTTTAAATCCAATTCCATAAAATCCAATCATGTTTATTCGTTGGGGTATCACATAATCATTTTATTATTGGATCATTAATGGAGTCCACATATTTCAAATGAATTAAATTAATTTTAACATGCACCCATTCATTATTTTACATCAATTCAACTAAATATTCCATAACAATATTATCTAGACAAAACAAATATCACTATGCACATGCATATATCACATGGTGAAATTATATGGCACCACCTATTCTAAATGGCATGGCAAGCATACATCACATGTTATGTCTATATAAAACAATTGTAACAAAGAAGAAATAATAAGTCATTAATCCATGGTTTCCTAGAAAAAGAAAATTATAAGCTCAATAGGGCCAAGAACCCTAACTTGATATCTGGTCCGCAATCCATCTTTACATCAGGTCTTGAAATTCTTTGAATTATGGGCTAAGGTAGAATTGGTTTCTAGGGTTTTTAAGCCCAAAAAACACAAAACTTTAACTAGTCCCCCTCATAAGGCGAGCACCAAAATCGTCGTCAATCACTATACTCAATTCAGATCATCACGAAATTTTTCAGGAAGATAGATCACAACATGAGGAACCAATTGGCCAAAATTTGTCCAAATCCAATGCTAAACGCACCCCCATGTGTCGCCAGAAATCAAAAACCAAAATCACCGCCAGTTGCCTCACCAAGCTTGGATCATCATGAAATTTTACATATGGGTAAAAAACCACATAAGGAACATACTGGTTAAATTTTGTCCAAATATGAGTCTGCACGCGCCCTTGGATAGCGTTTGAAACCAAAAACTAAAATCGTCGCTAGTCACTGCACAGACCTCGGATTGCCATGAAATGTTGCAAGGAGGTAATTCATGAAGAGAAGGATTAGATAGCCAAATTTGGGCCCAATCTAAGCTAGCACGTGGCCCCACAAGCATTTGGAGGTCGGGCGCATGAGTCTTAGTCTTAGTCGCTTTAGGCGACGATTGTGGGTTCGTGCCACGTCTTCTGACGATCCTTTTCCTCCCATCGACCCTCCTTTGTGTCCCTTACATGATTCCGATTTTGGTCCGCTAAATCGGGGCTTCAATCGACATGAAAAACGATGAACATAACATGTAGTAGTTCCTCTTTGGGTACTTATTACATAATTATCCAATAAATCCGAATTTACATAAAATTATCCAATAAATCAAGGAGGAATACCTAATCATATGATTAGCCTTCAAGTTACATCCCAAAAAAATACAATCAAACTTCTACCATAGATTAAGGCCAAAATAAAACGTTCATTCATACAAAAATATAAATAACATGAAACATAGAACCTAGGTTCCATATATATAATTACATCAAATATACATCTAAAAAATATAAGGATTCGGTTTACCACACATCGATTCAATCTAGGCTCTGATACCAATTGTTGGGATCAATGTACAGTGGAAGCCTGGATCATGATTGAATAAGATGAACGTCACCATCCTTAGGGTTTACTAACCTCTTGGTTCGGGACCTTCCAAGCTATTATAGTCGCGACATATTTGTGTGTAAGCGCGCCTAATTATTAGAGACCAAAGGAGAGAACACTTGCGTATATGTAAAGGCCCTAGGGAGAATGTATGAAGGTCTTAGGAAAAGAGGTCTATTTATAGATTTAAAATCCTAACCTTATAGGGTTACTTGTCTAATAAGCAACCAATCAATGCCTTAGAGGATTTCTTCCCTATTAAGTAACCTAACTTCTACTTTATTGGGTTTGTCTCTTAAGCAATTATTAATGGGCTATGTCACTAATTAGCCCATTATTATTTTTGGCTCTAGATTAATAACTAAGATTGTTTCTAGAGCATAAATCCAACATCTCCTTCTGATCATCCCCCCTTCCCTAAAGTCCTTATTTCTAATATTTGGGATCTCAAAAGAAAACAAACTCTAAAACTGTAACGCTTTGAAAATACCTTAACAATTTTATAACATGTTCAAGGTGTAAAATAAATTAAATTATATTTTTTTGGAGTTTAAATGGCTAAAAATGAAAAATGATAAAAACTCGAAAATTTTACAGAAGCCAAATAAATTTGGTAAAAATGTTAAATGAGGACCTAAGGGTCATAAATGAGTAATGTAGTGCCAAAGTATAAATGAAATGGAAATGAAATTAAAATGAAATTGAAATGAAGCTTTAAAATGAAATGATATGAATTAGTGTGTAGCGAACATGACCTTAGTCATGTAATGGACAAAAGACCAATTTTGGTCTTTGGATACCATAACCCACATTTTAGGCAAATGGGAGAGGAGAGCTAGGGCACACTACGGTTGAGGAAGAAGAGAAGAACTTGGTGATTTTCCTCCATAGGATTAAGGATTTAGGTGATCAAAAAGAAAAGGAAGAAGAAAGAAGAAAATTGAAAGAGATTTGAGGTAATTAAACCAAACCCTAACCCCCATTTTTCTTGTGTTTGAGTCGGGGAAAACCCCAAATTTTGAATAAAAGTGTTTTTATTGGTTTCTCTAAGTTGTGGTCCTCAAATGAGGAATTTTTGTATAAAGAAAATGTTAGGTTTTTAAGGGAGATGTTGTCAAAATTTTTCCAAAACTCATGTTTTTGTTTTGGCCATGGCAGCCGTCAGCTCATAGAATTGAGTGATTCAAATTTTCGTGTAGATTTAGGAGAAAAAATCTCCCTGATATAAGTGTATCCAGATTTGGATCCTATTAGACCCAGAAATTCGTCAAAAGTGAGGCTTTGTTTTCGGGTCAATTATGGTTCAGTTCTGATACAGTTTTGGTGTTTGGAGCAGTTTCGGTATTTAGGCCATAACTTGGCCATCACTCATCCGAATTGAGTTATTAAAGTTTCTGGGTAAACTATACTTCTAGGAGAAAAAATCTCCCTAAATAAGTGTATCCAAATTTGGACCCCATTGAACCCAGAAAATTCGTCAAAGTGAGGCTCTATTTTCGGGTCAATTATGTTCAATTCTGATACAATTTTGGTGTTTAGAGCAGTTTTGATATTTAGGCCATAACTTGGCCATTACTCATCCGAATTGAGTAATTCAAATTTTAGGGTAAACTATACTTTTAGGAGAACAAATCTCCCTGAAATAAGTGTATCCAAATTTGGACTCTATTTGACCCAGAAAATTCATCAAAATGAGGCATATCGATGCCTAAAAAGAATGATAAGAATGTCTAAGGATGAGGAAATGGAGAAAATTGAAAGGAACAATGTACCGGAAGGGAGTCGGGTAGAAATAACACCTAAAGAGAAACCTTAGAATACTCAACTAATATATGATTGTCATTTGTGATGCATTAGAGGTTAACGAGGAGAAAAGCCTAAGTTGAGGTCGAGATTCCGATGACAAGAATCGAAGGACGACAATCTTTATGGTTTGTTCTCCACTTCTCTCTCTCTAATTCCAAAGTGTTTGAATGATTACAAAATGATTTGAATTGTTGAAATGATTTATAAGAAAAAGCATATTGATTTGTTTTAATTGATTTGAGGCAATTTATTATGAAATGATTTGCATATGAAAAATTGCATGAGTATTGAAAATGAATTGTTTGTATAAATGTACATTCTATCTTTGTATTTTCTATGAATGATTTGAGCGCCATAATAGAATGTTAGCAGTCAGGTCGGAGTTAAGGATGAATTGGTATCTCTCGTAAAGGTCGAATTAAGCGTCTTTGAGGTAGAATGTAATGATGTGTCACTTCGATCCATAGCCCAATGGGATAACATCTATAGTGTTCACGAATTGATTCTTAATAACCAATCAATGACCAATGAGGGCCAAATGCTTGTGTTATAAAACAAAATGTTTCTTTTTATACCGGCACTTGATGAGACGTGCAGTGATCTCGACATCTGTACACCAAAAGCATGGGTTAAATTCGTTTAAGAATGATAGAATATATGTGAATGCATGATTTATGTTTTGAATGATTTATTGCATATGAAGTGCATATTTGGAATGATCGATAGGCAGTAAATGAATGTATATGAAATGAATATATGTATTGTATTTGCATTGATCATTCAAAAGATTCAAAAGCATGATTTAGAAAAATTGCATAATTTGACTTAAACAGAAATGAAAAAGAGTACTATATAGAACCATTAAGCATGAAAATGCCTAGCGCATTATTTTATCATCGTGCAGGTATAGAGTGAACAGGTACAAAGACGTAGACCGCAGTGAATCAAAGTCATCGTCAAAGTCACACGGAGGATAAGTAAAGCTCCGTCACAGGCATACATGAAATTATTCTACTCTTTTTGTGCAAACACTATTATGAAAATTGAATTATAATTTTGTTTTGTAAATATTTGGTTATTGAAAACGGCTAATAATGCCGCATTGTATAAAGGTGGGAAATAGACCAAGTGGGCATGAAATGTCATATCGAATGAAAAAAAGTTTCGTGATCAAATGATGGGCCTCCTTTATATTAAAGTGGTATTTACGTATATATATTTTCATTGAGTATTTGAAATGTGTTTAGAAAAGTAATTGTATTTGGATTATTAGAAAAATAAAAGAATAGTGAGGACCGCGTCCTTGGGTCCGGGGTTCGGCCTCCGGGTCGGGTCAGGTACGACGGTGCGGGCCGTCACAAAAACCCTCAAAGGAAAGGATGACCCACCTTCCCCAAAAGAAAAAGAATAAAATAAAATAAAAAAATGAATAAAATCCAATCAAATAGAATCAAAATCAAATAAAATTAAAATAAATAAAAAAGAAAAATAGTTCAAATTTGGGGTTTACAAATATGCTCATCTTCGATAGAGTTCACGAGTATAGTAAGCAAGAACAAGGAAATGAAGCAAATGTGAAAATTGAGTGAAATGAGATGAACTCTATCGAAGAACAATGGAGACCCTAAAAGTGTCCACGATGAACATGACCTTGCTCGAAACAAGGTGACCTAAGAGGCTCTAAAAATTCTAAAAACAAACAACAAAAGAAAAATTCTAAGATGCCACTAAAGTCACAAAGCAAGATTAACCCTCCCCAAATGGCCTCCAAAGGTGGTAAGAGAATCGATGTCGAAGTCAAGTGATAATTGGACCACCAAGGATGAAAAGAATGTGTACACATGGAGAAATCTATAAGCTCGCTAGAGGGACACCAAGGAATAAGACCAAAAGGTTACACCAAACTCGATATGAGCTCAAACCAATAAGAAAACTAAAGCTATTTCAAGGAAATGTGTTAAACGCTCTACTTTCATAAAGGGAAAGGATGAAATTAGCTCAAGATGTGAAGGATCATATTGGTGTCATCTATGCTCGAAACAAAACGAAAGAATGTGACGGATCGTATGAGTGTTGAAACAAGAGACATGACAATCATATAGATGTCGTCTACGTTGAGAACAAAACAAGAGACATGACGGATTGTATATATGTCGTCTATGCTAGAAGAAAAAAAAATGAAAGAAAGCAACAGATCGTATGGGTGACGACTATGTCAAAAATAAAACAAGAGACATGATAGGTCGTATAGGTGTTATTTATGCTCAAAGACAAAATGAAAGAACGTGACGGATTGTATGGGTGTCTTATACTCTAAAACAAAACACGAGACGACGAATCGTATAGGTGTCGTTTATGCTCGAAGACAAAAAGAAAGAATGTGACGGATCGTATGAGTGTCATCTATGCCAAAAGAAAAACACGAGACATGACGGATCATATAGTTGTCGTCTATATTGTAAGACAAAACGAAGGATGTGACGGATTGTATAGGTGCCATCTACGCTAAAACAAAACAAGAGACATGATGGATCGTATAGGTGTCGTGTATGATGCAAGACAAAACGAAAGAACGCGAAAAATCGTATGGGTATTGTCTACGCTAAAACAAAACAGGAGACATGACGGATCATATAGGTGTCATTTATGATGGAAGACAAAACGAAAGAACGTGACGGATCATATGGGTGTCATTTACACCAAAAACAAAACACGAGACATGATGGATTGTATAGGTGTCGTCTATGTTGGAAGATAAAACGAAAGACGGATCGTATGAGTGTTGTCTACACCAAAAACAAAACATGAGACATGACGGATCATATAGGTGTTATCTATGTTAGAAGACAAAACGAAAGAACGTGATAAATCATATGGGTGCTGTCTATGCCAAAAACAAAACACGAGACATGACGGATCGTATAGGTGTCGTCTATGTTAGAAGATCAAATGAAAGAACCCGATAGATCATATGTGTTTCATCTACACCAAAAACAAAACACAAGACATGATAGATTGTATAGGTGCCATTTATGGTTGAAGACAAAATGAAAGAATGTGATGGATCGTATAGGTGTTGTCTACGCTAAAACAAAACAAGAGATATGATGGGTCATATAGGTGTCATTTATGCTGGAACACAAAACGAAAGAACGCGACAAATCTTATGGGTTTCGTTTACACCAAAAACAAAACGAGACATAACGAATAGTATAGATGTCGTTTATGCCAAAACAAAATAGGAAGATGACAAAGGGAAGAAAGCAACTTAGGGCTCGACAAGGCTTAGGGCCCAAAAAGAGAGAAAAAAAAAAAAAAGCGAGCTCTATGTTCAAAAATGAAAGAAAGCAGCTTAGGGCTAGACAAGGCTTAGAGCCTAAAAACGGAAAAAACAAGGAAACAATCTCCAAGCTCGAAAAGGAAATAAAACAGCTCAAGGCTAAGAGCTCAGGGCTCAACAAGGCTCAATGCCTAAAAAAAGGGTAAAATGAAGCTCTAAGCTCCCAAGAAAAGGGAAAAGCGTAAAGTAATGCAGATGGTAAATACCTCAATATGCAAATAAAAAAGGTCAATAACTCAATGTGATGACAATGAAGCCTACTAATGATCAGACAACATCAGTGGCAGGGGTATGCCCCTAGTATACAATGGTGACTAAACTAAAAGACGGCATGTCCAAAATCATCGATACCCTAGAGTATGCTCATCAATCACATAGAGAAAGTGCCAATATAACCTTAAGGCTGCCACACAAGACCATGCATCAAGGCATGCTAACCGAATAGAACTTACCAACAATTAAAATCATAGTAACCAACACTTAATATGCTAACTGCCCAAAATGGAGACATTGTCATAAATGAGTTAATAATATGTTAGGCTTTGCCTTCATGGAAGGTGTTGAACCTAAAGACCCACAAGGGTGAAGGCTCGACTATAAAACTCAAAGACTAAACCGCATCCTTCCTTGGTTAAATGAGCAAATCATAAATCATGGTGAAATTGGTAAGTCAAAGAAGATGAAGAATAAGGTCTGGTAAAATAGGTATAGATATGAGGCTATTAAGAAGAAAATATCCAGGTATGGGATGGAGGATAGGTAGATATCCAAGATTGACCAGGTATGTTGAAAATTCTAAATATTATGTGACATCAAATCCCTAATGCATCAAAATCCTCCACCAAATGGTCACTTACTATGTCGATGAACCAAAACAATGAGGTAACTATGCCCTAGTAACAAATAAAAAAACTACATCTTTGATAAGTGTGTTCTCAGAAGTGACTATACCCCAATATAGGAATGTCTCAAGATCCATCATCCAAAGAAAAGAGGGCTATGCCCCAGTATAGATCATCTCAAGGATCCACCAAAAAGAGGATAGGTATGCCCTAGTATCGAGTACGACCATATATAATAAAACTAACCTCCTAAGTAGCCATGCCCCATTGTAAGAATGTCTCATAATCCATCAATCAAAATAGGGACAACCTTCAAGTATATGATGATCATCAAAGCTCCTCATCCATCATGCTCCAAAATATTTCCAACCAATCTCAAATATCACCCATGTGTAAGCTATTAAACATAATGTGTGGCATCATGGCTTCAAAGTGATCTTACGACTCAAACTGTAATGTAGGCTTGGGTATTAAAGTAAACAAAATGAAGGGAAACTAGGCTCAATAATCCCAATGAGAAAGATTCCCAAACCCCTCATGTATGTAATGCAATGTATAGAAACCTCATGAATCAAGAACCTGAATACATCATGTGAAAGCACTGGATGGTGCGTAGCGAAGTATCACATGTCAACTAGATGAGCAGAAATGATAAATCAATTATAAGACTGCGCTCATGTGTCAAGTGAGATAGGAAGAGAAAAGAAGAAATCGAAGTATAATCAAATAGATAAAGGTAATGAAATGAAGGTCGAACGAGAAAAGTACAAAGGTAAGAGTGGGTGATAGTCACCTCACGTCATAGCATGGAGGGAAGTCACATATGTAACGGATGATGTGATGGATAAGAAAGGATCTAGATATCTTGAAATGAGGTCATAAGTCTCTCTTCAATGTCATCTAATCTGACTTAGTAAAAAAATCTCACATATGAACTCTCACCATCATATATACTTAATGTAGTGAGATGTCACGTCTATACACGTGCCTCAAGAAGAATGATACAATGGAATACATAAACGATTATTTTTTCTTTTTTTTCTGTTTTTTTTCAATTTTTTTTTTTTTTTTTTTTCATTTTTTTCTTCTTTTTTCTACATACTTGGATCATCAATGACTAATATGAATATACACAACCAAGTAGATGATGTCATCTCATGCGTTGATATAATCATGAATCCTCCACTGACAAGATAACCTCTAAAAACCATGATATCTGGATCACTACTTTTGGGGCGAAATGAAGGAAAGATGTGTTTGCCCTCCATACAAAGACATGTAGAAGACCATCACTCAAGGGAAAGCAAAGGCAATGTCGTAAGTGAAATGGCATGGGAAAGAAAGGGGGTAGGAGACTTATGGTGACATGTGATATGAGGGAGTAATGATGATGTCAAAATGGGAAGATCATGGTGGCGAAGAATGAAGTGGATCACAATATGTTGGTAGGTCCAAAGCTCATAAGATCCCTAATCAAAGCATCCATATACATCATGGAGCCTCCAACTCGGTGTAAAGATAAATGACGCGATGAAAGAAAAGACTATAACATCCATGTGAGACTCAATGGGTTAGCAACAGATAACTCTATATGTGTATGGGATAAGGTAAAAGGCCCATGAAACGATGGTCACCCATCCTTTGACCATAACATCATACATCATGCTCTCAAGATTACACATGGTCAACAATAAAGATCAGCACTCACCCAATGTAGAAATGTCAAATCCTTTAAAATCATAAGAAAGCTCATGTTATATGCTCTATAAAACTTCTCAAACCATCTCAATCATAGTATAGCAATAACAATCTCATCAAAATCAGCTAACTGCTCTCTCAATACAAGCTACTCATCGTTAACCCGTGTAAACCAACCCCTTTAGCCAAATCCAACTCTTGAAGTCATATGTAAGTGCCTAGACTAAATACCGTGTAACAACTCATCTCCTCATCTCAACCATAGAATGGTCAATGATCTCATCAAGTAATCAAACTGCCCTCTCATCATAAGTCACATCTCGTAAGATGTAATACTCTTCTCTAATCTAGTCATCTCAAACTCTACCTGGTCAAATCAAGGAAGTGATATAAAAGGCTAGGGTATATATGGGGGCAAAAGGAATGAGAATGTAGTGGTGCTCGGGAATGACAATGTAAAGCTCATGATAATAGGTCATCAGGTCCGAAAAGGCTAAGGTAAGAATACAAGTGTGAATGAGTCTCAATCTCCAACTCCTAGAGTCAAGTCTCCAATCTAAGGTCAATAACCTCAAAACCCTCAATGATGGGTTGGGCCCAAGCGATCATGACCTATAAGTAAAAGTATCTTATAGGAAAACATGATATGAATCAGTATGACAAACACAAAGCAATATCCATAGGAAAGAGACCATATGATCATAAGGATAAGATCACACAATGTATATACTATAACTTAGTGGAACTGCAAATACATCTTGTATCAGAATAAACGACTCAATAACCACTCGACCCTCAAAATTGGACTCTCAAACAAACCATATATAAAAAACCGAGTATTAGACTAAAAAGAGAAACAACGCTCTAAACAAAAAGACTCTATGCAAGACCAATGAAAAACTAAAGTAAAACAAGACTAGAACAATGAAGCAAAATTGTCTTCGATGTAGATTGTGACTAAACCCAAGAAAACGCTATGCTAGCTCTACAAACCAATATAACCGAAATCATATGAAAAGAAATATCAACTCAAAAGGTCTTAAAGTGTGCATCGATGCCCAAATACTATCATCGCACAAATGCTCTATTTGTATGGCGGGCTTAAGGGGAACTACATAGGTAGAATAATGAGAGATGTATTGGTAGTCAGCACTCAAAGCCGTATATAAGGTGACTTCTCGAAGTCAATCAAATCTTGAATGGTATGGCGAAGTCTTGCCTGATACTTAGTATCATGCCCTAACCTGTGATATGCCTGAAGCTCCTTGAAGATGGTAATGAGAAGGCACATGTTGTGGTAAGGGGCATGGTGACAATGGAGTAAACAAACCAGCACCCTTAAGATTCTCAAAAGACTTAACTATGGTCAAGCTTAATAGGGTGAATTGTCTCATGGTCCTTTGATCTTGGGGTAGAGGCTATTGTGGAATAAGGGCTCTCTGGTATAGCGGTTGAGACTGTATACTAATCTTAGCAACAAATGGTTGTTGAACATAGGTTGGCTGCTGGGCATAGGCTGGCTAAAGCTAATACTGAGGAGTGGGTGAGCGAGCTCTGAAAGCAAAAGGACTATAAGGTAACTAGTGAAAGGCCTCTGATGAAAAACGGATAGCCCTAACCTCTCCAGATCTCCTACTAAATGGTCCCATAAGCTTCTTCCCCTTGACATCAAGGGAAGAAGTATCATCTGACCATAATCCCCAAGCAAGGGTATCCTCAACACTGAATTCATCTTGAAATAAGCTCTTAAGATCCTAAAAAGGGACACCAACAAGATGTCTAGCAAATATAAGCTAAAGGTTTTGAAGAATCATATTTATCTGCTTTTGCTCCTTAGGTCGATCTATCATATCAGCCACCTTAGCCCTCCAACAGCTAACAAATGAAGAAACTGTCTCATCAGGCCTCTATCTAGTGGCCTTTTACTCTCATCTAGATACATCAATACCGTCACTGTAAGCAAACTATGTCAAAAAATTGTGGGTCACATTCTCCCATGTGCAGAGTCTAGAAGACTCAACGAATGCAAACTACCTTTGTGTTACCCGCTCAAGCGACACATAGAAATAGAGCAGCAAATGTATCCAATCCCATGTGCCCTCGTGATACATCCCATAAAGTGTCAGTGACCCTTAGGGTCCACCCGCTGGATTGTAATGCTTATTATGCGGCATCTGCAAGAATCTTTGGAGCTAATTTAGTCGTCGATATACCATCTCTGTCATTCCAGTAAGTCCCCCTCGTATCCTGCTTTGTCTCATCCTAGCCTCGAGCCTTTCCATCCTAGCCTCTTGCTCAATCAATCTAACATTGTTAATGTTAGGGACTATGGGCGATGGTGCGGTGAGAACCGTAGTAGCATGTGGTGGTATGTAGCGACGGATAAGCGAAGTGTTATGGGACACTACTAAGTGGAGGAACTGTCTTTGTTCTCGGAAGCGAGAAGGTGTCTAAGCTTGCCACAAGCATTGGGAAGCTCATGGCGAAAAACTCTGGTGGTCTAGCGCTAGTCATCCCAACCATGAGATCTTGCATGGAAGCGAGTGTAGAAGAAAGCTTATTTGACATTTCTATTGATCTAATATGAAATATGGTGTGAATCTGATATGGTTAAATGACACCCATCTCTTCTCCAAGGACGCGACTCCATACTCAAACGCCTCCTCTAAGATGACTCCTACAATGAAAATGCAATTGATAAAGGACACAAGAGAAACCCGTAAAGGAACAAATGTGATACAAATGCATGGTCCTGATGTGGCATCAAAAAATTTGGATTTATGATGTGAATTTCATAGTCACAAAAATATACACTATGAACTAACTACAAACGTGACTAGGACACTCACATCAAATATTTGATGTAAAGAAAGTGCATAGAACTACCATGAGATCAATATCCCATCATATAGTTATCGATCCTTGATTCAACCTTCAATCTGAGCCACATGAAGAGAACATAAAGTGACCAAGGCAAGTCGGAAAAATGTATGAATAAAAACATGCCTTTCACCTTTTATATGGAAATAATATGCATTGAATTGAAAATTGTACCAAGTATCAGATAAGGAACGTATTGGGTCCATGATAGGTGTGAGGTGTAAGAGGTAGAGTGAATTGATGAGCATACCCAGGAATTATCAAGTAGCGGTAGCGATAAATAGAATTAATGGCGTTAACCCGAAAAGAATAAGACTAATGAAACCATATGGAAAGGAACAAACACACTAAAGTGAAGGGAGTAAATCGAGTCTGCAAAAGGCAAAGTGGTCGGCTAACACTGAAACTAGAACCAATCTCACGAACATTCAAGGAGACGGGGCTGGAACTAGTGTGACTAAAGTGGCCCTAAATGTGGCCGAGGCAGGGGGTCAGATTGACTACCCCGATTAACCGCGGAATACAAGTGGATGTCGGGTTGCAGATGCCACTTGAAAAATCGGGTAGAGTCTCCTTTGTCACGAGAGCTCTACCCCAGATAAAACACTGCGTGAAACTGTCCCAGGCCAGTCGATATAATCCATGATGATCTGTTATGGATAAACGGCCTCTTGGGCTGAGCTACAATATCGAGAAAAACATACCGCCCATATCAATAGTTACAGAGTTCAAATGTTTTACTCTTATACAACATACATATATTAAACTTAACGAGTTAATACATGTATACATCATCAAAACCCCTGACAGGCTTTCTTACAATCCTCAGTCTCTAGGATGGCTGGGTCCCCTACGCACACTCCACATGCACATCAAATAATATCCTCGATAAGGTGAGCTAATCTTTCGATGAGTGGAATCGCCTAAGTGAACACTCTCCGCTAAGTGCGGTCTGATGTTCCCGAAATAAATGCACATTCAAGCGATGCATGATCTGCTTGAATGTCGTGACTGACTTCAGGATCAAGATCCTCGCCCGACTCCCTCACACTTGCCTAAGCCTCGTATGAGAATTCTTATATTCATTTGTTCGTTAGTGGACAACCCTCCGAAGTGTAGATATCAATTGGGCCGTCTCGGAAGCGATTGATGTGTTATGGACTACCCTCACGATGTCAGTTGGGCCCGTCTCCCGATGATTGATATTTTGGTTACAAATGACCCTCGGATAATTCACATTTGAAATGACCCTCCAGAACATTTTCCTCTAGACTCATCTCATGCACTCACTCCTATAGTCTAGGGTGTTCCGGTCACGTATGGAATCTTGTGTCATAGGTTAATCTGATCCCAATTCGCGTATAAATATATATAAGCGTCGTATATTTACAAAGCAATCAATTCACCTGATCATGTCATGTAAATTCTCATTTCATACATCAAAATTAGCTTACTTGGGCTAATAATCATACCTGTCGATTTAATTTAAATCACTTTCGACCATACATATTCTCCGCAAAAATTATTTTGTGATCACTGTTTCGAGAACAGTAAAACCCTCGATTATTGTTCCTTTGAAAGCCTGAAGTACGGTTCCTTGGTGAACGGGTTTCCATGACCATTTAGGCCTCAAACAAACCAATACATGATTTATTGAATACTTCACCACCTTTTAACTGAGCAGTCAGTAACAACGATCACGGGCTGTTCGTGGAGTCTCGAATCAAAACATTCGATTAGAGTTTGGAGCCGTCAGCAATGGATTCGAGCGCCAATGCATGAAACATTAACATAGTACTTAAAGCGAAGAATAAAACCCGAGTAGGGAGAAACACTGCCACCGGGGTTGAGGAAGCCACTAAATCTGGGTGCCCGAAGCCTCTCGCGCGTCAAATGACTCCTTCTTGTTAGAAGGCTAGACGGTTGGATCGTTAGGAAGCTTAGAGAGAGGGAGAGAGCCAATTTCTCTCTACAGAAATGAGATCAAAGCACTCATGCATCTCATTTTTTTCCTTCCTCTCCACGTTTTCTTTTTCCTTTTTCAAGGTAGGAGATGGCACTGTTTACTTTTGTCCTTTAGTGACTTAAACTTTTCTACAAATAATGTTATGTCCCTTCGTTTCAATTTGACATTAATTATCTCGGTAGTCCATTTTCATCATTTTCTCTACTCCTTCACTTATGGAACATGAGTACTTGATATATGTGACTTCGTCGCATCAAAATCGTTCTGACACGACGCGATGCCTCGTAAAACGTGCCAACTCCAACTCTCTCTGAATTCTACGAAATTTTACGTGCTAGCTAGATTTGAGGCAGTTCAAACAGTCTGCGTCCGTTTAGGTCATCCGAGATCTAGAGAATAAATTTTGGATTTTTAACCAAAATTACAATTTTGTAATCGAAATTACGATTTTGCCCTTTTTCCAGAAATTGGAATTTCTCGGGTCTTACACTATAGGCTCTCAGATGCACCCACATGTAAGATATGAACACCTAAAAAAAGGATATAAGCTCACCTATAAAGTCAAGGTGGCTATTTAAAAAATGGTGGGCTTTTGAAGGGAACCCTAGTAAGAGCGATCTAGCGATACGCAACCTCTTACACACCTCCAAAGAGACGAGGTGTTTCCATGCAAGGTGATCATCACCTCCACACATGCACTACCTCGACATCCCAGGGGGGATTCCTATGGTGATGGCTCTCACTACTTTGAGCCAAAAAAACTAAGTGTATAGTAAATATGTGGGTGCATCCGAAAAACCTAATAAATCTAGGTACAAAGAGAGCACACTGGTCACATAAGTATCCTAAAATCTAGCTTTGGGTTATACAAGTCTTCAAAGATCGAACTGTAATTAGCATCACTATGTCGACCACCTCTAAAATTAACCGAAAACATAGATATGAGCCATCCAGTACAGACCTTACTCCTAAGCCTTGCAGTCGAAGAGCTACGAACAAGTCTCTATCAAACACACAATCGAGGAAGCCCGGGTTTGACGAAATTTAGTGAGTTTCCACATAGACAAGCAACATACAATCAAGCAAGAAAAAGAGTAGTCATACAACAAACAATCATACAAAGAATAAGCATATCATCTAAATATACACACAATCTAAGCAATGATACAAGATGAATATGTAACAATCCCAAACGATCCCCACTAATTGACCAATCAAATACCATATTTGCCTCAACTAGTGTTCAAGCTTGACCCTCTAAAACGATCCCCAACGGATTGTGGACTCCATATTTTGGCTATGATACATTTCCCACTAAAAGGTGAGACTTGTTTTGTATTTTGAAAAACCATTTTTGAAAACGGTTTAGAGTCGCCACTTATTTTATTTTTATTTTTAAAAGAGAAAACAAAATAAGAAATAAAACCTTAAATGTGACTCATAATAGGAAAAACAAGTTCGTGAAAATCGAGTTTAAGTTTGGGAGTCAGATTACTAATCGGGAAGGTACGATGGCAAGCCGTAGCACTCCTCTAAGCCCCTAAAGGTTGAGTCTCTAATAATTAAGTTAAGGCAATTAGGGCAATTGACGAATCATGCAATAGATACCACGAATAAATAATTTTAATAATACAAGAGCACATCAAACATGAATGAATAATAAATAAATGCACAATGGGGGAAAGAGTGTGTACCTTGGCGACATTGAAAGTGTTATCAATAGATAACCATGTTAAAGCGGTAGCAAATACATAACATTTAAAGTCAAAAATTGAAATTGAGTTATAAACTAAGTGTTAAATTATTTGTTGAAAACATATATGGGATGTTGGATCCCCCACAAGACCCATTTATTTAGCATGGAGTCAACTCCAAAAAAATTATATTTTATTGGAATTATAGAATTGATTGTGCATTTGGAGTTTTGAAAATCCAATTGAAAAAGAATTTTTGAAAATAGAAAATTGACTTGAGGAACTTAAAGAAAGCAAAGTTTGAATTTTTGAATTCTCAATCATTTTTGAAATATATAAAAATAAATAAAATTTGATTTTTTGAAATTAAAGAAATATATATATATATATATATATATATATATATATATATATATATATATATATATATATATATATATTATAAATTAATGAAAATGAATTTTTGGCCTTTTGAAGATTAAAGAAAAAGACTTTTGATTTTTTTTAAATTAAAGAAATTTTTTTTTTGAATTTTTTAAATTAAGAGAAATGATTTTTGTAAAAATTAAGGAAACTGATTTTTGAAAATTTGAAGTTAAAGAAAATGAAATTTTAGGAAATAGAGAAAGTATTATTTTATCTATAAAAATAGAAATAATAGGGTGAAAGTTAAAACAACAACAATAATAATAATAATTATTATTATTTTGAAAGTTAATATCAAGGGAAGTCAAAAGTAAATGAAAAAGAGAGGGATAAAAAATATTATTTTAAAATTGGTAAAAGTTTAACACAAAAATGGATGTAGCCTAGCGGTGGATTGCTTGTCTTTTAAACCCAAGGTTACGAGTTCAAATCATGGAAAAGATGGGACACTTTAAATATTATTATGTTTTTTAGAAAACAACATAGTATAAATATCAAATAGATGTCCATAATAGCATATTAGAAACATATATACAAACATCAAAAGGCAATTAATAGGATAATGAATTAAATATGAAAACAAAATACCATAATAAATGTATCAACCCACAACCTAAATTACATGGAAAAAAAATGATACATACTAAATTACATAACAAAAATTGAAACATTAAGCACCGAAACTAAATAGAACTTTCACAAATTTAATAGACTTACAAAAAAACCAAAATAGCTGAAACTATGACATGAGATGATTGCAATGAACCGGAGTATAATGAGATTCCAAGGACTAAAGTCGGCCAATCAATAATTAAATCAAGACATTGGAAATTTAATGAAACTAAAATGGACTTAAGTTATCATGTAAACACCTGTCAATGAGAACTCATCCACTAACTTCAATTTCATTGAAGGAAAATTTTAATAATAAAAAAAACATCACACCCAAAGATCAACATTCATGTTCTCCCGTACCTCTAAAAGATCAATAAAATTCTCAACTCAAAACAAGTATTCATAGTAAATGTTCGACTCCATAATACCAACATTCCAAATAAAAACGAGGAGAGTGATGGTAATAATATAATAATCAAATACCTCAATGACAGGAAAGAAATGAAGGTTGTAGCGCACCCATGGGGAGATCATCCTACCTTAAGAAGGCTCCTCCTCCTAGACATTTCTTCTTCTTCTTCTTCCCTAAAGTCCGCATTTCTAATATATGAGATCTCCAAAAAGAACTAATTCTAAAACCCCCAAAGGAAAAGATGACTCACATTCCCTAAAGGAAAAAGAATAAAATAAAAACTAATCAAATAAAATTAAAATAAAAAAGAATTAAGAGTCCAAATTTGAGGTTTACAATAGTATGTTACAATTTTTGTTTTTTCAGTTTTTATATTTCTAAGTATGTTTTAATAAGTTAAAACCGATAGAATAATTCTATTGCATTTTATATTAAAAACCGAACCTAATAAATCATGCACACCCCTATCCATAATACTTGCAATTTCAATCGAGTTTCCAAATTTCTTGTACTTGAATTCCAAATCCAATGGACTTTTACACTCTCTTCAAGTATCCACTTACTTTTTTTTTTAAAACATTAGTATGGCAAGGTGCATTTAATGAGAAACAAAAGACTTAAATATTGTAGCAAGTTGGAAATGTGACTGATAACCAACTCGTAAATCAATCTTACGAGTGGAAGAATGGACCACTAAACCCTGATTTTGTGTCTCAATTTCTAATGTGAGATATATTTTATGGAGTAAAACTGCAACCTGTTGCCATTAATCCCTAGTCCCTTGTAAAGCCAACTCAAAGACCTATGCGGCTCCTTCATCACTCCCTAGTAAAAGTCATCTCAACACCCAATGCTACTCACCATTGTTGGAAGTAATACTAATTAAAGAGAAGGGTTATATTATAAAAAGCTTGTTTTTATATGAGAACGAGTTTTACATCGTTAAATAGTGATTTTATTTTTTGATATTTATGTTTTACCGGGGATAAAATTGCAGTCTGCGTAAATACCGAAGATAAAACCATTTATCTATGAGGTAAAATGCGTTACCATGTAAACGAAGAACTTGTATAAACTGACGAAAAGAAAACAAATATTTAGGCTTTGTTTGGAATCGAAAAATATTAAAGAAAGAAAAATGAGAGGAAAAACAAAAAGAAAAAAAATTAAGAAAAATAAAATTTTGGTTTAAACTTAATAAATTAATTATATATAATTATTTAAACTCATTTTATTTGTTTCTCTTTATCATATAAGAACAAAAAAATTTAAAAATATATAAAATTTAAAAAAAATTAATTATATTTTCTTTTCTTTTATATTTTCCAATTAAACCAACATATTGAGATATTTTTTCTTAATATTTTGTTTCTTTCCCTAGTTCAAAACGGCGGGCCATAACGTGGCTTTCACATGTACTCGAAAGCAGATTGAACATGTGACCACATGAGATGAGTACCACAACATTCCACTTATTTTATGTTTAGTGAAATTTTCAGAAAATTTTAATATATACTGTAATTAATATATATTATATGAATATAATACATTTTTCTTCCATTTTTGATATATTTATATTAAATTTACTAAGATAATAAAATAAATTTTATAAAATTTTAATTATGTATTTTAAAATTTTTTAAAAATTATTTTTTAATTTTAACAAATTTAAATTATATTTATGACTGTTGTAAAATCGAAAGCGTTGAGAATATCAATTAAAGAACACAAAGATAAAGAAATCAACATAAAGATGCATTAAAAGTTTTAACATAATTGATTGATAATGTATCCATCGTGAGATTGAATCTTTATTTATTTTAACGGAGAAGAAATATAAACAAAAAATCCTTGAGAATCTCTGCAATCTAAGAAAATAAGCCTTGATGTCTGATCCCCAAAACTCTTGCATCTCTGCACAATGTTGGCATTTCTGACATCATCTCAATCTCGTAATCTTTTCCCCTTATGGCTTAGAATAGTTATAGGGATATTTCAAACAACTTTTCTTATTTTATCAAAAATCATAATAAAACAATAATATAACAACTAAGAATCATCCTATATAATATTCTTTACAAAAAAAAAAAAAAAAAAACTATTTGAGACATATTCTAGCAATGAAGTCACCTAGTTAGGTCACGATTCAACTACCAATCCAACCATTAAAACGTGAATCGACAACTTTTTTGATTAAGCAATTTGTCCAATTTTAAAAATATTATTTATAGGTTTCTCATTTCAAACACCAATGTACTATAAAAATAGTATTGACTCTTCCCTTTTGAAATGTTGAGCATTCTACCACATGAACTAAATATGATAGACCATCGAATGACTAATTAATTGGGTAATTAATCCATGATAGGTAACTGTTAGACTTCAATTACATTTTATCGAACTTTTTTCAAACCCTGACTAATTGATTAACCATTTTGGAAATAAAGAAAATGTTGATCCCTCTCAGTCGATATCCCTAACCAATTGAGTTGATTGGGAATTCCTTGATAAAAAATAAATAAATAAATAAATTATTATTATTTTTTCAATACTTTTCATTTTTTACACTTAATTTGGATCCTTATTTTAAAATTAGGTTCGATTTTGTGACAATACCCAAAGGTTTATGTTAATTACTTGATTTAAAACAATTTTCATCTTTATTGATTGCGAATTTTCTTTTATTGTATATACTAGTTTTTAATTTGATAAATTATTTTTCCAAATATCATAATATATTAAAATCTCTTAACAAATTTTTACTACTATCATAATATTATTTAAAGTTCTCGTAATTATGGACTAGGCGGACATAGGGTGGGGAGGGGACCTTCTAACAAATGTTACTACTATCATGATATTATTTAATGTCCCAATGGTTAAGGGATAGGGTGGAAATATGAAAGGGGAGGGATTAGGTTCAAGTCCAATGAGAACAAATTTGTGTAGTCATAAAAAAAACTAAAAAATTAAATCAATCTAAATAAAAAATAGCCTCCTTGACATCAAAAAGTAAAAAAAAAAAAAAATTATAATGAATTTCTTATTATAAAACTAATGTATAGCAATATGGGTTGAGAGAATAGAGAGAATAAACACTCAATGCTTTTTCATTTTCCATGCTTAAACACAATATTATGTCATCTATTTTTAGGCATGTGGAAGGGAAATATTACATGCACATATTAAAGGCATGTGGAAGGGAAATATTACATGCACATATTAATGAGAATATACTTGGAATTGCTAATAGACATCTACATTTAGTACTACTTGGAAATGCCAATAGACATCGACATTTAGTACTACTATAACTCCTTGGAATACTAATGGACATCCATAATGATAATATCATTATAGCACTCCCCCTTGGATGTCAATTTATTTGATCAAGAATATACTTCATTAAAACCTTACTAGGTAAAACCGAATGGGAAAAACCCTAGTGAAAAAAAAAGAGTACATCATTCTTATCTATCATTTGTTGTAATACCTTGCCAAAAAAATACCTTGTTCCCCCTTTTTTCTACATCCCCTATCCTTCAAGATCATTAACCAAGGTTCTTGAGCTGTCGTAGTCCAAGTTTGTATAATAGTTCCTTGAATATCTTTGTAGGCAGTGTCTTCGTGAATAAATCAACGAGCACAAGAAGAATTTGACATTTTACCTATTGAAACAATTTTATAGGTAAAAATAAGGGTTTATCGACAAATTACCTATTAAATTGACAATAATTAATTTTCAATAATTTACCTACAGATTACCTACAATTTACCTACTAATATTTACCTACAAAACTATTCGATCAATAAATACGACACCAATTTTTGGCCCTACAATCTTCCTACTAATATTTACCTACAAAACTATTCAATCGATAAATATGATACCAATTTTTGGTAAAAGATATTATCAACAACTTACTTATAATTTACCTACTAATATTTACCTACAAAACAATTCATTCGGTAAATATGACACTGATTTTTGGCAGAAGATATTACTGACAACTTACCTATAATTTGCCAACTAATATTTACTTATAAAATTATTCAATAGGTAAAATATTTATTCTTATTTATCATTGATTTACCTACTGCGATGGTTTGTAGGTAAATAGACTTTTCTTTTTTAAATTGTTTTTTGTTAATTTGTCACCAACAAAATGAAGTCGAAACAACGTCGTTTTGGTGTTTTTTACACCTCAACCACGTTGTTTTTTTCTAGGTATCAAATCTATCAATGTTCTATTGGCTGCCTCCCTTTCGATTTGACGATTTCTTCTCCATCGTCCCCTCCTCTTAACCATCTCTGCATCTCGACAACAACAACCGTTAATCCTCCATCTCCAGCGAGAAGAGCAGCAATTTCAGAACGATTACCTCCTTTGTTTGCATCGAGACCTTTAGGTACTGTAAAAGCTCTAACCTTAAACCCCCAATAAAGCTCCTTCGATTTTGCAAGAAATCATTTTACCTATTTTAAATTGGAGAATCCATGGTTTTGAATCTTTTGATTGAGGATTATTAAGTTATGATTTGAATGGCATTTGTTCAACACAGGTATCATGAAACTCCAATTCATGTACTTTTTCGATAAATGGCATTTGAATGCACCATTGAAATTCCGATCACCGGTTGGAAAAGGTCCCTTTCGAGCATAGGTGATGTTTTATCGTGTTTTTTCTGTTAGAAATTTGGATAGGTTATTATAATGTGGGAAAGAAAAGAAAAGAAGAAGAAGAAGAAAATTTATTTTCCTTCTATACTATTAGAGATTTGAATCACAAAAAATAAAATAAAAAAGAGGTTTTTTTGATAAGGCGTGGGCAAGAAGTTTTCTTACCTACCCATGTATCTTGCAATTGGTATGTGTGACTTAGTCACTCTTTTCGGGTCAATAAACGAGTCCGACAATTGATTTGCTAATTTTTATAAATAAATTATCTTTGAGTTTCTTGTTCACATTGTTTCGTGCGAGGATCATGATGGGGCAATGATAATTCATTCCAACTAATTTCTTTTACCACATGCTTAGTTTCTCCCCCTAGTGTTGAGAAAAATGTTTCATCAAAATGACAATCGGAAAAACATGTCGTAAATAAATCTTCTGTAGACGGTTCAAGATATTTGATTATAGATAGAGATTCATATCAACATATATTCCTATCTAATTGAGGTCCCATATTGGTGTGTTGTGGTGGAGCAATTGAAACATAAACCGCACATCCAAAAATTCTTAAATGAGAAATATTTGGTTCTTGACCATAAACCAATCATAATGAAAAGAATTCCTAATAACTTGTTGGCTTGATGTGAATAAGAGTTGTCACATGTAAGATAGCGTGTCCCCATACAGATATAAGAAGTTTTGCCTCATAAGTAATGGTGTAGAAGTTAATTGAATTCGTTTTATAAATGATTCTGTAAGACCATTCTAAGTATCAATATGTGCTACAGGATGTTCAATGGTTATTCCAATAGCAGTACAATAATCATTGAACGCTTCAAAAGTGAACTAACTAACTTTGTTAAGTCATATAGTTTTAATTGGATTGTCTGGAAAGGGAGCTCGTAGTCAAATTAGTTGAGCTAGTAATCTCCCAAACGCCAAATTGCGAGTTGATAATAAGCATATATGTGACCATCTAGTTGAAGCATCAATTTAAACCATAAAATATCGAAATGATCCACTTAGTAGTTGTATAGAGCCACAAATATCACAATGTATGCGTTCAAAAAATCCAAGGGATTAAGTTCCAATTTGAGTTGATGACGGTCTAATAATTAATTTTCCTTGAGAGCAAGCTACACATGATAATTCCTTTGTATGTAATACTTTCTGATTTTTCAATGAATGTCCGCATTAATTCTCTATAATCCTTCACGTCATAATGGAACTGAGATGACATAACTGATTATGCCAAACTATAAACTCATCGTGAGTATTTAACTTTTGGTTTATTGTGGCATCTGCCTCAATGTTGCCAATATTGATATAATATAAACTAGAAGAAAATGCAAGCAATTTTTCTAGTACACTTTTTTTACTTGAAACTATAGTCGTAATACACAAATATTCGACATTGCCTTTGTTGTCTCAATATGATATCCATTCTTGCGAATATCCTTAAAACTCAATAAAAAATTAAGTCTTTTCAGAATATAAGACACCATCAATTACAAATTTTGTTACTCTAGGCAATATGATATGAGCTCTTTCGGAACCTTCAATTAGCTTTGCATTGCCACAAATTATACTGACTTTTGTTGTTTGCTTCTTTAAGTAGGAGAAATATTTCAAATCTTTAAGTATAGGGTGTGTTATTGCACTGTTTACTAGACATAAATTTTTATTATCAATAAGAGGTCCTATCAAAGATAATTTTGTATTCTTCATTGAGAGAGTGACATGAGCCAAAGAAACAATAAATAAATAATAAAATATAAGAGATTGATAGGCTCAAAATGTGCTATATGAAATAGTACGTCTATGTGCGCAAGTGCACGCATTGCCTCAAGTAATAAAATGAAAGTATGAGTATCATCCCATGAGGATTTTGTTACTAATTATCGAAATTAGAATAGTTTTACCTTTATTTGGATTAACACAAAGGTGAAATTTAAATGGAAAACAAACTAACATAAGGAAATCCTAAACTAAAGTCTCCAACATGCAAAGAGAAACTGTAATTACACGAAAGCCTTAGGTTTTGATTTTATCTAACAAATTCCCGTGGTAAGATTCAAAATGGTCTCAATGATGCCTAAATCATATATTAATGGGGGATTTCACCTAAGCACATACTATTCTTTCTCAAACAATAACAATCTATCATCGAAAAAGGTTATATTGTATCTCTACCTCAAATCATCATAACGAGGATGCATGGCAGTGAAATCCAATAATGCACATATGGCAACCCACAAATATCTCTTCAATGGTGAAACACGACATTATTCATAGTCTAACCTAATTATTGTTTCTCAACTACTAAATTAGATCTGTAAAATCATCATTAATGGTGATCAATCATGAAAAGCATGAGAAATTGAATAGAATATATATATATATATATATATATATATATATATATATATATATATATATATATATATATCCAAACATCAAAGATTACAAATCAAAGCTAAACACAATGGTTCATTGTTTAGACTACATCAAAACCCTAGAAAATGAAATTAGCTCATGGAGGGGAGAAATACAATCATAGAAAATGAGAAAAAAAACAAGAAAATAGGAGAAGAGTGTAGATGAAACCCATTTATTCTCTTCAAATCTCCTTATTCTTCTTTAAGGCCTAGCACCTATTTCCCCTAAGAGAGAGTTGCCTTTGGATGTTTCTACCCAAAGGGTCTCCTCTTTTGCACCACACGAGCCTCCAAGAACTCCCCTTCTTTTCCTCCAAGAACTCCTGTCCAAATGCCCTAAATTCGTTCTTATAAAACCAAAACCAAGAGAGGAGAAGAGATGGGCTTTAGCAACTTTTTGGGCCTCGACATCCACGTTGTAGTGTGATGGATCTGACGCTATAGCGTGGTGAAAAAATGGGAGCTACTAGAATAAGCCAAGCATAACCACAATGTAGCGTGAGTCCACTCATGCTACATCATGCTGTAGCATGAGTGGGCTCATGCTTAATCCGAAAATTTGTTCCTCCACTTTTCGATGTCGTATCTTACTCATCAAGACTCCGAATCGTGCGATCTTGGTGTCCACGAAAAGCTCTTGAAGTCTAAAATGTGCCCATACCAATAAGGAAACCTTGAAAGGACATCACGCAGACGAAAGGATCACATGTTTGTTGCAACTGCATGATGACTTTACCGATTTTTCTTAGATTTCGCTCATTTCCGCTCAATGGTTGGTCTAATCACAAAATTGAGAAAAGAGAACATTAGGACACTTATTTATCTCATAAAACTACTAAAATCTAAGGAAAAAAGGGGGATAAATGAATATTTAAGATACTTATCACATCCCTAAACTTAAGTCTTTGCTTGTCTTAAAGCAAAGGAAAAACACAAAACTAAACAAACTAAACACAAATGGGAACTGATGAGATGAACAAGGTGTAGCACTTGTGATTTAAAAGGACCATGATGAAGAGTTACATAGTAAAAAAAAAACCAAAATAGGGATACAAAAAGTATTTTCAATCTTCAAAGGACAAGGCAAAAATTAGCATGGTGAACATAACCACCCTCTCCTTATTCTCGATGACCTTTCTAAGGAACTTGGTGAAAATATGTAACATAGATCTCAAATGTATACAAAGGTTTCAACACCCCCAAACTCAAACTCAATTCACCCTTTTGAAAGAAGTTAACTATAAAAGAATAAGAACACACATTTTATTCAAACAAGTAAACCTAAAGTAGGATGCAATGCTAAGGCATTCTAGAAAAGTGTCCATGTAGCGGGGATCCATTGGTGACTCCCCACCGATTGGCTAGGGGCACTGGACATTCAATTCGCCTCGAACTTCACCTTGAACATTCAATTAGAAAACCAAAGCACCTATGACCCATCTTTTGTCCCATGTAACAAGCAATTAAGTAAATGACTCTCGATCTGTTGGCTCAAGGCATTAGGCTTTGAAAGGCCTCTAGGAATGTGCTCAGGATTCCAATTATATCAACTCACTTATCTCACTCTTTTTCTTTCTTTTTTCGATTTTTTTATTTCTTTTTCAACTATTTCTTTTGTTTTTTCACTTTTTGAGGCACATTAACCCACTTTGAAGGTTTCCCATCACTTAAGAAGTTAAATCCTCCCAAGGAAAATTCAATTTTAGCTAGGGGGGTCAAAACGAAGGTATATACATGAGCTCTAGTGTGTGTGTGCATACAAGTTCTCATATGAAATAGCTTCTTGAAAAAATTAAGGGGGGTTGGGGGAGCAGTAGGCCTTCAAGTCACTCCACTGACTAATCATCGCATTGTCCTAAAATCAGCCAAATACCCCGAGTATTCCAGGCTGATGGTTCCTGAACATTTGAAGTTGAAATTTTCATATGTCTTCCAAAAAGTAGGCATGACACCCAATTAAACTCAATTGAAACACGAAAACACAAAGCATATGCAAGGACACACTAACATAAGCATAAAAAAGAAAGAAAAGAAAAACACAAGCAACAAGACTAAACAAACAAACTAAATAAACCACAAAAACAAAATACAAGCGTAGGCTTAAAGACCTGAAATACTAAAGCATTCTAAGTCGAACCAAGCTACTTGACCCATTTCCACCCCTAAACTCAAATGTTACATTGTCCTCAATGTAATAAAAACATGAAAATAGAGAGGTGGAGGGGACTCCCCTAATGATCAGAGCTGATCATGACCATCACTTGAGTGTTGAATGAGAATCAAGGTTGCTCACCACCCTTCATTGGTTATCATAGTCTCCAATCATGTATCCTCACAAAAGATACACTTGATGCATTATCCTCTTCGTGCTTGAGATAATCTTAAGCCTTTGAACCTACAAAATACACAAACACAAAAACAAAAATCAAACTAAGAAAGACTCACTAAATTTGAACTAAGATAAATAACTAAAAATAAGAAAATGAAAGACAAGAAAAGAAAATTGTGTTGGGGTTGCCTCCGAAGAAGTTGTTCCGTTTTTGTAGAGTCTAGCTTTTGACTCTACCAACTACGGATTGGTTGGTGATTCCCTCCTCTATTTGTTCCGAAGAATTGATAGTTGGGCTCCGATAGAAATTTGGGCACATAGTCGTTCACAATCACATTTTTGAGATTTTCTTCTTTTTGTTTCACAATGGTAGCTTCCATTTCCTTATTCAACTGAAAGATGGACTCCTCCACCTTGGACATAGGGGTTACTTCCTCAATTCTCAACTCTTCATGCATGTCACCCAATGAGACACCTTTGGAATAATCATTAGAACTTCATCTTTTGTCGTGTCATGGGATTCCAGAGAAGTTGGCTCATCTTCCATTACAACTAAGGCTTTCAAATCTCATGCATCATCATCTCCTTTTGTGAGTTTCTCAAGTTCTTCATTGTTTCTTGAGGTGATATCCTTATTGTAGCTCAAGTCTTCTTCTTCTTCTCTAATCACCTCAAGAATGGATGACAAGCTCTCATGTTGTCCTTCAAATGACATTTTAGCCATGTTCTCTCCCACATTCATGTGTTTGGCCACTAGTTCTTATATACTCATTCCCTTCTCTTGTAGAGGTTGTTCTTTCTCAAGTCCAAGTTGAGTATAAGAAGTAGCCTTCGGAGTCATCTCTTCTTTCAAGCGCTTGAGTGGTATGGGTTGAATTTGAATATTAACCCTTGCCTTTTCCTTAGGCATTTCAGCCATAGTCTTAGCCAATTCGACCATTGCGAAGGCTAATTCATCTACTCCATTTTTAAAATTTGACTCCTCTTGTGGAGGTGTGTACACCTCCTCCATCAATTGAGCTTGAGATTTTCTAAGTTCAGCCATGGTTGCCTCAAGGTTTGACATTTCCTCTTGTGGAGGTTGACTCATCTAATTTTTAATAAGAAACCTAGGCAACCCAACTTGAGCATAGTCCATTTCAACCATTGATCTTGTTGTGCCATGGTAGATTCAACTTGAGTTCTTAATTCATCCATAGCTTTTTCTAGGCTTGATCTTTGGACTTGTGGAGATTGAAGAGTGTTATGACTTGTGTCTCATGAGGTGTTCGAGTGATGGTACCATCCAAAATTATGATTGATCAAATATGGGGTACCTCTATATTGAACATAATCCATTGACGCATATGGTTGCCACACTTGATTTGTCACTCTTTGATGATGTTCACTGGCCATTTGCCTTAATCTTAGTTGTTGAGTGAGGAGGGCCATTTTGGTTGTCAATTCCATGAAAGGATCCATTGCGATTGAATCCTACAAAACAAAAACACAAATTTCAAAGAAAAGAAAACAAAGATAAAAAGATAAGTACAAACAAGAAAAACAAAAAAAATATCCAAAGTAAAGAAGGACTACTTGGTATCAATATTAGTAAAAAGCACCTAATCCCCGACAGTAGCACCAAAAACTTGATAGGCTCGAAATGTGCTATATGAAATAGTACGCCAATGTGCGCAAATGCACGCATCGTCTCAAGTAATAAAATGGAAGTATAGTGCGAGTCACGAGTTAGGTTATAGCTAGAAATTAGAATAGTCCTGGCTTTGGATTAACATAAAGGTGAAATTTAAAAGGAAAACAAACTGACCTAAAGAAATCCTAAATTAAAGTCTCTAACATGCAAAGAGAAAATGTAATTACAAGAAAGCCTAGGGTTTTGATTTTATCTAACAAATTCCCGTGGTGAGATTCAAAATGGTCCCAATGATGCCTAAATCATATATTAATGGGGGATTTCACCTAAGCACATACTATTCTTTCTCAAGCAATAACAATTTATCCTTGGAAAATGTTATATTTAATCTTTACCTCAAACCATCATAACCAAGGATGCATTAAGCAATTAAAATCCAACAAGCTACATGTAACCAACAAATATCTCTATTCAATGGTGAAACATGACATTCCATTCATGGTCTAACCAAATTAATGTTCCTCAACCTCAAATTAGGTCACAAATCATGTTAATGGTAATCAATCATCAACAAGCATCGATTGATTGATACGAGTTGATTTCCTATTACGATAAATTGCTGAAACAATAGCTGGTCAGATGGTAACCCCGGTAGTACAATAAGTATAACAAAAAATTGAGAAAATGTCTCCTTTTTAATTTAATCGATTATCAAAAATCAGAAAATGTATATATATATATATATATATATATATATATATATATATATATATATATACATATATATATATATATAAATCCAAACATCCAAAGATTACAAATCAAAGCCAAACACTATGGTTCATTGTTTAGACACATTGACCACACAGAAAATAGATTGAGCTCATGGAGGAGAAATCTGACCATAGAAAATGAGAAAAAGCAAGAAAATGAGAAAAAACAAGAAAATAGGAGAAGAGTGTAGATGAAACCCATTTATTATCTTCATATCTCCTTTTTCTTCTTCTTCTTCTTCAAGGCCTAGCACCGATTTCCCACAAGAAAGAGTTGCCTTTGAGTGTTTCCACCCAAAGGGCCTTCTCCTTTGCACCACACAAACCTCAAAGAACCCCCCTTCTTTGCATCTAAGAACTCCTCTCCAAATGCCTTAAATTAGTTCTTAAAGCCAAACCCAAGAGAGGAGAAGAGATAGGCTTCCAGCAGGCTTTAGGCTCGACATCCCGCATTTTTGTAGTGTGATGGATCCTAACACTGCGTGGCGAAAAATGGAGCTCGGGAATGGGCCAAGGCAACCGATCGTGCGGGTGGGTGGACTCACGTCGTGCCAGTGGTGGACTCACGTCGTCATAGTGAGTGGACTCACGCTATGCAAGTGGTGGACTCACGTTGTACTGGTGAGAAGAGTGAGTTCCTCACGCGTTCTGACATCTGTTAAAGCATGAGTAACTCACGCTTAATCCGAAAATTTGTCCTTTCACTTCCCAATGTAGTATCTTGCTCATCCAGACTTTGAATCACGCGATCTTTGTGTTTATAGAAAGCCCTCGGAGTCTAAAATGTGCCCATACCAATGAGGGATCCTTGGAAGGACATCAAGCAGATGAAAGGATCACATGTTTGTTGCGGCTACATGATGACTTTGTCGATTTTTCTTCAATTTCGCTCATTTTTGCACAATGGTTGACCTAATCATAATATTGAGAAAATAGAGCATTAGGACACTTATTTATCTCATAAAACTACTAAAACCTAAGCAAAACATGGGGATAAATTAGTATTTAAGGTACTCATCAGAGATGAAAAAATATAAAAGTCTTAACTCATATTGCACCTAAAAACACATTAATATTTATTTGAGAGCATAAACATTATATAGATATTTAAACACTCATGAAAATAATATGATCACCCTTGAAAATTCTTGTTATCTATCAAACAAGTAATATTTTCCTTTGATTTGATGAAAAAATTAGCAACATCTAGATGAGTGATATCATTAAATTGTGTATTTGAAGGACCGCATCTAGTAACAAAATTTGTTTCCATATTTTTCTTGTTCATTTTCAATGACTTCTCTGATAGCTTTAATAAAATTCTTTTGCGTACAATAGGTACGTAACCAATGGCTCTTCATTCCATAACGGTGACATGAGCTTTCCACTAAATTTTTATTTGAGCCTCTTTTATCCTTCTCAATTTCTTCTCATTTTTCTTCTACATCAGGTGGCGATATAGATTTTTAGAATAACCACCACGATTATCAAAACGACCTCAATCATATCCGCACCCATGGCTACAACCACGACCTTGTGTTTGATACATAGTCACATTCACTTCAGGTAGTGAAGCAGAACCAATCAAACGTGCTTCATGATTTTTCTTCAGGAACTCATTATTTTGTTCAGCCACGAGAAAGCAATAAATCAATTTAGAATATTTCTTAACACCCTTTTCATGACATTGCTACTGTAGGAGAAAATTCGATGCATGAAAAGTATAAAAGGTCTTTCAAACATATCCTCATCAGTGACTTTTCCCCCACATAATTTCAACTAGGAGCTAATTCGAAACATAGCTGAATTATATTGACTTACTATCTTATAATCTTGTAGATGTAAGTGTATCCAGTTATAATGAGCTTTAGGGAGGATAACTGTCTTCTGGTGGTCATACCTCTCCTTCAGGCTATTCCAAAGGATACGAAGATCTTTTACAGTTAAATATAGGCTTTTAGTCCCTCATGAAGGTGGTGCTGAAGGAAAATCATCGCTTTTGCTTTGTCCTGATTGGACGCCTCATTACCATCTTTAATTGTATCATCTAAGACATTAACTTCCAGATGGATTTCAATGTCAAGTATCCATGATAAATAATTTTTTCCTGTGATGTCTAATGCCACAAACTCAAGTTTTGCCAAATTTGCCATGACGCTATTATAAAAAACAAATTAGTATAATTTAAAGTTACAAAATTAATAAGTATTTACAAATAAACAAGAATGGCATGTATCCAATAAATATTCAAAACAAAATATGAATAATCCAACTAGAAAAATGTATTGAGTGCCATTTTTACTTATAAAAGACATGACATTTTCTTTTTGAGATGGTCCATAACAATACAAAAAAATATTATACATTGTACAGAATAGATCTAATATCAATGTAAGATGATAAAAATCAAACCGTAACTAAAACAATATTTATGTTAATAAAATATATTAATCCAACAAGAACCAAGAAAGGAGGCTAGGAATCTTTAACTCAAAAGCAAACCATTGCACTACAACAGAATAAAGCATCATGATGATAGTGTATTATAAAACTAATGTATATCAATGTGGGTTGAGAGAATTAGAGAGAAAGGGTTAAGAGAATAGAGAGAAAATGAGCACTCAATCCTTCCAATCTTATTTCATTTTCTATGCTCAAACATAATATTATGCCATCTATTTATAGGCATGTGGAAGGGAGATATTACATGCACATATGAATGAGAATTTACTTGGTAATGCTAATAGGCATCTACATTTAGTACTACTATAACTCCTTGGAATACTAATGGACATCCATAATGATAATATTATTATAACATTTCTTTTAAAGTACAATGTTAAATCCTCATTTTTATAAGAGAAAATTACTATTTAATTTGATATGCATTTTATTTTTTATTTTTTACAACTAAACACTTTAGTTACAAATATAGTAAATTATTACACTTTGGGACTTAGACACACCCGTCTCCACGTATGCCTGCCTTTTTTTATGAAACATTTAGCATTCTACCATATGAGACAAACATGATGGACTTTTATTTTCCTTTTTAGACATGTATGTATTAGTGAAATATTATCACATTAAGAAAAATTATAGTTAATGATGATGACAAGATTATTTAGTATTATAATCTAAAGGAAAAACACATTCTCACCTCCCTACACTTTCAGTTTTTTAATATTTACCCCTTGCAATTTAAAATGTCTATCCAATACATAAAAAGTAAGTCTTTTTTTAACGGAGGTGATAATGGTCGTCATCTATTACTCCAACTCCGTTACCTATTCTTCAAATTCAGCCCATACACTTTCACTTTTATTAACATCTAACCCTACACTTTGAAAATATAAAATTAACCCAATATACTATTAATCCCTTCTACTATCGAAAACATGAAAATTGACTCCTTGTATGTGTATTCTTAAATATTTATTTCAAATTTAGATACAAATTAATAGAATAGATTTTTAGAAAGGATAACTATTTTTATTTAGAAAATTAATTTTCTCAAAATTTAGATTAAAAAAATAAATTTTTATAAATAATATATAAATTTAATATATGCCAATGATTTCTCCCATGGTATTTTATTTTTTGAAAAATAATTCAATAAATAAATTATTTTAATATTTTTATTTTTATTTTTTTATAAGTTTATTAGAATGTTATACAAATATAATATAAATGTCCATAAATTAAAATATTGATTTAAAAATTGGGTAGATAGGATATTTATGCTTATTTAAAATTTAATTTTCTCAAAATTTAATTTTTTTTATATCTAGGCCTTTCAAAAAAAATATTTTTATAAGATAGAATGATTTCTTTCTTAATTTACTTTAAAAAAAATATTATGGAAAAATACTATCGTCATTATAAATGTTAAATTTATATACAATTTATAAATATGAAAACAATAATTTATACAAGTGAAATTCATATATTATCTATAAAATATAATTTTGAGAAAATTAAATTTTAAATAAACATAAATATCCTATTTACCTAAATTTTCTTGAAAACCAATCTTTTAATTTATCAATATTTGTATAACATTCTAATAATATTATAAAAATAAAAATAAAAATATTAAAATAATTTATTTTTTTTAAAACATGGAAAAAATCATCCTCATTGTAAATGTATAATTATATATTATTTATAATTAAAATTCTATTTAAATTTTGAGAAATATTAAATTTTAAATAAAAATATTTATCTATCAACAAAAAAATATTTTAATTTTTATTTAAATTTGAAATAAAAATTTTAAATTAAACGCGCAAGGGGTTAGTTTTCACTTTTCATATTTTCGTGTAAGGATTAAATGTCAATAAAAGTAAAAGTGCAAGGGTTAAATGACAATAAAAGTGAAAGTGTAAGGGTTAAATGTCAATAAAAGTGAAAGTGATTGTAAAACCCGGGAAAATTAGTAATTTTCAGGAAAAATGGTAAAATAATAATAATAATAATTGTCATAATGGTTTAGGGAGGCCTATAAATTCTCTAGATCTTGGATGTCAAAACGGACTGCGTCGTTGGATTCGATCTGTGTCAGGTGGTAAAAAAGTTTCGTCGAAATTACGAGGCTGCCGAATATTTTACGATTTTTCGATAAGTCACCGGTAATTTCAAGGGAGGGTAGATTATTCCTGAAAATCTCGAAGTCAAAGAAATTGCTTGAGTTAAGTTCATTTAAAATAAATTGAACTGAAAACAAATAAATTGTTTCAGGGGAGAAATTGACTCGAATGAGAGATGAACACATGGCGCAATGTGAGCCATGTATCCAAATTAAAAAAAATAAAAAAAGATAAAAAAAAAGAAAAAGAAAAAGGAAAGTCAAAAGAAAAGGAGAAGGAAGACACGGACAAAGGGAAGGTCTTGCAAGAGGAGAAGAGTGAGAGAGAGAAAGGAAAAAAAAAATTCGCTTCTCTCTAAGATCTACGAAAATCATATTGTAGGTTTTCGTCGAAACAAAATGCAAAGTTGGTCCACGCATCGAGGGCTACGGTGGGTACCAAAATCTTGGAGTTTCGTCAAACTCCACGAGGTATGAATTTTCCTACTTTAATTATTTTTAGCCTAAAGGTCATTTAATGGCATGGGCGTTCTTGGGGCGCGCGTGTGTTTTAGTACCCAGATTTTGGGAGTGAATGGCCCAAATTTTAGGATTAGATCCGGTGGATTCGGGACTGTATGTTGAGGAGGTTTGGTTTTGATCCCGGGACCGATGTCTTCGAGTTTTGTTGAGTATTTTGGAATCACAGTGATTCGGTGATGAATGGAACCAAAACTGGTTCTTGGTAGTGAAGGGACCAAAAGGTGCCCTGTTTTTATGGGTTCGAAAGTAGACCATTTTGTGTGTTATTATTAGAAAAATAAATAATATGTTGTTATGTGTAAAAATCATGTTAATAGGTGCTTTCGTGATGTATTAACATGAAAATTGTGATGAATGAAAATTATATGTAAAAAATATAATTATCCGGAATTTATAAATGTTGCATATAGCATGACATAGCATGAAATGACATGATTGCATTTCATATGCACGGTCACATCGCGTTGAGTCGGGTGTGGGTGCATGGTACTGTTATTCACCATTCTTGGTGAATGTTTGGTGAGCTCGGAAATGGGACTATGTCCAAAATCGAGACTCACGGTTATATAAAACAATAATAAATATAAATCATGTGTGTTTGGGCGTAACAAGATGGGGTAGATCCCCCGGGGTGAAAGACGGAGGTATATGCGATTAGACATGATCAGGCGGTGAAAGCAGTAAAAATGTCGAAAGGCGTCTTCAGCGATCTTGGTGTGACCGAAAAGATGTGGCCCATGAAAAATACGCGAGATTTGATAAATTAAAATTGGAGGGTTGTCCAATGGTTTAAGTCATTTGGTGAAACACCAATGACTGGTTTTTCACACTTGGCGTGCAGGTGTTAGGAGTCGGTCGGAATTCGGGTTGTGGGCATGAGAGTCATCTCATGCATATTGTGAACATTCATATAGGATTGCATTATTTATATGGAATATGATTTGATGATTTATATATGTCATTGCACTTCACATTTAGGCGGGAAGTAGCCGCGTAGGAAAAATTTTCTATTGAGCATTGCTCACCCTATCGTAAGGACCCCCTTTCGGGTATAGGGAGATGGGCGCTCAGGCGAAATTTGTGATTATGTAGGAGGTGACCCAGCCTTGGTATTTCCTTTGTAAAAAGTATTTTATATAAAAGAATTGTAACTAAATTCTTTTGGGACTATTGTCTAAATAGTCGAGTATGTAATTATGGTAAGAGGGCCTTAATCGGACTCTTATGGATTGTAATTAAGCATTTTATTTTCATATTTTAGATTTAAATGTGAATGAATGGGTCTCGGTAAAGGGATGTATATTGAGGATATGGACAAATGGACCATGTGGGATCAATACTATTTTTGTTGAGACCTTAGATGGGTTATGATTATACTATTATACAGGTTGTATGTTGGGTAGAGCTCCACAGAAGACAAAGGAGACTGCGCAATTTTTAATATGGATTCAATTAATGGGACACAGGTGGTATCGGGTCACGAAATCCGAAGTCGCGGAGTTGGCTTGGGTTGTCAACGGGACCGGTTAGGTGTCCTTGCTTAGTATCAGAGCTTAGGTAAACGATTACCTAGGGAGCTCGAATGTGGTTATCCATAAGTAATTCCTTAAATAAGCATAGCTTAGTATTAGAGCCTAGGTTAACGATTACCTAGGAACTCGGGTGGGGGTATCCACTAGTGTTTTCGGATATTGGTTTGTCATAGCTGAGTATTGAGAGTAAGGTATACAAATACCCAAGATTAGTGGGCATGGGTGTAGAACACGGATTTGTGTGCATTGATTGCTTTTGTGTTCTAATATGTTCCACGGGAGATGTATTGTGGTGATTTATGTAATATATGTGGTAGATTGTATATGGAACATTAGGGTTAGAAAACATAACCTTAGGGGTTCTGAAAACAAAATGAACATGATAGTTCGGAAACTGATGGGTATAAGTGTTTGGCATTATGCACCACTAAGGAAAAAAGGGATGAACGGTGTAGTTCATGATGTTAAAGTCTATTAGTGGTTGGCATGTGCACTACTAGTTAAACTGAGATAGAAATTTGATAACTCTATTGCTATCTTAACTTGTGTAGATGGAAAGTCTAGGGCGCGGACGTAGAGGTTGTCCACGGGAAAATAGTCAACCACCACCTATGTTTGACCCACAGGCCCTTATAGTGGCTATAGGCATTGCATTTTCCATCATTGTGCAGGCGAGCGTCGTGACTGCTACCACTGCACGGACTAGTGCAATGGTGGGCCAGGGAGGGACGAGTAACCTCCAGGGGTTTCAGGCACATCATCCTCTAACATACATGGAAGGAGGGGACTCGATGGTCAGGACATCCTTGGCCATTGAAAAATAGATGACACCGCAGACATCAGGGACATGAGTCTTTGAGTCTTTGGGGGAGGAGGAGAATCAATCTTCTTCTAATTCGAGAAAGAAGCAAAAGACTTCTATTCCATAGGGATTTCGGAGACGGGGTTGCGAGTTTATCGAGGTCGAGGCGGTCGGAATGCCGACGGGACGCGACATGTTATTCTTGCCCATCAACTGGACATATGGGCGAAATTGCCTCGAGATGGGGATCCGGGTTATGGGACACACGATACTTTATCATCCCGGTCGGGACGGGCGCCGAAAACGCAATTTGTTCCCTCCGCGGTGGACGGAGGGACTAATATCGGAATCTCGGGGTGCTACAGGGCGCATACGCTGCTCCTGAGATAGGCGAAGAGACCCCGGGGTATGGGTCGAGGTCAAGGATAGGGTTCACGGGCTAAGACATCAGGGACGGGACATCAAGGACCCAAGGGCGTGTCTACGCCATCACCTGGCCAGGCAGTTGATCGATCGGTGTCTGAGGTATGTTTACGCTGCTCAGCTTGTGGGCTAAGATATTGTTTTATTCTGGAGCATCGCATTCTTTTGTGGCTGCATCTAGTATGAATGTTTTGGGTTTAGATGTGGGGACCTTAGATGAGCCGTTATACATGAGTTCTCCCTTAGGGACTAGGGTGAGGATTTATTAGATATATCGATATTGTGAGCTAGAGATCTCAGGGATTCTGTACACAGTGGACCTTCGGGTAATGGACATATCGGATTTTGATGTCATTCTTGGCATGGATTAGTTGACGGCACACTAAGTCGTCATTGATTGTGATAGTAGGAAGATTAATACCTACACACTGGACGGTATCCGTGTGACTTTTCAGGAAGGGAAGCATGATGCTTTACCCTAGACAGTGCATGACTCCAGATGGAGTGGATAGTTGATGGGTTGGCTAGCAAGCCTTACCCTAGAGGATGAGGGGAGACGGGAATTGAGTCTACCTCGAGTGGTTTATGAGGACATCTTTCCAAACGAGCTACCGGGATTACCTCCGCACAGGGATGTGGACTTTGTCATTGAGTTACACCTTAGTACATCGCCCATTTCTATAACTCATCATAGAATGGCACCAGTTGAGTTGCAGGAAATCAAGGTCTAATTGCAGGGATTGTTGGACAAGGGCTTTATTAAACCAAGCACTTCACCATAGGGCACTTTGGTTCTGTTTGCTAAGAAGAAGGATAAGACCCTTCGGCGTGTGCATTTATTTATCTGATTAAGCAGGTTACCATTAAGAATCGATTATCGTTATTGAGGATTGATGATTTGTTTGATGTGAGAGGGGCGCGAGTGCATTCGAGATATACCTTCACACCGGTTATCATCAATTGGGGATTAGGAGGCGGATATCCTTAAGGCGATGTTTAGGATGCGGTGTGGGCATATCAAGTTCCACGGTGATGCCATTTGGCCAGCGAATGCGATGGCATTCATGGATCTCATGCATAGGGTATTCCAACCCTACTTAGATCAATTCGTCGTAGTCTTTGTGGACGACATTTTGATATAATCCCAATTTGAGGAGGAGCATGAGGATCACTTAAGGATTGTTCTCCAAGCCCTTAGAGAACATCAGTTGTACACCAAGTGCAGTAAGTGCGAGTTTTGGCTTACTTAGGTGAGATTCTTGGGACATGTAGTGTTAGCTTCTGGTGTATCAGTGGACCTGGAGAAGGTCGAGGCAGCTATCTGTTGGGAGAGGCCGAAGTCAGTCTTTAAGATACACAGTTTCTTAGGACTGACATGGTATTACAGGAGATTCATTGAGGACTTCTCCCGATTAGATGCACCTATGACGAGATTGACCCTGAAGGAGGTCAAATTAGAGTGGAATGACCTGTGTGAGAAGGAATTCTAGGAATTGAAAAGGAGGCTTACTATAGCTCCTATTCTGATAGTCCCGGAAAAGGGGACAGAGGTGCACATTGTATTGTGATGCCTCGAAGGAAGGACTGGGATGCGTTTTGATGCAGTCCGAGAGGGTAGTAGCTTATAGTTCTTGACAGTTAAAGAATCATGAGCGGAATTACCCCACGCATGACATGGAGTTTACGGCCATAGTCTTTCCCTTGAAGATTTGGCGCCACTACCTATATGGTGAGCAATTCGAGGTGTTTCGGACCACGAAGTCGGAAGTATATCTTTGACGGTACCTCGACATGAGACCTTGTAGAGATGAATCGATGTTGAAGGATTATGAATTCACTTTGCAATACCATCTTAGTAAGGCAAATGTGGTGGCTGACGCGCTTAGTCGGAAGTCATGGGGAGTACTGGCTAGTGTAGCTTCCTAGGAGTGGTAGATGCTCGAGGTTGTAAGACAGTTTGGGCTATAGTATAGAGATCAAGATTAGGGTGTCTTAGGGAGTCTAATGGCTACGCCATCCTGTGGCTGAGTGATTGAGTCTAGGCGGGACAGCGGGGAGATGAGTGTCGCATCAGAGGACTCGACCACGATCAAATACGAGGTGACAGAAGGGCAGGCCGATGCACATATGGTAATCTTTCGTATAGGGGGGGTTGTGGTTCCCCAGTTGACATATTTGAGAGAGGAGATCCTTAAGGAGTTCCATTGCTCTCGATTTACGGTGCATCCAGTGGCACGAAGATGTACTATGATCTTAATCGCCAATATTACTGGAGTGGGATGAAGAGACATGTTAGGGACTTTGTTGCTCAATGTCTCCGTGTCCGGCCAGTCAGGGTGAGCATCGAAGCTTCATGAGGGCTAACCGGCCATTAAGTGGCGGTGGAAGTGGGAGCATGTCACGATGGACTTTGTGACCCGCCTTGCGGGACATGCCGCGAGGCAGGGGATGCGGTGTGATCATTTGTGGGCCGCTCACTAAGTCGACACATTTTCTAGTGATGCAGATGACCTTCACACTGGAGGAATTATTCCAGTTGTATATTCGTGAGATTGTGCGGTTACATGGAGTCTTTGAATACATGTCGTATTGGACCCGGGGATCGCGGGTTTATGGCACACTTTGGAAGAGTTTCAGCATAGGGTTTCCTGATTGGCAGCGATGAGCATGGCGTTTCATCATGAGCGGATGGTCGATCGGAGAGGATCCTCTACAGTTTTAGAGAGGACATGCTGCGAGCATGAGTCCTGGATCTTAAGGGTTGTTGGGAGGAGCACTTACCCTTAGTGGAATTCTTTCTGTGACAATTATCGATCGGAGTATACGAGATGGCACCACATGAGGCTTTATACGGAGGCCATGTGGAGTCCAGATCACATTTGGACGGAGGTGGGAGAGAGTTCCATCAACGGTCGGTTTGATTTGGGAGACACCTCACGAGGAAGGTGGATTTGATGCGGAAACACCTTCTCCTTTGCTTAAGAGTAGAGCGAAGAGCTCTGACGAGACTGACGTCGACCTCTAGAGTTTGAGGTGGGTGATCACGTATTCTTGAAGGTGATGCCTAATAAAGGAGTGGTCGGATCGGCCGACGGTAGCAGGGTATGTGGAAGCCACTTGAGATGCACTCGAGGAGATTGGACATAGATGTAACAATTGGCATTATCAGGAGTTTATGTCGGTGTTCATGAGGTGTTCCGTCTCCATGCTCGGAGTGTCTCAGTCAGGCTCATGTAATGGATTGGAAGCGGGATTGTTTTTGTCTGAGATGGGACCTTCGAGAAATCTGGGGTGCGCGTATCATGGATAGTCGAGATCGGGTTTGCGACGATAGGCCGTGCGACTAGTGAAGGCGTAGCGACAGGAGTGGAGGCAACTTGGGAACACGACGTCTTTGGCCACTATCCTTTCTTGTTGAGGGATGAAGGTGCGTTTGTCTAATATTGGAAGTCTAATATTGGAACTAGAATAACTATTGCATATGCATGTGTTTGTGTGTGCTAGTGTGTGTGAATTTCGAGGACGAATAAAGGGGGAAGAATGTAAAACCCAGGAAAATTAGTAATTTTCAGGAAAAATGGCAAAATAATAATAATAATTGTCATAATGGTTCAGGGAAGCCTAGAAAATTCTCTAGATCTCCTTATGAAAAAAGCGGTGCAGCGGATTTGGATTCGTCTACATGAAAATCCATTGACCTAGAAAAGTTTATTAAATTACAGACAATCGGAATATTTTTCACGATTTTAGTTGATAAGTTGTCAATGACTCCAGGGACGAGATTTTTACGAAAATCTCAGAAGTCAGGAAATGACTTGAGCTAAGTTCATTTAAAATAAATTGAACTGAAAAGAAAAAAATTGTTTCGGGGCATAAACAAACTCGAATGGGAGATGAACACATGGCGCAATATGAGCCATATATTCAAATTAAAAAAAAAAAAAAGAAGAAAAGAAAAGGATAAAAAAAAAAGGAAAGTCAAAATAAAAGGATAAGGAAGAGACGGACAGAGGGAAGGGTGTGAGAGAGGAGAAGAGAGAGAGAGAAAGGAAAAAAAAATTCGCTTCTCTCTAAGATCTACGGAAATCGGAACGAGTTTTTGAGCAAAGGCAGCAGCCACCACGCATCGAGGCACGCTGCGTGGGCACTCAAAATCTTTGAGCCATCAAACTCCATGAGGTAGGGAATTTTTCTACTTTGATTATTTTAGCCTAAAGGCCATTTAATGGCATAGGCGTTCTTCAGGGTCGAAACTGGCCGTGTGTTTTAGTCCCAAGATTTTTGGGACTGAATATTGGAAATTTTTGGATTAGTTTCGCGTTGTCCCGGACTATGTTGAGATTTGATTTTGATCCCAAGACCGATTTCTTCGGGTTTTGTTGAGTATTTTGGAATCACAGCGATTCGATGATGAATGGAACCAAAACTGATTCATGGTAGTGAAGGGACCGAAAGGTGCCCTCTTTTTATAGGTCCAAAAGTGGACCATTTTGTATGTTATTGTTAGAAAAATAAATAATATGCTGTTGTGTGTAAAAATCATGTTAATAGGTGCTTACGTGATGTATTAACATGAAAATTGTGATGAATGAAAATTATATGTAGGAAATATAATTATCCGGAATTTATAAATGTTGCATATAGCTCTTATTGTGCATAGAGCATGACATAGCATAAAATGACATTATTGCATTTCATATGCACGGTCACATCGCGTCGAGTCGGATGTGGGTGCATGGTACTATTATTCACCATTCTTGGTGAATGTGTGGTGAGCTCAGAAATGGGACCACATCCAAAATCGAGACTCAAGGTTGTATAAAACAATAATAAATATAAATCACGTGTGTTTGGGCGTAGCAAGATGGGGTAGATCCCCCCCAAGGTGGAAGACCCAAATTTATATGCGGTTAGACATGATCACTGGAGGTGAAAGCTCATAAAAATGTTGGAAGGTGCTCGACGATCCTGCGATGTGACCCCGAAAAACACATGGCCCATGAAAAATACACGGGATTTGATAAATTAAAATTAGAGGGTTGTCCAATGGTTTAAGTCATTAGGTGAAACACCAATGGCTGGTTTTTCACACTTAGAATGCAGGTGTGAGGGAGTCGATCGGGACTTAGGTTGTGGGCATGAGGAGTCTCATCTCATGTATGATATGAAACATTCCATATAGGATTACATTATTTATATGGAATATGATTTGATGTTTTATGTATGTCATTGCATGCATTTCTAGGCGGAAGTAGCCCTCAGACGAAAAATTTATCGGGCATTGCTCTCACCCCGCCGTGGACCCCTTCGTGCAATAGGGGTGTGTGTGAGATGGCGCTCCGACGAGGCCGTGATTATGAAGGAGGTCTATATGTGGCCTTGGTCTTTCCTTTGTAAAAAGTATTTTGTATAAAAGAATTGTAATTAAATTCTTTTGGAACTATTGTCTAAATAGTCAGGTATGTAATTATGGTAAAAGGGACGTGATTAGACTCTTACGGACTGTAATTAAGCGTTTTATTTCATTTTAGATTTAAAATGTGAAATGAATGGGTTCCTGTGAAAGGGATGTATATTGAGGATATGATAGATGGACCTTGTGGGTCAATACTACTTACATATGTTCGCACTTCGACGGGTTATGATTATACTATTATACAGGTTGTATGTTGGGTAGAGCCGAACAAAGGAGACCCTGCCCAATTTTTTTTGAAAATATGGATCCCAATTAATGGGACACAATAGTGTGGTATCGGGTCACCCGAAATCCACAGGAATTCCGCGGGTTGATGGGTTGTCAACGGGACCCCTGGATTTGGGGTGTCACAATGATGGAGCTAAGTTTGAAGGGTTGGTAACGGAATTTGAGGGATAGATAAGGACAGTTACCACCTCCGTTAAAAAATGACTTACTTTTCATGTTTTGGATAATGCATTGGGTAATTTGAACGTTTTGAAATAAAAAAGTGAAAATGCAGGGGTGAGAATGTGTTTTTCTTGATCTAAATTATAAAGTTGATATATTAAAACATAGAGATATTTGGTTAAAATGGACAAAATACTAGGGAATTTGCAAATCTAACTCCTCTTAAAACTTTTGAGATATGACCTTATTTTGACATTTTTACCCTTATTTTTTTAAAATAATTTATGCGCTTTTTTTTCCCTCCCATTCTTCTTCTCTCTCTATTACGCAAAAAATCATGTTCCATGAAAAAGCCCTATAGCCAAACGATTTCTTTCTCTCCCTCCCATTTGCTATTACTCGTAAAGCCCTATAAGCAAAAAAATTATTCTTTTGTTGTTATCTCAGGTACTCAACCCTCATTCAACGCCGTTCCTCTCCCAAGTTGTGCCTCCTCTTATCATCAACTTCTACACCTTCCTCTTCTTGTAAGTGTCCTCACTTTTGCCCTAGTTTTCATGTTTTCTTGAGAAAGTGATAGAAAATACCCTAGCTTTGCCCTAGTGTCCTCACTTTTTAGTTTTGCCCTAGTTTTCATGTTTTCTCGAGAAAGTGATAGAAAATGCCCTAGTTTTTCCCTAGCTTTGCCCTTGTAACACCCTTTTTTTTTGTAACAATTTAATTGTATCTCTGATACCAAAATAAATGTAAAGTCCAACGCTACCGATACAAATACAAATACAGTTTTTTTTTTTTTCGTATATTGTAGAATATATAATAATATGCATAAAAACATTTGCGGTTGGCCCATCATTTTGGGATAAATCTCACATTTGTACAATGTGGCATTATATGCCCTTTTCAATCAGATCATTTACAAAAATATATTAAAGTTTTCAATATCAAAACATTTACAAAATAAAATTAGAGTTTATACAAAATGGTCAAATCCATTTCATGAATGCAAGGTCGGATCTTTACTTCGACACCGCGAAGCTTTGATGTTGAGTCTAAATCAAGGGTCTTTGTCCTCGCACTGCCTTCACTAATACCGCAACGACAAAATAACGCCGCCAAGCATTTTCATGCTAGTGGGTCTGCATAATTCCTGTCTACTTTAGCTTAAATCAATTCATGCAATGTTTATAAAACAATGCTTTTGTACATTTTTCCAATGACCAATGCAATACAATATATATATATATATATATATATATTAATTTCATTTACATTCAATTACAATTCATTGGTCATTTTAAGTTATGCAATTTCATATGCACTAAATCATTCAAATCACAAATCATGCACTTTTCAATCTTATTATTATTTTTTCCCCTTTATCGAATTTTTTTTTTTTTTTTTTACCCCATGCATTCGTGCATGATAACGAATCATCTACACCCGACATGGGCCGCAGCCTGAGATAAAACGGTTTATAACATAGTACGTCCGCTGGCCGCGATTGATTATTAAAAATCAATTTCATGAACACTACTGATATTGTCCCGCTGGGCTACGGATCGGAGTGACACTTCATTTCATTCAGCGCAGTACTACTAATTTGACCCTTATTAGTATATCAATCTATCCTTAACTCGAATTTTAAATGTTAACATTCTTTTAAGGGCCTTCAAATCATTCCATACAATTTACAATAGTGTATATACATTTAGATACAATAATTCATTTTTCAACACTCATGCAAATTTTCATATGCAATTTATTTCAATCGGTTGTCTCAAATCAATTTAAAACAAATCATTTAAATTTATCATAAATCATTTCAATATTTCATAATATTTCACAATCAATTTTGAAACAATGAAAGAAGAGTGTAGATCAAACTTTCACAAATTTGAAACAAGAGAGAGATTGAAGAACAAACTCAAAAAGGTTGTCGTTCTTCGATTCCTATCCTTGAAATCCTGTTCTTGGGTCAAGGTTCCTCGTCACCAACCCCTAATCCATCACAAATATGTCACAATTAAAGAACAACCCAAGAAAGAAAAATCAGTTGTGCATTCTAGGATTTTTGGTTAGGGTCAATGTCTACCAAATACTCCTTCACTTGCAAAATTTTCTGGGGACCCATGAGCCATATTTTTCTCATGCTTCCTTCAATAAAATGATAGCTTTATGAGTCTATTTTCAGTAGGAAATGGAATCATCTCATTTGGATCACCCAAACTCAAGTTATGGCATTTTAATGCCAAACTAGTCGATATGCCCAACTCACTAGATCACCTACTGTTATTTTCAATTTCTGGGGTCTTAAATCCATAAATTGGTAATTTTTCCTTCACCCATTTGAAGCTATAGTTCTAAGGTTTCTTCTCCAATTTGGATCACCAAAACTTAAGTTATTGCATTTTACATCTAGGCTACTCTAATTTGCAAAACATAATCTGCACATAGTTCCACTTTGACAGATTTCTGGGCACTTTAGGGTTACAATTTACATACACTTCCTTCAAGTAAATTATTTCCCTAGAAGTCTAGTTTACCCATAATTTTGAATCACTCAATTTGGATGAGTGAAACTCAACTTATGGCCAAAACACGTGAGCTACCTAAAACTCACCTTTAAACCCATATACGGGAGCCTTAGAGCTACAATTTGTTCCTAGTCCCTTCTATACATTTGTAGCTCTAGCTCTTATGGTTATTTACCAATTGTAATCACTATATTTGGATGATTATAACTTAACCTATAGCCAAAACAAGAACAGGGTTTTTGAAAAAAATTTGACAGCAACTCCTTTGAAACCTCACCATTTCCTTTATACCAAAAATTTCTCAAAACTAATCCAAACCAATCAAAACAAACTAAACACAACTTGCAAAGAACCCCAAAACCGGGCTTAAGTATAATCATCACAAACACTTTCATCCAAAATTTTGGGGTTTTCTATCAACCCAACACAAGAAAATAAAAAGAGTTTGGCTTCATATCTTTAATCTTTATTCTTCAATACCAAGCATCCTTCTTCCTCTTGATCTCTCAAACTCTTGGTTACTTAGAGAAAAATTACCAATCTCCTTTCTCCACAAGCCCTAACTCTCTCTTTCTCTCTCAAAACGGAAATGCCAAAATGTGAAAATGACTTTCTAAGACCAAAATTGGTCTTTAATCCCATTACATGGCTAAGGCCATATTTGGCTACTCCAGTAATTCCCATTTCTCATTTTTGCCATTTTAACACTTCATTTCACTTTCATTTCATTTTTATTCACATTTCACATTACACTTCATTATAACTTTGGGTCCCAATTTGACATTTTTACTAAATTTATTTGGCTCTTGTAAAATTTCCAGTTGATTTTTATCATTTTTTCGTTTTTAGTCATTTAAATACTCGAAAAATATAATTTAATTTTATTTTACACCTCGAACATGTTATAAAACTGCAAGGTATTTTCAGTGGCGTTATGTACCCTTTAGTTTTCATTCTAGCTTCGCAATTAGCTACTCCTAGCTTTGCACAAGTTTTGCCCTAGCTTTGCACAAGTTTTGCCCTAGTTTTGCTCTAATGTCCTCACTTTTTAATCCAATATTTCTTGTTGCTTCTCTTATAGTTTCCTCTGTCGTATAAAGGTAAAAAATTGATCTATAATTTTTTTGTTTTTAGTCTTGGATTGGTTTTACTGTTAAACTGAAAAACATAAAGCTGCAATTTTTCAAATGATCTGAAAACGGTTAAGCAAGAAGCATTAACAATCTTGCTTAAGTCGATCAATTTCAAAAAATCTTTTAATGTATGTGCATTTCATCATCTCGATTAACGAAATGGTAAAAAAACGAAAAAGTTAAACTACTGCAGCATTTTAAAAAGTGACTCCAACTTCAAGATCTAAGGAAAGAAATAGCAACCAAGGCCCCTAGTACATAATGAAACTACTAACCTTTGGCTTGTTCTTGATATTTTTAGCACGGTGTGCATAATCTATAGTGTTGAGTGTCTCTTCAAAGCAATGAATGGAGGGTGATATTGTGGCAATTGTGCATGTTTTTGTTTTCCATCCCAAGGAATCCCTCATAACCTTGTCAATTTGTTGTCCCTGATATTTCAGACAATCTTTTTAATTACCTCACCTCAATTGCTAAGTTCAAGATCAAATCTCGGATGCTACAAAGCATTTTCTGAACTAATTATACAGTTCATACATATATGGAACATGACCAAAAGTGCTCAACTAGTGCATTAATAACACGCCCAAGAGTAAGCAAGCTTTTATTTATCTGCCTTGAAATCATTGAATTTTTGTAGTTAAACTTTTATGTGAAGATAAATGAATTTTCTATTGACTAACACACATCTATGAGTTTGGAAGCAAGCTATGGGTTTCTTAGTTTTGTCATCTATGAATTTTGTACATTCCTCTAGTGCCAAAAGATATGTTATCTCCTCACTATACAGCTCTAAAAATGTAACTTTCATGCTATATTCAGCATTTTGAGCTTCTATTGTGTCAAAGATTTTCCGAACAGCTCTTGGTATAACATCCACATCATTTGGAAATGCACCATTCTAAAAAAAAGCATTAAACATAATTAAACTAATGATAAACCTTATTGACATATGTAATGAAATTTAAACCTTTTTCCTAGCCCCTCCTTCTATTGTGTATGTTTTGCCTATACCTGTTTGACCATAGGCAAATATTATGCAGTTATAGCCCTCAAGAACTTCTTTACTTTTGGAGATATGGCCTGCTCAAACAAGTCCTTTTGTAGGGATGTTGGGCTAAAGACCTACATAGAATTATTCAATGTCATCAAAGATGAAAGATAATTCAATAAGAATCTCATGTTATGTTGTTTAGAAAGTTCCACCCAAAGATCATTAGTAGAGCTAGGAATCTGTTTGGTTATTGAGCAAGTGTGGGTTTGAAAATAAATTTTTAAAATTTTTTGAGTGGCTACATTTTCATTTGCTTTTAAACTCAATCTAGGCCAACCCTTTGATTTAATCAGATGTAGTTCTTAATTTTTTTTTCTTTTACAATAAAATAAATCGTCTAGATGTCAAGTACATGGTATGGTGAATTATTTATGCATCTTAGCTCCTCACTTGGCCACACTATGACTTCGAGGTGGTTTGTTGTGTGCTTGACATATGCAAAATACAAAGTTTTCTTCATTGCAATTTTTTTATTGTAAAATCTTGGTTGATGAAGCTTGTAACTTCTTTAACGATATTGTGGCCTCGCCTCTTAAATGTTGTGAAATATTATGGGGAGAATGGTGACTCAAAGAGAGATATGGCATGAGAGATTGAAATTTTAAATAGTATTCTATAACAATCAGCGGAGTAAGTGTGTATTTTTTTAAGTTTGACTATATTTATATAACTATATTTATCTAACTTTATTAACATAAAATTTGTTATTTATACAATAGTGGTGATTGTGGCATGTTTTTGATCAAATATGCGAAGTACCTTATGCACAACCATCCAATTGACACATTAAAAGGCGAACAAATGAGATAGTTTAGAGAAAAAATGGTAGTGGAGTTTTACTGCCATCAAGATCTTCCAATATAGTCTCATACTTGTAATTAGATATTGATGAATATGGTTGTGTCATTACAATATAATTTTTTGTAAAGTGGTTATGTATATAATGACTCTTATGTATCTATTGAGAAAGTTTATAAATTATTATATTTATTGCTAAATGTGACTATATGATTATCTTGTTCGTAGTGAGATCTTAAAAATAGTATAGTTTAGGTGAACTTAGCAATGACATGGACAAGTACAAGAAACTTAACTTTAGTTACGTTTTGGTAAACTTGTTAAACTATAAACTTAACCACTGTTAAAATCAATGTAAACGAAATTTAACTATAATTACGTTATGGTAAACTTGTTAAACTGTAAGCTTAACCATTGTTTAGTTCAATATAAACGAAACTTAACTACAGTTATGTTCAGATAAACTTGTTTAACTGAAAATTAACTATTGTTAAGTTCAATGTAAACGACACTTAACTATAATTACATTCAGGTAAACTTCTTTAATTGAAAACTTAACTACTATTAAGTTCAATGTAAACAAAACTTAACTACAGTTACGTTTAAGTCAATTAGGTTAACTGAAAACATAACCACTGTTAAGTTCAATATAAAAGAAACTTAATTGCAGTCACGTTTGGTCAAATTGATTTACTGAAAACCCAACCACTGTTAAGTTGAATGTTAATGAAACTTAATTGTAGTTGCATTTATTCAAAGAAATCCAAACTACTGTTAAGTTGAATGTAAATGAAACATAACCGTAGTTAAATTCAATTGACATTTCACTGAAAACCTTACAATTTTTTTCACGTGCATATTTTCAAAAAACTAACAAGGATACTATAACATGGAAAAAATGTGCATATAGTAAAATGTTAATAAGTCTATTATCCCAACAAAAAAAAAAAAAAGCTTTAACTTCTCATTACAAATGAGTTGATATTGAGGTATGAACTTACACTTTATTTTTAAGTTTTAAAGTCATTACTCAATCACAAGCTAGTAACAAAATATGATAACATGTTTGTTTCCCTTTTCACCATGTATAAAAAATTACAACATTAAGCAAAAATATGAGTCATTAAAGTAGACTCAATGATAATTTCACTAATGCTCCAATGGGATTGGTCGTTTGTAAGACTTTCAGTTATGACCATAATCACCACATCGACCACACCGTCATCTGTGTTTACCCTCTCCACCCGAAGAGATTCTCTATTTTCTTGGTTTTCCAATTAGTCGCCTTGTTTTTGGAGGTAATAAAACTCTACTTATGATATCATTAAGCACCACCCAATTTTTTCTATTTCTAGGAGGATATATCGACTCAGCATATGAAGCTAACAATGAGTTCATAGAGTAACATTTGGAGCATAAAGAATAACATGACATTTGTGCATATCTACAAGCCACAATGGTACGTAAACATGGTATGTGATCAAGATCAAAATGTCGGCACGTGCAAGAACGAGTTTGCAAGTTCACAGGATCACTTACTCCATTATATTTAACATTATACTCCATCAAGTTAATTGCTTCAACTTCATATGTTGATGATGTATTGTATCGCATATGAAGCTCCCCTTCTGCCCATGTTGATAACTCATTTGTCATTGAAAATGCTTGTTGTTTATGGTTTGCAAACCACTTTTGAAGTAAATTTATTAACTCTTCAACTAGCCACAAAATAGGAAGATCCCTTGCATCCTTTAATATACCATTAAGATTTTCAGCAATCCTCATGGTCATAATAATTTACGTATTTCTAGAAAAGTGTGAACGTGCACATCGGTCAACACCTATACCCACTAGATATGTTGCTACTTTTGGAGAAATCATTTGTAGCTACCCAAATATAGTGGTAAATTCTGCTAAACGGTATGCATAAGTCATTGATAGGCGTTTACGTGATTGTGTTTTTGTGGATATCAAATAAAGAGTGCAAATTGCCTAATCGTGCAAGTGTACGCTCGTCAAGTAATATAGTATACTCAAGGTATGGATATTGATCCACAGGGAAAACCTTAATCGTAGTGGGCTAAGTACCAAAATTATAATACTTATTCAATATTCAAACTAGCAATTGTGATGGCTAATGGTCAACTAGATTAAATTACTACTAATAATCGTGGCGCCCAAACTTAAATGTGATCAAAAGGGTGCAAAAATGTTAAGGTGTTGGTGTTGTTGGACAGTCCTACTATGTAATTTTGCGATTCTATTTCATTATCTAGTGTACATGTTCTCCAAGGCGACTCTTATCTACTGTAATTAAAATCTTTCTCAAGGTCATTTAACCTCCCTTTATCACTAGGTTTCTTGCTCGGCTCAACCCTAAGCATTTAAGGTGCATGGAATGCAAAGAACCCCTCTAAGCCTCCTAATTATTGATAATCCTATATTAATAAGTTTAGTGACCCGGTGAAAATTCTAATTTTTCAAAAGGCAAAATGGTACTTTAAAATTTGAAATTTTCTAGATCTCGGATGATGAAACGGACTTCACCGTTGGTAATCGTCTCACCGAAATCTACCTACCACGCCACCCTCGCCACTCGAGACAAGAGAATTTCACGCTTCGAGGCACCTGCATCGAGTCGTGAAACGGTTTGAAAGACATGTGATGTGAAAAAAGTCACCTATTACATGTACTCTTGTGACACATGTTGCAAGATTAGAGAGATGATGAAAATGGACGACTTAAATTAAGCCAAGTATCAAAATCAAGACAAAATGACACAAGTGGAATTAATGAAAATATTAATGAGAATGAGACAAAAGTTAAATAGTGTTCATCTTCTTCATTTTGAGACAAAAACGGGCAGGAGATGCAGTAGGCTGAATTTTGTGATTTTTAGAGAGAGAAAGAGCTCCTTCTCTCTAGATTTCATTGTTCGCATCGCTTCCGCTCTCGACTCTGAGCAAGAAGCAAAGTCGATCTACGCGGCTGCATACGCCAGTGATCAACCGATTTGGTGGAGTCTCGACAACTCCAAGAGGTAGAGATCTTTCCCATTTGTTATTCTTTGGCTAAGAGCCATGTAAATGGTCAGGATGTTCCGAGGCTTAGATTAGCCGTGTTTCTGGCCTCAAACATTTGAACAGAGCGGAGAAAACTCACAGTACGGAATCGAAGTACAACCCGAGGGTTTCACTGTTCATGTGAATAGTGATGTGATTTTTATGATGTTGAGTGATTCAAAATGAATTGCTTGTGTTTGTTAATTAGCCCATGAGCTAATTCGTGTTATCGATCGCGGATTTGCATAACATGATTTATGCGGATTAATTATGTTAGTATATACATGTTTTATATATTAGCATGAGTTTGTCTGGACGATCACGATTCCATACGCACTAGCAAGACCCTGTGGTATTAGGAGTGAGTGCATGACATGAAAGAAAATAAAAAGGAAAATGTTTGTGAAAGGAATTCCCAAGGAAGATTCCTCCGAAGAATTACCTTGAGAGTCAGCCCAACGATCACTTCTGGATGCAGGACCATGACTGCTGCAGCGTTATCCATCAATTCGCCTCGAGGGTAGTCCATATTTACCATTCGGTAGTAAGTTTTCGAGAACAAAAGCTTTTTGTTTTGAAATCGTGATTTTACTCATTCATGAGGGCATATGTGAGGGAGTCTATGAGGACTCTGACACATCAAGTATGTAGACATTCGAAAGTAGTTCATGTAATTGCTTCGATGTGATTGTTTGCCACATACATGCACTATGGGGAGTAACCCAGTCCCGGTTTATGATCACTATTTCAAGTACAGTGAGTGTACAGGAGGACGACGCTCACTAGAGGCCGCGTTTAGAAGAAAGCCGGGTTGTGGCTTTGGCATTGTCATTTTGTATAACATGTATTAGAAATTGTACATTTTAATATATGTTTGGTAAAGAGTAATTTATTAACTCTTGAACTATTATATATAGTTGATGTATTTCAGAGAGCACGGTGGGCCTAAGTGGCCATTATACTCGCGATGCGACTCGTGGTCATTGTAAATCACTTGGGACAAAAGCCACCTCTGGGTAGAGCTCCCGCATTGTGCTGAGGCTCTTACCCGATTTTCATGAGTGGTGTCAGGTTACCCGACATCCACGAGTATTCCGCGAGTTGACGGGTTGTCAACGGACCCCCGGGAATGGGGTGTCACAAAGTTTATTAAGTTAACCCACTTATGTCTAATTCTTCATTCACTTCTCAGATCTTACAAAGAACCACTCACATATTAAGATCGATCTGGTATTAATATGTTAATTTCAACCAAGCATGAGTTAATGGTAAATAAATATATATAAGATAATGGAATTACGAAAAGTCAACACTTTAACATAGTATTCATGTCCAATTCACTACCAACACCCTAAACCATGAAATTAAAACCTCATGATGTTCTGTTCCATTACAAAAGAAAAACAAGACTTAATAATAAGGATAGAGAAAACTTCAATGATCGAAGGAATGACGATCTCCCAAATTCTTCAAGTCTCTCTCCTAAGATGGGCCTTCAAGTCTCCTTTCCTCTATTCCAAACCCGAGTTCCTCGAACCCTAGTACTGCAAACGTTTTTTCGAACCCCCAAAATTGGATTATCCCGTTCCTTTTATAGCTTCTTTACGAGATAAGGTTTTTTGGGCTTTTCCCGCGACGTCAACGTCATGACGTTGGAACTTCACGACGTTGAGCTGTTTTCTGCACCAACTTCTCCAGGACTCCTGCAAGGCTCCATTTCTAGCATTTTTCAACATTTTTCCTACAAAAACCCAATACAACTAAATATTAGAAAGGTAATCAAAACGAAAACTGATCCCAAATCTCGCTAAATCCCGGGTTTGCAATGAGTGTTTTTGGGTACTCATCACACCCCTAAACTTAGCTTCTTGCTTGTCCTCAAGCAAGAAATAGACTCTGAACTAGACACACAAGAAAATAACATACTAAATTCAACGACACAAGCACACCCAAGGCACAAAAGTGGTGATGCACATATACTTCCAAAAGGAAGGGATCAAATGAACCGAACTCACAAATCTTACCCTTGTTTCTAATTCGTGAGGATCCTTAAGGTTGTCTGACCGAAAGAATTCAACCAAATTACGTCGCCGACAAGTGATTCAACCTCCTAGGTTTTCGATGGCCTTTCCCAAGAAGTCCATGTGCATTTGATGCATGATCTTTAGCATATAACTTGGTTCCGGGACCCCCAAACTTGAATTCAACTTGCCTATTTGGGAGAGTCTAACTACGAAAGGATAAGAACACACCATTTTTATTCATACTAACCTACCTACTCATGAAGGAAATCCTAGTGCCCATAAGTTTTAATGAAAGGGGTTCTCGCAATGCGGGGATTCGCTGGGTGACTCTCACCTCGCCTGGTTACACTAGGCATTCAGTTCCCCTCGAACTTCACCCCAAACACTCAACCAAATTTAAGGGCCCTAGGATGTGGGAAACTTCCATCCTTTGTCCCCGGCGACGACGCTAAAAACTTGATAGGCGTTTACGTGATTGTGTTTTTGCGGATATCAAATAAAGAGTGCAAATTGCCTAATCGCGCAAGTGTACGCTCATCAAGTAATATAGTGTACTCAATGTACGGATATCGATCCATAGGGAAAACCTTAATCGTAGTGGGTTAAGTACCAAAATTATAATACTTATTCAATATTCAAACTAGCAATTGTGATGGCTAAGCAGAAGTAAAACTAGATTAAATTACTACTAATGTAATCGTGCGCTTCAAACGTAAAAGTGATCAAAAGGGTGCAAAAAGGTTAGGGTGTTGGTGTTGTTGGACATTCCTACTATGTAATTTTGCGGTTCTATTTCATTATCTAATGTACATGTTCTCTAAGGCGGCTCTTATCTACTGTAATTAAAGCCTTTCTCAAGGTCATTTTAACCTCCTTTTATCACTAGGTTTCTTACTCCTTGGCTCAACCCCAAGCATTAAAGGTGCATGGAATGCAAAGAACCCCCAAGCCTCCTAATTATTGATAATCCTATATTACCAAGTTTATTAGGTTAACCCACCTATGTCTAATTCTTCATTCACTTCTCAGATCTTACAAAGAACTACTCACATATTAAGATTGATCAAATATTAATATGTTAATTTCAACCAAGTATGAGTTAATGGTAAAACAAAATATATATATATATATATATATATATAAGATAATGGAATTATGAAAAGTCAACACTTTAACATAGTATTCATGTCCAATTTGCTACCAACACCCTAAACCACGAAATTAGAACCTCATGATGTTCATGATGTTCTATTCCATTACAAAAGAAAAGCAAGACTTAATAATAAGGATAGAGAAAACTTCAATGATCAAGGGAATGATGGTCTCCCGGATTCTTCAAGTCTCTCTCCTAAGATAGGCCTTCAAGTCTCCTTTCCTCTGTCCCAAACCTGAGTTCCTTGAACCCTAGTACTTCAAACATTTTTTCGAACCTCCAAAATTGGATTCTCCCATTCCTTTTATAGCTTCTTTACGAGATAAGGTTTGTTGGGATTTTCCCGTAACGTCAATGTCATGACGTTGGAACGTCACAACGTTGAGTTGTTTTCTGCACCAATCTTCTCTAGGACTCTTGCAAGGCTTCATTTCCAGAATTTTTCAGCATTTTTCCTATAGAAACCCAATACAACTAAATATTAGAAAGGTAATCAAAACGAGGTCATATATATATGAAACTGATCCCAAATCTCACTAAATCCCGGGTTTGCAATGAGTGTTTTTGGGTACTCATCACACCACCAAACTTAGCTTCTTCCTTGTCCCTAAGCAAGAAACAGACTCTGAACCATACACACAAGAAAATAACATACTAAACTCAACGACACGAGTGTGATGCACATATTGCCAAAAGGAAGGATCAAAATGAACCGAACTCACAAATCTTGCCCTTTGTTTCTAATTTCAGAGGATCCTTAAGGTTGTTTGACTTTCGAAAGAATTCAGTTGAACACAGATCGATCGACAAGTGATTCAACCTCCTAGGTTTTCGATGGCCTTTCCCAAGAAGTCCATGTGAATTTGATGCATGATCTTTAGCATATAACTTGATTTCGGGACCCCTAAACTTGAATTCAACTCATTCTTATTCGGGGAGAGTCTAACATTTTCTAAAGGATAAAAACACAACCACTTTTATCCATACTAACCTACCCCATCAAAGATCTAGAAAATCCTAGTGCCCGAAGTTTTAGCTGAGCGGTTCCCGTAGTAGGGATTCAAGCAGACTCCCCACCGCTTGGTTAAGGGCACCAAGCATTCAGTTCCCCTCGAACTTCACCCCGAACACTCAACCAAACCTAAGGGCCCTAAGATGTGGGAAACTTCCATCCTCTGTCCCCAGCAATGGCGCTAAAAACTTGATAGGCGTTTATGTGATTGTGTTTTTATGGATATCAACTAAAAGTGCAAATTGCCTAATCACGCAAGTGTACGCTCGTCAAGTAATATAGTGTACTCAAGGTACGGGAATCGTTGTGGGCTAAGTACCAAAATTATAATACTTATTCAATATTCAAACTAGCAATTGTGATGGCTAAGCGAAAGTAAAACTAGATTAAATTACTACTAATGTAATTGTGCGCTTCAGACGTAAAAGTGATCAAAAGGGTGCAAAAATGTTAAGGTGTCAGGTTGCTGGATACCCTATCATATGTAATTCATGATTCTATTTCATTATCTAGTGTACATGTTCTCCAAGGCAGCTCTTATCTACTATAATTAAAGCCTTTTTCAAGGTCATTTAACCTCCCTTTATCACTAGGTTTCTTGCTCCTTGGCTCAACCCCAAGCATTAAAGGTGCATCGAATGCCAAGAACCCCCAAGCCTCCTAATTATTGATTATCCTATATTACCAAGTTTATTAGGTTAACCCACCTATTTCTAATTCTCCATTCACTTCTTAGATCTTACAAAGAACTACTCACATATTAAGATTGATCATATATTAATATGTTAATTTCAACCAAACATGAGTTAATGGTAAAACAAATATATATAAGATAATGGAATTATGAAAAGCCAACACTTTAACATAATATTCATGTCCAATTCGCTACCAACACCCTAAACCACGAAATTAGAACCTCATGATGTTCTGTTCCATTACAAAAGAAAAGCAAGACTTAATAATAAGGATAGAGAAAACTTCAATGATCGAAGGAACGAGAGTCTCTCGAATTCTTCAAGTCTCTCTCCTAAGATAGGCCTTCAAGTCTCCTTTCCTCTGTTCTAAACTCGAGTTCCTCAAACCCTAGTACTACAAACGTTTTTCGAACCCCCAAAATTGGATTCTCCCGTTCCTTTTATAGGTTCTTTACGAGATAAGGTTTGTTGAGCTTTTCCCTCGATGTTGCGACGTTGGAACGTCATAACGTTGGAACATCGCGACATTGAGCTGTTTTATGCACCAATCTTCTCTAGGACTCTTACAAGGCTCCATTTTCAGTATTTTTTTAGCATTTTTCCTACAAAAACCCAATACAACTAAATATTAGAAAGGTAATCAAAACGAGGTCATATATAATGAAACTAATCCCAAATCTCGCTAAATCCCGGGTTTGCAATGAGTGTTTTTAGGTACTCATCAACCGCATCATTAAATAATGTATGGACTTCAACACTTTTAAACCTCATTTTAAGGTTTTATTTCAAGTGATATGTGTACACACCATGGCTTGCATGAGGAAACACTTTTCGTACAACTTTTTCAATGCTACTATGATGGTCTGAAACCACCACAAGATCATCAACGTGACTAATTGCTTCCTGCAATTTTCTAAGGAACCATTCCCAAGAAACATCATTCCCTTAATCACCAATTCCAAAGCATAAGGGGTATATCTTATTATTGCCATCCTTGAATGCAACAACAAGTAAGGTTCCTAAATACTTTACTTTAAAAAATGTACCATAAATTGTTAAAACAAGTCTTATTGATGTATGAAATCTAGAAATACATACACTAAGAGCCATAAAAAATACTTAAATTGATTATCATGGTCAATAACTATATCAGTAATGGTACTAGGATTTTTCTGCTCCAACACATAACAATAAGATGGTCAAGTACTATAAGACTCCTCTGGTGCACCTCTAAGAGAACTTAAAGCAATTTCTCTAGCTCTCTATGCCTTATCATAGCTTATCCCCATGCCATACTTGCTTCAAATATCAGCTATAATGCATTTGGGACGATATTGATGGCCAACCCCTTCATATATTTCTCTTATGCTTTCACCAATCAACCCACTGCTTGCATGACGATGATCACGTGATATCATGTCCAAGCTACAAGTGTGTGTTGAATTATAGATCCTTATCTCAAACAAAGCATAATTTCCCAACTTTGTTGTATGAAGTCGCCACTTGCATTCTTTATCAACATAACAAACAAGTAATATCTTGGTTGAAGAATTTACAATTCTAAACTAGAACTTTCATTTCAAAGCAATCATACACAATTTTTCATGCAGTTCTTTCTTATTGGAGTATATTTGGTACGGTTCTATATGGTCATCACCACCTAAAAATGGTTCCTTTGTGCTTCCTTCTGCATGCGTTTCATATTCTCCAATTGGCTCTTCCATCAAATCAATTTGCACCACTTGGCTATCCTTAGACCAGTTAACATTCATTTCATCATCTTCAACATCCTTGTATGTATCCAAGTCATGAGAATCAAAACAATCAAGTGGATCACAATTCATACTTATTCTATTTTCATCATTGAAATCATTCATAGGTTGAGTGTTAAAATCAATATTGATGATTGATTCATACTCATGGCTGTCATTTTTCTTCTTTGGTGTGATACATAATGGAACTGGTAACTTACCATCGCATAATTCAATCGAATAAAAATTTACATTCCAACATATCTTTTAGTTGTATAGAGTGGTTATTGGCATCAACACATACTTCATTGAAACATTATTTTCCTTTGGATCTACTCTCAAAATTTGACAAACAGTCTTCAACAATTCTTCATATGTTATTGTCTTATAAAGTTCAATACCTTTGCAACCTTCAAAATGGTGCATGTTTCCATTTTGCACCCAATCTCCATCATATAAAACATTATTCCCACTTCATCAGTCACTATAACAAAATAAAATTAAAATTAAATACTAATCAAGTATTGATATGAAATTTAAAGTAATAGTTGTGTAGGTATGGATTTTATCTTTAGTTCCGTTCAGGTTAAGTTGTTTTACTACAAACTTAACTACTGTTAAGTTCTTTGTAAAAGAAACATAACTGTAGTTACGTTCAAGTAAAGTCCATTTACTACAAACTTAATAACTGATAAGTTCTTAGTAAAAGAAACTTAAGAGTAGTTATGTATATGTAAAGTTGGTTTAACAAAAAACTTAACAATTGGTAAGTTATTTGTAAATGAAACTTAACTATAGTTACGTTCAGGTAAAGTTGCTATACTACAAACTTAATTCTTTATAAAAAAAACGTAACTGTAATAACTATTAAATTCTTATAAAAGAAACTTAACTTTAGTTCCGTCCAGGTTTTACATGTTACAATGCGAATTTTACTTTTTTTAAACAAAACTTTTTTAGAAACATTTTCTTTCATGTTTATTATAAAAATTTTGTTTTCCACCATAACAAAATAATGTTATAATAACCAAATCACCATTATTTTTTTCCCAAATATATTTACGTACCTTCATTTGATCTTTCCATATGTTAAGAATAACTTCTCAGGTGTTACAGTCTTGGTGAATGACATAACAAGGAGCATTCATATGCTGAACTGTTATTGAGATGAATGTTGATGTGTTTTCTTAGTCTTTGGTGATGGTTTGGTAAAAGATATACAATATGAGATATGAGAGCTTAACTTTTGGAGGAGATGATGACCATAAATGAAGGTAATGAACGAGAAAAAGTGATGTAAGCTGAACTTTTATAGGGGATGAAGAGCTGAACACGATCCAAATTTTTGGAGGGATTAACTATGAGAGATAAGGAGCATCACCCAATATGCTTGAGGAACTAAAACAGGCAAAATAGAAGCAAATAGTCATATCCCCAAGCTTGTAAGGAGCTATATCAGCAATTTTAGTTATTTATTACTTGAACAAATATCCCTAAACATAAACAAATATGGTATACAGAAATCTTAGTCTTGGTATAAATATAATGGCGAAGAGATCAGTTAGAATCATACCTATTAAAAGAAGAAGTTTGAATGCAAAAAATTGAATCCAATAACATAATATATTATATATAAAAATACGAAGTGTTTTACATTTTTCACTTCCGAAATTGGCCTTATTCATTTTACGTATATTCCAAAAATCTCATTCCTTACGTAATTCTAATTAGCCAATATTATTGATTTGTTCTGTTTCAGAAATTCCCTATCTCCTGAAGATCATCTACCCACTGAACGTGAAAAGTATCTGACCATTGTGCACCAACTTGAAAAATTCGTCTTTGGTTTCTCTCCCTCTACCTGATGGTCTTCTTTTTCGTCTGGCTCTACTGTCTGCAACTCTTCTTCCATCTCTGATCATCCTTCGTCTGTTTGTCAACAACTTTGGAGTTGCAACCTTCTTTCCGGCATTTCCAACTGTTATGGATATCAATCGTATCCGTGAGATTATGCCCTACCGGTGAGTGAATCTTCTTTTTTATTATTCTTTTAATCATATTACCGTTTTGCAATTAAATTTAGGACCGTTATTTGACTATCCATGATTACCTACGTAATGATTAATCGGACTTCGGCTATGATTTTCATCTACATCCTCTAATTCTTTATCTTCTAGCTTCCTCTAATTGTTCTCTTCTAATTTCTTCCTCTAATTATTCTCTTCTAATTTCCTCAGAGTTGATATTTTTTCCCTTATTATATTTGAGACATCAATTTTCATTCGACATAGAAAGCTTCAACCAGAAGTTTGAGGTAATTTTTTCTGTTATGTCATAGATGTTTTATGTTTATGTAGTTCTATTCATGTTATATTGAGTCCCCCAAATATATATATTTTTTAATTGAGATGTGTTGTATATCTATAACCTTTGGCCTTTTCTTAGTGAACAATGACTGGAATTTTGAGTTTAAATGCTAACTAATTAGGCTACATTGTTGGAAATGCATAAATCCTTTTTTTCCTGTTACCATCTGATTTTTATGTTGATTTCAGCATTTTTTCTTTTCTAGTGCTTGGAGTTGGTAATTAGTGATTGGATTTGTCTAGCATGTTGTTGTGATGCACCTTTGGTCTTCTATTCTATAAACAATTCTGGTAGATTAAACTATTATAAAAATCCAAAGAACTTGTGGAATTGGTTTCAATAACCTAAAAAATTGTTTCAATATGTGGTCTAAGGAATGTGAGAGGACCTCTTTGCTAACATTTATTAAAACATCTTTAAAAAATAGGGACTATTTGAGAACTATTATTGAAATTTGTTTCTGAACTTTTATAGGAACGAATTTTTGGGAATTTTTTCTAGAAACAGGTTATTAGTCCAGCCTCTTTGAACTTTCTTTGTTCAAAATCTTCTGCAGAATAGCCATCGGTTTAACTTCTTTTGCTGGGGCTTGGTTAGGATTTGTTATGCATTTGCCTTAAAAAATATTTTCTTTAGACGGTCCTATCTCTTCATGAACCATAGGAGTGGCCTCTGCACAATGTATAGCATGATAAACTTTTAGTAATAGATCCATTAAATCAGTAACCTTAAAATTGACTGCACTAGGATAATCAAATGTGCATTTATTGGGTAAGGAACCACACTTACCAACTTCTGAGACATCCAAGCATGTACCAATTGTTTCTTCATATTTTCCAATCTATGAAAAGACCAGCATTAATGATGGAAAGAGCTGATGTTTAGAAATCATAAGTTAATTTCCATAACTTACCATTCAACAAGAAAAGAAAGTAAATGAATAGTTGTCTTGTGTTTACACTTTAAGAGAAAGATAGAAATTGCACCTATGGTAAAATGATGCATTAGAACAAGTGGGAGATTGAATTTTGCTAAGAATCTTATTTCACACTGCTTTGGTTTTGATTTCTTTATTTGAGATAGAAGTACAAAATTTATTGGAATCTTGAGAAAACCAGAGCCTCTATTAGTATTATTTTTTGGCATTAGTGCACACAGATCTCATAAAACTAATAGACTACTCTTTCTAACTTTATAACTTTATTTCTAATAGGTAGATCTAATAAACTAATAAACCAGAGCCATCATGTGTTCTTTTTTTTTTGGGCATTAGTGTAGGCCGATCTCATAAGTTGATTTTCACAACTTACCATTCACCTGTAATAGCTGTCTTGCTCCATAGGTGCATGGCACAAAATTAAAGATCTTCAAGAGAAGATCTTGCCCCATTTAAGAATCAGGCATACGCCCCATTACCATATAATAGTTTCCATGTAACAACTCTAGACCCATTTAGTTAGTCTTTTCCAAGTTTTTGAAGCAGCATGTTTCTGGATAGCTTCGAAGCCTCAAGAAACTTTTAAGGCTCTTAGAGGTGAATGCAAATACACACAAAAAAAAAAAGAAGAGAAATTTGAGTTCTGCAAAATTAATGTACCCCACAACCAGTATCCAATGTTATTCTGACAGATCCATCAGCAATTGGGATAACTGAAGCAAGTTCATCAATATATGCATCCGCCCTTGACGGAACATCATTCCACCACCAGGAAATTTGAATACATCTCCCTGAAATTGCACCCTAGTTATGGACACCTTTGTCAGGCTTTTATAAGGAACATTAGCATAGTGAACATAGACACGGCCTTTTGGCCATGGAAATTGAGTCTTATATCCTTTGGGTACTGGAATAAGACGATATAATTTCTCATATTCCTCAGGGCAATGCCTTTCTTTGTATATTATGTTTTCCTTAGGGAATTTCATTGCTTGGTCCTGTTCTTGACAAGGAGTATAATTAGTGTATTTATCATCACAAGGCTTAAATACTTCCACTTTTGCTTGAGTGGGTTCAATAATGTCAACATCAATGTGATGAGTTCCAAAGTTCAAATTGGAAATAATATAGCAGTCTGTTTGCTTGGTTATTTCCAAGGCTATGCTATCTCCTTTGCCAAAACTACTTCTATGCCATGCTCCCAATATGTAAAAGAAACAGCACAAACCAATGACAATGAATATAGACACTGGGCTTTGCGTCCTATTCCAGGATGGGTTATGCTTAGAGCCCATGATTTTGAGGGGACAGTCCTCTGGAGCTCACTGTCATATAAAGGAAACCACTTCATGTAAGTTAACTATTTGGATGATTTTTTAAAAAGAGCTCTGTATAGAAGGTTTGAGGTAATTTTTTATGATATAAATGTTTTATGTTTCTGTAGTTCTATTCATGTTATCTTGTTTTATTCATGTTATATTATTTTATAAGTAGTATAGGCTAGAAATAAGTGATGATACTAATCATGTTGAACATTTCTAATTAAATCATCCTGATTGAGAACCCAAATATGTTTTTTATTTATTGAGATATATTAATGAAGATAGTAAATATTTCGTTAAATATCTGGTGTTGTTTCCAGGATTATCTTGTAAAACTACTGGGTAAAGACAAAAGGTAAAAGAGCGGGATCACTTTGCTGGTAGTCTAAAGTGCACTACTTTTATCCTTTTGCTTAAATTGTTGCTACGTGCTTTATCTTAAGAATTTTCAAAAAATCATAATTATTTAGAACCTGTTTTATGATGGTTGTGTTTGTTATTCATTTGGTGTTGTGAGTATGCTAATTTCATGTTGATGGTTTCGCTTGAAAAGTTTATGTTTATGCATGAAATTTTATTATTTGATGTTGTTTGATGGCAACATCACTTATCATTATTGCCATGACTACCATCTTTGTTTTTATTTGATATTTTTTGTTGTGGGTATTTCAATTTCTAGACCTAATGGTATATAGTTGTTTTTAATTTTTGGTTGTGAATATAATTTTTTTTAGATTTGTTGTTCTTGATAGCCTGCAAGGAAATTTTTTTCCTTTTTTTGAATTCAGTTCCATATCTACCTCGGGATTTAATGCCATCTCACATTGTGGAACTTTGATGCTAACATATAAGATATAACCACCTCTTTGCCATATCAAATTGAGAAAGAGAGGTGAAAAAAGACCTTTCAACAGCTTTTTTTTTCTTTGCTGATGCAACTTTTCTCTTGTGTCATTTTCTCATCACATTCTAGCTTTTATTGATACTCTCTAGATTGCTCCAATCATCCTTAGAAAAAGGACCATATATCTTCAACCGTGTAGGAAAAAATGACTCTGTATCCTTGTCTTCTAGACTTCCCATATTCTTTGTTTTTGATCTCTCCTAGGTTGCTTAATATTAAAATGGGGTTTGGGATGTTTTAAAAGGTGTAAATCTCTTTTAGGGATAGCTCACACTTAAAAATTTAGCAAATTAAAAATAATAACCTCTGTCATCATGATTGTTGTTGATAGAGGAAAAAGATGGAAAGCTGGGACTGCAATGATGCTCTTGTGTCTAAGCAAATAGGATTTGTTTGGCATTAGATCAAAGTATTATTTACGAGTATTGAAATGAATTTTTCCCCATCAGTGGTGGATATGTGTGGTTTTTAGCATCTCCACCATTAGATCCATTTGTACCACCTAAATTGAACCTTCCTTCACCATTTCCATCTTTACAATCAATTAACCTCATTGCCAACATGGTATTAGAACTCTAGTTACTTGATGAAGTTAGGTTCAAGTTCTCCATGTAGTTGCCTAATTATTTATCAGGGAAAAAAAATTTATTTGTGTTATCATGTGTTATCCATGTGCAACCACATTTGGAATGAGTACATAATTTGTTGGAGGTTTAGAAATGGAGGCAGTGGTGGTGTGAGCTGAAGAGAAGATAGTGGAATACTGGTAGAGAAGGCGATGGTTAACATGGTGGAGCTGCTGTAGGAACAGTGATGACAGTAGCAGGATTACAGATTAAGTTCTTTGGGGAGGTTTTTAGAAATTGTAGCTGTTAAATTTGAAAAAATCTAATTAAAGATAAATTTTAGCAACATTTTCTACTATTCCATTACTTCTTGTTGTTGATTAGGAAGGGTGGGATTTATTGTGTAGAAAACATGGACTGGTATACTTGTTATTGATTTGGTTCAAACTTCAATTTACAGGGAGAGGTTGATTCAGTGAAATGTTGTTGAGCTTTAGGCAGTGGAAGAAGGAAAGAGGTCAATCTTTAAGAATTCTGCTATCATCTAATGATGGTTTTGTAGCATTTTAGATTTTAGGTTGAGAGAAATTGAGATTAGATTTTAAGGAGAGTGAAAAAATAAAATGTTGCTGGAATTTCTGGACTTGGAAGCAAGGAATATTGATCTGGCTGCAAAATTTGGTTAGGTATGTGTAACTGCAAAACTGTAAACCAATCTATCGATGTATTAAAAATGCAAACATTTAGAATAGTAGGACTGAAGCTAAGAACATATCTAGACAGCCATATTAGGATCAAATGTCTCCCAAATTGAAAGAGAAAGAGGGTAAAAACATGTGTCAGACCCCAAACTCTCCCAAACTCTCCTCAGTTGTTTAGGATAAGATTTTATTTACTAGAAAATAACATCAACAATTTTTGCAACCAGAACATGGTATAAGATTGTATATCTCCTTGCAGTTAAAAAAAAACACGCATGCTTCTCTTCTTGATGCTTCACTGTTTTTTTTTCTGTTATGACTAGCTAGTTGGTGCCTTCATTTGGTTGTGACTGGCTGGTTGGTACCTTCAAATCAAAATCGAGGTCACATTTACATACATCTTTTTTTTAGAACAAATAAAAAAGAAAAAGCTACTTTAGACTTGAATTTTCAGCAACTTTGCAGTCTTTCTGGGATTGTCTGATGGGGGTTTTGTTATGGGGCTGATCAATAACAGACATATTATGCCCTGTCTATGGCCTACAAACAGAAACCTTGAAGCACTTCAATGGCCTTAGCATAGACTCCCTGCAATGGCCTCTGTGGGTGGGTTGATAGCCTGCCAACACAACCATGGTTTAGGTCCCCATTATATTATGTACACATTCCCTTAATTTGATCTATATCAACCTAGCTTGTGTCCTTGCTTCTTTCCTTCGAAGGGAGCTATCTCCATTAGTTAATTTCTTCATGTGTTCAACCACTCTTAACTGCTAGACAATGAAATATATGTCAGCAGGTCATAATATTTTTTTACCTAATAATTTCCCTGGTGCTCATCTCAACTTGTTGAGCCGCAGCCTAACCAGGACTAACTCATTCAGTTACAAACTGCCCACCTCTTTTTTCTTACATCTTCCAGATCAATCAATAAAACAATCTTGCTGTAGGACCTAGGGAATTATTCCCACTTAGAAACCACTAACATGAAAATAATGTATCAAATAAATCATTAGAGATAGATGGTATAAATAAGAGGTACAGATTATGGGATCAAGAAAAACAGCTAGGACACTTCTACCATGGGTTCCATCTTTCCATTCATTCATCTATGATCCCATGAGGGCTGGATATATCAAAAGATAAAAGTTACATTTAAAAATAATTGGTTTTCAGTTTTCTTAGGTTAAGCAATAACTGGATTGTTTATTTTCTTAGGTTAAGTGATAAGTAGATTATTTATTTTAAAGAATAATCTTTATGTAAAAGTTTAAAAGTGTTTATAATTAAACCATTACTCACAGAGAACAATAAGATTGGACATTTCAGATGCTACTTAAAGGTAATCTATAAAAAGGAATTATGGAAAATATATGGTTAAATATCTGAAAATAAATAAATAGAAATTGTTTTGTATTCTATTGAAGTTATCCAAACGAAACACCCCTGGGATTTGGAGGAAGGAACTTTTGGAAGCATGGATTGGAAGATATATTTTATGGTGGTAAATTAGAAATGATATGAAAGTATGGAGAAATGGGGCGAATTTGTTTTCTTAATTAGAAGATTGGATAGGAGGATAAAAAATAAGTGTGTATTTAGGGTGTACTATGAAAGCGAGATTGAGATCAGAGTACAGGCATAGTTAAGGGGGAGGGTGAGATTAAAATTGATGGAACGACTACTACAAAGTGCAAAGTGCAAAGTAACCTCAAACTTAACCCTGTTGTCTTTACACTATCAATGCTCACAAATGTAGTTTTTTTCAATTTTTTTTTATCCAACCCATCGCTTCTAAGAAGCTGTCTACACAATGTTGTTATGAAAGCAACTCTGCAAAGTTAATGGGCCAACAAGTATGGCATGCTTCAATGCACTGATATTTGTGAGGTTGACCAATGCACTTTGTTTATTTGGGTTGTATGATCAGCTATAATGTCATAAAATCAATTAGTAAATAATCCCTTTGAAATTTTAATTCAGATTCTTGATTATTGAAAATAATTACGTAGGTGGGTGTTTATATATATATATATATATATATATATATATATATACCTTACACTATCAATGCTCACAAATGTAGCTTTAGGTGGGTGTTTATATATATATACATATATACCTTACACTATCAATGCTCACAAATGTAGCTTTTTCATTTTTTTTTAATCCAACTCATCCCTTCTAAGAAGCTGCCTACACAATGCTGATGTGAAAGCAACTCTGCAAAGTTAATGTCCCAGCAAGTATGGCATGCTTCAATGTACAGATATTAGTGAGGTTGACCAATGCACTTTGTTTATTTGGGTTGTATGATTTGATTGGCTATAAAGTCATAAAATCAAATAGTAAATAATCCATTTGAAATTTTAATTCAGATTCTTGAAAATATTTATGTAGGTGAGTGTGTATATATATATTTAAGAAATCATTATAATTTGCTTATTTATACCTTCGTCAACTTTTCTAGTGTAGATTAGTTTTTATCATAGAAACATAACATTTTGCTTTTATATTTTTCAATGATGTTAAATAGCTAATTTACAAAAAAAATACTTTCATCCTTTCAACTCAACCACAAAGTGGAACCTAGAAAAAGTCATTATGCTAGCTTAACAAGTGAGCAACGAGCAAAATATATACAATGTGTTATAGATGATCGAAAGAGGAGAAACACAGGTGTGACATTGATGGAAGCTACTTCATCCGAGCATGATTGTACAACTATTGTTGATGAAATAGGATTGGTTACTAATGAACCACAACTAATTCTAGAAGAACCTCAAGGTGCACGAAAATTTTTATAAGACATTTTTTTTTGTTTATTTACATGCATTTTCTTAAAGATGACACTAAAACGTTTTGATGTAGGTGAAATAACATTTCACATTTTGTGCTCTCAGTTACATGAGTTAATTAGTAAGAGACAATCTTGTCGATTTTGTGATGCAAAACATTTTCAGTATGAACCACTAAGCTTTTGTTGTTACAATGGGTAAGTAGTGCTTTCTGTTCCCCGAGTTTCTAAAGACTTGTATAATATATATACAACCCAAAGTGAAGAAGCTTTAGAGTTTCGTCTGCATATTAGGGCTTATAATGGAATATTCTCATTTACCTCATTTGGAGTAAAGTTGGATAGAGAGCTTGCAAGTTCAAGAAAAGGGGTTTATACATTTCGAGCACAAGGATGAGTATATCATGACCTCCCATCTTTATTACCATCAAATGATTCCTCGTGCTTCTTTCAATTATATTTCTAATAACAGAATAAGTTAGAAAATAGGCTAAAACAGTTCTAAAGATGTTTGTTTAAGGCATTATTCAACAGACAGTCAAGGTGTTAATAAGAAAATCATATGCACTCATTTTTGTATTGAGATCCTCATTATAAATACTTATGAAATTTATGTAAATGACATAAAAATTGGATCAAAGATTTATAATTCTATCAGAAGTTGGTCTGATATTTATATATAGTTGAAAGAAAGCTACTCTAATCAGCTTATGAATGTAACTATAATGATTATTCATTGATCATGACATACCTATTAACACTATTATGATTGTTAAGATCCATTACAATATCCTTTATTACTTCCTAAAAGAGATTTTAGGTGACATCAAAATATCTTGAAAATGAATTCTACTCAAACTAGCAATGACATAGGGCAGACATCCAGTGATCCACGTGTGGATAATTTTGAATATGTGGAAGAAATTCTGAATTGGGAACAACAATGTGTAGATAGTGGTGGAAACAAAAAGGTATCATGTTGACAATATTATTGTTATAAATTACAAATAAGAGATGATCAAACAATCTTATTACATTTTGGTCGTTTATTACAACAGTATGTAGTTGACATGTATATTAAGCTTGAGAGAACAAGATTAGAATTTTATAGAAGACAATAATAAAAAAAATAAGATCAGAGTTATATTAAGGAATTGTGGATAGTGTGCTAGTTGGAGAAAGTAAGGCAAATAAAGTTGGAAAAATAATTATTTTGCTTGCATCTTTTGTAGGTGGCCCTCGAGATATGCGTCATAGATATTTAGATGTCATGGCATTGGTTCAACGATTTGAAAAGCATGATCTTTTTATAACAATGACATGCAACTCTAAGTGGAAGGAGATTCAAGATGAATTAAAGGGAAATCAAACCCCACATGGTAGACCTGATTTAACTTCACAAGTCTTTCGAGGAAAGTTACAAGATTTGAAGGATCAATTATTTAAGAAAAACATATTGGAAAAAGTTGCTGCACATGTACATGTAGTAGAATTCTAGAAAAAAAAGATTACCTCATGCATACATCCTGATAATTTTAAGGCCGAAGTATAAAATTAAGAATGTTGATCAATATGAAAAAATTGTGAGTGCTGAAATCTCATTGCCTATAAGATACCCAAGTTTGTAAGAAAAAGTTATAAAGCATATGATGCATGGTCCTTATGAAGAATTGAAGAAAATAATTCATGCATGTGAGATGGCAAATGCAATAACAATTACCCGTGTTCTTTTTCCACTAAAACAATGCAATGTAAAGAATCTTATCCAATTTACTGATGGAGGGGTGATAAACAAAAGGTATTTATTCGTAATGTTACATTATATAATCATTGGGTGGTACCTTATAATCCATATCTTTTAACAAGATATAATTGTCATCTCAATGTGGAAGTATGTTAAAGCATCAAAGCTAAATATCTTTATAAATACATATATAAAGGAAAGGAAATGATAGAGTAGAAGTTTATATAGTTGATAATAGCAATAACATTTTAATTGATGAAATCCAACAATTTCAAGATGCTCGATGGATATTAGCACAAGAAGCCATTTGGAGGATTTTTGAGTTTGAATTAAATGAAATATATCCAGCATGTAGTTATCAACTTACAATTGTATTTGCCAAATAAGCAGTTAGTTTCTTATTAGGAAAACCAAAATTTAGAAAATATTATTTACTTTGATATTGCATCTAGTACAATGTTGATTGAATTTTTCAACACATGTTCTCAAGATGAAGAAGCAATACCATATTTATATAGAGAATTCCTAGAGTATTATGCTTGGAATAAACAAGGTAAGTGTTGGAAGAAAAGGAAAAGTCAAGAGGTCACTGGTCAGGTAAATGGAGCAAACCCATCAGAAGGTGAACGATCTTAGTTAAGACTTTTGTTTAATCATGTCAAAGGACCAACTTCTTTTCAAGATTTATTAAGTTATAATGAAGTTCAATATTTATCATTTAAAGTGGTTGCGCAAAAACGAGGCTTGTTAGAATCTGATGACATTATATCTGAATGTTTATGTGAAGCTGCATCTTTTCAAATGGTTTTAGTAATGCGTCGACTTTTTGCCACTATATTAGTTTATTGTCAACCTGTTGATGTTAGGAACTTGTGGGATAATCATTTTAATTTAATGTCATAAGACTTCCGAACCATCCATCAATTTCCAATGAAATTCAAATTTTAAGCACATTAAAGAGTGTAGACTTTTTCTTGCAGAGTAGGGGGAAAAGTTGTGTGGACTATGACTTAACCATTCATAAAATTAGGTGATTCAAATATAAGTTCCATTGAGAATAGAGAGATCTTTGATGAATTGACTTTAAACATCAGCCTTGAGGACTTACACGCCACCACTACTATAAATCAAGAACAACTCATTGCATATACAACTATACTCAATTGGATCGGTTCTGGTTTAAGTGGTGTTTTCTTTATAGGGTCAATCGGCTGAGGCAGAGGTTCAATCGGTCGACTGGTTAGGGTCTACCGATTGAACCAGTCGATCGGTTAAGGTCTACTGGTTGAACCAGTCGATCGGTTACCAACCGGTTGAGATGCATATCTCAACCGTTTAGATCCAGTAGCATATCTCCGAAATTGGTCAGTGAAACGATAGATCGGTTGGGAAGCGGCTGAGTTGTGAAACTTAACCGGTTTTAGCAACCGGTCAAGTTCAATAGCTATAAAATGGTAACATGTAATGCATTAAATGCACAACGGCTAATGTTAACCGATCAATCGATTGGCAACTTATTTTGCTGCTGAGTTCCCACTTTATAAATAGAGTGTTGAGGATCATTTAATGCCATGAGACTTATTGCATTAAAGATCACAACCACCAACTCTCTTGCTCATTAACTCTCATTCTCAAATTTCTTGGTGCATTCAATTCTCAATTGCATACCTAGAGTGCACCATTGGTCTCATTCTAGCTTTCTTTGTAATTTGAGTGATCTTTTAAAGCTAGAGAGTGATTTATTGTGCTTAAGACTGAAAGCTTCAAGTGTGCATAACTTGAAGAGATTGTGTGAAGAGCCAATTGGAGCCAAAATCCAAGTGTACAAGAACAAACTCAGTTTTTTAGCTTAAGTTTAGTGGAATCCTCACCGAGATTGAAGGTCGAAGAGAAGTGGACGTAGGCAAGGGTGTATCCAAGTTTGCACTTTCTATCATAATCTCTTTATTTATTGTGTTTGAATTAAATTGAAAAAAGTTTTTTAAAAAAGTTTTTGTGAAAACCAATTCAACCCTGCTCTTGGTTAGTTTGTTAAGTCATATCTAACTTTTAGAAACTATTAACTCAAGTTTGGTGAGCTCTTACCTTTGGCCTAAAATGGAAAACTTAAGATTAAGTATAAATATGAGAGCACATTCTGATATCATTTTTAGTTACTTTCTTTTACATGTTGGGAATGGTGAGGAGCCTACTACAAATGAAGATATGATAAAGATTACTAATGAAATGTTAGCTAAATATGATGATGATGAAAATCTCGAAGATTGCTTAATTAATGAGATTTTTCCTTTGCTCAAAGAAAATGCACATATGGTAGAATATATCATAGAATGAGCTATCCTGACAAGAACAAATGGTAACGTTGACATGCTCAATGAGAAGCTTATTGAAATGTTTCCCGGGGAATCCAAGACATATTACAATTTTGACTCTATAGTGGATGATACTTAAAATTATTATCAAGAGGAGTTTTTGAATACGTTAACACCAAATGGTCTTCCTCCTCATAAGTTAGTGTTAAAGAAGAATTGTCCTATCATGCTCTTAAGGAACTTGGATCCATCAAATGGCCTTTGTAATGGAACTAGAATGATTAGTAAAAATTTTGAACCAAATGTGATACATACAGAAATTATAATGGGGCAATATGTAGGAAAGCAATTGTTGTTACCAAGAATACCCTTTTCACCAGTAGAGATTGAAAGATATCCTTTCCATTTTAGACATGCTCAATTGCTGATTTGCCTTAGTTTTGCCATGACTATAAACAAAGCACAATGTCAAACAATACCATATGTTGGAGTATATTTACCTCAACTTGTCTTCTCGCATGGCCAACTATATGTAGCATTATCGCGTGGGACTTCAATAACAACAACGAAAGTCCTTATAAAAGATGTCACTCCCATATGTTCTACTATAAATAAATCTTATACAAAGAATATAGTATACAAAGAAATTCTTATCCCATAAAGGTAATGAACTCATAAATGTTTTAAGGTTCTCATTATTTTAATTATCTCTTATTACATGTCATTGTAATATTTACTCAAATTAAAATTTTATTTTCTCTTTTTATGCAGGAGTTATGTCTAACATAAACATGGATACCCGAAGTTTTATTTATCTTAGCTTACTTAAGGCTTTTCATGGAGATGCTATAAAAGTGCTTGAGCTGGGGATTGGACTATAAAAATGCTTGTGCTAAACATATTTTCAAAAAACTATTTTTAGTAAAATTTATCAAACATGTTTTTAAGTGTATAAAAAGATATCTTATTTGTAAAAAAAAAAAATATTCTTAAAAAATTCTCAAAAATGTATTTATTCCATATTTTCTACTTCTCCCATTACTAAGGAAGAGGAAAATGTTTGACTTGTTTATAACATTTCAAGGAAACTTTTGACTTGTTTGGAAATGTTTTAAAGTAGTTCTCAAAAAAAAAAAAAAAAAAAAAAAAAAAAAAGAATTAAAACAAAAATGTATTTGAAAACTTAAAATCTTACTAATTTATTTTTGTATTTAAATATAACTTTTTTATAGAATAATTTATATTTGATTTTTTATTCATAGTTTAAAGAAAATAAGTGAAAGTAATTAAATTTATTATCAAAAATTATTTAAAACATATTTTCAAAAAACTATTTTTATTAAAATTTATCAAACATGTTTTCAAGTGTATAAAAAGATATTTTATTTGTAAAAAAAAAATTATTTTTATATATTTTAAAAATTGTTCAAAAATTTATTTGTACCATATTTTCTACATGTGCTCAAATAAAAATTTGATTTTCTCTTTTTATACAGGAGTTATGTCCAACACAAACATGGATACTCAATTTTATTCCTCTTAGTTTACTTAAACCTTTTTATAGGGTTTGGACTATAAAAGTGCTTGTACTCCGTCCAGAATCAGTAAAACAATATAAAAATTCAAGTGGTTCTCGGAAAATTTGGAAGTTAATTATAATGAATGAGAAGGTTTGCTAAAATTTAATTATAATTCATGCTCACAGCACTAATACATCGGATATCCCCCAATTCACTAATATTGATAAAAGCACTAAGCTGCCTGTAGCTCCTTTCTGTACCAATGCTTCAAGCACAACCAAAGGCCACACTGTTTACCATCCGTCCCGCCATCCGGCCCTGGCCACGAGCCTCCAACTTAGGAGCCTCCTGATCCAGCATATTATCCCTCTTCAAATGAAGGATCGACATTCCCGTGTGCCATATCCCTGAGGAGGTTTTATTTAACAAGTGCCGACGATAGATTCCCTGCCGAGCATGCGCCCATGCCTCATCGTGAATTCAAGGCCCATAAAGCTTCCTGGGTCCCGTATTCTAAAATATGTCCACTTAAAAGGAAGAACTAGTCTCCACGCGTGATATATGCGCCACCTTCTCCCTCCGATCTTACCTTTAAAAGGAAGAACTAGTCTCTGCATGTGAGACATGCACCACCTACCCTTTCGATTTGTGAGGAAATTACCCACTTTCCACGTAAAGTGGATCCCTTTCCTCTCTGATAAAAGGAGGTCAGGATAGAAAATAAGGTATGCACTCTAGACCGAAATATCTCAATTTTGGAGAGAAAGAAAGGATCTAACTTCAGCATCAGAGAGGCGACGACGGAGACCCTCCCCCGCCGCTCACTGCTCATGGCAAGGCCACATAGTAAAAAGGATCCGGCGATCCAATGACTCAGAAGATTCTGAAACCTACAATTGGCGCCGTCTGTGGGAAACGCCTAGCTTGAAAATCTCAGAGGTGATACGCGAGAGCTTGGGTTCATCCGCTCCCTAGTGATCTCCTTTACCTAAAGTTCCCGGGTAGCCTCGTTCTCATCCCAATCGGGACCACCTGAGTTTATCGCCATGTCTAAGAACCCACAACCAACCCACAGGATCTGCTTTCTCACAAGGCCGAGATGGAGGCGGTTAAGAGGAGTGTGCCACAGATGTCGACCACATGAGCATGCAACCACTTACAAAGAAGAGAACGACGACGTCATGATCCATCCTGAGACCAACTGGGCCGAAAACCTACAAGAAGCTCCCCAACATGTACCCCCAACCCAAACAGTCAGCAAAGAGCCCGGGCCTTATCACCATACGATCTACCCTACATGACGAAGTTGTCTCTGCAGCTCCCACTCCTCCGTCACTCATCACCCCTCGGAGCAACGCAGGTCAAGTCCGTAAAGAGACCACCCGCCATTCCACCTGCTATCGCACGACGCTGACGCTAAGAGAGGCCAATGCGACAGTCCCATCTGAGTCGCCCCGAAAGCATATGCTTACCCGGCTCTGGGGTATGGCCCCTAGTTTCTACTCACAGATTGTGACGGTGCCCCGCCCCAAATGCTGCTCTTATCCCCCCTCAGACGGGGACCGCATTCCACATGTCATGTTCCTCCCCTTTAGCCAAAGATATTTTGATTATGAGCCCTCGTGAATTGGCCATTCTGCTTGCTATGTACGACAACTCCTCTAATCCATACAATAATATGTTACCCTTTAACCAGGCAATGATCCTTAACATAGGGATCGATCGACTCAGGTAAGGTATTCTGGCCACCGAAGGACCCGCTTGCCTCGGTTCCATAAGCTTCCAAGAGGATCCCTGAACCCATTCGGCGAACCATGGGCCGCCTTGTCTTCTCGCAAGATCCCGTGTTTGCTCACAGAAAGGAAACATCACCCGCTCCCAATCCATCTTCTCAGCAGAAGACAAATCCATCCGGACTTCACTCTGAGACTGGGGCAAGTCGTCCAACAAATCGATACGTATAGGCGGATGCGCTCTATTGCATCCAAGAAGCTGGTCGACCACTCCTTCCGGGGCTCCTTTCCTCGATCCACCAACCATGGAAGAACTCAGACGGCGGCGCACAAATACCCACTTCGAGGACACATTCGAGCCGCCCCACAAACAATGATAACCCGCCAGTTTCGCAAAGCTGCCATTAAAGAGCCATTGGAACGTGAAGTGGGAGCTGCAGCTACGGCCAAAAGCGCCCCAAGAACAGGCCCTCGAAAGAAAAGGATCCTCCCCAATCCACCCCTCTTAACATCTCCTACGACCATCAGCTCCTCATCCGTGATCACCGAGTTCAATGGGCCCCCGCCCCATGCTGGGCAAGTCCCGGACCAACTAATCTACACGAGGTGCGACCATCGCAGGACCACGACCATGAAACAAACCAATGCCAAAGCCCTCGAAATTCTCAGCGAAATTAATTCCGCTGCAACCTAGAAGGTTCATTCGAGAGCCATCCCATGGAACCAAATCCGCTTCCCGCAGCCGAGATGAGCTATCGCTGCTACCGAGCATCCTGGCTCGAGCCCCACCCCCGCCATCAACCAGGACTGAGGCACGATCGATGATCAATGCCGCCTAAGAAGCAGACGAAAAAGCACCACTCCGGGCCTATAGTCGAGCGAGTAAACACCATCCGTACTCCCTGTAGAGTGCCAAAGATAGTGGTTCAGCCGATCGATGGCCCCATATCCTTTCCTCCTATAAACTTGACCCGGGTCATCACTCCCCATTACGATGCACTTATATTCACCTTATGTATTAACAATTTTAATGTGCACAGGATCCTAGTTGACCCGGGCAGCACGACTAAACTGTTGCACCTCCTAGCCTTTATGCAGATGAAAGTCCCGCCGTCATCCTTTGGCCGACCAAGATAATTTGTCGATTCAATGGGTCCACAAACATTGACTGGTGGTGATATTGCTCTCTAATGGTTAAGGGACCTGTAACTCAATAGGTATTATTTTCAGTGGTTGAAGATTTGGGTCCATACAATGCTATTGTAGGTCGAACCTGGCTACATGCCATGAAAGCAATCCCCTCAACCTACCACTAAACTATCAGTTATCTCACCGCGGCCAAGGAAGTCGACCTCCGGCAGCAGCCAATTAGCTGCTCGTCAGTGTTATCAGCTGTCAATTCAAGAGCCGAAAAGGGTAAAGGCCCCGATAGCCGTCCGAAACTCAATACATCTGCCATAAAGAATTAACGCTGGCCGTCCGCCACTCAAGACAGGGAACAACGGGTTATGTATCCCCCGTAACTATGCTCATAGTACCCCAATGCATGTACCCCATGTGTCTCTCCCGACCAAGAGGAAAGGGGCCCAGTTGCAGTGAAGTAATTGGTTACAACGTCCGCAGCCCACCGGGTCCATCTTACGACAGATACTTCCCGCAAACGCTCCCACAAGTCAATGTCCCCCATCCGTCGACTTGTTCGGCAGAGAGTACGCCCGCTCCAACTGATCGCCATCGTGATCATCCAGTCGAGGTAGATAACCTTCCTGGGCTGGTGGGTTTATCAGAGAAGGAAATAATTCTGAATGGCTTTGGTTAACGTGGTGGTGGCCTAAAGAAAGGGGGCAAGTGGAGAGTATGCGTAGACTATACGAATCTTAACAACGCTGTCCCAAGGATACCTTTCCACCACCCTGATAGATCGATTGTCAAGATCGGCCGTGCATGGCATGTTATCGCTTCTAGATGCATTCTTCTGCTACCATCGACTCCCATGTACCAATATTAGAACCTCCTTTATCACCTCCCTACCGGCCCCACAACACGACGTAATGCCATTCTGCCATAGAATGTCCTGGCCACCTACAAAAGACCTGTAACAAAGATGTTTCCTACATCGTCGGGAAAATTCATGGAAGGTATAGATGATATGTCGGAGAAGTCCAAGGAGCGCCAAGTCATGCTACTCATTTGCAACAAGTATTCGACCTCCCGAACTCCACTGCATGAAACTCCAACTGGCAAAATGTGCATTCGGGTCATATGCCTGCCTCGATTCATGATGACTCGGGAGGATCGAGGCCAACCCTCTCGACTTAAGCATCCTAAAGTCTCTGACCACAGGAGCTACAGAAAAGAGGTCTGACGATTGTGGTAGATTAGGCTGCTGGGACCGGTTTATTTCTTTGAGTTCTAAGCGGCTTAAAGCCCCGTTTTTATTTTAGAAAGGGGCTAATCGAAGCGGATCGGAATGAAGAATGTGATCGGACTTTTATCCATATCAGCCGATGTTGCTTGAACCCTCGATTCTCATAAGTCAGAGCAAGCAGAGACTATAACCGTCTATGGCGGAGTTTAGATCGTGATCGATCATAGCATTATTCAAAGAGAATGAAGACGGTAAACATAGGCTTGTATTCTTCGTCAGCAAATCCTTAGCCGATGTAGAGACCGAGTACAAGCAGATCTTGAGCGGTAGCCTTAGCCCTCGGATAGCAGCCAGAGAAACTTTATATACTTCGGACACATCCATTGTTGTGATAATTGACCTCCTCTTGAGCCTTTATACATAAGCTTGATTTATCGGAAGAATGGCTCGTGGAGCAGTCTAACTAAGCAAATCGACATCAATCTGAGACCAAGGCTTTCAAAAAGGGACGAGGTGCGCGGACTTCATAGCGAACTCCCTAGTTGGGAAGCATGCTCTCGGATAACTCGGATTAGTGGATATAACATTGACGACGTCACAGACAATGGTAGGGCATCGGCTTATAGTTAAGATCCCCATCCGGGGATAAGATTGAACAGGCAATCCGGCTCAGATTTAGTGCCTCTAACAATGAATCAAGTCACGAGGTATCCTAAATAGGGCTTGAGCTAGCGGCCATATAAATACATGACAAGCTCTCCATTTATGAAGTGATTCGAGTTGGTGGTCGAGCAAGTTAATGAAGAATTCAAATCCCGAGACCCCCGAATGGTGAAATATGTGTCCTATCTTAAACAATGCTTGAGCAACTAGGTTTGGGGTGGGCACATTCCTAAGGGCCAAGTAACGAAAGGGCGAGATGCCTTGACCGGTGGCCGCTTCACTACCACTCCTTTAATTCTATATTTTTGCCTATCTACTATCGGTAGAAGCTGATTAGATCCTGCGGAGATAAATCGGTGGATAGAGAATCCCTTCATGGATGGGCCTGATTTCGCTGTAATAAAAGCGCAGTGACCACTGGCGAAGAGATAAGGCCCGCAAACTTCGAGTCCGGTCAATTTGGAATTCTCCTTAGTTGTGGGCAGCTATTAAACGTCAGTAGGCGGCCGTATTGAAATGCTTGGCCTTGAAACAGAGCCAGTATGTGTTAGCAGAGCGCATGAAGGATATGTGGAAATCATCCTAGTGGTAGAACTTTGGCCATCGGGCCCATACTCAAAGGAGTACTATTAATGACCATGAGGGGCTGATGCGCCCGATTATACTAGAAAGTGTGATCGCTACCGGCGGCACTCCGTCCACAGAAATCACCGGTCACGAAGATAAGTCTCTATTCGAGGCCACTTAACCCTTTGCTCGATAGGAAATCGATATAGTCGGACCCTTTGCCTACTTCGACCCAAAAAAGTTATTATTGATGGCCACTTAGGCTTCTTTGATAAATAGATTGAGGTTGAAGGATTCTCCTCAATCAAAGATAAGGATGTCACTCAGTTTATTTGGAAGAATATTGTATGTTGGTTCGACATCCCCAAATCAATTGTGTCTGACAACGGGCCCCAATTCGACAGCCGAGTCTATCGAAACTTCTGTTAGGAATTGAAGATAAAAAATCTATACTCCACCCCACGGTATCAGTGGCGATAGTGGAGGAAGCCTCAAGCAAAACCTTGTTACTTGACCACGAAGCGGTTGGATTCGGCTAAGGCAAATGGGTAGATGAACTCCTAGGAATTTTTCTGGCTTATAGAACTCTTATGAAACCAAATAGGTATATCCTGTTTGCAATTACTTCTGGGATGAAAGCTATAATCCCCTACGATGGCATGCACCTGCCATCAGGTGATAGTCCCAACGAGAATATAGATTTAATGGTCGAGATCTGAACTTACTCGATGAATTGCGAGTGTTCGGCAATTCGCATGCATCCACCATTTCTGGTTGTATATTCTTACAACAAAGATTGAGCCTCGAGCGTTCGACCGGGGAATGCACGGTCCTAAGAAGAGTATTTGAGAATCGGCTTGTCAGATGGGGAAGAGTTCCAGCTTATTTAGGAGGACCATATCTTGTGACACGTGTCTGTCAATCCGGATCATACGCATTAAGAGCGAACTTAGCCCGAGACCACATTGCCTAGAATGTGGGCGCTACACATCTTAAGAATTATTATCAATAAAGAATGATTCAATATCCGTACATATGCGTCACATTTTCTCCTCTTGCGGGGTTAAGTCAAAGTGCGGGTAAGCCTTGAAAAAATGACTACTGGCTTGGAGTTAGATAACATCTAAGCTGAGTGAATTAAAGTCGGGAGTAGCGAAAAATAGCCTGCGGCTCAGTTAGATAACATCTAGCTGGTCAGAGTAAAGAAAAGTCGGATGGCGCGAAAAATGACCTATTCGGCGGTTAGATAACATCGGCCAGGTGAGCCAAAGTCAGGGTGGCGCGAAAAATGACCTATTCGACGGGTTAGATAACATCAAGCTGGTCAAACCAAAATACGAGTGGCGAAAATAACTTTGCCGAAGCTCAGTTAAATAACATATAAGCTAGTCCAGAGTGAAGTCGGGTGGTCTGAGAAGAAAATGACCATTCGGCTTAGTTAGATAACATCTAAGCTGGTCGATTAAAGTCCCGATCGGCGAGAAAATGACTTGCCGCTCGGTTAGATATCTAGCGATCAGTCAAATCCGGATAGCGCAAAATGACCTATCGGCGGGTTAAGATAACATCCGGCCATTCAGGCCAAAGTCGGGTGGCGCGAAATGACCTACGGCTCGGTTAAATAACATCTAATGAGTCGGCTAAAGTCGTAGGCGCGAAAAATGACCTATTTGGCCCAGCATAGTTAATATCTTACTAGCTTACACAAGAGTCCGGAGAGACACGATGCAGATGAAACCTATCAGATCCCATTATAGATAAGTGTTATACGGTTCGGCAATGTACCCGGATGATAGCCTGACTCTCGGCATAGATCCGGGTAAGCATCGCGAGAATGAGATATCGTCAGAAGTAGAGATAATTATAACTCTATTAGGCTAAACCGAAAGAAAGTATTTTTTCCAAAAAGCAGAAGATAAAATGCCTTTCAAAATGTCAAGTTACAAAAACGAGGAATAAAATGTCTGGCAAAGAGGGTACGCTCAACGAGAGAACGACAATTTCGAGCCCTAGCCCTCTGCAACAACCTTGGGTTCCTTATCCAATCTAGTCGACGGGCCCGGGCGGAATATCTACTCCTTCCTCAGCGGTAGGGATATCATGCGCTGGCTATCTTCTCCCGGTAGTCTCGACGGGCTCGGCGTAGGCGAGGCCAGGACGAAGAGCACGAGTGGGCATCAGTTAAAATTACGGAAGCGAGGCGTTGTGTCTAGCATCGGTGGGATCATGGAGCTTGCTCCGCGTATATCGTGCAAAAGCACGGCGATCGTGGCCATAGTCGAAAATCACATCGCGCTTGCATGAATTCGCCTCCTAGTCTTGGAAGCTTCTCATGGAACTCTTCTCACGGAAGAGTCATGAGATCCTCTTTGATGGCCCCTAACCATGAAGCGGGACGGTCGTTCATCGGATTGGCGACTATTCTCTTCCTCCGCCCTCGGCGGGCCTCATCGTAGCGGCGAAACATCGAGCAAAGTCAGGTCGAGACTCGGCCTTGATGACCACCATCGGTGTAGTCGGGCGCATTGGACCGGGGCAGTTCGACTCCACCTGGCGCACAGGCGTTGCTCGTAGCCACCGGTCTCCAGCGTGCCCATCACCGTTTGTGTCGGGCGACATCCCTCTTTTTGCCTGCCCAGAGCTTCCACATCCTTTGCTTCTTTGGCCTCTGGCTCCCGGCATTGTGGTCGATTGAACCTCTTTTGAGGCATCAGCTCTCTGTCTTGAAAGTCTGTTGAACGCCTGGCCAAACTCTTTGCATCCCTTAGCCGATTGACTAATTCACGGTGCTGGAGGGACATGTTCTGAATGGCAGTGATAGCCTGCAAAAAACCGTATTAAGTAAGACGGCAAAACTATGGTTTCAGAGCTTTTTATAAGAATTACTTTACGACTCTGAAGCGGGCGAAGTGCAGTGATCACGTCCGGAGTCTGGACTGTTGCTGAATATCCTCTTTTATAGTACCCACAGGAACAGCCATGGAATACTCTTCACCCAGCCCAGCTTCCCGGGCGATTACAAGCATCCATAGCGTTCTCGGGTACAAGTCATCTAGATGATCGGCTGCAGATTCGCCTTGATTGAAGGCTCCCGTGATGAAGATGAGCGATGTCGTCGGGCGTGTTGTCACTTCCTCCATCGCCCGGGGGAGGCGGGGAGATAGAGTTTAGCGTGTCAGTCGGGCGGTGCGGCCTCTTTGCACCTGGAGTAGGGCAAGCTTTGCATTGCTGGGGCGACTCAGTCGGAAACGGTGGACCACTTGTAGTGCAGGCAGAATCGGAGTTCTCTCCCTTGGCTCTCCACGAGCGATGTCCTCCAGACTCGACTAGTCATTAGATCCCGTCTCAGGAGAGCTCGGAATCACGATTGCCTGCATCTCCAAACCCCCATCCGTGGGGAGCCAGTTTGATCCTTCAGCCCGATCAGCCTCCCTCTCGGCATCCTCCTGCCGCTTTCGCTTCCTGGTTGCGTAACGATCAAGTAACCTCGTCATCTCTGCTTTCTCTTCTTCCTCTTCATGAAGAGGCGGCTTAGTTGAGGCGACCTGATATAAAATCTTCCATAGGCCCGGGAGTGCCCTTCTTCGGCTGGCTCCCTTCTTTGATTTGCGTACTCGAGCGAAGAGACCAGTCCACCTGTGGTGGAGGAAGCCTCGTAGGATGCCCCTTCGTCTCGGCCAGGAATCACAGTGGTGAAATTTGGAATCCTCGTTAGTAGAAATTGGCCAGTGCAGGATGAGATTAAAGTGGCTTGTTCCGGTCTTGTGATGCTTCGGCCTCTGGATTCACTAGTTGATGGTACTGTTAGAAGTAAACTTAGCATATCAAAGGAGTAGCGAGAAGTTTTCCACATGCATAATCTCCCAGGGCAGCGAACGAGGGATAATCGGAAAACTGTAGGGAGCCGGGCTCTGTCTCACATCAGCAAGGTTCTTTAACGTGAGAAGAACCTCCTGTCGCTCTTGTTCGAGCCTCCAACGAGTCTCTACCACGGATATTCCTAAAGGCTCGCCTTCTCTGCTTATGCCAATCTGCCTCTCCGAGTTTTCCACTGCCGTTAATTCACAATTAGTTGCGGCGTAAAGACATGTGTGTGTATTTAAACCAAGCCCCACTTCCTGATTCTACACACACACAGGAAGGCGCGTAGGTTAATATCAAGCAGGTATGGTAGAGGCGAGAAGTCTCATCGAGGTCCTATTAGAATAACTCCCTTTGCCTCTATTTTGAAATCGGGAGTCCATTCCGAATTATGGCAGGGAATCGGGATCGACATGACATCGGCCCCTCGCATGTCCCGAAGAATAGGTGGAAGCAAATCTAGATCGAGTGAAGGTCATTGGTATAAGAAGTTCGAACCAACACATGCGAGTTTAGAATCGGATTATGTTAGGATGAACAAGAGTCTAGGCGGCGCCTGATGAAGTGCAAAAATTGTTTATGATGGGTGCCCGGAAAGCGAGTCAGGCCATAGGATTGTTCTTATATGATAAAAAACACGGCATTGTGTTCCCTACCTAGAGTGGACTCATTCGGCTTGTCCATTAACTTCAAGTCAATGTCATCGGGGATCTCGCAGTAAGTTCTCAATTCCTCCATTGTCAGGGACGAGACGATATGAGCTGAGAATCGCCCTTTCCTTGAGGCCCTCGTCTGTTTACTGACTGGTAGAAGTTTCTTCCTCACCTCTTGTCATTCTACAAACATATCGGAGGAGGAAGAGGGCGAAAATGTCGACCCCGACCGCACATCAAGCCAAGCAGTAAAAGCGAAATCACGAGCACAGATAAAACCATCAGGGCACTGGCAAGCCCTAGACCTACCCTCATGCGGAGCTTCCCATGGCGAGATAAAGGCGGTAGTAAATTCAACACACTTCTGAGGGAGAAAGAGATTACTGTAAAAATGGGGCCCTGAATAAGCGTCTGGAAGAATGATTCGAAAACAAACACAAAGTCGTAGCAGCATGTATGCAGAAGATTTCGAATTGGGGAAAGGAATGTAAACCCGAGGATGATAAGAATGGGAAAAAGAAAAGCCCAATGATGACTCCCTACATACCAACCGCCTAGGGCCTACGGGCGCATTAAATGCGGCACTAACCTATCACTCCACTGAGTAAGCCGGCTACGGCGCTCGACTCTTAGGGCCTGATAGGGGTATCACGAGCCGGATTAGTGGGCCCTCGCATTAATCTAACTCATTGTTTACATTATTTATTCAGTAACTAGAATCAGCCCGAATATCGATGCGATGGCCAATGGATTAGCCATGCCTCAAAATGAAAAGTAAAGTAAGACATCGAGGTAGAACAAAGTACATAAATGTCGAAAGTACCAATTTATTGGCTTGTGACGACATTCATCATGCATCCCATATCCTTACAAGTAACAACTAAGCAGTCATATTAAAACGGCTATATAGTTCGTTCGAATCAAATGCGAGCAAGGGCGAAGAAGAGCGTGGCAGGGCGAAGGAAGAAGAAGCAGTAACCGTCGCTACGAAAAAAAAAAAAAAAAGATGGAAATGGTTTCAAAGAAAAGTAAAGCCCCTTGATTGGGGTGGGGGGTAATCGCCTTGGATCTGAGTTCCATTCGAGTTTTAAAAACCATAGCCAGGCCAAAACATGGAATATTGACTCCATTCAAACCATGCAATCTCTGGTCCGATTCATGCTTGGAAAACACGCTCAAATGGTCGATCGCGATCATCCTTCATTCCGCAGTCCACCAAATCTGATTCTCAACAACGTTCAATTATCCTTCTCTGATGAAGAAATGTGGATAACAAATTAGCGCAGCCGGACCTCGTCACCCTCCGACATAGTAGCTGACCTCGGGAGGTCATCTCAAACGCCCACATGACATCTAATGCACATTCCGAAAAAGTTAGAAAATTCGCATTGGAATATCTGAAGTGATTACGCATTGTTTCCCATGATATGATGGTGAAACATGTTCCTTTTTTTTCCAACCCGAGGGCAGTCCACCCTCCCGATAGGAAAAGGGCATTGTGGAGTGCCACGGGCTTTGACGAGCTCTCTGGCCAGCCCAGACCCGGTCTGATTAAAGTCTACAATTGGTAGGCCATCGGCCGACTGCGAGCCCGACTTAAGAGCCGGATCGGATATCCTCCTAGCACAGGAAGGATGACGTTTGATTGCCATATCGGAGAGGTTTATTTAACAATTGTTGACGAATAAACTCCTATAGAGAGCATCTGCCTTCATGGCTTCTTAGTGAATTCAAGGTGGACAAGCACTCAGGTCTATGTCGGAAAATATGTCAGCAAGAACTAGTCTCCACGCGTGATATATGCGGCACCTTCTCCCTCCGATTTTCCCTTTAAAAGGAAGAACTAGTCTTCGCATGTGAGATATGCGCCACCTTCCCCTTCTGATTTGGGAGGAAATTACCCACTTTCCACGTAAAGTGGATCCCCTTCCTCTCTGATAAAAGGAGGTCAGGACAAAAAATAAGGTATGCACTCTAGGCCAAAAATATTCGGGTTTGGAGATAAAGAAAAGTCTAACTTCAGCATCGGAGGAGGCTGACGGAGACCACTCCTGTAAGCTTTCTTAGGTACATGTGTTTTGCGAGGTTGTCGCGAGACGGGTATATGATCAAACCCAGTCAGGTGATGACTCGGGAAGGTCTGGAACCTCACGATGGAGGTCGAGGCAATTTGTTTTGTACTTCTGGTCGATCATCAGGTATGAATCTAAATCCGACACTACTCCATAGGTTCTAATTACCTCACTGCAGGTCGATCCATGAAGGTGCGTTAATCGCCAAACATAAAGATTAGGAGTTTGTTAATGGCGAAGCAGGTAACCAGTGTTAATTCCAAGATTACGAGCAATGGCTCCGTGTTGTGACATAGTAATCTCACGGATTTTAAATTCTATATCCAAAGACATTGTAGATGCTTTTCTCTATGTGAATTCTGCTAAAGAACTGTGGGATGAACTCGCTGAAAGATTTGGGGAATGCAACGGCCCCTTAGTCTACCAGATTCAACGAGAATTAATTGCTTCCATTTCTCAGGGCACTATGAGTGTTTGTCAATATTACACTAAACTGAAAAGGGCTTGGGATGAGTTAAATTGTTTAATGCCATTACCTCTATGCTCTTGCCATCCCTGTACCTGTGGAAATATGAAAGCCATATCTCATATCCTTGATAATACCCAAGTTATGCTGTTTCTTATGGGATTAATGATTCTTTATGACACTGTTCGAAGTTGAGTACTCTTGCTGGATCCTCTCCCCTCTGTTAACAAAGTCTATTCCATGGCACTCTGGGTTGAGAAACAACGTGAAGTAAGTGATATATTCACCGAGAATATTGACAATGCCACGTTATTTGCAAGATCTTCACAATACAAAGCCACCGGAAGAGGTTTTTACTTTTTACCACCCTCAGATGATGAATAGATGCAAATCTAGAGGTCATGGTGATTTCTCTACAGGCACTGGGGGACGATCTGATCCCATGAAACCTTTCCAATATTGATGGCCATGTGAAAGAAACTTGTTTTCGTCTACATGGATATCCTGACTGGTACAAAGACTACAAGGCCCGCACTTATGTTGCCAACATGGCAAACACCCCCTTGACAATTGATTCGGCTCCACAATCCTTTCATAATCAGTGCCATGAACCTTCCCCCTCACATACCCCGGCTGTTTTCAGTGCTAGTGAAATGGCTGATTTTGCTCATCTTCATCAGTTTGCAGGTAAACAATCTGTATCTTCACCTTTCGCTTTTACAAGTTTGGGTCCTATGGATCTTGGGACATGAATTGTAGACACTGGAGCATCCAACCACATGTGCTCCCCATTCTGTTTGCTTACTAACCCCACCCCTATTCCACATCCCTTACATGTATCCTTACCCAATGGCTCCCATACTCAAGTTCAGTACACTGGTTCAGTGATCCTTAACCCAAATCTTATGTGTCGTTTGTTTTTTTACTTAATGCTGAATATAACTTTTTTTAAGCTTAATGCTGAATAATGATTAATAGCATTAAGTATTAAATTGTTTGTTTTTTACTATTTGATAGTGAATAAGGATAATGAGGCGGAATTATTAGGATCCTTTGAGTCTTGTGAGGCAGGTTTGGTTTAGTATATTCGAAATTTTAATGGGTTCGAGTTTATTTTTCTCCAAACCGAGACAGGATCGACGAGGTTCTGTATTGTTATTCCGTCCCGATTATATTTAAAAATATTTTTATTATTTATTTTATGCTTTAATATAAATAATAATTATTATTATTATATTGTTTTTAATAAATAATTTATAAAAAATTTATAATTTTTATTTTAATAAATATATTAATTTTAATATAATAAAAGTAAAAACAAATATAAAATTAAAAATTAAGCAAAATCGAATCTGACAGAGGCGGATTGGGAATTTTCCCATCTCCGTCAACCCGCCTCGTTTAATTTTTTATAGTTTTTTAAATGTGACAGGTTTGAGAATTGAAAAAAATAAACGGATCAGGATCAGGATGGGACCGTGCTAAATAAGTTCTTATTTATTAGATTCACAGTAATGAGTGTTGTTGGCGCCTTCGTGTAAAAAGCTGATGTTAGAGTTTTTGTTTTGATGAAAAATGACTTTTTTTAAATAGAAAAGCCAAATATTTTGAGCTTTTACATTGAAACTTTTTTAAAATTTAATGATAAATTAAGCTGAAAAATTTTAAAAACAAACATATAATGTAAGAAATTTAAATAAGCTTCGTGAAGAGTAAAACAAAAAGCCGCTTAGTCTCTTCTTTATATCCCAACATTTCATTACAATTTATTATATGTGACCAACTTAGCCAATTCTTCCAATATCAGCTCTCACTTTTACCCTACCTGCTGCATTCTACAGGACCAGATGGCTAAGCAAGTGGTGACTGAGGTCAAGCTCCTCCAAAACCTTTATGTCCTAGATCGCTCAAGTTATCATACTACTTCCCCTGTTTCTCCACAATCCACCTGTTCCTCTACTTGCAATACTGTAAAACTTGATACTGATTCTTTACTTTGGCACCAGCGATTGGGCCATACTTCTTGTCATACTCTACAACATTTAGCCTTTTGTAAAGATGTCTCCTTACCTTCTCTTGTATGTCATGTTTGCCCTCTTGCGACAGTCTCGATTGCCCTTTCCTCTGAGCAAAATTCACACTACACATTGCTTTGAATTGCTACACCGACATTTGGGGACCATAGAAGGTTCCTTTTCTTACTGGAGCTCGATTTTTTCTTACTTTAGTTGATGATTTTAGTTGTGTCACTTGGACATTTCTCCTCCATCATAAATCTAATGCTATTAATATCTTTTCTCTCTTCCTTAAAATGATTAACACCCAATTCAATACTATAGTTAAAACTCTTTATAGAGGAGAATTTATCAGCTCTCGTTTTCAGTCCATTCTCCATTCCCATGGCATCATCCACCAACATAGTTGCCCTCACACTCCTCAGCAAAACGGAGTTGTGGAGCGCAAACACTGACACCTACTTGAGATGACTCGCTCCTTAATGTTATAAGCGCCCTTTCCTTCCCCATTTTTGGGGTTATGCCATTCTTATGGCCACTTCTATCATCAATAGATTACCATCATCTCTTCTTTCGTGGCGGTCTCCTTTTGAAATTTTACACAAGCGACTCTCTGATCGTAGCCTTCTTCGGGTTTTTGAGTGTCTCTATTATGCTACCAACACTCGTCCTCACAAGGACAAATTTGCACCTCGTGCCATCGAGTGTATTTTCTTTGGATTATCTCCTGGCCAGAACGCTTATAGACTTTTTGATATGTCCTCCCATCATCTTTTTGTTTCTAGAGATGTCGTTTTTCATGAGACAATCTTTCCATTCCAGTCTATGAGTTCTCCTTCAGCTTCTTTACCCCTTCCCACTCCCACTTTGGATGATAATCCTATAGTTTTCCCCTCTCCTTCTTCTTCTTTCATACCTCTTGCTCCTCTTCCTTCCCTTCCCGCTGCCTCTCCTCCTCCTACACATCTTCCCACTACATCCCCAACTTCCCCTGCTGTGTTTTCCTGTGTCTTCTCCTCCTGCAGCACCCCGACGTAGGACCCGCATTCGATCTACTCCCACTTGGTTGTCAGACTTCGTTGTCCACCTTGCTGCAGGCCCTGACTCTGCTTCCTCTCCTCTTGCACCAGTATTTGCTCCCTCATATGTTTCTTTTTCAGCTAATCTCTCTTCCATTTCTGAACCAACTTCTTACCGACAAGCTTGTAACGACCCTCGTTGGGTGCAAGCCATGGATTGTGAGCTTACTACCCTAGACCAAAATAACACCTGGGAACTAACTACACTGCCTTAGGGCAAGACTCCCATAGGTTCTAAATGGGTTTACAAAACCAAGTTGAATCCTGATGGCACCGTGGACAGATTTAAGGCCCGTTTGGTGGCCAAAGGCTATCATCAAATTGAGGGTGTTCATTAATGACCGCTTCTCTCCTGTTGCTATGTCATGGTTCGCTTATTGCTCACCATCGCCACTTCCAAAACATGGTCTATATACATCAATTGGACATCAATAATGTTTTTCTCCATGGATATCTTAATGAAGAAATCTATATGCTTCCTCCTGATGGGTACACCAAGGTTGTTCTGAGCCAAGTATGCAAATTAAGTTGCTCTCTTTATGGTCTAAAGCAAGCCTCTCGGCAATGGAATCAAAATTTTTGTTCAAAGCTTGTTCTATTTGGTTTTCGACAGTCTGCTCATGACCATTATCTATTCATTAAGCAAAATTCTTAGTCATTTTTGGCTTTCCTCGTTTATGTAGATGATGTGATAATCACAGGGTCTCTTGAAGCTGACATTGTTCTTGTTAAACAGTTCCTTGATTCTGTCTTCATCATCAAGGATCTTGGCTATGCCAAATATTTTCTTGGCTTGGAGATTACACGTAGTACTGAGGGCATGTATATCCATAAAAAAAATGTGCTTGATATTGTCCGGGATGTGGGTCTACTGTATGCTAAACCTGCTACAACGCCCATGCCGAAGGGCCATAAATTTTCTCCCACTTCTCCCTTGTTATTAGACTCGGATCGCTATCGACGCCTTGTTGGTCGTCTTCTTTATGTCACAATGACTCCTCCAAATGTCACTTATGTTGTTCAACAACTCAGCCAACACATCACTGCTCCCCAAGAAGACCATTGGATTGCAGCCCTGTACTTTACTCCGCTGTCTAAAGCTCTCTCCATCCACAGGCCTGTTTCTTTCCAGCAACAATGATCTCTGTCTTATTGCTGTGTGATGCAGTGACCTCGTGTCAGAGCCTCGCCAAGCTCACTCACTAGCTATTGTATCGACTAGGCTTTCACGCTCTTATACATTGCAAGATGAAGCAAACCATTATTTTCTCACTCTTCGTAAGTAGAATATAGGAGTTTGCGAATTGCTTTGGATATCTCATGTCCTTCGCGATTTCGGTGTTTCGTTTCCACTTCCTATTCCAGTTTGGTGTGACAATCAAGCCACTCTCCGCATTGTTGCCAATCCTGTGAGGACTCGGGTAAAGTGTAACGATAGTGCAGATTATCGTATGGCTACAAGCCTGGGAATTTGCTAGATCAGGATACTGACACAAATCACACTTGGGTTGAGTTAGGTCTCTCGCCAAATCTGGCTACGCATAGTCGAATTCACGGCGAATTAGGAGCATTAGGAATTTAAAGCATTTCGGCGAATGGGCCAGTGATATGACGACACTTGGCATGAAGACACGTGCCATGTGACACAAGACAAGTGGACACTTGGCACATGGGAGGCCAAGTGTCATGTTCCTATCTTGCATGATTATAGTGGTGGGTGAGTTGGCATGAAAGACAAATGGCATAGGAAATTGCCATTTGTCAAAGTGAGAAGGTGTGTCCTGCACTGAGACCCAAACTTGGTCGGTGGAGGGAGAAAGATAAAGGAAGAGAAAAGATAGAAGAAGAGAGAAAGAAAAAGGCGAGGAGGAAAGGAGGGTCGAGGCATCTGCGGTCCTCAGTGTTCGAACAAGCAAGAGGTTTGATGGGTCAAGAAGCGAGTTGGACTGCGCTCTAAGAGGTAGGGGTTCTCTCCTACTCTGGTTAGTCCTTGTCTAAGGGTCATTCAATGGCCATGAGGTGTAGCCCTAACAGTTGGGCTGATTTAAGAACAGTTGTGATCAAGCGTGATGAATTACGGTTGATTTACGGGTCCTTTATGTTCTCATAGTGCGAGTTAAAGAGCCCCGGGTTTTGTATTTTTGGAAAATCTGACTTGAGTATGATGATTTTGTAGTGTGTCGATCATTGAAGACATGGACTAACATGCTAAAGCGTATCTTTATTCTAGATGCGAACATGAAGATTCATTTTTATGTGTTGTTGCTTGATTGAATGACATGCAAGTGTGTGAAAGATTATGTGGATATATGATGAACTGATGTATTTACATAGGTTGTATTATGGATGCAATCTGTATGCTGTAGATATGATTATCCATTAATCATAAATGTTGCATGTAGCTCTCATCATGCATGTAACATGAAAAAACATGCAATGGCATTACCGCATTACATATACCGCAAAGACATCGCATGAAATAAGGTGTGAGTGCGTAGCATGACGCCTGAGCGATGAGTTTTTATCGAAGGGTTGTCTTATGAGTTTTATCGGAGGGTTGTCCAATGAGTTTTATCGGAGGGTTGTCCAATGAATGTTATCGGAGGGTTGTCCAATGAATTTTATTGGAGGCTTGTCCAAAGGATTTATATCGCAGGGTTGTCCAATGGGTTTTTCTATCGGAGGTTCGTCCTATGGGTTTCAAAAGCAAAAATATTTTGTTTTGAAAACAGTTTTCATAAATGGAAAATGTATCCCGTCGATTCGGCGGAGCCGAATGTGGATCGGCAGAAGTCAGGAATGAACCCTAAATATATCTTTGGGACTTTTACTGAATAATTATACATTGTATATCCAAGTCTTATAATATATCCAAATAATATACAAAAGTCCAAAATAAAACTACCTTTGTAGTGGTGTTTATAGTCATCGAATATCGTGCCAAGTCCCATTTACATATTCAAAAACATACAATTTCAATTTACTAATCGGAGTGCGGAACCTCACAGGTGATGAACCCTACTCGTGTGTTGGCCACTGAAAATGCGGGAGTTCGGACGTCTTTGTACCTACACGGATTAAAAGGCTTGGGTACTAAACTGCGCTTAGTGGGAAATATATATACAACATGTGTGTAACCAGTTATAATAAGCATACAACAATACTTGGTGTCAATTTCATGCATTCGGATAATGAAGACATACCAAATAATTAATACTTATAACGGACTTATGCTTACAAGCGGAATTATCACGTATTCTTATATAAAAGTACTAGTAGGTACTACACGGGTTCTACATTATACGGAAATTACGCGTGAGTACTCTTTGGACGTATATTATATTCTGGGGACTTATATGTTTATTCAGGTCTCGAAGTGAGGAGTTCTGAGAGCTTACTCTTATTCAAGTGCAGATGCGTATTTACAGATCCGATGGTTCCACCATAATTTCCTCTTGTTTTTATTTTTTCTAGATTGTTATCATATAATTAAGGGATCTGGACCGGTACTAATAAACGTCATGGGCTGTCATAATAATATCCAAAGATATTATCTGATGCGAAAGCGAGTTTCGAGGAATCTGAGCCGGTGTCATAGCACTAATCGGGGCGGGAATAACATGGCATAACGGAGACGGGGCGCATAGCGCCTTGAGCAGAATGCGAAGTACTAATGGGAGTCTTGAGACTAGCGAGAGATCGCAGGAAGTACTTGTCGAGTCTTGGGAGCACTAGCGGAGATCGCGGTGCTAATCCGGGTCTTGGGAACACTAGCAGGAATGCCGAAGTACTAATCAGGGCAAGTGCTTTATGTCAATTATCATGATCTCGAGGTATTTTATATTGCATGAGTTCGGTAATTTACTATTTTAGAATATGGCATTCTTGGCCACATTATGTGTTCATGACAGATGCGTGTTTATATACGAGGTAAGGTATAGTGCGTATATAAATCACACCTTAATCATGTAATGTATTCTTTATAGATCTGCTTTGCCCGAATTGGAATCAATCCAATTGGATCATCAAACTAAAGTTATGGCATTTTCATGCCCAGCTAGTCGGTTTGCAGAGCTTTACCAAGGTACAGATTGCAATATTTATTTTCCAGTGCCTTGTTTCGATGTACAGCGCTGGATCTTTATAGTTTCAAAGTTAAGGTGCTAAGGGTTCTTCAGCTGAGATCACTACATTCGGAGCACGAAACTCAAGTTCGTCAGGAAATAACCGGACTACTCTAGGATTAACGGATGCGGAAATGGGCTTGCACACCCAGCCTCACTTGGGGTGGGGAATTTACAGATATCTGGAGTCAGAATTTGGAGATACCTATAAAATGGGTTTAGTTCTCCTTGAAGTCTATTTTATTTTGGCCACTTGAATCACTCTCAAATCGGAGTAAGAAATAGGCAAGTTATGGCCAAAATCGAAGGCTAGTCAAAACTGAGCAGTAGTAAAATTCCTACCGGTAGGACTTTAAGTCCTACCGGTGGGACTTCAACCAAAATGACCAGTAACGATATTCACCGGTAGGACTAGAATCTACCGGTGGGTTTCAGCGCCCCAGATGGGTGTTTTCACATTTTTTCATGCCTTATCCTCCTTGGGCAAACTGTCATTGATCTCACCAAGCAACTGTTAACAGGTTATAACCCATATATAACCAATTATAAAGGTTATGTAGGGTTTGTTGTAAACCTAACACAATTTCCATGGATCCCTCCTCAAAATGAGGTTTCATACCGATCTTGTGCTATTTAGAATTTTAGCACTCCTACTTTCACGAAAATTTTGGTTGGATGTAATCCTAACAACCTAGGTTGGAGCAATCTCCTAACCATACAATTAGGAGCAAAATTCCCGCACAAACCATATAGTTCCATATGAAAATGCCAAACCATACCAAGGCAAGCATCCATACCCAGCGGTTGCTCCCACCTTCCTCTTCTTCTTCTTTCCCCTTCTTCTCCTTCCCTATCTCCCTCCTCCTCCCAGTAGGCTTCTTGTTTGAGACCAAAAATGTATTTTTGGTCTCCTCTTTTTATAATAGGGTTTTAAATTGTTTAGATTCTCAGCCATTAACTCCTTAATTACATTACAATTCACATTATTTATACTTTGGCCTATAATTATATAACCCATGTCTTTGATGTCCCTCTTTGGACAAATTACGGTTTGCCCTTATAATATGTACAACTTGAGTTTTAGTTTCTATATTTTCGCAATTAATTCTGAAATTTTTTTAATTTATGTCTACAAAATCTGCTAGCAATGTTGAAAACAACTAGGGTGTGTTTCGAGGAATGTACAATTCTCCCCCTTAAAATAAATTTCGTCATAGAAATTACGGTAGTGAGGGATTGTACCCTCATTTGTGGAATCCCCCGGTTCCCATGTCGCTTCTTCCATCACCCAGTGATGTTTGCCCAGTGACTTTTCTGGAGTGGAACTTGCTTGTTTAAATGCTTGTCTTATTTCACGATCTAGAATAGCTTTCGGCTCTTCATGAGGTGAAATCTTCTTGTACTTGTATATCTTGAAGCGGTAATATGTGTGGAGTCGAAACGATATCCTCTGAACATAGACACATGGAGATACATCATGTAATTTGGCTAACTCCGGAGGGAGTGCCCAAGCGGTGCGCTCTTGGTCGACTCTTTCAAATGCCTATAAGGGCAATGAATCGTGGACTCAATTTCCCTTTCCTTCCAAAACGGAGTATCTTTTTCCATGGAGATACTTTTAAAAATACTTTATCTCCTACTTCATACTCTATGTCTTTTCTCTTCAAATTAGCGTAAGACCTTTGTCTATCACGAATGACTCTTAATCTCTAACTGAATAAATACGAACTTTTTCTTAGTGTCTTTAGCGGTCGGAATGTAGATAATCTTATGCTCATTCATCTCTATCAACACGTAGGAGTTCTACATACGTCTTCCATCTGAGCTTCATACGGGGCCATGCAAATCTTTGGATTGATAAGCTGTTGTTATAGGCAAATTCCATGGAGTGGAGCGATATCCCAACCAGGAAAATCTAATACACAGCCGAAGCATGTCTTCTAATGGATCACTCTTTGGTATCCATCGATTTGTGGATGGAAAGCGTCTTTAAAAATTCAGTCTTCCGTACCAAAAGGTAGTGCATCCTTTCCAGAAACCGGCGTGTCGAGATCGCGGTCGGACACTATCGATTCGGGAATGCCATGTAATCTAACAATTTCATTCCGCGTAAAAGATGCGCTAAGCGATCCATGGAGTAGTCAAGTCAGATTAGTAAAAGTGAAGGCGAGACTTGGTCATTCATCCACTATTACCCCGGATTGCATGTGTTTCTTTTGGGTGAGGGGAAAGCGGGATCACGAAATCCATAGTTATGTTATCCATTCCATTGGGGAATTCTGGAAGGGAGTTGATAAACCGGATGGTACTTGGTGTTCGGCTTTTGCTGTGACCGCGTCGGTTACTGTACATACTGAGAGAAATATCCTTTTTCATCCTCGTCACGATGAATTTGTTTCATATCACAGTACATTTTACTACTTCAGGATGCATGTAACGATGTGTGGCTTTCACATAATATTTTCTTTTTCAATTCTATATCATTAAATTTTATAATGTTCTTGTACAACAAACACTCACTTCCATCTATGGAAAAAAATCGATCTTGTCTCGATCTTGACATTTGAGCCAATTCTTGTAACTTGTCATCATTTTTACGAGCATTCACTATCATTTGTCTTAATCCGTATCACATTTAATTGGAGCCATGAGAGGCTCCGCCAGTCTTAATCTCCAATCATAATCTTTCAAGATCAGGCAATCAATTTCTCCTCAAGGCATCTGCTGCAACATTTGCTTTCAGGGGTGGTAATCAATTATCTGATCATAGTCTTTCAATTCCAACCAAGCGTTGCCTCAAGTTCAGTCTTTGGGTTAGCAAATATTTGAGACTCTTATGATCGGTGAAATTCTACATTTTTCCATATAAATAGTGTCTCCAAATTTTCCAGCCCAGGCACTCTGTTTGCTAACTCCAAATCATGTGTGGGATAGTTTTCTCGTAAAAAAAAAAAAAAAAAACATTCAATTGCTGGAAGCATAGCCACCACTTTCCCATCTGCATCCAATACGCATCCCGAACCTATCCTCCCGAAGCATCAGCATTATCTTGTGCCAATCCACTACCAGTAAAATTTGAGATCCTTTGCGGTGCTTCAACAGTATTTCTTTAATTTCAAAACTGGATTGGCACTTATCATCGATTAATTTCACTCCTTTAGAATGATCTTGTAAGTGAGGGATGCTATAAGCGAAAAGCCTTGTACAAATCTCAGATAATAACACGCTAAGCCCAAGAAACTTCTTATCTAGGTTATGTTAGGAGGTTGTAATTCACGATTGCTTGATTTCTTGGATCACTCTAATATGCATGAATCTGTTATGGCTAGGAATGACACTTCCCTTGGCCAAAAATCACATTTATAATTTAGCGAACAATGATTCTCTCAAAGTTTGCAACACTATCCTCGGAAATGGTGTTCATGTTCTGTGCATCTTTAGAATACACCAAGATGTCATCAATAAATACCACGACAAAATTGATCAAATAGGGGCGAGAAAACCACATTCATCAAGTCCATAAGCGCAGGCTGGAGCATTAGTCGACCCAAATGGCACTGACCCAAAAAACTCATAGTGGCCATAGCAGTTTACAGTTTGTTTGAGTTGCTCCAACCTCTTTACGAAGTTGATAATATCCGATCGTAAGTCTATCTTGAAGACTTGCTCCTCTCAATTGATCAAATAAATCTTCTATTCTTGGCAAGCGAATTGCCAATTCTTAGCACATTACTTTATTTATTTGCCATTAATCAATGCACATTCGAGATGCCATCTTTCTTCTTAACAAAATAAAGCGAGGCGCACCCCACGGTGATACACTAGGTCAGACGAAACCCTTATCCAATAGCTCCTGTAGTTGAGTCTTCAACTCTTCCACCCAGATTCTGTTGGAGCCATACGGTAAGGAGTGCCCTTGAAGTAAGTCGTTCCACTGAGCAACTTCAATAGAGATCTGCTTCTCGTTAAATTGGTACTCAGGTAACTCTTCGAAACACGTCGGGAAACTCCTAATCACGGGAATATTTTCTAAATTTACTTGTTCTCTTTTTGGTCGAATCAAAGCCAAAAGGCTTCATAACCCTTTCTCGAGCGTCGGGCTTTCATAGGCGACGCAATTTTCGGCACGGTTCGGATCGGATGCAGCGGCCTTGGTTGCCGGCGAATTCGGGACATTTAAGCAAAGCGCTTTTCTTATCACAATCAACTATGGCCCGATGTTTGGATAACGATCCATTCGAGGTCAGTCAAACTCATGAAAAAGGCAAAAGCGAATTAGATCGGCAGGAATTCCACATCATGGACCATTAGGGACGATTCTTATACACGGTTGACTCTAACACTTTGTGCCCCGAAAGGACTTGTAACGGCGGTCATAATCTAACGGCTCTTGCCGGGTAGTTTACCGCTCATTTGTTCTATGCATATATATGAATGTGTAGGCAGGATCAATTAAAGCATACAAATCAATATCAAAGAGAGTGAATGTACATGATAACCCCTGGTATGTAGGGATAACACCAGGAGCTCTCGCCATAAGCTGATCTTTGGGGGCGTAGTAGGAAGGCGATTCTTGTCTCGAAGCATTACCTCTACCTTGCGAGCCACTTCGTCCTTTACCCCTAAGTGCGTGGGTACATGTGACCTCCTGCTGCCGCTACGCCCGAGAGATTTACAGAACCAAATCCTCGCGGACAATTAGCTATCACGTGCTCGGTACTCCACACTTCGAAAACAACCTCTGGGGTGCACGATGCATAAATACCACTATGATACTTGTGGCAATGTGGGCATACAGGCTTTTCCTCTTGTCCAGTTGAGATGCCTCGACCGGAACTTTGTGTCATGATAAAGTTCTTGTCTCCTACCCGCGTATTGGACCTCAAATCTTGGATCAACTTGTGACTCTCTAGGTCTTTTCACGAAGAGGAACCCATCTGAGAACTTTTTCTCTTCCTTTCTTTCTTGACTCTTCATTTCGGATTTCTCGATTTTTATGGCAGCACCGGTGATAAAAATTGACCAGTTCTCTTGAAGTAACAAGCGTAAGTACCTTTTGATAGTTCAAGCGAGCCTCCCTCAAGCATCCCACACAGATTTTTAAGTAAGGACGGATTCGTGCATATTTCTTGGTAGTGAATTCTTTCTCATATTCGATATTGCTTGTCTTTCCCTTGTCTTAGAGTCAAGAATTTCTTCCATTTTGACTCCTTGTAATCATCAGTGACATACTTCGTATTAAGCTTCGGTGGCCAAGTAGCCGTATAGCTGGATGCAGGATTGATGGATTTCTCGAAACCAACTTCCACGATCATAAAAGTACCAACTTCCACCAATCATAAGCTGCACGGAAAGAATGAACCGCAAGACATGTGACCTTGGTCCATCGAATGCTTCATCTAATACCCTTTCAAGTTTTCTGCCAAAACCTTTATCGATTCTTCATACTGGCGACACCATGGAATTCTTCAACCTACGTTCAGACATCACCGAGCCGTGGGGCTATGAGTCGACCAAGACCTTTGCCATATCGAGAGACTTTTACCAATGCTTCCAAGAAGCATTTTCATTCATCGCCAGACGGACAACTGGGGCGGTATGGATCCAAAGGATTGACGCTTCATCGCTTTCATCACAGCTTTCGAGGCGATCCATTCTGCATAATAAATGAACAAAGACATCCCAGACAAATAACATTCTATGTAAAGATCAACTAAACACTTTCCAGAACGCGAACCTAGGTTCGATAACTGAAACACGTTCGATTCTACCGACCCGAATGACGGATCCGAACCGAGTCCCATCATGAGACTTAAATATATACCGACTTTTTACCCGAATAATTATACATTGGGTATATCCAAGTCTTATAATATATCCAAATCATATAAAGTCCAAATAAAACTACCATCGTGAGTGGTATTATAGTCGACATACATCAAGTCCCATTTACATATTCAAAACTATACAATTTCACACTAATCGTGAAAGTAATCCTACGCTGATGAACCCCCACCGTACACCTAACGCGTTCTCGACGTCGCGACTCACACCGACAAACTATATTAAGCTTTACGCCAGGGAAGAACATGGTGGTGGCACCAATATAATAAGCATACAATAACAGATCGACTTCATGTGATTCAGATAATGAACTTATACAAGTACTATGCTTATCACGACTATGCTTACAACGGAATTATGCGATTCTATATAAAAGCACCGCAGGTACTACACAGTTCATTATACCAAGTACCCGTGAGGTACTACCGAATGACATACAGATCCTATATGTTTATTCAGGTCCCGCAGAGTTACGCAGCTAATTTTTGACCCGTAATTACCCACGTATTACGCATCACGATTCAACATAATTTCCTCTGTTTATTTTCGTGACACATCATACCACGGACACGACCAAGACTAATAAACGGTAAGACACATCATAATAATATCCAAAGATATTATACGCGACTAAAGCAGATTTAATACAACCGAGTGTCATAGCACTAACAGACGAGGCCGTGAGCACCAACAGACAGAGTGCCAGAAAGACTTAATGCAACAGAGTACCGGCACTAATCAGAGGCCGGAGCACCAATGAGTACCGGCATTAATCAGAGGCCGGAGCACTACCAGGAGTACCGGCACGACCAAAGGTGGTGCAGGTCACTCAATAACCGATCTCGTGCATTTTTATACTATATGAGTTCAAGAATTTACTATTTAGAATATGGCACTTTGTACATTATTGTTCATGACAGATCGTATTTCATATACGTAAGGTATGATGCGACATAATCACACCTAATCATGTATTCTATTCTTCTGAATCTACTTTACCCAGGAATTGAATCAATCCAATTGATCATCCAACCAAAGTTATGAGACATGCCAATCATCATGACTGACTTTACCGAGGTACAGATTGCAATATTTATTTTCCAGTGCCTTGTTTCGATATTTGGCACTGATCTTTGTACGATTTTAAAGATATGCCAAGGTTCTATTCATCCGGATCACTTATTCGGAGACCAACTGGTTATGTCCAAATCAACGACTACTCTAGGATTAACGGATGCAGGAAAATGGGCTGGTACTACACTTCACTGGGGCAAATTCAAATATCTGGAGTCAGAATTTGGAGATACCTATAAAATAGGTTTGGTTCTTTTGAAGTCTATTTTATTTGGCCACTTGAATCACTCAAATCGGAAGAAATGAGCAAGATGGCCAAAATACGAAAACTGGTCAAAACTAGGAACAGTAGCAGTCCTTACCGGTAGACTTGTCCCATCTAGGATCACAAACATCAAGAACGATATTCTACCGGTAGGACTTTGTCCTACCGTAGGATCTTTCCAAAGGCCTAATGGTATTTTTACACCCATTTTCATGTCTTATCCTCCTAGACCAAAACCTATCATGAATACTTCCTAAACAAATTCATATTATGGGTTATAACCCATATAAAACCAATTATAAAGGTTACGTAGGGTTTGTTGCAAACCCCAACACAATTTCTATGGATCCTCCTCAAAAATGAGGGTTTCATACCGATCTTGTGCTATTTAGAATTTTAGCACTTACTTTCATTTAAAAATTCCTGGTTAGATGTGTCCTAATTAACCCTAGGCCTGAGCAATCTCCTAAATCCATACAATTAGACAAGAATTCCATACAAACCATATAGTTCCATATGAAAATCACAAGCTCCATACCAAAGGCAAGCATCCATACCTTGGATTTGCTCCCCTCCTTCCTCTTCTTCTTCTTTCCCTTCTTCTCCTTCCATCTCCTCCTCCCGTAGTTTCTTATTCTGGGAGACCAAAATGTATTTTTGGTCTCACTTTTATAATAAGGGTTTTTAAATTATTTAGAATTTCTAGCCATTAACTTTCCTTAATTACATTTACAATTCACATTATTTATACTTTGGCCTATAATTATATAACCTATGTCTTTGATGTCCCTCTCTGACAAATTACGGTTTTCATTTTATAATATAAAAACTTCCGAGTTTTTAAGTTTCTATATTTTCGCAATTAATTTACGAAAATTTTTAATTTATGTCTACAAAATACCCTAAACATGTTGAAAACAACTAGGGTGTGTTTCGGGGTGTTACAAAATGCATGTGTGAGGGAGTCAGTGAGGACTCAAGACATGGGGCATGACAAGTAGACATTCATGTAGAAATGTGTATGTTTTTACTTGAATGGGTGTGAATGTGTGAATCATGACATTGCATGTACACTTAAAGGAGTGACTCTTGTAAGACTTCACTCGGGCATCGCTCACCCCGTCGTATAAAATATTTTTCGCCGCTGAGGTATACCAGAGGTGGAACTCATCTCGAGGCCTTAATCTCTTAAAGAAGGCTGACATGCTAATTCTATATTTGTAAAATTCCGGATAGTTATCCAATTTTCTGATATGTAAAAGAGAAGAGTTGTAATAAAACTCATTTTGAATCGTTTAATACAATTTGACAGGTTTTTCCCAAATTTTTATGTTGCCTTTATTATGTAAAGGCTACTATGTTGAATTTATTGTGTTTTGGAGAAGAGTTAGAGGTCCAGGAAAAGTCGAAAAGGCTACTGCATGGTTAGGCATGTTTTGGTCACGACAAGGGTTTCCTGGTCGCGACAGAGTTTCTGGTTATGTGTCACAACATGGTTCTCAGGCTACAGGCAGTTGCTTGGTCGCGATATAGTTTTTCCATGTCACAACAGTGCTTTGTTTCTCCGTCGTGACGATGTCGCGACAGAGGTTTCCATGTCACGACCGAGACTAATTAATGATAAGAGGTCGTGTGTTATGCATAGTTCGACCTTGATTCGGATTTTATGTCGCGACAGAGTATTTTATGTCGCGATAAAATTTGGTCAAGGCCAAGGGATTTCATCGCGGATGTAGAATTTTTGTCGCTAATAAAGTTTCGAGGTGTCGCTACATTTATGTCGCGATGTATTTAGTCAAGACCGCACTTTCTTGTCGGGCGATATTTTTACGCCGCGACGTAGTCGGGCTAAGGTGAGAGATCTTATGGCCGCTGAGCAGAGAGCTCCAAGACATGAGGTCTTCCATGTCGCGACAATGAGGCACGACGCGGTCGCGTCGTGGCACGCGCAAGACGTAGTCGCGATCGCGCATAACAAGCAATGGCGCACACGATGTAGACGCTGCCATTTGCATGCAGGTGACTTATCGCATTTAATTTCTTACAATGGTAAAAAAAAAAAAAAAATGGACCTCCTGGGATTAGGGTGCCACAGCATGGTATCAGAGCCTAGGTTTATAAATACCTAGAGCTAGATGCCCGACACGCCAGCAAGAGATGGCTCAAAGGTCGAATTAGGTTTTGCTACTTAGTTCTTGATCTACACGTTAGACTACGCATTCATTGTGCATTCCATGAATTACTATGTGTTATAAGCATTACGATAGTGCTAAAGTGAATTATATACTGTGAATAGTAGATAGGAAATGTCGAACAATACAGGAGAAAATAACCTTAGAGGTTCAGAGAATGAATTTATATGTTAGTTCAAATTGCAATGTATATGAAGAAGTGGGCATATATAAAGATTAATTGAATATTATAAAAGTGGAAACCTAAATTTGCTATTTACACATATAGATGGCAAGCCTATAGCGGACTTAGGGTCGCCCACGAGGCAATAAGCAATCACTACTGCTTTCTCACCAAATGTGCCTCAGAGAGGTTAAGGGTGCTATAGCTGCCGCCATTGCTCAAAGTTAGTGATTGATGCCGTGGAGTGACCAAGCAACCTCTAGAGATTTATATACACGTCCTCCGACATTCACGTGGGGAGGGATCCAATGTAGATATCATTGTCTCATCGGGCCGAAAGGGTTTGGAGGCCGTGCCAGCTTTACTCAACTAGAGGGCTAATCCTGTGCATGGTGGGATTGGATTAAAACCTCAATGGATTTGGAGACGATGACATGGGAAGAGTTCCGAGAGCTCTTAAAGAGTGCTTCCATCGCATGTGCATGTAAAGCCCTGGGAGTTCCTAGAGTTGAAACAGAAATATGATACAAGATTTCCAACACGTACACGACTCTGTGGAGCGGCACGCTTCAGTGGATGATTATGTGGCCACAAACATTGCCAAAGTGAGGAAGTTTGACGATGGTCTAAAGCTGTCCATCCGGTACATTTGTGGATTCCTTTCTATGACATGGACTCATATATCGCAATGCTATGGCCATAGAGAGAGAGAGAGTGAGACGATGCACCTGAGCATCCGAGATACAGCACCAGTGACAAGAGTGAGCGAGGTCAACTTTTTTCTGTTCAGAAAGAAGTAGAAGACTTTTATTCCACGAGGATTTGCAGTGACGTGGACCGTGGCTTAATGTGTCCAATGCCATATCAGTGGCTCCAGAATGGTTAGATCAAATGATAGACATGTTTCCATTAAGACAACCCGATTATGTGAGACTGGCATTTCCTAAGCAAAGGCGTAGTTCCCTAGAGTTAAGGACACTACGCCCCACTACTGCGAGACACTCAGACACTATTTGTTCCTTCTTACCCCAGCTTAGGCCAAAGGAACCAAAGACGCCCTTTAGTACGACACAAGCACTCTACTGTCACAAGGTGCCGTAGGCCAGTATTAAGAAGAGCTATGGAAGTGGCTCACAGCCAGACTCCTGGGACCCGTGTGTCTAAGACGTTACACCGCAGACAGAGATTGCAACCTAACTGCTATAGCAGGTATGCGTTTCTATTCTCGTTTATGGGTAAGAGTATTATTTACTCTCGTGCATCTTATCATTCATCAAGCCGTATCACAAGGAAAGAATTGGGCTTAGAGGCTGAGACCGGGAAAGTTCGTTACATGTGTTCTCCCCTAGGAACTAGGCGGTGCTGATATGATATGTCGGGATTGTGGAGTTAGAGATCTCCGGGATTCTACTCACCGCGACCGGCGGTCATGGACATGCGTCGCACTGATGTCATGTCGCGCGGAATTATTGATGGCACAATCGAGTCATCATCGATCGCGGATCGCAGGAGGATAACGCCTACACATAGATGGTATTTGCTATTTTTCGTGGGGATAAGGACGATGCTTTGCCTCAGGCCATGTACGACTATAGGTGGTACTCCAAGCACGGGTTGGTTGATAAACCTTACCCTAGAGGACGAGGCAACACAAGAGTCAGGTCTACCTCGGGTTGTTTATGAATATGAGGACGTTTTTCCAGATGAACTATCGGGAATACCTCCGCAGAGGGATGTAGACTTCATGATTGAGTTACACCCTGGTACATCGCCCATTTCTATGACTCCGCATGACGGAGCCAATCAGTCGTAGAAACTTCAGTCCGTGACACAAGAATTGTCAACAAAGGTCTTATTTAGACCAGCACTTCACCTCGGGGCGCTTCTGGGTTATGTTTGCTAAGAAGAAGACAAAACCCCTTTCTATCGCGGTACTGACTAACGGTCGCTTGAACAGGTTACGATCAAGAACTCCATGATCCCTATCGAGGATCGATGATTCGTTTGATCACCGAGAGGGGCGCGGTGTATTCTAAGATATCTCTGCACTGACACTAATTGACTGAGAATTAGGAGGGGCTAACATCCCAAGACAAAGGTTTAGGACGCGTAGCATTTCCCGAAAGTTCACAATGATGCCTTTTGGATTGACAAATGCACCAAGCAAAGATCCATGGATCTCATGGCAGGCGTTCCAACCCTATTCGACTGGGCTTTATCATAGTCTTTTTGACGATATTTTGATCTACCTCTTAAGTCCTGAGGAGGAGAATGAGGATCATTTAAGGGGTCGCCTCTTCGGAAGCTCGAGAGACCATCGCTGTGGGCGGTTTAGCAAATGAATTTTGGCCATCGAGGTGAAATTCCTTGGGACACGTCGTGGTCTCGTCGTGTGTCACGCATCCCGAGAAGGCTAAGGATGTTATGGAGTTGTGAGAGGCCAAAGCCTACTTTAGAGATACGTAGTTTCATGGATTTAAGTGTGGTACTACAAGAAAGTCTAAGATTTCTCCCTGCATTAGCGCACTCATGACAAGGTTAACTCGAAAGGAGTTCAAGTTTGAGTGGAATGACCTGTGTGAGAGGGCATTCCAAGAGTTGAAAATGAGGCTTACTTTAGCTTTGGTCTAACACCCTGAACGGGAGCTGAAGGTACATAGTGATGATATGCTTCAAAGACGACTAGAATGTGTCTTTAGAAATGTCCTTCGCAATCTGGGAGTGTCGTGGTTGTATCTAGATGTCGGAAGAGTTTGAGTTTAATAACACCCAGTACACACATGGATCGCGCCATAGTCTCTTCTTAGATTTGCTTCAACACTATGGTATAGTTTTTGAAGCATTTCAACCCAAGTTTGTTATAGTTTCATATGTCGATCCTCCAATAAGAAAAACATGAGATGATTTGAGTGATTCTGAGAATATAATCACTTCACTTACTAACATCCAGGCAAATGTGGTCGCTACCACCAAGTCACTTAAAATTGAGGTCGCAGCCTCCCCGAGAGTGGCAATGCCGAGATTGTGGGACCGTTTTGGACTACAACACAGTTGAGGCTTGGAGTTTATGCTGCCTTTCCCATCGAAAGCAAAGGTGGTCGAGTCCCAAAAGGCGTGGATGCAGGTAAGAGCTATTGTGGACCTAGTACGACAGTGTTCGTGACGCAGGCGGGGCCATTCATGCAAATGGCGCCTTCTCGACATCTGGGGATCTGGCCATTTATTCCTAAATTTAACAGGTGTCCGAGAAAGGAGATCCTAGGAGTCCCATTGCTCGCTTTGTAGTACATCCGACAGACCTCGAATTCTGCTTACCCTTCCGATTTCCTGGTCCCGCTGAGCTAAGTCCCACTCGTATAATCCCTAGGGAAGCGGCTACGCCGTGGAACCCCACCTAAGGAAGGAGTAACACCATGTATTAATTTAATACCCAATTATACATAAATATATAAAAACTCAACAATTATAAATGAGGTTTCGTAAAAGTTCCATACGAATATCAGAAATAGTTTCAAGAAAGATTTCGATTTAGTGTATGCTGTAAATGAATAAGTCTAATACAACAACCTCGCATTAGATAAATGCGAGGAGTACGACAGCTCGGTCGAGAGAGAGAGAGAGAGAGACGCCAATCATGAGCAGTCTTACGAACTGTCTGACCTAGGGGAACGTATTAAAAAAAACAATAAACGTGAGAAATAAATCTCACTGAGTGTGGCATAATTTATATGGAAAATAATGTTTTTAATTTTCAAAATTTCTTCTCAAGACTCACGTCCACTTTGTAACGTTCCCGTTTAACAAACATTTCACAAACCCAACTTTACCAAAAAACCCAACAATATGAAGTCATGCTCACAAGTTAACCTACTTCATTATCAAGAACCTTATAACTAATCTATTCACCATAGCTAATTGATGCATAAAACATATGAACGCCATGTTGTACAATTAATTATGGAAAATACAAAATCATCACTATTGAAAAGGGTATGTCTTACTCAAAAACCAACAATGCACCATACCATAAAACCAATATGTACCATACCCTATGCACCTTCCACGATGTATCATACCTTATGCACTAACATATTTCATAAATTGTTATACACTAACGATATACCACACCATGTACTCCATCCTAAACCGCTTCAGATCCACCACAACACCGCGGTACCTAATCAACATCATACCATACCATGTATCCATCCTAAACCGCTTCGGCAAACCCAACCCTCACGGCCGTGAATATATAACCGCTGGATGAAACCAACCTCGCCGCCACCGCAAAAACGCCAGAATTAAACCGCTTCGTCACACCGACCACGCCACTGCGGGTAAAACCCGTATCACCCAACCCGCTTCGGGTCAAACCGACCACGCCACCGCGGCAAACCTGTAATACCAAACCGTCGTCAAACCGACCACGCTACCGCGGCAAAACCCGCATTACCAAACCGCTTGGTCAAACCGACCTCACTAACGCAGCACCAATAAACCGTCGATCAAACCAATTTCACTCGCAACGCGGCAACTAATAAACCGTCGATCAAACCGACCACTTCAACGCGGGCAACTAGTAAACCGTCGGTCAAACCACCACGGCCGTGGAATTAATATATGACCGCTGGATAGAGCCAACCCCACGACACCGCGGCAATCCCAATGTACTACAATATAATCATCAACCCAATATCCAGATAATATGGTACATCACCTTATAACCTCCAACTCAATGACTCACTGGGCAAGCTCAACGCCACCGTATCTTAGGTTAAGAATTTATCAACTTACTTTCCACAACTGAATCAATAATATGATCATTTCAACTATATGTCGAATTTGAACTATACCTCCATGACCATATTCTTAACCATTTATTAAACATATATATTTTAAAATCCATTTCCAGTAACTTAATATTTATAGGGTTAAACCCAATCATATGCCCAAATTATCTAAATACTACATCACCTATGGAAACGCAAGACAACTTTCCTCCAAATGCTGAAAATGTTGACAAGAATTCAAGGCTTAAATGTTAGAACTTGCTCATGAACCGAAAGTCATGTTTGCAATGCAACAAACCATTTGATCAAAAAATGTTATATATGCAAAAATATTTAAACTGCAATAGATATATCACACAATATCCAACTGATTAAAGCATATAACCCACTCACCGACTGCGCACGCCGCCTGGGTTCTTCCAGCATCGCCTCCTGCTTCTGCAAGTGAGTGCCCCGTAATATAAATAAAATACCACTTGTGCCCCAATAATTGAACCAACGACATTGAATATCCCCAAGGCCTTAGAACAACATTCAGAACTATGGAAATCATCCTAATTGAACTGACGGTCAATTACACAACGTGTCCTATGCGCCGATACCCAAATCAGCTTTTCACCCGGGAGCCTAATTTCCGAATTTGAACCGTCCACAATTCATAAAACATCCAATTTCAATTGACATAACTTCAATTTTGCCAGATTTGACTAATCAAAATTCTGATTTGTGGTTCCTATTATTTTGCAGAATTAACTCGAAACAACCTAAAAATGGAAAACTAACCAAACGACGTCCAAAATTTACAAACCAGCCATATCAACGAAGCCTCTGGGAAGAGATCTCAGGAAACCCATTATACCCATTACCCCGCCCACTGGGCCACTCGTGGTGGCTCTGAAACTGATTCAACCTTCTAACATTTCGCTTTTGTCGAATCTCCAAACGGTGCGGAATCTCGCAAAAGGACCTCATTTAAAATGAGTTCAGGGGTCCGGAAAACGGTGTGGAATGAGCTATGAGGTATCGGAGGTCGGCCGGAAATGGTCGGAAAACTAAGAATACCGGCTGACACGGCGCCACGCTCACTACCGATCCGGCGCTGTCCGGGCGTGGTCGTGGAATTTACGGGCGTGATCAGCCCGTGAGGTTTTCGCGCACCTTCCTGTCCGGGCGCTGCAGCTTTGGGGTGGCCGTGGTGTCTCGTCTGTCCGGACCTCACGGCAGTGACTACTCCGCCCAAAATGTATTTCCGGCTCGAGAAGTTTTATCGGTTTGGGAGCCTGGCGTTGTTTTCGGGGCTAGTATTTTCATTTGGTATCACAAGCTATGTTTATATAAGGTCTAGGGCCGCTTTCGTAAAAATCCCATATAACTTGACAATCGAGCAAGGTGTTAATATTGAACCCTAATGGCCAGAACTTTATCCGTAAGCTCACGCACGCCCACTCGTCATAACTCCAGATCGACGAGGCCTACGAAATAGTGCCTTAGTCAACCCAAAATTATTCATTCTTGAAAAAGTCAACTTGGTCAACCCACTAAGCTGGGTCAAACCTATCAACTTTGGTCAAACTTTGGTCAAACACGCTTCTTAACTTGTATTATTTGGTACTCTGGCCACGCAACATCCAGTGGCACAAAGATGTACCGGATCTTTCATCTCAAGATACTGGAGGGAAGAAGAGGCACGCAGGGGACTTTGTCCGACAATGCCTCACGTGCCGCCAGCAAAGGCCGAGCATCGAGGCTAGCAGACCATCCAAATCATCGAGATAGCCGAGTGGGAAGTGGGAACAGTGTCACGATGGATTTTAGACCCACTTGCCACAAACGTAAAGGCACGGGACGCGCGGTAGGTGATAAAGGGACCTACCACCAAGTCAACACATTTTCAGCAGCTAATGACCTTCACACTTACGAATTCTCAGCAAGTTATACATGCGAGAGATTGTTCGGGTTACATGGAGTACCAAAGGTCCATGGTACGATAGGGATCCCAAGTTCACGACTAATACACTCGAAGAGTTTCCAAAAGGCTAATGGGACGTTGTTTGACAATGAGTAGTACCTTCATTCATGATTTCGATGGGTCAGCTGGAAGGACCAACAGGTCTTAGAGGACATGTTGTGAGCATGTGTCCTGAATTTTAAGGGTAGCTGGGAAGAGCACTTTCCCTAGGAATTCACTTTACAACAACGCTTATTGGGCGTAGTATATGCATGGGAGCCTTACGAGGCATTATATGGGAGGCCATGTCGATCAAGCCGATTTGTTGACTAGTGAGAGTGGATCCATCACGTTCGAGACTGATTGAGACACCTTCCAGAAGGTGGGTTTGATACGGAGGCATCTTCTCACGACTCAGCTCCATAAGAGTTACGCCCGACAAAGACGACGAATTTAGAGCTCGAGGTGGGTGATCACGCATTCTAAAGGTGATGCCTAAGAGAGGAGGGTCGTTCGATAATGGTATTATCGCCAGGTTACTGGGCCCTTCAGATATCTACAGGGTGTGGGCACGCCTATGACGATTGGTTTTACCACAAGCTGATCAGTGTCCACAGAGATGTCTCATGTCTCCATACTCCCAAAGCATAATCGCGTGATCCGATTCATATGGCAATGGATCAGTGAGCTTGTTGTTAATGTATGGACCTTCGAGAGGACTCGCGTATTTTGATAGCCAAGACTCAGAGTTTCACATACATAAGATTGTGGAGTTAGTACAAAAGTCAGAAGCAAAGACCGAGGAGGGAGAAGAATACTTTAACGTGAGGACACGATGCGCACTTACATCCCTTCCGCGAGATAAAGACAAGATTTAGTCATTGAATATCGAATGACTATTGCATGCGCATGTGATTGTATGCATATGTGTGTGTGAGTTACAAGACGAAATTTTTAAGGTAAAAGAATGTGGAGGACTGCAAAGTGTAATGATAGATTATCACATTATTGTGCCATGTCGTAATTTGCCAGATCCTTGATAAAGACACTGACCACACCGCGTAAGTTCATCTCTGCAATCTACTAGTTGAATTATGTCTAATTCGTGACAAATAAATTTAATGATGAGCCTAATGGATGAATGATATGGCGACACTTGCATGGAAGACACATGCCACTGCACCAGATAAAAAGCACACTGCACGGAGGCCAAGTGTCATGTTCCTATCTTCGCATGATTATAGTGGTGGGTGAGTTATATGAAAGACAAATGTAAGGAGAGGAATTGTCATTTGTCAAAGTGATTGAGAAACGTGTCCTACACCTAGACCAAACCGCATCGGGGAGGGAAAGAAAGGTAAAGAACAGAAGGTATAGAAAGAAGCTGAGAAAGAAAAAGGCGAGGAGCGAGGTCCAACATCTATTTGGTCTCCAAGAACTGAATTACAAGAGGTCTCGATAAGAAAGGAAATGACTCCGCCTAAGACGTAGGGCTCTCTCCTACTCGTTAATCTTTCTAAGGGTCATTCGATGGCCAAGGGAGGTGTAGCCTTAATGCTGAGCTTAATTCAAGAACAATGTGACTTAAACCGTTAGTGAATTATGAACCGCCTGGTCCTTTCTTTTCTCAGAACCCGCAGATTGCTGTGCTGTATTTGTTGGAAAATATGGGCTTGAGTATGATAATTTTGTAGTGTGTCAATGCTGGACATAGACTAACATGCTGAACTGTGTGTACTGTTTTGGGTCTAAACATGAAGATCCAGCCAGGTAGTTGCTGTTTCGACGAATTACATAAGTGTGTGAAAGATCATGTGGATATATGATGAACTGATGTATTTACATGGGTTGTATTATGGATGCAATCTGTATGTTGTAGATATGATTATCCATGAATCATAAATGTTGCATGTAGCTCTCATCATGCATGTAACATGAAAGAACATGCAATGGCATTCTGCATTGCATATGCACGGGGACATCGCGTGAAATGGGTGTGAGTGCATGACATTGCTTTGAACAATGAGTTTTATCGGAGGGTTGTCTAATGAGTTTTATCGGAGGGTTGTCCAATGAGTTTTATCAAAGGGTTGTCCAACAAATGTTATCGGAGGGTTATCCAATGAATGTTAATTCTGAGGGTCCAATGAGTTTATCAAGGCTTCGCCCAACGGATTTATATCGCGAGGGTCATTCCAACGAATAAGACGAGGGTTGTCCAAATGAATGTTATCGAGGTTGTCCAATGAGTTTCTTAGGACATCGGAGGCTTGTCCAACTGGATGAGCATCGAGGGTTGTTCAATGGATTTTTCTATCGGAGGTTTGTCCAATGGGTTTCAAAAGCAAACATCTTTTGTTTTGAAAACAGTTTTCATACATGGCAAATGCATGTGTGAGGGAGTCGGTAAGGACTCAAGACATGGGGCATGACATGTAGAAATGTGCATGTTTTTACTTGAATGGGTGTGAATGTGTGAATCATGATATCGTATATGCACTGTACGAAGAGCTGTATGGCACTTCCTCTACTAGGCACGCTCACCCCGCGGGGAAATATTTTCAGTGTCGGAGATACACTGTGAGGTGGAACTCATCCGGCTCACAGTAAAGAAGGCCGATTATGCTTATTCGTATTTGTAAAATTTCTGATAGTTATCCAAATTTTCTATTATATAAAAGAAGAGTTGTAGCTAAAATTCATTTTCAATCGCGAATACAACTTGGATGTGTTTTTCCCTGCATTTTTATGTCATTTTATTATGCAATGGCTACTATGTTGAATTTATTAAGTAAGCCAAGATGCACTTCCCAAAACCAAACACATCACCCACATCCATGAAGATGAATGCGACGCTGAAGTTACCCGACGCCACTTCGTAAAATCTACATAGTCTCCTTTGTACGGAGCTCTACCCAACATAATACCCGTGATATCCACCCCAAACAATTCAATATATGCACATATCCAATCACATGAGTAATACGTCACTGGGGCCCATAACAATACTTCTATACATACCAACTATGAACCAACCAGATACCCAATAGTTACAAGAGTTCAAATGTTTTATCTTCATACAAATATATATATTAAAATTAGAGGAAATTCTAATACAGATATCACAAAGCCAAAGCCACAATCCGGCTTTTCTTCTAATCTCGGCCCCTCAGACGAGCCGTCCCACCCTCGTACCAGAAAAGGGATCCACGACTAGGTGAGCCAAAGCTCGCAGGAGAATCGCCCTAAGGCCTACTCACCACCCAAGTTGCAAAGGCAATTGTTCCAAAGTAAACACACATTCAAGCAATCAGAACATCCTACTAACGCCTACAATGACCAACCCAGATCCCGAAACCATCGATTTCCCCACACTCGCTAAGCCTCGTATGAGAATATTAGTTTTAATAGTGGAACCTCCGATGTACATATCAATCACGCTCCGACGATTAATATTTTGAGTCAGGACTACCCTCCGATATCAATACTTTAACCAATTCCGAACCGCCTTCTCTAGACTTACCATGCACTAAATCTATAAGCCAGTATTGCTCCAACAGATATGGAATGCATGTATGCCAATTCCAATACAAATTAATCTACATTGTGAAATATATAAACACGCATATATTCACACAAAGATTCAATTCACACAATCATGTCATGTAAATTTCCAAATTTCCACATCAAAATTAGCTTCCTCGTTAATGATCACACACGAGTAATTTAATGCAAATCAATTCACCAAACACATATTTTCACAAAATATATTTTTAGAACATCGTTTCGTGAATAGTGAAACCCTTGGTTACATTCCGAAAAATCACAACTCAATCCGGCTCAATTTGAAGGAACCCGTAATCCACGGTCGGCTCCCGCCCAATGTTTACTACAAACATTCAATACACAAATTAACACACCATACACAAACAGCCCATACCCATATACGGCTACTCCATTTTTGTTTCAAAAATTAGATTAATTCTATTCCAAGGTTTAGACTGATCGCACGACTCTCACGGCCTCATTCACCAAACATCGACAAAACACTTAAAATAGGAATAAAACTCAAGAGGAGAAAATCCTACCTCTCGGAAGCCATTAAAAACTCACAAACCTAAAACACGCTGCAGCTCCCGTCCGCGTAACGCTTCCTTCTCGCCCCGAAGACCGCCGACTGGGCCGATTCAGATTTCTAAAGAGGTTTCTCTCTCTAAAAGCCAGTTAAAAATGAAGTCACTGCATCTCAAATGAACCCCACACACGTTTTGCTTGGCGAATGAAGGAGGTTAAGGACTATTCTCTATTCATTCTTAGCGACTTAAAACTCAATCCATAACTGCCCATTACGCCTCTTTACCGTGATTATATTCTAGTGACGCTTCTGGGCTGGCCCATTTTTCATCATTTCTACTATACCACTATGCGAGATGATGCCGTTATACGCGACTTTCGTCAAGATCGAAATTGTTTTACTTGGCACTCCAAAACGCGTACGCCTCAAAAACGTGGTCAACTCCGACCGCCTCTCGAAATTACAAAATTTTACTTAACTAGATTTCATGAGACGATTCCACCCGGCATAATCCGCTTCTATCATCCGAGATCTGTAGAATTAATTACTTCTGATTTTTAACCGAATACAATTTTAGTCATCAAAATTACGATTTGTTCCTTTTCCGTAAATCAATTTCTGGCCTTATGCGGAAGAGCTGGAGGTCCGTGAAAGCCGAAAAGCGTTACCGCATTGGCCAAGTATGTTTCTCAGTCGCACAGGCTGGTCGACATAGTTTTTAGTCCCGTCGCGACGTAGCTCTTCGTGTCACGACATTTGGCTCTTAGGTTGCGCGCTGTTTGGTCGCAACATAGCTTTTCCGCGTCGACGCGTTTTGTTTATCCTGTTTGTACTACGCCGCGACAGAGGTTTCCATGTCGCGACCAAGCATCGACTCACTTCACAAGAGGCTCGTGTTACACAGAAGTTTAAATTGATAGGATTTTCGTCTCTCGATAGAAGATTTTACGCCGCAACGTAATTTGGTCGTTATACTCACGTCAGCGTTGCATACCTGGCTGTGACAGAAGCTCTCGGAGTGGTGTCGGACAAAGCTCTAGAATAAGACTAAGAGTTTCTTCACGCGACGTATGATTTTTATGTCACGATGAGTCATTAAGGCGGAGATATCTATGCTGCGACAGAGAAGCCCATGAGATGTGGTCTTCATGTCGCGATATAACCTGCAGCGTCGCAACATTGAGGCACGGTGCCGCCGCATCGCTGAAGTAAATGACGATGAGGGGACAGCTTGATGCGCACGACAAGGCTGCAGACGCACGATAGAGACGGCTTTACATAGATGTATTATGTCGTGACAGACTTCTTAAAAATAAAAAAAAAGGGACCCCCATGGGATTAGGGCGCCACAAATCCAATGTTCCACGACTTTATTCATCCCCAACACATTTCCTCCCGTCTTCAGCTAGCCGATATATTTACCAAGGCCTTGGCTGCTCCTCCTCAGTATCATTTTCTCCTTTCCAAGTTGGGGTTGCTTGACCTCCATCAACCTCCAATTTGAGAGTGTGGGGCGTAGAATATCGTGTATTCTAGAAGGCTCTCCAATTTGTTATAACTTCAACTAATTTAGTTAGGATGTTGGGACAGTTTTACCCCTTCCAGAATGTTTCATACTTATGTATAAATACACTGTTCTTGTACCCTTCAAATAACAGAGTAATAACCGACACTTTTCTACCCCTACAAGCTTTCTTCCATTTTGGTTCTCCCATCTCAATGCACAATTGATACCTTCTTTATTTTTTTAAATTGTTCTATTATCTTTTTATTTTTTAACTCTTATTTTTAGATTTTGGGATATTGATATTTTAGAGTATTTAAATTTTCTTATATTGAACTCTAATATCCTGATTTTGTAGGTCATATATAGTTTAATCAATATTTTTCTATATTGATTTTAGATTATTTATTATTGTTTAAATATTTAATTTTTTAAATATAGTTTACAATATCATTATTTTTTGTTATTATTCATTTCTTAAAAAAAAAAAAAAAAGAAGCCTTCTTTGCAACTATGATAATATTAAAGCTCACTTGCATCGGACACTTACTAGTAATTATGAAATGCAAAGAGTACATGTGATGTAAATCGAATAAAAGTCCAAAAAAAAAAAAAACCATCCGAAATCCAATTAATTTTATTTTTGTTTTATTTTTCATCCGAAGGAGAATTTTGGAGCATATGTGCTTCAGCATTCGAGGGAAGGAGCAGTCTAACAATGGCCGCCGCTGTGCAGAAACTGCTTAGGAAGCCACCGTACCAGAGAATCCTTACCAGCCTCAGCCATGGAAAATCGTCATATCTTGCTCCCCCACTTCTTTACCAACCACATCTCCCTGAAACCAAATTCGACACTGAACCTAACCTAAACTCTTGCCAGGGTTCATCAACCAGAGAGAATCATACCCATTACAATACTTTTCAGATTTACCCGAGTTTTCCATTTGGGTATTTCTTGAACCCTATTCCATCATCCGCTCTGGAACAATCTCAAACGTTGAAGGTCAAAGAGGTCGACTTCGATGATTCGCGTACGATTTGGGCTGACAGTGTCAAGAAGAAGAGGAAGAAGAAGATGAACAAGCATAAGTACAAGAAACTTCGGAAGCGTCTTCGCCGCAAAACCTAAGATGTGAGAACTGGGATTTGTTTTTTATCAATAAGTAATTTGAATATGCCTCTGTTTTTTAACCCTAGATTTACTTACATTGTGAGATTATTATTTGAGGCTTTAGTTGACGTTCTTGTTGGTGGCCAAAATAGATTATTCTGGAAATTTTGAAGTAATCTATACTGGTGGTTGTTTTGTAGAATACAATTACGTGCTTTATTTGATCATTTAGTTCCTTATTTTTATTTTATTTTGGCTTAGGTTTATTTGTTCAGGACTGTAAGGACTGCACATCTAATTGTAGAGAACCTTGTGATTTTTCTGGAAATCCCTTGTGGGTAATTAGAAATGCTGGAATTGTCAAAAAGATGATCCCCACAACAATAAGTCTGAACCCAAACCATAGCTCAAAGACGATCCTCTAATGGAAGAAAGGAAACACTATTCCATGGATGTTTTGGTTACTTGTTTTTTCATTCATAGGAATGATTTACACGTAATATATGTTTTTGATAGTTTTTTGAAATTTGTAATATTGTGAGACGCATCTCCATTTCAGTAATAGGATTATCGATAGGGTAATTCTTCATCAGTGAAATTCAATAGATATTCTAGGATGCAGAACTGTTTGCAGTGGCAGAGTCTGGCTCTATTATTGACCCAGATTGAAGAGCAGAAATTCTCTTTTGCCTAATTAAATGAGATTCTTTTTATCAGAAACATTTATTGAATTGCATAGGTTCTAACAAGCATTTTTGGCCTTAGCATAAAGTTTTAGGATCTGTTTCTTTTCAGTTTAGAGTTTGTGGCAGAAGTGGTATAAAAGTTGGATATATTATTTCTAGAAAAAGGATAATTATCCAAGTATAGGTGTTGATGTGGTATTAGTGCTGCTAAGGAGTGCCCATTTTGAAAGAGAAGTTTATGTGGTCTAATTCATAATTGCCACATAACTAATTCATTGCCAAATGGATTTATGAAGCAGGTGGGTCTTCTAACATCTCTCTCAAAGAAGTGTCAGTGGCCTAATATAATTTTTCAGTATATGCAGATGTTACATCTATCTTCATTGCACTAAAGCTAGGGAGTTAAGACACTTGCTGTTTTCTCCACTTGGAGTTGTTTGTTACTTTATTTTTCAGTACGGAGAACCTGTTAAGTTGGTATAGTTTGATTGTTGGAAGAAAGTGAAAGAAGGTCCAGAGAAACTGCCCTGATGTATATGTTTCGGGCTTTGTGGAAAGAAATAATTCATAGAACCTTTGAAATGTGTAGGAATTGGTTCAATCATTCAAGAACACTTTTTTTAAAAGTTGGTTGTTTTGGGTTGGGATGCACATAGAAAAAGGAACAATGCCTTCAATCGAATTTGAAGATTAGGTGAGATCTTGACAAGGGAGGGAGCATCTTTTTGTAATTTTTTCCTCTGTTTGTTGGGTAATATCTTTTGCTTTCCCTTTGTGTACGACTATGTACCAGGGTGTATTAGCAATACAATTTTTGGGAAAGCCTCAGCTGCTTGCAAAAGCCAAGTGCCCTATGTAGATGTTGTGGTGTTGCAATCATCTTGTCCTCTGAGGAAATTTAATGACTAGGATCGGATTTAGCTAAGAGATTTGCGGTGCTACCATTCTGCCATTTGAGAAACTTCATGGTGCTTTGTGTTCGTGTGGGTGTTGTTGTTGTTGTTTTTTTCTACATATTATTTCCTTTGAATGCCTTCTGGTTACATTGGCTGCACTGCACCATCTTATCTGTTATGTGATTTTCTTATAAAATTTTCTTTGTGCACGAAAAAATTCATTGTGCCATCGGACATTGTAAAGGATTAGAGCCTGCAACAGGTTTCAAGTATGGCAGGTTGTTTTGTGGTTCCCTAATAACCAGTAATAATCTGGGCTGCTTCTGCTTGAGAAGGAGAAAAGTTGAATTTTTTTTTATTGGTAAACTTTTTTTTTTCTTTTCTTTTTTGGTCCACATTGGGACTCGAACTTAGAACCTCCCATAACCCTATCCCTTTACCACTTGAGCCAGGCCTCATGGGAGAAAAGTTGAAAATTGAAGTCCAAAACTGCATCATGTCCATGGAAATAAAGTTGAAAATTGAAGTCCAAAACTGCATCATGTCCATGGAAATAGATTTGGCTATGTTGCATCCTTTTTTATTTTTAAGGAGGGATTTTATCTTTTTCACATTTTCCATTTGATCGGTTTTGGATTGATTTAAACAAAAATTGATAGTTTAGTTATTAAAGGCCTACATTTTATTTGGTGGGCCTAGGCCAAAGGTGCAACAACTACCCCACTGTAACAACTTGGCAAGGTGTGCATTGACTATTTCTCTTTGGGTCTACTATACCTAATGCTTTCAACCTTTAGCCTGTTTTGCATTTTGTCTTCTTGAGTTCAAAATCGAGCAATGTCCCCTTAGATCTTTATTTTTTAATGCAATGCATCTTTAAGGGGTGACAAAATTAGCAGATTTGGATGGTAGGCTCATGTGCAGAGCATATGATCTGCTTTAGTAAGGGTGTATTTGTTATTTTGGAAAAATAAATTCCTCAACCCTCTTCCCATCCCCTCTCTTCTTTCTCCTTTGTTCTTTTCCTTGTTCTTCTCCTCCATTCTCTCCCAAGTCTAAAACTAGACCTGAATCTCATAGTATTGGAAAGCTCTAGACAGCTAGAAACATCCATTCTTCAATAATTTACCAAAATTCAAGAAATCAATGAAAATTCAAGTTTCAGTAAATGTTGGAGCCCGAAATTTCTCCTCCGTTCTTCTCCTTCCCCTTCTTCTCCTTCATCATCTCTCGATTGTGAAGCTGAATCTGATATGCTATTGGAAATCTCTAAAATGCTTGAAACATCCGTTACTCAACAATTTTCCAAAATTTCAACTAGTTAACGAAAATTTAAGCAATAGTAAATGCTGGAAATAGGAATTTCAGCAAGTCAACACAAATTTAAGTAATGGTAAATGAAATAGAAGACCCTATCTCATTTGCAATAGTAAATCATTTGGAAACCTTAAGATTAATTGTGCTCATTTTTCTTTAAATTCATTAAGACATCAAAACTAGTTTCCAAACCACATCTAAAACTGAAGGAAGAGGTATAATTTTTTATTCCTGTTTTGCTAATTCCCCCAAATATTCTTTAAAATTTCTTCATATCATACAAAAGACCCCTAACTTTAACTGGAAATATTTTTCCCATTGAAGAAATAACTTGTCAATATTCTACTCATAGATTTGAACTTCTTGTCTTCAATGTTAGCCTTTTAGTCTTAAGGATTCAACTCCACTTCCGTGTAGCATAGGGTGTGAGAGAAGAAGGAGAGAACAGAAGAGAAGAAGGGGGAGGAGAATGAAGGAGAGGAAGTGAGCAGGGAGTTTGGGGTTTATTTTCTCTAAACATCGAAGATATCTTAGTAAAGCAAGTCATGTGCTCTGCATGTGGTTTTGCTGTCTACATCTACCTACTCAGTAACCCCTTAAAGGTATATCGCATTAGAGAAAAAAAGGTTAGAGAGGATATTGTTCAATTTTGAATTTGAGGGAGCAGTGTGTTAAGCACACTATAGCTTAAGGAGGTTTGGTGTAATAAATCCTTTCTTTTCTTATTTTTACAATTTTATTCTGGAAATTTGTGATTTTATGATTGAAATTTTATATAATTGGATGGATATTTATTTATCAAATAATAATAATAATAATTGCATCGATATTTTATTGGATTCCTTTGTACATGCTTGGAATCTTGATATTTCAACGATTGGATTGGAATTTTACATCATATTTGGTCATTATGAGTGTATTTTCAATGTTTGTATGTCTACATTTACAATATTATATAAAAATTGACATGTTTCGCGTGTTGCACCTCACTTAACTCAGCCAGGTGCATTGTGCCTTGGCCATAGGTGATGTTTGATGCTTAGTACACCTTGTTTCTTCTAGACAAGTTCAGATTTAATTAATACCTTGCCATTTTAAGCTAGTTCTCCTAAAACATACTAATGGCTTACTGGATGCGGATCTTCAAATTGAAGCATCTCTCTGTCACCTCTAATTGCTTTCTGATCTACTAATGGCATTGGACTGTTTAGCTTTCGTTTTTCATCTCGGTTACCATTTGGCCACTCTCGTTTTTAATCATATGATCATTAAATCCGACATGGAACAGTAGGCTGGCATAAAATTTATCTTCTCTGTGTACCCCCTTAATTTTTAAGGGGACTGTTGCTGCTATAAATATTTTTCTTTTGCTCCATGGAAGTTTGAAGCATCTTATTGGTATTCACTCATGGAAACTTCTAATTTAATAAAATTCTTAGTTCCTCCCTTGCATTCTCAAATATTGTCCAGAGACAGAAGTTTATAGATATCCAAGTGATTTTTTTATTACATTATATATCCAGTTTATAGCATCTTTTGCTCCATTTTTGCCGCAGCTGAAACAAATGAGATGGACTCCTTCATATTCTATTATTCTAGTCCTTTTGCGGAGTGTGAACTTTGCAGCCAGTGGTTTAGTTAGATCTACTTCCATTCACAGTCGCCCAAAGTGTCCTCCATGCTTGTTGCACTATTGATTTTCACGGGCTCACCTATCTTGGAAGTTGGAACCCAGCTTCATTAGGAAACCCATTGGTCATAGTAGTATTCTTGTCCAATAGAATAAGTTTTGAAGATTCTTTTGTTTGGTATCAAAATTTGGCTCGCATGGTTGAAGATCAGCCATGGACCCCATATTTCACGAAATCATAATCTTCAAGGGAGGAGAATTTTACCAGAAAAAAAAAAAAAGCCATTGTTCATAATCATGGCCACTAGATTTAAAGCCGCCTTAAGTTTCCAGAGCTCTGTTACCTTGACTTGCATAGTTTTAAACCCAAAAGAGCTCTGTTCCGAGGAGCTTTATTATTGAAGAGAATTATTTCCAGGGTCTTCGAAGTCTTCTTTTTTCCTCCTTTATTACCCTTATCCCTTATGGGGTGGGGCAGAAAGGATCGGTAATCCTCTTCAACTTCGTCAGAAATCCATTCTTCATTCACATCATCATCTGCTGACTGCTGGTAATGTTCTTCCAACTAGCTTATCCCTGAAAGAGAAATCAGACATCTCCTTCGCCCCTACCATTTTGACATCTTGCTGTTTCGTCTTCTTCACGTCGTCCCCGAATCGAACTCTCTTATAGTCTTACTGCTGCGCTGGAGTATGTCATCTTCATCTTCTGAACCTGCCTGGGGACTTCTTGGCTTCCTTCTCTCTTTTCCAGGGACATAAATTTGTGTAGGAGCTTATTGAATCTTATATTATGTCAGATTTTTGTGAACAAATCACTAAATTATTGTTTGATCTTATTCATCCAACAAAAAGATTTATTTTATATAATGGAATTTTCATGAAATATACTTTGATTACCTTTAGAAAATTCTATACAAGTCAAAGATTTACTTTATAGTGCAGTAAACTATAATATGCGATATACTCATCAATATTTATAAGTAAACAAGATTTTAGAAATGTGTATATAAAATTATAATATTATAAATTCTTCTTTTCTTTTATAACTAACATCAAAATACCAAAGCTATAATTTTTAAAATGTAAAGTTTATTTATATTTATCATAATACATAAATTTTTTATTTTGCCCCCCTCAACAAGGGGTTTTTTTTCCTTCACCACTGCGGATAATGTTTTAAGAATTTTTGTAGCTGTGCACAGTAAAGAGGGCTCAAAATTTCAGAAACCATACTGATTTGAGTAAAACAATTTGTAAAACAAATAAATTTTAAGTAGGGAAAAGTATCCATTTATTCTTTATATATATATATATATATATATATATATATATGGTGTAAGGTATATATATATATATAGAGTAGAGAGAGGAGAGACAGAGAGAGAGAGAGAGGGGAAAGAACGGGAGAAGTTTTTGTCTGTTCTCGGGTGGATTTCACAAAAGATATGAAAGGCCTTTTACAGGCTTTAAATAAATTGTCATTTATTATTATTTTTTTGTCGCCTTTAAGCTATATTAAACACATACTAATTTCTATTTAAGCCAAGATGGATTATAAGAGCAACTCCACTAGAAGGCTGGTGTAAGCATCCCATAACTCAAATCTAAGACCTCAAAGACAAACACTGCTCCAATTGTTACAGATAGTGAGTACAGAAACGCCAATCCGTGGTTTCAAAGCAGATATTCGTAAGAATCGTGAGACCGAAAAATAAGAAAATAATGGCCAGCGGTTACCTGCTCCTCAACTACTATATTCCATTCCATATTTGGCTTGTTTTAATATATTTTAATAAAAAAAAAAACATTGATTTATTAAATTGGCACCCCATTTCGACACCTACCAACCAGAGCAAAAACAATGTTCATAAGCAAACATCGCTCGCCGTAAATTCAAGATTCGCACTCTTTTGGCAACTCCTATCGAGCGCTCAAGAGGTAAAGCCTTAACATATAACATGCTTATATTTTTAGAATAACTCACACCTTTGGCCAAGCAGAGAAACCCCAATTATCTCAATTTACATATTCGATGAGATAATCGTCTTTATTATCTCTATAGGGTCTCCAACTGCCTGGATCGACTAGGCCCTTAAAGGCCCTGTCACCCATCTTAGCCCACTGCACCACTGAATCGGCACTCGCCGGTTTAAAATTTTTGAAAGCCCATAGCCCGCCTACTAGCTCCAAACCACTTGCCTAACCCATGCCCCGGCCCACTCCACCCCCACCCACTCTCCCTCCCTGCCTCTCCCTTCCCTTCAATCCGGCTTCTTTCCAATGTCCACATATGACCGTTGGTTGAACAACCCCCCAACGGTCATGTGACCGTTGGACTTGAAACCTTTCATTTTTTTTCACTTGTTTTTTTTCTCTATAAATATTACACATCTTATTTACCATTTTTCATCAAATTAGTTTTTTAATTTCTCATTTTCTCTCACAAGTTCACTCAATCTTCTCTTCTCTCACATTCTTTATCACTTCATTTTCTTTCCCCCATCGTTTCTCACTTTCTATATTACATGATATTATTGGCGTAGTAAATTACAAATCAAAGATCAGCATCGACAATTCGGATTTTGCACGCTTCATCCTCCAATTTATGAACATTTCTCCACATTTACTTTTCTTTTATTATTATATATTTTATTTTGATTCTTTTTTTAAGATAATATTTTTTATTAATAATTTTAATATAGATAGTGTATGCATCTTCTTTCTAGTCTCATGTGTATCATCACAAAATTTATGGAATTTTTTTGATAAAAATAGAAATAATTTTAGAAAATAATAAAAAAGAATAAAAGCAAAATGTGAAAATTTGTATCAAACTTAAAGGTGGATCAAATTCGCACAGCTCATCTAAAAAAGACATAATGAATACAAAGCTACATAATATAGATATTAGAAATTATACTTAACAGAAAGATGAATGCGGAAATTTAAAAAATTACATGATTTAGCCCGTGTCGTGAAGGAATGGGATGATTATATAATAAGAGCCGAACAACCTTAACATGATGAAAACTCATGAATATTCAAAACAATTTAAACATCGATTAATCATCAATTCAGCGGTTGGTCCTGAAATCTTAAAAAGTGCATGCGAAAAATTTCAAAACAGAAGATAAAAAAAAAAATTTTAAAATATTTTGGAAATTTTGAAGGAAAATTTTGTTTAACATCTGATATTTGGACATCTTTAATGCATAGAGGCTTTTTATGTATTACTGCTCATTATATAGATAGTGAATGAATTTTAAATAAAAGAATAATTTCATTTAAAACAATAAATACTCCACATAGTGTAAAAACATAGCAACTTTAATAAATGATGAAATTATAGATTTAGGTATTCGTATAAAATATTTACAATAACATTAGATAGTGCTTCTAATAATGATACAAAGAATACAAAGATTAAAAAGATTTTGGCAATAAAAGAGGATCACAAAATTATTTCACGTACGTTGTTGTGCACATATTTAAATTGAATGTAAAAGATGGATTAAAACAAGTTGGATAGTACATTAGAAAAAAATTAGAGACATTACATATAATATTAATTGTTCCTAAGCAAAACATGAATTATTTTATTGCTGCAAATTGCAAATATGAAAAGAAAAATATAGTTTCTGGAGTATACCAATTAGATGGAATTCTACTTATGTTTACAAAATATTACAAAATATAAAAGGTAGTAATAATTATACGAAATGCAACCATCTAATAATAATAAATGATGTGATGCTGACAGATAACGATTATGATCGCACATTGCGACCTTCACGATCTTTTGAAATTTCTTTTATTGCTTCAAATTAAATATTTTTCAGATCGCATCATCCAACTTCACATCGGGTCATTAGTGCAAATAACTAGTATTTATGCTATACTACAAAATTATTTAAGTTATGAATTTAATGATACAATTTTTGCAATGATAGAAAATTAAAAATATTGGGGAGAAATACTTGATTTATTATATTGGTTTAATTGTGGACCCTAGATTAAAATTGATGCCTAGATGAATGGTTGCAAGTTATTTATACGAAGATCAATTAAAAATTGAAGAAATTAAAAATGAAGTAAATTGCTATTATATTTTATATAATATTTATAGTAAAATAAACGAGTATTGGGCTTGATAAAATCATCATCCACGACAAGCTCCTCGTCTTTTTATAAAAGCCCTTTAGAAATGTTTAAAAGTAGAAAAAAGGCAACAATTAGTTCTCCAAATAATACAACCGATATAGATAGATATCTTAGTGTAGAAACAATTCCATTTGAAGACAATGAAGATTTTGAAATTTTAGAATGGTGGAAAAAATAACAAATAAAATACCCTGTGTTATCTATTATTGCACGTGATGTATTAACTGTGCTTGTGAGTACAGTCGCATCGGAAGCTGCTTTTAGTGTAGGTGGAAGAGTGGTTAGCAAAAAGCGATGTAATTTGTCACCTGAAGCAATCGAAGCAATACTGTTTAAGATTGGAATTTACCGACAAGAGATCGCACGATCATGTTCGAAGTCAGTGACTAAATGATCGATACGTAGAACTTAAATTTATTTCAAATACAATGGATCCATGATAATCTACCATAAAATAATAAGATTAAAATATTTCAAATACGTATCAGATTTTTATATTATTATATCTATGACAAACGATCGATAAATATAGTACAACCCAATGGATTTATTCTATTTTATAAATACAGAACTTTTATACATTTCAAATGTAATTATATTCACTTAATAAATTCTTTAATGAATATTTTATTTAATTTGCTTTTTAGCCTACTTTTATTTTTTATTTAACTTTAAATACAATTTAAATAAAAAACCTAACTACTTAAGTGGAGGGGTCGAAGCTAGGCTAATCCTCTTGATCGGCTTTTGCGTCGGTGCCCTGCGACCTGCCTGGCCACGGCCGAACCCGCCTAAAATCGTTCGCGCCAAATTCTTTTAAAACGCAAGGTTGGCCGGGCTTCTTTAGCCCGCCAAGCAGTCGTGCTTTAGCCCATCACACGCTTCGACCTAAGTACGTCATGGGCTGAAGATCCCTATTCATGAGTTAATGGAGATCAATAATCATTTATAACATCAAATATATTGTAAGGTGATTTAATTAAAATATCCTTTTGAAAACTCAATTTTCGAAGTTTGATCCTCCATTAATTTTTGGCTTAATTTTGACCCAAAAAAATGTTTTTTAATTTTCTTTTAAAAATAATTCATTCCAAAAGAAAAGGGCATTTTGTTCAAATCAGATTATTTTTCTAGAAAAAATACTGAAAATGCTAAATTCACACATTTAAGATTATGGGCAAATTAATTAAAAGTGTGGGTCAAGTAAAGACACTGTTTCTCGGGGATACTTAGGTCACATATGACTCAAAAGTTCTTTAAAAAAAAACCTAAAGTACCATTTGATTACTCAACTTTAAAAAACTACAGTTTCTTCTTTTACTCCCGTAGAACCCTTTCTTTTCCCTCTATTTCTACCAACATCACTCATGCTCTAATATTTCATCTTTCATCAATCTTACTCTTATGTCAGGTAGGATGATAATCGCACTAACTCGTGACAGGATCCAGATCAAATTAATCTCGAAGAATTTGCCTCTAGTCTTCGACTCTAGATGAATGACCTCGAATCTGCATTGAGAGCTACAAGAACCTTAGTATATATGATACAATCGGGCTGATGAGATCCGATCGATAGTCTTTTGATGAACGCCACATAATAACCAATAAGTTTGAAAAGTTCTTTCAAGAACCTAAGAGAAATTTAATTCTCAATTTTATAAATCGCAATGTAAAGAATTCAAGCATAACACACCTAGAAATAGGCCTAAAAAATATGAAGAACAAAACAAAATTTAGCAAAAAAGGAAAGCAAATATTCATCCAAAATTAGAAAGGAAAGTAACTAATTTTCCTAAACTAACGCATTCCCTTAACATCCACAAGAAAATGAAACTAGATAATTTAGGACAAGACTTGGTTAGCAAGCCACAAAATTAGCAACAAATCAACTACAAATCAGGAGCAAATTAGCACCAAATCATGAACAAATCAGCAGCAAATTAGTAACATATTAGCAACATATCAGCAACAAATCAGCAGCAAAGACCAAGTTAAAAACGTCCTAGCTCTTAGCCCAAGTCTCGATTTACTTTATTGACGCGGACCATCTTTTTTTCTTCTTTGGAGTTGAACACGTGAGCTTCTTCCACACGGCTTTTCTTAATTAAACACACAAGGGCTTTTATAATCTCTTAGCTCAGCTCGTAATATCGTGCCAAGTGGATTTCTGCCGGATCCACACTTCATTCCCTAGTCATGCCTCCATCATTATATCATATTAAGAATGAGGAAAACCGAACGATGGATGGAGTAGAAAATAGGTTGTGAATGGAATTTGGGGAGGAATAGAATTTAGGTGGAACGGATGAAAGTGGTGACTAGGCTGAGTTCGAAAAAAAATCGTAAAAGATAGGCAAACCAGAAAATATAACTTATTGCTCTGTTACCAAATGATACGAACCATGCCAACTTGTGATGAGACTCGTAATCAAATTAATCTCGAAAGAACACTTTCACCTTCGGTCGCTGGCGACCTCACTGCTTTATAGCGAAGCAAGAACCATGGTATGAGAGGGCACCACAATCGGTGATAGAGATCCAATTGATAAGTCTTTGATGAACACCATGGAATAACCGATAATTTCGAAAAGTTCTTTCAAGAACCAAAGAGAAATTTAACTCTCAAATTTATAAATCGTAATGTAAAGAATTCAAGGATAACATGCCTATAAATAGGCCCAAAAAATATTAAGAACAAAACAAAATTCGGCCAAAAAAGAAAGCAAATATTCAACCAAAACTAGAAAGGAAATTAACTGATTTTCCTAAACTAACGCACACCCTTAATATCCACAAGGAAAAGAAACTAGATAATTTAGGACAAGACTTGGTAAGCATGCCACAAAATTAGCAAAAAATCAACACCAAATCAACAGCAAATCAGGAATAAATCAACAACATATCAGAAACAAATCAGTAGCAAAGACCAAATCAAAAACACCCTAGCTCTTAGCCTAAGTCCGAATTTACTTTAATGAAGTAGATCATCTGTGTTTCTTCTTTAGAGTTGAACACGTGAGCTTCTTTCACATGGGCATCTCGAATTAAAACATTAAGTGCTTCTTTGAATCTAACCTAGTCAGGTCATCTGCCAAGGGATTTGAAGGGATTGCACCCATTCCTAGCCATGCCTCCATTATTATATCAGATCAAGAATGAGGAAAATCAGACGATGGATGGAGTAGTGTTAGGTCAGAATGGAATTGGGTAGAAACCAATTTATGCGGAAACCATGAAAGTGCACTAGGTTGAGTTCAGACAAAATTCGTAAAAGATAGGCAAACCAGAAAATAGAACATGTTGCTCTGACACTGGATGATACAAACCATACCAACTTATGACGAGACTCATGATCAAATTAATCTCGGAAGAACAGCTCTAGTCTTCGACTTGGATGAATGACCTCAACCTATTGCTTTAGTGAAGCAAGAACCTTGATATAAGAGGATGCCACAATCGGTGATGAAGATCCGATTGATAAGTCTTTGATGAACACCATGGAATAACCGATAAGTTCGTAACCCGCTTGTGGGGCTGAATTTTAGTAGCATAGCCGCATCGTTAACTGTCATCAAGAAGGATGTTCGTCGGCTGATAAGAGCAAATTGTAAAGCATTCAAAATTGGATCAAGGAAACCACTCATGCTCCTTTACTTGTTTTACCTAACTTTGCAAAACCTTTTAAGGTTGAATGCTCAGTTTAGGTATCGCGCAGTTTATGCAAGAAGGACGACTGCATTGCATATTTTAGCAAAAGCTGGCTGGCACTCGAAATAATTCCTACTTATGAAAAAGAGTTGTATGCAATGGTTTAGACTAAAACTGTAACATTATCTTTTGGCCCAAGGAGTTTGTGGATTCACACTCACCACGAGTCATCAAGATTTGAAGGGCCAACACAAGTTGGAATAAGACATGCATGATGGATGGAGTTCAGAGAAACCTTTCCATATGTCATCCACTGCCAAACAAGGTAAGGAAAACATCAGCCGCGATGCACTTTCAATGAAGGTATGTCCTAATCTCTACTCTAGATGTTACTTTTGGTCACCAATAAAGAATTGTATCTATTTGATCAAGATTTTAGTGAAGAATATAAGGTATGTTCTACGATGCTTTTGGACATTAGGGGTTCTTGTTTTGGGAAAATAAGTCAGGCATTCCTAATCAATGTCACCTGGGATTTATTAGTGAGGGAGTCTCATGGTGGAGGATTGATGGGACATTTTGGGGTAGCCAAGACTTTAGGGGTTTTGCAAGAACACTTTTGTTGGCCTCACATGAAGCAGGATGTTAAGAGAATTTGTGGAAGGTGTATCACATGTAAGCAAGCTAAATCTTGAGTGCAACCCCATGGCTTTTACACACCACTCCCTATTCCTAGTGAACCTTGGGTTGATATTTCAATGGACTTTGTGTTAGGTCTGTCTAGGACTAGACGTGGTATGAATTCTATTTTTGTGGTTGTGAATAGGTTTTCAAAGATGGCTCATTTTATCCCATGCCACAAAACTAAGATGATGCTTCCTATGTAATAATCTGTTCTTCGGGGTGGAAGTCGAGAGATCGTGACTGGTATGCCTTAGGACAATTGTTCTGGAGCAGAGATGCAAAATTTTCAAGTTACTTTTGGAAGAGCTTGTGGTGCAAGTTAGGAACCAAGTTATTGTTTTCTACTACTTATCATCCACAAACCGATGGTCACTGAGTACTTAATAATCCTGTCACTTATTGAGGGTTATCATTGAAAAGAACATTTAAAACACGGGAAGATTATTATTACATGTTGAGTTTGCCATAATCTGCATTTCATACATTCTGCTACTAATTTTTCGCCTTTTGAGATTGTATATGGTTTTAATCCATTAACTCCTTTGGATTTATCTCCTTTACCTATGTATGAGCATGTTAATCTAGATGGCAAAAAGAAAGCTAAATTTGTTAAGTAGATTCATGAGAAGGCAAGACTCAACATCGAGCGAAGGAAGAAACAATATGCTAAATAAGCTAACAAAGGGCGTCACCAAGTTGTCTTTAAACTCGAAGATTGGGTTTGGGTGCACACGAGCAAGGAAAGATTTCCCGCACAAAGGCGATCCAAGTTGCTCCCTAAGGGTGATGGTTCTTTTCAAGTCCTCGAGCTCATAAATGACAATGCCTACAAGCTAGATTTGCCTGGTGAGTATAATGTTAGTGCTATTTTTAATGTCACTGACTTGAGTCCTTTTGATGTAGGTGACAATTTGAGGAGAAATCATTTTCAAGAGGAGGGGAATGATGGAGGCATGGCTAAGGAATGAATTGCGGAACCGCTTAAAATCCCACTTTGCCCGATGACACGAGCTAGAGCCAAGAGATTATAAGAAGCTTTTAATATTTTAATTCAAGATGTCCAAGTGGAAGGTGCCCACGTGTTCAACTCCAAAGAGGAAACAAATATGGTCCATGTCATCAAAGTAAATCCAGATTTGAACCAAGACCCAAGACGTTTTTTACTTGTTGATTTGCTGCTATTTTGGAGCTGATTTGCTGCATATTTGGTGTTGATTTGGTGATGATTTGTTCCTAATTTGGAGCTAATTTGGTGATGATTTGTTCTTGATTTGCTGTTGATTTGCTACTATTTTGGAGCTAATTTGTTCCTGATTTGTTACTAAATTGTTCCTGATTTGCTGCTGATTTATTCTTGATTTGATTACCAAGTCTTGTCCTAAATTATCTAGTTCCTTTCCTTGTGGACGTTTTTAGTGTGCATAGTTTAGGAAAAATATGTTAGTTTCCTTTCTAGTTTTGGCAGTGATTAGTGCCCAAAAAGTACTATTTTGAATCCTATTTATTATAGGTTTTGAGTGCTTTTTGTGTACTAATCATTCTAATTAACTCGATTTGCACATTAATGTCCCTACTATTCTACTGATCGCATTTTGTGGCAATTTTGCGCTTTTTATGAGCTAATTATGCCAAAATTGCTGAGTCGATCCAAGCACGAAGAATTTGAGGCCAAACCTATCGTTGCGCATCGATCCTTGGCAAAGAGCAAAAAGTGAAGAAAATGAGCATTGGCGAAATTCGTTCCTACAACACTGCTCACAAACAAGCACCTTACTTCATCATGCAGCCCTGTTTCCTGCATTTACGCTTGTTGTTTTTGTTACGCCTTTTGGTTTTTCCATTTGACCCTTGTAATAGCTTTTAGTTTCAGTTTTTGTAATTTCCTCAAGCCTGGTTTATATAAGCTAGAGTCAAGGTTTGTAACAATCAATCACTTCATTTTGGCAAGAGACGGTGGGCGGCAGTTTCGTCGCTGCTTCCTCCTTTCTCCTATTTTCTTTCCTTTCTCTCCTTTCTGCCACCACAAACACTCCTCGAGGATGACAACTCAGCGATGGTCAGTTGCACTCTTCCTCCTTGGAAGAGGAGGCTCGCTGCTAGATTTGAGGCAACCGACTCCAGCCCCTCCGTTTAACGTAGGCATTTATTTTCATTTATGTTCCTATTTCTCACTCTAGGTGAGAACCCTGATGTGCCTTCTTTGACCGCATTCAGTAATCTTGTGGTTCAATGGACGTTTATTGCTGGGGATCCACTAAGACTCATTAGTCGCTTATCAGACACCGTGAGGTAGATCATGAGTGCACGTTTCACCGTTTCGGGAGCATTAATGTTCAATAAATGCCGTTTTTCAAAAGGGAAAATCATAGGGTTTAGTTTTTAAAGCTAAATGAAGATCCGGTTCGGGATATGACTATAAGTCATCCTCCCCAACGCGAGTAAAAGACTCGCAGACATGTCAGTTGCCTTAAACCTCAAACTAGTGCCTTACACTTCAAGGGGTTCTATTTACATTTTTTAATTTTAATTTCACCGTTAAACAACCAACCCCTGCTTTTTACAAAACCTTAAAAATCCAAATTGAATTCACCATTTTTTAACCTTTCATCAGGAATCACGGTAATGAAGAAACCCCATCCCTGGTTCACCTCTAGAATCGTTATATCTGCAGAGTTTGCATTTAGTAGAGGAATTTAGATATAAATATTGTTGATTCTCGATCACCTTACTTAATTTAATCAAATGATGCCGCCGCTGGGATGCAAAGCTCAAGTGCGAATGATGACCTATCAACACTCTGTGATCCTCACCACAAGTTCAAAGAATTTTCTCAGATATATATATCTTTTAGTGTTTTTCAAGGTGTTTAATTTTGTTTGGCCATTTTTGTTTTTAGCTAACTTTACCCCTTTTCGTAGAGTTGTTTTTTTTTCTTTCTGCTTTTAAGTGTTTGCTTTGTTCTTGTTGCAGGGGTTCGTGGTTCCAAAGGGGGATAAAGTTTTAATCAAGGTTGAATTTGAACCCAATGAAGAGGGACAAAGACGCTGATGTGGTGGGGTAACCCTAGTGCATATATGTCCAGGGATTTGTAACTCAAACATGGCAAAGCCGCTGAACCCGTGGAGAGGAATCCAAATGAACATAAACTACGAGGGACTATAGAAACCAATTGATTTGAAGTTCACCATACGGTAGTACTTACAACCATAGTCGGGGGAATCACACAAATTCCTCATGGGAACTCAAGATCTCCACAAAGATGCACCTCCCGAACCTCATTATTATGCTTCAACTCAATATCTCCCACCATACTAATCCTCAATTTGAATGCCATTTTGACCTTACCTGTGGCGCGGATGACTTCAGGGCGGGCAGCAGGGTGATTAAAGCCTATTCAAATCGTGAATTGTCACTGTGGAAGACAATTTGAATAAGAAATTAGATGGACAAAATGACTTTGAGCATAAACGACAACCCAGCACTTCCAGCTGAAAACCTCATCGATCAAGAATGTCCTTCCGTATGAACAAGGCCAAAGTGACACGCTGGCAGAGGATAAAGGTCAATAATAAATGCACAATCTGTGGGCTTATGAGGATTTTATTGAATTGTCCTCAAGGCTATCCTAATCTCTTATGTGTGCCTTGTTTTGTTTGCTCTTGTTTTCAGGGAAAGGAAGGCTCCAGCCCTTTATAAGCCCAGGGAGGGCGTTGGAAAATAAACGGTGGAAGAGCCCGAGCTTGTTTTGAATCCATTTCCCACCAATGACCCGCTACAGTGGCCCTCCACTGACCAAGTGTACATTTTGCCTACACCTAAAGCATACCCGACCACGAAACTGTCTCGAGGCCACCCCATTTACTTGCCTTGCTTCCCATAATTTAGGAAGTTGGCCGTTGTTCAAACTTCCAGCATTTACATCAAAGATGCTTGTTTGTATTACGCCGCATAGTGGATGGTTCGGTGCGGGTTGGTTAAGACACTGAACCTCAACATTTTGAGCTCCACCGTTCCACTTGACCTCGAAGGGTTGAAAAACTGGTTTGGGGAAGCTCAGTCTCCCCCACTTTTTGTTTTCATTTTATCTTACTTTATTTTATTTTATTTTGATTTCCTTAATTTTTCTTCTTAGATTTTCTCTAATTTTTAGTTAATCTTTGTTTTTAGATTAAATTTTCATTTTTCTGAATTTTTTTAAAATTTTCTTGTGTTTATTTTTGTAGGTTTTTACTTAATTTTTGGAGCATAAGGCAAAAATACATAAATTTTACAATCTGCAATTTTCATTAGCTTAACGAATTAACTTTAGCGAAAATGTAGCGAATCAGTGGATTGATTTTTATATGTGGAACTATTATTTTTGTGTTTGTGATATATATATTAAAAAAAAATTTGAAAATTTTTTTTTTGGAAAAAAAATAAATAAATAAATTTCGCACTTGCGAATTTTCGCAACCTGCTCTAATTTTGCAACCCCATTTTGTTTTCATCATAACTTTTTCATCCGAACTCCGTTTTAGCCGTTTTTGGTACCGTTGGAAAGCTTAGAGAGTGTAGAATCAAATATGGCTAAAAAACACTGATGTATAAGTGTAATTTTAAAAATGCTCAGTATTAACTTTCCTCTTTCTTCTCCTAACTTGTTTATATGAAGCCCAAATGGAGTGAATAAGGTGTCGATGGAAAGCTTGCGAAGTATCCTATCCAAAAATGACTTTTATACACATCAAGGAGGTAACACTTCCTTCTCTAACTTTCAATCAGACATTTGCGGATAATGTGACATTTGGTTGGGGGAAAGTTAAGGAAACAACATTTGTCCCTGTTTTTATTTTGAGCAAGCCCATTTTATGATGTTCAGTGGCTTGCTAGGTTGTTCTTTAGCAAAAGCTGTTATACTATACGACACTTTTTAGAAAGCAGCACCCATTTTCCCATTTTTTGTGGTTATGCCTTTGCAGGTGGAAAAGTGAAACTTTTGTCAATTCTATTGATATTAGATTGGTTCCATCTGCCTAGCTAGTGGATAATAAGTTGCACTCTTGTTGCTTTGTATTTTTCTTCCACACAGCTGACACACACTATGCACATCAGTTTCAACAATGGGTAGAAAAGTGCCTACCTCTAAACATTTGTAAGGCACCCTAGTTTCGTTGATATTACAGCATATTAGGTTAAGGACCCCATGAATAGAGGCCAATGTGTCTTCAAAAGAAAAGAAAAGAAAAGGAAAAAGAAAAGAAGAAAAATTGCAGCGCTTTGCCTTGAAACCCGGGAGCCTGATCAAAGGGTATATGGTAAAAGCACTTTAAAGCCAGGTACCTAAGCCAATTGGTTGGGAGCCACCGACTTAGTGCTCGCTACACGGGTGGATGGGTGAAGTTTAGCAAGTTGTGGGTGGTGGAGTTTCGAAATCATTTGGGTGAAGTGAAAGCACCGGAAGAGTTAGTGGTCGAGAAAGATCACCCATGACTTGGTGCCACTAAGGCACGGTGGTTAAGTCATCGGTAGATCCGTTACATGGACTTGCTGGTGAGGTTGATTCCACTCGACATTGCATCCTAACACAAAAAGAGTTTGTGGCATAAGAGAGTGGAATCTTGATCTATTTAAGTTTAGTTGACATCTTGGGTTGTGGCAATAGCTTGGTTGCAGGGGAGAGTGCGGTTGGTAATTTATTGTTGGTGATCAAACAAACATAGGTACATGGTGGAAGTTCTACGGTTGAGTCTTTGAGAAGGAAGCTCTTTTAATACTCAATTTTATATGGCATTCATTCTCTCGTGATGGTTATTGGGCTAGGTTTTGATGATTCTTACTTAGGGTTAGGCATTACCCATTCACAACCTTTTTGAAATATAACTTTTGTGAACATAATTTTTATTTTGTTTTGTATGCTTTTTCTTTCTTTCTTTATTTCATTGCTAAGGGACTAGCATTAATGTAGGATTAAGGGTGTGATTAATTTTGAAAGTTATATGTTAGATCCTATTTATTATAGGTTTTGATGCTTGTGTACTAATCATTATAATAACAAATTTATGCAATTAGAGTCCCTAAATTATTATCTTGATCGCATTTTGTGAGTTTGCGATTTTCTTGAGCTAATTATACCAAAATTGTTGAGTCGATCCCGGAAGCGAAGAATTAGGGAGTCAAACTCATGGTTGCAGATCAGATCCCGGAGAGGAAGAGAAGAGCAAAGTGAAAAGAAATGGAGCATTCTGAAATTTAGTTCAAACCGCATTCAAACTCCAACACTATTCATCCTGTGACCCAGTGATCTCTGCGTTTCACGCTTTTGTTGTTTTGTTATAGTTTTAGTTTTCCATTTTATCATGGCAGCTTTTAGTTTCAGTTTTTTTGTAATTTCCCTTGCTCTGAGCCATTATAAGGCCCGAGTCAAGGTTTGCCAACAATTAATCACTTCATTTGGCAAGGGACGGTGGGCGGCGGTTTCGTCATTTGTATCTTCTCTATTTTTCTTTCCTTTCTCTCCCTTTCTCAAATACAAACACTCCTTTGGGGATGACAACTCAAAGGATGAACGTGAACCCTCTTCCTCCTTAAGAAGAGGAGAACAATGACTAGGATTTGAGGAATTGGCCCGACGGTCCTGTTTTTAACGTAGGCATTTATTTTCATTTATGTTCTATTTCTCACTCTAGGTGAGAACTCCTTTGATACCTTCTTGATGAGTGTTGGCAATCTTGCAGGGTTGATGGATGTATTTCTAGATCCATAAGATTCATTGGTGCTTTCTATTTATCCTTTGTGAGGTAGATCATGGAGCGCGTTTTCCATTTGGGAGGCGTTAATGTTAAGTAATGCTTGTTTTCAAAGGAAAATCATAGGGTTTAGTTTTAAGCTTAAATGAGATCAGTTGCGGAGGAAGTGACCATATCAATCTGGCGCGAAGAAAGGACAGGGATTATGTTTGGTTTTCGACCCTGTTGGTTGGCCGACGCTTAAAAGTTCTGTTTTTGATTGTTTTCGACTACAAACAACCGACTTTGTTTTTAAATATAAATCGTTAATTACCATTTTGAACCTCATAAAATCGGTGTGACATGCAGAGGTTGATATGAGCGCCTCTTCGATATTACATTCTGGCGTTGAAAGGATTTGAATTCTGTAACGTGGACCGGGATCATACCACGTAACTGATGACAGCTGTTTGCTTTCTTTGCGATCAGTGTTGTTTTGTTATCTTATATTTTTGTTGCAACATTTTATCCCTACTTTCTTGAGTTCACGCATTAATAAAGTGAGGTTAAATTTCTCTTTGGTTCTTGAAAAAGAACTCTCTTTGAACTCTCCAGGTTATTCACGTGGCTTTCATCAAGACTTATTAATTGGATCTTCATAAGGTGTGGCGTTCTGTATGCTAAGGTTCTTCTTTCTCTATAATGGTCATGGTCATCCATCCGAGCCAAAATCAAGGAGTGATTCTTAGAGCTAATTCAATCACGGTCTCCTCATATGATCATGAGGTTTATATCAGCGGTTCTTAGGATTAATTTTATTTAAGTCTCATCAAAAGTTGTTGATTGGTATCTTACGGTATTAAACGAGTTATAAACCACACGGTTTTCATCTTCAATTCATCCCTTTAGTCGTACAAGTAATGCAATGGACTAACGGTGGAGATATTGATCACGAGGAAGATGTGGTTTAAGCGAGGATTAGTGGCCTCTTTAAGTGATTCACTATGACGACCGATGACTCAGGGGAGAAAAGGTTTCAAAAAGCCAAAAATAAAACAAGCTCAATGGAATATATGATGTGTCCCTCACAGAATGGATAATTTCATGTGGATATAACTCAGCGAAGATTCTAGGGTTGATTGCTTGAATTGATGCATTTGATTTATATTTAAGTAATAGTTAAGTAGAATATATCTTAATAGCAATCAGAAATAGCACGTTATGAAGGTTTTCGTGTCTCCCTCAATTTCTCAAACAGGTTTAGCACATTTCTCTTTAGGTTCATCTATAGTCATTAAATAAAATATTTTCTAAAACCAATTCTTTCATAGGAATCTATTAAAGTGCCTCTAGTCTATAGCCAGGACTTGGGACAACGCTAGGATCGATCACTCTCAGTCCATAATTAATACTCCATAATGCACGGATGTTGCTGCTCCTAATTAAATCATCTAGTAATTGAAACGTTTCCAAATTCACAAATTCTTCAAAAGAATTAGGTTAATTGATATTTCAATTACTTCAATTCCATACATGGACCTGGACCAAAATTTTGACCAATCCCAAATACATTGAAGATGCCTTAATTTTAATGAGGATGAAGACCAAACTCTGGTGGATTCAGTGGTTAAAAACCATGTAATCTAAAGAACTAGACCAACTAACATCACTGAAACATGTATTCAAAAACCATTCTAAAAAGTATATAAATCAAACATTAGCAGCAAATCAACCCTAGAGGATGTTTAGCCACTCCTTGTAAGTAATCCAAAAAGAATCAGCATATATTGAAAGATTGACAAAAGGAGTGATTAGAGATACAAACAAATGAGAAATGAAATCCCAGTCTCAAACTCTACCAGGTTCACAAAGGCTCTCAAGGCTGGATCTTCAATATCAACTCAAAGTGAAAGTAAAAAAGAGACAAGTCAAAACCTAAATGGATAGAAAGAGAAAAGAAACCCCTAAATTTGATTGTTACTCTCCCTCACAGAAACCGAGACCCTAACAGTGTCATTACATATATTTATTGTGCATTTGGAAAATGGGATAAAATGAACTTAGAAGTCAGATTTTTCTAGTCTGGCCGTAGTCTTAGCCGGAAGGAAGCTTATAGGCTCATGTGAGACAAGGTGAGGTTCTAGAGCGAGACCAGAGGGTGTCTTTAATTGGGCCATCCTTCTATGAGTGAAAGTTTAGCCCGCCTCGAAGGCTTCTTATGCCAATGGGCAGTGCTAGACTATGTGGTTCTTCCTTCTGGCTTTTGCCTTTGTTGAATTTTTTACTTTTAATCCACACAAAACTATAAGCAAATGGGGTGTCAGTGTAATCTTTAAGGAATAGGTATGAATGAATTGAGTTATAACACTTGAAACACGCTATAAATGCTAGTATGATTCACACCTATCACTTAACCTACTCACCACTTTCATGTTTCACTAAATTGGAGTTCCACTCTGATTCATTCCATTCATTTCTCTTATCACGTCTTTAACTATTTTCTGTTCTTGATCTGATGCAATGATGGAGGCTGGATTGAGGAATGAGTCTGAATAGCTAAAATCATTTGCCAGATGACGATACAGAGCTGAAGAGATTCAAATGAAGCCCTTAAATGTTTAATTTGAAAATTCAACACGGTTGTGGCCCCGGGAACTTGGAAATTAGTTGACAACCGTCTGACATGATACATGTAGTCCATTGGTGTATAATGCCCCTAAGAAAGTGAGTGTCTCTACCAGATTTCAGAACATAGTAAAAATGGCCATCGGACAACATCCATACTCATCAAAATATAAACAAACTATATTACAATATTTTCAAAGATTCAATTCCACACTCTTATACAACGTACACTTCGATCTGTGATAACATGTTTACAAGAAATATATAACAAGCCATGCCAAACTTTTTCTTCTCAAAACGACCTCAGTGACGTCATCTTCTTAGAATATACTAAACACAGAAAGGGGGATCATGACAGGTAAGCAATGTCAGATGAGTGGAGTTTTCCTATGATTTGCACTCACCACCCTAAAATATTCATGCCAGTAGCACTAAAACATTCAAGGAGAAACATAAAATTCTATAAATGTCCACATGTTGTGGATGAAATGTCAATCTATCATTCCCCATCTCGGCCCTCTTTGACTCCCTCAACGCCTTAAGCTAAGTGTAGAGAAACTCTTATCAGCGACCGACCCAGTCAAACTGTTTAATATCATTAAACTTGAGGATATGATTCCATTGCCTGTTTATTGTTTCTTTTTCAAAATGTTGCAGCAAATCCTGGCGACCCATGCGTGGATCCGACGAGCATTACTCTGGCGTTTTCATTTATCTTATCAAAGCATTGTTGTCATTTAGTTTTGAAGGTTTTGATTACGAAGCATTTCAAATGGTAGGCCCATAGCTTGTTTACTTTTAATTTGTTTCTAAATGCACATCTTGCCTTTACAAAATAATGCAAAAACAATGGTTGAGTTAACCAGCACATCCACCAAATATCACATGTTGAAAAGATCTGTGTAAATGGCCAGGGAGTATATACTTATACTCCATAACTTTCTCTATGACTCTGCGCTAGCCTTAATGGCCTCATTTCGTTTCTTTCGTAACCTATATGAATCAAAAACTATCATTCATGTTTCCGTAACGAGTGAGTTCTATCTGATTATAATTCTTGCCGGTTGGCTGTGTTTATCATTCGATGTTTTGTACATATCAAACAATACAATTAGTACATTCGTTTTCATTTTCCATGCTGATGTTAAATCATATCAAATATGCATTTCATATAACAAATCTGCCGATTCTGATTCGCTGAGATTAACGTATCTTAAGATTGTGTTTGATTTACAAATCCATTACTCATCAGGATTGATATTTCCCACTCTGTCTATCGATTCCGTTTGCTGTGATTAAGTTTTAATTGAATAAGTCATTTTTTATCGATACCGGTAATGTGTTTACATTTCACAATTTGATCTCATCATGCCGGGGATGCGATTAGTACACCCCAGGTATGTGATATTTAAATGTCATACACCATCATGGCCAATTTTTACGTTAAATTCGTCCACTTGAAATTAGGAACATTCTTAATCGCCATGCCAATTATGGCGGATCAGTTAGTCAATCCGTAGGTAGAACATTCCCGATGACGCCGATGTCATAAGCGGATACAGGTGTTCATCCGCCAAGAATTGGGACATTCTGAACATTTGAGATTGCGCCATTGGCGTGGATGCGATTGGGCATCCATGTTCTTGTTAAGGTATATCAGATTCATTAAAGATGTCAGAGGAATTGACCAGATTTAGTTTACAATTTGATTAATAATCCTTTCCTTCATTAAATAAGTAAATCATTTCTAATTATCACATTTTCTTGATCCATGCCACTTCGTAATATCATTTCAAAAGTATACTCATTCCGCCATAAAATTATTGAGATTTATTTGGTATTCAAAACACCATGAAATAAGGATAGAGTCGATGAACAAATCAAGTTATTCGGCTCCTGGTTTTAACCATCGATCCTGGGTCCTAGTTAGGTGATCCTCCTGCCCGAATCCTAGTCCAATAAATCAAATATCCTCTTAGTGGATAAACAAATTATTATACTTTTTTTTTATTGAATGTCGATTAATTTTGTTAAGCAGGTCTTGGAAGTTAACACAAAGTGCAGAAAACAGACTCATGGCGGTGAGAGTGCGGTATGTTTTCATTTGGTTTTTATCCTTATTTAGACCCCATTAATCATTTGTTAGGGATTATGAAGCTGCTCGGGGTATGAATGGGAGTGTGGGATATGGTATGATTTTCATTTGTTTTATCCTTATTTGAACCCCCCATTCACTCAGCTTATTAGGTCCTTAAACTGTCGGGTATGAATACGAGGTGTTGAAACAAAAATCCAGCGCCCATGTGACGATGACCATTGCGGTAAACGCCCTTCGGCGTAAACGAGGGCTAAGCCTTGGCGGCGAGGGCCTTTACAATGCCGACCTGTGCGTGACGAGCCCTTCTCTGCGGCCTTGATCATGACGAGAGTGCCCTTTCTTTCTGTGAAGAATTTGATTTTCTCTTGCTGCTCCTTTGCGATTTTCTCCAAAATCACTCGAACTCAAACAAAAATATAGGAATCACTCCCGAGGGCATTCAGTCAGCTATAAACCAACCATGAAACAAAACCGTGGATGGATTAGGTTTCTTCAAACTTCAAGGCAGAAATCTAGGAGTTTAGTTATTACTACCAGTCCTTTAGTCCTTCTTACCCAAAGATGCTTGATCATTTAAGTAAGTAATGGAAGGAAATCACACGAAAATCTCTTCTTTCAACCCTACAGCTTCACCACTCTCACTCACCTCTCAACGTTTTACTGAAATAGGTTTAAGACCAAATATAGTCTAATACCCATATCCTAAGGCATATTTGGCACAAATCATTAAAATCATTTCTCATTTTTGGCATTTAACTCTTCATTTTTCACTTTTAATTATCATTTAATTTTCAAATTAACATTTAGCTCATTCTCATTGAATTTTGATTATCATTCTAAAATTTCAAATTTGCCATTTTTCACCAGGTTTATTTAGAAGTTCCATCAGTTTATCATTTAGCATATAATATTACAATCATATGCTCACATATTCATTTCATTTTCACAGATTATAATATATCAGGTTTCAGGAAAAACCAGTTTTATTCAATTATCGAATATATAATAAAAATTATTATAAATTTAAGTATTTTGAGTTATTACAATATTTTTCAAGTAAAGGTTTTCTCAAAACATAATACCAATTTTCGATAAAATTCTATTGGACAACTCTTTGAGGTGAATTGCTGGATAACTCTCAACAGTGTGGGTCATCCCTCAAGAGATGAGCTATTAGACAATCCAAGTGATCTTGCGGAAAAATCTTACAGTAAATTAATTAACAACTCATGTTTTTCCATGTCAATATAAATACCTCTGTTCTGAGATTACCCAGGTACATACAGGAAATGCAATATCTGTCATTTCACAATAATTCATGTGTATCAAATGCATATATTAAACGTAATTTACCTAAGCGACATATTATTCATTCACTTGTGATGCTCACCAAAATTAAGCTCATGAGCTATCTGAAACAAGCCGTCAGTCCATCTTGGGCTGCTTGAAGCCATCTTCAAAACATAACAGTATATTATTCAATCATAGTAATAACATATCCAAGCACACAAGCAGCACATACGGTCGATTAATTCGGGACTATCCCATGACCACTAGGGATTTAGCCACTAGTCGAGTTTTGGAACTGGAATGACGACCAGTGGCCACGAACATGTCTAATCATTAAAATGGCTCTTAGTTAAAGAATAAATCAAGTAGGAGAAAACCCCTACCTCCTAGAGTTTTTCGAAACTCCACAATATTAGTACCCACGCGTAGCTCTTGGTGGATCGACTTTCACCTTTTGTCTCGGAATTTGGTGACCGATCGCCGGGGAAATACAGAGAGAAATGGGAGCTTCTCTCAAAACTCTCTTCTTCTTCCCTCTTTCTCTCTCTTTCTCTCTTTTCCCTTCAAACAGGTTGGGAGAAGATGAGCGTGACAGTGTCCTCTCCTTGCAGTGTCAAGCTCCCATTGGCTCATGGATTACACCATATCCTTATCCATCTACCATAGTTTTTCACCAATCCGTATTGCCAGCATGTGTCTCCTATTACACTTCAGGCTCATGTTTGACTAGCTCTCACTTGACACATGTCATCTTAAGCCACTCAAAATGCGTCAAGTGTTCGGCACCACTCTCGGTGCCTCGGCAGTAATTCAAGTTGTCTCGGAATTGAAGCGAAATTCAACATGGTAGCTAGATTTAGCGAGATAGTTTCTTGGTGAAGTCTATTTCATCATCAGAGATCTAGAAAAATTGGATTTGACGAAATTACCATTTACCATTTTCGAGAAAATTAGGGTACAAGGTCTTAAAGCGGCATCCTTTGTCTGACAGGTAAGGCACTTCATGAGTTGTACATAAACGCTCCTACCAATAATGATACATAACAGAGAGAGAAATACCCTTTGTGAGCTTGCTTAATAATAAAATTCGATGATTGTACTGTAACCAAGAATAGCAATGTCTGACGAGTAACCAGTGATGAAACATGCCTTGGGGAACCATGTGCGAGATAATCATATGAAAACCGCAGAAGGAAACTACAAAAGAGCTAATGCATCAATACACCATCTGTAATGGAAAGCAAAGAGAACATATCATTGGCAGAGATCAAAACAAGACCTATATCCCGTATCAACTTTCCTCACCATATGAAGAAATTAGAGTGATGCAGGTATGCCATCACAAGATTACCGGGTACAAAATCTCTCCCTTTGTCGAAGAAGGCCAAAGGCGGGAAGGCGAATGTTCAAAATCCGAAAAGTGCAAAGGTCAATATCACCCTTTATAGCAAACTAGGAAAGTCACCCTCTGATTAGAGGAGCCGAAAAGGCCTAGCGGGGACGGAAGAATCAAGTGAGAAGAGCGACCGGTGATAGAAGCACATACATCTTGGTTTGAGTCAGGAGAGATAGCAAGAAGGCATGGTCTCTGATAGGCCAGTTCAACAGGATAGGCAACAAGATTGCTATCCATTGGTGGGGGAGAAGACAAGTCTGGTGCATCATGAGAAGGTGATGGAGCTTCGAATGGGTCACGAAAAGCTAGACGGTGGTGGAGGTGGCCTAGAAGGCAATAGATCAACCTCATGGGAGATTGGTCCCGCTTTGCTTTTCGACTCAACAAGGGCCTCCACAGCTAGCGGAATTCTCCCTCCCGGATAACCAGACGGATCAGGGTTTGGGCATGGAAGCAGAGGAGTAACAATGAGTGGCTCTTCAACGAATGTACCTTGAGAATGGGATTATCTTGAGACAATGCCAGTGGATGAGAGATGGGTTGGCAGGCTTTGTTGAAATGATGAGTGAGACCGTTGGGTGGAGGATGAATCTTGAAGAATTAAGGTAAGCTTGACTCGAAGGGTTACTAAACACAACGAGGAAGGTTGCTCTACTCGAAAAGCGGGTGAATCGTGGTAAATCCACTCCCTTGATAGAAATCTGGAGGAACATACTCCATCGTCCACACTATTTTTGAGATATCCTACTGTCTTTGAGGCTGTAATGATAAGAGAGAAACAAGACACCAAAGAGGCAGGGAACAACTTCATGAAGCATCTAGTCCCTTGGTGAAAATATCGGCGAGTTGGTGTTCCGTGGGAACATGCTTAAGCTTAATAACTTTATCTTCGACAAGACTTTGAATAAAGTGATGTCGAATGTTGATGTGCTTAGCGCATGAGTGTTGAACATGATTTTTGGAAGTGATGCTTGTTGAGTTGTCTGCCTTAGTGTCATACTACATTGCCTACAACATCCTTTTGCTGCAAGTAATCTTGCGACATGCTTTTCATCAGGATAAGTTCACGAGGCAACTACTGGCAGTGGAAATACATTCTACCTGCAATTGTAGAGGCAAAAGTGTAACATTATGTTTTTCTAAACCATGAAACCAAGTTGTTCCCAAGAAAAAAAAACACCCGCTCGAGTTACTCTTTCGATCATCGAAGTTGCCGGCCCGATCGGCGTCTGATATCGAAAATGAGTTGCCAGTGAATCTTGAGTACCGCCTCAAATTCGGTAAGTTCTACTAACATATTTGATAATTTTCCTTATAGAAATTAGATGACTCTCCTTGGGGCAGTCTTGATAGCAAGCACATATTTCAACACTATAGCATAAATCTTGTTTGCTTGTTGTGAGATAAAGTAAATTTCCAATCATGCTTCTGTACAGTGTTTGATCGACGTTCTTACCACTTTTGTCTCGAGAGATTTTTGCCTTTTAGTCGATGAGTGTCCGTGTTGGCATATTCAGCCAAAATTCTTGACCAGGTTCCTTAGCATGTTGATACGTAGTAGAAGGGTTCCATACTTGTTGTTTTGACGTCTGAAGCACAGAAAGTAGTCGGTTTGCCCACTAGGCTCATTTCAAATTCAAAGCTCATGTGCTTCACAAAGTGATCCACCATCCTGTAGTTTACTTTAGGCTTGCCTCTTGTTAGAACTCCTACCTCTAGATCTCCGATAATGTATGTTGTAGAATGGTCTTTTTGAACTTGTCTGGATGCTTCTCGAATAGACCCCATAGAGCTTGTTGTAGGATCTTCAAGTTGAGAAAGTGATTCAGTAAACAGTGAGGCATCTTTTGTGTCAAGGCTAGAACTATTCCCTGGTGTTGTATTATTTGTTGAGGCATTGCCTCTAGATCTCTGACAGACCTTCAGTCTCTCTTATCGACCTTGGGCTTGTAGAGACGGAGTTTCAGTCATCAATGACAACATTAGCTGATTCCATAATTGTTTTTAGAAGAAGCATTGAGTCACCTGTGACTGTTTGTTTAGGGAGTAACCAAGGAACACACACTCATTACTCTTTAGATCAAATTTGCTCATGTGTTCCCAATCATTTAACACAAAACATGTTCTTCCAAACTCATGTAAATGCTTCGAGTTGGAAACTGCCTCTCCATATTTCATGGGTCTTGGAGTTCAAGCCGGAATACCTCGGTTCGAATGTAGCACATTGTTTTTAGTGCTTCAGCCCAAAATTGAATTGGAACTTTTTGCCTGAAAGCATGATTAGGTCCATATGTTATAGTATTCATTTTCTTTCCTTTCACACTCCATTATGCGTTGAGTGTGGTCTTATGAGCAAGAGAACCTACGCCTTGCGCTCTTCAGAAGTCAGCCAAAGGGAGTTCTCAAATTCTCTCCCGTGATCACTCCTGATTCATACAACCTTCGTATGGTGGAGATTTTTTTAAGCATCAATCTTAAAATTAATGCTTCAAATGTCTCAAAGGTGTCTAATTTTTCCTTAAGAAAGTGTATCCATGAATATCTAGAAAAGTTGTCAACACACACAAAGGCATATCTTTTTCCCCCAAGACTTTCAACCTGTATAGGTCCCATGATGTCCATGTGAAGTAATTCAAGGATCCTTGTGGTGGTCATGTGTTGAGTCACTTTACAACCAACTACTTCCCTAATCGACACAAGCCACATATTTTTCCGTGGTTTGCCATTTTCGGAATTCAAACATCATCCGTTGTTGTCAGCCATTTAGGCTTCTCGGACTTATGTGACCTAGTCTTCGATGCCAAAATGTCCGACCCATCGTAGAGCTAGCAAGTCCCCAAAGAGTTAGTAGGCAATGTTTTGTTTAGTGACCTCTTCCTTTCAAGACACATAAGTTTGAATTGTTATGCTGATTAGACAACTTTCTTTGTGAACCGAACACACACAAGCTGTCATCACACAAGCCACACGTCGATGATGTTTACTCCTACCCTTCCATAAGTAGGACATTCGTCTGTTTAGGCATACTTGGGACTTTTAGAGAGTCGCTTCCAAGAACTGTGCCTTTACCTCCATCACCAAACGTTACTGATTCTAAGTTGCATGGTTGTAGGTTGATAAGAAATTCCCTGTTACCAGTCATATGCCTGGAGCTACCACTATCGAAATACTATTTCTCTTCTACCTTTGTCTTTAAAGAGGTACGGACAACCAAGCACCTCTCATCCATTTTTATTATACATACCTGCTTTGTCTTTAGGTGCTACACATGTTGCCTCATCTCTTGACACATCAAGAAGTGATAGCACTCCTTCTTGATATGTCCCTGTTTTTTACAGTAATAGCACTTGAGTGCTAGGAAATATGTCTTTCTCCTGTGATGACGATCTTTAGCCTTTTGAGTTTCTTCTTTTAGGACGTTGTTTCCTAGGTTCTCTTCCTTAAACCTAAGTCCACCACGGTCTTTAAATATTTTTCTCATTTTCAGTATACACTCCAGGGTTGTAGTGCCTGAATTCAATATACGAACAGACTTCTTCATCTGCTTCAGTTCAAGTAGAGACTCTTCTTGTTGGCATACCTTGTCCCAAAGCATATTGTTTTGGTTGAAAAGTAGTTCTTTCTCATTGCTCAATAGGGAAACTTGCCTTCATAGATCCTGATTCTCATTAAAAGCCTCCACTAGTTTCTAGTACATGACCCTATAGGAATGGACCATCTCTTCATCTAAAATTTCTTCATCATCACTGCTTCAGTATCTGCCCCAAGGGATGATGCAGCATTTGATGCAACACCTACAAGATGATCTTCTGTTGTGGTTAAGCTGACTAGAACCATAACTTCGTTGAAAGGCTACTCTTGTTCCTCATACTCTTCATCACTCCAGGTCACTATGTAGGACTTTTTTTCTTATAAGTGTTGGCACATTCTGCCTAGATGTGACCATAGCCTTCGCATTCCCTTCGCTGAATCCCTTTACTCTTGTTTTTTGGTTCAGTGTTGACTCTAGAAAACCTATTTCCCTTAAATGAAGCTATGAAAGGGTTAGAAGCAAAATTTGTGCTTTTGGTTTCCAGGCACCTTTAAATTTTCGCTCATTTTTCTACTTACTATTGGTTCTTTATAACTAAATACACCCTAGTCATTTTTAAACATAATTAGGGTATATTATAAGTGCATTTTGAAATTTTTCGTAATTATTATTTTCCTAAGTGAGAAAATTTCGAAACCTGAAATTTGTACAAGATACAAGGGTAAAAGTGGAATTTGTCAAAACATGATATAAAAGTAATAAGATAAGAAGATGAGATGCTATTATAGAAATGGCATAAGTTGTGGTGCAAATAGAAGGGAATTTGATGACCAAAGTGTAATAAATGGAAAATTTGACCGAATTGGGATAAGACCAATTTTGGTCTCTCATTTAGGGATTTTGGGAGCATTTAGTGAAGAGAGAAAGTAAGAGAAGAAGAAGAAGAAGAGGAAAGGTATGAATTAGTATGGATTACTATGGATTATATGGATTAGGATTACTATGGATTTGGACTTTGTATGGATATTAGTTTGTTCCATTTCTAGGCTTAGTTAAGATTTCCATCCTAACCCTAGATTTGTTGAAAGTCAGGGTCAGAACCCTAGTTTGTATAAGATGAGTATGGAATCCTCCCTTTAAGTATGGATTCTTAGTTTATGATGTATGGATACATGTTTTGGTGTTAGGAAGTTAACCTAACTTACAAGTATTTGAGTTAGGGTTTGGAAAAACCCTAATTAATCTCTATGTTTTGTTTTGGTGGGTTAGAACACACTTGGGAGATGTTTTCTAGAGAGTATACGAGTTTTCTTTTGATTTTGGTTGGATTTCTGGATATAGGGACTTAATCACAAATCCGGGCAATTTCGAGGTCCTACGCGGCCGTAGGATCCCATCAGCTACTGCAGTTCACGCCGCAGCCGCGCCGGATGCTGACAGCCATGCACGCCTAAGGCAAGATCGTAAAGCCACGGAGCGTGTTAATCGTTCACGCACAGTGTTTTTGTCATGTTTTACTATTCTGTTATTCCGAGCACTTGTCTATTAAACTAATGAGAACCCTATAAGTGTATGAAAGGGTCCATTCACTCAGAAGGTAAAAGGAAAATTAGACCGCACTTCTACGAAAGCCTCGATGTTGGCAAACTTAATGCCCCTATGATAAGATAGTAAGTTCCTGAACACATATAATTGTAGGATTGCCTAAGACCGGATATTGAATGACACGACACCTTTGTTATGTTGGTAGGCATGTATAATACTTCTGCATTTAACCGTATTTTTCGCACATTTAGTACTTCTGCAGACTGACAGTGCGACGACACTTCTCGGGCCAAGTCTGCAAGACTTCGTTTTGGTATAACCCAAGACCTCAAGCACGATATCGACTTCAGTACTTATTATGATGTGTCCTACCATTTCTTATTACTGGTCTAGGTAGTCAAACGCTTATATGATAAGATTCTCAATAACGAATAAAGTAATGTACATCGTCATCAATGCGCCTACGGGCAATCTCCGCATAAGATAAGCTCCGTAGGACCTACTCTGCACCGTGCAAGCATAAGCTCAGAGCCTACGAGCAATTCTCCTGCAGACAAGCATAAGCTCCCATAGCACCTACGTACCGCACAAGTATAAGCCTAACTCCTACGAGATCCGAATAAGTATAAGTCTCGCTGCAAGTACAAAGTATGTATAGTTTGTTATTCATGAAAAATTATGATATCCGGCTTATCAGAGCATCTCGCATCGCGAGTATGCTTATCAGAAATGAGTATTAGTGCATGTGTATACATATATGTCATATGTTTCCCACTAAGCGTTAAGCTTAGCACGGGTTTTAATCCGTGTAGGTAAAGAGGAGGACGTCCGCAATCTTCCACATACTGTTGAGCCAACAAACTAGTAGGAGTCCATCATAATAGTGCTTCATGCTTCCGATTATGTAAACGTGAACGCATGTACCAGATACGTATATGCAAATGGGACCTGTGGATTGCATTTATTGACCAAACACCACTACAAAGGGTAGTTTTATTTTTGTATCTTTATATACAATATTTTGATTCAGTTATAAGACTTAGGTCCACCGATGTCTGAAAAAGCAAGTAAAGAGTCCCAGTATAGTTTCGCGTCCCCCTTCATCCACTTAGGCGAGGGTTGGGGGTGTGACATTCTTTTTCAAGAGAGCCATGGATTTAGCAAGGTCATCTCTTTCTTCTTCCTCAACTTGTTATGATTCAACCTGAAATGCCACCGTTCTTTTCCTCTAATTCTTATCATCGTCAAGCTCCATTTCAAAGGTACAAAGTGAGCCAATCAATTCCTCAAGCTTCATGGTTTTAAGGTTCTTACTTCCAATGGCATTTTATAAGTGAACCTTCGCAAACGTTTTAGCACCTTCGTATTAGTTTTAGGATCTTTTCCTGCACAAACGTACTCATTTGAGATATTGCTTATTCTGGCATTATATTGTCTAATTGTCTCATCATAACATCAGTTCCTTCAAACTTGACTTGCAATATGTCCCAAGCTTCTTTGGCTGACTCAATGACTAAAATGCTTTTGAATTGTGTAAGACTTACCCTATTAAAGATGGAGTTAAGGTGTGACACCCCCAACTCGGCACCCGATGTCAAGCGAGGGTGTTATTTTTTTTTTCCTATTTACTTTAAACTTATAAACTTTAAGCTTATTCATTCATGTAATGTTAAACATTTAACTTGTAATATATTCTATAGCAGCATATTACAAAATATATACAAGCTCCATATATGGAAGTGTTCAACATTTACAATATTTACATTGCTTACAAAAGAAACAAAAATACATATACATTAGAGCAAATGGTCTTCCAAAGGTACCTAGTGATGTGTCGACTTTGACTACGATGCGGATCGGGTCTCATCCTCCTGCCTCCCTCGTACTCCACAACAAATGAAACACTGCAAGGTTTATAGCTTAGTGGGAATAAATACATATAGACGACCTCTAATCAAAGTCATCACACTTTAGACAACTTCATATAACTTTATATTTAATTAAAAAAAAAAAAAACTTATTCATGTTTTGAACATATCATTTATAGACATGCTTCTACATATATTATATCATATTTATTCGTCTTATCATGTTTCATTTCATATCATCTTTCATTAACGTTTTTGTTCTTGTACTTATCACTGTTTACGTATCATCACATAGCAATGATATGCTTCTCATAACATGTCATGCCATTTACATATTCTTATCATTTATCTTATGTTTCATGCCTGCAAATACCTTAGAAGTGGATACTTGTGAAAGAATTAGAGACAGGTTTCACGCGATTCCCTATCTCACCTGGACACGATCCAACCGGCCCGGACGCGAGACTATATACTGGGACTCTTCACCTGTTTTTTTTTTTTTTCAGACATTGGTGTGTCCAAGTCTTATGACAGAATCAAAATATCATATACAAAATAAAACTACCACCGTAGTGGTGTCCATCAAAATCTATACACAAATTCCGAGTCCCATTTACATATACAAAAATTGTACTTTTACATTTACAAATCAGAGCATGGAACTTACATGTAGTGAACCCCTACTAGTTTGTTGACCCGCATGTATGTAAAGTTTCGCATGTCTTCCTCAGACCTACACCTGACAGAACCCGTGCTAAGCTTTATGCTTAGCGGGGAAACATTTCTTATACGTAAAAATACATGATTTATACTCGAATCAAACAACATATAACAAAGAATAAATATCATAATCTTCAGGAATTCATATCACATATTTACATACATAATTATCCTTGTAACAAACTTATGCTTGTTCAGATATCTCGTATGCGGTACTGAACTTATACTTATAACAAACTTATACTTACTAAGATCTTACACTTATGGCAGACTTATTCTTATTTCGATCTCCCGTAGGACACATTCTTATATGAATTTCCTCGTATGCAGTACTGATCTTATACATATACTTATACGGAGGTACTTATCCACATACTCATACTTATCTCAAGCTTATACTTGTTTCGATCTCCCGTAGGAGTTACAGATCCTATGCTTATACAGAGGTACTTATACACGTACTGGTACTTATATCTATCTCAGATCTCCCGTAGGAGTTTACAGAACTTATGCTTATACAGAGGTACTTATACACGTACTGGTACTTATATCTATCTCAGATCTCCCGTGTGAGCCTACGTAACTTACGCTATACGTGAGGTACCCTTTAGGGTACCAAGGCTTATACTTATACCATAGGCTTATACTTACTACTGAGTTTACACTTCACTCTGAGCTACCCGTAAGTACTACAGATATCATGAACGTATACTGGTATTGAGGAACTTATTCTTATACTAAGTACTGTAAGTACTACTTGTTCAAATGTCCCAAAAAGACACATACTTGTGCTTATATCACTCTATGCTTAATTAAAAGTAAATTGCAGTACTCACTAACTCATAATTACACGAAAATTCGTGAGGTACTACCGAGTTTATCCTTATCCTGAGCTTATACTGAGATACCCGTAGGTACTACGTAGATTAATCGATAATATACAAGAGGTACTACAGAAATTAATCGATACGTATACCCGTAGGTACTACATAAATTAATCAAATACAGAGGTACCCGTAGGTACTACGTAACTTTATACTTATTCTTGTATTTCTGATCTTATACTTTGTATTACTTAACTTATTCGTATTTCTCGGATCTTATACGCGTAATATTTAACATACTTGTCTTTACATCTTATACTTGTGTTACAGAACTTATTCTTGAATTTCGGATCTTATACTTATTTTACCAATACGGAAGTACCCATAGGTACTACAGAACTTATACTTATATTACCGATACAGAAGTACTCGTAGGTACTACAGAGATTCATTATACTAGCACCCGTGCAGGTACCACCGGACTTATACTCTATTTTACGTAACTTATACTCTTTAATAATATCAAGGCAATTCTGTAGTACTACAGATTTTTACTCAGACAAGTACTGTGATACTACGAGCAGAGCACAGAGGTACCCGTAGGTACATCTGTAATCCTTACCATGTTCAATTCTTTACTCTTATTCTTTATCTCGCAGTCTTATCATATAACTGTCACCATCGACCAATCATAAGAAATGAAGAGTGAGTAAAGACAATAAGTAAATTCAAGGTACAATACAAGCATCGAGGTGCCGTAGAGCACAAAGCAGAGTGTCAAGAATCACCAGAGTGTCGTAGCACTTGTAACACCCCGAAATATACCCTAGTCAAGCGACATGTTTGTATTTGTGTTAGTAATTTGAAGCTGTGATTTAAATGCGAAACATGGAAATTGTATAATACTTAAGGACAAAATTGTAATTTGTAAAAAGGGGCCTAAAAGATATGAATTGATAAGATGAGAGGCCAAAGTGGAAATAACATAAGTTAATTTGCAAAAATAAGGAAAGTGGAGGACTAAAAAGCAAATAAAGAGACTTAACCCAAAAATGGGTTTTATTTGAAGGCCAAACATGGCCTTAACTTAAAAATTGGATTTAAGACCAAATTTGGTCTCAAATTGGGGGAGAGAACTGATGAGAGAAGAGAAGGGAGAGGAAGGAAGAAGAAGAAGATGGTTAAGTAGGAGGAGCTAAAAAGGTATGGATTCTATGATTTTTAGTATGGAATTGTATGAATCTGGATTTTGTATGAAATTATGTGTATTCGACTAGGTAAGGGGATGTCTATGGTTTGCAAACCTAGGTTTTGATAGGATTTCATCCCAACCCAGATTTCTTGAAATTAGGGGTGGTAAAACCCAAATGGAATCAAGAGTATAAAATCTCCTTGATGTTGGATTCATGGTTAAAATGGAAAGAAATTGAGTTAGGGTTTAGAATAAACCTAACAAATCTTGGTGTTTATTTGTGTATGGGTTAAGACCCATATTAGAGTTGTTCGGGGAGCATTCATGAAAGGTTTTAAAGAAACATATGTAATAAAGATGATTATAAGGTTCTAAACCACCATTTCAAGATGAATTTTGGGAGGGCTTGATGTGTATATGGAGTATTGAGATGATTCGGGGTATTAATATATGGAAAAGTGAAGAAAAGCCTCACATTCGCAAATTGAGCACTGCACTTCCAGACAGGCGCTCGAGCCGGGCACTCTGGGCATGCGTAATGTTCTCGTTTTTTCTATTCTAACCAGTGTTCGTATTTTGACCATAACTTGCTTATTTCTTATCCGATTTGAGTGATTCAAGTTTCTGGTTAAAATAGACTTCAAGGAGAACCAAACATCCAAAAATAGGCATCGTCAAATTCTGATTCTAAGTGGCCCAAAAATTCACTCAAAGTGGGCCATGTCTGCCACCTCCGGGTTCCGCTTTGAACATAGTGTATGATCGCTTGTTTCGACGTAGAATCAGTTTCTGTCTCGATTTGGGTGGATTCCGCTGGATCGAGAACCTTTACAACCTTAGCTTCAAATGAATACAAAGAACTAGGGTCATATGAAGTTAAGCCTTGAAAAGAAATCTAGACTGCTCCTAAGTAGATCCGTAAACCGACTAGTTTGGCATGAAAATGCCATAACTTTCGTTCGGATGATTCAATTGGAATGATTCCAATTTCTAAGAAAAGTAGACGCATCGAGGGATAAGAATAAATGAATGAGGTGTGAATACATCAGTATTCCTATATAAGTTGCTTCGTCCTTATTCGTGTGCCGAATTTTATTCCCAAGCGTAGGAATTACTTTGTCTAGTATCAGAATACCGGTGGGAATCACTGTGTCATCTCCACAGGGAGTGGTCTGAATTTGTTGATCAGTAAGAGCTATTCTCCACAAGAAGGTGTGATTTAGAAGAAAATTGTGAAGCTGTGTTGTTTGATTGGATGGTCTATTGGTTTGAATGTTTTAAAACAAAAAAGACAATCGGGCTGATTTGTGGTTCCACTCACTTCTGATCATGTAAGTCCCACCTCTTATTTTACAAACTCATCTAGGAACCATTGATAAATGGTCTATGATGGAGAATTTATCTTTAAATGCTCTTTGGGAAATAAGGATGATTGAATAATACTAAGCACTTGTTCCCAATTAATACGAACCCTTAGCTCAGATTAGAATCACACAACGTACCGAGGATATCTCGCTCACACGTTGTCAAGAATATGCCCAACTAAGGATTTACAAATGTTTGCACAAGTGATTAGCATCACACAATCCATCGGGTTCAAAAAGAGGAATCGAGGACTATACCTTGATCAGGTGAGTTTCCGTAGATTCCCCAGCAGAAGGGCTTAACTCCATGAAATTTATAAGAACAATTATAATTAAAGGAGTTTAATCATAAAAACAATACTTGAAGAAATCGAATGCAATTCTGTAAAAACCCGAGAATGAAAATATGAAATACTATGATCGAAGCTAAAGAATTGTTTCGCCGAAAGATTGGCAAATGTCAATCCAAAACTTCCAAAAGAGTAGAAATCTTCAATCTGGATCTACAAACTTCAACTCAAAAAATGGAGAGAAAACCCTTCTCCTATGAAAACCTAACCCTAGAAGTCAAAAACTCCTTTCTCCATCTATATCCACTGCCTTTTATACTCCTTTTCAATGTCATCACGTGTTCAAGGCTGATTGACAAGTATGCCCTCACAAGGATCACACTCGCTCTCCATTCCCTATTCTCATAGCATGTACTCTAAGATGACTTTTAATGGTGTACCTAGACACACTTTGCTACTCGTCGATTTCCGAATGTGTACTAAGACACTTCTTTTTGGGTGTACCAAAGACACCTTTGCCCACTGCCACTTTTTTTAGCAAGGTGTACCCCAGACACATGTAAATGGCGACTCACACTTGATCCTCTCGGGTGCTTTCTAGTATCATTGAGTTCCCAAGACTTCATCAATTGTTCGCCCACATCCTCAAAAGGTTTCATTGGCTTCCTATTACAAATCCTTGTACACTTATGTTTTAGACCTGAAAGACCTGCACAAGTCTAAAAACACACAAGAAATTGAAAGTACCTATCCTTGGCGCCGAACGCAAATCGTGATTCGACGCATAAATTCTACTATAATTATCGCCAAATGTGTATTCATCACACTTCAATTCCGCATCTTGCTAGTCCCCAAAGAAGATTTAGATCGTAACTACCCACTTCAGGTATGAATCTCAACAAGGCTTCTAAGATGCTTAAGCTTTGCAAGAATCTCAAAATAGAAATTATGGAATAAAAATACTTCACCCACTTTAGTACACCACAAGATGACTCATTTAAACCAACTACGCCTTACACAATGAACATTATAACAGTTAACACAAAATCAAGATCAAATAAGGACTATGGACTTGAAGAAACGTAAGGGCACTGCTATGCAACAAAGGAATCGCAAAGGATCAACATAAATGAAGCAACTATTTAGCATGGAACACATAACCACTATGGCTAGTGCTCAAGAACAAACATAATTGAATCAAAGAGGTCTTAACAAACAGGACCACCGTAGGCCGACTAAGAAAAGGTAAAAGATCAAAATGGAAGCATAACATGGCCGAGGTCTACTACCCGATTGCCAACACCAATCTCGGGGCTTCAGCTTCAAATATAGCTATGCAACAATATCCCCATCCTCCATGGTAAGAGAATGCGTCCGGCCACACAAGGATCTAATTCTTCTAAATCTCCGTAATATGGAGAAGCAGCATCCGCCTATTGCCGGCTCTCCCCGAAAATGTGACTCCCAAGCCTCGAGACGCGATCCAAATTTGCTTTGCTTCCCTGTATCGCACTTCAATCCACTTTATCTCGCCGCTCCATCCTCTTCATAACGGAGATGTGCTCAATGAGCCGGGCTATGGATGAAGTGATCCCGAGAGTAGCACCGAAGACCGAGACAACAGGAGGCTGAGGCCCCAAGAGGATGTGCGGCTCCTGGCCTCGCCCCCTGGCCTTATTTGTGATAGTCCCAACCTAGGCAAAGACCTTCTTCTCCCCGATCGCTCCCCATTCCCCGCGGCCTGCAATACTAGTCACCGAGGGAATGGAATATGCCCGCCTATGTACCAAAAAATCCTTCATCACACAACGCCATATGACCAACATAATCGGCGAGCTTCCTACGCGACTGCTACAAAACTGATTTGTGTCTCACTGGGATTTTTCATCGCTTCGTGCCCACTCGACGTGGAATGATCTTGTTCACCGCAGAATATTCTCGCTCGAGCTTCCGTGTACGAATTCTTTCTTCATAAATCCACTCATGGCACCGTGAGCTTATTACAGCCTCGCGGAACAACTCGGGCATCAAAGCCGCGATAGCCCGGTGGATAAGTGGTCTGGCCTCGCATCGTATGTATAATGTAAGGCAGCGCGCCATCGAATCAGAGTGACACGAAGTCGCTTACCCATCACTCAAGCCCTTAAATACGTGGTCTCAACCGATTTTCCTTCAAAGTTGGTATAGAACTCCCGAACCAGTAGGTAAGTGTCCTGCACCCTGCACACAAAATCCACATTATGCTCTCTAATAACTTCCCATGGGTGAGAATATGAAACGCCTGGGCCGAATTCTCCTCACAAAGAAAGCCTCATTTAAAATCGAACGAGTCCATTCTGCTCGACTGGTGTCCTCAAATAACATCGTCTAGTCTCGCCATCATCAAAGACTGCCGACATTTCCTCACTTTCCGAAGATTCTATTCGTCATTTCTTCCTTCTTCTAATCGGGTCGCAAGAACTGATTTCTTTTTTTTACTACCCGCTCCATAGAGGAGCCAGGGCCCTTTTTCCTTCCCGATGCCTCAGAACGCGCTATGAGATGGCAAGAATGGAAATAACTCGCCCCGTATGGCCTGCATATATATAAGAAAATCCCAGAACCCGCTTCAAATAAGACGGGGCCGAATTTTCAGACATCGTGACAACACTTTCTCCCCGCCTATACCGTAGTCGATACTCCAAACCACCGAGTACAAAACATCACCTAAATCCAACAAAACAAGTCCATATATAACAATGAGGGGCCCAAAATGCTAGCAAGGATTTTCAGAGGTGGCTTACCAAGTCAAGACGATGACCGTGAGAAACGTAATCCGCCGGACGGTTGAAAACCTCGCAAGCAATGAAGCTTGTGAAGGCTCTCAGGTGAGAGGACACAACCGGTTGGGGTGGCTTGCTTATGGAGAGGGAGAAGGGTTTGGAATGTCAAAGGCCACAAAATTGGTGTTTAAAAGCCTATTGCCCAAAATCTATCAAAAAAATTTGACATAATGTGTACGGCATACATTAGCTACTCGCTCAATTTTAATATTGTAATCGCAGACATTTATGGTGTACCGCACACTTTAGCACGCGGCTGGGAGTAGGTTGTACCTAAGAGACACATTTAGGGGTGTAAATTTGCACACTTGCTTCAATCGATTTTTTCATTTTGTATATATATATATATATATATATTTTTTTTTCCTCTCTCTTTTTTTTTTTGTGTATATATATTTTCTCTTTTTTTTTTTTTTTTGTGTATATATATATATATATATTTAATTTGGAATAAGCAGCCGATACAATTTGGCCTTTAAATCGCTCTTCCATCCCTAAGGTTTTCATTCAAGCGCCCACTTTTTCTTTGCAGAAACCCGTATTCCACAAACTGATCAGATTCGTAGAATCGTCATCAGAATTCCTTCTCGATATTTCCAAACTTCCCATGGGACCCATCACTGCCATCGATCAAAGGTTCCTGTGGTTCAAACTGACGGCAACTTTAAGCTCAAATGGGGCGTAGTGGGTGAGACATACGAATCCGTTGTGTTTGTATAGAAATAATGGCCTCTAATTATTTTCCAAGAAAGATGTTCAGAAGACCATGATGCATGAAGTTAACATGACATGCCAAATTGATGCACAATTAGGAGCAAAAACAGACAAGATCGAAGAAAGTATGACGTTAGGTCTATGGTTTGTGTGGACAATAAGGGCAGAATGCAAAAAGGGTACCAATCCACAGAAAAACAAAAAGATTTACGTGTATGCTCGTCAAAGTGTACATGCAATAAGATGGTGTGGAGTGTGATGAAATCATGCAGGATGTACAACGTAGGTCAAGCATTATACTCAGAAGAGCCATATTTCGAAAAATTCACCACTAATCGAACATATACCAGCGATAGTTACGTTTCAACCGCTTGACGCCTACCCCCACAACAGAAACAAGCATTGCCCTCAATGCATAGAAACTAAGGGAACCCCCACAACAGAAATGGAGGTAGTATAGAAACAAGGGCCCCAAGGATTATTATTATTATTATTATTATTTTATATTTTATATTTTAGTGAAAAGCAAATGAAGTAAAAACAAGAAAAAATAGAAACAAAACATGAAAATAAACAAAATCAAAAACTATATACAACAAGTGGAGACTAATTTACTGAGCGAGAGTCCTGCAGAGGGATCACCAAATCTTCACTACGCCTTGAGGATTGAAATGCTCGAGGAATGGCTTCGAGGCGCCGGCCATTCACTTTCAAGGATTTTTCCAAAGGTCCTGATTTTCTAATCACGCCTTCGTATGGATAAACTCGCCTTTAATGATGAAATTCAGCAACCCAACGAGACGAGCTCGCTCTTAAATAGATGCAAGCGGAGCCGCACAACGCGCATTCTTCGGTCGGGTTCGAAAGTTTCTAGCAATAGATTTGTCATGAAACAACCAGCCGCTCAGAATTGAGCTTTCATACAATCCTCTCCTCGCTCGTTCATTTACCGCAACAAGCGCCGGCTTACTCCGCCGTTAAATCGTAATTAAAAGTTCTAATAGCCCAAGAAGTCTGTTCCATTTCAACCGGCAAATGGCAAGCCTTCCATAAACGAGCCCGTAGGAGACATACCAAGAAATGCTTTAGTTGGCGCGCGTAAGCCCAAAGAGCACTCCAGAAGACCTGAACGACCAATCTTTGCGATTCAGGCAACCGCTTTTTTCCAAAATATGTTTGTATCTCCCTATTAGCTAGCTCACCGACCATCGGGTCCGGGTGGTATGTCAGGAACTTTACGGGTGACTCCATTTTTTTAAAGATTTTCAAAAGATCGATTACAAAAATGGAGTCCACCATCACTGATAATTGCACGAGGTACTCCAAATCGAGAAAAAATGTGTTCCTTGACAAATTTTAAAACAATTTTATGATCATTAGTTCTCGTCGGAATAGCCTCAACCCACTTAGATACATAATCAACAGATAACAGAATGTAAAGATACCCACAAGAAGGGGGAAAAGGCCCCATGAAGTCTATACCCCCAACAAAGAAAATTTCAATAATTAGAATCGAGTAAGAGGTACTCATGTTTCTTTTATGATTCCGCTTAATTGCTTGGCACCGAGTACAAGTTTTGCAAAATTAAACAACTCAATAAGGTAGGCCAAGAAAACCAAACAAGAAAATTTTATTCACTGCTTTTCTGTATAAAATGCCCTCCACAAGCTTCTCGTGAATGGCAAAAGTTAAGATTATAACTGCTCATCAATAGGTACACATCTTCTCATTATTCGATCCGATGCATTTAAATGATACTGATCATCAAAGTAATATTTCTTAATGTCTGCCAAGAATTTTTTTCATTCGAAATCCATCGGGCCGAATCGTAACTAGGCCTCACAATATCGCGATACCATGGGCAATGAACAAAGAGCAAAGAGTTGCCATCGCAAAACTATCGCCTATGTGGATGCTGGGGAGAATTGGATTCTCGAACTAATCGAGATAAATGATCGACTACATTCTCAACCCCTTTATCTTCGATGGTCAAGTTAAATTGCATAGTGCAAATCCACCTAGCATCCACGCTTGTATCCCGCGAGTAAGTACTTCGGTGGCAAAGATGATCCGAAAATGGTTACAGAGAGCCAACAATGTATGACCTAAATTTTCAGTGGCAAAGACAACAAATGAAACTCTTTTCGTGGTCGATAGTCAGCCCTCGGCGTAGTCTGTCTTGTCAAGCGTAATAAATCACGAAAGCCTTTTTGTCTTCCCTTTGTCCTAACACAGCCCCTATAGCATAATCACTAGCATCACACATGATCTCGAATGGAAGGTCCCAATTAGGAGAACGCATGATGGGAGGTGACACTAACATGTTTTTAAGTTTAGTAGTGCCAATGTCACAATCTTTGCGGACTATGTGAAAGGGACATCTTTTGTGCTGTGGTACATAAGGGACGCACATAAAGATCAAATCTTTATAAACCTTCAATAAAACCAAAGATGACCCAAGAATGACCTTATGTCTCTAACACTCTTTGGAGTGTGGTTGAATTAGCTCAACTTTGGCCTTATCAATCCCAATTCCATCTTTGATACTATATGGCCTAAGACAACCTCAGGTTACCATGAAATGACATTTTTCCCAATTCTAACACAAGATTTTTCTCTGACACCTTCCAAAACCTTACGTAAATTTCCAAACAGACGCATATGAGTCACTGAAAAACTGAGAAATCATCCATGAAAATTTCCAATATGATTTCTATCATGTCACTAAAGATTCTATCATGCAATCGCTGAAAAGTTCCGTGTGCATTGCATAATCCAAAGGGCATTTTTCTAAAGGCAAAGGTAAATTAAAAGGACACGTGATCGTAGTTTTTCTGATCTCTCAAAGTTATCCTCAATTTGATTGTACCCGAGTACCCGTCAAGAAAACAATAAAATTCATGCCCTGCAACTCTCTCTAACATTTGATCAACAAATGGAAGAGGAAAATGGTCTTTCCTAGTACCCGCATTAAGTTTCCTATAATCTATGCACACTCTCCAACCTGAAGTGACACGAGTGGGAATGAGCTCGTTATTTTCATTGGCAACTACCGTGACTCCAGACTTCTTAGGAACTACCTGCTGGACAATCGACTGACATCTCGGCACAGTGGGAATAACCCCTACATCCAAGAGTTTTAAAACTTCCTTTACCACTTCTTTCACATCAATCCAATCGTTCCCCGCGGTCGTTCGTGGCTGCTCGGCATCCCCAAGTGAATTTGACAGCATCATGGGACTAATTCCCCATTATCCAGAATTGACCAAACTCTAGAGCAAATTTCCGGTTTTCAATATCTCCAAAAGTTGATTTTCTTGATTCAATTTCTAGGAGTGAAGATATGATTGACGGAAAAGTTTCCTCTTCTCCTAAGAAGGCATATTCAGGTGTGATGGTATGGTTTTAGCTCGAGCTTAGGTGGCCTCACTCAAAAGGGCAAAGGCCTTGTCCTCATTTAAAGGGCAATGGTTCAAATTTAGTGTCCACCCATCAATTTCTAACACTGCTATGCCTGTAATTGCGAGTGTAGAAACTCGACCCGCTGTGGTCACTTCTCATCCCAACTCATCGACCAAACATGACTTAAGTGGATCATCATGTGAGAGAGTATCCAAGTATTTTTGTACCATAGAATCAACCATACTGACTTCACACATATCCTCTTCATCCCCCATTCCCTTGATAACATTGAAAATATTCAGATTAACAGTCATATTACCAAACAATAGTGTCATCAGGCCTCCTCTACAATGTATAATGGCATTAGCAGTTGCCAAGAATGGTCTACCAAGAATTACCGAACCGAGTTCCTCGTTCACCACCGGCTGAGGTCATATCAATGTAAAATCCACTGTGGAAGTAAAATTTGTCCACTTGTACCAATACATCCACTATCCCCTAGAATTTTTACACTACTTGGCCAATTTAATCGAGGGTGATATTAGTCGACTCTAATTCTCCTAACCTCAGTCCACATATACCGAATACTAGAATAAATTAACACTTGCCCCTAAGTCCACTAAAGCGTGTCCCAACTTTGAATTCCTTAATACTATAGAAATAGTGGCTTCCGGTCTTCAGATTGGAGGCAAGTTGTTTCGAATTAGGAAGCAGATTGTCACATGAAGGCCTCCTGTCGACTCTAATTTCCTTTTACCGTGCACAAATCCTTTAGAAATTTATCATATGATGGAATTGCTTAATGGCATCTAAATAAAGAATGTCTGGCCACTTGCTTGAACAACTCATAAACCTCAGCATGGTTATTCACTTTCTTTGGTGCTCTGCCTCATGAGTGATATGGAGCGAGGGATTTGTGTAGCCTTGTTTTCCTCCTCCGTTCACCACATCAACAACATTTGTCCTAGGACATGAGGCTCAGCCTAATACCTCATCCTCAATTCCATTCACTTTGAGATTCTTGTAATGGTTCTTGGTTAAAATGGTTTTGTCGACTACCCATAAATCTCAAGAGTAGTGATGTACTTTACAATGTTCTGGGAGCACTTCACTAAACCTAAACTTCCCACACCGTTTTGACCTTGTGATTTCTTTTGATGGGGTTGAGATGGAAGCCTTTCTTGTTGAAGGTTACCATAGGACGAGGTTAACTTGTTATTCGGGATCTCATCATTCGGAGCGCTGAATTCCGTGTTTAGGATTGTCAGGGTTTGCACAAATCGTAACAAATATCCTCCAAACTTCTTAAGGTGGAGGTTGATATGGTCGGGTGATGGAGTTCCTTGATTTGGTGGTCGGAAACCTTGATTAGGTTCGCCAGAAACTCTCGGGGGCCTTGATTTGAAAATGGTGAATGGAATTGTAAAGCCATGGTTTCGTAATGAGGACTCCTGTCGTTTCCTGCAAGATCTGGCCCTCCTTCATTTCTCCAACCAAAATTAAGTTTACCCCATCCAGATCATATGTTTCAGAGTATGAGAATTGAAAGGTTTTGGTAATTAAGGGCATTGGTTTGATCTATTTGAATCGCAGACCTTTACCCGAGGAAGGTTTCACCTGATGGTTGAATGCGTAGGGATCATCAGATATAATGCACACCCTCCACTGGGTCCAAATGGTACCTCATGCATGGCGCACACTCTCATGTACCTTTTTCATCTCTATGGCCTCCAATTTTCTTGTTAAATTGGCAATTTTTGCTTGCAACTCATCGTTTTCTCTTAAGTGATGGATTCCGCCTACCGACGCGCTTATGCACTTTAGCAGTTGTCTATGGAGGTGTTACTTCCCAAGTTCGAGCATCGCATAGTGTCAGTGCTGATTGCTTCAGACTCTTTTCATAGAATTCGCCGCACACATCATCCGGATGTACCGCTTATTATTCAAGGATAATCCTTGATGAAAGTACGCATATTCGGTCTCCACATCCAATCCATGGCGTAGGATAGCATGGAGAAGGTCCTTGTATCTTCCCATACCGCAGCAAAAGGTCTCACCGCTTCTTAAAATTAAGAATCAAGCCAAGCATGAGAGCATTGGTAATGCAAGTGTGAGTGAAAAATTTGTTAAGGAATTAATTCCGCATGTTTTCCCACATGTAAAGATCAATTGTGCAAGGAATGAAACCAGATTTTGGCCTTCTCTCAAAGCAAAAGGAAATAAAAACCAAACAGCTATGTGCAGAGGTGGAACTGGAGAGGAATGCACCGCAGACATCCTCAAAGTCCTCATGAATGAGTATGGTTCCTTTTATCCAACCCTTGGTACACGGTAGAAGATCTGATCATTTCCGACTTCATCGAAATTGATCGCCTTCTCTTCGTGAAGGCGAATACAAGAATTGGTCAAGGGTTCTTTTCGAGGTTGTAGAATTTCGGCGTCTTTCTAATGCTAAAGCAAAGGATGTGTACTCATATTGATTCTCAATAAGGTTACCATTTCCACCTCCTAGCACTGGGTTTACTGGTAGTGTAGCATCACCTCCATGTTGTGGAGGTTCATGGAGTCCTCAGGTTACTCAGAATCCCTTGAGTATGTTCATTAAATACTTGTCACGATTCCCAGAAGATCCATTCGAGGTGGAAATGTTATCTTGAAACACTGACTTATTATGGATTGCCTGTAGTTTCAGAGATGCACTCGACTAGTCGGCGTTACTCGCGAGCCCTCCAAACCGACATGCACTCAGTCCACTCAGATAAGGAAACACCCACTGAGCTTTTTCAGAAAAACAAATTAAAAAAAAAAGAAATGGAGAACGTACCGGATTCGCAATGCACGGTAAATCAATTCTGGAATTTCCTCTTCGCATCAATCGGATTGGTCGCCACTCCCCAAGAATAGCCGCTAAAATGTGCTTCTCGTCCTTATTCGTGTGTCGAATTTATTCTCAGCCGAGGGAATTCATAAAATGTCTAGCATTGTAATACCGTGGGAATCCATAGGTCATCTCCGCAGGGAGTGGTCTAAATTTGTTGATTAGTAAGAGCTTATTCTCTGGCAAAAGGTGTGATTTTAGAAGAGTAATCGTGAAGTCAGGTTGTTTGATTGAATGGTTCATCGGGTTTGAATGTTTTAAAACAAAAGACAATTGCTGGGATTTTTGGGTTCCACTCACTTCCGATCATGTAAGTCCCAATTTTATTTTACAAATCAATTATGAACCATTGATAAATGGTCTTGATGGAGAATTTATCTTTAAATGCTCTTGGAAAATAAGGATGATTGAATAATACTAAGCACTTGTTCCCACTAATAACCCCACGCATTTGTAATCACACAACGTACCGAGGATATCTCGCTCACACGCTGTCAAGAATATGCCCAACTAAGGATTTACAAAATGTTTGCACAAGTGATTAGCATCACACAATCCATTGAAGTTCAAAAGAGGAATTGAGGGACTATACCTTGATCAGGGTGAGTTTCCCCCGTAGATTCCCAGCAGTAAGGGTTTAGAACTCCATGAAATTTATAAGAACAACTATAATTAAAGGGAGTTTAACCAAAACAATACTTAAAGAAATCGTAATGCACTTGTAAACTGAGAATTGAAAATATGAAATACTATGATTGGAAAGCTTAAAGAATTGTTTCAATAAAGATTACAAATGCTTGAATCCAAAAACTTCCAAAAGAGTAGAAATCTTCAACTGATCTACAAACTTCAACTCAAAAAATGGAGAGAAAACCCTTCTCCTATGAAAACCTAACCCTAGAAGTCAAAAACTCCTTTCTCCATCTATATCCACTGCCTTTTATACTCCTTTTCAATGTCATCACGTGTAACACCCCGGTCCCGAGTTAGGTGTACAGTACATGGAACTGTAGGGGCGTATACGAACACCAAGTGTCACATTGTAATATTTTGGAGATGCAATGATAATTTAGTAAACCCGGAATGTTGTAATAGAATAAGGGTACAATTGTCATTTAGCAAAAAGGGATAGGAAAATCAAAATCAAAGTAGATGTAAATATAGTAGAATTCTTAAAGCTGATTCAATATTTAAAGAGATGAGGGCAAATTTGCAATTAGCTAAAAGTTGAAAATATGAAATGGGAAGACAAAAGCCAAAATTCATTTGGTCTCAAAGTTTGCCATAGCAAACCCGTAGGAGAGAAAAGAGCAAGGAGAGGAGGAGGAGGAAGAAGAGGAAGAAGAAGGAGAAGGAGAAGAAGAACAAAGGTATGTTTTTTTTTTATGGAATCAAGTGTCTTTTGGATGTCTAGAGTTACTGTGTGATCTGGTGGTTTTTCTATGGAGATTGGGTTGTTCCAAACCTAGGGTTTTGGTTGAGAGATCACACAAAACCTTGATTTGTTGAGGTTTTGTGGATAAAACCCCAATTGGGAGAAAATAACCATGGAATCATCAAATTATGTGGTTTTATAAAGAATTGGTGGACCTTAGGTAGGGTTCTTGGATTTTCACCTAGGGTTTTGTGGTATGAAGTTCCAAATCACCAATTCAAGTGTTGTGAAGTTGGTTTGATGAATTTTATGTTGGTTTTGATGAATTGTTGTAAAAGGAGAATGTTGCTTTTTAAAGGAAATTTGCCAAAATTTGGTAAAACCCTGTTTTTGTTTTGGTTATAGATTGCTATAATCATCCAAATGAATTGATTCCAATTGGTAAAGAACCATAAGAGATAGGCTACAAATGGTTAGAAGGAACTAAGAGCAAATTGTAGCTCTAAGGCTCCTAAATACGGACTGAAAGGTGAGCCGTAGCCTACTGATTTTGCCTGTTTTGGGTATGGTTGTAGCAGTTTAATATAAGTGGAGTTTCACTCATCCAAATTGAGTGATTCAAAATTATGGATAAAATAGACTTCTAGGGGAATAATTTAGATGAAGGAAGTGCAGGCAAATTGGGAACCCAAAGTGCCTAGAAAATTTTCTAAGTGGAGCTATGTGCAGATTCTGTTATGCCAATTTGAGTAATCTAGATATAAAATACATAACTTGAGTTTTGGTGATCCAAATTGGGTGATTCCAATTGAGAAGAAACCTTAGAACCATAGCTTCAAATGAGTGAAGAAACCTACTTATGGAGTTAAGATCCCAGAAATCAAGGATACCAGTAGTGATTCAGTGAGTTTGCAATCAAAAACATGCTGTAACTTGTGTTATGTGGTTGAGGGCCTTAGAGAAGGAATTTTACATTGAAATTTTAAAGAGATGTCATTGGATATATAAAGGAATGATCTGGAGAGTTTCATAATTTTTGAAGACCTTTTGAATAATTTTTGGGTAATAAAGTCCATAGAGTATTGTGGGAAAAAGGTTACCAAAATGAGTGGTTTTTTTTGTTATGAGCTTTTTAGTGCTCAAGGGTAAATTGTTAATTTGACTTTATATGAATGTTGTGTGACCTTAAAGTGACTTATGCAAGGGCAGACGCGTTTCTATACGCTTATACGTAGTGCGATTAATACGTTGTCGTATTAGTTTGAGTATGTAGGCTAAAGCAAAGGAGGCAAAGTGAGCGATTTGTGTCGTTTCGGGAAACAAAGAGGTGAGTGTTCTAAACTCATTTTCCAAATACTAGTATATTATTATTATAAACTGTTTTATACTGGTATTTCATGGTTTTGATTGCAAACCATTTTCAAGAAGCAAGCAATGAATTAGAAAGCAAGAAATGAATTAGAAAGCAAGCAAATGGTTTTGAGTTAAACCATTTTTGAAAAGCAAGCATTGGTTTTAAATTGTAAAACCATTTTTCAAGCAAGCAAGCAAGCAAAGAATATTTGCGAAAAACAGGCCTTCCCTAGTTCTAAGCAAGCAAACCGGTCAGAGGTATTCCGTACGTGCACGGTGGTGTTAGGATCTCATACATGCATTGTAGTTTTGCCTGGTAGGCAAACTTAGGTCATACATCATGCATTTAAAGGAGATCGTGACACGGCCAGGAGTATAAGGTTATGAGCTCTAACTAAATTATGAAGCGATGGCGACTCAGTCAATTCCACCATATTTAATCTCGGGGTGGTGTGATGCGACACGATCCTTCCACCGCACTACCGATGCCCAAGCTCCCGCGGTTCACTGTGGCACAAAGAAGTTGGGACAGCCTCCAATGGTTGATGTTTTATGCTTATTTATATACGCTAAAAATCAACCATCGCGCACCCGGGCCGCCCGTGCCCGCGGAGTTTTAAAGGCAAATCCGCTGAGCCAAGCTCCCGCTAGATTTAAAACGAACGGCCGAGCCAAGCTCCCGGTGATTTTAAAGAAACCCGCTGAGCCCGTGCCCGCTTTATTTTTCGGCACGCCATTGCTCAAAAGTTCTGGTTTATGAAAAGCTTTGTCTTTAAAGCAAAGGTTTATGAAAAGTTTGAGAAACTCTTTAAAGCAAGATATTTAAGAAAAGTTTTGAAACTTTTTAAAGCAAGATAAAGCAAGCAAGCAAGAGATTTTAGAAAGGTTCTATAAACTTTCATGAAGTGCTGCAATAAAAGTTTTAGAAACTTTTAAAGTAAAGCAAAGCAAAGAAAGAAATATTTCCGAAAATATCATGTAGCCAAGTCTTACGCTTAGATGTTTTTAAAAAAGCAAAACATTTTCTAAAAGACACTCAATTAGCTCGTTTAGCCTATTATTTCTTCGTTTTTTAAAACTATTTTCCGTGCAGTACGCCGTACGCCGAGCATAAGTAATTCTCCTGACTTTTGTATCAGTGTTGTAATTAATAATCTTGTAAGAAAATACTTTGAATTTGTATAATGGAGCATATGTATGTACATAGTATAGTTTTGTGAAAAATGTGGAGTCAGGCTCTTTGAAAGAATGTTGTTGGTTGCCATATTTGGAAATGTGTAAAAATCGTGTATAGCTGTGTCTTTGGAACATGTCCTATATGCAACCTGTTATGTCACAAAATTTTATAAAATCATAAGTTTAGAAAAGAAAAAAATTATGAAGAAGATTGAAGCAAGCAACACGCTTCGCTTCAGGATTTTCTAGTCGCAGCTGCAACGGGTCGGGGATTTCAGGAGGCCTCCCACCCGCCGATAGTAGGTGGGGGTGTGACATCACGTGTTCAAGGTCAATGACAAGTATGCCCCCGCGTTAGATCACACCGCCTCCATTCCCGCACTTCTCATACATGTGTACCTACACTTTCACATCACGATTTCTCGACAGTGTACTCTAAGATACTTTTGGGTGTACCGTACACTTTGCCCATCGCCACTTTTATAGAAGGTGTACCAAGACACATAAATGGTGCAATGTACACTTTGATCCTCCGGTGTTTTCTAGCATCACCGGAGTTCCCGAGACTTCATCAATTGTTCGCCACATCCTCGCTAAGCCTATATTGGCTTCCATAACTTCGTGACACTTATGTTTTAGACCCGCAAGACTCCGCATAAGTCTAAACACACAAGAAATTGAAAGTACCTATCCTTATGCCAAATGTGGGTAAATTGTGATTTGGATGTGCTAAATTCTACTATAATTATATCTCAAATGTGTATTCATCATAAGTATATGAAATATGAAAATGAACTGAAACATGAACATAAACATGAAAAGCAATATGTCATGAACAAAGAATGTGATTAAGATACATTATGAGTTCTGAAAGACATATGATCATATGACTACCTAGGACCAAAGAATGAATGAGTGGATGTTCTGATTAGTGCTACAAGACTTCGATTAGTACTTGAATATCTCAAGAAGTTAAGGCACTCATGTCCCGATTAGTGCTACGACACTCGGTTTAGTACTTCCTGTGACTGCTAAGGGTGCGCACCCCGTCCGACAAGTATACGACACTCGATTAGCAATTTCGCAGATTATGTTGCTGCTAAGGCACTCCGTCTCCACTAGTGCTACGACACTCGATTAGTACTTCAGATTCCCGATTAGTGCTACTAAGACTCCCGCTCGCACTTCGCAGATTTCCCGCCAGGCTATGGCACTTCAAGATCAGATAGTATCTTGATATTTATTATGCTACGTCCTACTCATTTCTTATGATTAGTCCGTACTAAACAAGCTATATGATAAGACTCCTCGAATAAAGAATAAGAATAAGCCCTGCACCCACTGGAGGCCGAATGAACATAAGTCTCGCAGGCAAGCTCTCGCGATAAGAATAAGCTCAGAACTCGCACTGAGTCCCGAATGAACATAAGTCCGTAATAAGTATAAAGTTCTCAGAAGACGACCGTACTCCCAGACAAGAAAATAAGAGAAAGTTCCCGTTAGCACCACCTGCACTCTCAGACGTTAAAATTAGTATAAGTTCCAGAATGTAGTATAAGTTCAAAGAAGACTTCCACGTACTCCGTATAATGAATCTCTACACTCCACGAGTACCGCATCAGAATTGAGTACAAGTCTCTCAGTACTACTTGCACCCCCGTGCATCGTAAAATAAGCATAAGTCTGCACACAAGTATAAGTCCAGTGGTACCTACGGGTACTTCCGTATAAGGAATATGTGTAGTACCTACGGGTACTTTTGTACCAGAATAAGCTCCGCATAAGATCCGTAATACTAGTATAAGATCCGAAATACAAGAATAAGATCCGAAGTACAAGAATATGCTCCGTAATACAAGTATAAGATCTGAAATACGAAAATAAGCTCCGTAACCCAAGTATAAGATCCGTAATACCGCAGATAAACTGCAAGACAAGGATGCGTCAGAGTACAAGTACAAGATACAGCATTCTGTATAACTATAGTTCTCAGAGTACCTATGGGTACTTCGCATTCGTTAATTTATGTAGTACCTACAGTACTTCAGATTCGACACTTCGTAGTACCTATGGGTACTTCAGATCCGACAACTGTAGAGTACTACTGCATTCCCATGCAAGCTCCAGATATGATAAGCTCAAGAAGCACTCTTACGTACCCTAGCATAACTATAAGCCAGAGAGTACCTACAGGTACTTCTAATTAAAAATAAGTTTGATATAAGCATAGTATGTGTCCTTTGGGACATTTGAACAAGTAGTACTTACAAGTACTTCCGTATAAGAATAAGTTCCGCAATACCAGTATACGTTCTGTAATCTCTGTGATACCTACAGGTACCTCCGAACAAGTGTAAACTCCGTAGTATAAGTATAAGCCCTAAGTATCAGCCTTGTAGTACCTAAGGGTACCTCTGTTTAAGCATAAGTTCTGTAAACTCCTACGGGAGATTTGAGATAGATATAAGTACCAGTACATGTATAAGTACCTTTGTATAAGTATAAGTTCAGACTCCTACTGAGACTAACAAGTATAAGATTGAGATAAATAGGAGTATGTGGATAAGTACCTTCGTCTAAGTATATGTATAAGTTCATTATCGTATACGAGGAAAATGAATAAGAATGTGTCCTTCGAGATATAGAACTACAAGATGAACTCCATTTATCTTTGCATAAGTATATGTTCCGACGATAATAAAGCCATGGAACATAAACCATGCAATTAATGTATGAATTCAAATTCTCCATCAATATATACGGGTATCTCTGTATAGACTTTATATTCCTATGGGAGATGTAAGAATTCTGTTAAAAGTCACAAGGTACAAGTAGATAGAATTATGTCAATGACATGAATAGGAAAACGACCTGAAAACCCGAGAAAGTCATGATACATGTAAAAGAGACGAATTAGATGTGTCTCTTCACATTGTATATGTCTAAGTTTGCTCAATATGATCCGACCTGCTATACATTCGATTATATGAATTCGCGAAGATTGTGATATCCGCTTCTCGTTTATATGTTTATCATGTGTATTAAGATAAGTTATAAGATATGTTTCCCACTGGGCATGCTTAGCACGTTTTTAATCCGTGTAGGTACAGGAGAAGACGTCTAAAACATCTCATATAGCGCCAACACACTTGTAAGGGTTCACTACATATAGGTTCTGTACTCTGATTTGTAAATGTAAAAGTATAGTTTTGTAATTGTAAATGGGACACTAAGAATATGTATGATTTTGACGGGACACCCACTCCTGGTAGTTCTTTGATATGTTTAAGACCTTTGATTCGTTATAAGATGTGCAAGCCATACCCACAGTACAAGTTCGCTTTTGAAAAAAAATCAGGTAAAGAGTCCAAGTATATATTTCGCACCGAACTTCGCCTCTGATCCGCCATTCGGCCTGACCGAATCTGGTGACAAAGACTAATCGAGTACCAAGTACTAAGCAGGAGTGTCGAGCATTCAATCAGAGTACCGGCATCGAGCAGAGTGTCGTAGCACTAATCAAGACGTCCACTCATTCATTTTTTTCGGTCCTAGGTAGTCATATGATCATATGTCTTTCAGAACTCATAATGTATCTTAATCACATTCTGTGTTCATGACATATTGCTTTTCATGTTCATGTTCATGTTTCAGTTCGTTTTCATATTTCATATCATATTCATGTTTCATGATCACATCTATACATATTGCATTTCCTATATTTTTCTTGTTTCATGCCTATTCCATATGACATTTCATAGACTTATACAGGAATACTTATACATGTACTTGTCCTTATCATAGACATATACTTATACAATGTGATGCCTATGTATTCACACATCATTCATGTATTCTTGTTCCTCTATGAATCAACTTTACTCAGAAATTGGAATCATTCTAATTGAATCATCCAAACTAAAGTTATGGCATTTTCATGCCAAACTAGTCATTTTGCCCATTTTACACTAGGGACAGTGTAAAATACCCATTTTTTTCAGGAGTCTTAACTTCATATTTGACACTGGTTCTTGATACTCTTTTAAAGCTAAGGTGCTAAGGGTTCCTCCAACCGAATCACCCAATCGGAAAGTAATCAAACTCAAGTTATGTTCGAAACAACCGACTACACTATGTTCAAAACTGAACTGTAAATCGGGCTTGAACATAAATTTCACTTTGAGTGAATTTTCGGGCCACATGTAGTCGAATTCGAGGGTACCTATTTCGTGATGTTTGGTTCTCCTTGTGTCTGGGCTTAACAAAAACTTGAATCACTTAATCGATAAGAAATGACCAAGTTATGTACCAAAAATAATTAACGCGCTATCAAATAGAAAATGTGAGCACCTACTACATTCCAGACACCGACCGCACCTACGTGTCTCTGGCTCGAGGGATGTACAAGATGTTTATCGCACTTACGCTTGCTAATGCGATCAACCCGCACGGCATACCTAAGGTAAAATTCTATTGTGTCTCCCGAAATTTGCCCATAAATGGTACTTCACCACATGCACTTTCTCCATAATTCTCTTCTATTCCACTCTTCATCAAAAATCAACATGAAATCCCTCCAAACAACTCCACAAATACTTTTAATTAGCCAAAGAATCCAAGGATTCATACCAAAGTTCACTAAACTCTACAAACCTTGGAATTGTGAAGGATTCCATATTTAATTATGATCAACTAGGGATTTTCAACCAAACTCCCCTTAATTCTGTAGTTATGATACCTAACAAACTTCAGAAAAGGGGAACCAAATTAATCTCCAAAGAAAACTCCCAGCAATCCATACCCAAGTAGTTTGTGTACAAATATCATACTCAAAATCCATGCAGTCATGTATCCATACTCTTGTTGGGTTTTCTTCTCTCTTCTTCTTCTTAACTTCCCTCTTCTTCTCTTTGCTCCATACGTAGCTTCCTAACTTGGAGACCAAAATGAGATATTTTTAGTCTCCTTCCCTTTTATACTTATCCTTTCTAATTATTGCATATTGATCTTCAGTCTCCTTTATTTTGCACCAACTTATGATATATTCTAGTTTAGCTCATTACTCTTATTTTATGATCTCATATGTCCTTGTTACTTACAAATTTAACTTGGGGTCTTGTATTGTGGTTTCTCAATTTCCATGTTTCGTATTTAATTTACTTAAAAAATTAATTTTTGCTCATATTAAAATACCCCTAACAAGTCCCAAACCACAGGTATATTTTGGTGTTACGCATGTGAATCGAAGGTACTATCACCGCACGCATAGTGATCTCTATCTGTATGACCCAAACGAGGCTGCTATAATGATCCAAACGGGATCTATGTTGTAACACCCCGAAATATACCCTAGTCGTTTTTAACATGTTTAGGGTATTTTGTAGGTATAATTTGAAATTTTCGTTATTTAAATGCGAAACATGGAAATTGAGAAACCCAAAAATTTTACAAGACACAAGGACAAATTTGTAATTTGTCAAAAAGGGGGCACGAAAGTCATAAGTTAATAAGATTAGGGGCCAAAGTGGAATAATGGAAAGTTGTGGTGCAAATAATAAAGAGTGGGAGGACTAAAAGGCAAATAAAAGGAAAATTTAGCTATAAAATGGGGAAGACCAAGTTTGGTCCTACGTGAAGGCCAAAAGAAGAGAAGAAGAGGAATAGAAAGAAGAAGAAGAGAAGCAAAGGTATGGATTCTAGTATGATTTTGTATGGAAACTACTTGGGTTTGGATTGCTAGGGTTTTCTATAGATATTAGTTTTTTTCCATTTCTAGGGTTTTGTTAGGAATTCATCCTAACCCTAGATTTGCTGAGGTTAGTTGAAAACCTCAGTCTTTTGTAATAATGGATCCTTTGGCTATGGTTTTGTAAAGATTTGTGAACTTTGGTATGAATCCTTAGATCCTTTGTCTAGGGTTTGGTTTAAGAAATTCTAAACCACCATTATAAGTGTTTGTGGGTTTTGGAGGGATTCCATGTTGGTTTTTTATGTAGGATGGAATATAAGAGATATATGGAAGAAAAGTGAATGAAAAATGGTGAAATCTGCCAATTCTTGGTAGAATCGCGACTCAGTACCGGTACCAAATAGGGGTGGTACCACTTATGCAGAGGGTTAAATGGCACCCCATCCAAAGTGGTACGGCATTCACCTCACCGTGAACCAAAGTGGTACTCGGTACCACTCGCTTCCTAGCAGCCCCGATTTTGTATCTGCGGCATTGTTGCTCGACCGTGATACCGAGGTATAGGAACCCTAATAAATGAATAACGAGGATTCAAATAAGAATGTAACTAAGTGAAAAATGTACCATACCTCAGCTCCGCCTCGGCGAGTTTCGAAGTGGGTAAACTTAATGCTCCTATGATAAGATAGTAAGCTCCTAAATACATATAATTGTAGGAATGCCTAAGACCAGATATTCAATGACACGACACTTCCGCTACGCGGGCGCATGTTCCGACTAAGGCTTCCTGCAGATTCCCCGCTGGGCTACGACACTTGCTACGCCATGTGCATTGTCTCGACGACTAAGGCTTCAAGACCTTGCTGGGCTACGACACTTTTGTTACGTGGGCAGGCACATTCTAATCGGTGCTTCGACACTTCTGCTAGTGCTACAACACTTCTATTATGTGAGCAGCACGCCTGACGCGGTTTCAAGACTCCCCGCTTTATGCTACGACACCTCAAGATCAGACCATACCTTCTGGGTAATTTATCAGACAGGTCCTACTCCATTTTTATTACCGGTCTAGGTAAATCCAACAGCTTATAAGGATAAGAGTCCGAATAACGAATAAGTATGAAAGTAAAATGCACGCTCGTCTGAATACCACTGGTTCCCATATAAGAGCAAGTTCAGAGTACCCACTTCGCACCTCTCTATATAAGTATAAGTTCCGATGTACCGACTGTGGGACCTCCGCATGCGATAAGTCTGTTAAAAGTATAAGTATAAGCTTTGTAACTCCTACGAGATATATGAATAAGCATAAGTCTGTTATAAGTACAAGTATATGTATTAGTTTATTATATGAATTCATGAAAATTCTTATATCTGTTACTGTTATCTGCTTACTATAAATGTTTATATGCATAAGACATATGTTTCCCGCTAAGCATAAAGCTTAGCACTCCGTTTTCAATCAGGCATGTAAGAGGACGTCCGTGATCTTCCGCATACAAATTTGGCCAAAGACACTAAGAGGGTTCATCGCGTAGGGTTCCGCGCCTAATGTGTAAATGTAAATGTACGCTTTTTTTATATATGTAACGGGACTCGTGACTAGATGTATATGACACTGTAAACACCACTACGATAGTAGTTTTATTTTGTATTTTTGTATCTTTGGATATGTTATTTTGATTTAGTTATAAGACTCACCAATGTCCAAAAGGTAAAGAGTCCCAGCATAGCCTCGCTCCCCTTCGTCCGCTAGGCTGGGTCAGCATGACATATGTCATCGACCAAATCCGGGGCCTCAACATTCTGTGAACCTGTGATGTTGCAGCAACTATATCCCTATAGGCATGTCTATCTATCTAACTACCCGGTCATAAACAGGCAATCAATTTTATTATGTTTTCTTAACAATCTTTCAGGTATTAGAAAAAGATATCTCATATACATAAATAACTACTGATATCATGTATACTTATGAGATATTCATTATCAAATAATCTCTTATAAACATTTAACTGTACTTTGCACTTTTTCATATAACAAAATTATACGTGTATTCTCTTTAGCTTTCATATAACAATACATTCATATAACCTTTAAACAATTTTAGTTTCCATAACCAATTCTGCCTGAACAGTTATAGGCAGCTCCCAAGTCCATTTTCGACTACAATTTTAACCCTATAAACAGGATTGTTAGAGAAAGTGATCTTCTAACTCAATATACCCCTATGTCTTAAGTTTCTTATGGTTCAAAATCATGTCATCTGGACTTTTAATTTGAGAGATGTGGTCTAAACATTCCAAACTGCTCCTAGACAATTTCCAGGAATAGAATCTGGAATTGTGTCCTATATTTGAAAATTTTCTAGGAATGTTAAAAACATAATTTAACCATAATTTCTTCATGAAAGTTGTTCTCCCAGATGTCCAGTTTGTACTGAAATTTGAATCAACTCATTTGGATGAAAGATAACTCAAGCGCGATTTAACAACCGAATTATTCCAGTCAGGAGTGTTCGAGACAGATTCAAGGATGTAATTGTTCCCTTCGACTAATTTTCCAGTCCAATGAGGTTCAAATTTGGATACACTTATTTCAGGGGGATTTGTTTTCCTAGAAGTCTAGTTTAACTAGAAATTTGAATCACTTAATTTGGATGAGTGAAACTAAACTTATGGCCTAAATACCAAAATCAAGCTTCAAACCCAAATCAGATTTCTGCCAAAATTGACCCGAAACGTAGCCTCATTTCCTGAGTTTAATTTTCGGGCAATAATCGGGGTCCAAATTTGCATACACCTATTTTAGGAAGATTTGTTCTCCTAGAAGTTTAGTTTACCCAGAAATTTGAATTATTTAATTTGGATATGGTGGCCGGTTATGACAAAAAACTGTTTTAAAACAAAGGGACAAAGATTTCCTTAAAAACCCAACATTTTCTCTACAAATTTTTCCTCCATTGAGGACCATAACCAAACCAAACAACCATTCCAAACAAGGATTCTACACAAAAAGAGGTATTTCAAACCTCCAAACAAGTATCCATACAAAATCCTAACAATTTCCATACAAAATTCCATACACAAATTCATACCAAAATTCCTTACATATCCATACAAAAGTTCCAAACATTCCATACCATTGCTTTTCTTTTCTCCTTCCTTCTTCCTTTTTCTTCTTCCTCTTCTCCTTCTCTTCTCTTCTCCCACCGTATTTGCCCAATCCCAAAGGCCAAAAATGAGATATTTTGCATTAATAAGGCCATGTTTGGCCTCATACAAGTTTGTATTAATTTTTGGGTTTTTGCTATTGGGTCCTTTATTTTGCTATTATTTTCAAATCAATTTATTCATATTTCCACTTTAGCTTATAATCTTCTTATCATATGACCTTTGGGTCCTGGATTGGTAAATTACCAATTTACCTTTGACTCTTGAATTAATTCCGGATTTTGGCTTATTTTATTTTTAGCATTATTTTATTCCGTAAAAATATACATTTACTTATACCTCAAACATGTTATAAACTGCGAATTTGGGGTATTACAACTGGCTTCTTAAAAGAATTTGTCCTCAAATCTACACTGACCGAAGAGTTGCGGTATCACAAGCCATAGTTGCTTCTGGCTCCCAAGTAGCTTCTTCCCCGCCATGGTGTTGCCAGAGCACTTTCACTAACTGTACTTGCTTATTCCGCAACTGCTTCACCTCTCAAGCCAGAATAGCCTTTGGCTTCTCATCTTATGAAAAATCTGCATGTACTTATACTTCTTGCACTAGTAGTATGTGCAACTCATCATAACGGTATTTCCGAAGCATAGACACATGGAACAAATCATGCAACTTGGCTAACTCTGGAGGGAGTGCCAACCGATACGCCACTGGTCCGATTCTCTCCAAAACTTCATATGGGCCAATGAACCTCGAACTTAGCTTCCCTTTCTTCCCAAATCTAAGCACCTTCCTCCATGGAGATACCTTTAAGAACACTTTATCACCCACTCCATATTTAATGTCCTTCCTTTTCAAATCGGCATATGACTTTTGTCGATCATCGCATCCTTAACCTTCGCGAATAACTGAACTTTGCTTCAGATCTTTACTATGTCTGGACCAATCACTTTATGCTCATTCAATTCTGTCCAACACACAGGAGTTCCACATCTCCGGCCATACAAAGCCTCATATGGTGTCATGCCAATGCTTGATTGATAATTGTTGTTATAGGAAAATTCTATCAATGGAATATACCTATCCCAACTTCCAATGAATTCCATTACAAATCCCCGAAGCATATCTTCGAGCACTTGAATCAACCTCACCGCTCCATCCGGCTCTACGCAGCGGGAATGATGTGTACTGGAAATTGCCGAAGTTCTCAAGGCTAATCAATTCCTTCTAAAATCTCGATGTAAATCGCGACCCTATCCGACAATACAACCCGCACACCACGCACCGCACACCATCCACATATAACTCATTTAGTCGATCCATAGAATAGTCAATCCTCGATAGTATAAATGGGCCGACTGCGGAGCCTAACAACAATCACCCGTGATAGTCATGTTTTTGTCAGGTAAGGGGAAAACCCGACACAAAATCCATGGTAATGTTATCCCATTTCCATCGGTGAATCGGGAAGGATTCAAACAGACTGTTGAACTTAGTGTTCACTTTGACTTATCGACACATCAAAATATTTAGACATACTGTCACACTTTTCATTCCTTTCACTAGTACCGATGTTTCAAATCAGTACATCTTATTACCTCCAGACGCATGGTAAATACCCAGATATGAGCTTTAAACAACAACTTTTTCTTTAGCTCTTATCATCCGGGACGCATAGTCCTGTCTCCGAAATACAAAAATTCTTCTTTAATAAACCTGGGCCTTATCAAATTAATCTCGACCATCCGTACCTTTTATGCACTTCTTCATCATGTTTCGAAAGCATCTATAATCACTGCTTTAACACGTGATCGTGCTTTAATCGAGCCAATATAGCTCCATCATCCGCTAGTCTCCATTCACGTGTTTTAAGTGACATCGGCTGCCATCGTCTTCGCTTAAAGCATCTCATACTACATTAGCTTTTCCGGTGGTAATCTATTATACATCATAATCTTTTTTTTAACAGCTCTAACCACTTACTGCCTCAAATTTAATTCTTTCAAAGGAAAGGTGTACTTCAGACTCTCAGATCTCGTGTAAATTCTATATTTTTCCCCATATAAGTAGTGTCACCATATTTTCAAAGCAAACACTACCACGGCCAACTCTAGGTCATGAGTGGGATAATTTTGTTCATGTGGCTTCAACTGCTTGGATGCATAAGCCACTACTTTCCCATCTTGCATTAACACACATCCCAAACCAATGCCTAAAGCATCACTATATAAGGTGTACTCTTTCCCGAGGTAGTCGCTTCACCGGTGCTTCAACTCAAAGATTTATTTCAACCGTTCAAAACTATCTCGACATTTATTTGACCACTCTGACTTACCCTTTCGAGTACCTGGGTGAGCAAAGAAGCTATGACAGAGAATCCTCTACAAATCTTCTATAATATCCCGCTAGGCCCAAGAAACTTCTCACTTCGGTATCACTTCGGGGCGGTTTCCAATTCACCATAGCTTCAATCATAGCAGGGTCAACTCTTATACCCTCAATAGACCCAATATGGCCAGGAATGAAACTTCCTTTAGCCAAAAATCACATTTGCTAAGCTTAGCATACAACTTTTTCTCTCTCACAGTCTGTAGAACTATTTTCAAATGTTGCTCATGCTCCTGCTCATCTCTGGAATATACCAATATATCATCAATAAAGACCACAACAAACTGATTTAAATAGGGTCGAAATACCCTATTCATCATATCCATGAACCTGCAATAGCCAACCCAAACAGATTACCAAGAACTCATAATACGGCACTCAGCTCAATGTCAGTTTCAAGACATCAACATCTTTCACTTTAGCCGATAAGCATCTTCTAATCGTTGTGTCTATCTTTGAGAAGACACTCATTCTTTTAACCGATCAAAGAGATCTTCACTCCTCAAAGAATGGGTATTTGTTTTTCATTGTCACCTTATTGATTCACATAATCAATGCACATCCATGTGGTGCCATCTTTCTTTTCACGAACAAAACAGTGCACCTCGTGGAGAAACACTAGTCTAATAAACCCTATATCCAAGCTCTCAGAGTTGAATCTTTTAACTCTTCAACTACTGGAGCCATCCTCGTATAGTGCCCTAGAAGTGTGGAGCTGTTCCCTCAGAAAATCTCAATAAATAAATCCACTTCTCTTTCAAAGACTAGGTAACTCTTTGTAGAACACATCCTAAAATCTTTCACAAATAATATTTCCAATTCTATTTAACCTCTTTTAGAGTCAAGCACCAAAGCCAAAAAGGCATCACATCCTTTTCTCAAAGAATCATTCGCTTACATAGCTAAAATCATATCGATATTTGGATGCATCAAACACCATGTACTATCACCTCAGACTGATTAGAACATCTAAGCACTACTGTCTTTTTATCATAATCAATTATAGCACGGTGTTTAGTCAACCAATCCATTCCCAAAATCAAATCAAATTCACGAAATGGTAGAGCAATCAAATCAGCAAAAAATTCCCTATCATGAATAATTATAGGGCAATTCTTATACACATATTCACATTGACATCAGCTCTAAAGGACTGGTTACATGCATATCATATGATAGTCATCTCCATACCGCTATCTTATCGAACACATGCTCAATGCATACATATGAATGAGTAGATCTAGGGTCTATTAATGCATGCATTTCAATACCATAACGAGAAATTATACCAGCAATTACTTCTGGTGCATCCTAATTACCACGAGCCTTCATAGCATATGCTCGTGCTAGCGTTGAAGGCATAGGACGATCTATTGTCTCTGACACTGTGCATCCTCGTCCTCTATGCTGGCTCTGGCCCCCTTGACCTCTACCTCTATCTCAAGTCAACAGTGGTGTCGTGGACCTCCCTCTGTTGTTACTATGAGGATTCCTATTGTCCATTGACTCTGGGGACACTCACATAAAATGTCTCAAGGCTTCCACATCCGAAGCACCTCACAACAATCCGCAAACCCCAAATCTGGCCGATGGCAATGAAGGCACTCTGGAGTTTCTCCTGGTCCCGCTGAAGCACCTCTACCGATATTAGGTACTCACTGCGATTTCCTTTGTCTTCCTCAGGGCGTAACTATGGCTGACTCATTGGACTTTTATTCTTTACCCGAGGAGGAAGAAGCTCTAGAAAGCCTCTTCCGAAATCTTTTCACTACTTGCCTCTGGGATTTCTCCACTTTCATTGCCACTTGAACTAACTCGGGAGAGAAATTTACTTGTCGGAGTATTGTTACAGCACTGGGATATCTTATGGACTCATTTAGTCCATCCTCAAACTACCTACATCAATGTTCTGAGACTACTTAGCATACTTGCTAAGATGCATTAATTCTTTCTCATATTCTCGTAACACTCGAAAATACCCTAGAAGTTTTCTGACTTGTTTAGGGGTAATATTATGTTAAATAGGAATTTTCAGAAATAAAACGATAGACCCGGAATTTCAAGAATTAAGGACAATTTTGTAATCGTCCAAAAGGGGCTTAAAAGTCATAAATTGAAGAGACTATGGGCCAAAGAAGAAATAATAGGAATCACAGTAATTCCTAGAAGATTAGAGGCCAAAATACAAATGGCTACATTACTGGAGGGACCTTTTTGCAAATAAAGGAGACTTAATCCAAAAATGGGTTTTTGAGGGCCAAACAAGGCCTAATAAATTTTTTTGATTTAAAGACCAACAATTGGTCTCATTGGTGGGAGGAGAAAACCGTGAAAGAAGGAAAGAGAAGAGAAAGGGAGAGGAAGGAGAAGAAGAGCAAGCAAAGCCAAGCTCCAAAAAGGTATGGAACTACTAACTTTGTGTATGGATGCTTGATTTTGGTATGGAAATATGACCTTTATCATGGATTCTATGAGATTATGTATGACTTTCCATGCTTGTATGATTACTAGTCATCTCAAACTTGGGGTTTTGTTAGGCTCTCATCTTAACCCAAAATTATGGAAAGTAAGCTTGGTAAAACTTTGAATAGAACAAGAAAATATGAAATCCTCCCTTTCGAGGTTGATCTATAGTTCAATGGCAAGTAATCGAGTTAGGTTTAGAATAAACCCTAACTATTTTTGGCGCATGTTAGGTGGTTAGGTATGGATCATAACCACATGGAGTGGCTTGAGAGTAAGTCATGAAGGATTTTGAAATAAGATAAGTATTGAAAGAAGAATTGAGTAGAAAAGAGATCATAAGATGAATTCTGAAGTGGTCTTGAAAATGTTTAAGAAGCTTAGAGTTGATTGGGTAGAAAACATGGAAAAAAGGAGAAAAACACACATTTTAAGTATTTTAGTGACATGTACCGTACACCTTGAACATGTACCGGCACATCTTCTTGTGTTCTCGTCATTTTTGTTGAATATGTACCGGTACATGTTAGACATACCAGACACCCTGCTCGCTTCCCAGTTTCACCGCGTATTTCTTGGCCATAACTTGCCTGGGCTTTATCCCATTTTGAGTGATTCAAGTGGCGCTAAAATAGACTTCAAGGAGAACAAAAACTTAAAGAATAAGGTCACAAATTCTGGATCTTAAGTGGCCTAAAATTCACTCAAAGAGGGGCTATGTGTGTTAAATTCTGTTCCAGCTTTGAACATAGTGAGTAGTCCGGTTGTTTCTGACGTATCTCGAGTTTCTGCTTAATTGGGTGATTCCAGCTCGAATAGTAGAACCCTTAGCACCTTTTCTTTAAAAGAATACAATGACCTAGAGTCAAACATGAAGTTAGGATCCTGAAAATCTCTTAGTAATACGAACTGTTCTAGTGTAATCCCGTAAACCGACTAGTTTGGCATGAAAATGCTATAACTTTAGTCTGATGATCCGATTGATTGATTCCACTTCCTAAGTGTAAAGTAGATTCATAGAGGAATAAGAATATATGAATGAGGTGTGATTCCACATACATCATACTTCACAAGAATATGAAGTGCCATATGTAATAGGCATGAAACAAGGAAAATGTAGAAAATGAAAAATGTAAAGATGTGTTCATGAAACATGAAAATGATTATGGAAAATGAAAATGAAGATGAATTGAAACATGATTGTGAACATGTGAGGCAATATGTCATGAACACATAATGTGGTTAAGTGATATATGATTATTATCACATATAACCAGAATATGATAACAAATGAAACGAGTATACGTAAATGAGTATATGAAATGTGTACATAGATTGAGTATATCTTTGAAAAGATAATAATGAAAAGTGTGATATTGGAATTGAAATGTGATTATGATCGTTATGAATGTTAATTGCAAATATATATAAGCATATATATATTGGATTTGAATGATTGTTATTTGAAATGTTTGTCATACATAATGATATGGAACATAAAATGATTGATCTAAGTTATGAATTCAAGTTAATTGTAAAAAAATTATATATATATAAGTATACATATTGATTTGAATGATTGTTATTCGAAATGTTCACACATCGCATGCATGTGTGCATGTATTCGAACGATGTTTAAATTATCGTATAAAAGTAAATTATCGAAATGTATCATTGATCGACCGACATGACGGATTCACCAACCGAATTCGCTGCGAAGGTAACCGTATTTGTTCCACGCGAAATCACATTGCTAATGAATGACAAATGCGCGTGATTCCCAAGTGAATCGCCGTGAATGCCTAATTTCATAGCCATATGTGAGACGATAATAATTGAATGCGAAATCACATCGCACGAATGACAAAATCGTATGTGATTCCCCGCGAATCGCCGTGAATGCTCGACTTCGCACCTAAGGCGTGGTACCATAATAATCAATGTGAAATCACATTGCGTCAATGACAAATGCGGCAGGATTTCGCGAATCCGCCGTGGAATGTCGACTTATAGCCATGCAGATGATAATAATTGAACGCGAAAATCACATTGCTACCGAATGACAAATGTATGTGATTCCCCAAGTGAATCAGCCGTGAATACCACCTCTATGTACCCATATGTGAGACAAGACACTGAAAGTGTGAAATCACATTGCTACTGAATGACAAACAGGACAGGATTCCCCAAGTGAATCTATTGTGAATGTCGACTTCTATAGCTATATGTGAAATCACAAACTCATGTTTAAAAATGACATTAAAAATCAGATTACTTAAGTATCTTTACATTACACGACATAGTAAAAGGCATCATTTTGTAAATGCATTTTGTTGAATGTAAATGTTAAGGGTCTTTGAAATTATAAGTGCTTATGGGATTGCCCAAAGGAAGTGCTAATTAAAAAGTCTAAATGGAATAACATAAACAATGTTTTGGAAAGATAATTGAAAATGCTCTGAGTAAACCTGCTCCAGCCTTGATCCGCTAACCCAAGCCAAGTTTGGGATTCGGCCGCGACACTTTGAAAAGAAAAATTTAATAAGACGAAATAAATGTTTTGATTGAAACCGTCGGAGTAAACCGGGCTCCAGCTTGGATCCGCCAACCGGGTCAAGTAGGGGATTCGGGTCGCGACACTTTTGAAAATGAAAATTTATAAAACGAAAACTAAAAGGATTTAACTGGGCATCCCGCATCATGAAATGTAATTTCTAAAGGGAGTCGATTAATGGCCGGGCCATGATAATGATAAGAGTCTAATATGTATTGGTATTAGTTTGATTTGGACTCTATGAATTTAATATGACTTGATATGTTCGAATCGTCATTGTATAATGATATAAGTTTACTTTGAATATGATTCATCTATCATACATGTAGTAGATATGAGTTACAACTCCAGAAAAGATATGACAGGGAAAGTAATATGAACAAGATAATGATAAGGAACTAAAGGTCAAAATCTATGTGTATATTATGAGATGAAAGAAGTCACATAAGAATAGGTTTCGTTATATGCATAAGTAAAAGTAAATGTAAAAAGATAGCTTTATTTACGATTTTTCTTATCGTCGTTATCGTCTATATGTTCCCACTAAGCGTAAAGCTTAGCACGTGTTCAATCCGTGTAGGTACTGAAGAGGAGATAAAGACGACAGGACATTCCACACCAACAGTACGGGCCATTTCAGAGATAAGTGCTCACCAGCAGTGTTTTCTTCAATCTCTGATGTTTGTATTAGATATGTACATGTATAAGTATTTGTATAAGTAATTGGGACTTAGCATATGTGTAGAGATTTTAATGGATACCACTCCGGTGGTAGTTCATTAGTAAATGAAATGATTGTTGGTTATGAAAAATATTGTTTGTATAAAAAGAAACAGTAAAGAGTCTCAAGATATGGTTTCACACTCAAACTGCTCGGATTCGCCAATCTGGACGGACGGAATCGCGCGACATATTCCGCCACCGATAAGTTCCTTTCACAGATTCAGAATTGCTTCCACTCGATTTCCTTTGTACATATCGTAGACATATTCGTCCCGAACTCTTGACGAAAAACTCCCATGGTATGGGATCCTGGAAGCTTCTAATTCTCAACACCAGCTTCCACCAATCATAAGCACCGCCTTGCAATAGAGAAACTCGCACATGTGTCACTCTTGATCGGAGGGCATCTCACCTCCTCCACTATTCTTGAAGCTTTCCAACTAGAATTCGCCTTTATTAGACTCTTCCATGTTCGACCCATGGAATTCTCACCCATGTCTTCTACCATATCTATCGAGGCTTTCGAAGCCGCCAATCTCTCCAACACCCGAGCCATGTCCTGAGATATCCTCAGCAAGGCTTCATTTGGCTCGGTTAGGGCATGACTCTCACTTCTGACATATTCAGAAGGATCTGAAGCGGGCAACCCTTGATCTCCTGGGTTAACACTCTCAGTTGCTTCTTCAGCTAGATTTAGAGGACGATCCATCTATACAGAACGCAAGGACATTCACATCAGGTCAACACATTACTAACACACATGCTTTTCTATCATATACTCTATTCCAGAGCCACCTAACCTTGGCTCTAATACCACTAAACTGTGACGCCCCCAACTCGGCACCCGGTGTCAAGCGAGGGTGTCATTTTTTTTCCTGTTTACTATAAACTTATAAACTTTAAGCTTGTTCATTCATAATATTAAACATTTAACTTGTAATATATTCCTGTGAGCAAATGATTACAAAATATATACAAGCCCATATATGGAAGTGTTCAACATTTACAATATTTACATTGCTTACAAAAGAAACAAAAATACATATACATTAGACCAAATGGTCTTCCAGTGGGTACCTAGTGATGTGTTAACTTTGACTGTTGATGCGGATTGTCCTATCCTCTGGTTTCCTCTTCTGTACCTACACAGATGAAACACCTGTTCTAAGCTTATAGCTTAGTGAGAATAAATGCATATAGACGAACTGTAATCAAAGTCATCACACTTATTAACCGCATATAACTTTTTAATATTCATTTAAGCATATACACATGCTTATTCATGTTTCTCAACATATCATTTATAGATATGCTTCTACATATATCATACTTATTCATTTTATCAGTGTTTCATTTCATATCATCTTCATTTACGTTTTGTTCTCAGATTTATCACTGCTTACTGTGGACATCACATAGCAATGATATGCTTCTCATAACATGTCATGCCATTTACATATTCTTATCATTTATCTTATGTTTCATGTCTGCAAATACCTTTATAAGGATACAGAAAGAATCAGAGTGTACCCGGCTGTACTATCATCAGAGCAAGATAGTGTTCTCTATCCGTACGACCAAACTGACCGCTTATAATCATCCAAATGGGATCTATGTTATCGACCTAAACTGGTCTCATATCCGTGAACCGTATATCAGAAGAATCGATACCTATGCACGCCTATCTATCCAACTACCCCGCCATGTTGTGCACCGCTTTATTACGTTTTAACAATCTTTTCAGATTAGGAAAAGATATCTCATATACATGAATAACTTACTCGATATCATGTATATTTTTATGAGATATCCATTATCAAATAATTTATAAACATTTAACCGTACTTTGCCCTTTTTCATAACAAATTATACGTGTATTCTCTTGCAATTTTCATATAACAATACATTTATATAACCTTTATAAAATTTCGCCTATAACTAATTCTCGTCAACGTTTGAAAGAACTCCTGCCCATTTTCGACTACAATGTCAATTTCAGAAACGGGATTGTTAGAGAAAGTAATCTTCTAACTTAATATACCCCTATGTCTTAAGTTTCTTAGGGTTCAAAAATTATGTCATTTGGACTTTTAATTTGAGAGATATGGTCTAAACATTCCAAACTGCTCCTAGACAATTTCCAGGAATAGAATATGGAATTGTGTCCTATATTTGAAAATTTTCTGGGAATGTTAAAGACATAATTTGACCATAATTTCTTCATGAAAGTTGTTCTCCCAGATGTCTAGTTTGTACAGAAATTTGAATCAACTCATTTGGATGAGTATAACTCAAGTTATGACTTAAACAACCAGAATTACTCCAATTCAGGGGACTGTTCTGAGACAAATTTCAAGGACAATTGTTCTCTTTCTTTGATGAATTTTCTAGGTCCAATGGGGTCTAAATTTGGATACACTTATTTCAGGGAGATTTGTTTTCCTAGAAGTCTGGTTTACCTAGAAATTTGAATCACTCAATTTGGATGAGTAAAACTCAACTTATGACCTAAATACTAAAACTATTCCATAACCCAAAACTGTATTAGAATTGACCCGAAAACAGAGTCTCACTTTGACGAATTTTCTGGGTACACTGGGATCCAAATTTGCATACACCTATTTTAAGAAGATTTGTTCTCCTAGAAGTTTAGTTTACCTAGAAATTTGAATAACTCAATTTGGATGAGTGATGGCCAAGTTATGGCAAAAAAAAAACATGGGTTTAAAAAAAAATGACAGCATCTCCCCTAAAACCCAACATTTTCTCTATACAAAATTTTCCTCCATTGAGGATCACAACCAAACCAAATAAGGATTCTATACAAAAAAAAGGTATTCCAAACCTCTAAACAAGTATCCATACAAAATCCTAACAATTTCCATACAAAATTCCATACACAAATTCATACCAAAATTCCTTACATATCCATACAAAAGTTCCAAACATTCCATACCTTTGCTTTTCTTTTCTCCTTCCTTCTTCCTTCTTCTCTTCTCTTCTTCTTCTTCTTCTTCTTCTTCTTTCTCTTCTCCCACCGTATTTGCCCAATCCCAAAGGCCAAAAATGAGATATTTTGCCTTTCATTATTAAGGCCATGTTTGGCCTTATACAAGTTTGTATTAATTTTTGGGTTTTTGCTATTAGGTCCTTTATTTTGCTAAGGCTTGTAAATCAGAATTTATTCATATTTACACTTAGCCTATAATCTTCTTTATCATATGACATTTAACCCTCTCGGATTGGTAAATTACCAATTTACCATTGACTCTTGAATTAATTCCGGATTTTTGCTTATTTTATTTTTAGCATTATTTTATTCCGAAAAAAATATACATTTACTTTTATTATACCCTAAACATGTTATAAAACTGTCAGGGTATAATTTGGGGTATTACATAAGGGCCTTCTAATTGTTGGACGACTGCTTGTTTTCTTCTGCTGTCCAGTCAAGTTCGCTTTTGGGTACCTCATTTCCTGACTTGTCTTTCTTGGTATGAGGGGTCCAACCGGTCAGGATTACTTTCTAAGCGAGTTCATCCATGGACTTAACGAATGCCCTCATGCGAGCTTTCCAATACCCATAGTTGGTTTTGTCCAACAGAGGAGGACAAACAATCGATCCTCCTTCTTTCAAGAGATCCATTTGGAACTTAAAGGTAAACAATCAGAAACATTTTGCGATCCACTCAGTATCTTAGAGTAACTCGCTCTGATACTAATTGAAAAACATAGTGACTGTTTGTTATGACAGTGCTCCTAAAGATGTTGCATCAACCGGTAATACACTGTCTTAAGTGAGGTGGTTAACCCTTTCATAATATGCAGTGCGTAGATTTAAGAAGTGTACAAAGTAATAAGATAACTGGGTTAGATGAAAGATTATGCACACACACACACACACACACACACAGGGAGACAAGGATTGGTTACGTGATTCGATAATTTCCTATGTCCACAGGGCTGAGCCCAGAGGTAAGGTATTTCATTATTTACCAATCAGGTTACAGTTTGACTTAAATGAGACAAAGCTCCATCTTTCTCACAATCGTCTTCTCCTAACAATCCCATAGAAAAACATTAAAATAAGCTCCCCTTATTTCCCATACGCATCTGGGTTCATTAGTGCCCAATCACTCCATCTCAAGTGGAGTAAGCGTACTGTTCACATCAAAGTTTTGTGTAGTACCTGCAGCTACTCCTTCCCGAAAGACATCCTCCAAAAGACCTCATTTTCGTGTGCTTAATCAATGATCTATGATAGGGTTTGAAGAATAGGCGCGCAGGCCCACTCGCCAGGCCCAAAGAAAAGGCAAGCCCGATAAAACACCTGTGTCCCCCGCGCCCAACTCCAAACAAGGGCCCACCCGCTTCACCCCAAAGGGTCGACAACATGGGTAATCGGGTGCCCACATCCCGCAAATCAAACTAAATCCCTTCGATAAGGAAAATAGATAACTCTAATAACATATTATCCTGCCAAATCAATTAAATCTCACCAAAGAAGGAAAATAAGATAATACGCAATATAATAGATCATCCTGCAGATCAAGCCGGATCCCACCAATAAGGGAGAAGAGATAATTCCAAATAAACTGCTCTTTCAATATCCCTTATTGAATCCGATACCGATAAAGGCAGAAAATATCCCGTCCAATGGGAAAGAATCCTAATCACCATCCAGTAATCCCGAAAACATATACTATAAATACCAGCCACCCCATCGTGAAAGGTACAAAAACATTCGCCTCTGGGCGCCTCTTTCTCTCGCCGAGGAACTCGACTCAGCACGGAGCGGCCACTCTGGCGAAGCCCCGCCGACCCTTCTTCTTTCGTCTCGCAGGAGTGCCACATCCGCAGCCCGCAGACTGAAATTTCAAAGAAGAATAGTCCTATCTCCGCCGACAACCCCAATACGCCCACCCCGCTCCGTTGAAAAAGCATCATCGCTGAGCCGCCTCGTAACGCAGCTCTTACAAATAAAATCGATCTCTTAGTTAACGATGGTATCAACTCTAACACAAGGTATAACACCAATCCACCAAGGATGCAGACCCGCCAGCGATGCGCATAATGTACCCCTACGCATTAGAAATGATGCAAGCCAACACGGATGAGGTGGAGGCGCTCTGCTTCACCAATCAACGCTTGATAGGAGAGTTAGAGCAACTCACCATGCAGATGCAACGCCCACGAGAGGCGCAACAAACTCAGGAAGGTCACAACATTCCCCCTCATGAAGGGCAACACACCACCCATCTCCCGAGGTGTTGAAACAGAAGGTAGTTCACTGAGCCAGGCACGAATCCACACTTAGCCCCCGGAGAGGAGGGCGACGTGGCTAACACTCTGGGGCATGTTCGTGAACAAAGAATCACGCTACTCCTCAAGAAGGGACGTGAGAGCAATCATGGGGAGCAGAGGTTCAAGAGCCTCCCAACAAGAGCTCACCCGTGAAAGGAAGTCAGAAGAGGACGCAGACTCCCCGACACTATGGACACCTGTGCAACAGACCGAGTCACCGTCTGACGCGCCAAAGTGCTTCGCACTTCCTTCCGCCAAAAATTCAGGATGCCACAAGTGGAAGCATTAGATTTAAGGTCATGGTATCCCGCCGATCATCTCAACACTTACAAAACCAAATTTGAGCCGCATAGTATCAGACCTGCGATGCAGCTGCCATCGACATTAAAAGGCCCACTTTGGCCCGGGCTTAACATGCTTCCCGCCTTCATCAATCTCTCATTCGTAGAAAGATCTATCATAGCTCGCCTCCCACTTCATTGGAGCCGTAACGTATAGAAAGCCAAGCACCATCTATCACCATCAAGCAGGCTCGCAGAGAGCCCTCGGGTCCTATGTTCGGGAGGTTCAACGCCGAAATTCCTCAAGGTAGACATACCCGATTTAAAAGTTCGATCACCGCATCCATTGTCGGGTCAGGGGTGCAATGAAAGATTCGATGTTTTCCATCTCAAAAATCCTCAAGCATACATGGTCGAGGTGCTCTAAAGGGTATACATCAATGGCGAAGAAGCTCATATCCAAGAAAAGGAAGCTCCTCAACCCATAAAAAGCGGATCGATAGTTTAATGCAGGACTGAGCCCAAAAGACAAAACGACCGGGAGGGGTCCCCAAAGAAAGATGGAGAACGGTCCCCAAAAAGGCGTGGAAGCCTCAAAGATCGACTGGGCCCGCATCAACCTGAGCGACGACATCGCTATTTACCTCGGCGGTTCACCCCCTTAATGTTCACGCATCGCAGGTCTTCACATGGCGCGAAACGAATCAGCCCCGAGGTGGCCATCTCGTGATGAAGTCGACCGCCACAAGAGACAACCTGTGTATCGGGCGATTTCCATAGTGATTATGGGCACCACATGATGATCGTGACACAAACAGAAGGAAATACACACTTAATACCGGCGTGTATCTCCGGGACGCTCATAAAGACCCGAAAAATCATCCTCGTAATCGTGCTCATAGCCGCTCAAGCTCGAAATTCCACCGCTCACCACCCTACAGACAACAACTCAAGACCAACACCTTTAAAGGGAAATCCATGTGGATTCGTGAGGATTCATAGGAGGAGGGAATCCAGCTTAGCCCAGAAGGCCCATCTGCGCAGCATCAAGTCAGCAGAGGTAGTGAAAGCACAAGCTGTCCAAACCGCCTAGCCGACACGTCCATAACATTCTCTAACTCAGATCTGGAGGGATGCCAAGACTCCCATGAGACGACCCCTTGGTAATTCGAAAGCAGCCAGGCCAACAAAATGTCCATCTGGGTCCAGCTGACAACGGAGTTCAACCGACATCATCTTCGCCCCGCCTTACAAGATGGCACTGGAAGGGAGAAACTGAACCCACAAGACTCCACTCTGGGCGAGGCTTCTCCGAGAAAAGTGTTACCATCACTCGACACAGCAAGGCTCACCTGGGAGACTTCATGCCAGCAACGACGACAAAGAAAATTCCCCGCTATGTATGCCCCATCCGCCTATAATATGTTGTTAGGCAGACCCTCTCTCACAATCAAGGCCATTCCCTCCGCTTACCACATGATGGTCAAGTTTCCTACCGTAAGTAGAGTAGGAATGGTTCGAGGAGACCAACGTGTGGCCAGAGAATGCTACTCAGCATCCATGAAGCAAAAAACGGTCGACAACATATATCTAGACGAGCTCGACATGCGCGACGAGGTGCACACCCGACCTGAGCCCTGAAGAGCCGAGCCTCAGATTACCGGACGATGACCGAACACCCCGCCATTCCGGCCCCAAGTCATGGGACTCCCGGGGCTTCTCCCTTACCCGCTTTTCGAGACAGTAACAAAGACGCCTTCACGTGGAAGCAAAGTGACACGTGGGAGGAATCGACCACAAGATCAATTAGCGTCGAACGTCGCCCATCATTCAAGCCACTACAAAGAGGAGGAGCTTCGCACTAGAAAGGTAGCGATCAACGAGGAGTGGGCTCCGCAAACCTCCAGCAGAGCAATCGTATAGCTGAATACCCTATGGTCGCCAACGTCAGACAAGCCGTGCTGGATCCAAGAAGGGCGACTCATCGACTTCCACCCGACGTCAACAGAGCATGCCCAAAAGATGCCCCTTGGCCGAATTGACCTCATCGTAGACGCCACAAACGCCATGAACTCCTCAATTTTACGGATGCCTTCTCCGCTACAACCGTGATCGCGATGGACCCAGATGACCAAGAAAAGACCTCTTGCTCAATACAAGGCGTGGAACCCATTGGCTATCGTGTGATGCCTGGGGCTCAAGAATCCAGAGCCACTTATCGAGGCTGAACAGATGTTCCAGAAGTAGATAGGAACGACCATGGAGGTGTATATAGATGACATGTTAGTAAAGTCTACCACTGCCGAACTCCACATAGCTCATCTGTCCGAGGCTGCCTGCATCCCGAAAATACAATATGAAGTTGAATCCAAACAAGGTAAGCTTCTGAGGTCGCCAGGTAATTCCTAAGTTTTACAGTCAACAACCCAGAATTGAGGCAAATCTAGACAAAATAAAGGTTGTGCTCGACATGCCGCTGCCATCAGGCAAAAAGGAAGTCCAAATATTCGACGTTAGCGATCACGCTTTAAGCCGATTCGCATCCGTGGCTACCGAGCAATGTCAACCTTCTTCCAAGTTTTAAAAAGGCCTTCAATGGGATACGAGCGGTTGAAGATTCTCGCATCAAGACATATTCTGAGCCCCCTCATTCCGTAAGCCCCAATCGAAGGAGCTTCACCCCCATACCTCAGCGCTTCGTAGACTTTTCACTAACGCCGCCCTTGTCGTGACTAAAGACTGAGCATAACACCCAGCTTACTATCATAATCGAGTTTCTAAGATAAGCTGCGATGGCAGGTACCCAAGGATGGAGAAATTAATCTTGGCGTTAGTAACCGCAGCCCGGAAGCTCCGCCCTTACTTTCAGGCCCATACCATTGAAGTTCCAACATAATATCCAATGAAGCAAGTGTTACATAAACCAGAGACCTCGTGAAGGTCAGATGAAGGGCCATGTGAGCCGAGCGAGTTCGACACGATATAAGCCGAAATCGGTACAAAAGGACAAGTCTTAGCTGACTTCGTCATGGAATTCACCTCAATGAGCCGCCGAGAATGCTAAAACGACTCAACCTCCCATCCGAGACCCCTAAACGGAGCCACAACGCGCAAGGAAGCGTGAGCCTGCCTAATCCTCGACCTCTCTGCATGAATAGATGCTGAGTACGCACTGTGATTCATCTTAAGCCCAACAATGAGGCTCGTAGTATGAGGCCGTCATATCGGCCTCCCAACCTCGCCCATTCATCAGTTGACTACCTGGTGTCTCAGCCGACCCCAATCGGTAGAAGATAAATGTAAGATACCTACGTAGGCCAAAAGTGAAAGAATGATCCTATACTCAAAATGTACGGATTTAATTAAAAGTTCGTGGCCGTGGGTCCAGTCGACATATCCCCGCAGCAAAGAACTCCCCGAGCCGATGCCTTAGCAAAACTAAAGGATGTTTCACAAGAAGACCTCAAGAAGTCAACGCCCGTCAATACCTCGAACCTTCTATATCTCTATGTCGGAAGTCGCCCCAACGGTCCGTGCTAACTCTGGATGGACCCCATCGGGATTACATACTGTAATTCGACGCCCACCCGACGCACCCAAAAGAGGCAAATTTAAGACTAGGACGAGGTCGACCAGATTCACTAATCACAAGGGAAGCCTCTATAAGCGAGGTTTTTTCACACCCATCCTTAAGTGCATCGCGGGAAAAGACGCTGGCTATGTGCTAAGGGAAGTGTATGAAGGTGTATGCGGAAATCACATCGAAAGCTCCCAAAGAGCAGGAAGGCTCCTGCTGCTGTGTACCATCGCCCACAATGCTCGTGAGAAGCCACCGACCTAGTCGAGATGCAAGATTTCCGTCAGAGCACGCCAAAATCTCTCGCCCTATCCGAGCCCCGATGACCAACACAAGCCCCCGGCCTTTCCAACAACGTGGCTCGTATACTGGGACCTCGCCCATCGGGCGGTCACGCAATCTACACGTTGCGGGTAGATTACTTCACCAAGCGAGCCGAGGCCAAACCTTTCGCCACAATCACGTAACAAAAGATACGCAATTTTCAGGCGGGCGTGCCATAATTAGAGGTTCGTATCCCAAGAGCTCGTGTCGACAATGGAAAGCAATTGGATAACACCAAGTTCGTGGATTTTTATACCAGCTAGAATCAAGAATTATTACTTCGCCCTCAAAGATATCCGCAACTAATGGTCGCGTATGACCATTAACCCTAAGGCAAAGATTGAAGACCAAGTTGGAAGACCTTAAAGGCAAATGGGTAGAATTCTCCTCTGGTGTTACGCTCCATGTGACTATGCGTTGAAGTCAAGAACCCAGAAACCCCATTCACCCTAGCCTGGGCACCGGCTTAAGAGCCCCCGTCGAGGCCTGGACAAAGTCCCCAAGAATCGACCGGGCAAGTGTGGAACACAATGACGAGGCTCTCCGCCCAAATTCCGGGACTCCTGGGATGAAAACGCGAGCAGTCCTAAGGCGCATCAAGATTACCAAAGGAAGACGCGAGGTATTACAACCAAAAGTCAAACTCAGAGTTACAGCCAGTGACCTAATATCAAAAGCTCCCGCCAAAGAAGGAAGAATCCAAATAAGATGGAGTAACCAGTTCAATCGAAGGCCCCACATCATATCTCACGTCGTTAGACCGGGCAATTACAAGCTCCAAACGGAGGAGGGAAAAATTCTACATCATGCTTGGAATGCTGAACACCTTAAGCGCTTTTTATCGCAGGACTTCTGCCAGAATCTTAACAAAGCATTATCAATTTTCGATGACGACCGAGCGCTTATCGGGTTATTTTCGTTAGACGCCTCAAACAGCTTACCATGGGAACGTTAAAAATTATTACATACACCGGAATGTGAAAGTTCATGATCCAAAGAGGAAAAGTCTCTCTTTATTCCAATCAAATTACATTCAATTACAACGTAAAGGTCATCCATTACACTCCTAAGTACACAAAGATGCGCCTCAAAAAAAAAAAAAAACCCTCAAGAGAGAAAGAGGAAAGGAAAAGAGATGGAAAAGGAGAATAAGTGGAAAAGTGGATGGAAAGAGTTTGTGCGAAAGGAAAGGAAAAAGGAGAATGGAGATGTGGGAAGAAAAGAAGAAAGAAGGAAGAGAGAATGAAAGAGAAGCATGAAGGAGAAGAAAGGGAGGAAGAGAAAGAAGAATTGAAAATAGCAGAAAGTCGCAGACAAGAAATGCACCGCCCTTCTCTGTGACGCACTCCCTAGCACGGCTAGGAATAACACATAACTCCCATAAAGGGGAGACTAGGAAAACACAACTCCCACAAGCAAGAGGTCCAATAGAACCGAATCCGTAATCCTGCGATCCTCCACAAGACGATCAAGCCTCGACGCTTCATTTCACGCGATCTCGAGTTACACACCGCAGCGGCAGACTTCCAGTACGGGCTCCATAGCAACTAGAGTCGCCATTTACAAGAAGGCTAAAGCACTCCTAAAACTCGCGAACGCTTTCCAATCTCCATGAACCCAAAGATAAAGACACCTGCATCTTCCAAGAGATTGTGGTCGAACTACGCACTAACGGCCGCCTGAGGAGCCCAACTACTTCTGGTCGCTTCATGCACTAAGAGTCAGCCTACCAGCAAGACGCCCCACACGGCCTCGCCCCAGAGCCCAAGAAATTAATTCGACGAGCGATCCACTCCTTCGGGTCAAGCCTACGCACTCTAAGAGTCGCCCGCCTCAGCAGCTCGCCCCACACCCGCCAACGCCCGGCCTGCAAGAGCTACTGACGAGCCTGAACTGGCCTACCGCTTCACGCACTAAGAGCCGGGCCCCACCCGGTGCATATCAAATCCCACACGCCTGGGCCGAGCCTGCAGCCTTAGTTTGACGAGCCTGATCCATCGACAGCCACGCGAGCTCAGAGCCGGGTCACTGTTATTCACCCATAAGGCCTCAATACTCGAACCCATCACCGCTGGATTCAGCTCACTACTCCGCACGTTACGCAGCCTTAAGATTCAGCTTCAAACAGTTATTCAAATTCCATAAGAGGCCCGGGCGCCGGGAGCTCAAGAAATTACTGACGCACCTCAACTACCTTGCCAGTCATACACCCTAAGAGTCGGGCCTACCAGTGGGCTTCGCCACACTCCGCCCCAACGCCTGAGCTCCAAGAGGTTCATTGGACGAGCCTAATCCATCAGACAAAGCACGAAACTTAAGAGTCGGTCACTAAGGGCCAAATTACACTCGGGCCATCGAGTTATGAAATTTTAGTTTTGACGAGCCTCAACTACTCGTGACAAGCTACGAGCCCGAGAATCGGGCTCAACTCGTGCTATTCCAACCCATAAGGCCTCGCTGAGCCCAAAGAAATTTCGCCTTCGACGAGCTCAACTACTCCTCGCACAAGCCATCCAAATCCCAAGAGGCCGGGCCTCAACCAGTTATTCAAATCCCACGAGGTCTTCACAACACCGAGCTCAAGAACAATAATAAGCCTAACTACTCAAGACAGCCACGCAGCTCTAAGAGTCGGGCCTCAACAGTGCCAAATCCCACACGGCCTCAATGCCTGCAGCCCCAAGAATGGCTTCGACGAGCTCAACTACTCAGACAGCCACGCAGCCTCTAAGAGTCGGCTCAGCCAGTTATTCACCCATGAGGCCTCAACGCCAAGAGCCCAAATAGCTGGCCACGAGCTCAACTACTCGCACTGCGCTCTACGCACCCAAGAGTCGGGTCTGGGGCCAAAGTTATTCAACCCATAAGGCCTTCAAATGAGCCCAAAGAGCTCGTCGAGACAAGCTTAACTACTCCTGGCCAAAGCATGTACTCCTAAGATTTAATCTCGCCTCAGCAGCTCGCCCACACGCCCCAAGTCGCCAGAGCCTAAGAAATTGACGAGCTCAACTACTCTACACAAAGCCACATGCAGCCTCAAGAGTCGGCTTTTAACCCACACGACCTCGCCGAGCTCCGCAAGAGCTCAATCGACGAGTTCAACTATTTCAGACAGCCACGCAGCCCTAAGAGGTCGGGCCTACCAGTTATTCGTACCCCATAAGGCCTCGGGGCCTGGAGCCCAAGAAATTTCATTGACGTGCTCAACTACTTCCGGTCAGCCACAAATTTAAGAGTCGGTCACTCAAAGGGGGCTCAACCCACACCCGCCAAGACCTGAGCCTGGGCAGCTCACTGACGGCGAACTACTTCCTGTCAAAGCATGCTGAGCCTTAAGAGTTAGTTCAACTCAAAGAGTTCACCCATATGGCTCACACAGAACCCACTACCTAGTTTGAAGAGCTCACATTTCCGCCGTGCCAAATTGTGAGTCGCCTCCCAAACAGCAGTCGCCCACAATCTATACACTCTGTAGAGCCGCCTAACTCGACGCTCAACTCAAAGCATAGCCAAGAAGCACCCTACCATGCAAAAGCGCGAAATGCACAAGAGAGAGACAAAGGTGGTAAAAATGAATATTTATTAAGGAAAAGGCTACATACCGTCCCGGGGTCCCGGCCCAACAAAAAAAAAAAAAAATATATATATATATATATATATATATATATATAGCAAACGACGCGGCAAGCGAAGATATGGAGATCGGGACATCGAGCAGAGACGGCTAGGCGGAGCGACCCCAACCTGGGGTATCCTGCTTCCGAATACCATGGAGAGCGACTCGCTTCCACGCTAAGGATGTCGAAGTTGAAGTCCAAGCCTGGATAGACATTAGCAGCCTTCCTCTGAAAAGCAAGCCACCAAGAAGCCCATTGAGTACAGGCCTCGTCTCTCAATCTCCCTATAATTTCATCCCTCTGAGCGACCAGAGTTACTTTGTCAATTTAAGGTCCCCATCGTTGTCTCACAAGACTCTTTCGGTCAGCGTTCACGAAAGCTTATACTTAAGCCCACGACGAGTCTGGGCTTCAGTAGCTGTTGTCTTATCGCAAGCATTCATCTTGCACAAGACGTAGCTTTCTTTGCACTCGCAGCCGCCTCGATGTAAGGAGCTCATCCCCCGACCATCCGGTGCCTCATATACCGGGGCAGATCGCAACCCATCCTTCGAATCCAAAGAAGTCATTTCAGACCGCCGCAACTCATCCCCGACCCTCCCGGCTCGCCGCCGCTCACAGTCGCTTCGGTCTTCATCTCTTACCCCGGCCCGAGCACTTTACCGACGTGGTATGCTTCAAATTAAACTTGTTTCCACCGCTCCTACCATGCGCGCACCCATCCCGCAACCAAATTTCCTCGGCAAGCGGCCACCCGCCTTGTAAACTCGCGCCTTGGTACGGCTCGCTTGCTCGCTCTGCCAAATTCTTCAAATGAGAAATACCTACCCACATCCAACGCAAGATCAATAATATCCAACACAAGATCAAACACTAATCCCAGCTTGAAATCGTGGCACTGCTGCAGGTGACCCCTGTAGGGATGTGAGCCAAAGCTTCATCAAGCGGCGACAATACCCGAATCTCTCGATGTCGAATCTTTGCTGATGGATCGAGACCGCGCCCGCCGCAGCTCCCATTAAGGAGCAAGTGAATCGCCATTCCGCCTGCGCCGAGGCCCTTCCTTTAACTTTCCGCCTCGAGGAAGGTGGCTTAACACTCGCGGACTTGCAACAATGATAGGTAGCGACCGCCAACGGCTTACTCACTGCTCTTCCCGAGGAGCTCACTTGCAAAGAATCCTAACGACATGAACTCAAAGCTTCGTGACCTCATCCAGAGGCGACAACACCTGCCCCGATATCCGAGCGTGGGTAGAAGGGGAAGAGAAAGACTCCCCATCCCTAACCTCTGTCCTAAGCCGTGACTCGCCCCCAATCTGAGTCTAAGGTTTTCCGTTTCACGCTCCGGGGCTTCCGAGACAACATCACCACCCGAGCCAAAAGCTCTCCCTTGGTGGGTTTGGCGGCGGAAAGCCCGATGGGAGGGACTTTCATAGTGGAAGGAGGTGAAGGCCTTGAAGCTAAGTAGCTGCACCCGAACTCGAGGGGCCGTGGACATCCGACTTGATCAGCCTCCACATAGGGCGCTGGACACTCAGAAACCCGAGAAAATTCAATTTTTCAAAAGGGTAAAACGGCACTTCGATTGAAACGGAATTCTGTATCTTGATAATGAAATGGATCACAAATAAGAATTCGTCTGAAATCTAAGAACCTAGAAAAGTTTGTCGAACTCGAGACAGTATTTAATATTTTCCGGTGATGAGTCATCAATGACTTTGTGGACTAGATTTTATTTAAAATCTCGTGTCAGAGATGACTAAGTTAAGTTCATTTAAAATAAAGTGAATGAAAGAAATAAATTGTTTCGTGATAAAAATGGACCCGAATGAAACAATATGAACTATGTATTCAAAATGATAATAATAATAATAATAATAATAATATAATAATATTATAATAATAATAAAATGAAAAAAAAAAAATCAATCAGAAAGGGGGAGAGGGCGTCGGGAGGAAGAGGATGGGAGAGAAAGAATTTTTTTTTTTTTCTTCTCTTCATTTCTTTTTCAGATCTATGAAAATCGGACCGTAGGTTTTCGTCGGGACTAAAGGCAAAGTTGATCTACGACGAGAAATCTACGCTATGGACATCATTGTGTCTTGGAGTTTTCGTCAAACTCCTCGAGGTAAGGAATTTTTCCTACTTATGCTATTTCTGTACTTAGCAAGCTATTTACATCTATTATAATCGCTTAGAGGTCATGGAAAGGCCAGAATTTCACTTCTCAAATTTTGACTGGAGCGTAGGGAATTTTTAGGAATTTTCGAGGATTATTGACAGTCCAAGCTGAATTTCGACTAAGCAGTTTTCACTCGGATCGTTTTCTGAGCGCCGCTGAATTTTTCGAGGACTGCTTTTAGACAAATATGACATAATTTTCGAGACTATTTCTCGTGCAAACTTGACTATGTCGAGGTTTGGTTTTGGCCTCCGGAGTGATGTCTTCTGCTCTCAGGGTATGTTTTGGTATCACAATATCTTGATTTAACCGTGAAGGGACCAAGAGGTCACTGCTTTATGTGGGTCCGAGACTGGGTCATTTTGTGTGTTACTGGCTGGAAAGTGAATAATATGATCGAGTGGTCTGTGTGTCATTGTGTGACAAATAAATGATACATAACAGACATGATCGAGGTCATTATACGACTCGGCTGAGGCTACCGGGACAAATTATGTCATCAATAGCCTAGTGGACTGACGTGTGTGTAATTACCCTGGTAGTGACTTGTGATGTCCATATATGTCAATTTAGTATGTTTGATTTGGAATTTGTATGAACCTAATATGAATGTCCAATGATGCATGGATAAATATGCATGAGTATGTATGCACATATAGTTCTCATTATATTTGTATCACAGAATAGTAATGGCATAATTGCATTATACATGTAATGAAACACGATAACACGGGTGTGGAGTGCATAGTCGAGATCGACACTGCAGGTTAAAAAGTCTGATGGTGGGAATGAGTACACTGGTTGTGGATCAACACCGCGTATGGTGTCGATTAGCGGGTTTCAAGCATTGTGACAATGTCCAAATGAGTCGTGACGGTTAAGGAAATGGAAATGGCTCATTGCATTTCATATGCACTAGGCACCCTAGAACAATAGGAGCTTGAAATAGCATGAGGTGGTTTCGATATAATTGCTCTGAGTACGACCAACAATATTATTTATCGAAACAAGGTCCACTACAAAGATCTGGGAGGGTCGTCTTATAATATCAATCTGAGTCCGCCTAATCGACATACATCGAGGTTGTCCATATAATATCAATCGCCTGAGTCCGCCCAATTGATACACCTGAGGGTCGGTTCCACAAAATAGATTATCGAGTCCATCCACTATTTTTATCGTGAGGGTCGGTTGTCACGGTTAAAAACAAGTACCTTTGTTTGAAATGGTTTCAAACTGTAGCATAATGCATGTTTTGAGAGTCGGTGAGAACTCGGCGTATGGGTCTTTCGAAAACGCGATGTCATAGTTAAATGTAGATTGGGGCAGTGTCTGAAGGTTATGTTCTTGAAAGAAGACACAGCGGTGTCTTTATCACATAGACTTGGTTGTGTGATAGAATTCGGGGATGTTTGAGATTTGTTGGCCAATTGTAACTGCGTGGGTAATGGGTAGGTGAGGGTTCGATACTTAGGTCATTGAGTAATACCAGTGGCAGTTATCCACAGTTGGCTTATACGTAGGCAATTAGGTGAGTGACTCGGGATATATTACTCAATGACATATTGGCAGTGGAATGGAGCAGCTGACTCGGTACATGGGCGTAATTGTCGGAATACTGACGGCGCGCGCTGTAGACATTATCGGGTAGACATGGGTATGTTGCACTTTGATGTGTGTTTGATTATCGACAACTGCATGTGCGGCTTGGGTAGGGTAACGCGCGCAGGAGATTATCACCTGCGGGCTTTGCTCACCCCGTGGGACCCTTTCGAGTGCTGATTAGTGCGGATAGTGACCCATATTCGGGACCGCACATGAAGAAAGCGGAGCTTGTGGCTTTGATTTGTATAACATGTATTACAGTGCTCTTAAGCAATTTTAATATATGTTTTGTATAAGTAATTATTAACTCTTGAACTATTGTAGATAGTTGATGTTGGGGATATGTTTTGTGAGTATGCGGGCGCCCAAAGTGGCCATTATATTGCACTACGCATGTGATACAATGTGTGGTCATTAATGAAGCTTGTTTGGAACGGAGTTTTTTTTGTATTTAGGTGAAACTCCGACAAGGAGACTCTGCAGACTGTCAAATATGGTGATTGACATCTTTGTCTTCTGCAAGTTGACAAACAGGTTGTCATGTTTACCACCGGTTTTGGGGTGTGCGCTCAAAACAAATCCTGCCGTTGGGTGCCTCTTAAAATTTGAGGTCGGTCGAACACTAGAGCGCAACGTGCTCGGGTATGAGGCTGATGACCTCACAAAGACTATACAAAACAAAAGTGATACTCACGTGATTCTCGGGGTGGTCAAATAACGGCAGCCGGGCGTCATCTTTCAGAGGATGCGCCTCCCGATTACCTTGGCGACAAAATGTCTTCCAAGCTTGTGGGAGGAGGAAGATGTCTACAGTGCGTCTGCTGGAAAAATAGAAAACTCTTCCTTGCCCATGATTTCCTTATTTAAAGATGGGATAAAGCTATCTTTGCGGAAATTTTTATCCACAAGAAACCGCTAGCCCAACGAAATCGCTGGCAGTTAACAGCGAAGGACAGGAAGGACATTGAAGTGCTCTACATTTTATAAAGGGGTGCGAGAGAGCGAGCCGTTATAGAAGGCACTAAAAGCTACCATCTTAGGTGCGGAACACGTGGGAACGAAGACCGAGGGCGGACCGGGCATGCAGAAAGGAGGGTTGTGCTGCCTTTTGGTAGTGGCCTCTCGGGAGGTGACCACCTGAAGCGCCGCGGCGAAGAAGCATTGAGCATGGCGGTTTAGATATTCGACCGAAAGTTCTGCCCAGTAAACATTCCACTACCCTTATCGAGAAGGAAGCCATGGGTACATCACGGAAAGTCTTGGCTGAAACATTCCGGGCTTACAGTCAGCCCGAAGCGAAACAACGACCCGAGTCACCTCATCTGCAGAGAAGAAAGAAGCGACCCGAACCCATGGTGATGAGACTAATAGAGCAAACTGTGACTATACTATACTATCATTCCTCTTCGAAAAAACTAAGAGAAAACGCGTGGTCACGAGAATAAGCTGTCTGAAAAACGTATCAGGGAGGCGTCTGCCTGAGAGGTTGAGCAGAATCACCTAAGAAAGGAAGCTTGAACTACGCCAAAAGAAAGAAAAGCAAAGACGAAGGAGCGAGGATGTCTTTGAAAAAGCGAAGCGAAGATGGAAAGCGGCGCCGAAAAGTCTGCATTATCCTGAACATATAGCGGTGACAAAGCCTTAACTAACCCGGTATGCGCGAGACACGTTGGAAATCGCACCCTCTTTGTGAAGCGTTAACCTTGCCCCATGTATCTTGATACCTGAATTTGAGGAACTATGATAGGAGTTTGAAGATGGCGCGGGCGAGGATAACATGGGTAATTGGGAAAGCCCATCCTGCTAGTCAGGCTAAATCCCTTGATAAGGAAAATAGGATAATCCTCGATAACATCTTATCTGCCGAATCTAACTAAATCACCAACAAGGAAAATAAGATATCTGTGATATAACGGCTCATCCTGCGAATCAGCCCAGGATCCCACGATAAGGGAAGAGATAATTCAAATAAGCTTTGCTCTTTCTATATATAACTGAATCCGTCTAGATAAAGGCGAAAATATCGTTCAATGGGGAAGAGAATCTAATCACCATCAATGGAAGCATACTATAAATAACTCGGGCCACACCTCATCGATTGAAAGTGCGCAAAAACATTCGCCCTGCGGCGTCTATCTTTCTCGGCGGCCCGGCTTGGGCATCGGGTGGCCACGGCGAAGCCCCACCAGACCAGCTGTACGTCTTGTCTTTGCGGAGGTGCCGCCCGAGGCTGAGACCGGCGGTGCCATCCAGGCCTACAGGACCGGCCCGGCGGCGGCCAGTCCATCTCCGGCTCCGGCTGACCCCAATGCAGCTTCAGCCCGGTCCAGATTGAAAAAAAAGCATCATCAATCTGAGATGGCATATACTCCTATTTAAGCCGCAGTTGGAATCTTCACACGTGCCAAACCCATGAGCTTCCAAAGTCGTTTTATATGTTTACCATCACTGGTTGATTTCCTTCTTTATACATGCGACATATTATTTTTCCTTTCCAACTAGGCTTCTATAGGTGAGATCTACTACAACTAATGTTTTCATAATCCGGAAATATCACAATTCTTCCTTTTATACTTCCTTCCTCAATACGTAGAGAATAATACCATATCTTCTTAATCTCTTGCCTAATTCGACGGAGAATCTTTCCAATATAGTTGATGTCTAGTTAAGGTAATGTCCATCTTTTCTTATGTTTTGTCAACAGAAGACATCACGACTCTAGACAAAAGTGATAGACAATTCGCTATGACATCCACTCCGTCAATAGGTGAGGCACTTCATGATTTTATTTTTGTCAAGCACTTTACCAATAATGATATGCCAACATTTGTGATTTGGTTTCCAGGTTTAAAACCAGGGAAAGATTAATTTAGGGTATAATTCTTGGGTTGAGGGACCATCTCCATGGCTAGGTAATTAATTTGGGTTTTTTCATTTGAGGGGAAATTTTTTTGAGAAGCAGCAAGCCTAGGAGAGAAACTTTGGAAAACAAAAAAAACGTGGATAAATAATGAGATAGCTTTCAGGCCTGGGCTGGGCTGAGCTGGGAGCAGATGATCAACGGACTTCCTACAATCCTACCCCTTTTTTCCAGCACATGATATCAAGCCTCTGTCTTTCTCCTTTGTCTCATCTTAATTTCTTCCTTCTGCCCTAAAGAAAGAGAATGGATTGTAAATTGTTGGATACAGCATACATATATAGACTACTACTTCGTTGCTTGCAAGGTTAGGAAAAACATTACTGGGAAAAGAAAAGAATAATTAAGGCAGAAGGTGGGTGTGGAGAGACAGGGATAACCTGATAAGGATTGCTTGTTTTGACTGGACACACAGCCACTCAACACCCAGCCATTCTGTTTTGTCTATATACGGTGCTAATATTATATATATATATATATATATATATTTTTTTTTTTTTTTCATTTATAATATCTAAAGAGCTAGCTCCTTTCACCTTCATCGAAGCAGGCTTTTGAGGCGTCTCATGGCAAGTTGGCAAGTTGGCAAGTTGGAGCACCCTCATGTATTGGGGTTGCGAGGTCAATGCTTACTGTACATGCTTCAATATGATATTCTTGTGGTAGTTGCTGATCATCTACAATTATTTTCCTATTAAATTTGATGTTTCGTTATCTATTATATATGTGAGGAAAAAATATTATATTTTCCTCAAACTACTAAAATCATTTTATGATACATGATTACATGTCAATGTACCTAATGTTTCGTTCTCCTCATCCTGCACTTAGAAAAAAGGGCAAATTTGCTATTAAAAAAAGAAAAAGAAAATTGATTGACACTCCAATCCGGTACTTCAAGCATGACAAGTGCCATAATTAGATTGAGATGAGTCGTTCTTTAAATAAATTATACCTTTCTTTCTATCTGATTGTATTGTATTATGCGCACAGTTTGAAAGCATTTAAAATTGTACGTCTTGTCTACGTTTGACCTTAATTAATCATTTCTTAATCTACTAATGAAAACTAGTCTAATAGAAATTAGCAGTTAAATCTTCGATCAAATGGGGACAAGGAAACAATTCCATGTGCCTCTCCTTTAAAATCATTGGTTTTTAATTTGTCATGAACTCTATATCAGGACAAAAAGGAAACCACCGTTAATCAGTTTAAATTGGGTACAAGTTTAATCAACCCATGATAACAAGGGAAAACTGAGATTAGTTTATAACAGCAGCTACCACAAAAAACGCTACATACAAGATTAGATTGCGTGCAAGACAAAAGAGGAGGATTGTCTGACGTTGAATCATCGAATCATGCATTAGAAGAACTATATATTAATTAATATGTATCCAAATACCATTGTTCATTGTACAATGTACACACACACCCGTAAAGAAAAAAAACCAATCCATGGATTGAACTTTGGACCATGGCAAACCCAACTTGGCAACTTGCACTATTGACTACACCAGTCTCTGTCTATATCTCTTTCTTTCTCCCACCAATGGTGGGAGGAGCTAGCAGCTCCGGTTCTTTGGCAGTTTTTTTTTTTTTTTTCTATAATGTCATTATGAAGAGTGGTACAGTGGGTACTGCTACAACCATAATTTCATGGTGGTCAGACTCAGACTCCTCGCGATTACCAAGCTGGTTCATTGCTTTTTGGTTTTTTGACATATGGTTAAATTTAGAAGAAAAAACAGGCAACAAGGATAGGAATGCCCATCATACCATTCACTTGGACAGAACTTTTTTGCTGTACTCCAACTGTATCTCCTTTTAGAATAAAACAAGTATAAAGAAGGAGAAACTTCCTTCAGATTCAGAAGAGAATATCAGAAGGGGGGCCCTTCATTTGTAATCTTGTGTGCTATTGTAATATATAAAAAAAAACCCAAGAGAAAATGCTCTAAAGTTCGCCTATGGTGATAATTATTACTTGGTTTTAATGGTGAGACAGATGAGACTCAGAATGCAAGCATTCCCTTTTTTACTTTCCATAGATGGAAATTGTGAACCGAAAGGCATATATATCAAATCTGCCAATCACTAATTTTTCTGCCCAAGGTCAAAGCTCAAAATGCCATGCATGCATCATATAATCTATGAATATTATTCAACTCTTTGTTTCAGTAGTTAGTTTTAGGAGAGAGAGAAAGAGAGAGGATCAGTTGAGTAAAAAAACAAAAATGGTAATTAGGGTGCAGATGTGGGGGGAAGCAAGCATTCATGAGCAGACCTCGTGATCACCCACCAACGGGTGTTTTTCATATGGGAGTCTGTTAACATTGTTATTTTATGTGATCCAGATCCGCCAACAAGAAAAAATAGAAAATGAATGAATGACACACTAGTTTTCGGAAGGGCAATGGAAACAAGATTTCTCTACATGTGCAGTTAAAAAAATGAATTGGAGTGTGCGGGTAGTGTTGAGACTAGGAAGAGGAAGGGGTTGTAGTCGTCGCCAATGTAATGCGTCATGCATGACAACAAACTACAATACCGAATGATTTCTTGGCGAGGCGCGGGATCTCCATATCGCGTCGATATATCACTTGTACTCGATCGACCGACCGACTATATATAATATAGTGGTGGCTTTCATATCAACCGTAATATATAGTTCTGACCTATAGGTTTGGGCGACCTATTAAAAATCGACAATATCAATGATATATTAGTGATATATCGGTTTATGACCAATATATCGTCGATATATCGATGATATTATCGATTTTTTGAAAATAAAAATAAAAAATAAAAAAAAAAACAAAATTTGAGGTGTGTGTTGATTTATAGAGCAAAGGAATAGTAGATGAAGAGATGTGAGAGATAAAATGAAAAATCTTTTCTTAATAATTAATATTACTTATTATATATCTTTCTTAATAATTACTATAATTAATTATTTGTAGAAAATATGAGAAAATCAAGAGACGGTTGGAATTATTATGTATTTCTTAATAATTGTTATCATTAATTATTATAAAAAATTATAAAAGACCAAGATGATATGAGAGAAAATGAAAGATCTTCATTTCATATACCTTCAAACTAATTTTGATATATAAACTGAATATATTTTAAAATTTTGAATAATTTATAAATACCGATATAACTTTGATATATCTCCGATATATCCTCGGTATATGCGTAAAATCTAAATACCAATATATTTATAGAACCAATATTTTTATCCTTAATTGTGAACGAGCAAACATACATGGTGGTTGGCAGTCAAGTTTCTGTCTACCCAAGTGCATTAGGTAGTTCTTCCATTGAGTCATTGGCCGGTTATTTTAATGCTGAGAAAGTAATTGGAAGTGCTCGGGCGTCATAAATTTAAGCTTGTTTTTACAATACTTTTTTTTTGGAAGAAAAAAAATTGGGATAAAATTTATTGTTTAGTGAAAAATTGAAAACTGAATAATACTTAGATGGGTGTATTAGATTACGATTTTTAATGACTTTCATGAAATTATAAAGTCTATAAAAATCATGGTGTATTGGATTACGACTTTTAAAGGCTCTATAAAAATCATGATGCATTCGATTAAGACTTTTAAAATATATATAAAAGTCATGATATATTCGATTAAGATTTTTTAAGACTTTAAAAAAGTCTATAAAAGTCATGATGTATTGGATTAAAACTTTTATAGACTCTCTAAAGTATCTCATTATTGAAAGTCATTGAGCTTTTCATAGATGGAAACTTAATTATTTTAATGAGCTTTTAGTATGAGTGTGCTTCTCATCCTTTAAAATTCTTCTACGCTTTTTCGTAAGAGTGATGAGTGGAATTAGAAAATTTGAGATGAAATAAAATATAAAAATAAATAAATAAAAATTTATTTTTAAATATCTAGATGAAAATCTGAAATAAAAGAAGTTATGAAAATTTATTTATTCAAACCTATTTTAAATAGCGTTAGTACTTTTGGAAAAAATTATTTAATTATGATATTTACTTTTTATTTATTTTTTATTAAAAATGTGGATTATTGTATTTATTTAAATTTATAAAAGTCTATCAATATTTATAAAAGTTCATAAAAGTTTATCAATATCTACAAAATTATGTCAAAGTCTATAAAAGTCTTTTAAAATAAAAGTCTATAAAAATCATCATTACATTTACAAACTTTATAAAAATCTATCAATATCTACAAAATTATATCAAAATCTATAAAAATCTTTTAAAATAAAAGTCTATGTGTGGACCTCGCATTTTTGGCTATTATTCGTTTCCCATAAAAAGTGAAATTTCGTTTTTATTTTAAAAAAGCAATTTTAGGAAATGGTTTGGAGTCGCCAGAAACACATTTTGTTTTTATTTTAAAGGAAAAGCAAATAAGAAAAAAAAGCGCAAATGTGACTCACGATAAGAAAAGGCAAGTGCAGGCTTAGGAGTCTAGGTTTGGGGGTCAAGTTACTTATCGGGAAGGTGCGATGGAGCGTGGCGTCATACAAGCCACAAAGTCGGGTCTCTCTTTAAATGGCCCAAGAAAAATATGAGCACTAGTGTCAATGCGATGAATCACAGAAGATAGCAAATACAATCTAGCGTCTGAGACGTATATAAATAAATAATCGAGCAAGTTAGATGAGAAAAAAATGTATGCGCAGACTGACATGTTAAACGCTACCAATTGGGAAACAATGTTAGTGCGATTATAATCTATTGTCGCGTGATTAAAATTGATTTATAAATTATATGTCAAATTATTCATTAAAATGATACATGGAATGTAGACCCACCAAAGCCCATTTATATATTTACACAAATTAACTCCCAAGATTCCATTTTATAGGAATTATATAATTAACCGTGTTTGAGATTTTGAAGGCCGGTTTAGAGTGAAGTTTTGAAAATTGGAAGTTTAGGAAGTTGGAATTTAAGTGAGATTTTTTAGGACTTGAAATTTAAAAATTGAAATTTTCAAAATTAAGAATATAATATTGAATCTTGAAATTGAGATTTGAAATTTGGGGGTGATCGCTTGAATTTTGAAATTATGAATTTTGTAAATTTGAAATTATAAACTTTAAAATTAGAAATTGGAAATTGTGGAACCCAGATTTTGAAATTATGACACTTGATTTGTGAAATTAGGAATTTGCAATTTTGAAATTGAAACATTGAAATTTTGAAATTGAAATTTGAAGGACTTGAATTTTAAAATTGAAAATTTGAATTTTAAAAACTGAGAAATTTGGAATTTGAATTTTAAAATTTGGACACTTAAAAATTGAGAAATGAAAATTTAGAACATTAATTTTTTTTTTTAAAATTTGGGGATTTTATTAAATTTGGGTGATAGTTCATATGTTAAGGAAAAATAAATTGAATAAAAAAAACAACCAATTTAATTAAATAAACAAAAAGCAACAATATACTTACAAGGAAAATAAAATAATAAGACTATAAATTAAATGACTAATATATATACAAGACAATTAATAAAAATAATAATAATAATATTAAAAAAATTAACTATATAAAAGAAAAATAAAAGAAAGTCAAGAAAAAAATAGCAGTAAGCGGGTAGCTCCTGACGGACCAGAATCGTCTCTCAGTGAAATTCTTTCCACGGCCAAGATTATCTCCCTGAGAATTACTCAGAATAAAAATTTTTACTAAGACCATTAAACTTTTAAACTTTAAGGCAAACCAGACCTCACTCAATGTGGGGGAAAATTATCGCCTCCTTAAGAAAATAAATTTTTAGGAGCTAATAGGGCGCAAATTATATAGGCTCGTGCATTGATTATTCTCACCAAAAAGAAATTTTAATCAAAGTGGGTGGGATCTCCGAACTTCGGTGGGTAGACAATGCATGGTTTACTTTTCTCCTCTAAAATCAAGGAGGTAGGGCTGCACATGGGGAAGGGGAGGCCTCTCTCCACTTCATCAAAAATTTTGTCTTGAGTTGCTTATCCTGAAAAAATTACAGCCTCTAAATTTGGGGTCTACGCTGCTAGGGAAATTAAATAAATACGTTCTGGCTAAATGCATAGAAGTCTTTAAAAATCTATCGAAACTTTATAAAATCATCATCTTTAAAAATACATAAATTTCATTAAAAGTCTAATCAATACGCGCACGTAAAAGGCAATTATTCCTAAATCTTAAGAAGCGTCTCGGCCGATTAGCAAAAAAAAAGCATCTAAAGTTATTTTTTTCTTCCAAGATACTTTTTGAGGGTTATTAAAGTTTTAGTAAGAAACGTCTCGATAATGCTTGTCTAAAGTTTAAATCATCATAAATATATTCAAATTTCTGCTTTTCTCTTTCTTAATAATTACATCATCGCCCTTCATTCATTTATATCCTCCATACACTATAAATTTGATTTAAAATATAAATAAATATTCAATTAAAAATAAAAAAGGCCATAAATATTTAATTAAATCAATAAATATAAATATAAATATTTAATTAATAATTTTGTAGTTGAAAATTTTTGGTTACAAATATTAATTAGTTTAAAAAATTTGTACTTCTTATAAAAATAATGATAAATAAATAATTTGTTAAATATATGGTTAAAAATAAATGTGTTGGGATTAATAGAAAAATCAGAATTGATGTAGTTAATAAAGATTTTGCTGATTTAAGTTAGTTGCATCTTTTAATCATTTTTTACTACTAAAATGACATAGATAATTTGAATATTTCATTTTAAGTAAGTAGACAAAAATTGAAATTACATTGAAAATAAACAGCTAGTAATCTGTTTATACATTAAAAGTTAGATCTCTTTTTGCATTTTTAGATTCTTTTCTGTGGTGCATTCTTAAAGTAGTTGATAATAAGTGTTGTTGTTCAAGCGGGCGTATGTGAATATCTTTTTCCATAATGGCATCATCGGCGATCATGCCGCGACTATCTTGCTTACAGCATTCTATCTTAGGCACGTTTAGCGATGTCACAGTTGCGATCCTCCTCTCTGTGCTTGCTCCTTGATGAGTGAACCTTTTGCTCCTCGTAAAAATTCTTTCTCTTTTCACTCTGCCCGAGATAATTCTGAATCATATACGAAATAGAATTACTAGTATCCCCGTTGGACTAGCCTTACTTTACGTCTACTTTCTTTATTGCTTTTTCTTCAGGAGTCTCTTGTGGAGAGAAATTGCTTGTTGCGTTCTTTATATGGATCTTGATCAGTCGAAGATACGGGTGTATCATGAGTTCCCTCATAAGCGAGGGAGCGGGGCCTAGGAGTTAGCTGCGGTATAATCATCCACTTATCATAGTATTTAAGCACCTCCCAGCAATAATCATAAGTCACGGACTCCTAACATACGCGACATATTCGCAACACTGCAACTTGAAAAATAAAATTAGAAATAAATAAAATTTCATTAAAATATTTATTTGTGAAAATTATAACAATAGATCGCCCGACCTCGTCGGTGATGTTTGCTCCACTTTCTGCGGCCTATTGCGATGCGTGCGAGTATCCGCATGTTTGTACAATAATGTCGGATTATCGTCGATTTTGTCTGAACGTAAAGTCGTGGTGGGTCGACTCGGCGGTGGTCTCGAAAACTGCCCATCAATATTTCCCCAAAACTTTGACATCGGTTGCCCCGATACCGATCAGGATCTTGGGTTGTAATTAAGTAAGAATGTCTGTGATGCCAGTCTTCCTCGTTAAGAAAGATTTTACTCGCCCTGGCAGTATTGGAGGAGATGCCATTTCCGGCTACAAAATCAAACTTAAATTAAGTATGAATAAACAAGGTGGAAAATTAATAAAACAAATTATTTAAATAGTTAATGGAATATTAAATAGAAGATATGTATGTTAATGTGATAAAATAAATTAATTCGTATGATAAAACATTTATAGATATGTATTTTAAATTATTCACAAAAATATGATTTATGGTTTTTCATTTTATTAATATTATTTTATTTATAATATTATAAATTGAAAATAATTATAACTGATAAAAATATGTGTGCTTTGTTATTTGGGAAAAAATGGGTTTTGGACAAAACGGCGTCGTTTTGTCATATTTAGAGCCAAAACGACTTCGTTTTGGATCTACAATTTTTTTTTTTAATTCCGGCTATACCAAAACGATGTCGTTTTGGACAAAAGCGACTGCAAAGCGGTGTCGTTTTGGAGCGATATCACTAACCCAAGCGGCGTCGTTTTGGTTTGTGTGCTGCTCAAAAGCGACGTCGTTCTGGCTATTTGTAAAGCGACGTCGTTGTTATTACTCAAAAAAAATACAGCGACGTCGTTTTGTAGCACGCAAAAAGACAAAGCGTCGTTTGAATCGCCGTCTGCCAAAAGCGAATTCCTGTTGCGTCTCTCGGTTGCGGCAATCGGGGTGAGGAGAAAACGGGGCCGGCGACGGTGGCGCTTCCGGTGGGATCGATGATCTCACATGATGTCGGAGAATGCCGCGGCGGCCGGTGACGGTAGATTTGGATCGACAAGGGAGCGGGGGAACAGCGGACGGAGGACGGCGAACTGCGACGGCGACAAAATGGGTTGGCTTTCCTCCTGAATTCTTCCGCTTCTTGAGCCAGTTTATTAGTTTCCAGTGAATCCCGAAATTGTTCCATTTTCTATTATTTATAGAAATTTTTGTTTAAGTTGTTTTCACATTCAAAAATGGTTCCACGGGTCCGTTTTTATCGGTATTTTCCATGCCCGGTTGATTTTTAGCTCGATGTCTGTTGGTTCCGCGGGTTTTGATTTTTATTTTACGTAGCTATAATGCTGAGAGTAGGATTAGGTTTGTGTGTTTCTTTGATGACGATGATCAGCTATATTTGCCCAAATTTATTGATCGCGTTTATCGACAAACCTAGATCGGTGTTGCTCCCTTTGTTGGGCTCGTTTTCCCCTTCAGCATCTATATTTGGCTTTTGCTTATGGTTTTGCTCCACTGCTGGAGTTGCTCTAAGAGTGCTGATTGGGACACAAGAATTAGGACATGTTTGGTTATTGTTTTTGAAAAAACATTATTATGGTGTTCATTAAAAAATGTTCTTATTATTTCAATTTAGTATTTTTGAGAAAAAAAAAAAAGGAACCAAATCCTGTTCTTTGTGTTTTTTTGTTAGGTTTGTTTTTTAGAAAAAAAAAAAATTTTCAAAAACTTTGAAACATACATGCCTTAATTGTCTTCAAGTATCTGGCAATGAAACGATCAGATGTTAAATAGTTCACAACTAAATCTTTAGTAAAGCGGTTAGTCAACTTATTTCAGTCGACTCATTCAAATTATGGATTAAAATGGTCTGGACTAATCAAATCCATTTATATTGAAATTTAGTTTCGGTAGCTCCATGATAATACATACGGGTTGTGGGTCAAAACGAGCTAAAATAGACTAAAACTTTAAAAATTAATTTCTAAAATTAAACCGTTCTTTAAATAAAAATAAATAATATCTGGATATATAATAATAATTAATATATAAAATGATTGAGTAAGCGATATAATAATAATAAACAAACTTAAATAAATAAATAATGTTATATATTTATTATAGCAAAGTCTAAACTAACTAGCTAAATATCACAAAAAAGCAAATAAAGTAACGAACATGCGTATCTAAAAAAGAACAACTAAAATATTAAATTCGTCTTATATGTCTCTGTCTTACATCCTCTAGTCATCATATATTTAATAATAACATGTGATTCCACATTAGAAAAATGTACATCCTCGATAGTGGTTGAATTATCATCATCTATTAATTAATTTATAATCTTTAGCAATCAAATTTTAATTTTATGTTTGGAATAAAAAATATTTTTAAAAATACATCTCAACCGTATAATAATGAAATATTTGATTTGTTTGAAAATTCATCATGCTATAATATATAATTATATTAAGAAAAAAATCAGTGTATAAATTTTGTTAATTATTTTAAAAATAACGTTATTTTATTATTAACACTAGTTTAAGTAATAAAATTATTTAAAATATATTGATAATTTAGTTATTAAATTAAATTTAATTTTAAACTAACATAACTTTGTTTTATTATAAAAAACATATATGATTGAATAAAATTTAAGGATAAATAAAAATGAAATTATAAATATTTAAAATATAGTGAGATAAATAAAAATATATTAAATATTAAAGCGTAATTTATTTAATTCAAATGTATTCCCTAAATTTTATACAGATTTTTTAAATATTAAAAGATACGTTTAGAATTAAGGGAATAAAATAGTTAAGCAATGAAATTTAATATAATGTCGTATATTATAATTATTATTATTTTAAAGCTACTTATCTTCTGAGAATGATTAAAATACTCCAATTTTATACGTAGATAATTAAAAATCTAAATTCTTAAATTAGTTCTTAAAAAATTAAATAAAAATTTACGTGTTAATTGGAGTTACTTGTGGCGTATAGGCGTGTTAAAGAAACAGGTTAAGTCAAATTGATTTAATTTCATTCGAATCTTAAAGTTTACAACCCAATTTTCCAAAAATTCAGATTAAAATACAACGAATTGATTAAGCGACGATGGTATGCCAACTCGTCTCTTCTGTATCATAATTTGTTAAGTTAAATGCTTTGCAACAAGAATGGGATTAATTTATAATAAAACCAACCAATCAACGCCGTCCTGTTACACATCTGAAGTAATAATAATTGTCATTATTTTATAAAATGATTTCGATCGTTTCAGAAAATTTGGGTGAGGGGACCATTAATGTGAGCGTGACTAGAAGCCAGAAGGCGATACTTGCCACACCTTAATCTCGCCGTCAAGGCTACCGCTAAAAACCCTGATTGCACCGGCCGTCTTCCATTCACCATCGGGAACCGCCACCAACGCCTTCACAGGTTTCTTGTGTCCTTTCAAAATGCTCAGGCAACAGTAACGACCGTCACTTCCACGTTGCCATATTCTGACCGTCCGATCAGCTGACCCGCTCAAGAGCAGGTCACAGAAGCTGATCAAGCACAATATAGCCTTACTGTGCCCTCTCAACGCTCCCGTAACCACCATGTGATTCGCGCTGTCCTCCCTCTCCCACACCAGGATCGAACGGTCACAAGCGCCAGAAAATAGGATCGAACCGTCGCTGTTCAATGCTAAAGCATTGACGGCCGATTTGTGCTTCTCTAGGGTGGCTACCAGAGCGTGCCGTTTCTCCCCCGACGGTTTAGCCCAGACCTTAATCAGGCAATCCGCGGATCCTGTGTATATAGTTCCCGTACCGGATATGGCGACGGCGTTAACGGCGTCTTGATGCGCCTTCACAGACTCCAGGCAACGGAGATCGGAGGATCGCCATATCTTGAAGCACTTGTCCCAAGAAACGGAACAGATGAATCCGTCTGAAACATAAAGACTAGAAACGGCATCAGCGTGATCGATCCAGAGCTGTTTCTTGTGACGTCGGACACTTACATAGTTCTTCGGAAGCATGAAGTGTCGTAACCGATCGTTTACAGTGGGGAGGGTGGCCACTAGCTGATGCCGTTTACTAATGGTCATTTGCCAGACTCGGATCTTGCCGTTCTGGTGAGAACTGAGAATTTTCCCGTCGCAGAAGGCGACGGACTTCACTGAGCCAGAAGAGGAATCATCAGTGTTGAATGTATCAAGGTGAGCGTAGTTTTTCAAATCAAAGACGTGAATCTGATTGCCGGAAGCGGCATAGAGGCTGTCGGCGGCGACGGCTACGGCGAGGCAACTGATGTGGACAGGGCGGGGCTTAAGAGTGGCGACGCAGACGTGAGAGACGGAGAGGAGGGTTTCGGGAGAGAGTTTTTGTAGTGAAGGAACAGACGGTAGGGTTTGGAGAGAGAGATTGCTGTGGAGGCTGCTGCTACCATAGCTGGTCTCTCCGGAGATTGATAAGCTAACCGACATTTCCGGGTAGCTGCAAATATCGGAAGCCAAGAATTTCGGGTGAGATTGTCGGATATCGGTGGAAGCAATCATGCAGTCATGGGTAGTGAAGGTACAGACGGTTAGAAATGAACGGACCCTCATGCCGGCATTGAGAGGTAGAGACGAACGAAAGAGTGAGATCGAGTGCGTGTATTTATAAAGACGCGTAGAGAGAAACAAAGAGCTGCCATGTGGAGGGCGGGAGCGGTACGTTTTGTCCGAGGTTCATAGCGGACGAGAAAGGGCATCACATGGAAAGAAAAGAAAAGGTACAGGAGGAGGGAGGCCCTCCAATGGCCACCAATTTCAAAATAATTATACACGTATTATCAAGAATAAGATTTACATTATTCAGCTTATTCTCTAAAAATAAGTAATTATAGATCAGTCATTCAATATCCTACTGATTTAACTAACAAATATATTATTATAATGCAATCCCTATACTTACGATAATATATTAATTGATCTGTATATATAATTATTTTTAAATTGATGTATTTATACGTAATTTTCCCAAATTCTAATGATGATATCGGGACTCGTATTGAAGGGCAGGTTAGCTGTATCCACATCCGTGAGCGCGTGGGTGGTTGACGCTTCCATCGTCTCTCGTTCAACATAAAGCAACTGAATCTGCATCGAATCGCTCGCCCCAATCAAAACCACGAAAGGTCATGTAGTAAGAAATTGAAACACCGCCATACTCTTTTTTTTTTTTTTTTTTGGATTCAACATCAGAGCAATCATTTTTAGTAGCATAATTGATAATTCTTCTAAGAGGGTTTGGCCCGGTCATCGTAGAAGCGACTGACTGGTAAGGACATTAATAATCTTTTATGGTTAATATGTCATCTATGTTTTCCAAATCAATTTGGTGAAAAAAAAAAGAATAAAAATGTAATTTTCTTTCATAGTTGCGCCCAAAGATGTCTGTTGTTATGATGTCAGTGGGATTGATAATATAAGTCATATACTAAAAAATTATGTCAATAATAAGGGTAATATTGTAAGAAAGCTTTTATTAATTCACAAGGGAAATTGTCCTATCTGATGAATGATTAACCTTTTTTATTCATTTTTGGTGTTATCTTTATGTGGTGATGGGTGATGAGGTTTGCCAACGCACGAATGTTGTTGTTATATATACAGTGAAAGCTAGTTAGGTTCACTAAATATCTTTCATTATGTTACCATATAATAGTGAGGTAAGTGAGTAAACTAAACTAAACTAAACTAATGAGAGAATTAGCCATCATCTAGGAATGACTTGGCCCCCTCCTCATGTATTTTGGAAAATTTAGCTACAGCATCTTATCATCTAAACGTCCACAGCAGAAATAGATAAATTAAAGTTTATGTTTGTCAAAATTAGAGTTTATAATATATTCCTTCTTTGCTAAGAGTACCCCCATTTAGCCACAAAATGGCAGGCCTTATTGTAATATGAAGTATAGGTTACAATGATAATTACAAATACTAATCAAGCCTTAAATTTTGTCCATGAGATTAATATTCGCATCTATAGTGACGCATACCAACTTCCAAAGGAGGATCTGTAATTACTGCTGATGATAAGAAAACATGTGATGAAGATTTAAATATAATGACGGTTAGCACAAAAACTTATCATATTTTTCTCTTTTGTGGGCTTATTATCACTTCCAAGCATGTAAGTTTGTAGGATTTTCATTTAATTGAATGGAATGTTGGTTGAGATCTTGGTCCCTTTTAGGCTGGCAAGAATATTTGTTTCCGTGGCGCTTGCAGCATATCTCTGCAGGTGGATTTAGTTTTGATTTATCAATTCCTTGAGTGGAAGATGTAATGTGCATGGGAATATACAAAAAGGTGGTTTTGATCCATGTCCCAAAATAATTATCATATTATATACATAATTTCTCTTTTTTATTTTATTCTATTTGTTTAGTCATTTCTTTATTTTTTAAATTCATTTTTTATTAATATTTATTTTTCACTAATGATATTCATCCAAAATTGTATAAAAGTTAACTTTCATGATTTCATATAAGATTTAAGTTTACAAGTAATTTGAATTGTGTAAATATACTTAAAGAAAAAAAAACTTATGTAAGATTAAGTTTTCAAATGATTTGAATTGTGTTATATTTAAGTTTCAGTTATAAAGAAGTTAATGAAGGTTAAGTTTCAATCCTAGCAATATGTTATAGTATTATATATTGTCTCTATACGGTTCACACTTCACAGAGAGGCCCTGCTACTTGCCAAGAAACTTTGGGCCGATGGGCTTGCTTGAATCAATGTACTGCAAAAATTAAAGTGGATAACTATCTAATCCAATCCTTGTATGATTAAACGTGTTAAAAAAAGAGTATGATATCTATATTAGATTCAAATCTTGAAAGCTTGAATTTTTTTGTAGAATTGGTTGTTTAACATGATATCAAAATGAGCTCGAATTAACGGGAGTTCCTAATTTCGAGCCACATCCATCCCCATTTGTTTATCTGATTGATTTGTCCTTCTGAGCCTTAAACATGAATGCTATTGAACTTCAAAAAGAGGGGTCCAGAATGTTGTTTTGATGGTGACAGATCACATAGAATTGCTCATATCATTGTGCAGGGACATCAACTGGGGTCATCTAGTGCTGCTTCAGGGTTAGCAGATGCTGAAACTTCATAAACAGACCTATAGGTTCAGCTTGTAATGCTAATCTCCATATTTGAGAATCATCTAAGCATGTATAGCTTTCCGAAGAACAGTTGCCTTGCTCACTGGTAAGGAGCGTGACTGTCCTGTAGCTTTATCAAAGAGTAGTAACTCCCGCCATTTCCAACAGCAAGTAGATCAGAATGGGATCCTTGTTCCACAACCTTCCCATTCTTCATCACTGCTATGGTGTCTGACTCCTGTATTGTAGATAACCGGTGAGCTACAACCACACAAGTCCTCCCAACCATCATCTTCTCCAGAGCTTCTTGGACCAGATTTTCAGACACACTGTCAAGGGCGCTGGTTGCCTCGTCTAAAAGAAGGATCGCCGGGTTCTTCAATATCGCTCTAGCGAGTGCTACTCTTTGCTTCTGGCCTCCTGATAACTGGACTCCTCTTTCTCCACAGTAAGTTTTGTATCCATCTTTCATGGAACTGCATTACAAAAGCGAGTTAATTTATTGTTGGATGTGGGCCAAAGTCCCACGATGGACAATATTCATACCAATGTAGAGGGAAGGGTCCATGGGCATGGGGTTTCCCAACAAGTGGGTATCAAAACTGGGTGCAGGCTTAACCATGTATTTGGATACCTAACAAAATAGTGTGGTGAATTGAAAGGGTTCATATCTTAGGTATCCAAAGTAGACAATATTCATACCAATGTGGAGAAAAGGGTCTATGGGCATGTAGTTTCCCAACGAGGGTGGGTATCAGAACTGGGTTAAAGCTTAACCGTGTGTGTTTGGATATCCTAACAAAATAGTGTGGTGAATCGAAAGGGTTCATACCTTATAAATTCATGAGCATTTGCAAGAAGTGCAGCCCTCCTTATTTCATCTTCTGTAGCATTCTCTTTTCCATAAACAATGTTGTCATAGATTGTTCCTGCAAAGAGAATGGGCTCCTGACTCACCAAGGCAATATGTGACCTCAATTTTCTCAAATTATACCTCCTGATGTCATGTTCATCTATCTGCACTGATCCGTTCATTGGGTCATAGAACCTTTCAATCAGCCCAATAACAGTGGATTTTCCTGAACCGCTCTCTCCCACAAGTGCTGCTGTTTTACCAGCTTCAATTCTGAGAGAGAGCCCCTTGAGGATCATTTGATCAGGCCTTGTTGGGTATGCAAAGAATACATTTTTGAGTTCAATGCAGCCCTTAACTGTCTTGTTAACCATGATTCCTTCAGTATCTTCCGGTTCAATCTTGCTTTCCCTGTCCAGGATTGCAAAAACTGATCTTATTGCCCTGCTCCCTTTGGCCAAATCAGAAGTCATGCTTCCTGCATCTGCGATGTTCTTGCCCGTGCTCATCAGGATGAAGAAAGCCTGAAACAGGTGCTGTGGGGTTATTAATCCATGAAGCATTAGCCTCCCTCCATACCAGTAAGTCAGAGATATAGAGGCTGTTGTTAGAAACTGTGAGCTGAAGAGACCGAACCCTGAAAACCATGACTGTTTTTTGTTCTCCTTCTTGGGGCCTTCCATTGTTGCTCCATACATGTCCAATATTCTTTTCTGAGAGGAAAAGGCAGTGATGGTCCTGTGGTTAACAGCTGCTTCACTTGCCAGTTGGCTTCCTTCATTTTGGGCTTTCATGGCCTTTTCAGACATACTCTTCATCAGAACACTCTTTGAATAGAAGCTCCCAATGAGTAGAGGCTGCATTGCTATCATTACAATAGCTAACCTCCATGTGAGTACTAAACCAAGTATAAAAGCAAGAGAAGCACTGAAGAAAACCTGAACCAGCAATGATATCCGATCTCCAATCAGAGACCGTGCCATGTTGGCTTCAGTGGCTAATCGTGCACAGATAGCTGCACTTGTATTCTCATCTTGATCAAACCAGCCAATCTCAAATGTAAGAACCTTTCCAAGGATCTTCTCCCGTACTCTTTTAATCAAACGCTCTCCCATGATTGCAAAATTGTAATGTTGGAGGAGATTTGCTATGAAACTGAGAACCGCCAGGCCTAAGAAGATGAAGCAGTAGATTTTGGTTTGGGATTTGATGGATGAATGGTCTTTTAGGAAGTAAACTGAGACAACTGTTCCTAAGCAATAGGCATGAGTTGGTTGAATTGCTCCAAAGACAGCAGCCCCTGTACACCCAAGCAAGGCTCTTTTCCACTCTGGAAAATTCATTTTCACCAAACGCCATTGCCATGGAGGGGAAGACGATTTCTCCAGGTTTTCACTATCACTTTCATCATAAGAATGCAGCTGGATGGAGGGCTCTATGCTAATGGACAATGCTGGGCTAAAGGGGAAAGCTGGACTGCTTGGGAAACTTGAGGTCACTCTTATGGGAGTCAGGGCACTCATTGTTCGGCTATGGTTTGTGCCAGTTGTTGGATGATATAAACTGGTGTCACTTTGCATTGCTGATTGCTGCAATTGCAACATTTTGTAATAGGCCCCTCCTTGTCCAATGTTCATTTGGATCAGATCATTGTGAGAACCTGATTCAACCACTCTTCCTGATTCAAGAACTACTATTATGTCGGCTTTCTGGATTGTCGAGAGGCGGTGGGCAATCATTATTGTTGTCCTTCCTAATGAAGCTTGGTCAAGTGCTTCCTGTACCATTCTTTCAGACTCTGCATCCAAAGCGCTCGTAGCTTCATCAAGAAGAAGGATTCTTGGGTCTCTTATTAAAGCCCTTGCAATGGCAATCCTTTGCTTTTGCCCTCCAGACAACTGAATTCCAAATTGCCCAACCTGAGAAATCAATGGTTTACAGAAGTCTAAGTTGAGTGACAGTAGTCAATTTCCAGTGAAATGAGAATTAGAAAAGTATGTCTTACTTGAGTTTCATATCCTTGAGGCAATTTGGAGATGAAGTCATGGGCATTTGCTGCCTTAGCTGCTCTTACAACAAGCTCCATCCGAGCTCCTTCTTTGCCAAACAGAATATTCTCCTTTATGGATGTCGCGAAGAGGACTGGTTCTTGATTGACCAGACCTATCTGAGATCTCAACCATTTAAGCTGAAGCCTCATTATTTTGTTTCCATCCAGGAGAATGTTACCTTTCACAGGGTCATAGAATCTTTCAAGCAAGGAAATGACTGTGGACTTTCCAGAGCCACTTCCACCAACAAGGCCTACTGTTTTACCAGCTTTCACTTTAAGATTAAACCCTTGAAGAACCTTAGTGGTGGGTCTTGATGGGTAACTGAATTCAACCTCTTTAAATTCAATTTCTCCTCTCACAAGTGCTAGAATTTTCCCTCCTTTTTCCGAGTCTATTTCCGGAATCCGGTCAGTAATCTCAAAGATCCGGGTAGCTGCAGCTGCTGCCTCGGAGATGAAAGAGAGATTTGGAAGCGCATTCATTATAGACCTGAGACAGACACACAGTGAATAACAATCATGAAAAGAAATAGTAATGCTTTATTTTCAGGCTGAAATAAAAGTAACTCACAGTCCTCCCAGGATGACACAGATTCCAGAAATGAAAACAGAGCCACCTCCTTCCCCTTTCTCAGTGACAAGAATAGTCCCAACCCAAGCCTGAAAAGCCCAAACTGCATAAATTGTTCCCATGCTTCCTATCAATAGCCCCTTTGTGAATCCTTGCTTTATGCCAAGTTTCATACTTTTCTGAAGGGCATGGCTGAACCTATCTAAAGTTTGGCACTCCCCCACATAAGAGTATACAGTTCGGACTGATGAGATTGCTTGCTCTGCAATCTCACCTGCAACCCCATAAGCTACCTTCATCTTCATCCCCAAGTTCATCATTAACTTACCGAATCCAACCCCTGGAATTATGAACATTAGTGAGAAGGGAAGAACAGCAACTGCCAGTCGCCAAGAAAGAAAGAAGGCAACTACGAGGCAGAAGATGAATGATGAAAGGTGAGCCAAGCAGTTGGGTATCTACAACAGAAAAAAAATGATCAAGTTATATTACTGAAGAAGAAGAAGAAGAAGAAGAAGAAAAAGGGTGTTTGAGAAAACCAGAAACCTTCTCAGATATAACATCTTGGATTGAATGAGCATCAGCAGAGATGGTAGATATGACTTGGAAGGTAGTAGAAGAAGCAGCTTGTTTGTCAAAGAAACCAATTTCTTGCCTGAGGACTGACTTAAGGTATTCCATTCTCATTCGGGATGTCTGCCTCTGTGATGTCCTTGTCCAGCAAATACCTTCTGCAAAATGAATCCATACGGGCACAGTATGAATGATATGAAATTCTGGTAATTCAACCTTTGTCTACCCCATATGGTGCTGATTCTATATATTAATTGCAGTTCACTGGGAGAAAACCTAACAGATTCGAATATGTTGTAAAATTTAACCATACATACCAACAAAAGCAGATATTCCCACGCCAACAGCAACATAGAACAGCCTGAGTGAGTACTGAAAGTAAAAAGGAGACAGTAGCTTGTTAACAAACTTCCAAGAAAATGAAATTTAGGACCTTGATCTTATGACTTTAGCCCTGAAATCTTTCAGACCCTTGAGTTAATTCATTAGATTATGTATGATAGTCTGAAATGATCTGGTACATGTATTATACATAAAAAATAAAAATAAAAAAAAATAAAAAAATTCTGGGACTTCTTGTTTTCAGATACCTTGTTCACCACTTGGATGGAGAAAGAGAGGTCAGCTTCTCCATAATCATTGACGACATCACCAAGAACAAACATGGTGAGCGGTGACATCAAGCCATCTCCAATACTACCCAGAGTTCCGAGCAACATCAGCAACATGTCTATGCCATCGGCATAACGGAACATACCACCTTTCCTCCCCATATCCAATGCTAAGTACAACAGACCTCCTCACCTCAACTCAATCCCCTTCTTTCTAGTTTTATCAACCCTTTTCGACTCTTCAAATAACAATTCTGTTTTACAGTCCAAACACACCAGACAACATTGAGCATCTGATAGTATCAGAGAGCTGAGTAGAGGAGGCCGCCCTTGGTAACCTTTGCATTCATCTTTATTATCATATGGACTGGACTGAAACCCACGCTTGCTTCTGATTGGCCGGCACCTGGTTTTGACAGTTTAGTCATTTTGGGATGTTGGTTTCCATAGTTCCAACTAGGTATGCTATTTTTTTTTTGGGTTTTTTTCTTTTGCCTGATTAGCTGCTGTTGAAATCTTGGAAATTAATAACATCTCATCTTTTACGTGGTCATTGGCAAGGACCCCAGAAATGGTTGGTTTTTTATATTTGGCAGAAATTGGAATGGTTTGGAAGCTTAATCAAATGGAGGGCTTCATATAATGAGGGGAATCTAAGAACTCTCTAGAAAGAAACGAAATGACGCCCGTTCATGCCCATGTCTTAAAACATATTAAACAAAGCGACATAGATTTCCCCTAGGCACTCCTACAGGAGGCTACAACGGACTAAGCGTGTCAATTCAGGCCCCCGTGTCATGTTCAGGTCGTGCATTCATATTGGTTAATCCATGTCAAAATTATTAAATTTAAACGAATCAATTAGTTTAAGTCATGTCAATGTACAAGTATTCTTATTCGTTAATCTAAACATGACACGAATAATAATCGTGTCAAAATTAACAAATTTAAACATAACCCAATTAATAATTGGATAACACGACATATATTTATTAATTTATTAATATGGATTATAATTAATCTATTAATATTCAACATAAATAACATATTAAACAAGTTAATCTTGATTAAATATTAATTTACATAATTAAAATTACCAATTCTTTATATATCGACAACATAAATACGCTTACTTAAATCTATCGTTGTTCAACGCGACTGATTAAATACGATTATATTAATCTAAACACATAAAAAAACGCCAAATTCATTTAAATACATTAAATTCCATCGCGCCTAAATTTCATTCCCATTATTACTTAAGTATTAAAGGCCATTCATCCTAAAGAGAAGATGGGCCTCAGCATCCGGCCCATCAGATCACAGGCCCAGATGAACCTAACAGAAGGAGATCGACACGGTTCACGTCTCCCCAGAACTATCTCGGAGAAGAGGAAGAAGAAGAAGGATAGGGATGGTGAGAGTCGCTACTTTTTTTGCGATGTCGGCGGCTGCCTTCCTGTTTTGGGAGACCATGGACAAGGTTCACGTCTGGATCGCTCTCCGCCAAGACGAGAAGGTACCCTCTCTATCATCATTCCCTTCTTTTCATATATATTCCATTTGCTGGTTTAATTTCTACTTTTTTTTTTTTTTCTAATTTCTAAGACTGAGGGATGACCTTAATCCTGAATTGTACTGGAATCGTCGTCATTGCAGTATGTCAAATTGAATCAGTTGCGTAGTTTTAGATCATGGCGTAACCCTAGTCTGAATGATCGCGTCCAGAATGATATTGACCCTGTCTTGTTTCTCACTTTTCGCTATGAAGTGTTGCAGGATTCAACCGTATATATGAGAAATTTAGGTTCCAACCTCAATTTATTCTGAAAGCTGAAGTTCTGGTGTCGATTCTGTATTTGTGCTTGTGCCTCTTTTTGGTTAGTGTACTAAAGTGCTTGCTGCAGCCAGGTTGGTTTAAAATAGTGATGTGGTATTTGTTGCAGAGGGAGAGAATTGAGAATGATATGGCAATTAAAAGAAGGCGAGAAGAGCTGATCGAGGAAGCCAAACAAAAGGGAATGATTCCGTAAGCTTTGTTGGTGCCCCAATGCCAACAGTGTCATTCAGCTACTCTTTCTATGTTTGTTGTTTCTTGATAAAACTGTCTCATAAAGCATAATTGGTTTATGACTATTTACCGCCAGGGGAAAAATTAAATTGCTGTATTTTGTAATCTGCCACTCTCTGACGGTGATTTCACTTTACCAATGAATATTGGATGATTTCACGTGTGGTTTTTCTTTTCTTTTCTTTTTCTTTTGTTTTTTTCCTTTGAAAGATTGCATTACAATGGATTTCATGCTTTTGTTGATGTTCTGGGACTACTTCTATTGTCAGCTCTTGCTTCTGGTACTCACCATTACCTATTAGATTAGAAAGCTGTTAACTCGTTAATACATTTGTGGACTCAGATTATTATGCAGAAGTGAAGATATGGTGGCAATGAGGCAGCTTCTCCCTGTTGGATACTCCTAGACATTACAAAAGATGAGAATCGGAGTACATAATATTTAGGTTTAGAATTTATTCTAAATTAGCAGTACCTGTCAACAACCACCTATTTCCTTAACTTCTATCCCCTTGTGTGAATTCTTGTTTCATACTCCTTTGTCTCACAGCTACAATAGGAAATTTATATTGTTGCTTTATCCAGTCTGATTCAACTATCTCAAAGAAAACAATGTGGTAGAAAGCTAGCATAGAGATTTGCCTGCTTCTACACATTTTCATGCCACATCTTGTAATCAAAACCAACAAGCAGTTACTTGTTGAACTCACTCACTTGTTGCCTTTATACGTCATATGGAGGTCTATCCTATTCTTTTGCTCTGGTTGATGACTTTGTTCCCTGATGGCTTTGCACATCTTCTTTGATAAATGACGGGAGCAGGAAGCGGGGGGGGTGGGGAGGGGAGAGGGAGGGAAAGGAAGATTGGATTGGAAAAGAGAAGTTTAACAGTAGCTTTCTGAATTGAGCATTCAAGTCTAAATTCTGGGGTTTGGTTTTAATTTGTGTTTTAAAATCACATTATATTTAGATCAGTTATAAGGCTGTGACATAATGCTCTATATAATTGATTGCAATTCTTCGGCATCCTGAACTTCACCTCTTTCATGGCAATTATTATCAATATATTTGAAGCAATTGCCTGTACGGTAGACTGCTTTTGTGTCCGCTATGAGCCTCTAGCATGGAGATATTCGGAAACATCTAGTATTTATAGAATGACGATTTTATAATGTTTATAATGTTACCATATACAATTTCTCTATTATTAGTTGTATATATTATCTTACCATGTATAGATGTTAAAGATTAGGAATATGTTAGTTAGCATGTATAAATGCTAAAGACTAGGAATCTACCATGTATAGATGCTAAAGATTAGGAATATGTTAATTACCATGTATAGATGCTAAAAACTAAGATAATCTTTAGAGACTATATGGATGGCACCGATGGAATCGAGGGAATTTTTCCAAAATCTCTCTTCGTATTTTTCTGCTATTCAGTATTTAACATGCACGTGAGCCTGCGTTCTTGATTTCCGTCCTGCTCAATAATTTTTTCTCTTGGCTTTGTGGGCTTTCTCTTGTTCGCACTGTTCCATCTCGTGAACCCAACGTGAATTTCGTGGTGTCTCTTGTTCCTGCCACGCTTAGGTGCTCCTGCTCTGCTTTTATTTCAAAGGTCTTTGGTCAGGCTTCGCAATTTCTAATTCTTCGCTGCTCCTGGTTTATGTCTTTTCAATCTTTCTGCAATATATTGTTTTTCCGGTGGGTGTTTGTTTGTGTGTTTTTCTCACTGCAAGCTTACAATTTTCGGTGGATATTCTTCATTCTTGTCCATCATAATACGATAAATTGAATCATTCCTATTCTACATCAGTAAAAATTATTATGGCTTGGGAATTCCAATCTCTGTTATTTGTCAAATGAAAAGAATTGTGGGTCATATCGACGTGGAGTGTTCCCGCACTTCGAAGGTGCCGAGGCTTTGTCTATGGGAAATTCATGATGCTCAAGTTATGACTTGCCTTTAAATAATGAGTCTCACCTTGTTCTCAATTCGAGTCTTATAAAACTACTGGGCCGCTTATGTGGACTTATCTTAACACGGTTTACAATCAAGACAACTCGCTAAACGATTTCATTCGAGTATGAGACGGCTAATTTCACACAAGGCGCCTCTCTATTGAGGAACATTTTCCGGTTTTCAAACTTTCTACCGGGAGCCATTGCGACATTGTTTATGCTAATGTTCCCACTGCAACTCTCTCTGCTGTCCGAGAAGTGCATGCCACCAGCAAGCGAGATCAATTCTTGATGAAGTTACAACCCAACTTTGAAATTACACGTTCTAATCTGATGAACCGTCATCCTGTCCCATCTCTGGATGCTTGTTTGAGTGAACTTGTTCGTGAGGATTACTCAGGCTACCATGGAACACGGCTACTATTAGCACTGCTTCCGTGGCCATGCATAGAGACATATAGAGACATGCGTGTCATTCCAAGGCTTTAGTTGTAAAGTCAATACATTGTTCTCGATCGGTCTCCAAGAAGCTCAGAATTCACGCAAGAACAGGTTCATATCATCTCTCGGCTTGTCCCATTCGCTTCGAAAAGGCTAAGTGCATCGCTTTATCATGCCTCCACGGGCCGCCTAGTTTTGGCCGCATCATCCACCGCCCTCGCTCTGGGCTGTTCCTCTTCCCGTCCCATAGCCTTAGCAAACTTGACTACACTCACTCCCGAAAATGGTACAACAGATGATCCTTTGCGCTTTTAACGCTTTCGGGCTCTCGTAATCATAAAGCTTTCAAGCCATATTTGACCGAGCTCCCCTAACCATATGACTAATACCGTTGTTCCTCTTTCTAATATCAGAAATTGTGATGGAAATCTGAAAATTAACACCGCCGATGGCGTCACTTATCGTTGTCAGGTGATCTTCTTCCTTAATCGATGCTGCTCGTGTCTCCACCTCTCCACAAATCGTATTTCTCGCTTAATAATCGTCGATAAATAATTGTAATGTCCATTCTCCCGCTCCGTTGTGTCGTGCAGATCAAGTGTTAGGTAGATGATCGCGAAGGCCTAAAGTGACTACTCTTTCATGTTTCTCCTTCCACTTTTATTCTTAGTTGTCCTTTAACTTTCATTTGCAATAATGTTGTTGGTTTCGCAATAAGATGTGGTATAGATGCCTTAGGCCACCCAAACTCGATGTCCTTCAGATTTCGTTTAATTTGGATTATCAAATAAAACATGTTCTTCATTGATCTTCTTTGATTGTACATCATGCAAATTTGGCAAAAGTAAAGTTCTACCTTTTCCTCATCATGCATCTTGTGCCTCATAATGTTTTGAGCTTATTCATAGTGATGTTTGGGGGATTGCACCTGTTGTTTCTCATGCGCATTACAAGTACTTTGCTTTCATTGATGACTGAATGCTTTACTCGAGTCATTCCAGCCATATGAAGTTTTAGTTTTCACCACAGACTCCTCGAGACTCACCCCACAAGATCATACTGGCGCCCGATTCGCGGCGAATACATGTCTATAGTTCCAGTTTTCTTCAAAGCAAAGGGACTATCTCTCACGTTTTTATTCTTCGACACCATAACAAAACTGTTGCCGAGAGGAAAATCGCCACCTCTTGATGTCAGACAACTCTTTACTTGAATAATCATTCCTCCTCGCTTTTGATGTGAAGCCTTTCATTGCAAACCATTTGATCAATCACTTACCCTCTCCTACGACAAATCATATGTTTCTCCTTTCTCTCTAAGTTGTTTGGTCATTCTCCTTCATATCTCCAATCTCTTCGCATTCAAGCTGTGTTTGTTTTGGTGCATCTCCTCCGCTTAACTACATAAACTTACCGCTCATCATATGTGTGTTTTTCTAGTTATGCTATCCCTCATACAAGCATGCTTGTTACAATCCTCATGCTTCTCGTGATACTGGTTTCCTAATGTGATCTTTATTTGAAAATCAATATTTTTCTATCTATGTTCACAATTGTCATCCGTGATCCGTATCTCTTTCCGCCATTTTTTTTGAATTCAACAATTGTGAACTAAGGTTCAAACTGGGTTTTGTGTACATGAGAGATGTACTTATTACTTAGCCCCTGCCCCACTTCCTTCATGCCTCCTCCGATCTTGACTTAGCCCGATCCCGCCTCCCTTCTTCCACCACTCTTCGTCTGGGCCTACTCGTCTTCCGACCTCCCTCTAATCGGGTATGGTTTCTTCTCTCCGTCTCTTGTCGCTACTTTATCCACTATTTCCATTCCCTCTTGCGCCATAAAACAGCCATATGAAACATGAGTGTTAATAACTGCAATGCACAGTAACTTCAAGCACTTGAGGAGAATCACACTTGGGATATTGTTCCATCCTCCCGGCCATCAAACCTATCGAGTAAATGAGTTTTTCTTCTTAAACTTCGTCTGATGGCTCTGACTAAAATGCTTTTGCTCCTAGAAGCCTCAATAAGGTGAATATGGGGTTGATTATGTGAGACATTTGCCTCATACAATGACCACCTGCTCAAAACTATCTTAGCTATTGTCGCTTCACAAATATGGCGACTACATCAAATGGATGAAGAATGCCTCTTTCATGCGATCTCCAGAGGAGATTTACATGAAGCTTCCCTTGGTATGATCACTTCCTTTCCTCATGATGCTCTGTAAGCTCAAAGGCTCTTCGTATGGGCTCACAAGTGCCCCGCGCCTTAGTTTGAGGTGCTCAAGAAGACACTTCTTTCCTTCAGTTTTACACAAGTCAATATGATTCTTCTCTCTTCCTTCACACATCTACGTCGGGTATAGTTATTCTCTTGGTTTATATGGATGATATTATCATTACTGGCACTGACTATGGTTTGATTACTAAGCTTCAACAGCTGTTACATGCAACTTTCCATATGAAAAATCTTGGCCAGCTCACATACTTCTTAGGATTGGAAGTTCATTATCGATCCCATGGCTTTTCAGAACTAAAGATAAGTATCTTCAAGATCTTATCACTTTGGTTAGCCTATGACACTCTTCGTTGATACTCCTATGGAGGTAAATGTCAAATACAGAAAGATGAAGGGACCTTGGATGAACCTACTTCATCGGCTTTGGTCGGGAGTCTATCTACTGACTACCATCACTGACATTCCTATGATGTTCATCGTGTCACCAATTTATGTCTTCTCCTAAGATCCCATCTGTTACAGTCATCATCATCTGCTATTCTAGATCACCTACTGTGCTTGTTTTTTCCTACCGATACCTCTCTCTTCAACTCAAGGCTCATAGTGATGCTAATCGGGCCGGGTGTCCGATACACGCCAATCTACATACTCTTGGTGTATGTTTTTAGGTGATGCACACTTTCGGAGATGTAAGAAACAATATCGTGTTTCTAAATCCTACTATACGAGTATCGCGCTAAGGTCTATTGGTTTGTTCCGAATTGTATGGCTACGTCTCTCGAGGAGCAATGGGTTTCGTGATCGCTTTACTCCTCTTCAAGGCCGTGGAGTAACACTGGGGCCATTTATCTGACGGCCGCTAATCCCGCCTATGAACGCACTGGGCACATCAAGCTCATCACATTCTATTCGGCACACTCCTGGAAGTCAGTGATATCTCTTCCTCATATCTCTTTGATCTCCAAGTGGCGTCTTCACCAAAGCTCTAACTCGACAGCGGCATCAATATCTTGTTGGAAAATTGTTGCTGACTGACTTATCAGCATCAATTTGAGGGGGGATGTTACCATATACAATTTCTCTATTATTAGATGTATATATTATCTTATCATGTATAGATGCTAAAGATTAGGAATATGTTAGTTACCATGTATAGATGCTAAAGACTAGATAATCTGGTAGACTATATGATGGCAGATTGATGAAATCAAGGGGGAACTTTTCCAAAATCTCTCTTCTTATTTTTCTGTTATCTAGTATTTTGACATATAATGTCTATATCAGACAATTGAAGTTACTTTTTTCTTTCTTTCTTTTGCTCTTTAGCAAGTTGCCACTATTCATCATTTAGTATTTTTTTTATATAGAATCATTTGGATGTATTGACTTCAATCCTTTTAGGTCCTATGAAGTTATTTTATAGATGCTGCACAAATATATCATACTAGAAGATCAGAAGCAGTTTAGAAAAGATTCAAGGATATTTTTGTGAGGAAATATTTGGGAAGGTAACTTGATGCACTTAGTGAGATGATCCATCCAAAGATTGCAGGGAGACAGAGTCTGGAAATTTGGGTATTAGGAGCTTGGAGATTCTCAATTGGGCCTTACTGGTAGATGGTTGTGGAGGTTTACTCTTAAGCGAGAAACATAGAGGAAGGTCATTAAAGGGAAATTTCAGGTGGAAAGAGGGTGGATCTCTTGAGAGTTGAAGGTGAGAAAGGTTTTTTACGTGAGTATGTGGAAAGATATAGAAAAGATTGGGAGGGTTTTAGCCACAGTATAATCATCCAGGTCAAATGTGGTAAAGAAATTTTTTTAGGACAATAGGGGTAAGGAATACTAGTCTGAAATTAGCCTATCCTCTGCTGTTTAGTTTAGATTATCGTAAGAATGCCATGGTGGACCTGTAGGAAGGGGGAGGCAATGGAGGTTAGTAGTTGGTGTAGTTTATAAGCTCCCTTCCAGATTGGATAGTGAAGTGGAAAAGTGCAAGAAGCAAGGGAAGATGTCTTGGATATATTAGTTTGGAAGGGTTTCTAGCCAAGGAAATTTGCAGCTCTTGTGGACCTATGAGATCTTGTTTCTTTGCCCAGGAAGCAGTTTAGGGGGAGAATCTAGATACTAACATTTTAATGAAGAGGGGGTTGTTGATGGTTAATTGATGTAGTCCATAGAAAGAAAGAGAATAGTGTGTTAACCATATCTTCGTTCAATGCTAAGGGACAAAGGAGCTATGGATGTTTCTATTTGAAATCTTTGGTTTGAAATTGGTTATTTCTAGTGACTGGATAAGAGGAGACGTCATGAGTCATGACTCCCAGGTGTTTGTTTTTGGTACATTTGGAAGTAGTGCAACCGCCGAATATTAAGGGTGCAGAGCTCTCATATCATGGGATAAAACTCATTAGAGCCCTGTTGGAATGGACAAACATCTCGCAAGATTTGGGAAATTTATCAATACTTGATTTCCTAGATAGCCTTGGTTGTGAATAGCTGTGGTTTTTTGGCTGGCTCCTATTCCTATTCCTCTCTCTCTCTCTCTCTCTATCTATTTATATATATCTTTTGGTTTTATTTTGCGTGTGTGTGTATGCTTCCTGTATAGTTAAAGAGGTGGCCTCTTTCTTGATTAAGGAAAGCTGCCATGCCCATGAGGGGTATTTGTCGATGAAGTGGGTTTAGTGCTGTGCCCAGTCATCATCCTATAACTACCGTGGGGATTGTCTAGATTTTCATGCAGAGGGCACAAGGATATCCTGAAGCAGAGAGATCTACTCGAGCAAGGACACGACAAATGCTCATGAGCATAGGCTTACCCAGCCAGCCCCTATCCCTCTCTTCCCTTGTGTGGTCAAAAACTCAGATAAAGGCTGGTGGCAGAGCGACGATGTCTCAAATTTCAGTGTCAGCGCTGTTGTGTACAGTTGACTTGCAGTAAGTGCTCAACCGTCATTTCGTATACCACTGACCACATCCACAATGTAATATTAAAATGCATCCTTCAACGCAAGTTAACCGCTGCCTGCAGGCAGGAGTACTTGGGAAATAGCTGTGCCAGGTGCCACCAGAACAGTAGTATGATGAAATTTTCCGGACCGGAAATAGGGATTTTTATCCCAAGGGATGATCCTCCATTACAAGATTAAAGGGTATCTTGTGTTTGGAAGTAATCATAAAATCGAAAACAAGATTATTTTGTTTTACACCGTTTTGTGCACTCAGAAAAAATAATTGTTTGTCAGAAAAAAAAAATTGTTTTTGGGGGTAAAAATGTAATGATTATAAAAAAAAGACCTCAAAATTCCCTTACAATAAATCCAATCCCCACGGTAACAAAACTAAAAAAAAACAATCAAATTTTTTTACTTCTTCTTCTTCTTCTTCTTCTTCAAACAAATTCCCTTGTTTGATTCGTTTTTCCTTTTTTCCTTTTCTCCTTTTCATCTTCCCTCCATCTCTTTTAATTCTCATTCTCATTTTGCTAAAGTTTTCCCTCTCCTTGTTTTATCTATCTTTCATTGTTTGCAAACAATCATCTCTCGTTCGTAAGAAAATGAAGTTATTTATATTCGTAAGTTGTAAGTTTATGTTCTCAAGTTTCATTTTTTATATATACATTTGTGTTTTGCATTTTTGGATGTTTTTTGTTCGTTGTTTTTTATAAATAAATGAGTTAACTTTATTAGTTTTCGGGTGTTATATATTCGGATTTTCAGATAAATGAGTTACCTTTATTAGTTTCGAGTGTTCTATGTTTGTTTTTTCATATAACAAAGTTACCTTTATTCAATAAGATTCGTAAAAAGCATGGGAGATCACCTTATGTGTATGAGTAGATGTTAATTTTATATATTATACTTACTCCTAAAGATTACCATACTATGATCAAGTACCACTCATAACTTACTAGTGGTACTACCGTATAGGTTTACTAATCGATCATGAAGCAATACCCACAACCATATAAAGCTTGAATTAATTACAATGACAGGGGTACTTCACTGTACTACTCCTAATGAATCATTGGTCAAATCAGAATTAGCTTAAGAATGTTTCAGATACCTTGCATTACCTTTTAATAAATATTAGAGTATTTTATGGTTTCCTTTTTGTTGGATTTATGCTTTTACTACTTTGTCCTTATTTAGGTATATATATACCTCAACTCTCTCAATAATAAATAAGTCTCTTTCATAATATAGTATTAGAGCACCAAGCTTAACAGCAAAACAAACCCTAACCCTAGTCGTCATCGTCACCCATCATTCTCCGCTGATCACATGCTCTTAGGTTCAATGGCCAACCAATCCTCTTCCACCATGTTGTCATGCCTCCTCGTCATCCGACAGTCTTGAGCGGGACCGATTAGTCTCGGAATCTAATTGTTCTCAATGTCAATGCTCATGCACTGCTAAAACTCACAACCACGAATTATTCCTTGTGGCAGCTTCAATTCAAGTCTCTCCTATTCAAGTATGATTTACTTAGCTTCACGACTACTAAAACTCGTGTCCTCCGGGCAATGATAACTCCGCCCCAATACCAGATCCCTCTTCCCAATACGGACTATATTCTCTAAATTCAAACAAAGCATCAATCATTCCACCCAATCGCTGGGTCCGCTCTACTAATTCTAGCGCAAGAAATTATCTCTTACCTCCACCACATCTCGCGCGACGATTACTCTCGAAAGACATATGCCTTTCTCTTCTGTGATGACCCATTGCCGTGACCTTGCCAATCCTAAGAAGCCGAATCAGTTATTACCAACTATATGCAAGATGTCAAACACAATATTGACCATCTCTGCCTCTTACGAATGTCTTGGCTGACTTCTACGAAATTTCCTCCATCCGTGTTTTGAAAGGACTCAATCTTTGCTTTACCCACACATATGACATGCCTCACAAGCCTCGAGATACTCCAGCCATTTTTGACGACTGTTTGAGCACTTACTTAGTTATGGTAATCTAAAATGAAGATTTTGGTTCTTCGCACGCCCGCCTACTCCAAATTTCAGCTTTGGTTCATTTGACCGCTCCTTCATCATATCGTTTGGCCGAACAATCAGAAAGGATAAACCCATAACCAGTCTCAACAATCCTGGACTCTACCTGCCACCCAACTCGGGCAATACCGACCAAATCCTCCTCCATTGTCTCTGAGGTATCCAACTCCGTCGTCACAACTCGGGGAAAGTCACTACCCTGCTGCTGTCACCAGGAGATAACCGAGCACTCGCTTCGATCCACCCTGCAAGACTTGCTTCTCTTCCTCCCGCCCCTGCCCAAGCTTCGTGCTTGACCTTCATTGTACCCTATGCCCACACTACAATCCATTACCCTAATTCTGGTAATTCTTTGGATTTGGTCGTTGATTTGGCCAGCGCCTCAATATGTGGGATCACGGACTACGCCGTCTTCATGAGTCGTACATCGCCTTTGATAGTGTTATTATTGGTGATGGTACAAGCAGTGTTTAAAATGTCATGAAATATTGACGATATATCTTTGATATTTCTGGTGTCAATCCATCCCGACACGATATCGGCCAATGATAGTTGGTTGGGGAAAAATCGGATAAAATCTGTAAAACCCATCAACCCGCGGAAAACTCGTGGATGTTGGGTAACCCGACACCACTTACGAAAATCGGGCAGAGTCTCCTTTGTATGGGGAGTTCTACCCAAAGTACAACCTATCCCAATAATCAACAATGACTACACAGAGGTCCAAATACAAGTAAAATAATGGCCACTTGGGCCCCTGCATCAATACTCACAAGTACATCAACTATATACAATAGTTCAAGAGTTAATAAATTACTCTTATACAACATATATTAAAATTACAACATTCTAATACATGTATATGGTTAACAATATCAAAGCCACAATATGGCTTCTGTAAACGTCTGGGCCGAGCCGTCCCGTGCACACTCCCTCGCACCGAAATAGTGATCCTCGACAGACAGCAAAACCCAAGACAGACACTCCCACCACTATCTACACCCAAGTGCAATATGCATGACAAACAATCAGCATCTGCTAATTTCATGAACCTACTCGAATGTCTACATGACCAATCCCATGTCCCGAGTTCCTCACCGACTTCACATATGCCTGGGTCGAATGCGAGTAAAATATCGCCAAACAAACTTGTTGTTCTCGAAACACACTTCAATCCCTGCAAAAGTATCGACTACCCTCCGAGGCAAAATGTTGGAGAACCTCGAAACAATTCAGGGCTCCGACGTGTAATTGTCAGACCATCTCCCAACACACATACCCTCCTGAAATCATTCATTGAAATTCCTTTCTCGCAACCATGTTCGTTTTCTTTCTTTCACGCTACGACTCACACCTAATATCTAGGTCAGCCTTCTAGTGCATATGGAATGCATGATGTCAATCCCAAATATTTATGCTAATATATTCACATGCATATATATTAACATAATTAATCCAAACAAATCATGTTATTAAATTCATATCAATAACACAAAAATTAGCTCACATGGGCTAATTAGCAAACACAAGTAATTCATTTTGAATCACTCAAAATCACAAAATTTCACACAAAAATATTCACGTTACTATTCATGAATGTTGAAACCCTCGTCATTGCTCACAAAGCACACAAAATAGGAATTTTCTCCACTCGGTTCAAAGCTTTTGAGACCGAGTTTACGGCTAAAACAAGCCTAAGAACATTCCTAACCACTTGGTCCAGAATTTTTCGAACACCTAAGGTTACATTTTCTCGACCCTAGTGTTCAACATTTTCTCCTATGCTACTCACCAAGCATACCAATCATACACACAACACATAACAATCCATGTTATACACACCATTCACACATCAATCACCAAAGTGCTCAAGGAATGTGTGATCTAACCCGTGCCCATCAAGTCTTAGGTAATCATATACTTAACTTATTGACACTAAGCTCTAGGTATTTATAAACCTAGGCTCTGATACCATGCTGTGACGCCCCAAAACCGGGGTGTCCGTTGACAACCCGTCAACCTCATGGAATACTTATTGCTCTGCAACTCGACACCACTTACGTAAATCGTAGTCTCCTTTGTACGGAGTTCTACCCAAAGTACAACCTATCCTAATAATCAACAATGACTAATAAGGTCTAAATGCGAAGAAAATAAATTCGCCACTTCACTCTACATCAATACCACAAGTACATCAACTATATACAATAGTTTAAGAGTTAATAAATTATTTTATAACATATATTAAAATTACAACATTCTAATACATGTATACAACAATATCAAAGCCATTAACTGCTTTCTTCTAAAACACTCCGCCTAGCGAGCCGTCCCTTGTGCACACTCCTCGCACCAAATAACATCCTCGATTGCAGGAGCAAAGCCCAATGTAGATAATTTCCTACCCGGGTTACTCCCACCTAAGTGCACATGCATGACAAACAATCACAAATTAAGAAATTTCATGAACCTAATTCGAATGTCTACATGACTAATCCCATGTCCCGAGTCCTCACCGACTCCCCATATATGCCCAAGCCGAATGCGAGTAAAACATCGGGCCAAAACAAAACTTGTTGTTATTGAAAACACACTACCGAATTTCAGTAAAAGTATTGGACTACCCTCCGAGGCGAATGTGTTGGAGAACCTTCCGAAACAATTCATGGGCTCCTCCGACGTGTAATTGTTGGACCATCTCCCAACACAATTCTCCGGAAAATCATCCATTGAAATTCCTTTCGCAACCATGTTCGCTTCTTTCTTCATATCATGCACTACACTTAATATTCTAAAGGCCGCCTCAACAAGATATAATGCATGATGTCAATCCCAAAACATTTATGTTAATATATTCACATGCATATATATTAACATAATTAATCCAAACAAATCATGTTATTAAATCTTATAATAACACAAAATTAGCTCACATGGGCTAATTAGCAAACATTTTCTCAAGCAATTCATTTTGAATCACTCAACATCACAAATTCACACAAAATATTTATGTTATCATGTGGAACAAAGGAAACCCTGGGTTACCTGCTCACACCTACACAAAATAGAATTTTCTCCATTCGTTCAAAGCTTCGAGACAGAGTTTACGGCTAAAAATGTCTCTCATAACATTCCTAACCATTTATATGGCTCTTAGCCAAAGAATAACGCAAGTAGGAAAAGATCCCTACCTCTTGGAGTTGTCGAAACTCCATCTCAAATCTGCGGCCCACGCATAGCTCCTCTTACGCATAAAACAACTTCTTCTTCTTGCTCCAGCCGAAAATCGACATCCGATCGTCGAATCCCAGAGAGAAGGCACTTTCTCTCCTCTCTAAAACACAAAAAATCCAAACAACTCACACCTTCTTCAAATTTTAATCGTGACGCTTGGTCTTCAAATCAAAGATTAAACACTATTGCATTTTTTTGTTCCATTTTATTAACATTTCAAATTCCCACATGTCCCTTCATCCCGATTTCTTGACATACATGACTCCACCTAAGCCATTCATTTTCTATCCTCTCTACTAAGAAGATGGTCATACGAGTATTACGCTATGTGCGACTATTACATAACATGTCTCAAACCCGTTTTATTTATGACCGGCCAATTCGATGTCTTGAAAAATGTGAAATTTAATCCCTAATTCGACTTAAAATCGGCGGTAATCTATTCTGCTATACGATTTCAACGGTGAAGTCCGTTTCGTCATCCGAGATCTAGAAAAATTTTAGATTTTTACCAAAATTACGATTTTACTCTTGACACCCCGATTTTGGGGCGTCACAAAATCGAACAATATCGTCGATATATCGATAAGACAACGATATATCGAGGATACTGTCAACTTCAATCAATGCTTGGAACGTTGCGCGTGTTGCAGTTAAAGCTTGTGTATTATCGTTAATATATCGATGACATATGGACGACCGGTGCTTTTTGATCCAATAACTGAGATTCTGTTTGCTTTTTTAAAAAGTTACAACGGCTACCTGCAGGATCTGATGGTCAAAATTGTGTCCATGTTAATCCAACAACTAGGATTCAATCTAGTAATTTCTTTAGATTCCAACGGTCAAATTTTTTATCTGATAGTGGATTTTGAATATGTAACTTGATCTAACGGCCAGAAATGATTTTTAACGGTTAGATCAAGATCTAACGGTCAAATTTGATTCAAAATCAAATCCAACAGCCAAAATTAATTTTTAGTGGCTTTTTGACCAAAAAATGGCTAGTTTGACTCCAAAAATTCTATAAATAGTTAAAATCACTAGTTTTTCATATCAAACTCATTTATTCTTGTTGATCTCTCTCAAACAATTCTTGATTTATGCAAGTCTTGGATAATTTTTTGGTCAATTCTTAGTGTTCAAGTCTTCATTCAATACATCATTTGTGCAATTTAAGATATGTTTTCATGTTAATTATTATTATTATTATTATTATTATTATTATTATTATTTTGCATTTGTGCAATTTAGTAATTAATTTAAGTTTATATTTATATTAAGATTATGAATATGAAATATGAACATATATTATATTTAATTTACTTTATATGTTAAATACTTTACACATTTTATTTATTTTTAGATAGTCACTATAACTTTATATTTAGATTTAGATTATGAATATGAAATTTAATAAGTTGTTAATTAATGTATAAACACATTTTATTTAACTTATGATAATTAATATAATTTTATATTTAGATTGAGATTATAAATATAGAATATAAAATTTTATTAATTAACGTATCAAATATAACCATATATTATGTTTAATTTAATTTATATGTTAAATAGTCACAGTTTTTTTATTTTTAGATATTTAATATAACTTTATATTTAGATTATGATTATGAATATGAAATATAATAAATTATTAATTAATGTAAGAACACTTTTTATTTAACTTATGATAATTAATATAACTTTATATTTAGATTGAGATTATGAATATGAAATATAAAAAATTGTTAATTAATGTATGAAATATAAACATATATTATATTTAATTTACTTTATATGTTAAATAATTTACTCATTTTATTTATTTTTATATATTTAGCATAAATTTATATTTAGATTGTGAATATGAAATATAAAAATTTGTTAATTAAGGTATGAAATATGAACATATATTATGTTTAATTTACTTTATATGTTAAATAGTGTACACATTTTATTTATTTTTAAATATTTAATATAACTTTAGATTTAGATTGTGAATATGAAATATAAAAATTTGTTAATTAATGTATGAAATATGAACACATATTATGTTTAATTTACTTTATTTGTTAAATAGTGTACACATTTTATTTATTTATAGATATTTAATATAACTTTATATTTATATTTAGATTATGAATATGAAATATAACAAATTGTTTTTGTATGAACACATATTATGTCAAATATATATGTTACACATTTTATTTAACTTATGATATTTAATGTAACTTTATATTTAGATTTGATTCGAATATAAATTGATTACATTATTGAAGTTTATAGGATGAATAGTGGAAGTGGAAGCACTGTTAGAGGTCGTGATCCTGCTTGAAAATATTGTACACATATTGAAGGGAATAGAAATGGCACACTATGCAATTATTGTGGTATGGTGATTAAAAGTGGTAGGATTACTCGGTTTAAATTTCACTTATCACATACAGATCTCTACTCAAATAGAAAGAAGTGTCATAATGTGCCTCCCAAAGTGAAAAAAGAAATGAGACAAATTTTGGTTCAAAGGAATAAAACCAAAGCGAAGAAAGTTATAAATATTGAAGAAATTCGAATTGAACTGCAAGGCACAATAGGTGGTAATCATAGACATCTCGTTGATGAAGATGACGATGATGATGAGGAGGAGGAGGAAGAGGAGGAGGATGTCTATATGTATCCGGCTGACATGAACCCTAACGAGCAAGCTAACTATCGAGCAGCTTGTCGTGCATCCAAAGCTAGTGAATAGAATTGACAACAAGAAGAAGGGTTTATGAGAGACAAAAGAAAATTTGGTAAATATTTTAATTTAAATTCATTTTTATAGTATAAACGGATTTACAAACATTTATAATATATATAATTGTAATAGGTGAGCCTTCGCTATTACAACCAACTAATCCAGTAAGGCGAATGCAAAAATCTCAAAGTGTGAGACAATCGGATCCATCACCGCTTCTTGCTCCATCATTATACAAATCTTCGACATCAAGACAAAAGAGTATTAAAAATATTTTAAAAGGAGGGGAAATCAAAGAAACAATGGGCTGACTAATAAGTAAATTCTTCATATATGAGAGTGTTGCGCTTCACAAAATAGACTCCCACCACTTCAAGAACATGATTGTTGGTGCACAACAAGTTGGTATGTGAAAATCGGTTTTCAATTTCTAATAACACTATTATCTTACATTACAGTTGCAAACCATAAAATTATTTACTTTAACTTGTAGGCATGGGAATAAAGTCACCATCTCCATATGAAATCAAAAACAAATATTTGGATATGGAGTATAAAGACATGGAATATTATGTGAATCTCCAAATGGAGAAATGGAAGACCTATGGGTGCACAATTATGTGTGATGGATGGACCGGTCCCACTAAATTAAGCATCAGTAATTTCATGGTATATTGTAAAGGAAGTACAATTTTTCGTAAGTCTATTGATGCATCAGAGAATATCAAAGACAACAAATACATTTATGATTTATTGAAAGACGTGATAAAGGAAGTTGGTGAATCAAATATTGTGCAAATTGTTACAAACAATGGATCAACATGTGTGAAGGCCGGCAAATTGTTAATGAAAAAGTACAATTTATATTGGACTCCATGTGCAACACATTGCATCGACCTTATGTTTGAAGATATTGGTAAAAGAGAAAGTGTTTTGGACTTGATTACCTATGCACGGAAGATCACCAACTCCATCTACAATCATGGTTGCTTGCTTGCAAAAATGAGAAAGGTTTGTGGTGGAGATATTATGCGTCCAGGGTCAACAAGATTTACGACAAATTACATCGCCCTAGAAAGTCTTCTAAAAAAAGAGGGTTGATTGGAAGAAGATATTAATTAGTGATGAATGGGCTTCTCACAAGCTTAGTCGGACAACCATTGGACATGAGGTTGAAGGACTCATGTTTAATCATGCATATGTGGAGAAGGTCTCTAACATAGTGTCAATCTATGAGGCACTATATATAGTTCTTCACATTATTGATTTCAAAGTCGTCCCAACCATGTCATTTGTGTATGAGTTGATTCGAGTAATGAAGGAAAATTTACATGAACTCAAAGCTAAAGATTGGTTCAAAAAAATCATCACAGATCGTTAGGATAAAACCTTCAAACATCCTCTTCATGCAGTAGGTAACTAAGCAATATCATAATCACATTTAATGCATATTATTTTCCTTTTATCACATACTAATTCTAAATCACTTTTGTAGCATATTATCTTAATCCAAGATTTCAATATAGACATGGAGTTAGTAGTGACCCTGAGCTACTCTAAGCTGTTCTCGAAGTATTTGGAAAATTATCTTCTACTATTGTAAGCCTTGGTAATTTCGGAAATGAGGCACATAAATAAATTATATTTCTAATTAATTGATTCAATTTATTTGATTAAACTTACACATATATTGATTTGATAAGTTCATTTTGAATTCACAGCTTATAATGTTTTGAGAAGCAAAAAAATGATTCGGCAATCGAGCAACAATAGCATGAAGAGATTTAATGGTTCCTAGTGAGTGTTATTTCTCATTAAAAGTTTAAAAATAAAGTCTATTACCATGTTATTATTAGATTATGAATGTTAGTAATTTTTATTGCAACTGAATGGTGGTTTATGTTTGGAAACCACGCTCCCACATTGAGAAATTTGACCCTTAAGGTTCTTTCCCAAACTGCATCATCTTTAGCATATGAGAGAAATTAGAGCACATTTGCTCTGATCCATACAAAACAAATAAATTGGTTAGCTTACCCTCAACTCCAACAATTAGTTTTTTGTTACTGCAACATGAAACTAAATATACGAGATATACAAGCAAAGACCGATAAAGTTGCTGAAAATGATTACCTTGATTTACTCGACATTTTAGCCGAGTTTAGTGAAGAAGAGGATAATTAATTATTCAAATGGGTTTAACCTCTCCATTTAGATGATGAAAATGGAAATCCTAATCCACGAATTGCTGCATATGTTAGAGAAGCAGATGTTGATGTTGAGCGGGTTTTATTTGAAAATGTTTATAGTGAAAGTTTTAGTCAAGACACTAGAGACTCATTTCATCCGGTTGTCACTTCTCGACCCTCTTTTGATTCAAGTGTTGAACATAGTAGCAGACCTAGTTTTGCTGGTACTTCTACTACAGGTTATGATGGCTCAAAAGGAGAGGGGACCAACGATGGTAGTGATACTAGAAATGATGGTAGGGATAATGCAGATCAACAACAGAGTGAATATTCATTAAGTCCATTCATTGATGAAGATCATTTCACACATGCTACACAAGATGAGGACCACGTAGGAAAGATAGTCCAGGTATTATAGCCATTGGAAATCCATATAGAGGTTGACAAAGAAGGATGGCACAACACAGTGAGGATTCATTTTCAGCTAGTTTTGAGTCCATGAGCATTGGCACTTAATACAATGATTCATCCAATGACGTCAACATTTTTCCTCCTTACACAATGAGTTATGGTCAGCCTTCTTCAAATCCTTTAGCTTCTATTGATGAAGAATATGGAATGATAAACTATCCTCATGTTGAACAAACCCCATTTCAAATGCAACAAGGATTTTAAATGAGCATGTGAGTGAACCCCGAATTTTCTATCCATGGAGAGGTTGTGGGTAGAAGTCAAAACATTTATTCATGGCATGTTCGATCTTATAATCAATATTATCGGAACACCATGTCTTGGTATGAGTATTGTCTTCAACAAGATGGGATTATTTCGTCAAATGTTGCAATAGAGCCACATCGATCTTCATTTTGGCTTTGAAAGACCATCGCAATGTAATATTAATGTGTATATTTGATTATTAATGTAATTTTTACACTTTTACAAATTATTTCCATGAATTTCAAAGTATTTTTGTTAATTTTCGATATATCGATATTCATGTAAAAATATTCACCAATATATCTCTTATATATCCGATATATTCGTAAAATCTAAGTACCGATATATCCCTCGAACATGATATTTTTAACCTTAGGTACAGGTTTATCTATTTCTAATATTGGCTCTTTCACCCTTCCCTCTCTACCTACCCCCTTATTATTTACCAATGTGTTACATGTGCCTACCATGTCTACGAACCTTATTTCGGTCTCTGCCTTTTGTGCCTATAACATTGTTAATGTCCTGTTTTTTTACTCTTTCTTCTTAAGTGTGATCATCACTGGGGTCACTCGTTCTGTAGCGTAGAGGACGGTGGGAGACATCGTCATCCGTCCTCCCTTCTATTTTCGCTTAGTTCCATTTTCTTCACCCGATCCTCATTTTCCGCATTCCATGTGGCATAGTCATCTCGGTCATCCGTCTTTACATATTTTTCACAAATTTCTAAGTGTTCTAAATATTACCTTTCCCCATGACCATTTGTGTTCCTTTTCCTTGTACCTCCTGCAATATTAATAAAAGCCACAAATTACCTTGTACCTCTAATGTTTGGACCTCACCTATTTCATCTTCTGATGGTTTTCACTACTATGTTATTTTTGTTGACCATTACACAAAGTATATTTGGCTTTACCTGTTACGTTGAAAACCGGATGTTTATTCAACCTTTGTCGCTTTCAAGCAACTTGTTGAAAATTATTTTACGACCACCATTAAAACACTTTACACAGATAATGGGGGCAAATTTTTAGGCTTTCGGTCATTTCTCGCGACCCATGGTATAACTCATCTCACTACCCCTCCCTACACTCCTCAACATAATGGGTATTCTAAACGCTGGCATCAACATATTGTCAAAACGGGTCTCACTCTCCTACATCAGGCGTCCATCCCTCTCACCTTCTGGCCATATGCCTTTGCTACAGCTTTCTATTTAATAAATAGAATGCCTAAAGTTGGTCTTTCCCTTGGTTCCTCTTTTGAAAAGTTGTTCCACAAAGCTCCTAACCCATCCAAAATCTATGTCTATGTTTTCCTTGGTTGCATCCCTATTCTTCCCACAAACTCGATCCTAAATCCAATCCTTGTGTCTTTTTCAATTACTCCCTCACTTAGAGTGCCTTTATCTGTTTTGGCCCTATCCTCAACAAAATCTGTGTCTTGTCATATCAAGTTTGTGGAAAATGTTTTCCTATTCGTGTCTCCCCCTACCTCCACCACACCGGTAGTAGACATAGATTCTACCCTCCTTGCTTCATCGTTCACCTAGGGCAACTATCTAGCACCGTCGACCTCATCCCCCATCCCCCTACTCGTTCTCCCACCGACTTGCATCTCACCCACCCATTTCGTCAACCTCCCTCGAACTGCTAAATTCTTCCCCATCACCCCACTCATCCTCCTACCGAGCTACATCTCACCCAATCATTCCACCGACCTCACCTACACTATTGAGATCACCCCCATTACCCCACCCGTCCTTTCGCCGACCTGCATCTCACCCACTCATACCTGTCCTACCCTCGACCTGCATTCTCGACCCCTCCAACACCATTCCAGGAACCGTCTCCTTCTGGTGGCCTATTAGGCCCAACACCCTCACCTCGTCATCCTCCTGACCCCTTACCCACTCCCTCTCCCCTACTAAACCATCATCCCATGTAAACCTGATCTAAAAATGCCATCCTCAAACCCAACCCGAAATATGGCCTCACCACTATAATTCCACTATCTCGAACCCCGTGACCGTCAACCAAGTCCTTAAGATCCCAAGGGGGTTCAGCACAAAGCAGCAGTTGTACAGGAGTCCATTCAGAATGGTACTGGGCTCTGGTTCCCGAGACCGCAAAACATAAGAAACAAACGGGTGTTTCGTGATCAAACAAAATCCTAATTTACCATTGCACAATATAAAGTCGCTTGCTACTAAAGGTTTTCACTAACAACTGTGACATCGACTTCACGAGATTCCCTCGGGTCCCATGATAAATCCCATCACCGGGCCCGTAGATCGTACTTAGCATTGCCCTCAATCATATGGAGACTCTGGCCAACTTGATGTAAATGTCTTTCTCAATGGGCATCTCACCTGAGGAGATCTATATGGCTTAGTCAGTGGCATGCACACGATTCCTCGCATCATGTCTGTTTGCCATACGTTGGGCTATTTATGGTCTCAAGCAAGATTTGTGAGCTTGGTACCAGAAGCTCCGCACCTTCTTGCTCTCTCTCGGCTTTGTCACATCTCGTGCGAACTCGTCCCTCTTTGTTTGCTCCCGTGGTAGTGTACTCCTTTATTTCTTGGTTTATTTTGATGATTTTATTATTACAGGTAGTGACCCCTCACTTTTCGACACTATTATTCAGGAACTTGACTCTAAATTCTTCACAAAGGATCTTGGGGTGTTATCTTTCTTTTGTGGAGTTGAAGCTTTAGGCACTCCAACGGGTCTTCTACTATCTCAACAAAAGTATGTTATTGATCTTCTAAGCAAACATAACATGCTAGGCTCCAAATTTGTCTCTAAACCGCTTGTCGTAAGTACTTCTCTGACTGCTAAAGATGGTACTGCGTCGGTCAATGCCACCATGTATCGTCAGGTGGTTGGAGGCCTTCAACATCTCTGGATGACTCAGCAAAATATTTCCTTTGTTGTGAATAAACTCTCCCAATTCATGCACGCGCCGTCCGAACACCATTGGGAAGAGATCAAACGTCTACTTCGTTACCTTAATGGCATGAGATCCCTTAGTATCCGGCTTCTTGCCAACACTCCTCTAACATTGCATGGTTTCTTTGATGCGGACTTGGCTAGTAACCGAGATGATTGAACCTCGACAAGGGATTTTCTTATTTTCCTTGGTGCTAATCCAATTTCCTGGAGTTCTATAAAGCAACACAATGTTGCTCGTTCTTCCACTAAGGCTGAGTATCGTGCAATTACGGTTGCTGCTATCGAACTAAAATGGATGAAATCGCTATTGTCGGAACTTCTTGCCCTAGTACGGTTGCCGCCCACCCTTTTCTCGAACAACCTTGGTGTCACTTATCTCTCCGCTAAGACTGTATTTCATTCTCGCATGAAACACTTTGCGATTGATCATCACTTTGTTCATGACTCGGTTCACCGCTCTGCCGTGTGCGTTGTCTGCGTTCCGCTGGTAACTAGCTTGTTGATGTACTTACCAAATCTCTATCTCGGCCTCGCCTCTTTTACCTATGTAATAAGATTTGTGTTATTTCTAGCACACCATTTTAAGGGAGCGTATTAGAGTATTTTAGGGTTTCCTTTTTATTGGATTTATCCTTTTACTACTTTGTCCTTATTTAGTATATATATATATATATATATATATATATATATATATATATATATATATATATATATATATATATATATATATATATATATACTCTCAACTCTCTCAATAATAAATAAATCTCTTTCATAATAACAAACACTTGTTATTTTTGTCATTGGTTTGGCATTCATTATTGCACTAGTACTACCATAACATACTGTGGGTACAACCATAACATAATGGGGGTTGTAAGACCCGAGAAAAATTCAATTTTTTTGAAAAAGGGTAAAACGGTAATTTCGGTTGAAAACTGGAAATTCTCTAGATCTCGGATGACAAAACGGACTACGCCATAGTAAATCTGCCTCTCGCGAAACCCAGTTACCCGTAAAAATTTCGTTGAATTCTCGAGACAGCCAAGTAATATTTTACGAATTTCTAGGTGATAAATCGTAAGTGACTTCAGGGGCAAGATTTTTACTAAAATCTCGGAAGTCAGGAATGTATTGGATTTCAGTTCATTTTACACAAAGTGAACTGAAAAGAAATAAAATTTTTCGTGTGGAGTTAAATGGATCTAATGGGATAATAGAAATCGCTTTATCAAAAATAATAATAATAATAATACAATAATAATAATAATAATAATAATAATAATAATAATAATAATAATAATAATAATAATAATAATAATAATATAATAATAATAATAAAATGGGAAAAAAATCAATAAAAAGGGTCAGACGGACGGAGAGAGAGCGTTGAGAGAATTTTTAATTTTTATTTATTTCTTCATTTCTTTCTCAGATCTACGAAAATCGGACCAAGCAGTGCTTCACCGGATCGAAGGCAAAGGATCTACGCTGGCGAGAAATTTAAGCGATTACTAAAAAGTCGGAGTTTCACAAACTCAAGGTAAGGGTTTTATCCTAATGGAAGCTACACTTATTTAAGTGTTTTGCAATGTTTCTGGCGTGGTTCGAGGTCTCAATGAGCTGATCGGTCCCAAAACTTGGGACCGAATTGATGGAATTTTTGGAGAATTTTTGGAGCCCATTTGGACAGTCCGTGTGTGACGCCCCCAACCCGGCACCCGATGAGGTGTCAAGTGAGGATGTCACACTTCTCGGATCGACTTTAACATTTTCTTTCTGCAGCCGACACTGCACTTATTTTCTCATTCATATGCACAATTTCTGTAATAACAAAATTCTTTTACATATACATTATACATACCACCATAGTGACATTCATTATATTATATACACATATACTTGAGTCCCTTTACTTGTACTATTACAATTTCACTATTACAAAACTTTACATATACCTGTCCAATGAAAATCATAGATTGCGAACAGCTATGCAAAGACTCATCTCCGTATGGCCCGTGCCGATGTGGGATGTCCCATCCTCTCGTTTCCGCTTCGTACTCATACTGATTAGAACCCGTGCTGCTCTTTTACGCCTTAGTGGGAAAACATATACATGGACTAATTACACATTGATCGTCAGCAGCTTATTCCAAATGTTTTTATATGTCTTTACCTATTTCTAGTCTTTTTCATCTTTCATTCGATAATTTATTACATTCTATGTACTAGTACATATATCATTTCTTATCTTCAGACGATATCATGCCTTTCATGTAGTGGCTATTGACGCCCATGCTATACTATCTATTTCTTACATATTGTTTTATCATATTTTCTTATACGATCTTGTATTGCTCTTCATATACTTTGCATTTGCGCTTTCACTGACTATAGAATTATTATTCACGGCGATTCGAGAGGGAATTCAGCCATGTTTGTCATTCAAGAGTAATGTGGATTTCATGTAATTTGCATATTTTATCATATAATTCTATTTCATCTTGTACTCGTCATATTGTATTTCCCTATATTTTCATCTCTTTGCATTTTTCTATATACTATACTTTCCTATGATTTCATATATAATCACTTTCATGCTTTTCATATACTTTATCTCATTATATACATTTCGTGGTCATTGACACTTTATTTTACTTGTATAATTTGTCATCACATAGCAATGCTATGCTTCTCATATCATGTCATGTACTTTTATCATTTTCGAATCATGTGCATATACTTGTCATTTGTTTTATATTTCATGCCTGTATAAACCTTAGAAGTGGATAAAGGAAACTATAAGGGCCCGAAGACGCCTGTGAGTCACCGGTGGACAAATGCTATTCATAAGGGCCCGGTTGCTATCATCAGGTGACGCAGACAATGACCATCTATAAGGGGGCCCGGCGCCTCGGTGAATGACCTGGCCACACTGTGGCCAACCGACGCATGTCGCTGTCACTTATTTTCCTAATAGGCATGCCCATCTATCCCTCTACTGTGCTCTAAGGCATAATCCAATGTTTTATTCCATTTTCGCATATCTCATATTCCCGAATAATTATGGTTATCTCGGTAATCATATGCGACATTACCAGGATTACTTTAATCAATTCGTTCTCACATTTGTAGCTTCATATCACCATTCTCATATTTCTTTCAATACATGGCTATCATTTCATATATGTCTATTCTTATATCAGATTTCGTCATATGTTTTAGCTTTTCATTCCATCTATTCACTCTTGTATTCATATCATGTTCTATCATATATTCATCTCATATATTAGCATATAACATTTGTATATAACCTATTGATCATATTCTGTCATCTACTTGTAAAATCTTATATCTTGTTAACTTATATCTTCATGTATTCTATCATACTATCATATCTTATGACTTATACTCGTACATTCCTATACTTCAGACCGCTTTTTCTGTTTCTTATCGACCATTCTATCTCCCATAGGAGTACAGCACGTAGACTCTTCCCTTTGATACCTCTAGGTACTTTTCTTATCTATACTCTTTACATATCAAATCTACATATATTGCTATTTCTTATTCATATCTACATCCTTTCTTACCATGTATTCCAATTAACTTTAACCAAGCGATTAGTACACTTGGTACAACAATTCAATTTTCAGACAAGATATGGGCATCAAATGTCATTAAATAGCATATGGTTAGATTCTAGACTCAATGAGCTTTCCATAGAGTCCAAGAATTCCCATAACGGAATCCTAACGAAGGAGTTATGCAAGTTGCAAGCCATGAAGAAAATCAGCAACTTGCAAGACTTGCGAAGAAATGCGAACAACAATGTACCTAATCGCTTAGTCATTTTCGGATGTAGTATAAACTCAATATGGTATCCCGCTATACATGGGTGGATTCGAGACTCAAAGGGCTTTCCATAGAGTCCAAGAACACTCAAAAATGACTTCGGACGAAGAATTATGGTCAGTCCGTCTGAGGACACAACCGCACCAGCGCCGAACCAGCAGGGCCCCATCGTTTTCACATTTTCGGACATAATCTGAGTTCAAAATAGACTTTGGACAAAGAAGTTATGACTGTCTAAAGTTGGAGGACACAACCGTAGTAACCGTCAAGGAACAAGGTTGACCTGGCCACGCGACACCATGCGTGCTGCTCCACTTTGGATTAATTTCTGACCCTAAAGGGTTCGGAATTTGGATATATCTATTTCAAGGAGATATGTTCTCCTTTGATTCTAGTTTACCCATAAATTTGAATCACTCAATTGGATGAGTGATGACCAAGTAATGGCTAAAAACAAAAATACGGGTTTTGAAGAACACAAAGATCTCCCTAAAACCCCAATATTCCTTAATACAAATATTCTCATTTGAGGAGCACAATCAATCAACCCAAGCCCAAAACACAACCAATTTAACATAAAACTAACAAACATTCATTATAATAAATGGGGTTCTTCTAACCCAATTTCTTCAATACGGGTTTGGGGATTTGATTTCTCTACATGTATTCTTAATCCATTGTAGTCTAGACAAATTCTATACTAATCAAAACGAGTTCCTTACTTAGTTCCATACTAATTCCTATATATTTCTACCATATATGCATCTATTCATTCATGTATTCATATTCATATATCATTTACGATTCTCGCTATGTCTTTATCTATTCATATACTTCTATATTTCTATCATATATTCATTTCATATTCCTATATTCATATTATTCATCTATTCATATCATATCATATATTCATATATATTCTTATTATTCTTTATCTAATTTATATTTATTAATACAATCCTGATTTCGTCCTAAATCTAGTCCCAAAATTTCTAATATTCACCCCAAAATTCGGGATCTAAATCGCACTCCGGCCATTCCGAATCTCTCAAAACAACCTACGCCATTATAGCCGGCTTTTATTCCACGTAGGAAAAATTCCTTACCTCGTGGAGTTTGACGAAACTCCAAGATTTTGCAATTCTTACGCAGAATAAGAATGCGTGATCAACTTGTCTCTTTGGCCCGATCACCCCGATCGTTTAACGCCAGATTTGAGAAAATACTGAAAATTAGGATTTTCCGAATATTTAATTAAAATCTCAAAGAAATCCCTTTGTTTTTGGTAATTACGTGTAGCCTCAGCCGAGCAGTAGCACTTTTGTTCTAGCCCGACGACCCGACTTATCCGATTTGGTATATCGAAGAGAGAAGCGAGAGAAAATAAAAATAAAAATAAAAAATCTCTCCCCTCCGTTTTTCACCCACCCCCTTCTGTCACGGTCTGCCTCCTTTTTAATTTTTATTTTATTTTATTTTTATTTTATTTATTTTTAAAGTGGGACCTAAGGTTTTGTCCCTTTTTTTTTTTCTTGCAATTTTTAGTCCTTTTTACCGAAACAAATCATTTCGTCCTTGCTTTCACTTACTTATCATAATTGAATATTCTTAAATATTTGCCATTTTTCGAGATTTTTCTAAAATCCTGCTTTTCAAGCTCATACTTACACTCCGCTGCCTAGAAATTCGTAAAATATTCCGATTGTCTCGGAATTCAACGAAACTTTTCTGGGTCACTAGATTTCTCGAGATGAATTTAACAACGCAGTCCGTTTCGTCATCCGAGATCTAGAGAATTTTCTAGGCTTCTTTGAGTCATTCCAGTACTTTTACAAAACGATAAAATTATCGTTTTGCCATTTTTCATAAAAATATCATTTTTTTCGAACGAATACTATTTTAACTTGTTTTATACCCTAAACATGTTATAAAATCGTTAGGTATATTCGGGTGCGCAATCGTGACCGTGTAGGCCAAGTCAGTGTTTGTTTCATATTTTATTAAATAAATTGTGTTTTGGTGAATAGGAGACCGTAAATGGGTATGGAATTCGATTCCACCAAGAGGAACCGACAAGCTTGGTGAGTACGCCTACGCATGTACCTTAATCGTTCGTTCTTTGGACTGTTAAAACAAATTCCTTGCCTTAGAATAGTGACACGTGAATAGTGATACGTGAATAGTGACATGAATACAACGTGAATAGTGTCTGCGAAATATTTTCGTGAGAAATTGTGTTTGGATGAGTAATTCAAATTGAATTGCTCGTGTTTGTTAATTAACCCACGTAAGCTAATTTTTGTATAATGGATTGAATTGTGTGGAAATGTGGTTGGCTTGAGCTGTATAGGAATTAGTAGGTTAATGCATGAACTTTGTGTATTAACATGATGTCACAATTATATGGAATATAATTTGGTGGTGTGCAGCCATTGAAATGGACAGTTGATTTGCCCAAGTGAGCTAATTCAAAGTGATGTTTGATCCAGATTGAATTACATGTGTGTAATTGTAATTGATTGAGAATATGCATATTTGATATATTGTATCAATGGTATTGATTGAGAATATGCATATTTGATATATTGTATAAATGGTTTTGGAAATGGCATAATGCATTTTCATATGCACTGGGTAACCTAGAGATTAGGTGTTAGTGCATGACAAGAATTTTCTCGAAAACGAACATGATTGCGGTAAAGGAATTTCATGATGACACCTGGAGAATCGCTGGGGAGATGGGCCACAGACTATTTCGACGAGGACCATGGATCGCTTTCGGAAAGCTCACCAACCAATTCGCCTCAGAGAGTAGTCCCATATTTTACCGAGATTTGGTAGTATATTTTCAAGAACAACGAGTTTTGTTTTGAAAATGATTATTTTTCTCATACATGGCTTAGGCAAGTGTGAGTGAGTCGGTGAGGACTCGAGATGCATGGGAACGGGAAGGCATCCGGCAGGATCACGACCCGCTTGAACGTGTGTTTACTTTGCAGCACTGCATACGCACCTCAGTGGAGAGTAACCCACTTTAGTGCGATTCCACCACCGAGATACTCACCCTCGTCAGGAATTATATTATTTCGTACAGGAGCGCACGAGGAGACAAACATCATAGAGACCGCTTATAAGAAAGTCAGACGTGGCTTGGTTTTGCTGACGAGTACATGTATGGAATGTTTTAAACTTTTAATATGTGCTACAAGAGTGAACTTTAACTCTTGAAACTATTAGATATAGTTGGATTTATTTGATGGTATTAGTTTGTGGGGGCCCAAGTGGCTGCTTTTACTCTATTGATATGTCTGCATTGAACTATTTGGGATGTGTTTTAGACTGGGTAGAGCTCCCTGCATGTGCTGAGACTCTGCCATATTTTCTTGAGAGATGTCGGGTCACCCGACATTCACGAGTGTTTCTGCGGGATGACGGGTAGTCAATTGACACCTCGGATTTGGGGCCTCACAGGGGTACTACCCGGTACTATCATAATGAGTAACATACTAGGGTACCACCATAATGTACTGGGGTACTACTCGATACTATCATAATTACCAAATATTATGTATTATATATAATGTACTACCTGGTACAATACTATACTGGGGGTACCACCATAATTTACTAGTGGTACTAGCATAATTTACTAGTGGTACTAGCAATAGATAGAGGTATTACCACTATATAATTGGAAGTGATACTACCACAACATATAGGTGGTACTAGCATAACATACTAAGGTATTACCATAACATATTGACGGTATTACGATAACATATTGGGGGTAATAATTGGTACTACCATTAAAAATTGGAAAAAATTATTACCAACCTATAAATTACATTGTTACTATTTCTACATATACATTATATTATTATCAATCAATACTAGGGGTACTAACTGGTACTAGCATAACTTTTGCAAACACCTCATACAAACATGTAATTGATCATAATGTTAATTATTTTATATATACATTATATTGTTTCACCTCTCTTCCCCTAGTACAAAATTGGCACTTCTTATTTCACTAAAATTGTTCTACATTTATTTTATAGAAATGTTTGTGGTGTATTTGTCATCAAATACATGGAGCATTAGAATGGGATAGTATTGACACATGCTATAGACCTGGTATGTTATATATCAAAAGTGTTTAATCTATATGCATTAATTCTTGGTTGATATGTTACATATCAAAAGTGTTTAATCTATATACATTAATTCTTGGTTGAATTGGTTCATTAATCTATTGTTTTTCATTTCAGTCTCAAATGCAATATCATCAGTAAAGACATGTTCCACCTTGATCATGCATAAAAGTAATGAACAATACAAGCAAATTCAGGAAGCTTGCAAAGCGAGATTGTTTAGTTGATATTTGGGATGTACTCACATTTTTTCGTGTCAAGTTCAAATTGTATGTAATAGTAATAAACGTTTAATACACTCATGCCACCATTTTATGTAATGGTGCCTCAATTTTAGAAATGTAATAAGTTTTCATTCCTTCTTATTGCATTTGGTATCATTACTAGAACATAGTGGTTGTTGTACCATCAACAATATTTTTATATGTTTGTAATATGGTGGTACTACCATAATAATAGATGCTCCAACAAGTTTAGGTCACTAATTACCATCAGCTTTGTAATAGTACAACCATAACATACTAAGAGTACTATCATAACAAATTAAGGGTACTACCCGGTACTATCATAATGTAGGAACCATAAACAAACTCATAGGAATATGTACGATATTTTCATATGTTTGTAATATGGTGGTACTACCATAATAATAGGTGTTTCAACAAGTTTAGGTCACTAACTACCATCATCTTTGTAATGGTACAATACTACCATAACGAACTAAGGGTACTACCCGGTACTACCATAATGTAGGAACTAGAAACAAACCCATAGCAATATAGACGATATTTTCATATGTTTATAATATGATAGTACTATAATATTAAATAGGTGTTCCAACATGTTTAGGTCACTAATTATTAGGGGTGTGCATAAAACCAATTAAATCGAAAAAAAATCGAACAAATGCAATTTGGTTGTCGGTTTCAATTTTTAAAAAAAAGGGAACCGAAACAAGAAATAAATGTTATCTTTTATTTGTTTATTTATTTATTTTGAAAGGATGTTAGCTTTTATTCTATTTTCTAGTTTGGATTTTGAAACTTTCAAAATTTTAATTAGTTATGACTTTTTCTATTACAGTCTTTTAAATTCCTATGTTATTTTAAAGATTTGAAAAACTCTTAAAAAAATTTCTACTGTTTCATCTTAAGTTTTTATCAATTTTCCTAGGTTCATGATAATGAAAAATCAAGATTTGGATAAATCTTCAAAGGTAATTCTCTTCAATATCTTTTTTTATTTTTGTTTTTCATTTTCTACGAAATTATTTCATTGAAGAATAAAATTAATTAAATTATTTGTGAAGAAATAAAATTTATTTCTACGAATCATTCAATTTTAATTTTAGTTTTATAGATAATTATTCTAAAATAATTGTATTAATACAAAAGTTGAGACGCCCCCAAAACCCGGGGGTCCCATTGACAATCCACAACTCCATCAATATCTTTGTGAACACCGTAAATCTGATGTCACACACCGCATCCTATTTTTCGGGATTGTAACCTCGAGTGCATATATTAACCCGCAACCTTCGGCATAGGCAATCATTTTACAAAATACATTGAACCATCTCACAAATGGGCCATACGAGTTTGATTAAGGAACTTTAATACAAAAATATATACATGTCATAAGTGTGCTCAAAATATAATACAAAATATAACCAAACCACAACCGGTTTCCTTTATGCTTGCGGTCCTGGATGAGGGTCAACTGCCTGCATAACCTAAAAAGAGGTCCCACGACGAGGTGAGCAAAACCCAATAGAATAAACTCGTACAAGGGTTACTCCCCGCCTAAGTGCATATGCTATGTCGTGTTCACACAATAATACACACATTCCAAGTAAAACATGCAAGTCTATACCTGAAATTCTACATGTTATGAATGAGATGTAACTCATCATGCCCGTGTCCCGAGTCCTCACCGACTCCCTCACACATATATATGCCAAATGTGAAAACTTGTCATTGGTGTTTCATCCAATGACCCTTTTTCCAAAACAAAATCTTTTTGTTTTATAAAACAAAACCCATTGGATATACCTCCAATGTCCATTTGATTTAATCAAATCTCGTGTGTTTATGCATTTGTGAGCCACGGATTTTTGGGTTCTCACCGCAGGACGCCGCTCGCATTTCCAATGCTTTTTGGACTTTCACCATTTGTTACATCTGAACCACTGGGTTTTTCACCCCAGGGGGTATCTATCCCTTCTTGCTATGCCCAACACACGTATTTTTAATGCTATGCAACCATGAGACTCATTTTGGATGTTGTCCCACTACCGAGCTCACCACCCATTCACCAAGAATGATGAATGATTATAACCATGCACACACACCCAACACAACGCGATGTCCCTATGCATATGCAATGCAAAATGCCAATGCATGTGTCTCATGTTACATGTACAATGAACACTACATGGAACAATTTATAAATCGTACTTCATGCCAAGTACCATGGATAATTATATCGAAGACATATAATTTACATTCATTCATGCTAATATATATATCACACATATTTACAACACATTCAACATGTTATTTAATTTCCAACAATAACACCCAAAAAAAAAAAAAAAACAGTCCACACAAACTAGTCATTCCCGGCCATAAATCTGGTCATACTCAGCCTTGGAAATAATCTAGACTCGGTCCAGAAATTCCAGCTTTTGTTCCATTTTATTTCTTTATTTATTTTTGTCAACTTTCAAGACTGTCATTAATGACTATAAATTCAGCCATTAAGTAGTCTTAAAACTAGGCCTGGAAATTTTTTTTTGAAAAACAGCTCACAACAAAAATCCTTGCATTTTCAGCCGTCACGAAACCAATACCGACCTTCAAAACCCAGTCCTGGACTATCCGAAAAACAGTCCCAATGTCCGAAAATTCAATCTCGTGTTTGGGTTGAACCACACGGCCATTTACGGATCTTAAATAAAGAGGAACCAGTATAGAAGAAACCCCTACCTCTTGGAGCTTCAACGAAAAATTTGGATTTCGGTACCCACGCATAGCTCTTGTTGCGTGGGCCAACTTTAGTTCTCGGACTATTAAGCTCCGACCGTTAAAACATAGGAAAAATCTTCTCTTTCCCTCTCTCCCTTTTTCCTTTTCTCTCCCCCACGACCTGATTTTTTTTCCACTTTTTGTTTTTCCTCATTTTCTTTTCTTTTTCTTTCTTTTTGGTTTTCATCCCACCAAATTGATTTCTCTACCAATTTGGTCTTCCTCTTCTCCTAAGATATTTTTCTCCCTCTCATTATTGACTTGACACATGGGCTAACATGAGCCATGTGTTTTAATCCCACAAATCGCCATGTGTCACATAATACATGAACTAAGCACAGTATGTGAAACTTCAAGAAAATCTAATTCGAAAAAGAGCAAATGGTAATTTCGTTAAAATTTGGAATTTTCTAGATCTCGATGACAAATTAATTTCACTCATTGAATCGTCTCTAAATCTAGCTACCATGTCAATTTCATCAAATTTCGGTATTAATCTAATTTGCACGTTTCTATGCAACGAAATGCAGAATGGGACACTTGGCGCATTTTGAGTGGTCAAAAGATGCCACGTGTCGTATCGAATCGCCAACTTGAGCCTGCTGGAACCCACAATGACATATGGCAACACATGATTGGAGTGGAAATCCGCGTGTATGGATAAGGTAATAAGGGTAATCCATGAGCCACTTAGAATTGATTAAGTGGCAAGTGAGAGGACATCTCACTTGATCTCTATCTTCCCAACCGGCCGATATGAAGAAACCGCATTTGAAAAGAGAGTTTTAAAGAGAGACTCCACCTTCCTCTCTAAATTTCTCGAATCGGATTGGCTGCTTTCAAGCGGAGCAAGAGAGAAGAGTTCATCCTCACTATAGCGGCTTCGTAGAGACTGAATCGGGAGTTTCAAAAACTCCAAGAGGTAGGTCTTCCCTACTTTGGTTACTTTCTACCCTAAGGGTTGTGTGGTGGTTCTGTCTCTAAGGGAATGGTTAGTTGTATTAACCATGAGAAGCCGCCACATTGTGGTAAAGATACATGAACCTGACTTAGAACTGGTTTTTGAAGGGAAAGAAAGGAAATTTGGCAAAGGTGTCCTTCTCGTAAATGGTAGCCACATCAAATAACTTGATGTTAGGCTTTTGAATTTCTCAATCTGACCTCAGATACTGGGTTATGGTCTTTTTATTCGAACAATTTATCAGGCGAGATGTCACCAGAGAGGTCAACCAGAGAGGTCGGGCTGTAGAGGTTAGCCTCAGAGGTCAAAGGCTCGCCGAGGTCAGCCTATCCATGTGGTCAACTCGATCAAAAGTCGCCAATGAGGTCACCGCGATCGACTCATGTGAGGCTCCACCCTGGACAAACATAACTTTTCCGTCCGAACTCGTTCTGGTGTTCTTGACTCTATGAAAGCCCATTGAGTCAAGAATCCATTCTTATGCCTGTGGAGGACAGTAGGTGCTGCTGATCTCGAAGGTCAGGCCAGCTCTCGGCAAGTCAGGCCGCCTCGATCGGGTTTGATCTACGCAGACCTCCAACTTCGGAAGGTCATAACTTCTTTGTCCGAACTCCGTTTCGGGTGTTCTTAGACTCTATGGAAAGCCCATTGAGTCAAGATTTTATTCATGTTCCTGTGGAGGACAGTGGGTGTCAGGCCGAGCTCGGGCAGGTCAGGTCAGCTCTGCGTCGCCACCGACAGGTCGCCAGCTCGGTCGGGTTTGACTACGTGACCTCCAACTCAAGGTCATAACTTTGTCCTAACTCCGCTTTCAGTGTTCTCGACTCTATGAGTTCGTATTGAGCCAGATTTCAAATATGTGCCTGTAGAGGCAGTAGGTGATCATAACTCGGTTGAAAATTTATGTTTTTTACCAAGTGTACAAAGTTGCATGGTTATGTAGAGGTAAATGGTTTCTGATATGATACTTACTTCATCAGATGGTACAGAGGCATGTATCGGGTATGGTATGGGTTGTCTATGGAGGCCATGAAAGGCCATATGGTTTAGTTCCAAAACTTGGGACTGGCGATAGAGGATTTTTATTACCGGGCTTCACATACCCAAGATCAGGTGGGTTTGGTTTGAAACTGAAATCAAAGTTTCTGGGGTTTTATTGTCAGTTGATGTCAGACGATGATCTGGACCAAACTGGTTCATGATCGCGGGCCGGGCCATGAGGTACCTTGTTGATGGTCCAAGATTGTGACTTACGCGCTGCTATGGCTTGTGTGAATAACATGCAAGGTGAATATGACTCGTTATATGTTGTATGATGTTAATACTGGGTTGAGCATCGAGGAGAATTATATGTATCAATTATAATTATCAATGGTATGTTGAATCATTGCATGTACGCTTAGGTGGGGAGTAACCCATGTAGGATAATTTCACTACTGGGCATTGCTCACCCTATCGAGGAAAAATTATTTCAGGTACCAAAGGTTCAATTGACGGACGTGATCCGAGGTCTTGTGAGACTAAGAAATCACATGGCCTTGTTATGTATTTTGTAAAAATCTAGGTAAAAGACCCAATTTTGGGATAATTGTAAATTAACTCCTTTTTGTATAAAATATACATTTTTGTGAGTATGGATGTATGGGCCAATGTGGCCATTTTACTCATGTATAGGTCTCATGATATGAGACACAAGTATTCCGCAGGTTGACGGTGGTCAACGGGACCCCTGGGAATTAGGGCGTCACAGTCATTTGCTACACCACATGGCTATCATGTCATGTGTCCATCTCTTAAGGTGTCGTGTGACATCCACATGGTCATGTCATATGCCACCCGACACCCGGTACCTCGAAAAACGTGAAATTCCCGACCATTTGAATCCGACTTAAATTCGACCGTAACTGATTTCTCATGAGACGACCAAATGTTGAACTGCTTTTATATCCGAGATTTAGAAAATTCCAAGCTTTCCACCGCACTAATGTAATTCTCCGCTTGCCATTTCTTTTTCAAAAAAAAAGGAATTTTTCCTGTGCCTTACATTCTCCACACCCCCCTAAATTGCACTTTGTCCCTGGTAAATTCTACACACATTAGCACACATAATCACATGCATATGCTAATAGACCGAATACTCTTGCCCATAGGCAATAGAGTAGAAACATATTCTATATATCGAATGATTCACAAGCTCAAAATTGCATTATCACGCGTTGACATGCCCCGGGTCTCTCGCACCAGCCCCGGAAGTCATGGTTAGGATAAGGAGGAACAAATCGCGTCGGTGAGTGTTCCACTGACGCCTGAGACTGTGGTGTCTCGTAACTCTGGGATCCTTGTCTCTGAGGGCAATTTCGTCTCCTGTGTCCAGGCTGGTGGCAATGGTAACACTTCATTTGCCCTTGACCACTAGGAGCACCGCGCCCCACTCGAATGATTGACCTCGGGCCTCGCCCACGGCCACGACCTGGTCCTTGAAAGATCCTCTTCAAAGCAAAAAGTCTTCCGCTTTCCTCGAAAGCTAGAAGAAGATTGATTCTCCTTCCTCTTAGAACTAGCGCCCATGTCCCAGATGCTCTGTGTGTCATTCGCTTCTCTTTCAATGGCCAAAGTCGCCCGACCATCGAGTCCCTCTTCCCATGTATGTCTGAGGATTTATGCTTCAACCGAGGTTACTCGTCCCTCCCTAGCCCACCGTTGCACTAGTCCATGCAATGGTAGCAGCCACAGCACTCCCTTGCGCAATGATGGCAACTGTAGTGCCCATAGCCTCTCTAAAGGCCTGTGGGTTAAAAAAAGGTGGTGGTTGGTTATTGCCCCGCGGACGACCTCTACGTCCCCGTCCTCAACTTGCCATCTACACATGTCAAATAACAAATTGAGATTTCTTTTTCCTTATTTTGTTAGTGGTGCATAATGTCAAATACTAGTAAATATCAGTTCCTGGATTATCATGCTCATTTATTTTCCGAACCCCTAAGGTTATGTTTTCTAACCCTAGTGTTTATCCTTTCCTATACACATCATACCGTGTATACAATTCACACCATATGTAACACACATCATGTAGCACACATCAAAGCATAACATGGAACACATGATGCATGTAGTAGTCTAAACCCATCCCATAAATTCCTAGGTAATCACCTACCTAGACCCTAATACCAAGTTGTGACGCTGGCATCAAAAACTGAGCACTAGGTAATTATAAACCTAAGCCTTAACACCAAGCTATGCCAAGCTTTGATGCTTGTACCGAACATTGAGCTCCAGTTAATTTCCATACCTTAGCTATATACTACAACCGCATGTCCTAGACCTATGCCCAACGAGCCCTAGGTATTCGTTTACCTAAGCTCTGATACCAAGCTAAGAAGTTGGTATCAAATGTGACGCATGTCCATCGGGCCCTAGGTAATCGTGATACCTAAGCTCGATACCGTCGTGACGCCAAACCCTGGTTCCCGCTGAAAACCCAGCCAACTTGCGGAATACCCTAGAACACCGGTAACTCAAGTCACATCACCGCATCCCATTTTCGGATTGTAACATGAGCGTATTATTATTAACCTCGCATACCCTTCCGCATAAAAAGTAACATTTCCATATAAAATACACTAGACTATCTCACAAATGCCTATACGAGTTTGATTACAACTCTTTTATACAAATATATATACATGCTGTAAGTGCTCAAAATAGCATACAAAATATAACCAAAACTTACTAAAACGGTTTCCTTCATGCCACGGTCCCGATGAGGGTCACCGCCCGCACAACCCGGGAAGGGGTCCTGACGATAAGGAGCAGCCCAAGAGGAGCAAACTTCAAGGCTGGTTACTCCCACCTAAGTGCACATGTAATGTCGTGTTCACACAATAATACACACATTCCAAGTAAAACACGCAAGTCTATACCTAAAATTCTACATGCTATGAATGAGATATGACTTATCATGCCCATGTCCCAAGTCCTCACCGACTCCCTCACACATGCATATGTCAAATGTGAAAACTCGTCATTGGTATTTCACCCAATGACCCTTTTCCAAAACAAAAACTTTTTTTTTTATAAAACAAAACTCATTGGATATACCTCCAATGTCCATTTGGTTTAATCAAACCTGCGCCGCCGCATAAATCAGTAAGGTCCCACGATGGTAAGGTGCCTGAGAGTAAACTTATACAAGGGTTACTCCCCACCTAAGTGCACATGCAATGCCGTGTTCATACAATAACACACACATTCCAAGTAAAACATGTAAGTTTATACCTGAAATTCTACATGCTATGAATGAGATGTGACTCATCATGCCCATATCCTAAGTTTTCACTGACTCCCTCACACATGCATATGCCAAATGTGAAAACTCATCATTGGTGTTTCACCCAATGACCATTTTTCCAAAACAAAACCCATTGGATATACCTCCAATGTCCATTTGATTTAATCAAATCCCGTGTGTTTATGCATTTGTGGGCCACGAATTTTTGGGTTCTCACTGTAGGACGCCTTGCACCTTTCCAAAGCTTTTTGGACTTTCACCGTCAATTGCGTCTGAACCAGTCCGGGTTTTTCACCCTAGGGGGTATCTATCCCTTCTTGCTATGCTCAACACATGTATTTTTCATGTTATGCAACCATGAGACTCATTTTGGACGTTGTCCCATTACCGAGCTCACCACCCATTCACCAAGAATGATGAACGATCATAACTATGCACACACACCCAACACAATACGATGTCCCCGTACATATGCAATGCAAAATGCCAATGCATGTATCTTATGTTACATGTACAATGAACACTACTTTGAACAATTTATAAACCGTACTTCATGCCAAGTACCATGGATAATTATATCAAAAACATATAATTTACATCCATTCATGATAATATATATATCCACATATTTACAACACATTCAACATGTTATTTAATTTCCAACAATAACACCCAAAAAAAAAAACAATCCACACAAACTAGCCATTTCTGGCCATAAATCCGGCCATACTTGACTTTGAAACTAATCTGGACTCAGTCCAGAAATTTCAACTTTTGTTCTATTTTATTTATTTTTATCAACTTTCAAGATCATTATTAATCTGGCTATAAATTCGCCTATTACAAATTCGTAAATCCAGTTCGAAACTGCTTCGAAAAACAATACAACAAAATCCTCGCATTTCTAGCCGTCTTGAACCAAAACTCTGACGGACATCGGCCTTCAAAACCAGTTCCTGGTCAGCTCCAAAAAACAAATTCCAATGGCGTAAAATCCATTCTGTGTTCAAGAACCACACGCCATTTACAGCTCTTAAATAAAGAGGAATCGATATAGGAGAAAACCCTTACCTCTTATAGCTTTGACGAAACTGATTTCGCAGATCACACATAGCTCTCAAGCAGTGGCCAACTTTAGTTCCTCGGACTATCGAGCCCAAACGTCGTAACATCGGGTACCTTCTTCCCTCTCTCTACTTTATCCTTTCTCTCCCCACGGCTCATTTTTCCACTTTTTGCTTTTCCTCCTTTTCTTTTCTTTTTCTTTCTTTTTGGTCTTCATCTCACCGAATTGATTTCTCTACCAATTTGGTCTTCCTTTTCTCCTAAGATATTTCTCTCCCTCTCATTATTGACTTGACACATGAGCTAAGATGAGTCATGTGTTTTAATCCCACAAATCAAGTGTCGTGTGTCACATGGACACATGAACTAAGTGTCATTTGCTACACCACATGGCTATCATGTCATGTGTCCATTTCCTTAGGTCTCATGTGGCATCCACATGGTCATAGCATGTGGCACCACTCCATGTGTCACCCAACACCCGGTGTTTCGAAAAACGTGAAATTCCGACTATCTCGGAATCCGACAAAATTCAATTAGGTAACTAAATTTTGTGAGACGAATTCCACGGTGAAGTCCATTTCATCATCCGAGATCTATAAAAATTCATGGTTTTCCACTTGCACTATTACGGTAATAACCGTTTTACCCTTTTTCAGAAAAATTAAATTTTTCTCGGGTTTTTCAAATGTGAGAGAAAATTATGGAGTTTTTGGATAATATTAAATATATTAGTTTTATTTTTATATTTTAAATATTAAATTTTTAAATATAGTAGATTACAATTTTTATTTTTTATTTGGTTTTTAAACCGAACATAATGCAATCGAATTAAATTATTTTAATCAATTACTATCCATAACCGAATCGAACATATTTTATTAGTTGTATATTTCTAATTATCGGTTTCAGCTTTAATTTATTAAAACCGATCATTATAGGTTCGGTTACATTTTTATATTAAAAACCGAACTGAATAGAATAAACCGTGCACAGCCCTACTAATTTCAATAAGCTTTGTCATGGTAGTATCGAGTAGTACCCCAGTTGGTTATGGTAGTACTTCTAGTATGTTATGGTAGTACAGGGTAGTACTGGGGGTTCATTAGGGTAATACTCCCAGTAAATTATGGTAGTACCCCTGATTCGTTATAGTAGTACTCCCAGTATGTTATGGTAGTATCATTACAAAGCTGATGGTAATTAGTGACCTAAACTTGTTGGAACTCCTATTATTATGATAATAGCACCCTATTACAAACATATGAAAATATCGTTGATTGTACAACAACCACTATGTTCGGGTAGTATCCTAGAATTATACCAAATATAATAAGAAGGAATGAAAACTTATTATACAAGAAGAAAAATAAAATAAAAGGTAGTTAAATTATGAAATTGAGGCATCATTATATAAAATGATGGCATGAGTATATTAAGTGTTTATTACTATTACATACAATTTGAACTTGACATGAAAGAATACGAGTACATCCCAAATATCAATAAACAATCTTGTTTTGCAAGCTTCTCGAATCTGCTTGCATTCTTCATTACTTTTATACATGATTAATGTAGAACTTGTCTTTAACCGATGATATTGCATTTGAGACTGAAATGAAAAGCAATAGTTTAATGAACCAATTCAACCAAGAATTAATGCATATAGATTAAGCACTTTTGATATATAACATGCCGGATCTATAGCATGTGTCAATACCACCCCATTCCAATGCTTCATATATTTGATGACAAATACACTACAATCATTTCCATAAATAAAATGTAGAACAATTTTGGTGAAATAAGAAGTGCAAATTTTGTACTAATGGAAGAAAGGTGTAACAATGTAATGTATATATAAAATAATTAACATTATGATCAATTACATGTTCAGATGGGTGTTTGGTAAAAGTTATGCTAGTACCGCTAAGCACTCTAGTAATGACTGGATAACAATATAATGTACATGTAAAAACACTAACAATGTAATTTATAGGCTGGTAATAATTGTTTCCAATTTTTAATGGTAGTACCAATTATTACCCCCAGTATGTTATGGTAATACCGTCATTATATTACGATAATACCTCAGTATGTTATGCTAGTACCACCTATATGTTGTGATAGTATCACTTCCAAATATGTAGTGGTAATACCTCCATCTGTTGCTAGTACCACCAGTAAGTTATGGTGGTACCTCGAGTATAGTAGTGGTATTGGGTAGTACATTATATATAATACATAATATTTGGTATTTTTTTTTCAATTTGGACATTTTCTCATTATGGTAGTACCCCCACTACATTATAGTGGCACCCCAATATGTTACTCATTATGGTAGTACCCCCAGTACGTTATGGTGGTACTCACAGTATGTTATGGTAATACCAATGCAACAATGAATGTCAAACCAATTACAAAAATAACAAATGTTTGTTAAGGTAGTACTGGGTAATAAAAACTTTGTTTAACCTAACTCACAATTTGACCAATGATTCATTGGGGGTAGTACCTGGTAGTACCCCCAATACGATATGGTGGTACAAATATTATATTATGATTGTAGGTATTGCTTCATGACACGATTATTTCGAAACCCATAATGGTAAGATTCACTCAAGAAGTTATGGTGGTACCCTCAATATAATATGGTAGTATCGGATAATACATTATATATAAGGTCACATACTCATACATGGGTGGTTTCCCATTATTTTTATGAATATTGTTAAACAAAGGTAACTCCTTTATATGAAAAAAACAAACAAAGAACACCTAAAACTAATAAATGTATCTCCTTTATATGAAAAAACAAACAAAGCACTAATTTAAACTAATAGCGTGAATCTTTATATACGAAAAAACAAAACAAAGACCACCAAACTAAAAAAAGGTAACTCCTTTAACTGAAATCCAAACATAGAACACCCAAATACTAATAAAGTTTATTCCTTTATTTACAAAAAAAAAACGAATAGAAAACACCCAAAAATGCAAAATATGAATGTATATTTAAAAAATCAAATTTGAGAACATAAACTTACAGCTTACAAATATGAATAACTTCCTTTCCTTGCAAACAAGGAATGGTTGTTTGCAAACAACCAAATAGATAAAACAAGGGGAGGGAAAGCTTTAGCAAAACGAGAATGAGAGTTAAAGATATAAAGGAAAATGAAGGGGAGAAGAGAAAAGGAGGGGAAGCGAATCGAACGAGGGAAAGGGAAGAGCCAAGGAAAAAATTTGAATTTTTCTTTTTACTTTTATTACTGTGGGGGGTTGGATTTATTATAAGGGTATTTTGGGATTTTTTTTTGGTAATCATTACATTATTACCCAAAAAACAATTATTTTTTCTTATAGTGTACTGAACACTTTAAAACAAATTCTTGTTTTTGATTTTATAATTACTTTCCCTCTGATGTTGACAAACACAAGTTTCCCATATTAAAGGCCTACGTCTCTCAGCTGATTGTACGCAAGAAATTCTTTTTCCTTGGAAATATGATTACATAGCAATGCAGGATCATCGATGGTTCAAGCCCAAAGGTCAGTCCCCTAAGTAATATAATACCTACAATCAATTAAGAGAGTATTTGAAGTAATTAAGATAATACTTCTATTTGAAGCCAATTAATTTTCCTTTATATGTTCTCTTCCCTTCTTTGTTTTTATTTCCAAATCGATAAAATCTGATACATACTTTTCCAAAATATATCCCCACATATGAGCAGCAACAGTCAAGCCAAAATCTTAAACTTGGGTTACCCAGACAAGTCGAGCCCTTCACCACATTGGGCACTGCATGATCAGGAGCTTAGGAGTAAATCCGAAGGTTGCTGAAGAAGTGCACACAATTCACTCCACTAGAAAACACTTTTTCAAGTTTTGTTGGTTTTCCAGCAAAAGATAAGCGGTTTTAGAGCACTTTATCTCAAAACACTTGTGAGAAATCGTGTACCAAAGCGGCTGTGCCTTACAAGATAACCAAATTCTTGTCACCTCCTCCGAACAAGTTAAACAAGGTAACGTGGCTGGCATGTAGGAGATGTGCTCCATCTCTACACCGTACAAACCCCACCTCCAAATTCATCACAATGCATGGCCCCTAACAACAATCCTCCTTTTCCCCTTATTTTCGGGTTAAAGCTTTAAAAAGCTGGGACCCCCTTTTGCTCATAGCAAAATCCAACCCACCTTACTTAAATAAGGCCATCAGCAATGCAAACCAAAACCAAATCAAACACCATGTTCCATATTTGTCAATTTCTCTGTATCCATTGATGCCCACAGGAACTTCACCATCAACTTCACTTTCTTACTTTGCAGTATCTGAAAACTCCCTTCTGGGGTTCCAATTCCGCGGCTATGAAGATGGAAAAGATCGTCCTCGTTGTTCTATCACTTGTTCTAGTGGTTGGTCTGGTTGAGAGCTTGGATTTTGATGAGAAGGATTTGGCTTCCGAGGAGGCTCTTTGGGACTTGTACGAGAGATGGAGGAGCTACCACACAGTTTCACGTGCCCTTGAAGAGAAGAACAAGCGCTTCAATGTGTTCAAAGAGAACGTGAAGCATGTTCACAAGGTAAATCAGATGGACAAGCCTTACAAGTTGAGACTGAACAAGTTTGCAGACATGACCAACCATGAATTCAGAACCTCCTATGGTGGTTCTAAGGTTAAACATTATAGGATGTTACGCGGTGACCGGAGAGGCACCGGCGGATTCATGCATGATAAAGCCACCATTTTGCCACCATCTGTTGATTGGAGAAAGAAAGGGGCTGTCACTGGAATCAAAGATCAAGGCAAATGCGGTAAGTTTGATTGATGAATACCATTTCTAGCTTGCTAACATTTAACCACAATGAATCCTACCTTAAACACTTGTGCTAATAATATACTTAATGATTCGGTCCCAACCATGTAGGTATTGTCCGCTTTGGATATAAAAGATTCTCAAGACTTTAAACCATGTCTATTAGGTTAAAAGGTGTCTATACTTATATAGTGTCATGAACTTTCTCTTTCCTTTCTTCCCTATCATATGTGGGAAGTGACAGATAATTTACAAATCTTGTTTGAATTCAAAGGAAGCTGCTGGGCGTTTTCAACTGTAGTTGGTGTGGAGGGCATCAACCAAATCAAAACAAAGGAACTACTATCTTTATCAGAGCAACAACTGATTGATTGTGACAGATCTGATAACCACGGTTGTAATGGAGGACTAATGGAAAGCGCACTTGAATTCATTAAAAAAAATGGAGGAATAACAACAGAGAACAACTACCCATACAAAGCTAAAGATGAGAGATGCGATATGTTGAAGGCAGGATCACTCAACTCCACCACCATCATAAGCATGCATGTTGCATATGCCTTATACTGTGTTTTGTGTTTCCCAGATGAACGCTCCCATGGTGACAATTGATGGGCATGAAAGTGTACCAGTGAACGATGAAGGAGCCTTGATGAAGGCGGTTGCTCATCAGCCTGTATCGGTTGCAATCGATGCTGGTGGTTCGGATCTGCAGTTCTACTCAGAGGTATATTTGTGGCTTTATGAGCAACAAGAAACTAAAAGGAAAGGGATAACCTTTTAAAAGGAATAAATTCAAAAGTTATTTGAAAAACCCAGGGTTTGTTTTGATTCTTGTTTTTGAAAACTGATTTAGTATTTTCTAAAAATTGTTCTTGTGACTTTAGTATTTTTTGTGTTTTTTAGACAAAAAAAAATGCCAACCAAAGGAGTTTCACGTGTTTCCTTGTTCTTCTTGTTTTTCAAAACAAAAAACGGTTTTAAAAAATAAGAACTAAACAATCTCTAACTTTTTCTTTAAAATCCAACGGGAGAAAAAAAAAAAAAGACACTCAGTGGGACAAAAATGCTCATAGAGATATAGTTATAATGTGGGGATGTAATAAAATGACCATTGAGATTTAGTTATCACGTGAGGATTTATCTTTGAAATATTTGGTTAAAAGACATCAATTAACCCTAAATTTGTGAATCTAACATTTCTCATGTTTCTTTTTAAAAAATGACCTATTTTGAATAAAAAGGGTATTTTCCATTTCATGTGTTTACACCGTCACTTAAGGACATTTTTATCAAAATCAAACCATCAAAAATTGATGGAGGTAGGTCAAACTTTCTAAACCAGGTTTTTAAAAGTTCTTTTAATCAAATCATCTTTTATCTTTACATTTTTATCTAAAATGATGATATTTTGAAGATTACTTTTGCACAATGTTAATTTTGCAAATATCGTCCCTTTTAAACCAATTTCTCAAAGGAGAAACACTTGCAAGTTTTTGGCCCTGACCCAGTAAAATTACTGTTATGTGTGAATGCAGGGAGTGTTCGACGGAGAATGTGGGACAGAGCTAGACCATGGGGTGGCAATAGTGGGGTATGGAATAACCCTCGACGGCTCAAAGTACTGGATAGTGAAGAACTCATGGGGAACTGAATGGGGTGAGAAAGGTTACATAAGGATGGCACGTGGAATCCAGGCAGCAGAGGGACAATGTGGTATTGCAATGGAAGCTTCATACCCTGTCAAGTCCTCCGACAACACTAGAAGAGGATCAATCAAGGATGAGCTCTAGAATATAAACATAAATTCAGTAGGTTTTGCAGCTACTTTGGTAAATTAGGAGCTGAATGGTGCAACTGTTTTAGGCTTTGTTATCGTTTAAAAAAAAAAAAGCTGTTAGGTATGTGAGAAATATAGCTATATGTCCAATAACTTTTTAATATATTATATTATGAGAATGTCCAATTTCAATAATAGCGTTTGTAATCAACTTTCTTAGAACTTGATTATGGATCGATCTGCCCATCAGGGTCGAGCAAGGATTTATAGTCAGTCAACTAATGAAGTTGGGGTTATAACTAAGGGTTAAGTATTGTTGAGTTTGGGCAGGCACTAAGTTTTGGGTTCGAGTCTTCTCATATTTGTGAAGAATAGTGTTTGGACTCCACCTTTAACCAAATCTATGTTGTGTTATATCCACGAGTCTTCTCATATTTGTGAAGAGTAGTGTTTGGACTTATATCCACTGGACTATTCGTTGTTTCCATCTAGAGACCATGAGAGCATATGATACACCCAATAGATTATAGTTCAATACAGGGCATCATCTTTGGGAAGATGTGAGTTGGATGACATGAGAGTAAGGGCTGAGAGAAGAGAGAAAAATAGCAAGTATTAGGGTGAGTGGAAGAAAATAAGGAGAAAATACGGGAAAGGACGTCATATAGTGACATTGTATCGATCTTAGTCATACGAGCTTGATAACGGGCTAAGTGGCAAATTGAGTTCTCGGGTCTCATCAACAAAGCTTGTGACTGTAACTAAATTTATGTGTCAAAAGAATATTGTTATAGCATATATCTATTTTATATATAGATTGTAACTAGTTAGTAAACATGTCTTATAGAGTTGTAACCTAGTATAAATGATAGATTGGCTTATATATATATATATATATATATATATATATATATATATATATATATATATATATATTCGTGACAAGGAATTATTCCTCCAATTCCTCTCTTTGATTCTTTCTACATGGTATCAAAGCCTAGGGTTCGAATTGAAAAGAGCTTAGATAGTTTCTAGACTATTCTCGGAGTACACAGTAGAAGGAGAGGGGTGTTTTCGAAACACCTAGTTAGAGGGAGTGTGAATCGACACCATCGGCATAAGAAGAAGCCACCACTAACGAGTCAAGCCACCAAGTCTAGTGGTCGAAACCCTAGCGCGTGACACTCACACCCATCTGGTGATTCTGCCATGTGTTGCAAGCGTCGCATGTGTGGCACACATGAGAGCGCGTGGAGAGCCCGATCTCCTTATGGCAACCACCTTGTGGTGCGTCTCTCTCTCAGGAGTCGATTGGTGTGGTTTGTGGTGCTAGACTCCAACTATTTTAAGGATTTTTAAGTTTTTTTGTTGACGGGATCTAGGGTTTTTCAAGGGATTCATGTACCTTTGGTTTCTGAAGGTGTCCTTTGGCCCTGATCACTTGTCTTTAACCTCATAATGAGGAGTTCATAAGTTATAAAGTCTGTTTCGGCACCTGAAGTGGTCCCAATGATGTCTAAAATCACGGAGAACAAACTTATTGGTACCAATTACTCGAATTGGAGTAAAACAATCCGCCTCTACATAAGAAGTATTTGTATGGCCAATCATCTTGATAAGGACCCTCCTACTAATGATTCAAAAGAACGATGGCTGGAGGATGATGCCCGTCTCTTCCTACAAATTCGTAATTCCATTGACGGTAAAGTACTCACCCTCATTAATCACTATGAGTTTGTTAAGGAGCTAATGAAATATTTTGAATTTGTGTATTCTAGCAAAGGGAATATCTCTGGCATATTTGATGTATGTAAAACCTTTTATCACACTGAGAAACAAGATCGTTCTCTTACAAAACTCTTCATGGACTATAAAAAGACATATGAAGAACTTAATATACTATTACCCTTGAGTCCGAATGTTAAGGTTCAGCAAGCTCAATGAGAAAAGATAGCAGTAATGGGTTTCCTAGCCGCCCTCCCTTTAAAGTATGATTTTGTTAAGGCAAAGATTTTGTCTAGTCCTGAGATTTCATCTTTCTAAGAAACATTCAGCGGGATATTCCGCACAGAGATCTCCTCACCTACTCCTCTTTGCCCAGATGAGCAGTGCCCTTGTTAGTAGAAACAATGGTGAGTCAGAAAAGCAACAATATAGAAATAGTTGTCTATGAAGTAACTCTAGATGGCCAAGATCTGGAGGAGCTGTTTGTTATTACTGTCATAAGCTTGGCCATGTGATACAAGACTGTAAGAAGTGGCAGAGTTGAAATCAAAGATTTTCGTCTGCTCATGTAGCTTCCACTAATGAGACATCAAATCAGTCAACTCAATTCATGGTAGAAGAATTAGCCAGGTTCCACTTGTATCATGAATCATTGAAGTCTCCACCTACTCCAATTACTGTTATTGTTGAGTCAAGTAACTCGAATAAATGTCTTGTCCCTTCTTCATCCTCCGAATGAGTCATTAATTCTAAAGCCACATATCACATGACAGGTAATTCTAGATATTTTCTACCTTTCAGTCACAACCTTTAACTTCCACTATCACTCTGGAAGATGGATCACAATCATGTGTTCTTGGGTCAAGCACAATTTTTCCTATTCCAACTATTCCTTTGTCATCCGTCTTGAGTTTACCTAATTTCTCTTTTAATTTGATGTATGTGAGCAAATTAACTCGAGCACTTAAGTGTTATAGCTCATTCTTTCCTGATTTTTGTCTCTTTCAGATCTTATGACGAAGTAGATTATTGGTAAAGGACGTGAGTCTAGGGGTCTCTACATTCTGCACTCATGAGTACTGGGTATAAGGAGCCGCTTGTTCTAGAATTACTAAGCACCATTTGAGACTAATTATTGATCAAGCCATCTCTCTTCCTTGCTGAAAAATTTATGTCCACACAAAGCTTTCTGCTAGTCAGTCATTAGATCAGCTACATCATCGGTTTCATTCTTAGTCTTAGAGTCAATAAACGAGTTAGTGCTCAATTTGAATTAGTTCATTCAAATGTGTGGGGTCCATATGTAGTTGTGTCTCCAATTGGGTTTCGATACTTTGTCACTTTTGTTAATGATTATTCACGAACTACTTGGTTGTATTTAATGAAAAACTGCTCTGAGTTATTTTCTAATGTTCCTGCCTTTTATGCTGAGATACACACTTAATTTCATGTTTCTGTTCAAAGTCTAAGAAGTAATAATGCTAAAGAATATGTTTCACAACATTTTCAATCATTCATGCTTCAAAATGGAAACCTTCATCAGACTTCTTGTGTTGATACTCCTTCTCTGTAAAACCCGGGAAAATTAGTAATTTTCAAGAAAAATGGCAAAATAATAATTGTCAGAATGGTTCAGGAAAGCCTAGAAAATTCTCTAGATCTCGGATGACGAAACGGACTACGACGTTTGTCAGAATGGTTCAGGAAAGCCTAGAAAATTCTCTAGATCTCGGATGACGAAACGGACTACGACGTTAAATTCGTCTCACGAAATCTAGTAACCTAGAGAAATTTCGTCGAATTCTGAGATAATTGGAATTTTTTTACGAGTTTTTGGGTGATAAGTCGCCAGTGACTCCAAGAACGAGATTTTTACGAAAATCTCGGAAGTCGGGAAATGGTTTGAGCTAAGTTCATTTAAAATAAATTGAACTGAAAATAAATAAATTGTTTAGAAACGGACCCGAATGAGAGATGTCTACATGGCGCAATGTGAACCATGTATCCAAATTTATAAAATAAAAAAAATAAAAAAATAAAAAAAGGAAGGAAGGAGGAGACGGGCAGTGAAGGGCGTGAGGGAGGAGAAGAGAGAGAGAGAGAAAGGAAAAAAAATTCGCTTCTCTTTAAGATCTACGGAAATCGGACTGCAGTTTTCTTCGAGGCAGCAAAGCCTGGCCCACATCAAGAGCTACGTTGGTACTCAAAATCTTGGAGTTTCACTGTTCACTAGGTAGGGAATTTTTCTACTTGGGTAATTTCTAGCCTAAAGACCATTTAATGGCTTGGGGTTTTTCTTAGAGGCCATGAGAGGCCGTAAATTTCAGTCCCAAATTTTTGAGACTGAGTGTAGGAATTTTTAGAAATTTTCTGGGATTGTTTTCGAACAGTCCGGGCTGAATTTTTAAGACTGTCTTCGGACAGTACGAGCTGAATTTTCGGAACTATTTTCAGCATGTTCGAACTTTAATTTTTGGGATCAAGTTGCACAAATCAGGAAATAATTTTTTAGATCGTTGACAAATTCGAACAGAATTTCTAACTATTTTCGGTAGTCTCAGACTAGGTTGAGGTTTGGTTTTAATCCCAAGACTAGTGTCTTCGGGTTTTGTTGAGTTTTTCGGTATCACGGTAATTTGTTGATGAATGGAACCAAAAATGGTTTATGACCGTGAAGGGACCGAGATGGGCCCTGTTTTTTATGGGTCTGAGATTGGGTCATTTTGCGTGTTATTGTTGGAAAAATAAATAACATGTTGTTGTGTGTAAAAATCATGTTTATATATACTTGGTTGATGTATTAACATAGAAATTGTGATAAATGGAAATTATATGTAGGAAATATAATTATCCGAAATTTATAAATATTGCATGTAGCTCTCATTATGGTAGCTAAATATGACATCGCATAAATTGGCATGATTATATTCTCTATATACATGGTTACATCACAATAAGCCTGAGTGTGTGTGCATGGCACGTTTATTCACAATCGGAATGCGTGAGCCTACAAATGGGACAACTACAAAATTAACTCACTTCGCTGCAAAACAATAATAATAATAAATCATGTGTGTCATGGCTTAGATGGGGTAGATCCCCAGTGGTGAAAGACTCAAATTTTTATTCTGGTCAAACATATGTATCCGATGAAAGTTCATAAAGTTTCAAAAGCGTGCTTAAGCCTACTATGACCCCAAAAATTGTGAACTCAAATAAACAGTACGGATTTGGATAAATTAAAATTGAGGTTTGTCTAGGTTTAGTTACCGGGTGAAACACCAACACGATTTTTCACATTTGCACACAGTGTGAGAGTCACTGACTCCGGTTGTGGGCATGAGGAGTCTCATCTCATGTGAATGACATCACTTGAACATTCCATATAGATTGTAATTATTTAAGTATGGAATATGATTTGAGGTTTTAAGTGTACACCATTTCATGTGCATTTAGGAAGTAGCCCTTGTAGGAGAATCTTTCTACTAAAAGATTGTTCACCCTGCTATTGACCCCTTTCATGCACAGGAGTGTGTGGAGACGACGTCCACGAGGCCGTGATTATGAAGAAAGTCGATGTGGCCTTGATGATAATTTTCATAAATATTTTTGCAAAATATTTTGTATAAAAGAATTGTAACTAGTTCCTTTAGGACTATTGTATAAATATCTGGGTATGTAATTATAGTAAAAGGGCCTTGGATCTACTCTTACTAAGACTACAATTAAGCATTTTATTTTCATATTTTAGATTTAAATGTGAATGAATGGATCCTGGTAAAGGGATGTATATTGGGGATATGGACAGATGGACCCTATAGGGTCAATACTACTTCTGTTGAAATCTTGGATGGGGTATGATTATACTGTTATAGGTTGTATGTTGGGTAGAGCTCCCCGAACAAATGAGACTTTGCCCGATTTTTGTGAAAACATGGATCCCAATAAATAGGACACAACAGTGTGGTATTGGGTCACCTGAAATCCACAGGAATTCCATGGGTTGACGGGTTATCAACGGGACCTCCGGATTTGGGGCGTCACTTTCTCAAAATGGAGTGGCTGAGAGGAAGAATAGACACCTCTTTGAAACTACCAAAGCTCTATTATTTCAAATGTAGCCCAAGCATTTTTGGGCCGATGTTGTTTCCACTGCTTGTTTTTTATTAACCGGATGCCTTTCTCATTCTTAAATTGGGACACTCCGTATCACATTCTTTTTCCAAATAAACCTCTGTTTCCTAATGAGCCTCAAATATTTGGGTGTACCTGTTTTGTTCAAGATGTTCATCCACATGTGTCTGAATTCGACCATAAGTCTTTGAAATGTCTATTTCTTGGTTATTCTCGAGTTCAAAAGGGGTATCTATGTTACTGCCCTAGTCTTCGTTGGTACTTAGTTTCGACTACCTTTCTCTTCCCCTCCGACCCACACTAGTCAAGGAGAGGAAGACGACCTGCTTGTTTATACTCTTGCCTCACTTATTGTCTCTCTAAAACCTACTCATGTTCCTGCTTAGGTAAAACCATCTATCACTCAAGTCTATTCATGGCGCCATAACCCTCTAGCCTCGAGTCCCCCATTGCCTGCTTCATCATCAGATTTAATCAACCATAATGATCTCCCTATTGCTCTTCGTAAAGTTAAACAACAGTGTACCTATCCAATCTCTTCCTTTTGCTCTTATAACCATTTATCTTCTCATTCTGTTCTTTTATTGCCTCCTTGGACTCTATTTCGTTGCCTAACAATTTTCATGAACCCTTAGCTCACCTTGGTTGGCATAGTACAAGATGAGGATGATGCTTTGAATGTGTACCTATACTTAGGATCAAGCATGTTTCACACCAGCTATGTTTCATTGGGTTTTTGCGCTAAGGTTAATCTTGATGTGGCTTTAGTCGTCGACAAAGCACAACTCAGGGCTAAGGAGTATGCTCAGACCTATGGCATGGACTATTATGACACATTTTCCCCTATTGTTAAGATGCCATATGTTCGACTTTTTATTTCCATGGCTACCACTTATAATTGGGATCTCTACCAGCTTGATATGAAGAATGTCTTTCTTCATGGTGACCTTCAAGATGAGGTATATATGGAGCAACCTTCAAGGTTAGTTGTCATGAGAATTTAAGGTTCAGAGTATTCAAAAGTCAAGTAGATGGTTTGAAATAGAGTTCCATTTCCAGGTTTGCAAATTGAGCTTGGCAGCTGAGAAAATTTTGATTAATGCAAAAGAGTAAATCTAACCACTCCGTCTTCTATAGGAACTCTAGTTTAGGTATCATTCTGTTGGTAGTTTATGTAGATGATATTGTTATCACTAGGAGTAACTCTAAAGGTATCTCATCTCTTAAGTCTTTTCTTCATGGCTCATTTCATACAAAGGACTTAGGGATGCTAAGATATTTCTAGGGCATTGAAGTTATGCAGAGCAAACATGGAATCTTCTTATCTCAAAGAAAATATGTGCTTAATCTATTGTCTAAGACTAGAAAGTTAGGGGTAAAACCATGCAATTCCCTATGGCTCCAAGTGTACACCTCACTAGAAAAGGAAAAACATTTGAGGATCCTGAGGGATATATAAGACTAGTTGGGAAGCTAAATTATCTTACAGTAACTCATCTTGATATTGCCCACTCGGTGAGAGTTGTAAGTCAATACATGTCCGCTCCAACAATCGAAAATTGGGTAGTTGTACAATAGATTCTACGTTATTTGAAAGGAGTGTCGAGACGAGGTATTCTATATAGTAATCATGGGCATAATAGAATTGAGTGTTTCATGTGACGATTGGGTACATCAAAGAAGAGCAAAGACCCACTTCCTGCCATCAGGTCTTTGTTGGTGGAAACCGAGTATCATGGAAAAGTAAGAAGCAAGAAGTTGTTTCTGATTCAAGTGCAAAGTCTGAATATAGAGCAATGGCATAGTGCATGTGTGAGATTATGTGGCTTCATCAACTCTTGATGGAAGCTCAAGATTAAGACACCGATCCTGAAAATCTGGTATGACAAACTGCTGCTCCTTCATACGGCGCCTTAACTAGGTATTCCATGAACAAACTAAACATACCGGTATGTGATTTATCATCTGCTTTGCAGAAAATACAACTTAGCATGAAATCTACAGGATATGTGAAGATTGGAGAATAATTGGGTGATATCTTTACAAAGGCCCTAAATGGGGACCGGGTTAGTTATCTATATAACAAGTTGGGCATGATTAATATCTATACTCCAACTTAAAGGGGAGTGTTATAACATATTTAATTTCCCCATATATAGATTAAAATGCTTAGGAAACTCTGTCTATAGAATTGTAGCCTGTCAGAAGGTAAGATCGCTTTTTATATATATATATATATAGCAGGAGTATATATACATATATATATATATAGTATATATATATTCATATGAATCAATGAAAATTACAAGGAATTATTCCTCCAATTCCTCTCTTTGATTCTTTCTACAAATATTAAAATAGATTTCGATGATATTGATATGCGATGAATGAAAAAAAAAATGTTTGTTTGGAAGATGTTCTATTGATTGTTGTATCAAATGATGCAACACTATCTGGATTGAGATCTACCAAGATATATATCACTGACAAACAGAATAAAAGTCTATAGAGATGTAAAGATAAACTAAACACATACACACGGATATAAGAGATCGGTTATGCGGTTTCTAATGCTCTAGCACTGCAAAGCTATGCCCAAATACAAGACCAATTATTTTTAAATCAAAGTTACATTTGATCTTACATACATATGGCTCCCTTTCTCCAACGCCTTTTTTCACCTACCTCTCATTGTAAACATAGAATGAGGATCCCCAGATACCCTCCAACAAAGATCTGACTCGTGAAGCTCCAATTTCTCCCATAAACTCGTGTATACATAAGAGCACACTTCAAATGCCCATGGAAACTCCTTTCATTTAAATCTTGAAACCTTAGCTCCGGGTCCGGGTCCCAGGACACCATGAAAAACGCTCTTCTTCTAGTCCCCCTTTTATTGACAGAAGTTTTCAGAATATCTTCAATATTCTCCTTGATTTGCAAGATGATCTCTAATCCGTGTTTATGGAAGATTCCTTTAGCTGAAGCAATTATCCCTTTATTATCCAGATTTTATCTCCATAAATATCCCACCAAATATTTTGATTTTTGGCTCATCAAATATTTTGACTTATTCATAATATCATGGCCGGAATATTTGCTCCAGTAGAAAACTTCACTAATCGTGGATTCAATCTTCTGATTTGATCCGCCAGATACCTTATAGTCTTCCATCATCCTTAAAGAATATTATTCCTCGAATAAGAGAATATTTGCCCAAAATTGATTCTCAATTTTAACATAAGTCATTTACAGCTTAGATGTACCAATCCTCATGAGACAATAGTTGTGGCATCCCTTGTTACACTCCCTTATAGCCTTAGTTAAACAACTGAAACATGCAGCACGGTTTTGCCTAAGATTATGCCAACACATTTTCTCTAACAATCTCCCCCTTTGGCATTTCTTTGGAAAAACAAGTTTTCATCACTCCAAGCCTTCATATTGCACCCAAGAGATAATGGAAGATAAAAACATTGGAAACACAGAAAAACGCAATAGAGATCAAATCTTCCAACATATGGAGCATTCAGAACACTACTCATTCTCCCCCTTGATTTACGCATCAATCTTCTCTTTGATCCTCTTCCTTCAAGCAACCCCTCTATGACTCACAGACAAATAGTTAAAGCACATACGGATCTCACTCAGTAACTTAGAGTGGCCTGCTCTTATACCAATTGAAAGAACAAAACTGTTTATTTTGGAAGATGTTTTACCAGTTGTTGCATCAACTGATGCAACACTGTATGGACTGAGATTTTTATATATACCAATTATTAATCACGAAAATAAAACTGTGGGAGATGTAAAAAGATAAACCAACATACACGCACGGACACAAGAGATTGGTTACGTTGTTCGGTCAAGCCTACATTAGCGGGGTTGTGCCCAAATGCAAAGGATTCCACTATTTTTAATCAGGTTACATTTGGTCTTACATGAGACACGACTCCCTCTTTCTCCAACGCCTTCTTTCACCTAATTCTTTCATAATGAAACATAGAATGAGATCCCCTCATTCCCCCAACAACATATAGATTTCCACAAACCCAAATTCTCCCCATAAACTCATGTATACATAAGAATAACACTCAATGCCCATGAAAACTCTTCTTTTAAATCTTGGACTTTAGCTCTGGTCTGGTCCGAAGGGACACCATGAAACGTCCTCTAGCCCCCTTTTTATTCTTGTGCTTCAATATCTCTTTTAATATTCTCCTTGATTTGCAAGATGGTCTCCAATCCATGTTAATGAAAGATTCCCTTAACTGCTACAATTATCCCTTTATTATCCAGATTTTATCTCCATAAATATCCACCAAATATTCTGATTTGGCTCATCAAATATTCTAATTTTATTCCATAAATATCATAATGAAATATCTACCTCCCATAGAAAACTCACCAAACGTGATCCAATCTTCCAGATTTGATCTACCCAATATTACCTTCTAGTCTTCCTTATTCGTCCCAAGGAATATTGTCTTTTAGTCTGCGAAATATTTGCTTCAAAATCATATATAACTAAATATGATAAGTTTTGTCACATAACTTGATGCACCAACTCATGAGACAACAGTTATGGCATCCCTTGTTACATCGCGTTATAGCCTTAGTTACACAACTACAACATGCAGCACAGTTTTGCCTAAAATTATACCAACACATTTTCTCTAATATACGAGAATATCTACAAAAGAAAATAATGATGCTTATGATGGGGGCAATTCTATTAGCCCCATGGCTCTCAATAAGGTAGTTTCAAGACAAGGGTAAAGATTGGCATTAGGCTCGAATCCCTTTATATGCAATAGGAGACTATTACATTAGAGGCAATTAGTCTAATGGACTCCTATTGCATATAAAGGGATTCAAACCAAGATCAATATGTGCTCCTTAAAAGTACTAATATTGAGCCATTGAGTGAAAAAAAATTAATTTATAAATTTTAATTTTATATCTTAAACTAGAGTTATCTCCACCCTCTCCTCCCCCCTCATATTGAATCCTAACTCCACGGCTATCATAGAAGGCCTTAGGAGGTACCTAACCTAGAACTCACTTTCCTTCCAAATATTTCCTATTATTGAACTCCACATTGTTAATTTTTAAAGAATCCAATGTAGTAATATTGGGAAAATTACTGGTCTTCTTAAGGACATCTGAAGTTACAAATTTGTTATCAAGACTTATGACTCACCATGAAATTTCAAGCAGCTGTTAAAGGCTTGGTTAATTAATCACTATAAACACTATGTACTCAGTTCAATATTGATCATTGAAAATGAAAAGTCATGAGTTAATTAGAATCTATAATATAGCTGAATAGAAGATTTAACATTTTGAGATGATCATTAGAATTTGTTATTAATTAAACAAATAAATAAAAATAAATATATTTCACGTGAGACTGTTAGATAAAAGATATTGTTCCAATCCAAAATGTAATATATAATATTTTACATGTGAAGACATGTTATCAATTGGTATATGTGTGAATAACTGGATGTTTCAATTTCCAACATACTGACATTGAAAATTAGAGAATGTAAAAGTAATATTGTAAATTAAATTTGGCTTCCCAAACCAAATCATATCGAAAACTTCTAAATGCCTGACAAGATGAAAATTTGATTCTCCAGCTTCCTGATAGTTCCAAAACTGAAGTAATATTTCATAGTAATAATCTGAATAGAGAAATGATGCCCAAATCATTTTATAAAGCAGACTTTTTAAAAAGCATGACAATTTAATAAATTTATTTATTTCACATTATTTACTAGAAAGTTCTGATTTTTACATACATGAACAAGAAACATTATTTATTTTATTTATTTATTGATTCATTACTATTTCAAATGAATGGGATTTTAGTTCTAGTGCCATGTTTATGGTTTTGCTATGATAAAACATAATTTCGGAGATAATAGATTAAATTGGTTTCTTCAAACTTGAATTATATATAAATTTTTACTCTTGCCTATAGTCCTCGCTAATGAGTTATAATACTCTACTATGGTCCTAGCCTGCTAATGCTATAAGAATTCTCACTGGGTGACTTTCGTTAATTGGTTATAATAATTGACTATGACCCTTGTCAATGGGTTATAATAATTGACTATGTCCCTTATCAATAGGTTACAGTAGTTTGCACTATGGCCCTTGTCAATGGGTTATAATAATTGGTACTATGGTCCTAGTCAACGAGTTATAATAATTGGCACTATGGTCCTAGTCAACGAGTTATAATAGTTAACTATTGTTAATGTTTCACCAAATTCGAGACTATTTGTTATTCGAAAATCAAAGAACAAATATCTTTGAGTGATTTTGATTTGGATTTGGGACAGTTAAAATTATTGTTATGAATTATGAAGTTTTGATACAAAGTTTAAATTTTTATTTTATTATATTCTAAAGTTTTATGAAATTACTAAATGTTATATTTCTATTGGTATAATTATGAGTAAATATTTGACCATAAAACTATATTATTATTTCTTACTTGGCTTTGAGTTCATCTCATTTATTGACAATTTTTCAGGAACCTTTACTTCAGGGGAAGAGTGGCGATTAAGATGGGAGTTTGGCAATATTAGGAGTTTGGGGGTTTTGACCCTATTTATTTATTTGGATAATTTTATTAAAGGACAGATTAATATTACTTTAATTCAAGTTTAGATAATGGCAAGCTGTGATAAGTTTAGTTTGCAATTGGCATTTTGAAGATTAAAGATTTATATTTTATTATCACATTTGTAAATTTGATGTTGCAAATACTAATGACAAGAAAACGATATTTAGTGCATGAATGACTCATCATGATCCTATGCTGGAAGATGACAAAGAACAACTCAATGATTGAAGGGAATTGTTGCTGTATTTCACAAGGAAAACTTGAGAGGACATAGTACTACATAAATAGAAGAAGGCGGGAATATAACTTAAAAAAAATGTTGAAATTGCTAAAACTAGATTTTCTGTAAATGCTAAAACTTGATTCATGGTTGTTGATTGATTGATTGTCCCTTTCTTCTTATGTCTTGCAATCATATCTGAATTGTTGCACACATTTTCCACTATCTGCTTTTCATCTCCACGTTCCAATTTTCTAGAAAATCGGGCTCACATACGGATTGCACTCCTACTTTTCTCGCCTAACTCCACTTCTCAGGAATTGGCTGTTTCGACTTCATCGTTTTAAAAACTCACTACCGGCCCGACCGATCGACCATGAATCACATCAAAACCCGGACCAATTCCAGCGTTAAAACTGAGCTTTTCTTTGAATCATTAGAACTAATCAAACCTCCGTAATGAACCGATCGAATTACGGTTATCCAAGAGAACCTGGTCAACCGATCAAAACCAAAGGGTTGAACAACGCTGAAACTGGGTCAAATCCTAATTTTGTACTATTTTATTTTTAATAATATATTAATTATCTATTTACATTATCATCAGTTCGACTACAACAACCAAGTGAATCATGAACTGCAACTTTTCTAAGTTTAGTCATCAACTTGCTTTTTTAAAAAAATTGTGTTTGACTCCTTCGAAATCATATTTTGTTAATTTCATGGGTTTAAGCTTAAAATTTTAATTTTATAAAAATAGGTTTAGGTCCACTAAATTTGGTCTCACAAAAATGGGTTTGACCAAAATTAATTTGGGTCCCAATAGTGTGATGTGATGATGTATTAATATGTCACTTGTTAATTCATAAAAAATGCCACTATTATGGGCATTGTTGCATGCGCCATCTCAACCCAAGTACCATTTTCCAAATATTCATGTGTAGGATCCATCCATCTATTTAAGTTCAATATCGTACACTTATGGGCATTCCTTCATCAAAGATTCCTCTTGGTAATGGATATGCAATGCTCAAATATTTCTTACAAAGGTATTAGTTGACAGATTATTATAGCCTCAATCTAAATTATTGTCTTCCTTCGTGTGACTTTCGAGTTATCTTTTCACGCCAATTTAAGCTACAAAAGTTTTGTTAAACTATTGATAGGCTATCTTGACATTCTTTTCTCACACGGTCTTATAATCTCTTAATACTTGGTTCAATATCAACTAAGAGTCACTCCTTATCCGGAGGAAAGGGACACAAAGATCTTGGCTGGGTATACCTAGTCGGGCACTGTCACATGATTCTACATTCCACTGTTAATCGACATGTGTAACCCCACTTTTTCTTTATTCTTATTATCCTTCATCGGTGAGTATAGAATTTTTTGTATAACCGTGAGTGTTCAGACTACTGTTGGAGTTTTATTTGGTTTGAATGAAATTTAATCTTACCTTTGAATGGATGAATGGATGTATATGAAACGTTTAAATCTTTTAATACCTTAATGAATGTTATTATGTCCGTTTAACTGTAAAACTGTCGGAACTTTATGGTTCATCGTCCGTTCTTTTCCTTTGAGCCTATAAATAGAGTTTTGACTCTCTTTGTAAAAGAAAAAAAAGTAAGAGAAAAAATAAATTCTTTTGAAATCATCTCCAAGATTTTTCATTCTGAAGTGAGAAAGAAGAACACAAATAGAGTTCTCACGTGAGTATATTCATGGTGTGTTAATATCGCTATTTGAAGAACCGTTGTATCCTATAAAGCAAACATCGAGTCATTCTTGAAGCACCGTAAAGGAGAGAAGACAAATTTGTTTTAAGAAGATTGTGGTTACACAAGACTCGGATCATTATCTTACTTCCTGGTAATTGTTTATGCTTGCTGTTTGGTTTTCTTTGCCATCAATACTTTATTACAGAAGTATACAAATGAATGGAATAGTCTTAATTAAAGCAAACTCAAAAGGGAAAGAAAAAGAAAAAACTAAAAAATAATAATAATAATAATAATCACCTTGAACTAGCAAGGTCAATGAAGTTGTGGTAAGAGTTCGCCAGAAGAAGAGTTCTGCCGGAGAATGGGAAAACAGATCGGGAAGAAAGAAGAAAAGGTACAAAGAAGACAACATCTCTTCTTAGTTTGGTTTTTTTTAAATACAAGGATATTCTGTTATGTTTATCCTTTTTTATAGGAGTTTTTTTTTTTTTTTTCCTTTTGAAAATGAAACGAAAACAATTTACTTAAGTTTTGGTTAAATAAAATAAAATAAATTGAAAAGGTTTTTCCATCCTCAGAACTCAGAAAAGGAAAAAAAAAGGTTCGTAGAAGGAAATATTTGGACTATGAAGAAGGGTTTAGGTGAGTGCAGAAAACAGTTTGAGCAATCCATATCTTCCTAGGGGCTTAAAAAAAAGAGAAAACAAATTGTCTCTTGGAAAAAAAAAACACGTTTACCATTTTTTTTTTTTTGGAAAAAAAAAAGAAAAAAAAAACAAATTTGTATCTTACCATAGATAGTTTAGGGTTTTAAATAAAACAAAATCTTAAATAGGAAAATACATCCTTTTGCTTTATCCATACATCAAAAGGAAAAAAAAATGGGGAAAAGGGAAAAATAGTATTAGAGATTTTGTTGAAAAAAAAATGTCTTTTTTGATGAAAATTTTGAAAAACCAAAGGTTATAAAAAATACAAGGTGAAGGTTTGAACTTGTGACCTTGGTTTATTGTACAAAGCCTCAACCACTAGGCTAAGACTATTAGTTGTGTTTTTCCTTATGATGAATATATGATAAGGAGATAAGGTTATTAAGCTAAACTCTACACTCATTTTGAGTTTGTGCCAATTTCTTTACAGTCTTTGGAAATTGGAAATTACGATATAGAGAAGTTATGTTTAAGGAGTTTGAATCTTAAATGAGACCATTTGTGACCCATTCAATCATTTTTAGGAACTGAATATTATGTCTAAGGAGGATGGTTCTGGCCCGAGTTTCTATACCCCACCAGTCTTTCTTAGGAATATTATGTAACACGTTATTTTCAATTATTCTAAGAATTGGTTTTAGGAATAGAAAATTGACACATTTTCTATAATTTTGCAGAGAAATTGACTCTAATTCCAACAATGTTGTTCCAACGGCATTTACCCAAGTGGCAACCCTTATCAAATCACCCGCCACAGATGTTCTACAAACAGGAACGATTTTGTCCCACCTAAAAACTCAGAGAAGCTTCAATGACTAATTTTCAGTAAGGTGGCAAACATGATGTTATTCTACGTTACCACCTTTAATATTGCGAGATTCTTGAGTGAAAATGCTCCTAAGCTAAAAGAATATGAGCACGATATCCAAGTCATTAATGTTGTGGATACTTGGAAATGTCATGAATGCTTTGTTTCTGATTTTACAATGTATTCGCATAAGAAAATAAGAGCTAAAGAGCTATGGGAATCACTAGACTCCAAAATATAAAACCGAGGATGTTAGGTCAAGTGTTTGTCGTGGGTCAAGCCTCGACATAAATGGTAGATTTCAAGACCATGTTAGTCAGTCAAGTCTAAGAACTTCAAATAATTCTCCATGAGATACACATATGAATGATGTTAAGAGAAACAAGTTGTAGCTATTATCGAGATAACACTCCCAAATTATACCCTAACAGCTATATTACATGTTTAGGTATACAAAGTAACATATTTTTTCTAAAAATATAAATGCTAAGTATGAAAATGATAAAAAACCCAAGATTTTATCCAAGAGCATGATAAATTAGTAATTTGCCAATTTAAGGACCCAAGTAGTATAAGACAGTGGACATATGCTAAATTGGAAATAAGATGGTTAAAATTGAAATATAATGAAAGAATATCAAATGGAAAAAAGTATGATAAATTGACCTAAAATAGGATAAGGCCAAACATGGCCTCAGAAAAATCTCATTTTTGGCTTGAGAGTTAGGGAAATTCGGTGGTAGAAGGAGAAGGAGAAAAAGAAGAAGAGAAGAAGAAGGAAGAAGGAATAAGAGAAGAGAAGAATCCAGGTATGGAAACTATTCAAAAGGAACCATAGTAAGGATGTTAGTTTTGAATTAGTTTTGGAAACTTTGGTATTGGAAATACTTGTTTAAGTTGGGTTAGAAAACCCTAACTTTTCAAGACATGTGTTTTTGGTTGGTTTAAGTTAGTTTTATGGTTTTGTTTCGAAATGGTGTATTTTGGTTGAAAGAGTTCTGACGAAAATGGCCAAAACTGGTCATTTCTGTTTATGCTAGACACCCCTACGCCTAGACGTAGGAGTCCACGCCTTGGCGTAGAGCTCCGCCTAGGCGAAGACACCTTCTCCTAGGCGAACCCGAGGTCAAGTTTTCTGAAATTTCTGGTCCACCTAGGCGAACCTCTCCGCCTAGGCGTAGTGAAGCTTCGCCTAGGCGTACCTGTAAGCTCTGTTTTAGTTCCTCTCTTCCATTAATTCTAACAATTATCCATTGGATTTATGAGGACCCTAATAAGTTAATGAAAGGGTTCGTACAAGTATAAAAGTTATATGAAAAATATTATGTACCTCGCCGTTGAGGCAAAGCTTCGTTAAGCAAACATTATTTCTTGCCCTCTTTTGCTAATGGGATTAAGAATGATAAAACGAGTTCTAAAATACATATAATTGTATGTCTGCTTAAGACCGAATAGTGAATGAATAGGCATCTCTAATCAGTGGTTCGGCACTCCTTCTAGTGCTACGACACTTCTGTTACTTAGGTAGGCATGTTTCTGTTCAGTATCGTACCGTACCTTCGGGTACTTATTGTATTGTGTCTTTCTCATTCAGTATTAGAGGTCTATGCAGGCAAATACTTATATGTTGTATACCCGGATAATAAGACACATGAAATTAAATGATAAGAATCTAATGATGAATAAGAAGTAAGCATAAGAAATCAGTCTGTTTTGTTATGTATTGTACCCTCGGGTACACCCTGTATATGATATCTGTTCTAAACTCCTACGGGAGATATGAAAGTTTCGTTACAAGAATTATGTACATGAAAACTCTGTTATAGAATTCTGTATACGTAAACTCTAACATATGCTTTATGATATATGTATTCTATAAATGTGGACCACTTCAAGTGTCATATCTATTTCCCACTAAGTTATAAACTTAGCACGGGTGTTTCATCCGTGTAGGTACCGAAAAGAACATCCGTGGCATTCCGCATCAGCCAGGGCCAACACATCTGTAAGAGTCCACCTGATGTAGGTTTCGAATTTGATTTTGTAATGTACATGTAAAAGTTTTTGTTATAGCGAAAGTTATTTATGTGCAAGAATGAGATCAAATATGTATAAGATAAATAATCACACCAAATACGGTGGTGATATTAGAATTTTTATTTCCTTATGGATTTGTTTATTGAAATGGGCCCACCAATGTCCGAAAAGCAGGTGAAGGAGTCCAAGTCCCATGTCGCGCCCCCTATCTTCGCCCAAGCAAGGGTAGGGGTGTGACATGAGAAGCCGCCTCTTACTTGGAAAGACTTTAAGAATTACCTCAAGCATAAGAGAAAGGAGATGAGTATCGAAGATCTGATTATCAGACTTCTCATCGAATATGACAATAAGGGATCTGAGAAAATAGGGGCACAAAATCCAAGCAAGGCTAAGGCTAACTTTGCAAAACATGGTCAAGGTTCCAAGTTCAAAAAAGCCAACGACAAAGGGAAAAGTAGTAAGCTAGGACCTAAAGGGGGAATCTCTAAGAAACATAAGTTTCAAGGGAAATGCCTCAATTGTGGGAAGCAAGGTCTCAAATCTTTGGATTGCAAACTAGCAAAAAGGAACAAACCCAAGGAAGCCAATGTGGTTGATGGTATCACCAAGGATGTGTCTGACATTGACCTCACAGCAATAATCTCTGAGATGAACTTGGTGGGATCCAATCCCAAGGAATGGTGTGTTGACACTAGTGCTACTCGCCATGTGTGTCCAGACAAAAAGATGTTCTCCACCTTTGAACCAACTGAGATTGGGGAAAAGATGTACATAGGTAATTCTACCACTTCAGAAATCAAAGACCAAGGAAAAGTGGTCTTAAAGATGACATCCAGAAAGGAATTGACTCTAACCAATGTTTTATATGTACCTGAAATTCACAAGAACTTGGTGTCTGGTTCATTGTTGAATAGTCATGGATTTTGGTTGGTGTTTGAGTCAAATAAATTTTTTTTGTCAAAGAGTGGAATGTATGTTGGAAAAGGGTATATGAAAGATGGCATGCATGTGGAAGCTTAATGTAATGACTATCATTTAGTCAGATATGAATAAAGCTAGTACTTCTGCTTATATTCTTGAGTCTTCTAATCTATGGCATGGTAGATTAGGACATGTTAATTATAATACATTACTTAAATTAATTAACTTAAATTATATACCAACTTTCCAAATTGATGCAAAGCATAAGTGTGAAACTTGTGTAGAGGCAAAACTGATAAGGTCATCTTTTCAAAGTGTTGAAAGAAACACTAAACCTCTTGACTTAATCCATAATGATATATTTTATTTGAAATTTGTACAAACAAGAGGTGGTAATAAATATTTTATTACCTTTGTTGATGATAGCACCAAGTACTGTTATGTGTACCTACTCAAAAATAAGGATGAGGTTGTAAAACCCGTGTAAATTTGGACTTTAAGACAATGAAACGAACCTCGCTATTAGGTTCGTCTCGTGAAGTCTAGTTGCCTAGGAAAATTTCGTCGAATTCCAAATAAGCGGATTTCCACGTTTTTCAGGACAAAAAGGAACCCAAATGAGTAGGTGACACATGGCATGATCGAAACCATGTGGGTGGCACATGGCATGAGCAAAGCCATGTGTCAAGCCCATAGAAAGGAGGTGGATGAGAGTGGGTGGAGGTTAAGTGGAAAGGAGAAATCTCCTGTTGGTCTTGGCAGTGGAGAGGAACAAAGAGAAGAAAGAAAAAGAGAAAGAGGGAGAGGAAGGAAAAAAAAAAACCATATGTTCTTCCTTTGATCTCCAGCGTTTCGACGATCGGAACTTGTCGAACCAAGAAGTAAAGTCCGTCTACTCGACGAGGGCTAAGGTCCAAGAGGTAGAGATTCCTCCTCCTTTGGTGTATATCCACCTAAGGGTTGTTTGGTTGGATTTTTATAGGGCTGCCTGTTTTGACCCTACACACTATCCAAATTTTGGGACTGGATTTCGGTTGGGAAACGATGTGATGCCCCAAAACCCGGGGGTCCGTTGACAACCGTCAACCCACGAAATACTCGTGGATGTCAGGTAACCCGACACCACTCATGAAAATCGAGAGTCTTCTTTGTACGGGGAGCTCTACCCAAGGTACAAAACTTGTCCTAATAATTTACAGCTAATTATTGTGGTCATCCACATGTGAGTAAAATAATGGCCAATGGGCCCTTGCATCAATACTTACAAAATACACCAACTATATACAATAGTTCAAGAGTTAATAAATTACTCTTTATTCAACATATATTAAAATGTACTATTTCTAATACATGTTATACAAAAGTCTCTACTAAAGCCACAACCTGGCTTTCTTCTAAATGCGGCCTCTAGTGAGTGTCGTCCTCTTGTACACTCCCTATACTTGAAATAGCGATCCCTCGACAGGGTGAGCAAATCCCAGTAGTGAAAATTTCCTACGTGGGTTACTCCCCACCTAAGTGCACATGCATGGCAAACAATCACATCCAAGCATTTAGTACTGAACCTAATTAACGCTATTACTTAATTAATCCCACGTCCCGAGTCCCTCACCGACTTACATATGCCTAAGCCGAATGCGAGTAAATATCCAGCTTTCAAAACAAAAGCTGTTCTGAAAACTTGCAATGAAGTTTCAAAATATTGGACTACCCTTCGAGGCGAATTGATGGATAACACTCAAACAATCATGGTCCTCAACCGCGGATCCTCGTTGGCACTCCAAGGCAATTCTTCTAAAATCTTCCTGAAATCTTTCACAAACATTTTCGCTTTTCTTCACTCTGGCGTCATGCACCTCACTCCTAATATTCTAGGGTGCCCCAGTGCATATAAAATGTATGATGCCAATCCCAACAACTCATGCTAATATATAAAACATGTATATACTAACATAATTAATCCACATAAATCATGTTATTAAATTCACATCAATAACACCAAAATTAGCTCACATGGGCTAATTAAACACAAGCAATTCATTTTGAATCACTCAACATCATAAAAATCACACCAAAAATCACGTCACTATTCACGTGAACGGTGAAACCCTCGGGTTGGCACTGTTCACGGCCACAACAATGGGATTCACTCCTAGCTCAAATGTTTTGAGATTCCAAAACACTCCGCTTAATCCAAGTTTCAGAACACTCAACCATTTACACGGGCCTAAATTAAAGACAACACAAGTAGGAAAGATCCCTACCTCTTGAAGGTCGGAACTCGACTGTAACCTGTCCACGCTGCGAGCTCTCACACAGAATAGCCTTACTTCGCCCAGTGAACCTACAGTTCAAATCGCCAGAAATCTAGAGAGTAAGGAGCTCTCTCTCTAAACTCAAAATCCAAATTCTAATGGCTGATTTGTTCAGCCTCTGCACGTTTTTCTCTTTTTGTTTTGAGAAGACAATTATTCATTTGTCTTATTATCTCATTAACATTTCATTTAATTCCCAATGTGTCCCTTTTCTTGATTTTTGACACTTGGCACAATCTATGCCATTTATTTCCTCCTCTCTCTACTCATGCAACATGTGTCACATGGGTACATGTAGTAGGTGACTTTTGTCACATCATTGTCTCAACTGCTTTTTACTAAGACCCGACACCCTACCTCAAAACATGAATTCGACTATCCTGACCGACGAAATTCGACGTGGTAGCTAGATTTCACGAGATGATTTCAACTGTAAAATCCATTTTGTCATCCGAGATCTAGAAAAATTTCGGATTTTTACCGAAATGACCATTTTGCCCTTTTTCAGAAAATTGGAATTTTCTCGGGTCTTACATTCTCCCCTCCTTAAAAGGAATTTCGTCTCAAATTCCGATTAACGACAACAAAACCATGCATATGCAACGTGCACTATACCATGCATGCAACCAGTCATTTAAGCATTAAACGACAACCACACCCATCCCTAAACAAGAAGGATAGTGTTCCGTGATCGTGTCCCCCGCGCTCCCACGCCGACTCCTCCACCCACAAAGGTCGCCATAGCACCCTCACTAGCCTCACGGTCTTGCGTCGCAAAACCTGATCTCGACTCATCCATAATACCACTAGTTCCTCCCCGGCTGTCTCATCATGTCAACCTCAATCTCTCTCCCCAACTAATTACATGAGCCGGATCCGAGTGTACCTCCGAAGCATGAGACGCAAATACCCTACGGACACCGGCTGGCGTCGGGAGCGGTAGCTAACCGTACGCTTACAGCCGCCACCTCCTCTCGAGTATCTCAAAGGGGAATCCAATAAACTTCGCGATAGCTTTCCTCGCTCACGAACCTCGCCACTCTTAGCACTCACCTCTTCAAGAAGACATGATCTCTAACCTCTAACCTAGCGGCTCGACTTCGCGACATCAACATAGCTCTTCTCTCGCCGGCTCCGAGCCATGAGAAGACATTGTCGTGACGCTTCACCTTCTCGGAGGTGTCTCTAATCACATCAGACCAATGATGAGCCTCTCCCACCTCGGTGTCCAACATAACGACGACCGCATACCTCCCATATAACGCCCATATGGTGTCATCCGTATAATTAGCCTCGATAACTCGTTGTCGCAGGAGAATTCCACTCATGGCAAGTGCTCTTCCCCAACTACCCTTATGATCCGTAGACTGATACCAACATATCCCTCTAACACCGTATATCCTCTCCGATCGACCATCCTGTCTGTAGTGGAAAGTTGTACTCTAAGTGGTCACCGGCAGCTCCACACTTTGGAAACTCTTCCAAAAGTGAGCCGCAAACCTCGGGTCTCTATCCGACACTATGGATACTGGTACTCCATGTAGACGGACTATCTCTCGGATATACAACCGGCAGAATCTCTCCAATGTGAAGGTCATCCGCATGGCTAGAAAATGTACCGACTTCGTGAGCCGGTCCACTATCACCCATACCACATCATGTCCTTGCATGTTCAGGCTAAAGTGGGTCACAAAATCCACAGACGTGTTCCCACTTCCACTCAGCCACCTCCAATGGTCGGAGTAGCCCCGTTGGCCTCCGGTGCTCCTGGGCTTTAACCCGCCGACACGTGAAATACCGCTCACTAAAGTCCTCACGTGTCTCTTCATCCCGCAACAAGAGTAATCGGCGACGAAGATCCCGGGCATCTTTCGTACACTGGATGTGCATGGAAAATCGAGAGTAAATAAACTCCCCGAGAATCCCTCCCTCAACCCAATAACCGGGGGAACCACTACCCGTCCCCTATATCGAAGACTACCATCCGCGTGGACGGTCCAAATTCTCATCACTTGTACCCGACCAGCATTCTATCCCTGACACACTATCTATGCATCCCGCCCTCGGGACTCAATCACTGGGCTTCAATAGTGACTACAGAAATTACCGAACCCCCAACGCACTTAAGCCGCTCTCTGACTATAGCCCAAATCGGTCTTCACGTCTGGCATCCACCACTCCCGGGAAGCTACACTAGCCAATGCTCCCCGTGACTTTCGATTGAGTGCGTCAGCCACCACATCTGCTCTCATCCCATGGTACGCAAAGTGAAGTCATAAATCTCAGGAACTCCATCCATCCGCGTTGCCTCATATTGAGGTCCCGCAGCGTGAAAATATACTCGCACTTTATGGTCCGAGTATACTCGAACTCCCTCACCATATAAGTAGTACGCCAAATCTTCAAGGCGAAGACTATGGCCGCCTAACTCCATGTCGTGTGGGGTAATTCGCTCATGATTCTTCAACGGAACCATAAGTTGGCCACCCTCCCGGATCGCATCAAACACACATCCTGGGCCCCACTCGAGGTATCATCACAATACACCGTGTACCCCGTCCCCTCTCGTCCAAGACTATCAAGATAGGAGCCGTGCTCTCCTCTCTTCAACTCCCGGGAACGCCTTCCCTCGCACGGTCATCCTTAATCAAACCCGACCTCCTTCGAAATAATCTAGTCATAGGTGCCGCTAATCGGGAGAAATCCTCAATGAATCTTCTGTAGTACCCAGCCAATCCCAAGAAACTACGTATCTCGAAGACTGACTTCGGCCTCTCCCAACTCATCACGGCCTCGACCTTCTTAGGGTCTACTGACACGCCTGATGCTGACACCACGTGTCCCAAAAATCTCACCTCAGTAAGCCAAAACTCTCACTGCTTCAAACCGCGTGACAACATGGTCTCTCAACAACTCGGTGAACACAATCCTCAAATGATACTGGCGTTCCCACTCACTGAGTATATCAAAATGTCATCCAAGAAGACTACGACAAACTGATCTAGATAGGGTTGGAATACCCTATGCATAAGGTCCATGAATGCTACTGGCGCATTCGTCAATCCAAAGGGCATCACCGTAAACTCAAAGTGCCCTTAACGCCCTAAACACCTGCCTAGGATATCTCGTCTCCCTAACCTCACCGATGGTAACCAACAAAGGTTCATTCGAGTGCACTCGCCTCCTCTCAAATCGATCAAATAAGTCATCAATCCTCTAAGAATGGGCATCGATTCTAATCGCAAACTCGTTTAATCGTTTGCATCAATGCAATGGGGCGGTCTCATTCTTCTTAGCAATAGAATCGGAGCACCCCATGATACAGTCACTGGTTGAACCCCTGTCCCAAAGAGCTCCTGTAGCCTGACTCGAGTTCCTCGCACCTAACCGGTGCCATCCTAAGTGAGTCATAGACGGGTGAAGTACCTGTAACTCGATACCGGTCTACTCTCTACTGAGGCAATCCCTAGTAAAACATCCTCATACTGCAAGACTACTCGAGGTAAATCTAAGTCCTGGTCTCAATTGGCCTCCAAGGTATGGCTTTCTAGCCTAACCCGCCAACTGCCCCCGACACTGGACTCGCATAATTATCCTGGGGGAAAAATATCATGTCATTCCTCGAAACAAACACGGCAATACTCTCACAGAGAAAGTGAACCTCCTACGCCACAACCCGATGACTTCCACTGTAAGTCGTCGCCAATCCATCCCAAGGATGATGTCGAACTCTGACATGTCCACGCACTCTCAGTCCACCGTGTGTGAGTAGAACCCTAAGATCCTAACTCGCAACTACCGACATATCATCCCTATCCTCGCCCAAACCCTAAGGGAAGCCACATGGCAAATATTCTCTAAGGCCTCAACCTCTAAGCCTAACTCTATCACAACCTACAACATAAATAAAATGCTACGCACCAAAATCAAATAATACCGCTTCATAGCTAGATAGCAAAATGCACCCAGATAACCCGGGTTGATCCGCCAACAAACAGGATGTATGACACGCCCCTAAACTCTCGACGCCCGCCGTGGGCCTCGCCCTCCGCCCGCCCATAATCAATTTGTCCTCTCGGGGCCCGCCGCAGGCTGGAGGTGCCCGCGTGGCACCCTAGATCGGGAATCGTCTCCCGGCCACCGGCCGCTGGAGGAATAAACTGGGACTCTCTCCTGCCCACCATGATCGGGATCAGGCCGTCCCGAAACCCTCGATCCCCGTCTCTAGGGGCAATCCTCCTCATATGTCCGGCTGTCAGTACGTGGCGCCACCATCCGCCCACCAGATCACCTGATCACCTCCGGGGCCCTATGCCACGCACTCTTAACCCCGTGAACTAAAAGCCTCCGCTTCTTTCCCCCGAACTAGAAGAATCGACTCTCCTTCCTCTGCTATTAACACCCGTGATCCCGAGTGCTAAGGAGCATCCCTCGATCTTCCTCTATGGTCGTGGCTATCCCCAACCACGGTCCATGTCCCCAGAGCGGTCCTACAATCCCGCTAGAATGGACAACCCCACTTCATTCGAATCTCCGACTTGGTCAGTGTCCGTGGACTACGCAAACAAAGAAACGGGCTAGCTCCGCGACCTAGTCACATAATCCACGGTCATCATCCCCCCTCGCTTCAAATTTAGGAACCCGAGCCTTCGCGTGATTCCAGCAAAGATCCCAAAATACTTACCCATCAAAAGATCATGAACTCGCCATGTCATCACTTTTAGTCTCTAGGAGGTCTTTGGCCTGCCCACCATACTGGGTTCTCACCCTCTAGCCGAACGCAATAATTAACTCGACAGTCCAGGTAATCCATAGCCTCTAACACCTTCTCTATCCTGTATTTAACCAACGGTCTCATACTCATCCGATCTCCCCCGTGAATGCCTGAGGATGATGCCTGCAAACCGAGCTACCTCCTGACCTCCCGGGCTAATTACGCACTAGCCCGTGCAATAGCAAAGAGCCTCGCACACCTGCAAATTTCAACAAAGGCTTGTCGGGTCAACATCAGAAGTTCCCATCAAGACCGTGGATCGCCCTCTACGCCTCGCCTCGACTAGCCATCTACACATGCCACGAAAGTTGTAATTAATGTGATTCTAAGGCTTAATCACAAATTTCGAGATAATTATCTATATATAAAATATTTCATACATAATGTCCATGCATTTATAGTAATGCAAGACATATACTTACTTTATTAAATCATAATCAATATCAACAAAATTTATTTTATTTTTAAAAATTTTATTCGATTTTATTTTATTTGGATTTGTATTTGATTCAATTTTTTTTTTTTTTTTTTTGAAAACCTTAGAATGCGCCTGCGAACAAAGGTTCATGAACAAGTCCTAAACAGCGATCAAAAACAAGGCACCGAGTCAAAATCGGGCTAGCGCACCAGGTGCACACCGAACCTGCTACGCCCACTCCGCACGCCAAGATTACCTGCAAGCCACGCCACCCGGCACCGCGGTCGGCTCCTCTCCCGACCGTGTCACGCCTATGCCCTACTGTCATAGCCATGTCGAGGCGCAACCTGGCCGACATGGCTATGTCGCACGGGCAAGTCGCTGTGGTATTGTAGGCCTTTCCTGCTACGACATACACATTTGTATCGCAAGATAGGTCCCTACCAAGCGCCGTGTCTACGAGCCGTCATAAGGCGTGTCGCAACGCTCCCGCACCACATGTAGCAGGCACGCGCCCCAGATCGCGCCCACATTGGCGGCACAAAGCCGCCCCAACCACATAATTTTAACGCGACCGCCAAATTTAACAAGGCAGCATCGCCAAGACTCGGGCCGCACGCCCGCGACGCTGGGTCGCCATCGTGCCCTTCCCCGCCTAATCGCAGGGTCAGACGCAAGCATGCCTAATCGTGATCGTGGCCCTTCGCACGCCCCAACCCAAATTTCTCCTCAGCCTTCGTGTCAATGAAGTACAATTCACTGGCTTCGTGATCTTCAATGGGCGTGAGCTCATTCCATGCTCCGCGCACCGCTTTTTTTTTTTTTTCACATCCTTTTCTTTTTCCATTTCAACTACTGGAAAACCACCAAAAAAAAAAATTTTTTTTTTTTTCATTTTCTAGTAAACCAAATAAATTTATTAAAATTTATTTTATCCATTTTTTTTTCCAATTTTACTCACTGTAAAACCTAAAAAAAAAAAATTCTTCACATCATCTCTTTTTTTTTTTTTCATTAAATTCGACTATTCGCCAAATTTCAACCTCCTAAGGTTTTAATTTCTCCTATGCTATTTATCAAGCATACAAGCACATAACTACACATCATACACAACATTTCATTCATCCAAATGCACAAGGAATGAGTGATCTAACCCGTGCCCATCAAGTCCTAGGTAATCGTATACCTAACTTCTTGACACTAAGCTCTAGGTATTTATAAACCTAAGCCCTGATACGTCGTGACGCCAAAACCTCGTGGGGGTCCGTTGACAACCCACAACTACAATACTCGTGTGGATGTCGTGCAACCCGACACCACTCATGAAATCGAGCAGAATCTCCATCAGACGGGAGAGCTCCCACCTAAGGTACAAAACATGTCCTAACAATTTACAATGACCACATTGTGGTCCAGTTATTAGCAAAATAATGGCCACTGGGCCCTTCCATCAATACTCACAAAATACATCAACTATATACAATAGTTCAAGAGTTAATAAATTACTTTATCTGGAACATATATTAAAATGTACAATTTCAATACATGCTTTATATGTGTCCGTGACGCCTAAAGCCACAAACCCGTCTTCTAAATGTGGCCTCTAGTGAGTGTCGCTTCGTCCTCCGCACACTCCCTCAGACCTCGAAATAGTGATCCCTCGACCGTGAGCAAACCAAAGAGTGAAATTTCCCACGGTTACTCCCCACCTAAGTGCACATGCATGGCAAACAATCACATCCAAGCAATTACATGAACCTACTCGAATGTTTACATGACCAATCCCATGTCCCGAGTCCTCACCGACTCCCTCACATATGCTTAAGCAGAATGCGAGTAAAATATCCAGTTTTCAAAACAAAAGCTTTTGTTCTCGAAAACTTGCTACCAAGTTTCGTAAAATATTGGACTACCCTCCGAGGCGAATTGCTAAATAACACTCCGAAACAATCATGGTCCTCATTCGAAGTGATCTGTTGGACGACTCTCCAAGACAATTCTTCGGAAAATCTTCCTTGAAATTCCTTTCACAAACATTTTCGTTTTTCTTTACTTCATGTCACACTCAATTCTAATATTCTAGGGTGCCCCAGTGCATATGGAATGCATGATGTCAATCCTAACAACTCATGCTAATATATAAAACATGTATATACTAACATAATTAATCCACATAAATCATGTTATTAAATTCACATCAATAACACCAAAATTAGCTCACATGGGCTAATTAAACACAAGCAATTCATTTTGAATCACTCAACATCATAAAAATCACACCAAAAATCAAGTCACTATTCATGTGAACAAGAAACCCCTGTCAAAATCTGCCCATACGCCACAACAATGGTGGATTTTCCACTCGCCCAAAATGTTTCTGAGACCTAAACACCGCTAATTCAAGCCTCTGCACTAACATCCTCAACCATTTATATGGCTCTTAGAGCAAAGAATAATACGTATAGAAAAGGATCCCACTTCTTGGATTTGTCGGGACCCACCAAATTCTGTCCACGCGTAGCCCTCACGCTGCAGTGTCACTTTTTACTTTGACCCGGCGAACCTACAATCGAACTATGAAAATCTGTGAGAGAATGATCTCTCTCTCTAAACCCAAAAATCCAATCCACTACCGATTTGTTCAGCTCTGATCTTTTCTTTTGTTTTGAGAAGACAACTATTCATTTGTCTTATTATCTCATTACACATTCATTTAATCTCTAATGTGTCCCTTCTTGATTTTTTTGACACTTTGAACAATCTAGCTACCTCATTTCTCCTCTTCACTCATAACATTTGTCACAAGGGTATATGTAGTATGTGACTTTTGTCATATCATGTCTCTCAAACCCGCTTTACTAAGACCGATGCTCGAAATGTGAAATTCGACTATTTTAATTTGACGAAATTCGACGTAGAGCAGATCGCAGATCATTCCAATCGTGGAAACGATTTCACTATCCGAGATCTAGAAAATTTTCAGATTTTTACCGAAATGGCCATTTTGCCTTTTTCAAAAAATTGGAATTTTCTCGGATCTTACAAACAAAGGGTATTTGGACTCATGTCCTTCATAGACGTTGTAGTTTCATCTGTGAACTTGTGATTTCTCATGTAAACGTGTAGCTAGGCAACTCTGAACCAACAAAATTTATAAACCTAAACCATCTACTGTTATAGCCTAGCTACCAATATAAATAATGGTCAAACTCATGATGGTTTTCTTCAGACAAATGATTTATGCTGAGCTCAAAAAGGTGAATTCCCGCTTGGATTTTTGGGTTTGATAAAAATATAGTGTATGGTGTTTATGTGCTGAAAATAAAAATGTAGAAAATACAGAACTCAAAGCATCGAGCTACTAGGCTGAGGTTCATGTGTTCAGAGAGGTTCTCGGGTCCTTTTCTCTCGGCTGTGAGGATGACCTATAGTCATTTCCCGAACCGGATCTTCATTTAGCTTTTAAAATTTGAACCCTAACAAGTTTCCTTTTGAAACAAAGCATTTATTAAGCATAAATGCTCCCGGACAGTGAAAACATGTCCCCTGATCTACCCTACAGCTTAATTCATATATAGAAGACAACTAACCGAATCTCAAGTGACTATAATAAAGCATCCACTGAACCCAAAAAGATTGCCAAATACTAGTCAATCAAGGCATCTCAAGAGGATTTAAACCTAGATTGAAAGATATAAACATAAATGCTAATAACTGCTTGTGTTAAAAACAGGAGAACCAAAATTTTACCTCAATTCCAAAACCTGGGTCAGTAGCCCTCCTATTCAAGGACGAAGGGGATTTAGCCAACCATCCCTTGAGTTGTCATCCTCAAGGGGTGTTTGGCAGCTGAGAAAATGAAAGAAAAGAGGAGAAAATAAAAGCAACAGGAAAAACTGGTTGTGCGCTCCAAAATTTATTCACTGGACAAAAAGTCTCCTTTTACAATGTGTACAAATGGCTTATATAGCCACCAAGACAAGCAAAATTACCAAATTACATGAACTATCACTATTACATAAGGGGTAATTTGGGAAGCAAACCCAAAACATGCAGAACAAAAGGGCAAAAGCGCAGGAAAGAGTGAATAAATGGGCATGAATCAGAATAAAGTGGGCAGAGGTGATTTCGTACTTACCAAATTTCTATGGCGCCCTTAATTTTTGCATTCTCTACTTTTCTTTCCTTCGCTTCGACCAGAATGATGAGTTCACCACCTTTATGCCGAATCACCAACAATTTTGGCATAAATAGTCGCAGTAAAAACTACAAAATTAGCCACAAAATGCGATCGTGAGAATGTTGCAAATCGGTTAATTATGTCGATTAGTACACAAAAGGTGCTCAAAACCCGCAATAAAATGGTGGTTCAAAATAGCACTGGAAAGCACTAATCAACTTGATGTTAGGCTTTCAATCACCCAAATCGCCTCTATAGCTCAAGGTTATGTCCATTTTTAACTCGCCACATCTTAGTTGTTTGCACAATGCATGTCCGCATTTAGCCTAGTTTTCGTCGGGTGAGGGATTTCGACTTGTGTTTTCATAGAAATTATACCAGCATCGTTGAACTTGATGTTAGACTTTGAATCACCTCAATTAATTCTACAACCCGAGTTAGGTCCCTTTCCCATTATCGCCACAAATTTTAGGTGTTAACAAATAGGACATAATTACGCCCTGTTTTATCTGTTGGTCTGGGGTTATTTATGGCCTATGTTGAGACTGCCAAGAATTTGCTCATGGCGTAATTGTAATTCATCTCCGTGAATTATTTCAAAGCCAAATTTAAAATCTATTCGAAATAGATCTGAACTGTCCTATGGCTATATAGCTATTAGTTTGGCGGCTCGAGTAATGGCCGGGGTTTTACGGCCTCGACCATGGCCTGATGTGGACAAATTCCGGACCGTTTTCTTGCAGGTCATGTTTGTGGCATGATTGTGTGGCTCATGGTTCGTGGTGTATCTGTTTCAATGGGCTTTATGGCTTGGCTTGAGGCTTCCGTGTGACTTATTTGTGAGCATCTCTAACGCCAAATTAGTCTCGGGATCAAGGTCATTATTGCTTGAAATCACCACATGCTGTGGTAATTGATTAATGTTAATATATATATATATATGTGTGTGTGTGTGTGTGTGTGCAAATGTGTGTGTGTGTGTGTGTGTGTGTGTGTGTGTGTGTGTGTGTGTGTGTGTGTGTGTGTGTGTTTGAATATATTGGATATCGAGATGATTGTTTAGTTTGGAAATTATATGCTCATAATATAATTATCCATAATACATGGTGAATCAGTATGGTTTGAATTGTCCATGTAGCATTCACATATGGCATGATATAACATGCAATGATGTATTATGCAAGGTGCATGAGGACACGCATTGAATGGTGTGAGTACATACTATGATCAATCACCATACTTAGATTGATGGCGTTTGATTATACACAAGTTGTACTCAACTCATTTTGCAATCGCTACCAAAGATCTTTTCAATCCCCGATGCTACCATGCTAAAAACTGTCGACCGAATATATATAAAATGTTTCGTCAGTTAAGTAATAATTACTCTAAATTTGTTTGGTCTACTCACTGTAAGTGCACAGGTTATACAAGTAAGTAGATTTTTAAGTTCATATATCATTCTCATGATGATTGATTATAAAACTTAAAGATTAACTACCCCCACTACTCAAGATCCTCACTATTTGAACTTCCAAATTTCAGATGTATTTAATCCTAAAGCAAAGTGAATCAAAGAAATAATAAAATTTAAAATACATTATTAGAGAGTTCACTAGGACCAAATGGCACTGGAATGAAAACAAAGTACAGTGACCATCACTTGCAAATTCAAAATAAAATATTAAGTACGTGACATGAACCTTGAATTGTCTATGGGCAAATTAGCGAGCAATGGATTTCTCCTAACACTGCATATTTCACTTCCAAATGCACACACTTCTATCTCTAGACAATGGGTCTGAAGAGCTACTTGTATAAATTGATCATCTTTAAGATCTGACTGTTTTTCCTTCTTAGTACTTCACAATCATCTCTTCGGACTGGAAATTTCTTGCCCCCATAGACAAGGAAATGCAAGCACTCTCTAAATTAAATGGCACCTCAGCCATCAATTAGATAGGAATTCTCTCCCCCCTTGATTAGAATCTTTGCAAACACAGGGTTGAGATTGTTCCTCTCAACTGAGGTGAAACCTCTCACAATTAAACTACTAGATCAATAAGTAGATCATATGCCTCGGGAACACACTGTTGTTGTCACTGAGGGAACCTGTCAGCAAGGTTAGATTCACTGCTGATAGTACCAAAGTGATCCAAAGAGTGCATTAGTTCAAATAATATTAGTGTAATTTACCACCAAGTGACTACTCTTTGCTCTCAGGTGGTCCATCTATGTGTCACTCAGAGGGATTCCTAGAAATCAAAGCAATGATACATCTCTTTCTAGGTACCAAACACTGATATTCAAAACAGTTCAATGTAGGAGTTATACAGTTAAATCACTCCAATTTTCATACCCAAAACATCATTAAAATTTTGCAATCAATAATCCCAACAACGGATTCTTCCCAGAGGGAGCTTAGCCTTTCAAATCTGGATCACAAATTTGATCAAACAAATTCATTGAAATTGTAATCAAAACTGAAATAAATGAATTCCAGAAAAATTCCCAAATTCCATTGAAGTTCAAACATAAATAGAAGCTTCAAATCCATTCATCTAGCTTGGAATCCCAGTTCAGATCATTGTCTAATATTAAAACTAAATCCAAAAACAAACTAAAAAGGAAAAAGAAAAAGAAAAAGAAAATATATACAATGAGACTTCAGCCCTCCCAAAAAGCATAAAAAAACTTGATGAAAGGCGGTTGGAAGCTGTGCACTACTCCCCAAAAGCTTCTATTTATAGGCTCAGGCCTTAGGCTCTAAAAACGAGGCAAGAATCACGCACTTGGAAAAGCCCATAAATTTTGCCCTAACTGCTAATGTCGCATGGTTGTCGCGACATGGAGCATAATGTCGCGGATCTGACATGATGTGGCAACATTGAAGTATGTCGAAACCCCACTTTCGATCACTAATGTTGTGACGATGTCATGACATCGATGCAAAGGTTACAGATCAATTTCGATGTCACGCATATCATTTTCCGGTGTTGTGACATTTAGTTGATGTCGTGACATTTAGTTAATGTCATGACATTAGCTCTGTAGTGTTTCAACTTAGATACTCAGGTCTGTTGTTGTGACATTAAAGTGTTCTCTATTCTGGTATTGTGACATTTAGTTGATGTCGCAACACTAAGTTAATGTCGCAACATTGCTAACTGATGTCTTTGCTCTTACATTCTTGTCTTTATGTCACAACATTGCCTTTGCAGTTTTGATCATTTCAGCTGATGTCGCGACATTGCTAACCTGATGTCCCAACATTGGTCAATTAAGTTCATCTTTACCACCTTAAGCTTATGTCTCGACATTGTTGTGATGTCGCGACATTGAATCTTGATATTCTGAAGCCCTCTGTCAATGTCATGGCTGATGTCGCAAATATCACGGGTCCGATGTTGCCAACATTAATTAAATCATACACTTCGGGATACTTTCGCGAGGTCGTGAACATTGAACATTTCAGCTGCCCTTCACTACAACCAATGTCGTAGCTGCGGTCGTATGGCGTCGCACATTGATGCCTGATGTAGTTTGATTGCTAAGGTTGCTTCTGATGTCGTGACATTGAGTTGTGATGTCGCAACATTGGTTAGGTGTCGCAACACTATCGTGATGACGTCGCGACATTAGCATATCTTTGACTTCCCCTCTTCAGCTGATGTCGTGGCTATATCATAACATTATAGTGATGTCAAGACCTTCTCATCACAGTGTCGCGACATTGGCACTTTTTCTACACAATGTTGATTTCTACTCTTTTTTTGCTGAATTTTGCTTCTTTTCCTTAATTTCATACAAAACATAAATCTGGGTGAATCTCCATAATTTTACATTAAATTGAACTTTAAGCTCGAATTAAAAATGGGTTTAAAATATATGAGTTTTAATTCATCACTCAAACTTAAAGTTTTGCTTGTCCTCAAACAAAGAAAAGGCTATTTGTTTGTCCTCGAACAATAAAAATCAATTTTTAAGGATATTTTTCAATTAAATCATCTTTTCAGGCAACTCAGCAATTTGTCATCATTAGTATTTCATTTGTGACATCAATTCCAATTAAGCTTCATTTCTAGAATCGTAATTTTTCAATTTAGATCACTCAATACAGCATGTAATTCATAGTTAATGAACATATACAGTTCTTGACTCTGTGAGTGTGTGTTGGTCTTCCCTTTATGACTAATTTGCATATTAGGTAGTCTTATGAGAGTTACTATGCAAAATGATATCCCTTTAGAGTAACTTAGGTCTCATAGGCTTGTTGGTCATATTATTCTCCACTAATGTAGGCATAACACAACCCTCATAATCAAATAGGTCTAACTTAGGTCTCATAGGCTTGTTGGTCATATTATGCTCCACTAATGTAGGCATAACACAAATCTCATAATCAAATAGGTCTTTGATTTGTAATGCATAGCTGGGGCACTGGGCAGATAGACCTTTAGCCTGGTGCTTACTCAGATCGCATACACTTTCAACATTTTCACTTCTTCACCGCTTCATCCTATTTTTCTACTAAAGTAGCTTTTTCAAGCACAACCAAACCTAGTATGGTGCATTTTTATGCATTTTCTCCTCGATGGCTTTTTCTTTTCCACTACTATTTTCAATTTTGCTCTAGAAGCTCTTTTCTGTAAATTTTTGTTTCAGGTTTGGAGTGGTGCAATGTTTTACGTTTTTAAACTTTCTACTTCCCCTTAAGAAGCTTTGGGTCAACAACTCTCATACCAAACAGACAGACACTAGGTGTAAAACACCTAAGGACTTTAATCCGTCTTCAAGGTAAGGTGCTACAAGGCAAAACTCACTCCCTCCTTTAAAACTCCGCCATTTTTCTCAAATTTTCAATTTTCACAGTAATCTTTTATAGTACAACTTTTCTCAATCTCATCCTTAATTCTCTTCCTTCATTTCAATTCAAATTTATACTCCCCAAACTTATCCTCTTTATCATTTTTACTGCTCTGATCTGTAGTTTTGGGTAAATTCAGGGTTCTTTACTGTAAGGTGAGACTTAAGGAAGGTTTAAGATTATTCTTTATGGCTCTGATGATGAAACTGGTCTTAGGCTCAAAATAGGTACTAAGGTATATGCATATAGCATATCAAAGGGTAGGCTTTTAAAAGTCTCAAACTGTCCAAGAATGGCCTAAATCATTTTCTATTGGTTGTAATGCCTAGGATTTCGCCTTGAATAATAATGCATCAAGTTTTAGGACCTTGAGAGATTTTTGATAGTAAGTCCAATAAAGTTTTCCTAACCCAAGCACAATCATTTTTCAAGGTACTTAAAACTAATGTGTTAATTTAGTCATTTTTCTCTAACTGCATCATTCAATCTTAATTAGAATTTATAGCCTATTAACCTTATAATTTCAATTTCGCTTTTTCTGTGTTCAAAATTTTAGCTTATTTATCCTTGACATCATCACAACTTAAAATCTTGTTTCAATTTTTCAGCCCACTTGCATTTCAGACTTTTGCTTTGTTTGGTTTTAAAATAAAATGTTGTGTTATTATTCAACTTTACAATTCATTCTAATTAATCCATTAAGTTCATCTGATTAGCAACAATATCTCCAACATCGCAACAATTTTCTCTCAATCGTCAAACAAGCAATCATAGTTCAACTCTACAGCATTCTTACATTCAACACACTAAATTCTCATTTATTCAGAAAAACAAACACAAGCTCATAATTTATTGTAAATCCCAAAAATCAAAAATTCAAAGAGAAACATAAACTAAAGAACAAAAATTGAAAAAAAAACAAAACAAAACAAAACAAATTGCACAAGAATTCAAAATTTTCATTTCCTTTATTCTCATTAAGTATAATTACAATGTTGAATTACAGAGAAACAGAGAGACGGAGAGAGAGAGAGAGAGAGAGAGAGAGAGAGAGAGAGAGAGAGGAGAGAGAGAGGAAGGGAGGGAGGGAGAGATATTCATTTTTCTTTCTTTGGTACTGGAGGATTTCCTCGTGCTGACAGTTCAAACTCAGAGTTGGCATTGCAGGAGTGTATCTCGTGGATCGAGGGTTCAGGTTTTCTAGTTAAGCCACTTCCTCCCTTGTCAAAGAGGTACCACTCTTGTGTTCGGAAGTGCTACTTGATGAGTTCATTTTGCCTCTACCCAACAGAATTTAGGGACTACTCAAACTCACCCTGGGCTTGATACATTTTGATCAGATTGGAATTCACCTGATCTATGCTATCAATCCAAAGTTTATCTCTATAAACAGAGATTGCTCCGCCTCATCCTTCTCGATGAACGCCGATCTTCTTTTGCATTCTTTGTAGAGATATCCAAAGGCCTCTTCTTTCCGGGAGTAGGATTTTTTCTCCCATCTCTTTTCCTAATCCATGATCTTGATGTGAGCTCCCGACTGCTAGCTTATCATTCACAAATTCCCTCTCCCTTTCTTTTAACTCTGCCCTTAGGGCATGATCCCTCCTTGCCAATTATTCTCTCTACTCCTTTTCCCTTTGTCGATGAGTGTCATGCAAGTTTTCTTCTTTATTCTCGTTTTCTACCGCTCTAATTTTATCTTCTCCATCTCAAATTTCTTCCTCGAGCCGCCATCTCTCCTTCATTTCTTCTCTCATCTCTATGAGTGTAGAGAACAAATTTCGTAACTACGTTTCTCTTACTCTTATGCTCTTCTCTTCCCTCTTTCTACTATGTTCCCGAAAGGTATTTCTTCCGCCTTCGGGAGTATCAGGTCGCTTCCGGTAGTCTTCAGCCACCCCCCTTCTTCAGTTTCTAGCTTCAACCTGTAGGGGCCGCTTCCCTTGACATTTCGTAGTCGCCTTTTTTCTTCTTGCTCTCTCTACCTCCTCACTCAGGCCGGGAGTTTCTCAGGACTCTAGAAAGAGGTTCGCATTTTTCCTCTGCCTCATCATCAAATATAATCTCCTTGATGCACACAAGAGTGATCAAGGCAAGGTGGAGATGTCTACTAAGAAGTTGTTCTCGTAGTCTAGAATTGTGATCTCCTCCTCCTATTCCACTATCTCTCCACATTCATACCTCTTAACCAAGGCATACAAGAGTATATAACGGAAGCCAAGGTCTCAACAGACATGCTTTGAAGGGATGAGAACAAAGTTGATGGCGAACTATTACCTTAGTCGCACTCAGTCAAATCACCAGATGTAGGCATTATTATTGTTTTGTACTCGCTTATCAGTTTCCAACCCATTTATCGGGCTCTTATCTATCTCCTCGAACCTCGAGCCTCCCCAGAGTCGGGTCAAGTAACTGCGCACTCGCATAACGTGGGTCTTAGCCTTCAAAGATTGAGACGGCCCCTCCAGTTGGCCTCACATTCTCTTAGCCCCGTCCTCTTTCCTCCACAAAGCCCTTCCTGGCCAAATGCTTTTGGAACACTTCTACTTCCTTATCGAAGTAGAAGGTTCTAGCCTCTCTTTCTTCTACCACAACCTTTATCGTGGTTTCCAGGTTCTCCTATTGTTCTGCCCTCTCCCCTAAAACTTGTGCTGCAATGTTTCCTAAAAATTCTTCTAGTGTTGGAGAGTTAGGGTTCGACATGGTTTGGCTTTTAGAGAAATTTGAAATTGGTAGGGCTAGAAATTTTGAGAGATTAGGTTTAAGAATGAAAATTTCTCGAAGTATTCCTTTATGTAGGCTGCTTGTCCGTAATGCGTCGCGACATATTGAGTTCCGATGCTGCGACATTGACTCGATGTCGCGACGATGTCAGACATGAGCCACATGTCACTCGATTTTCTAATTAGCTTTACCTGATGTTGCGACATTGAAATTATGTTGTGACATTGCTCGGGCTTTTCAAGTCGGGTTTCTTTGAAGTCATACATTGAAAATGCGCAAGCGATGTCAAAACATTAATTTGATGTCGCGACGTTGTCTAAGGCTGGCCTCTCGTGTTGCTCTTCTATAAATGCGATGTCGCGACGTTGGGACAATGTCACGATAATGTCGCGACATTGGGGAAACTTTTGGAACCAGTGTCATGACATTGTTGTCGATGTCGCAACATTGAGAAGGAGTTTTCTTCTTTCAAGCAAAAAATTTTACTTGTTTTCCCCATTTTGTTTCTTCAATTTCAATTCATGCCCGTGAATATAAGTCTATCAATATTGAAGAATCTCAATTCAAACATGAACAGTAACACTCAGATTTTCAATTCAATCAATTCAGCATATATTCATTGTATTGGATAAATTATCACACAACTATTTAATAAAGGGACAATGAAGCTACTATGTAATTTCCAACTCAAAGAATATACACTCCACCAAACTTAGTATATGCATCATTTTCATATACAAGTAGCTTCTGAAGACTTCTTGTAGTCAACTCGATAACTAAACCTATATTGAGATGCTTCAAACATGACCTTCATATATCCTTGCAAACTTTCATTAACTTTGATATTCATTATATTTGCATTAAATAAATTGTAAATAAATTTAACAAAACTATCATACTTCTAAACTATTCAAACATACTAAATTGAACAAATCACACTAAAATAGTGTAAATCTGAATTACTTGTTGCTTCCTAAGTAGTCAAGCCATTTTTATGTCTTTAGTACCGGATATCAAGTACAGTGTGTTCTCAATTCAACAATTCTATTGATCTCTTCAAACCTGGGACTGTTCTTCATTTGGTCTTCTTCTGTTCTTCATTTGGTCTTTTTCCCAAGTAATGTTTCAGCCTTTGACCATTCACCTTGAATTCTTCTCCATAATTGGTTTTCAATGTCTCTCGTCTCCAAAAAGGTAATTCATAATTACTATGTATATATATCCACCCACCTTGACTAGAGTTTTTCAAAAAAGTTTTACTGAATCGCATAAAAGTAGGATTAGCTCTCCTACTCAATCTTTTCATAATCTTCTGATCACACACTTTTAGTCTTGCATTCCTTGTAGATCTCCGCATTATCATAGGTTTCATTTTCAAATTCCTCTTCCAAAGCCATTCATTTGGAGTAGTCTTTCTTAGTGCTTTGAAATCACGCTCATTTTCACGGCCCACATAGCTTTATATTCAAGCTTAAGCAGAGATGCAAGGTTTTCCAAATACTATCTTATATGGGACATTCCACAGGAGATTTATAAGCAAATTCTATAAGCCCATAGTGCATCATCTAGTCATTGACCGACCGCCTCCTATCGTGCTTAATGCCTTTCCAATATGTGTTCTTCCTTTATCTCCCTCGTCAGTATTTCGTTGTCCATTTGATCATTATAGGTGATAAGCCAATCCCATAACATGTTTGATTCCATATCTGCTCATGAGTTTTACAAATAGTTTGTTTACAAAATGGCTCTCCTCATCACTGATAATTGTCCTTGGGGCTCCAAATCTGCTCAAGATCTTTCTTTGAATAAACCCCACCACAGTGTTGGCATCATTCCTTGGACAAGCTATAGCTTCCACCCATTTGGATACATAGTCCACAGCTAGGAGAATGTATTGATTTCCAAATGAGGGTGGGAAAGGTCCCATAAAATCTATCCCCCATACATCAAAATTTTGCACCATTAGGATTCCCCACAAAGGCATCTCATTTCTTCTGCCTATATTGCCCATTCTCTAACATCTATCATAATTTTTCACCCATTCAAAACAGTCTTTGAATAGAGTAGGCTAATAAAAACCTGATTGGAGAATTTTCTAGGCTGTTCTTTCTCCTGCAAAGTGTCATCCATATGGTGATGCATGACATTTATTAACAATTTCACCTTGCTCATCTTCTGGCACACATCTTCTCTATCGATCTGATCCGCCTCTTCTAAATAATGACAAGGTCATCCCATATATATATATACCGTGGATCTGTACTCTCATCTTTCTTTTCCTACAGTAGTTGAAATCTGTTGGTGGCATGATTCCATAAGCTAAATAATTAGCAATATCAAAGATACCGGTAATCAGACCACACCTAAAAAGCCTTCTCATTAGGAAATTTTCTTCTCTATTTTGTCCCTTTCTTTCGCAGAGGGTTTTTCCACATATCTCTCCTTGACAAGTGATCACATATCACATTGTCACTACCCTTTTGTTTTATTTAAATCAGTAATTTATGTTAACAATACCCATATGATCGTCTTTGGTTTGGCATCTTCTTTGTCATCGATATCTAATCAAGAAAGATGATTAGTGTGTATAATAACATGGGACTCTAATATGTAAGGCCGGAATTTTTCACAAGCAAGTACCATTGTCAGCATCTCCTTTTCTATGGTTAAGTAATTCTCTTGTGCCTCATTGAAGGTTTTGCTGGCATAATATATGGCCTTAAAGATCTTTTCAATTCTTTGTCCCAAAACTGCTCACATTGCATAGTCACTGGCATCACACATGATTTCAAACTCTTGGTTTTAGTCTGGTGTTGCCATGATGGGAGCTATTACCAATCTGGATTTAATTTCTTCAAATGCAAACTTGCATGATTCATCAAAGTCAAACTTTGCATCTTTTTCCAACAATCTACATAATGGTCTGGAAATTTTTTAGAAGTCCTTTATAAATCTTCTGTAAAATCCAGCATGTCTAAGGAAACTTCTTATCCATTTTACTATTATGGGTGGTAGTAGAGCTTTTATGAATGAAACCTTAGCTTAGTCAACTTCTAGCCCAACTGCAGAAATTTTGTGTCCCAAGACAATTCGTTCTTTTACCATGAAATGGCATTTTTCTCAATTCATAGCTAAATTCTTGTCTTAGCACCTATGAAGTACAGTCTCTAAATTTTTCAAGCAATGCTCAAAACTAGATCCATAAACTAAGAAGTCATCCATAAAAATTTACATACCCTCTTCCATCAAATCTAAGAACATGGACATCATACACCTTTGGAAGGTGGTAGGAGCATTACATAATCCAAATGGCATCTTTCTAAAAGCAAAGTTGCCATAAGGACATATAAAAGTAGGTTTCTCCTAGTCCTCAAGGGCCATGGCAATTTCATTATATCTAGAATATCCATCAAGAAAACATAAGTAAGGGTGTCCAGCCAACCTGTCCAACATTTGATCAATAAAGGGCAAAGGATAGTGATCCTTTCTAGTTGTTGTGTTCAGTTTTCTGTAATCAATGCGCACCTCCATCCCCGTCGCGCCCGTTAATTCAGTCTGCTTCTCTCACTGGCTAGAATGTGAATCTCTCGGGGAACCATGAATCAAGTTTACCTAAGGGTCATGTCGAGATTTCATATAAATAAATCCCCGCAGATTCAACCATTTTAATACCTCATTTATGATAACTTCTTTCATCATTGGGTTCAAATTTTCTAATGTTCAATTTATAAAGCCAGATTCCTCCAGAGGATTTTAGAGTGCATGCAATTGGTGGATCGTCTTTTCAAGTCTTCTACTGTCCAAGTAATGGCTTCTTTATATTTCTTGAGAATTCTGATTAGTTTCTGCTCATTTTCTACGGTCAAGTCAGCTACTATGATTATAGGTTGTGCTCTTACAGCTCCTAAGAAGGCATAGCTCTCTGGGACATGTTCGTACTCCTTAAGACTTAACCCTTCAAAAAAATACCCTCCCTACTTCGTCCCTCTTCTCTTCACTATCGCTTGACTTTTCGTGACTTATTTCTTTCAGATCGAGGTTTCTCTAATTTCAAACTGAATTCATATATTCAAATATCGCGAGCCTCAATATACTGAAAATTCATCTCATTCTCATTCATTAAATTCTGGTTTTTACAATAATTGATCATATCAGGCCTGATGGGAACAAATTGTTCTACAATCTGACTTTCAGCATTTTTCACAATCAGATTTTCAAGTTTTGATTCAGATTGAAATGTACTGCTTCATCTCCCACTCTAAGAGTGAGTTCTCCCTTCTTAACATCTATCATGGCGCAAATCTCCCGTGGCAGAAATGCCTCTCTCTGCCAGCCGGGACTGCGGTAAATCTCTTCTATGTCCATTACTAGTCCATGGAAAATAAATTTTCCCACCTTGATGATACATATCTTCAAGGACCTCCGGGGCTGAAACATAGTCCTATCTTCCATCTATAGTGTCATATTGCTAGGAGTGTTCCCCCATATTCAAATTGCTCACTACAGAGATAGCTGGATCAAGTCGATAATGCTCGTCCCTCGAATCACATAAAGACTTCCAACCAAAATTCCCCAAGCAGGATGGTTGTCGCCGTGATCCTCGTATCTTCAAAGGTAAATTCTTCTGAATTACTGCACTGCAAGTGGTTATCAAGTTCACCACTTCTTCCTCAGAAAATCTCCTTTTCTTACTTAGAATATCCTTAAGAAACCTTACATAATTAGGCATCTAAGCCAATGCCTCAGCAAAAGGTATGTTTATCTCATTTTCAATATGTCCAAGAATCTCTAAAGAACCTATTCTTCCATCTTTGCCTTGCAGCTATGAAATGTGGAACAGAGGGCATATATAGCTGCACCTTCTTTCTTTCTCTTCAAGTTTCTTTCCTCTAAGAATGCACGCACCTTTCTTCTATTCTCACTTTCCGAACTACCCAGCCTTGATTTCCTCTTCATTCGCTTGCTTCTTCTTCTTCCTCACTTCTTTTCATCCTTCTGTTCTCTAAACTCTCTCGCCACTCCTTAGAGTCACCGTTTATACTGTCCTTCGATTCTTCGTATCACTGGGAAGGCATCCTTAACTTTTCTACATTGCTGTACACCGCTCCCACTTGTATCTCCGTATTTTGCAATAGCATTATATTAGCCTAAACACAACAGGTTTGCTCTAGAATGCTACTAACTCAAGAAATTTTGTCACAGAATGTTCATCAGCCTCTTTTTCTTCCTCCCATGAAGCTCAACATCCGCTCTCCTTAAAAGACTAGACCTCCTTGCACCCTAATTTCTCAACTCTCTGGTCAAGCTCCGTCATTGTCTCCTCGAACCCATGTAGAGCAAGAGAGATTGGGTATCGATAGTTCTCGCACAGGTCACTGACCTTGTTATGCTCCACCTCCATATGAGAAATTCCTGCGATTCCTCGCTGTGTGTGGGTTAGAGGTCGTTGTTAGCTTGAAATTGTAACCTTTGTTTCCTCCCATAAACCCAGCCTCCTCTACCTAATAGGTACTCTATGATAAGTCCTCATCGCTGATACTCTTCCATTCATTTCCTTCCATTGTCTCTACTTCATGCTCAATGCATTCTTCATCCTAGTTTCCTAACTGTCATTAATGATCAAGCTTTGCCTCTATAGCAATCATCCCCACTTCATTACACCACCTTCTCTGGTATGTTGTCGCTTCTCCCCTCGAAGTCTCGCTTGAGCTCTATAGTTTTGCTGGGCTAAATCTTCAATAAGCTAGTTGGCCTCTTCAGCACTCTTTCTCTTGAGTGCTCCACAACAAGCTGCATCTATGATCCCCTTAGAGGTGCAATTCATGGCATGGTAAATGATGTCCATCTGTGTGGTTAGATCAATGTCATTCATTGGGCATCTTTTCAGCAACCTCTTGTATCTTTTCCATGCATTGTAAAGGTTTTCATCTTCTCCTTGCTTGAACACAATAATCTCTCATCTCCTCTCTGAAGTGAGAGCAAAAGGGAAAAATCTACTCATGTATGCCTCCACAAGCTCCTCCCAGTTGTTCACTGATCCATAAGGCAATGACTCAAACCAAGTTGCTGCCACATCTATCAGTGAAAATGGAAAGAGCTGCAACTTTATCACTTCAGGTCTTACCCCATTTAGTTTCACTTTGTTGGCCATTCTCATAAATCTACCCATATGCTCATTGGGGTCTTCACTGGGATGACTAGTATACTGATGTTGTTGCACCATTGTGATAAGAGTTGGCTTCAACTAAAAGTTGTTGGCCTCTATAGCAGGCTGCCTCACAGCATAATATTCATCTCTGATGACTGGTCTCCAAAAATCTTCCATCGTCCTCTATCTCCAAGGTCTCTCAATTGCCAAAGCAGGGATGTTCTAATGTGTTTCGCTGTTCGCCATTTAATTAATTATTCAGTACTTCTTTATTTTCTTCAGATGCTTATATTGTCCGAATTTAGTATCTAAGCGTATGTTCCGTCAGTTTTCTATGCATGTGATAAATTCCTGAAATGGAAATACACTGAGATCAAATCAGATCAATAGATAACATAAATGTATTAAGATATGCTTTGATAAAAGATCAGTAACTAAGTCGCTACTACAATTAAAACTATTTTTGAAAAATTTTTATAAAAGTTAAGAGAAAAATGTTCAAACTAGCAATTTTCTCTTTGGTAAGAATATTAATCTTTAAACTTTACTTTCATTTTAATCCCCGGCAACGGCGCCATAAACTTGTTTGATTATATGTGACCAAAAAGTTGTGATGAACTCATTTTTTTAGCATTACTACCAAAGACTTTTCAATCCTCAACAATCATGCCAAAACCTTGTTTGACTAAATATATATAAAATCTGTTTTCTGCTGTTTAAGTAATAATTTGCAATTTAAATTTGTTTTGGTCTACTCACTGCAAGTACACAAGTCATACAAGTAATAAAGTGGATTTTTTAAGTCCAGATATCATTCCCACGATGATTGATTAGAAAATTTAAAGATTAACTACCCTCACTACTCAAGATCCTCACTATTTGAACTTCCAAATTTCAGGATAGATTTAACTTCTAAAGTAAAGTGAATCAAAGAAATAATAAAATTCTAAAATAAATTATTAGAGAGTTCACTTGACTAGGCCACATTGGGAATGAAAACAAGCAGTTTCGTGGACTATCACTTTGAAGTGTCCAAATCCCACCACAACTGGATAATGAAACCCTGGAATTGTCCAAGAGCAAATTAGTGTAGCAATGGATTTCTCCTAAAACCACACATTTCCCTCTTTAGCTTACCACACTTCTATCTCTAGATAATTGGTCTGAAGAGCTACTTGTATAAATTGATCCTCTTTAAGATCTTACTATTTTTCTCCCTTTCTTTCGCACTTCACACATCTCTTAGATTGGAAATTTCGTCTCTATAGATGTGGTAATGCAAGCACTCTCCTAATTAAATGGTACCTCAGCTATCAATTAGATAGGAATTCCCTCTCCCCTTGATTAGAATCTTTGCTAACACAAGGTTAAGATTGTTCCTCTCAACTGAAGAGAAACCTCTCATAATTGGACTACTAGATCAGTAGGTGGATCATATGCCTCGGGAACACACTATCACCTAGGAGGGAACCTTGAAGTCAAAGGTTAGATCTTCACCGGTGATATACCATAGTGATCCCAAGAGTGCATTAGTTCAAATAATATTAGTGTAATTTACCCCCAAGTGATTGCTATTTCCTCTCAAGTAGTCCATCTCTGTGTCACTCAAAGGGATTCCTAGAAATCAGAGCAATGATACAGCTCTTTCAAGGTACCAAACACTGATATTCAAAACAATTCAATGTAGGAGTAATACCAGTTAAATCACTCCAATTTTCATACCCAAAACATCATTAAAATTTTGCAATCAATAATCCTAATAACATATTTTTCCCAGATGGAGCTTAGCCTTTCAAATCTGGATCACAAATGACAATGACTAGTTGATCAGACAAATTCATTAAAATTGTAATCAAAACTAAAAATAAATGAATTCTAGAAAAATTCCCAAATTCCATTGAAGTTCAGACAAAAATAGAAGCTTGAAATACATTCATCCAGCTCAGAATCCCAGTTCAGATCACTGCTCTAATAATAAAACTAAATCCAAAAACAAACTAAAAATGAAAAATAAAAAGAAAATATATACTATAAGACTTTAGTCCTCCCAAAACGCATAAAAAAACTTGATGAAAGGTGGCTGGAAACTGCTCACTACTTGTTTGTCTGTGAAAATATAGACTAAACCACTCAATTTAACACTTATATAGGAGCCTTACAATTTTCCTACATCTAGGTCAAAGTTGAATAGAGTTGTTTGAAAATGAAAAAAACTGATTTTATGTTCTAGAATTAATAATAGGTTTAGTCTATGACACTGCAAGTGCACAAGTCATACAAATAGTAAAAATTGGATGTAAGTCCAGATATCACTCCCGCAAAGATTGACAAGAATGTTGGAATCAACTACCCTAACTACTCAAGATCCACACTATTTGAACCCCTTATAATAGCGTTTGAAAACTGAATTTAAAAGACAAGAATCCTATAGTATTAATATATTCATCTAATTAAAATAAAATTTGAATTGAACTAACAAATAAACTGGACTGAATCAGATCTTTGCTAGAAATGAACACCGAGATGAAATTGTTGTGGAACAAGTCAATTTCTGCATTTTAATTCATTGATTCTTTCCATCCTGATTTTTGATCCGATTTTTCAAAGATGCCTAATAATGCAGCCTTGGATTTCTCCATTATTCACTAATTAGAGGTCCCTCTTCTTTCAGCCAGTAAAGGATCTAATCAGCTACTTGTATCTCCAAAACACTTTATAAGATCCGTATTTTTCTTTTTCAATATTTCATACCTAATTTAAGACTCCGCTGCATTTTCAGATCCCAAGTCCGAAAGCCATTGCAAACTTCTACATAAAATGGTTGATGAATCATCCTTTAGATCTGATAGAGCTCTTCCTTCTCCTTGATTAGATCTCATTTAACACAAGACCAAGATCTATCCAACATTACAGTGAAATCTCCGACAGAGTTAAAAATGATTAACATTCCTTCAACTCATCCATGAGTGAATTCAAATCTGCCATCGAAATGAACTCTCATAGCTCCTTAGTTCTTCAATGATAGTCTAACATACCCACAAGTTAAATGTTCCGAGCTCTCAAGAATCTCCATCTCCGTGTCACTCAGAGGGCTTCCTGGAAATCAAAGCAGGAAACAATCCTTGAGATGGTATTCGGTACTACTATTGGGAACAACTCAATTCACAAACAACATCAATCAAATAAATCAAAATCCCAATTCTCAGGAAATCTCCTTCCAATTCGCTTAAAAGACTGTAACTAATAAAGCAGTCCATTCCAATGGAAGTCAGGTTTCACCATAAAATTACAATCGACAATGGAGTATTGATCAAGAACATCCACTGTAACTATAATTCACTGGAAGAAACGAATTCCAGAAATTGTCTGAACTTCATTGATTCCAGGTCGTAATTAGAAAAGAGAATGAAAAATTAAATCCAGCTTCTACATTCTAAACAGATTACTGGTTCAGATCCAAAAAAAGAAAAGAAAAGAAAAGAAAAGTCTATTCTAAAATATACAGTGAGTCTTCCTCATCCTCTCCCAGTATTAAATGGGGTTTTAGAAACAACAGAAGCTGCCTCTGCAGAAGCCTATTTTTATAACCTTTGAAATTAGCTCGACTCCAAGGCCTGCATGCATTTTCCTAAAATCAATGGCCCAAATGCCTTACTATTTTGCAGTAGTCGTGACATCACGTGTGTGCTATGGATCCTACCGCCAAGTCCGTCGACCTCGTGTGAAACTGGTCGCAACCTTTCCTTCAGTTTGTTCTTGCAATTGTTGAGTCATGACCTGATGTTTTCTATTGCGATTAATTTCTGGCAATTGCTTTGATTAGTGGTCGTGAAATGAATTCCTTGTCACGACATCTTTAACTCTTTTGTTTATTCATGTCACAACTTAGAAATTCATGTTGTTTTCATTTACTTAGAAATTTTTTCTGAGAATCATCAATTTGCAGTCGCGACTTGGATTGTTGAGTCGTGACCATGTTAGCATCCAGTAGTTAAGACTCTAGTTGTGATAGCTTTCTCTTACTTTTCCTCCCAGCTTGATGTCGCGACTCACAATTTGTCAGCGCCTAATTGTTTCTTTTCCCCTCGCTGAAATTCCATATGTTGTGACTTTAAAAGCATGTCGCGACATCATTTCTTCCCATCTCGTTTCGCAGAACCTCTTACTTCTTAGTCACAAATGTTTCTTCTTCTCAATTCAAATTTTATTGGTCGTGACCTAAAAATATGTCACACTAAATGGTTGCCTTTATCACTTTCAAGGCTTTTATCAAGTAGCAATAAGGTTCACGACCACAATTTCTGTCGCGACCGACCGTCTTCCTTTTCCGGGATCTCCGTGTCAATGGTACTTCATTTTTATGTCGCGACACCATTTCCCTCGTTGTTGGCTATTTTGATCTCTCGTATCAGCTTCCTTCGCGTGTTGCGACATCACCCAGATTTCGCCGCCTCTCATGCAAGTTGCGACTTCACTACGACTCGCTTGTTTTCTTTTTCGCGATTACGGAAATTAGGTCGCAACAAGGTAGTTTCTTTGTTCCATGCCATTCCTGTCGCGACTTCGAAAGCATGTCGTGACCGTTCTTTATTCCAATCTTGTCGCAACCTCATTTTTTACTCACAACAGTTTCCCATCAATTCAACTTCTTTTTCTGGTCGCGACCTAGAAAGTGTCGTGACTGAGTAGTGGCCCTTCTTACTTTGTTTTTGTTGCAGTGGCTCAAACTTAGTTGCAACATGTTTTAACTGTTCAGCTCATTTTTATGTCGTGACATGAATTCCTAGTTGCGACCTCCTCGATTGCGTTCCCTAGCTTGCTTCGCTGCAACATCAATTTTCTGTTGCTACCAACAATGTCTTCTTTCTGTGTCGCAACCTCAAAACGATGTCGCGACATGATGGTGGCTCTTCTTACTTTGTCTCAGCAAATTTTCTCCTGTCGCAACAGCTTTTGTTAGGCTTACTATCACTTCTAATCGCGACCTGAGTTCTCTGTTGTGACTTCAAAACTGTTGTATTACTGAATTACTTGTGGCAACCTCAAGAGTCTATCGCGACCCAGCTACTTGACCAGATATAGCTTCTGTATAATTGTTGGAACTGCCATTTCTTCTGTAAAAGTCTGTAAAATATAAATTTGGTAAAATTTCCATATTTCCGAATAAAAACAAGCAAATATATAAAAGAAACATATCAGAAAAATGTATTAAAAATGAATGAGTTTTTTACTCATCACTACTCCTTATGAACTTCTATTTATAGGATCAGGTCTTGGGCCCTAAAAACGAGGCGAGAATCACGCACTCAAAAGTTTCCATACCCCAAGCCCGTAGATGCTGCTGATGTCGTGGTGATGTCGCTACATCAGAGTTGTCAATGTCAGGATCGACCGATGTCGCTGATATACATTGAAGTCCGTCGATAACTCTCAATTTTCAGTGATCAGTCAATGTCGTGATGATATTGCGACATCGAGATGCAATGTTGTAGATCAATTCTGATCCTTTCTAGTGTTGCAACATTTAGTTGATGTCAAAACATTTAGTTAATGTCGCGACATTAGCTCTGTAGTGTTTCAACTTAGATACTCAGGTCTATTGTTGCGACATTACAGTAGTTCTTTGTTCTGGTGTTGCTTAGTTGATATCATGACATTGCTAACTGATGACTTAGCTCTTACATTCTTGTCATGATGTCGCGACATTGCCTTTGCAGTTCTTATCATTTCAACTGTTGTCGCAACATTGCTAACCTAATATCGCAACATTGGTCAATAAAGTTCATCTTGACCACCTTAAGCTTATGTCGTGACATTATTGTGATGTCGCGACATTGAATCTTGATGTTCTGAAGCCCTCCATCAATGTTGTGGCTGATGTCTTGACATTGTTGGTCTGATGTCATGACATTAATCAACTGATAATACCTCTGGACAATTCTCGCTGATGTCGCGACATTGAACATTTCAATGTCTTCTCACTACAGCCAATGTCGTAGCCGTGTCGTGGCGATGTCACGACATTGGATGCCTGATGTAGTTTGACTTCTAAGGCTGCTTCTGATGTCGCGATATTGATGTCGCAACACTGTCGTGATGATGTCGCGACATTGGCATATCTTTTCCTTCCCCTCTTCAACCGATGTCGTGACATTGTAGTGATGTCAAGACCTTCTCATCACAATGTTGCAACATTGGAAATCTAATGTCACGACATTGGTCCTTGTTCTGCACAATGCTAATTTCTGCTCTTTTTCTACTGAATTTTGCTTCTTTTCCTTAATTTCCTGTAAAACATAAATCTGGATAAAAGCTCCATAATTTTACATTAAACTGAACTTTTAAGTCTGAAATATACTTGAAAAATTGGCTTAAAAAAAGATTAGTTTTAGACTCATCAATGGGTGGGCTCAGTACTGTTGGACGATGTCCAACAAAGTCACACAGTTGCATAACATGGAAAAATGTGTGATGGGTAATAGCAAGAAGGGTTAGACATCCCCTCGGGTGAAAGGCCCGAACTGGTTCATACACTCTAACGATGAAAGTCCAAAAAGTGTAGGAAGGAGTGCGAAGTCCTATAATGAGACCCCGAAAATCCACTACCCACGAAACACATGATTTTCATTATAAAAAGATCATTTGAAATTATGACATCCATAAAAGTTTTGGTTTATAAACAAATGAATTTTATTTGAAAGTGTTCATTGGATGTGATTCATCAATGACAGTTTATCACACATTGGCATTCCCATGGTGTGGTGGGAGTCGGTCAGGACTTGGGGCATGGTACATGATTGAGTCTCATCTCATTTCATGGCATGGCATATAGGATTCTATAGTAGAAATTGCATATCTTTTTACTTGGGATGTGAATATGGAACATGACCATTGCATGTGCACTTAGGTGGGGAGTAGCCTCTATAGGAAGTTTTTCTACTAGGTGTGGCTCACCTTATAAGGGAAAATATTTCAGTTGCAGGAGATACACAAGCGAATGGCTCTCATTCGAGGCCGCAATTGTGAAGAAATCCAACATGTGGCTTTGATAATCTTTTTGTAAAACTTTTGGAATTAACTAGTTTTTACATGTAATATTTGTAAGGGAGTCATGATCGAACTCTTACGGGCTATTTTAATGTAATTTTTGTATATATTTAAATTAAATATGGATAACTGAAATGAGTAATATCCAATTGTTAACTCCTACTCGGTTCCAGAATGGGACATAAGAGTGGTATCGGGTTACCGATATCCACGAGTTCCCCTCAAAGGTCGACTGCTAGTCAATCCAGACCCCCAGGTTTTGGAGCCATGCATACTGCATCAAAGCCTAGGCATACGATTACTAGTGGTCACGGGTACGGGTCTAAACCATTGCATTCATTATGCATTTCATGTTTTGTGCCTTAATATGCTACATGATTGTGTGTTGTGTGTTACGTGAATTACATACATGGTAAAATGTATATAGGAAAAAATGGAACATTAAGGTTAGAAAAAATAACATTGGGGGTTCGAAAAAAGAACGAACATGATAGTTTGAGATATTGAGGGGTGTATTAGTTGTTGGCACAAGCACTAATAGTTAGACAATGAGAGAAACCACAAAGTTTAAACTTGAGTACCATTCTTGGATACCATGTAATACTCTATTGTTATCTGGCATATGTGGATGGCTAGTCGAGGAAGAGGACGTCAGGGCGGTGGGGGGAGCAACAACCCATGACCACCGGCCTTTGACCAACAAGCCTTCTTAGAGGCTATTGGTGCTGCGACTGCTACTATTGCACAGGCGAGTGTTGTGGCTGCCACCATTGCATAGGCTAGTGCAATTAGGAGGCAAGGAGGGTCAAGTAACCTCTAGAGGTTCAAGGCACACCATCCTCCAACCTTTAGGGGATGAGGGGACTCGATGGTAGCTGATCATTAGTTCTGCCAAGTAAGAAAGATTATGGAAGCTATAAAGATCACCTCTTATGCCATTAAGATAAAGATAGACGCATTCCAGCTAAAGGGCGAATCCCAAGTGTGGTGGGATTAGGCCAAAGCCTTGAGGGACTTGGAGGCAATGACATGGGAAGAGTTTTGTGAGCTCTTCATAAGGTGCTCCCAAAGATTTGCCCAACACGCAAAGCCTGAGTCATGAGAACCACCAAACAAGTGGATGATGACAATGCTTTTGAATACGTGGCTAAGGTATTGAATTAACCCGCTTTACTAATAATTATGGCCATAGACATGGCTAAAGTATGGAAATTTATGATTATTCAAAATTGTCCATCTAGGGTAAAATCAGGATTTCTCCCGTGAAGACAATGGACTCATGAATTGGGATACTACGGCTACCGAGAGTAAGTGGATGACACACAGAACATCCGGGATGCTGGTGTTAAAGATAAGAGGAGAGAGAGCCAACCTTCTTTTTCTAGCTCAGGAAATAAACAGAGGACTTCCACTCCGCTAGGGTTTTAGGGACAGGTCCGCGGTTATCAGAGCCAAGGCCAAAGTCGATCATCCCAATGTGGGAGACATTTCAAGGTGCCTAGCCAACTAGTGCAGGGAACATGTTTCCATTGCCACCAGCCTAGACATATGAGACAGGATTTCCCTCAGAGGCAGAGATCCCAAAGTTATGGGACACCCCAGTCCCAGTCCTAGTCATTAGTGGGTCACAAACTCGATTTGTTCCTCCTTACCCCACCATGGGCCAGGGGAACCAGTATCAATCCTAAGGAGCTACATAGGCCCCTACCACTTCATGATCAAGCCAGACGGGCTAGGGCATGGGTTGAGGTCGAGGACATGGCTCACAAGCCAAGACTTCAGGGACCCAGGGGCATGTTTATGCCATCACACCTCAGACTGAGCTTGCAGATCAATCGGTCATTCAGGGTACATTTATGCTCTTTCGCTTATGGGCAAGAGTACTATTTGATTCTAGTGTATCACATTCTTTTATTACTGCATCATGTGTGGAAGCTTTGGGCTTAGTGGTTAAAACCCTGGAAAAGCCGTTATATGTGAATTCTCCCCTAAGAACTAGGGTGAGTGTTGATCAGATATGTCGGGATTGTGAGTTAGAGATCTCAAGGATTCTGCTCACTGCGGACCTTCGGGTCATGGACATGTCGGAGTTTGATGTCATCCTTGGGATGGATTGGTTGTCAGCACACCGAGTCATCATTGATTGTGATCGTATGAGGGTTATTGCCTATACACCGGATGATGTTTGTGTTATGTTTCAAGGGGATAAGCACAAAGCTATGCCCCAAGCCGTGTACGATTCTAGATGGCACGGCAATCGACAGTCAAGCAAGAAGCCCACTCAAGAACGAGGCGAGACAAGAGTTGAGTCTACCTCGGGTGGTTTGTGAGTATGAGGACGTTTTTCCATATGAACTACCGGGATTACTTCCGCATAGGGATGTAGACTTCACTATTGAGTTACACCCTGGTACATCGCCTATTTCGATGACTCCGCATAGAATGGCGCCTACTGGGTTGCAAGAACTCAAAGTCCAATTACAGGAATTGTTGGACAGAGGTTTTATTAGGACAGTACATCACCTGGGCGCCCAAAGTATTGTTTTCTAAGAAGAAGAACAAGACCCTTCGGCTTTGCATAGACTATTGGCAGTTGAATAGGGTTACTATCAAGAATAGGTACCCTTTGCCGAGGATTGATGATTTATTTGATCAACTGAGAGGGGTAAGGGTTTACTCCAAGATAGATCTCTGCACCGGTTACCATCAGTTGATGGTTAGGGAGGCGGATATCCCCAAGATGGAGTTTAGGATGCGATATGGGCATTTCGAGTTCACAATGATGCCATACGGATTGACGAATGCTCCAACGACATTCATGGATCTCATGCATAGGGTGATCCAACACTACTTAAATCAATTTGTTGTGGTATTAATGGACAACATCTTGATCTACTCCAAGTCTGAGGAGGAATATGAAGTTCACTTGAGGATTGTTATCCAAGCCTTGAGAAACCATTAGTTGTATGTCAAATTCAGTAAGTGTGAATTTTAGCTTACTAAGGTGAGATTCTTAAAAAGTGTCGGGTTTGTGCGAACTCGTGGACCCAGAGAAGGTCACGAGGCAACTATGAGTCAGAGAGACCAAAGCCGGCCTTCGAGATACACGCTCTTAGGATTGGCAAGGTATTGCAAAAGGTTCATTAAGGATCATTCCGATTAGCTACACCTATGACGAGATCGACCTCGAATATATCAGGTTTGGAGTGGAATGACTCAGGAGAGCATTCCGTGAATCAAGATGAGGCTTATTTTAGCTCCTATTCTGATAGTCCCAGAAAGGGGACAGACTTACACAATGTATTGTGGTGCCTCTAAGGACAGACTTGGATGTGTTTTGATGTAGTCTGGGAAGGTTATGGTCTATGGTTCTCGGCAGTTAAAGAACCATGAGCAGAGTTACCCCACGCATGATATGGAGTTGGCGGCCATTGTCTTTGCTTTAAAGATTTTGCGCCACTATCTATACGATGAGCAGTTCAAAGTGTTTTCAGACCACAAAAGTCTAAAGTATATTTTCACACAGTGGGACCTCAACATGAGGCAACGCAGGTGGATGGAGTATCTTGAGGATTATGAGTTCACTTTGTATTACCACCTGGGTAAGGCAAATGTGGTAGTTGATGCACTCAGTCAAAAGTCGCGGGGAACTTAGCTAGTGTAGCTTCCCGAGAGTGGCAGATGCTCAAGATTGTGGGACAGTTCAGACTGCACTACAGCGGTCAGGCTCAAGATACTTTGGGGAGTTTAGTGGCTACACCTTTCCTACTAAGCAGAGTGATCGAGTCTCAGGGATAGGACACAGAAATATCATCCATCAGGGACCAAGTACAAGTGACGGAGGTTGGGTCATTCACACATATGGTAGTCTTCAATGTAGGGGAAGAGTTGTGGTTCCCCAATTAGCAGATCTGAGAAAGAAGATCCTCAGGGAATTCGATTGCTTTTGTTTTGCTATGCATCCAGGAGGCAAGAAAATGTACCATGATCTTCGTCGCCAATATTATTAGAGTGGGATGAAGACACACGTTGGAGATTATGTTCGTCGATGTCAATAGATAAAGGTCGAAAGCACTAGAGCAAGAAGATTACTCCACCATTCGAGGTAGCCGAAAGTGGAAGTGGATGTCACAATGGATTCCAGGATACACTTACCACGGACATCTCAAGGGCATGACGTAATGTGGATGATAGTGGACTGGCTTACTAAGTCGGCACACTTTTTAGTTGTGCGGATGACCTTCACTTTGGAGGGATTTGGCAGGTTGTATATACGGGAGATTGTTCGGTTACATGGAGTACTAGTATCTATTGTATCGAATCAAGATCCCAAGTTTATGGCTCATTTTTGGAAGAGTTTCCAGAGAGCCATGGGGAAACAATTGATGATAAGCACTGCTTTTCATCCCCAGATGGACTGTCAGTTGGAGAGGACAATCCAGATTTTAGAGGACATGCTTCGAGCATGCATCCTGGATTTTAAGGGAAGCTAGGAGAAGCATTTACCCTTGGGGGAATTCGCCTACATTAACAGTTATCAGGTGAGCATATAGATGGCACCCTATGAGGCACATTATGGGAGGCCTTGTCGATCCCCAGTTTGTTGGACAGAGGTGGGGGAGAGACCCTCTATGGGTCCGGACTTGGTTATGGACACCTATGAGAAGGTGGAATTGATACGAAAGCATCTTCGCACCGTAGCTGGCGTAAGAGCCACGCCGACAAACGGCTACGACCCCAGAGCCTGAGGCGGGTGATCACGCCTTTCTCAAGGTGATGCCTAAGAGAGGAGTGGTCAGATTCGACAAGCAAGGAAAATTGTCGCCAATGTATATCTCCGCCTTCAAGGTACTGAGATGATAGATGCGCCATTTATCGGGCTTGGTGCTACCGCTCAAGAGCCTTGTCAATACGCCCGATTCCCTGCCCCGACCCGAATCATGGATCCCAACCGAGCTCTGGTGCGAGACTTGACCTGACTCCTTTACCCGATTTTTTTTTAAAGTCGATCCGTACTGTAGGTGGGTATGGCCTACATCTTATAACGTAATCCAAATATCATATACATATTAAAGAGCTTCACCACCGGAGTGGTGATGTCCATCAAAAATCTGTGATACATATAACTCGGAGCCTCATTATAAATACAAAACTATACTTTCTCACATTTACAAATCGTAAAGACTCCGAACTCATGTAAGGTGAACCTCATAAGTGTAATCACCCAAACAGATGCTGATGTTTGGCCTTTCCATGTCTCTCCCGTACTCCACCTGACAAACTCCTCCGTGCTGCTTTACGCTAGTGAAACACTTTATACGTAAACATAAATACGCATAACAAGAACAGGTATCGTAATATCTCAGGCATTCACATAATGAACTTATACAATTACGAATATACGTGCATTTATGCTTATCTCACTTATACTTATCACATTCGATCTTATACTTACTCGGGAATTACACTTACGGCGTAATTTATCCTTATTTCCGATCTTATACTCATAGCACTCATTCTGTGTCCCAGGTCTTATACTTATAACAATCGGATCTTATACTTATAGCGCATTTATTCTTATTCAGATCTTATACTTATTCGTGATCTCCCAAAGGACATATACTTGAACTGTCGACCGATATCACTTATCTCCAAAGAAGATACATACATATTTAGAGTACTTATGTTTGTATCGACGATATCATTCTAGGTCCCTCCCAAAATGACATACATATCTAATCCCATCGATACTGTCTCGTGACTTATACTTATATTCTCGACCCCATGAGTTACGTAACCCATGCTTATACAGGTGCAAGTACCTCAATCGTATGGGTATTTATATCTATCCTCGGGATCTCCCGTAGGGATTTATATTAACTATACTTATTCTACGGAGTTTCACTTGTTCGAGGTACCCGAAGGTATCAATGCAGATTACTTTAACGTATACCAGATTTCCATGAATTTAATCTTATACTGAGTACCCGTAAGTACTACTTGATCATTGTTCCGCTTCATACCAACTTGTGCTGGTATCATATCCCAACAAGCCCTAAAGTTAAAGCATACCATACCTGTCTATGAGTACCATGAGATACATTGTGAGTCCTTATCCTGTTTATACTGAGATACCCGTAGTACTACGTAAATTAATCGATACAGAGTACCGTAGGTACTTCGTAATCCTATATTTATACGTAGATACTTTGTATCTTGTACTTGGGTACTACGTAGTTTATCCTTTTGTCTTACTTGGATCTTACTTGTACTACGCAGGGTATTTCGAGCACATACTAGATTTCTGGATTCGATATCGCAGTATTACCATCAATCCGATACATGTGGCTTCAGATCTTGCAAGCATGTCTTTTGCAGCATATACTATCTTACTGGAGGCTTATACTCGTATTACAAAACTTGTAGCATTACGTATTTCAGATCTTATACATGTCTGCATAAGAGCATATACTTATTTATACAGAGTTTATATACTCGGGTATTATAGTAACTTCTGGGACATGTATTTCAAATCTTATACATGTCTTACAAAGCATATACTTAAGCTAATGAGCTTATATTGGTATTACTGCATTTAGACATGGTATTTCTATCTTATACATGTCTTGGCTGTATATTATATCTATCTTACTGAGCTTGATTATTATGCGTAAGGTACCCGGTAGGTACGATAAGTTTTAACATATCGTAATCATATCACATGCAAGGTCGATCAAACTTCTGGGCAGATATTCAGACATTATTATCTTTCGAGGTACAAGATCACGTATCTATTATAATGAAGTAACCGTGAAGTTACGACCGGGACTTATAATTTCATTTTACGTAACTTGTACTTATTTTACTCCGATACGAGTACCCGTACGCATACCCCGATCTATACTTATTTTACCGATACGAGAGTACCCTTAGGTACTAATATCGGACTTTATACTTCTTAATCTGGACCCTGCAGGGAGCATGAGTTACTTCTTATGCAGAACTCTATACTCTATAACAGACGATGTCTATCTCGAGACTCCCGTAGAGCTACGTATTTGCACTTATACGTAATCCTTATACTTATAACAGTTTATCATTCGGGGATTCCGTAGGAGTTGCTGCAGAGCTTATTAGTATACAAAAGTAATCCATATATAGGTACTTCATGTATTCATTATACGTATGTATTCGTAGGTACTATTGTGACTTACTTATATTATCGGGTACAGAGTACCCGTAGGTACTACGTAGAGACAATCGTGACATGAGTATCTAAGAAATTAATAGTAAGGCATACAAAGAGGTACATTCAAATCTTTATTTTATTCTTTATCTTGTCTTATTATATGTCCGTCTCGACTACCTAGACCAATCATAAGAAATGAGTAGGATGCGTGATAACAAGTACCCAAAAGTACAAGACTCCGAGGTGCCGTAGAGCACCATACAGACGGCCCGCCCACGCAACAGAGCGGTCGTGTGTAGCACCGCCAGGAGGCCGGTGCACCAATCAGAGTGCCGAAGCAATCAAAAGGACGCCCACTCATTCATTCTTCAAATTTAGGTAGTCATAATCACATATCTTCGTAACTATAACCTTTCTAATTCCATTTCGTGATCAGCGACATATTGTTTTCATGCTCATGTTCATATTTCGCCGCTGTGCTTCATATCATATTCGGGACATTTCATGCCTATTCCATATGGCATTTCAGATACTTGTACAATATGAGCTCATCCACACACATCATTCATACAATACCTTGTCCCTCAATGAATCTATTTTTCTTAGGAATTGGAATCAATCCAATCTAAGTCATCCAACTCAAGTTATATGGCATTTTCATGCCAACTAGTCGGCTTATCGACAGTTTCTCTGTAATATTCATTTCCAGTGCCTTGTATCCATTTGACACTGGTTCTTGTGTAATTCCTTTAAATCTAAGGTGCTAAGGGTTCTATTCTAATCGAATCACCTAATAATTCGGGAAAGGATTAGACTTCAAGATATGACCAAACAATCCTACTACTCTATGATCAAATCGATGGTGAATTGGCTTGCACATGGCCCCACTTTGAGTGAATTTTAGGACCACTTAAAATCAGAATTTGACGATGCCTATTTCTATATGTTTGGTTCTCCTTGAAGTCTATTTTAATTAGGCACTTGAATCCTCAAATCGGATAAGAAATAAGAAAGTTATGGCTAAAATACGAAAACTGGTCGAAATTGGGAAAGCAGAACATGGTGTACCGGTACAGGTCTAACGTGTACCGGTACACATTGGCCAAAAATGACCAAAACACACACAAGCAAATACCGGTGATAGGTTCAGGGTGTACCGCAGCATGTCACCGGTAAATTCGCCTGTAATGTGTGTTTTTCACCCATTTTTTTCCATTTGATACCCAATCAACTTACACTTCAAACACACATCAAAACCATTTCAAATCTACCTTATACTCTCTTTTCTATTCCGGGCCATCTTTCAATTACATGTCTTTCAAAATCCTTCATGAATTCCTTCAAAATCATTCTAATATCGGTCACAACCCATACACAAATCAAACATGATGATTATTTAGGGTTTATTCTAAACCCTAGCTCAATTACTTGTTATTTAACATGTATCAATCCTTAAGAGGAGGATTTCATACTTATCTTGGGCCATTTAGAGTTTTTCCAACCCTACCTTCAATAAATCTTTGATTAGAAGAAACTTAACAACCCTAGATTGGAACCTATAAACTTTTCTAGAATCCCATACAAAATCCACATACTCAAAGTAGTTTCCATACTGCTTAGTTTTTCTCTTCCTCTTCCTCTCTCCTTCTCCCATCCGTTTTTGAGCTCTCTCCAAAATGGAGACCAATTTTGGTCTTAAATCCCATGTTTGCTGGGCGCTGCTGTTCCCCTCCAAACCCATTTTTGGGTTTATTATTTGTTTTGCTTATTTGCTTTTTGGTCCTCCAACTTTGACTATTTGCAACTTATCTTATGTTATTTCCACTTTGGCCTCAAATCTTGTCAATTATGACTTTGCCCTCTTTAGACAATTTACAATTTTATCCTTAAATCTTGTAAATTTCCGGGTCTCTCGTTTCCATGTTTCGTATTTAACTCACGAAACATTTAAATTAGGCTTATAAAATACCCTAAACATGTCGAAAACTGCTATGGTATATTTTGGGGCGTTTCAAGATTAGCTGGTGTTCATATGGTATTCCATGTCTCCATGCTCCGAAAGTTCACTCTAAATTCAACTCATGTAGTGGATTAGGGCGAGCTTATTATTAATGCGGATGGAACCTTCGAGGAGAGACCAGTACGTATTGTGGATAACCGAGATCAGCTTTTGCGATGCAAGACCGTGAGGCTAGTGAAGGTGTTGTGGCAGCATCGAGGAGTGGAAGAGGCAACATGGGAGCGCGAAGACACTATTCGTACCAACTATCCTTTCTTGTTTAAGGATGAAAGTATGTTTTATTAGTCCTTTGATATGACAATGACTGTGCACATGCATGTGATAATATGCATATATGGGTGTGAATTTCGGGAAGAAAATCTTTTTAAGGGGGAAGAATGTAAAACCTGAGTAAATTTGGACTTTAAGACGATGAAACGAACCTCACCGTTAGATTCGTCTCGTGAAGTCTAGTTGCCTAGGAAAATTTCGTCAATTCCGAATAAGCGGATTTCCACGTTTTTTAGGGCAAAAAGGAACCCAAATGAGTGGGTGACACATGGCATGATCAAAACCATGTGGGTGACACATGGCATGAGCAAAGCCATGTGTCAAGCCCATAGAAAGGAGGTGATGAGAGGAAGGAGGTTAAGCAGGAAATGAGAAATCTCCCCGCCGGTCTCGCAAAGGAGAGAAACAAAGAGAAGAAAGAAAAAGAGAAAGGGGGAAAGGCAGGAAAAACTGTTCTTCCTTATCTCAAAGTTCGATGAGCCAAATCTAGTCGTACTGGGGCTAAGTCCGTCTACTCAATGAGGGCTACGCTTCAAGTGGTAGGGATTCCTCCTCCTTTGGTGTATTTCCACCCTAAGGGCTGTTTGGCTAGATTTTTATAAGGCAGCCTGTTTTGACCCTACATACTGTCTAGATTTTGGGACTGGATTTCGGTTAGGAAAAAGAGAGTATTTGGACTCATGTCCTTCATAGAAGTTGTAGCTGCATCTATGAAATTGATGTTAGGATTTTGAATCACCTAAATTAGACCTCTATAACTCAAGTTATGGTCCATTTCCCGGGACTACCACAGCTTAGGCTATTTAATAGTCCATGTCCAAATTTTGTGCCTGGTTTTTGGTTGGGAAACAAAGGGATTTTGGACTCATGTTCTTCATAGAAATTGTAGCTGCATCGATGAACTTGATGTGAGGCTTTGAATCACCTAAATCGGACCTCTATAGCCCGAGCAATGGTCCCTTTCCTGGAACTGCCACAGCTTAGGCTGTTTAACAGTTTGTGGGACAGAATTATGGCATGTTTTGTGGTTTTATTTGGGGGTTGTTTATTGTCTATGTTGAGACTACTTGGTGTCTAGTTTCATGGCCTAGTTTTAACTAGTCTTGTGGACTATTTTAGGCCAGATTTGGGGACTAATTTCTGAGCTAAATTTGGAACTGTCCTATGGCTTGTAGGCTAGTTTGTGGCTTGGGCATGGCTGGTTTTGTGGCCTAACCATGGCTTGGATGTGGATAGTCCTGGGACTGTTTTGTGTCCTGTTTGTGGCATGATTGTGTGGCATGTCATGGTTTATGGTGTGGCTTGGTTTAAACCAGTTTATGGATTGGCTTAAGGCCCTAGTGTGGACTATTTTGTGGGCATCTTTAATGCTAAAATTGGTCTTGAGGATCAAGGTTGTCATTGCTTGAAATTGAATGACATGCTTGGTGGTAATTGATTAAATGTTAATATATATGTGTTTGAATATATTGACATTGAGATGATTGTTTGGTTTGGAAATTATATGCTCATAATATAATTATTCATAATACATGGTGAATTATGGTTTGAATTAATCACATGAGTACTCTCTAACATAGATGCTGGCATGATATAACATTCAATGATGCATTATGCATATGGTATAGACATCACATTGAATGGGTGTGAGTGCAGATTATGATCAATCACCATACTTGGTGATTGATAGTGGGTTTTTTTTGCATCACTGACGATGTCCAACAGAGTCGCATGGTTGCATAACATGGAAAAACGAGTGGTGGGTAATAGCAAGAAGGATTAGACATCCCCTTTGGTGAAAGGCCCGGATTGGTTCATACACTCCAACGATGAAAGTCCAAAAAGTGTAGGAAGGCGTGCAAAGTCCTGTAGTGAGACCCCAAAAATCTGCTGCCCTTGAAACACACCGTTTTTATTATAAAAAAATCATTTGAAATGATGACATCCATAAAAGTTTTGGTTTATAAACAAACGACTTTTATTTCAAAGTGTTCATTGGATGTGATTCATCAATGATTCGCTTATCACACATTTGCATTCGCATGGTGTGGTAGGAGTCGGTGAGGACTTGGGGCATGGTACATGATTGAGTCTCATCTCATTTCATGGCATGGCATATAGGATTCCATAGTAGAAATGGCATATGTTTTTACTTGGGATGTGAATGTGGAACATGATTATTGCATGTGCACTTAGGTGGGGAGTAGCCTCTATAGGAAGTTTTTCTACTAAGCATGGCTCACCCTATAAGGGAAAATATTTCAGGTGCAGGAGATACACCAGTGGACAACTCTCATTCGAGGCCGTAATATTGAAGAAAGCCAACATGTGGCTTTGATAACCTTTTGTAAAACTTTTGGAATAAACTAGTTTTTACATGTAATATTTGTAAGGGAGTCGTGATCGAACTCTTACGGGCTGTTTTAATGTAATTTTTGTATATATTTAAATTAAATATGGATAAATGGAGTCGGAGTGGCCATCTAGCTGTTAACTCTACGGTCCTAGGGAATGGACGCAGTAGTGTGGAATCACATCCGATATCCATGAGTTTTCGCAGTTACCGCTTGGTCACTGACCCTGCTCTTAGGGCATCACGTGCAGATGATAAAGAAATTTGTTCTCTATAAAAATGAAGTTGAGATTCAGCTCAACAAGAAAATTAAAGCGCTAAGAAGTGATCTAGGTGGTGAGTATGAATCGCCATTTGTTGATGTTTGTACTCAACATGGGATTATACATGAAATCACAACACCTTATTCACCTCAATCTGTCGAGTACAGTTTGAAGAATCACACTCCCAAAGGAAATGATTGAATAACAGCTGATGAGTTCGCCCAATACAAAACATGGGGAGTAGCTTCATTTTATCCGCTAATTACCTATTGAATAAGGTACCTAAAAATAAAGCAGAGAAGACTCCATATGAGTTATGGAGAAGATGACAGTCATCCTATAAATACTTGCGAGTGTGGGGATGTCTAGCCAAAGTGGCAGTTCCTCCACCTAAAAATTTGAAAATGGGACCTAAAACTATTGATTGCATTTTCATTAGTTATGCACATAACAGTACTACTTATTGATTTCTTGTCCATGAGTCAAATAGCCCAAATATTCACAAAAACACGATAATGGAATTGAGGAACGCATCATTCTTTGAAGATGTGTTTCCATGTAAATCCAAAAAAGAGCCAAGCTCATCGAAACGAGTGCTTGAGACTATTAATGAAAATGGTCAAGATTAAGATAGTATAGATAGAACCCATTAAATAAAAGAAAGCAAGGATGTAAAAATCTTTGGTCCAGATTTTTTGACGTATGTGCTTGAAGGGGAACCTCAGACTTTCAAGGAGGTAGTGAACTCTACAGAGGGCCTCATGTGGAAAGAGATTATTAAGAGTAAAATTGATTCCATACTACATAACCATACTTGGGAACTAGTGGATCTTCCACTAGGTTGTAAACCTCTAAGTTCCAAGTGGGTGTTCAAGAGGAAAAGGTAAGCAGATGGATCAATTGACAAGAACAAAGCAAGACTTGTGATCAAAGGCTACAAACAAACATAAGGCCTTGACTATTTTTACACATATTCTCCGATGATAAGAATAAATTCCATAAGGATGGTGCTTTCTATTTCTGCCTTGAGAAACCTTGAAGTACATCAAATGGATGTTAAAATAGCCTTTCTTAATGGAGATTTAGATGAAGAAATCTACATGGAGCAACTTAAGGGGTTTTCTGCTTCGAGACAAGAAAAAAAAGTATGTAAGTTAGTGAAATCCTTGTATGTGCTAAAACAAGCACCGAAACAATGGCATGAGAAATTTGACGATGTTATGATATCACAAAGATTCAAAATCAATGAATGTGACAAGTGTGTGTATGTCAAGGATACAGAACATGGATATGTCATTGTATGTTTGTATGTAGATGACATGCTTATTGTTGGCACTAATGATAAGATGATCATATCTACTAAGAATATGTTGAATTCAAGGTTTGACATGAAAGACATGGGACCTGCTAATGTTATATTGGGAATAAAACTCATAAAACATCATATGGACTCATTCTAAATCAATCACATTATGTTGATAATATTCTTTGAAAGTTTGATAAAGATAATTCTGGAATTGCCAAAACACTAGTTGATGTAACACTACATCTATCCAAGAATAAAGGAAAGAGTGTTTCTCAAGTAGAATACTCCAAAGTAATAGGCAGTCTGATGTACCTAATAGGTTGTACAAGACCAGACATAGCCTATTCGGGTTAGTAACTGAGTAGTTATAATGAAAGCTATCCCGGAGTCAAGCACAAGTAAGTGAATTCTGTACAGAGTACTTACGTTTTACTCGTGATTATGGGCTACACCATACAAGATATCCAATTGTACTTGAAGGTTACAGTGATGCAACTGGATACCAAATGTTAAAGACTCAAAATCCCATAGTGATTATGCGTTTACACTAGGGGGGGAGTAGTCTCATGAAAATCCTCAAAATAAACGGTTAATGTCATATCCATAATGGAATCTGAGTTTATAGCCCGAGACATATGTGGGGAAGAGGCGGAATGGCTATGCCACTTCCCAGAGGATATTCCAAGATGGCCAAAACATGTGCCTCCAATATGCATACATTATGATAGTCAATCTGTTGTTGGTATAGCACAAAACAATATTTACAATGGTAAGTTTAGACATATTCGTCGTAGACACAACACCATTAGACAACTACTCTCGCTAACCAAAGGATTAAACAGATAGTTAATTGAGAAATCATCAAGGGGAATGGGACTAAAGCTCAAAACAGAATAAGTTAATACAATGGATACCCAACCTAGCTAACTGGAGATCCCAAGATCTAGGTTCAAAAATGACAACTAAATTGTAAAGACTTTAAGTTGACATTGTGGGGATCTTCCCTTCTCCATTCCTATGAAAAAATAGTGATGCTCACAAGGAAAAGGTTAAGCTATGCTTTTAATGATAGCTAAGCGAAGGAAGGTCATACAAGAGTAATGTGAGTATGTAGTGAGGAAATTACCTATGTTAAAGTGAAGTGGGGTCGCTTCAACAGGAATTGAAAGGGCATAATTCTCATTAAGCTCTTACAAAACTGTTGACCTTTTTTCGTATATAGACTAGTTGATAAACCAGATGCATATATATACAAATTTATGAAACTGTTACCAAATGACTATTATCTAATCCCTCAAGAATCCAAGTGCTGCAAAACTTGTTGACCTTTTGTATATACACCGGCTGATTGCACTAAATCATATATATACAAATTCCAGGATAATCGTTACCAAATTACTATTATCTAATCCCCAACAACAGCGCCAAAAACTTGTTGAGACCTGAATATATATATACAAATTTATGACACTGCCACCAAAGGATTATTATCTAATCCTCCGACAACACAAAACTTGCTAATCAATTGATGAAAATGTGTGTCATTCTTTTGTAACCGGATTCATTAAAAATTTTGATTTAGTTCAATCATCGTAAGTAATAAATCGCATAAGTAATAAAAAGTGGATTTTTTATGAAGTCCGCATATCATTCCTGCACAAGGATCGAAGGAGAAATCACAAAATCAACTACCCCAACTACTCAAGATCCTTACTATTTGAACTCCAATATTAAGATGATTAAAGAACGAATAAAATAATACTAAAGTACTTTCACAAGTATACATAAAAAAATATTAATAAGAATGGAATCGAGTTCACTGAGCGAGACACAAATATCAATAGAACAATGAATACCTGTCAATCTCTGCACCATTTCCTGAACTTAGAAGCAAGTCACAGTTTGGGAGTCAATCAGTTAAAGATGCATTATGTAGCGTGGCTCGATTTCTCCCTAACCATACCTTCACCACCAAATTCATGTTCATTTCCGACTCATGGATCTAATCAGCCATTTGTAAGATATAAATCTCTTCTAAGATTCGGAGTATTTTTCCTTCAAGACCCACACCCATAAATCTTATGACTGAAGAATTCCCGCCCCATGCATGATACGTTAGCCTTCTCCAATCTAGATGACACCTCAATGAATGCTAATGAAATTCCTCCATCTCCCTTGATTAAATCTTGCCAACACTGATCGTAATCCTTTCATCGTAGCAGGAGAAAGTTCGAGTGATTAAACCGATATTTCACCAAACCATCCTCAAACAGTAGTGTTAGTGATTTATCTAAGCAATCTTCAGAGTTCATTAGTTCCAAAGTATTAGTCTACCATACCCACAAAGAACTCCATGCTTTCTATACCTGTGGATTCTCCATCTACGTGTCACGTGAGGGTCCCTTTGAAATCAATATATAAAGATACAATATTTTGTTTGGGTACACTGCATTTCAGTAATTTGGAACAATTAAGTTCAAAAATAATATCAATCAAATAAATTCAAGAATTCTAACTACGGCGTTCTTCCACTTTGTGCAGAAAAATAACAATCATCATCGATCCATTCCTAGAGGGAGCTTAACCTTTCAAAACTGGTTTACTCATATCAGTGACTAACTTATCAGAAAAATTCACTGAAAGTGTTAATGAACTCCATAAATTTTTCAAACTCCATTTTATTCAAAACAGTAATGAAAGAGAAAATTTTACAAAAAATTCTAGCTCGAAGCTGCACATCAGTTCATTACTCAACTCCATAAAATTAAAAGAAAACTAACTAAAAACTACGCTCAAACTAAATCTACTAAAAAGGAAATAAAAGATAAAAATTAAAGAAAAAATAAAATAAAAAATAATATACAAAGAGTCTTCAACTACCTGTCCTGAATCGTCAAGCCGTACACAAAGGCTCCTAGACGCTCATTTATAGACTTTCCAATGTTGGGTCAAGACTTCAAAAACTCGTGGTTATGGATCACCAAATCTCTAACTCCAAATTGGTCGCTTTGTCATGCGACATAGAAAGTTCCTCTCATTCAAGGGACAGAGTCTTCTGTTTGTCGCTGGCTTCTATCAAGATGCGCTTTCTCGTCACCGATTCTCTAAGATTTTCTTGATCTCGTCTGACAAAGACTTTGATAATGTCGTGATGTAGTTTTGATGCAGAATCTGTTCTCACATGACAGAATGTCTCAGGTCGCAACACAAAATTTGCTGCACCTAGCTCTTATGAATCAGCTTCTAAACCTGTCAGACATACTCTTTTGTCGCGACAAGCATTTTTCTCTTTAGTTTGTCTACTATGTCACAACAGAGTTTTCTATGTCGCGATTGCATTTCTTGGTTCCTAACAACTCATCATGGATGCACTTTCTTCTTGGTCCTGGTCGGTTGTCGCTTGTCATGACATAGAAAATCTTGTCATGATAAACATCGACTTGGATAACTTCGCTCTCTTTCAATTTTTTGCATGATCGAATTTTCTTATGTCGCGACATAATTCTATTACTATGTAGCTTTTATTGTCGCGATATAAAACTTCTTTATCGCTACAGAGATTCTGCCTTCAATTCTTCATTATGTTGCAACATTAATTTCTTTATCGTCATTCCTCTTGTATTGTTCTTCAACTTCTTGTCACGACATAAAATTCCTTATCGCGACAGAGTTCATGTAACGACCCGTACCAAATAATACAAGTTTTTAAAACGTTTGACCAAGTTTGACTAACAATTAGTATGTGGGCCCAAGTTGACTTTTTCAAGGATGAAGAATTTTGGGTTGACTAAGACACCATTTCGTAGGCCTCGTCGATCACGAGTTCATGAGCGAGTTGAGCGTTAAATCGGAGCTTACGGATAAAGGATTCACGACCACGGGGAGTTCAAGCGGCAGTGTTATAGTAGTGTCAAATCGGTCACAGGGTTTTTTACGAAGCGACCCTAGGCTCTATATAAACCTAGTTTTGAGTGCCAAATAGAACCCTAGCCCCAACACACTCATTTTGAGCTCCAAAACCCTAGAGAAATTCTCCAAAACCTGTAGACCCCGAACTGGGTCGTTTTGAACCATTTTTAGGCTAAACGGGTTTTGGCCGTGGGAGACGCTTCCGGCCACCACCTTGCTGTATTGTGGGAGCGCCACCACCGAGCGACCATCTCAGTGAATTTCTGATAACCCATGACGAGCAACGCCCGGATCAGACGCGGTAGTCGGCCCGGCCTCCACGATGGAGTCGCGGATTCGTCATTTTTAAACCATTTCGGGCCAACCCATACCTCCCTCCCCATTTTGGACCCTCCCGAACTCATTCCGGTGGTCACTTTTGCAATTCCTCACCGTTTGAAGATCTGACGAAGTTTGGTAAACCCGGTTGGATGAGTTTTTCGGCCTACGGCAAGCATTGGACCAAGGTAGAATCTTCTTGTGTTCTGGTCTCTTGGGCTTTAGTTGATATAAAGTTTGTAAATTTTGGACGTCGTTTGGTTAGTTTTCCATTTTTCGGTCACTTAGGGTAGTGCAAGAAAGGTTTGGACCAAAATTGGACACGATTGGTCGAGTCGGAAATTGAAGTTGGATTAGTGAAATTGGATATTTTGGTGAGTTATTGGAAGGTTCAATTTTGAAAAATTAGCCTCCGGGTGAAAAGCCCAAATTTTGGATATCGGGTCTATAGGGCACACTGTATAATTGGACCCGTCGGAGTCCAATTTAGATAGTTTCATAGTTCTTAAAAATTATCCTAAGACATTTGGGGCGTCGATGTTTTGGTATAGTTAATGGAGCCTAAATGGAATTGTTATTATATTACGAGGCACTCACGGCCGGGCACGAAGACGATCTGCGGGAGCGGGGACTAAGCATGTAGTACGTAGTGGTTTTACATGTTTTCATGCTTTGGGGTATTATTATGACCACTATAATTGGCAGTTAATTATTATATATATAACTTATTTGATCGAACGGTTGATTATGCGTAAATATAATTATCTGTTTTTATATAAACAAGTTATCATTTCATGTGGATTTTGTCAACATTTTTAAATATTTGGAAATTTTACTGAGTTCATGGATAAATTGGTGGTATTCAAACATTTTGGTACATGGATTGGGGTTTAAAACCATTTTGAAAAGTTATTGATTTAAGAAATGGATTTTGAGACTTTGTGAAATGATTATAATGCGGTATCGTTGGAAATGTTTATTAGTTGTCACGTGATGTCGGGTTTACCCGAAGGTTTATTAGTTGCCATGTGATGTCGGGTTTACCCGAAGGTTTATTAGTTGTCATGTGATGTCGGGTTTACCCGAAAGTTTATTAGTTGTCACGTGATGTCGGGTTACCCGAAGGTTTATTAGTTGTCACGTGATGTCGGGTTTACCCAAAGGTTTATTAGTTGCCACGGTGTCGTGAGGTTGGGTTTACCGACGATTTACTATGAGTATATGGTGCGGTACATTGTTAGTTTCTGAGTAAGGTATAACCATTTCAATATTTATGGTTATTGTATTTTCATGATTATTTTCCGACACTTGATGTGGTTATATATATCTTATGCTCAATTTTTATGTTGTGAATAAATTCAGGTTATAATGTTCTTGATAAAGATGTCGGTTAAATTTTTGAGCATGAATTTCATATTGTTGATTTGGGTATAAGTTTGGGTTTTGTGAAATGATTCTAAACGGGGAACCTTGCAAAAGAGTGGAAGTGAGGTCTTGAAAGAAGGAATGTTCGAAAATAAAAACATTATTTTCCTTATAAATTATGCCCTCAGCGAGATTTATTATCTCCCCGTTTATTGTTTAAATACGTTCCTAGTCGAGCGAGTTCACTTAGGGACCTACCTCGCGCCAGCTCCTACATCACTCTTTCTGCAGTAGCTGCAGTATTCAACCTTATCTATCGGTCTTTATTTTATTGGACTTATGTATTTTCCTTTGTACCCCTAAATTCGCAAACACTCTTAGAATGCTCTGATCTTAGTATTGAACTCATATGAGTCTTTATTATGTGTGTTTGTGGTTATGACCGATAGTAAGATAGGTCGGTTGTGAATTTGAGCTGTTGTGGATCTTTTTATATATTTGAGGTATTATATTAATGCATGTGTTTACTTTCTTTCTTAAAGTGGGGTTCCATTGGATGTTCCCCAGGGATTGTACAGTGGGACTTCACTAGGTGGGACCACCCGGGAAATCCTGGGAGGGTATCCGGGTCGGGTCTTGTCAGTTCACCTCAACCTCATGTTTTGTTTATCGCGACATAAATAATCTTTATCACGACAAATTTCTGTTGCTCTTTGTTGTGAACTCTGAATGTAATGTCGTGATAGATTTTTCTTTGTTGCGACAAAAATGCTTCCTTGGGCTGGTCCCATGTTGAAAACTTTGTCGCAACAAAACAACACTCGTCGCAGCTGACTTGCGTTATATACTTGCCATTTTCTTTCGCGACAGAGCAGTCTTTTGTCACAACAGAATTCATATACTAATCTTCATACTTTTATGTTGCAACAGAATTAGGATTGTCGCGACAAAGTTCCTTTGCCATTTGCCTTTATCATTGTCATGACAGAGTTAAGAGTGTCGCGACAGTCTTCTTTACATTCTTCTTCATCAATGTCATGACAGAAAACTCTTTGTCAAGATAGAGATTCTATTTCTGCCTTGAGTTCAGCCTGGACTTTGTTGCGACATACTGGTTGCTAAATTGCGACATATTTCTTCTGACTAGCGAAATTACATGGCGACACATAAATACTATGTCCGCGATAGAGAATGTTCTTTGTGGCGCTAAGAGCACAGGGTGTCCGTTGACTACGAATCAACCCGCGAATACAAAAGTGGATGTCGGGTTACGACGCCACTTAGAAAAATCGAGCGAGTCTCCTTTATGCGAGGAGCTCTACCCAAATACAACACACATGAAACACATCCCAAACGGTCAATATAATCATGATACAAATATGAATGTACGGCCTCTTGGGCCCATACTACAATACCCATAAAAACATACCAACTATGAATCCAACTATATCCAATAGTTCTAAGAGTTCAAATGTTTTATTCTTATACAACATAAATTAAAATACTCGAATTCTAATACATGTAAACATCAGAAGAACCCTCAAAGCCACACTCCGGCTTTCTTCTAAATCTCGGCCTCTAGGACGAGCCGTCTCCTCGCTCGCTCCCTGTACCTGTAAAATATAATATCCCTCGACAGGGTGAGCTAATGCTCAGTAGTGGAATCGCCCTAAGTGGGCTACTCTCCACCTAAGTGCATATGCAATGCTCCAAAATAAACACACATTCAAGCAAATACATGTTCCTACTTGAATGTCTACATGATCAACTCATACCCGAGCCCTCACCGACTCCCTCACACTGCCTAAGCCATGTATGAAAACATCTTTCCAAAACAATTCTTGTTGTTTCGAAACTATACTACCCGAGTATCGGTAAAATATGGGACTACCCTCAGGCGAATGTGTTGGAGAACCTTCAGCTGATCATGGTCCTCATCGAAATGATGCATTGGACCGTCTCGACCCATTCTCGGAAATTCATCATGTGAAATTCCTTTCAAAAACGTTTTCATTTTTCTTTCAATTTTTCCATGTCATGCACTCACCTAATTTCTAGGCTACCCCAGTGCATATGAAATGCATTATGATGTCATTTCAATAACTCATATGACACATGTAAATATATCACCATGCATATATTCGCATAATTTAAATCACACAATCATGTCATGTAATTCCACAATTTATTACACCAAAAATTAGCTCACTTGGGCTAATTATCAAACACAAGCAATTCCACTTGAATCACTCGACCAAACACAAATTTTCACAAAATTTATTTTGTGATCACTGTTTCGGGAACAGTAAAACCCTAGGTTACACTGTTCCTTTCAAAACCTGATTTATGTCGATTCACTTTGAACGTATTTCTCGGCGATTCGACCTCATACACATCAAGCATACATTTTACATAAATGCAAACTAGGAGACCCACCTCAGCCCGTGGACGGTCACGGATTTGTCCACATGGGATTTCGTCAACACCTCGGTTCCAAGCTTTGGAACCGTCAATACCCTCACGGCCTCATTCAAACGCAAACATTGTAAATACATGTGAAGAATAAAGCCAAGTAGGGAGAAACCCTACCTCTCGGAGTTTGAGTAAACTCCTAAATCAGTACCCACCTTGAAGCCCTCTCTCATTAAATGATTCTCCCTTCTTGTCTTGAAGGCAAGCTAAATGGTCGGATCGCATGTATTTCTAGAGAGAAATCATGAGCGTATAAAACCTCGAATTTAAGTTTGCAGCAGCTACTGATTCTCCTTTTCCTTATTTCACGTTTTGTTCTTATTTTTAAGTGGGGAAGACAACTCCTATTCACTAATTTGTCTTTTAGTAACTTAAATTAATTCCTATAATGCCAATTTTGTCCCTCTTTTCCCAGTTTTGACATTCGGCACTATTTTGACCTTCCATTTCCACCATTTCTCTACTCATCACAACCTTAGTGCGAGTACATGTCATATATGACTTTCGTAGCAATCGTTCTGACACCGAACGCGATGCCACCAGCGATGCCAACTCCGTATCTCGAATTTTACGAGGAAATTTTACGTGCTTGCTAGATTTAGCGTCGATCCAATGATCAAGTCGTTCGTCATCAGGATCTAGAATAAATTCGAATTTTAACGAAATTACAATTTTTATGTCGAAATTATGATTTTGCCCTTTTTCCAGAAATTGGAATTTCTTGGGTTTTACAGTTGCATTTGCCATTTTTTTCTTCTTTTTTGCTGGAATTATCTCCTTTTTCAATTAAAACCTGCAAAACACAAAGTTGGTGAATATTCTATAATTTTGCATTAAAATATATCTAAAACTGTTAAAAACATGACAAAAAAATAGATTAAAAATAGATGAGTTTATGACTCATCAAGAACCAGGCACATGTTCATGGTTAAAACAAACATAAAAGTGAGAACTGGAAGATGTTAGGGATACTCTGGTGTGAGGTATGTCATCATCTACACAAATGACAGAACAATTCAAGTACATTGTGTCTACTGTTTAGTTAGTAAGGTAAATATACTTCTATAAGGGAAGGTTCAAAGGGTAATACCTACCTATCATATGCAAATTTCAATTTCATTCATGTGGGGATTTGTTGGAGTTTTATTTGGTTTGAATGAAATTTAATCTCACCTTTGAATAGATGAACGGATGTATGTGAAAAGTTCAAATCTTTTAATACCTTAATGAATGTTGTTATGTCCGTTCAACCATGAAATTGTTGGAACGTTATGGTTTGTCGTCTGTTCTCTTCCCTTTAGCCTATAAATAGAGAGTTTAGACTCTCTTTGTAAAAGAAAAAAAAAAGTAAGAGAAAAAAAAATTCTTTTGATATCCTCTCCAAGATTTTCCGTCCTGGAGTGATAAAGTTATGAACATCGTCAGAGTTCACTGCGAGAGACCGCCGACAAGGGTGTTATCATCATCATTTGAAGAACCGTTGTATCCTAGGAAGCAAACGTCAAGTAAGTCCTGAAGCACCGTAAAAGAGAGAAGACAAATTTGTTTTAAGGAGATTGTGGTTACACAATACTCGGTTCATTATTTTCCTCTATAGTTTTTTCTATTTATTTGATTTCTTCCTCACCTTCACTTCTATTACATTTGTATAGCTCTTGAATAACACTAACTTATGTGCACCTTGACTAATTTCATGGAACCCTTAGGTTAACGATCGGATAAATCCTCCGATGACCTAAGGGGACTTGAATTGGTGACCATTATAGGCAAACCCAAGACTGAACCAATTAAGTTATCTTCAGGGTTAAAAATTATGATTCCAGATCCTTGTTAGAAAAATGGAGAGCTTGAAATTACGAACCTGTTTGATTACAGTTTTTCAGAATTGTTGTTTGTACTGAAAAATAAGGAGAACAAGAAAAACATAATGAACATGTTTAGTTCCCTTTTTTGTTCTAAAAAACACAAAAAAACATATAAATCACTAAATTTAGATAACAAAAATAATTTTCAAAGAGCACCAAAAGGGTGTTCTATGTGTTTTAAAAAATAAGAAATGTATGTATAAATGCATCCGTGCTACAAACTAGTATGCAGTCAAGCAAACTGCTAGATAAGTGCACTAAATTAAACTATAGTGGTGAAACCATGCTTGAACTAGGTTGTGTAGGCTAATTAGGACAATTTTGCAATGGGGATATTCGTGGAATCTAGTATATATCATCAATGACTTCTGTGATTTTAAAGAATTTGCACACCAATCATTCATTGTAAATCCTATCCCAAAGGAAGGATAGGGACTAGGTCATGTTACCTTTTTGTTCTAGTTCCCATAGATGACACCAATTATTAAGATAACTCTTAGTAGGCCAGGTTAGTCATTGGAGTGGATTTGCTCTTGAAGATTACACCCTATCACATAAAAAGGACCCAAGAGGGCTATTAGGACTTATCTGAGCAGGTAGTATATACGAACCACTCAAATCTAACCAAACATTAAGGAAGACTTGCCATACAAGGAGATATGGGGATTCTCTTACAATAATTAAGTTAACTTTCACGTGAAAAGAAAAAGGAAAAATAAATTAAGTTACATACTGTGCTTAAATTCTTCCTATTTGTCTATATTTAGCTTTACCCTTTAAAGTTTCATCCAATATCTGAATCGGATGGAGGGTGAGTAATATGCGTCCCTGTGATTAGCCCATGTGCATGCCCTTACTTGATTAATGAAGCAAGCTCTCACTTAACAAATAGCCAACAATCACAAGGTTTAAATATACCTAGGATGATGACATTATCAGTCTAGGTTTAAACATTATGTCATTGGTGTTGTATATATCTACTCCAACAAGTGAAATCAAGTGAAAGGTTAGTTATGTTCGCCTTTACATTTTAGGTCGGATGGTGCCCTAGGCATTGTTGCCACTCAATTTTGAGTAGTTGACCTTCAATTGTATTATCCCTTCATTTCCTGTCTTTCTTAATCCTTCTTTTAATATCTGTGGGATTGTGAGTGGGTGTCAGGACCAATTTGTGTACACCTTGATTAATTCATAGACCTTCAATGATCCTGGGAGTCTAAAACTAATTCTAATATGTCAATATTTCAAATATCATTGTAATTAAAAATTAAAGCTTTTCCCAAACTATAAATAAATTTTAGTCAAAATTGCAAATTTTCTTTTCGTTGTCTAAAGAGTAAAATTAAGAGGAGAAGTTGGCTGAAATGAAGATTAGAGTTAAAAATTTAAATTCAGAGAAGAGCAAAAAGATTAAAGTAGCACAAAGCCCAAAGCAAAGGTGACCATAAAAAATGATGAGTTCCAAAGATGTCGCACAGCCAGGCAGGCATGTAATGTCTAGAATTTAGGTTAAAGTTGAAGAAAGATAAAGCAAAATAAGGAGTAAGTGAGAAAGAGAAGGATAATAAGGTGACAAGTAGGCTACTACTCTATGGGTTGGATTCGGATCTCCTCAAAAGGGCACACAATGTCATACGCATGCATGCATGTCAAGTCATTGCTTTAGACTCATCCCCCACTGTATAATACACAAATCATTCTAACACCATTCCGGAAGGTGATGTATTTTTTATTTTAGTTTATTTTATTTTTGTCATGAATCAAAAGAATACCATATATATGTTCTAAAAAATACGTATAAAACAAGTATTTCACAATAGGTAGGCAACAATATTGTTCTAATATATAAAATATCACAAAATGTATTTTAAATAATTGTGAGTTTGGTCTATCATATCTAACTCGTATGGTAAAACACTCAATATTTTAAAAAAACAGGATATAAAGAGATGAGGAGTCCTAGATTTGAATCCTAATTAATATAATTTATTACATTATAATTAAAGTGTTTAATCGTAAAAAAAAAATGTAATTGTAAGTTTGGAAAATATAGTCCAAGAAAATAAATTTTATATGCCATAAAAATACAACTTTCACAAATACCATAAAAGGCCTCAATGAGTTGAAAGAAAACATGTTATATTTTGTTTTCTTAATCTCATATCTTGTCTTTCTCGACAGTAGTTAAACTTCTAATTATGATGATTATATTAATTAATTCTTATTAGTAAGAACTTACTCTCAAGAACTAACAAAGGATCGAATTAAGCTAGGATTCATTGTCAGTGAGGACAAGTATTGATACGAACCCCATCAACTTGTCAGGAAACTCGTAATCGGATTAACTCGGAAGAACCGCTCTAGTATTTGGTTTGGATGGAAAACCTCGACCCATTGCTTATAGAGAAACAAGAACCTTGGTATGTGAGGACGCCACAATCGGTGATGGAGATCCGATTGATAAGTCTTAATGAACGCTACGGAATGTAGGTAAGTTCAAGAGTTTTTAAGAACCAAAGATAAATTTAAACTCTCCAATTTTATAAATGCTTAAAACTTGGAATGTAGGGATATGACTTCAAAATAGGCCAAAATATGAGAATAGAAACTAAATATTCGGCCACAAGAAAAGTAAATATTTGACCAAAAACAAGAAGGAAACTAACATACTTTTTCTAAAGTAACACACTAAAGAAACTAGATAATTAGGATAAGGCTTGGGAATCAAATCGATGCATGTCCCCGGAAATAAATCGCGACAAATCGGAACAAATCAGCACCAAATAAGCTCCAAAATAGTAGTAAATCATGAACAAATCATAACCAAATCAGCTCCAAAATAACAGCAAATCGGTATAGGTAGCAAATCAACACCAAATCTGAAGTAATTAAATCTTTTCTAACAAAAGAAATAGAACTCCTATTTTACTAGCAAAACAAACTTTCTAAATTCAGTAAAGCAACTTTTACTTTGACTTGAAGAATAAATCTTTCTAAAATCAAATAACTCCAAATCAAAATAATAATAAACTTAAAACACTTGAAAATATAAATATATTAGGTGTCTTCAAGGTTTCACAGCCTTTCAAATCTGAATTTTCCATAATTAAGATTGAATTCCCAATATTTATTATAGAAGCTGGTATCACGGATCCTTTATGTTTTGATTCTCATCAAGTATAATATATTAAGTTTTACGAATGTTCCTGATCATAGGATTAAGTCCAATGTTGATATATCTCGGTGAGGGCAAGCCCTCTTCCAAGATTCGAGGCTCTTTAACTACGTGGTGAAAAATTTTCTTAAAAAAAAATTTCAATATGGGCATGTGCAGCCACTAAGCCTTATTTGCCTCCCCCTGTCACACTTCAGATAAAAAAAGTAAGTCACTAGAACAAGTATTTCAAACCTTCAATTAATAATATGATTTTATTGGAAATAATTAGACTTATTTGGGTTAAAAATAAAAGCAAAAAATTCATGGGATGTTGCCAGGAGTAGGAGTAAAGGAGAAAATGATGGAAGCAAGTTCAAATGGAGAGCAATGATGACTACGGCTTCTATTTATCATGCAGAATAACTTTCCAAAACATATGTCTTAAATGAAACTAGGAAAAAGATGGACACGACCAAGAAGTTTCCTTTCTTTAGGATGAAGGTGCAATGAACCAATTCATACACCAATCTGGGCGCCTTTCCACAACACACAGTGGAACGTCATTTTCAATATTTAATAATTCTTTCTATCTGAAGCAGAGCCACCTGAACAAAACTGAACACCACCACCCCCCCTCTTTATCTCTTTTTTTGTGCGTGTGAGATAGGAAGTGGTAAAACTGTTTTTTTTTTCTAAAAACCATAAAGGATAAAAGAATATGAAGGTACGATATCTTTTTATTCAGGCCCCGGGTTGAGCGTATTAGGTCGTTGGGTCGAGCCCCGGAGCGTCGGCTGGCGAGAGCTCGGCTTTGGGCGTTAGACTCCTCTGCAAAAGCAAAGAAAGAAAGAGGATCGACGAGCCCGCCTGTTCTTGGCCTCCGATCTCAAGTCGATTCTTTCACGTGGAAAGAATATCAAGCTGTAGGAATGAAGTATTTGTGCATAAGTCTGCGTACCTTTCGGAGTAAAGTTGACATGGTATTTATAGTATATGTTTTCCCAATTGGATGGTGATAAATTCTCTCTTGTTTGATGAGGGATTTTTCTTTCCTTATACATTTGTCAGTTAATAAGGATAATTGGAAAGCAGTTATTGGGAATTATCCTACTTCCCTTATTGGTGAGATTTTGTTTGATTTACAGGATAAGCAATTATTGGGAATTATCCTACTTTCCTTATCGGTGAGATTTGGTTTGATTTACAGAATATGGGCTCTTGTTTTGGGCCTATATTTGGGGATGTCATCAAGGGCCTATTGCTAGTACTGGGCCCGTTTTTAATCCCGTTTTGGGCTTGCGTCTTGGGCTTGCGCACCTATTATTTCAAACCCCATCAGTTGCCCCGACCTTTGACTAAGCGAGCGTAGGCAAGGGCTGTATCGCTTCTCGGATCAGGCGTGATATCCACGTGGCTACTTAGGAAGGGTTTGATTAGTTTTATCGCTCTTTTATTGTCTTGCCAATTTGAAATTTGCTTGGTTTTAATTTATTCTTATACGGCCCGAGCTACTTGGCTCCTAGGCTATTATACCTTTTTGGGCGGTTTATGCTCTTTTGAAGTGAGCTATTCGCTCCTTGAAGCTGAGTTGCAAGGCTCTTTTTCATGAGCTACATGGCTCCCCCGGGCTACATAGCTCCTTAGCTACCACCTTGAAACTAAGCTGCGGCTCTTGGGCTGTGCGCCTCCCAGAGTTGTTCCTCTCTTTTAATTGAGCTATTCGCTCTTGGTACATTGCGCCTTCTGACCCGGGCTACCAGCTCTGAGCTGATACGCCTCCCGAAGCTATTTATGCTCTTTTAATTTGAGTTATTCGCTCACAGGGTACATTGCGCCTTCTGACCCGAGCTACTTGGCTCTTAGGCGTGAGGCCTTCTATTGTTAAGCTACGCAAGTGACGGTGGGCTCTTGGGCGATAGGGCCTCTGGTGTTAAACTCTACTTAGTGGCGTTGGGCTCTTGGGCGTGAGGCCTTCTGTTTGTTAAGCTACGCAACCTTGGCGGTGGGCTCCACAGGCGCTAAGGCCTTCTGAGTTGTTCGCTACAAAGGCCCGAGGCTGGCTGTTTGCTTTGGGCGCTAAAACTACAGTACATTAGCTCTATAGGCTCATGGCAATTTGGGCTCTGAGCGCTGAGGCCTTCACATTTGTTAAGCTGCAAATGGTATTTGAGCTCTTGGCGTTGAGGCCTTCTGAAGTGTTAAGCTCTACTGGCCAGTTCTTGGGCTCTAGGCGGAGTCTTCTGGTATTAAGCTCACGCAAGTAGTGAGTACAGGCTTTTGGGCGATGAGGCCTTCACGGTATTAAGCTCGCAGCAGGCTGCTTGGGCTCTGGGCGAGGCCTTCTGAGTTGTTAAGCTTTGCAAAGCCCATTTCTTGGGCTCTGAGCTACTTGGCCTGGCTACATGGCCTATTTGGCTTGATTCACCTTTCTGCTGTGAGCTGCAGCTCAGTGGCTGTGCTGTTCGAGCGAATCTTGGGCTCCTACTCTGCTACCCAGCTCAGTGGCTATGGCCTAATGGCCAGCTCTGCAGCTCCGTGGACTAATCACGAATTTGAAGCGCTCTACGGCTATATGGCCTTTCTTGGCTTGATTGAAATTTCTTGGCCCGAATTTCTTGAAATTTCCAGGTAAATTTATCTGCGCAGTGCCCAGGCGGCTCTGCGACTATATGGCCTTTCACGAGCAGTGGCTGCCAGAAAACTAAGCTCACGAGGCTTCGTGGGCTATCTGCTGGTAGACGGCTCTGCTGACTATATAGCCTTTCTGGCCAGTTGAAGCTCTTGGCGAATTTGTGGGGCCTGGGTCGGCTAATCTGTCTGGTGAAGCGGCTCTATGCTTTCTGAGGCCTTAGTTGAGCAATTAGGCTCTTGAAACTAAACTGCGGGGCTCCGTGGGCTAATGCGCGGCTGGGCCCCGGCTCTGGGGCTGCAAGGCCTTAGTTGAAGCGATTGAGCTCTTGAAGCTAATTTCTTGGAGACTCCGTGGGCCTAATCTACTTTGGTGAACTAGCTCATGGGCTACAAGGCCTTAGTTGAGCAATTAAACAGGCTGAGTGCTGGGCTCCGTGGGCTAATCTGCTGAGCTAAGCTAAGCCACAGGCTATAAGGTCTTAGGCCCGAGTAGTTGAGCTCTTCGAGCGAGGCTGCTTTGGGGCTCAGTGGGCTAATGCTGGCTGATGGCTCATAGGCTCTGAGGCCTTAGTTGGCTTGAGTTGGGCTCTTCGAAGCGAGGCTGCTTTGGGACTCGGGTGAGCCTAATCTGCCTTAGTTGAACTGGCTCTGCGGCTATAAGGCCTTAGTTGAGCAGTTGAGCTCTTGAAAGCGAGGCTGCTTGAGCTCAGGTAGATGTCTGCTGAGCTAGCTAGCTCTGAAATTCTGAGGCCTTAGTTAAGCGATTAGAATTTCTTAGTAATTCTTAAGGCTCAGTGGGCTATGCTGGCTGATGGCTCCTAGGCTACAAGGCCTTAGGCCCAGAAGCGATTAAGCTCTTTGGGCGAGGCATTGGGGCTCAGTGGGCTAATATGCAGTGGGCGGCTCTACGGCTATAAGGTCTTAGTTGACGATTGAGCTCTTGAAAGGCTGGTGTTGAGGCTCAGGTGGGTATCTGCTGGTGGGGCGGCTCTTAGACTCTGAGGCCTTAGTTGAAGTTGAGGTCTTAAAGCGAAATTTCTGCTTGGGGCTCAGTGGGCTAATCTGCCTTAGCAGAGCGCTCTTGGGCTCTGAGGCCTTAGTTGAGTAGTTGAGCTCTTTGAGCGAGGCTCTTCGGGGCTCAGTAGGCCCTAATCTGTCTGAGGATTTGGGCGGCTCTGGGCTGGGCCTTAGTTGGTGGTGGGCTCTTCAAGCGGGCTGCGAGGGCTGTGGGCTAATCTGCTGGCTCTGTGACTATGGCATGTTTGGGTTACGCTCTGGCCCGAGCTACTAGGCTCTGACTACTTAGCTCCGTGGCTACATAGCTGTTTGATTTGTTGCGGCTACGAGCGAGCTCTTGGGCTCTGAGCTCTACTTAGCCGTGGTTACATGGCTGTTCAAAGCGAGGCTGGGCTCTGAGCTACCCAGCTCCGGCTACACTGGCATGTTTGTGGTTACACTCTGCGAGGCTGTAGCTGCAATGGCTACATAGCTGTTCGGCCCAGCTCACGGAGCTCTTGAGCTGCCCAGCTCAGAGTAGCTCCCATGGCTTGTTTGAGCCAATTTGCTTGGCTCCATGGCTCATGCTGTTGAGCGAGGCTGCTGAGGCTCCCGAGCTACCCAGCTCGTGGCTACATGGCTGTTTGAGAGGTTCACGCTCTGCCATTGTCTTGGGCTCTTGACATGGATGCGGTCCATCTTATTTTTGTGCATTGGGGTGGTCTATGGGGTCTTTTGTTCGGTCAAACGTCTCGATCTGCGGCATTACGAACTCTTAGGAATAAGGAGGTGCGACCTCAGGTGAATGGAGACTCGGTTTGTTACTAGAGGGCGTCCATGGAGGCGGAGCTCGGCACTAATTTGCCTTCATGTAAGTGATTTCTTCTTTGAGATATCTCACGAACCTTTGCTTCCTACCTCTCCTCGTTGCGATCCTCTCTGGGGGGTTTGGTAAGGATCATGCTCCTTTACAGTGTGGCTAGTTTCCCCTTCTCATCATTCTCGACGGGTGGAGGTGTTGCTCTTCTCGAGTAACATGGCTTTGGTCTTTTCGGGCCTGTCGTGTCTATTGGGGGCGTCGTATTTGCACGGTGGTTGTTGACTCTTTCGACAGTGTTGGTTGAGTGACAGCGGGCTCCACCTCGTCCGTGTTGGCTGTCTTGTCTCGCAGCGCCTCGGGGTCGGTTTGTCCACCACTTTGGTAGTCTTCCATCCTTGGAGGTTGGCGTTGCTCTGCTTATGTTCCGAGTTGATATCATCCCGATGAGAGGTCGGCTTTATTTGTAAGAAATGTCGTTCGCGAGGCGGCGCCGGCGATGATCTGCTGGCCGGGCGGGGGCAGGCTATGTTGGAAACTCATTTGGCGCGGGCGTCGGGCGGTCCGCCCAGCTCGCGGATGTTGGACTCCTGTAGCAAAGAAAGAGGATCGGCGGGGGGCTCGCCATTCTTGCCTCCGATGCTAAGTCGATTCTTTCTGTAGAAGAGAATATCAAGCGCAGGGGTGAAGTATTGAGTGCATCGTCCCGAGATACCTTTGCAGATGGGGTGAATTACATTATTTATAGTATATGTTTTCTCGATTGGATGGTGATAAGGATTCTCTTTATTGGATGGGGATTTTCTTTGTATCGATGTTAGATTAATAAGGGATAATTGGAAACGATTATTGTGAATTCTCTTACTTCCTTATTAGTGAGATTTGGTTTGATTCTGAGGATAAACGAGTTATTAGAATTATCTCTTAACTATTAATTGAGATTTGGTTTGATTCTGCTGATAAACGATTATTGGGAATTATCACTAACTGCTATTAGTGAGATTTGGTTTGATTCTGAGGATATGAAATTTCTTTGTTTGAGCACATGTTGGGGATGTCGTCGAGGCTTATTATTCTTTAGTCTTAAAGTAAGTTTTAATTTCAGTTTGAGGCTTGAGTCTTTGGGCCCTTAACTATATTATTTCAAACCCCATCAGAAAACATTTGATTTTTATTTTTTTTTTCTTGACACAACGAACATAAAATTCAAATAACAATAAATAGATTCAAATTAGTAAACTTGTTTGATTCCTGTTTTTTAAAATTATTTTTGATAATAGTTTTTGAAAACAGATATAACATCGTTTTGATATTCTTTAAAAATTATTTTTGGTACCTGAATCTATCGTTTTTTATGTTTTTTATGTTTTTACAAAAAAACTATGAATCAAATATGTTTTCCTGTTGTCCGTTCTCCTTGTTTTTAAAAAAAGAAAATACTATTTTAAAAAACTGCAATTAAACAAGCCTAGTAATTTTTATGTTTTAAAAAAACTGTTCTTATGGAATAGTTTTCCAAAACGGTAATCAAACAAACAACGAATGCAAGATTTAAGAAAAAACTTCTCCCTTAAAAACCCCCGAATGGGTTTTCAAGGTAGCAATCGGTATTAGTACTTGGTTGAAAATTTGCAGATTGAAAAGAAAAAGGAAGTGAAAGAGAGAGAATGATGTAGTGGTGGGAAAAAAAGTGAAAGAGAGAGAGAGAGAGAGAGAGAGAGAGAGAGAGAGATTTGTCTGAAGTGGGGAGAATGGTCAAACAGGGTAGGGTGTAAGCAAATTGAGACCAATAATAATAGGATGTTGAGTAGTGCAGCAACAACATAAGGCAGGGAATTGGGATTGAATAGAGAAGGTCATATATAGATATCATCAGGTGGTCCATGTGTCAATACCCCCCGGCTCACACAACAATAAATCTAACACACTTGAAGACAAAGATTACTTTGGGTAGGTCATCCTCCTCTTCCTCTAATTTCTAATGGGGTCTATCTATCAATCATGGGGTCTCTCTAAATTCTAATGTCCCAGTATCTAGCTACATTATCTCTATCATTTGTACTTGTATAGTTGTATGTCAATATATACATCAATGCATGTATGTGATGACAAAAACCCCAACAACAGAAGCTATACATAAGAAGAAATCTATTAACGTGGCTGAGAGAAAGCCAGCTAATAAGACACGGGGGATTTGGAATTTGGAGGGACTTTAACTTCCAGGTCAAAGTCTCAAATGCCCCTCTAACTTAACCCTATAATGGCAATAACAATGGAGGAATCCCATGGGATGTTGGTAAGAGAATGGGTGGGTAAGAGAATCTAACGTAGATGTCCAAGCCAAACTTCTTAAACCACTCTCCTGCGGAAATTAGTCCCTCACAATACAACCTTTCTTCGTTCTTGACATCTTGTAGAAACAAAATGTTGCATGTATAAGTATCTAATTAATCTTCTTTGCACGGTTCAAGAAGTCTTTATGGAAATCAAATGGTCAAATGTAATGTCTTATGAAAGACCAGAATAGGCAAAAAGAAAAAAGAAAACAAAAATAAAAACAACACAAGTTCATGTGAAAACAACTTGAAATAATTAAGGAAAAAACCATGAGTAGAATGAAGTATTCTTGACTCAAACTCCAACCACACACATCAGTCATCACATCCAATGGGGGAGGAGGTGGTAAAGAGAGGGGGCAGTGCAAGCTACCACTATGACTATAGCCTAAAAGCAAAAGTGTAGGAGAGAAGAAAGGACGCTGGACTCACTTATACTATTCCTTAGTTCATAAATTAAAATAAAATTTATAAAAATATCGCCTAATTAACAATACAAAGAAGAGAACAAAATTAAAGGTAAAATAGGAGAAAAACAAGAAAAAAGAAATGGGGGAGAATAGAGAGAAAGAGAGAGAGAGAGAGAGATGAAGGCATAGGCTGGGGTGGCTATATAAGAGGGCTCGACACTCCACAAGCACCCCATTAGGGATTGAAGAAGCTGCTTTCGATAGTATTTAGTCATGTAGAAAGGTGGACAAAACATACAGCTTTAAGCAGTAACGCAAACGCTATATATCGTCTTCATCGTCACCATTATCACCACCATTTGGAGGTTGATCATCGTAGTCCGCAATATCATCATCATCATCACCACAATCGCAGACGTGATCGCCATTATTCAGCCGATGTAGACCGTCCTCGTCATCTTCATCGTCATCGTCATCGTCATCAGAAGCTTTAGTGGCATTGTGGCCAGCAATGGGTAGAGGGTCCGTTAGTTGCCTCCCATCTCGAGGCGGTGAAAACACCACTGGCAGGTATGCTTTCGTCTCGCACAGGAACTTCGAGTTCCTAAAGTGCTCTTTCAATGCTTCCAAACCCTATTTTTCATTTTTCATTTATTTTTATTCTTATTTTCTAAAATAAATAAATATATATAACAAATAGATTGCATTTTTTTAAATTTAAAAAAATAAAGAAGAAGAAGAAAGAAATACCTGGACTCGAGCATAGGTAATTTCACAAATTTTGGTGGAGTTGAAGACCTCCCAAGATTGAAGATGAAATGCCTTGTAAAGCCTCACCGTCGCCTGAGGGGATGTCATGTTCACGAACCCATATCCCACATTACATTTGTTGCTGCGTCATCCATGATCCACCACCATCAATATCAATATTTGGTACCACATTCAATATGTATAGAGGTAGAAGATAGAAAAGAACATTACTTGAAATCGATGGGGAGGTATAAGAAATCGTAGGAGGACAATGGCTGCTCCTCCCCCTCCAGAATCTGCTCATTACAGTGAAGGCAGTGATTGTCCAGCATGTTCATCAGGAGCTTCTGACTGCACCACCCATAATAAGTTTTTTTTTAAAATCAAGAAATAGAAAGTGATATTAAAAAAATTGTGCATGTTAATTGGAGAAGAAAGCAAAACACCAACCTGTACTTGTTGGGTATGTTCTTAATCATGATTGTAGTTCTGGAATCTTTGAAATGGGATTCTGCCATGGCATCTTCGTTTATTAGAAAACGGGAATTGAGGTTCTTCTGTCTTTCCTTCCACAGCTGATTTCTTAGAGCTTGATGTTGTTGTTTTATTGTTGGATTCTGCTTTGGAACTCCATTAGAATCTTCAATTCCTTTAACAACTGAACCAGCAGTACCAGTCAGACAAAGAGATGCCATTGAAGCTTCAACGGTCCCAACATTGGAACTCCTCTTGTTCATTTTGTTCATACCCACATTGGACTTTTTTGTGGAAGAACGTGTTTGAGAGAGATAAGAACGAGGAGGAGGCATGTTGGAAGGCGAGCTTTTCTCGGATGCCTTACGAGGCAATGTTGGTGGGCATGTCGGGTTGTTGATTTTGTGGTAAGGGATTACCACTGTTGAAGTGGCGTTATCAATGGCGTTTAAATACCTCTTACCATGACCACCTGGCCGACTGAATTCTATTGCCACGCGCTTCCCTTGAATTTCCTTCCCGTTCATTTCCCGTCGAGCCCTAGCTCCATCTCTGATATCAAAGAACTCTACGAATCTCTGGTGCGGCTTTAATGGGGTCTCTCTCAACTCCTTTATCGGACCTGAAGGGATAATCACAAAGAAAAGGTAAGAAAAAAGGGGTCGGAGGAGAACGTAAGAGTAAGAGAAAGAAAGAGACCCATCAATTTATTACTCAAAAAAATTGTTAGCAAAATAAAATAAAACCCCAAGAAGGAAAGAAAATGGCGCATTCGCCTGGATCCTACCAAATGTCTCGAATATGTCTCTCAAATTGTTGGTGGAGACCTCCAAGTCCAAATTGAAGATCACTATTGTTCCTTGGTTATGGCCGTCCGGCGAGGAACCGGTCGTCGGCATCATGAATTGAGCCCAAACTGCACGACCGGCAATATGCCCACGCGCCGGCGGGGGTTGTGGGGTAGGCAAATTCTCCACTTGGGAAGCTAAGTTTTGTGTCAACAAGGAGTCGTAGTGCTTCCTCAACCTACTCTGCTGTTGCATGTGTTGTTCTCGTATCTCCGTCAAACCCGCCTGTGCATGCCTTAGGTCATAGAAACTAACGGCCACGATTCCGTCACACACCCTCTCCGTCTGCACCGACCTAACCTCTCCAAACGCCTCCAATTCCCTCCTCACCGTCGCCTCGCTCACGTCCGTCGGCAGGCTCAACGGCAGCGTCACGGTCGGCGCGCCGTGGGTTGCCGGCAACGGGGAGAGAGACGAGTTCCGACGGCGCTCTTCAGCGTAACGGCAGCTTCTGGCTGGATACCAACAGGGCGCCGCAAGACATTAAGTGAGTTCAACAGATGAGATATGAATAACCAAGGCTGGGGTTGAGCCTGAAGAAGGCATTTGGTTTGGAGATATTGGTTGCTCATGCAAACTCTGAAGCAGTTGGGTCTAAGTTTCCCGGAGACACAAGGGAGCCCCGTCTCCCCATGGCAGTTCTTGGCAGCCACTACTTTCTTCTTTTAGTAGACCCACAAAAACAAAGGAGCAGGAGAGAAAAAAATGGTTTTCCGACGGTTACGACTGATTGGCCTGCTTGCCAGCGTGAAGTAAATTCCATCCTTAGTCCTCCACTTTCCGGATGAAAACCATCTGCTAAAAATCTGCAGGTCTGGACTCGAGGCATATGTTTCTCTCCCCTCTTGTTTCTTTCTTGATTCTTCCCTCGCCCTCCTCTCTCTCTATATCCCTCTGCTACTTTTTCGAGGCAAAGTTGCTTAAATTGTATTAGCATTTAATAATCTAAAGTGTGACATCTGAGGTTGAATGAAGAGTGTAGATTATGGGGTTGAGGAGAATAAATAAGATCTGACCGTACAGTTGGCATGAGATTCAAGGGTAATCGAAAACAGGCTTGTAGTGGGGGAGGTCTGGGGATTATTTGACTAAGAATCTGTCTGTGTTGAGAAACTTTGTGCACGGTGTCAGGAGTTTTGTTTGCTCTTTTCTCTCCCACTCTCAGACTCAATTCATCGAGGACCTGCTCACTCTCCTCCTCTTTTTTGCCTTTCCTCTCAATTTCCCTATTTCGTAGACTTAGATTTGACCATAATCCCTGTCCACATTTTTTTCCTTTTTTTATCCTTTTTTGGTACTTAGATTTGTCCGGATCCCCTCTCCACATCTTTTTCTCTTTTTCTTTTTCTTCTTGATTGAATCATTATAATAAAAGGAGAGAAATTAATGGTTGGATGCTTAGAATCCCAACCTTTGTCCTTAATATGGTAAACTAGAATCCAATTTTTATTATATATTTGATAATGGATCCACTGCTATTCTAAGGATGTCAAATTTCCTTCCTTCATAATAATAATAAAATTAATTTCATTCTACTAAATCACTGGTTGTGGCTTTAGGGATAGGGAGAGAGATAGCATTAGCAAGAGACATATTCCAGAGATATAATCCTCATGCCCCTTTTCTATTTTTGGGAAAACTATGTTTTAGGGTACCATTTTTAATTTATTTGGAAAACTATGATCAAAACATCTAAAATCAAGGCTCTTAGTTTCAAAAATATTTGATAAAAGTCTAATAAATCTTAAGTAGGATTTCAATAAACCTTAGATAATACCATATATGTATTAGACATGATCTCTTATTTAAGATTTATTTATCTTTTATCAAATATTTACCTTTTTATCAAATATTTTTAAAACTAGGAGATTGCCCAAGGTTTCTCGTCTTTTGGGCCTCATTATTCAAATAAATTGAAATTGACCCATAACATAGGTTTTTACAAATCGATTGACAAATATCTAGAGCCTACTTTTCTACGGCATGAAGGGAAATGGCAAACATATTAATTGTGTACATTGTATGGAAAACATGATTGGTGGATCTGGAGGCTTCTTTTCTTCATCATCAAGAAAAAATGACAAACAGATTAATTGTACACGCTAATTTTAAATTTGGAAAACATTATTGGTGGTTTTGTTTCTTTTTAAAAAAGAAAAAATTAGTAATATTTTTAGAATATGAGAAAGTAGAGGAAGAAAACCCAACCGCAGTTGTTTATGGTTATGGAGAAAATTTGAGAGTAGAAAGAACGATGATAAAAAAGAAAAAAAATATGAAGAAAAATCTAAAAAAATTGAAATCTATTCACTTTGCATCATAAAATTGTAGTATTCTCCAATGAAGAAACTCAACTACTCACTTCTGTTCTTCTGGCAAGCGCATTGAGCACTACTCATGCTTTGTGTACACCCTTAAGCATTGAAACAACTTCATTGGAAAATAAATTTAAAATTAATAAATTATTTTTAGATACATTTTATTTATTTTTCTCCATTTAAATATTTTTAACTTATCATAATTATAGATAATTTATGTTTCAAACTCGGACCGCACCTAATAAACCTATTACATGTCCACAAGTCTAGCTTGAATTGGTTAAAGTGTTAAACCTTTAAAGGTTAGACATAGGAGGAAAAGGGTTCAAGTATCAATAAAAATAGTTTTGTTATATTGTATTAAAAAGTGATTAATTTTTAAAAAGTAAAAATAAACCCATTACCTTTGTGCTATATCTTTTTTCCAAAAATATTTTTAAAAAATAATTTAATCGACTTTGAATCTATACTATTTTTATTTTTAAAAAACAAATATAATTGAAAAAAAGTTGGAGGCTTTAATCTTTATATATTTCAAAATCATTTTATCTTTTTATCAAAAGGCTAAAATAAATAATCGATTAAATTTAAATTTATTTTTCTTCTATTCTTTCACATTATTTTCTTTTGCTAATATCTTTCCTTAAATTTTCTAAATGTTAAATATAAACCTTTTTTTTTTCCTTTCCTTATTTTTGTAAGGAAACAATTAGAGGCGGCGGTGGGGGAAGACTACATTAAAATTCAACCTGCAAGGATATGAACTGGACACAACTGTTCATCCCAATCTTTGAATTGTACATTTCCGAACCTTGGCAGAATTCCCAAGACCAGAGTCATATTTTAATCCCAATTGGATTTGGGGTGTCCCCATTCAAATGTTTGCCACTCAAACAGGAAATTAAAAAACAAAGGGGAAATGCTCTGACCAACGACTCTACATATTAACTGAACAAATTGGACAGTCCATATGTTTCCAGATGAGTTTACTCACTGGGGGCTGTTTGCTGTTTGCAAGCTATGATAATACTGGACCCAGGCTTTTGGAATCTGGGGGCAATGACATTGATGACAATAGAGTAAGAATCATCCAGGTAAAAAGATGTGAGACCAAATCATCTTATAATGACAACCGAAGTAAAGTAAAATAAAATAAAATTAGAAGTACTTTTGGACACATCTGCAACAAAAACAGAGGCTGCCTTGTATGGATCACATGTATTCTTTTACAGCATCTTAAAGCTCATTAAGCGTACTTTGGTACAGATGGGGCCTCACCTTAGACTCGATTCAGTTGATGAACATTTGGGCCCCTAACCACTTACCTGTAACCCTCAAATGTTTTTTCCAGTCTTCTTGTTTTTGTCCACGTTGGGGACTAGAACTTGGAAGCTCCCCCATAACTGCAACCCATCCATCCATTTTGCTACTCGAGCCAGGCCTCAAAGGGCTACAAGAGTAGAGCTCATGAACTTGCAGGATGCATGATGTTACCTGCTTGTTGATTCTACAAAGTCTAGGCAGTTCCTCAGATCAATGCATGAATGTGCTTGGACTCTTGTTGGACAAGAAGTGCTGATGGAGCTGAGAAAATATAAAGGCGAATAAACAGGCTACATACCCCTAGGCTCACGTTCTGAGCAGCGGGCATTGTGTTGTGTTTCTCGGTAGTTCTATGTCACACATGAGTTGGGGGGAAGTTCGTCTTAGGGAGAATACGATCTAGGTTTCATTAAGATGGAGCAAACATAAAATTCTCCACTAGTGTGTAGTTAAACAAGCAGAGTCCATCTTAGACTGCCTGGAAGTAAGACTTATACCTCTGTGCTAATCCAAACATGCCTAGCGTACCCCCTGTGTGAAGCATTACCACTTTTGCACCCCCTTTAGCTTTCTCTTGACTAAGGAGTGTTGCCAGTTCCCAAGCAGCTAAGGTGTATATGGGATCCACTAGAATACCAGTTTGCTGTGCAATTTGTTGGCATGTTTCTACCTCCCCTTTTAGCACATTGCCGAATCTGGAAGGGGAAAGACAAAGAAACCTCTCAGTTAAGAATAGCAACTAAGAATGAGAATCATCTCAATACTCAATGCACAAACTTCGTTTTGACTTCTAGCAAGTCAAAAAAAAATTAGTGATTGGTTTTTCAACTTTACAAGGGTAAAGATATTAAATATAAAGAGTCATTTTAGTGTTATTAAGCATTCCATATTCCATCAAAGTTGTAACATAGTTGGAATCAAAAGGGTTGGACAAGCCATAACCTCTCTTCCTCAGATAAACATGACTAAAAATTCCCACTAATATGTGCCTCCTTTATGGAGCGAAAGTACATTTTGGAATTACCAGAGCCTGGATATTTCATATTTATGATAATTATAAACTATTAACAAAGAGTTGCTAGTCTCATTCTTATAAAAATGAATAAATAAATAATAATAATTATAATCTCCCTGTGAAAGAAACTTCCTTCCTATTTACCTTTTTTTGAGTCTAAACAAAGTAAACTCTTTATGAGAAGAAGAAGAAGAAGCGGGGAACAAAAAAGAATGCAATATATCTAAGTTTGCATGGTTACATGAAGACACAATGAACTTCCTTTGGTCCGTCAGCATTGATAATTAATTGAATAGGTTTGGAACAGTACCATTAGATATAAGAAAAAGAACAGTAAGGATGATAGCATACTCACTTCCTTGGACGGCCACGTTCTACCCAATGAACTATTCCACCATCCGTCCCCTTAAGGACATGATCAATATGATGAAAAGTAGTAGACTGCTTGAAATCGGAAATTAAGCATTTCTCCTTTTTTCTGTAACCATCAACAGTATCAGCCAACATGACTGCAGTTACCTCCCATGAGAGCCTGACAAAACAACAACAGTCTTTATTGTTCTGACATAGCATGCTTATACAAATATTGAAGCTTAACATGGAATTTAAAGCAATCATTTGCAATAAGTTCAACTCACAAGGATATGTAACACAAACTGGAACACACCCGAAGCATAAGGCTCCAAGTCCTAAACCAACAGCTGTTGTCCCAGTTCCAGCATCTACAACAATTTTTAAGGTCCTTTCTTTTCCAAATAAATGTTTCTGGGACAAGTACTGCACAAGGCGAATCATACCTATGGAGAGAAAAAACCTTAATTAAGCAATTGTAGCAATAAAGTAGTTAATGTTTCAAAGAGACGGGCCAACTTGAAGCTCAAAACTATTACTATTATATACATTTTGAAAGATAAAAGACATACAAGAACCACTAAATAAATCAGCAAATGGATATGGATATGCAGAAAAGATAGCCTAACATATCAAAATTAGTCTTTCATAAACTATGTAATTCATTGAAAACCATTAAACAACAGTCACTAGAGAACCCACAAAAACGGGGTTGTAAATAGAGAAAGAGAGAACCAAAAGGAGACATAGCATCTGGCACTACACATCATAAGTTCTTGTCCGTTTCATTGGCCATACTTCTCATGATCATTCAGAAGAATTCCATTGTCTGTGATTACCAGCAATTTGATGAATTCTAAGCATAAGAGGGACCACAACACACCCACACACCATTATTTGCACCATGCATATGATTGACCATCTACATGAGTTTCCCGGAAGAAGCACATGCATTAACATTTCTGTATGTTAAGTCTATTAGTGCATGACAGGAATAGGAACTGGAAATGTTGCACCAAGCCCTAAAAGACATGCAGATTCATAGTTAGCAAACCCAGTAAAAATATAGCTCAAATTACTCAAAATTCAAATCCAGCCTTACCAAGTAAACCTACAGCGTCTGCTGCACCTTCATTGATAATAGCAACCTTTCTTCGATGGCTATCAGCATTCATATGAGCATCAATTTGCACTAGATTTGGTTTTCCAGATGTTTGAGTTGTAAAAGAGGTCTCAAGAAGATCACTGAACCACACAACAGAACCACTGTTGCCTGCCACCAAATTGGCATGCCTGATGAGCATTTCTTCCCTCTTGGCATAAAGAGATCTTGGAACATATTTGACGTTTCCATATAATGTGGAAATCAGATTGTAGCCTGTCAGAATTTCGGGTTGTTCCCCTCGCAGCAGCAAATGTGATCTTAGTCCTCTCTCAGCACATGACACAGCTTCACAATATGCAAATCAGTGATTAGAAGCAAGCCTAACAAGGTTTTTAGTATCAAGAAAAGGAAGTTTAGTTACTGAACAAATTTCAGAGAAAAATTATAGTATAACAGCAACCAGAAATTACCTACCAACTGCTGCCGCATGTGCACTTTGACAACCTCCACATGTAACCTAGAAAATATCCAAACTATATGTTATTTTATTCTGAAATCCCTAAAAATGAAGGCATTATTTGACACTGCAACCTGTATGTCTACCAAAGAAAAAGAAGCAAAGATTGCATGTTATGAACATGCAAGGGCTGAGATCCACCATTAAAAAAATAAAAAATCGACCCAAAAACTAAGCGATTGCCAACATCATTAAATTCCAATAAACATTTGTTATAGAAATTCTATGGAACTATTGTTCATATTTGTTCAGTGAGTTCAGTCTCTTGAAATTGATGTATAGCAAAAAAAAAGAGTTCGAGAAAGTAGCATCAAAACCCATGCAAAAAATTCATCAAATTATGATAGGCCAGAAGAATGCATATCTATTCCATCATCAAATCCATCTTAGATGGAAAAAGAAAACCATCTTACCACATCAGTCACTGAATGATCTTCAACAAGAGGAAGTAGTCCATCCAATTTTCTGGCCTTATTACCATTTACCAGTGGATGCAACAAATCATCCCTGACCATATAGAAGGAGGGGTCTTGATTGCTATTATCTGCAGTGTCATGACCCAAAGATGGGTGAGTGTTGCTTGAGAAGGAAATGCCATCAAGTGATTCATTCGCATGAAGCATATTAGAAAGCTTTATTTGATGAATTGTGGTATTTGGGTTGAGTAATGTCCATCTTCTGTCAAGCAATTTTCTCACAAACTCCTCACCATGTGATTTGAGCTCAGAAGCACCCTAGAAATTAAGAGAAAATCATCAATCAATGCAAACCAACAACCTATGTTAGTTTTGTTGTATGCAAAATACCTGAACGAAAAGGAACAATTATTCATTCCACCCACATTCTATTGTATTTGAAAATTATAAATATATTTGAAGAAAAAAGGCTTGCTTCGGTTAAGATACTTCTATCGCCAAGGAGTTTCCCTCTCAATGCTATATGCAAACATTGCAGTCAAGGCACAAGAGTGTTTATATAGACCTTAGGATAGGACATGAAAACCAAAATACTCTCAATGACATAATGTTAATCACAGCCCTTATATTACACCCTAGACTACGTGGTGCATCACAATTTTCCAATTGCTCAGTTAGTTAATAGGACACTTGATTAAATAGCTTGTGGTGTGACCACTAAGACCCATCCCTCTAATATGAACTGTGTAGGGTATAGAAAAAAAATGGACTGAAGATAAAACAGAAGCTTTACTGAAATAGAATTCTAGCTTTCGAGAGGCTAGTCTCTCCAGAGCAAACGCAACAAAAAATGAATACCCAACCTTCTAATAGGATCAATTGGTATCCAACAATTCAATCAACAAGGAATTAAAAAGTAAGAGGGAAAAGATATATATATATATATATATATATATATATGTCAACCTGGTAACAAAGAATACAAATGCCCAACAGCGTTTGAGGCTGCCCTTCTCTCCTGATCCACTCTATCACGAGAAAGCGTTCTCAGCATGACCAACCCCAAACAAACCTCACATCTCTACTTAACATGATTCCGTGGCTTCCAGCACGCCAGCTCAGCAGAAAAGACAAACAACAAAGCAACCATAAAAACAACTAACAATGAAAGAATTAAATCCTTCACAACCAGTCACGGTTCTGCTTAGCCCATCAAACCGATCCAGCCCTCTGGAAGCCACGCTTCTTCTTTCTAGTGTAGTAAAACTTGATTGGGGGCCTGCTAGCATTGATTGGAGGCCTACTAACAACACTTAGGCGACCATCGTACCGCCGTCCCACATTCACCTTGTCCTCGAAATTCAGGCTGTTCATGACAACATCATTTGGCTCCCAAGTTGCTTCAAAATCCGGGAAGTTCTCCCATTTAACCAACACTTCACCTCCTTCCTGCATGTTCCTCTCAGCAAGTATGTCCTCAGGTTCCACATTCCAGTCCAATTCAGCCGAAAGAATGGGTGGCAAGGGCTGAACCACAATCGTGTTTCCCACTGCCTTCTTGAGTTGAGATACATGGAATACTGGATGAATGGTGGATGAGGGGGGTAACTCCAACCTATAAGCCACCTTGCCAATTCGTTTTATCACCGGATAAAGGCCAAAATATTAAGGGGAAAGCTTTTCATTTGATCGAACAGCCAAGGATTGTTGACGATAGGACCCTACTTTCAAATATACCATGTCCCCTACCTGGAATTCCAGCTCCCTCCTATGCAGATCAACTGCTTTCTTCATTCTATCTTGAGCTAAAGCCAATTGGTCCTTAAGTTCAGTAATCATCAAATCCCTAGCCACCAATAATTCTTCAAGTGAAGAATTTGGCAATCTTTGTGGTTGACATATTGAATCGAGGGTGGGATTTCTACCATGAACAATTTTGAATGGAGTCATCTTAGTAGCTGTGTGAAAAGATGTGTTGAAGCAATATTCAGCCCATGGAAGCCATTTCGACCACTATCGTGGCTACTGGTTCGCAAAACAACGCAAATATGTCTCCAAACATCGATTAACCACCTCACTTTGGCCATTGGTTTGTGGGTGGTATGCAGTACGTCTTCTAAGTTGTGTTTGTTAGGGACTAAAAAGCTCGGACCAAAAATTACTCAAGGAAACCAGATCCTTGTCAGTCACGATACTCTTTGGAAATCCATGAAGTTTCACCGTGTGAGGTAAGAATTCAGTGGCCACGACCTTAGCGTGGACGGTGGCTCGACAAAATAAAATGTGATTACTTACTAAATGCGTCACCCACTGCCATAGCCGAATTGTAACCATAGGATCATGGTAACCCTTCTATAAAGATCCATGGAAATGTCACTCCCCAAATGGCACGAGGAATTTGGCGAAATTTGCTGACAAATAGCCCCGGTGATAGATGGCAAATTAGGCATTGACCTAGGTATCCAAAAGTCGAGGCGCATCCCTTCTAAAGCTCGGTGCCACCGCTTGTAAGTCCTCAAAAATCCACTATGTCCCCCCACTAGGAGTGTTGTGAAACTCCTGTAAGAATTTAGTAACCAAAGAAGAGGATCGGGGAATGGCTAATTTCCCTTGATAGAAAAGGTTTCCATGAAATAATTCCCAACCAAGCTTTGCACCTGGATCTTGAGACAGGGAATGCAAAATTTGTTGAAGTTGAGGATCCTTGCTAATGTCACTTCTTAATTGTGCCCAATCCACTCACGAAGGAATAGAAATAGCGTGTAACTTTGCTTTTCCCGGAATGCGAGAGAGTGCATTTGCTGCTTTATTTTCTAACCCCGGCCTATATTGGATTTCGAAGTCGAACTCCATAAGTTTAGTAAGCCAATGTTGATATTCAGTAGCCACCAACCATTGCTCAAGGAGAAACCTAAGGGCCTTTTGGTCTGTTTTTACAATGGTAATGATCTAAAGATGAATTGCCTCCATTTTTGAAACTGACCATTACTATGCGTCATTAGCTCTCTCGTATACCGACTTGTATCGAACCACGCCCGGTCGCGTGTTGAAAAAGTAATGGGGCGTCCTCTTTGACACGGCAGGCGCCCCGAGCCGGTCCGAGGAAGCATCGGTTTCAAGCCACGAATGGCTTTCATTAAAGTCTAGTAATGATAAAATAGGGACTTCCTTCATTGTTGTCTTAAACAAATTCATTGCTTGGGTTGCTTCTTCTGACCATTCGAAGCCCTCCTTCTTAAGGAGTTTAGTCAAGGGTGCTAAAATTTTTCCATAATTTCTGACAAAACGGCAATAGTAGCCAATCAACCCTAAAAATCCTTAGTTCTTTTAGGTTCGAAGGAAGAGGCCATTCCTCCATAGCCTTGACTTTCTTCGGATCAGCAACCACCCCTTTTTCTGAGATGATATGGCCTAAATATTCTAAATCTAATTGACAAACAGCATTTCTTGACGTTGGCACGCCGTTTATGCTCCGCCTTGAGATGGATTAGCCATGACACGTAAATGCTCCAATGAATTTCCAATGAAGGACTATAATAAGAATGTCATCAAAAAATACTAATACATGCCTCCGAAGTACCCCTTTAAAAATGGAATTCATAAGAGGTTGGAATGTAGCCGGCGCGTCGTTAATCAAGCGGCATCGCGCCAGTTATAATGACAACCCCGTGCGTGCGAAAAGCCCTTTTTGGCACATCATCGAGTTTCAATCTAATTTGATGATACCCAGATTTGAGATCCAATTTGGTAAACACCCTTGCGCCATGAAGCTCATCCAACAACTCGTCTATATTGGGTATTGGAAATCTATGCGGCTTAGTGACTCGGTTGATGCCTGACATCATCCACCGCAGTAACAAACTCGTATTTTTCTCACAATAGCGCGGGCGAGAAGGGCGTGCACCGGTTGGATTATCCCTCCTTGACATTTTTATTTAAGCTTTTCAATTTCATTTTTTTGTATGTGCGGGTATCTAGGTGCGATTACTTCAGCTTGCTCATTCTTGAGCCGCGATTATGATTAACCTCGAGGAATGGAAGTGAAGTGGGCTATGCAAATACCTCTTGGAATTCATTTAAAATCTATTGCACCTCTGGAGTTACATTCTTAGAATTTTCATTATTCACGATCGATTGACAAGCTGGCCATTATTGCATTTCTCTTGTTGCAGCCTCTTTGTAGTTTTCAAGGAAAATCTAGCTTTAGTCAGGTTGGGGTCTCCTCGCAAGATCAACATCTTTCTTCCCGACTCGAAGGGACATGGTAAGCTTCCTCGATCATCTCGTTTCTCGAGAGTGGCTTGACCATTTGAGACTAAAATCCACATCGATGCTTCGAGAGCAATGGTAGAAAAGTCTTGGCGGTGGTGATGCCCTGTGATTTACAAAATCACTCCACTTTACGAGACACCCATTCCCTTATCTGCTTCCACAGGCCCGATTTTACCGCTCCCTCATTGTGACATCCGTGAGTATGTGACGACTCACCCTCGGTTTGGAAATAAAATTATGGGTATTTTTATTCGATTAAGACTACCACCTCTTTCACGTGTCTCCTCCCGAGTTTCATGGTGCGTGGTTTGATAACCGCCTGGTTTGCTTTCATGACTACGACCTCACTTCTTATACCTCTGGTCTGAATTCCTCATCTCCCGACACTCCTTCGTCCCCCTCGCTAACCAACAATACATGTAACTCTTTTTGTTTACATCGGTGCCTTACATGCCACTTCTCATCGCATCGATAGCCACGGCTGCCATTCCCTTCGGCGTCTGGCTTAACAGGGTTGTCGCCTCATTCTAGGGTTGTGATTATCAAAGTTAATTCGATTTGGGTAAGGATGGGTGGTTGGTCCTTATTGTTATGGGTTAGGCTGGTTATAAGAGTATTTGGGTTGTAAAGGCTTGAGCTTGTGTTTTTGTTTGGAACCCATGAAATGATTCTGGGCTCACTCTTTGGTTGGATTGAATGAAGGTCTTTAGTGTTTTTGAGTGTATGGGCTGAGGTCACTATTTGATTCTTGGCCTCAATCCTTCCAGCCATATCCATCATCTCTTTCAAACCTATAAGGATTCATCACCATCAATTCGTCCAGGAGTTTCTCGTTTAACATTCCGCAAAAAACAACGACCATGGTCTTAACAATTCACGAAGACCGACGCGAGATGTTGAATCGAGCTTGATACTCTGCGCCAGCGAACCTCATTGTTGGACCCGGTAAAACGATGGAGGATAGATCCGCTCTTGGGTTTGCAAACATATTAGAGCAATTTGTTTTAAGCTCCTCCCAGATGTAGCATGGCTTCGTTCTTCGAATCCTCGACAAACTTGAGCCACCCTAAACAAACAAACTCAGTGCCTCCCGGCTATCCATTTGATTGCGTTGTAAGTATCAAAACCACTGAAGATCCACGAATCAGCCCCCTCACCATCAAACACCGAAAGTTCTAACTTCCTTAGGTGCCTCTCCTTCTCCCAACCTCGATCGACTTCCTTCACCCCAAGCTCCTGATCTGCTCCTTTGAATGAATTTGTGAGTTTGATTCGAGCAGAGGCAGACTAAGTCTACAGGATGAGGTATGTTTAGTCGTTTAGATTCGATAATACCCTAAGCCATGTTGCACCTCTTTGAGTTCTTGCATCACGAACGAGGAAGAATTTATCTCCACCATCTAGTTCTTAGTCTCCTTCCCATCAACTTCCAAGATCTCGATTCTTGCCTCCATTCGGGGTTTTGATCATTACCCACAACCACGATCTCAATTTTTTTTTTTTTTGTTTCGGTTTTGCTCTGATATCAAAATGATAGGATCAACTGGTATCCAACAATTCAATCAACAAGGAATTAAGAAGGAAAAGGGAAAATATATATATATATATATATATATATATATATATATATATATATATATATATATATATATATATATATATATATATCTATATATTAAACACATTAACCGAGAGAATACAAAAATATGACAGCGTTTGAGAAATTGCCTTCTCTCGATCCACTCTATACGAGAAATGTTCTATAAACCTTTGACCACACCCCCACCCCCGAGCCTCACACCACTACTTAACACGATTTAAAAAAGTAACTAACTTGCCAGCTTCAGCAAGAAAAAGACAAACAACAAGCAACCGTAAAAACAACTAACATTAAGTATTAAATCCTTCACAACGAATCACGGTTTTCTTTCGACCCATAAATCGATCCTGACCCTGCGACCACACTTCTTCAACTACTGAGTGTAATAAACTGATTGGAGGCCTCTGCACAACAACATGGGCGACCCATCACTACTGCGCTCGACCCTTCAGCTACAAAACTAACCCGCTCTAACATAAAATGTTAAAATTTCCCGAGAGCCCTACGCTGACAAATAAGGAAAACACAACGACGAGGACGCCAGTGCTTAGGGTCTTTTTCCTCTGCTTGATGTTTTCAAAGGCGTTAGTAAGGCAAGCCTTGAGGCGAGGCATGCCAAAATCGCCTTAAGGCATTGGAGAAAAAGCTTAATACACAAAAAGCTTACGTCTTCCTGACCAAAGCGTCTGAGACGCGCGCCTAGTTACACTTTCAACGCTTCAAACAATGAAGCGTACGCCTTTTACATGGATTTCTCTTTCCCCTCTCTTCCCATCTCCGTCTCTGCTCTTTGTCGATATCTTCTCTTGCAGCGTGGATTTCACTTTCCCCTCTCTTCCGATTTCTCCTCTAGCGGCGTGGATATTTCTCTTCCCATCTCTGCCATGGATTTCTCTTCCCATCTCCGTCTCTGCCAATTTCTTCTTGCGGAATGAGTTTCTCTTCCCTCATCCGATATTCGCTATTATACAGTAAAAATTAAAAATTAATGTTTATAATGCATTAATAATATTATAGTTTTTTTTAAATCTCAATAATTTAAAAAAATAAAAAAAGGCTGTCAAAAAAATTCCTAATAATGTATAGTTAATTACTTAATTTAATGTAATGATTCTTAATGGTAATTCTTAACTAATATTATAGTTAGTTTATCTTTTGAAAACATTGTTAATATGATGGTAATTCTTAAATATTATAATTAGATTATCTTCCAATTGATCAATATGGTAACTAAAATATTATGTTTATATCCTAATTTAAGATTATATCTCAAATTAAAATGGTAATTATTAAATATTACTTGATATCTTATATTTATGATGGTAATTATTTAAGATAAATATTAATTTTAAATAGGTAATTAAGTAATAATTTTAAGTATATAATTATGCTATTAATTATGAATAAATATTATTTGTTAGCTTATATTTTGATTTAAGATAAATATTAATTTTAAATAGGTAATTATGTACTAATTTTAAATAGATAATTACTTATTAAATTTGTATAGGTATTATTAAATATGGTTTTTTGTGAAGTATGGAAATAGTTTTGTTTCCTTTTATGATCATGATTGCAAAGCATTAATATAATGCTATTTTATTTTATTTTTTTAATATATTATAAATTATTTATAGTATCACAAAAAGCTTAAGCCTCAATACTTCAAGGCTTACACCTCGCCTCACAAACATGAAAACGCCTCGTGTTACACTTTCGCCTTTAAAAACATTGCTCCTAGTGTACATGAAATATATTGGGGGCTTATCAATACTTCCCCCCAAGCATTCACCTTGTCCTGAAGGTGAAAGGTTGGAAACTAAGAATTCAGCAAGGCATAATCCTACCAAGTTGCTTTAAAGAGTGGGCAGATTTTTCCATTTCATCAACACTTCCAGCTTACCAAGAGCACCATTTTGTTGGGGTCGAACCTTCAACAAGGATTCAGGTTCAACAATAAGCTCCATGTCCCCAAAAAGTTGGGGTGGCAGCAGTGTGGAGGAATGAGAGAAGCCTTTGGCACGCCTCAGCTGGGATACGTGAAAAACAGGATGAATATTGGTTGTGGAAGGAAGCTCCAGCTTGTATGCCACTGCCCTAATCTTTTGAAGTATGGTATAAGGGCCATAAAATCTCGCAGCCAATTTCTGATTAGAGCAAAAACCAAGGATTTCTGCCAGTAGGGCCTTAGTTTTAAGAAGACCTTGTCCCCTACTACAAACTCTTCCCGTCTTTTGGAGTCCGCATATTTCTTCATGCGTTGTTGGGCACGCAACAAGTGCATTCTTAGATCATCCAGAACAGCATCACGCTCCAGCAACCGCTTCTCCACTGAAGATACTGTTGTGGCACTAGGTTTTATTCGCAACAAGGAAGGCGGATCACGACTATATAATGCTTTGATGGGACTGCAACCAATGGCGGAGTGAGGGGTTGTATTGTACCAGTACTCAGCCCAAGAGATTCACTTAGGCCATTGACGAGGTTTCCCTGAGGAGAAACATCGAAGATAAGCCTCTAGGCAATGTTTGACAACTTCGCTCTGGCCATCTGGTTGGGGATGGTAAGCAGTACTTCTCTTAAGCACAGTTCCCTGTAGTCGAAAGATCTCTTTCCAAAAATGGCTCATAAAAATCTTATCTCGGTCTGAGATTATAGAGATTGGCAAACCATGAAGTCTTACTATTTCCTTCACAAAGGCAGCAGCCACTGTTTTAGCTGAATAAAGATGTTTTAGGCACACAAAGTGAGCATATTTGCTCAAACGATCAACTACAACCAGTATAGTAGAGTAGCCTTCCACTTTGGGGAGACCTTCAATGAAATCCATAGTAATTTCATCCCAGACCTTAAGTGGTAGTGGAATGGGTTGAAGGAGGCCAGCCAGTGACATTGTTGAAGCTTTGTTGCGCTGGCAGATGTCACATTCAGCCACAAACTTGGCAATATCAGACCTCATTCCCACCCAACACAATTCCGAAGCGATACGCTGATACGTCCTAAGCTCTTTAGAATGCCCCCCCAATTGGAGATGAATGGAACTCAACAAGAATAAAAGGAATAAAGGAAGAAGAGCGAGGCACCACCAATCTGCCCTTATAAAACAGCAGCCCACTACGGAGAGTGAAGCCAACATGTGTTGTGATATCCTGAATCAGATCCTTCTTGATGCGATCCAAAAATCCATTTGATTCTATTTCTGCCTTTCAACTTATCCCAATCTCGCCACTGAAGTGTGACCATGGTGGCACATTCAACCAGTCAAGTCTTCTAGAGAGTGCATCTACTGCACGGTTCAACCTTCCTACCTTGTATTGAATTTCAAAATCAAAACCCATAATCTTGCAAACTCACTTCTGATATTCAGGCCCAATCACTCTTTGCTCTAACAGAAATTTCAAATTTTTTTTATCAGTGTGGGTGATGAATCACCTCCCCAAAAGATAGGATCTCCACTTCAGTACAGCAAAAGCAATAGCCATAAGTTCCTTCTCATAAACTAATTTGAGGTGAGCCCTTTGGCCTAAAACCTGGTTGTGGAAAGCAATCGGCTTATCATCCTGCATCAGTACAACTCCCACGGCAAACCATGAGGCGTCAGCCTCAATGACAAAGGGCTTGGAGAAATTTGGCACTACTAGTACCGATACCTGTGTCATAGCCTCCTTCAATTGTTGAAATGCTCGATCTACTATATCATTCCATTTGAAACAGTCCTTCTTAAGTTGTTCTGTCAAAGGCCCCACAATCTGCCCTCCCACACACAAATTTTCTATAGTATCCTGTTAAACCAAGAAATCCTCTCGATTCTGTACGAGATTTAGGTCAAGGCCACTATAGCATGGCATTCACTTTTTCAGGATCCACGGCCACCCCTTCAGCCGAGATTATATGACCCAAGTAGGTCAATCGGGTTCTACCAAAATCACACTTTTTCTTGTTAATATATAGCTGGTGTTGTTGCAGTAGCAGAAATATTGATTCCAGATGGTTTATATGAGTGGTTAGGTCCGGACTGTATACCAAGATATTGTCGAAGAAAACCAAAACGAATTTCCTTATGTGGGGCCAGAAAACCTCGTTCATTAGAGACTGGAAGGTGGAGGGCGCATTACTTAACCCAAATGGCATAACCAAAAATTCATAGTTTCTCTCATGAGTTCGAAAAGTTGTCTTAGGCTCATCCCCCACCTCGATCCTTATCTGATGAAAACCAAATTTAAGATCCAATTTCGATAAGCCTGTTGCACCATACAACTCATCCAAAAGCTCTTCAATCACGGGAATAGGGAACCGATTAAGGTACTCTTGTCTCCCTTAATGAACAGGTAAATATTCTGAAGGCATGAGTATATCTAACTCCTTTGCAGGAACAGGTAAGGATATTTGGTGAACAATTATGCTTATAACATATATAATGACATATGATCTACGTCTTACAATGCAGGACCATATGTTGAAGCATTTGATGATTCTTTACACCAGTAATGGCGTGCTCATGTGCCTATTTGGTGGCAGCCCAGTTGGTATATGGAAGAGTTGTTGGAACATCCCTAAAACCCCTTCTAGTTCCTTCAAAATCTCAGCCATACCTTCTATCGATTTTTGGTCGGCATAATCAGCTCCCAAATGGTTCAGTTCCACAAAAAACCCATGCCTTTCATGCCTAATAGTACGCAGCATAGCTTTCAAAGATATCAATGTTTTCCCCAAAGTCAGATCCCCCCTGATAGTCATAGTTCGGTCATCCAATCGAAACTTCAGTACCTGTGTTTTCCAATGAACAAAAATACCTCCAAGGGTCTCCAATCATTGAATGCCCAGAATTACATCGGTGTTGCCCAGATTGAGTGGAATGAAGTCTTCGATAATTTCTATTTCCTGCATATGCAAACGAACTCCTTGGCAAACCTCAGTTGTGCAAACCTGGTCTCCATTCCCTAATTGCACTCCATAGTCCATTGTAGCCAAGATTGGAAGCCCTAACATCTCGGGCCCGAAGTGTTTTTGGGTTCGTGAGCCCTACCACTGAATTTAGAGAAATCTCCAACTTTGGGCTTGTCTCAACGGAAGCCAGCTCCTCTTCCAACTCTCCTTCAAAGCCTTCTTCCTCTTGTAACACTAGGATGTTGAGCTCTCTCCGTTTACAGCGGTGTCCCGGCGATAATTGCTCATCACAACGGTAACATAGCCCCTTTTCGTGTCGTTGTTGGATCTCTCCTTTGATGAATCTTCGTATTGCAGCCTTCATCAGCATCATCGACTCTCTTGAGGGGTTCAGAGTTTGCTAAGAGTGGGTCTCTACATCGACAAGACTTCTCTGTAGTGACTGTGGAAGCCTTTCCCACATTCCTAAAGCCCTAGTTTTGAAATGAGACAAGCCTAACTTGTTTTCCACCATTTGGGCCAAGTCCTTGGCCTGGCCTAACCCAACAGGCCGAAATAGGCGCAGCTTTCCCCCGGATCTTGGGTCTTAACCCACTCATAAACTTGCTCATTAAGCAAACCTCAAAGACTTCATCGAGAGGGGTTGCGTGGCGATGAACTGTCGTCGGTATTCAGCGATGGAATCCTCCTGCCGTAAAATCCATCCATTGTTCGTGAAGGATTCCTTCTACCGTTGCCCTAAAATGTTTCAGCAGCAAGCTTTGGAGTTCAGTCCAAGAGAGAATGGCTCTTCACTTGTGCTCTCATTGGTGCCAGCGGTCGCCCCCCCTCAAAAAGCCAGCCGGTTTGCCTCCGTCCTATATGGCTTTTGAGAAAATTTATGAGGTGAAAAGCATTACGCCCTTAAGGTATCCATCGAGTTTTCTCCCGAAGTATATTGGCATCTCCAGCTTTCGATACTTGTAGTCAAACCATGACGTCATCGGCTATCTTTGGATACGCCATGGGTGGAAGCGTGATGTTAGGGCCGATCTTACAAGGTGGGGAGTCTTCCTATGGCCCACATTAGGAGACCTCTGGTGAACGCCGAGAGACTTGTTGCCGAAAATTCCTTGAGGCTCTTCATCTCTCCCTTCAAATCTCCAATCTCTTCTTGCATCACACAAACGACCTCCTCCATGGAATCCATCCAAGTCACCACGCTAACTTCGATTTTTTTTTTTTTGTCATGTTTTTTTGTGTGCTTTGATACCAAATTTGATATGAATCGTGTTGGGTATAGAGAAAAAATGGATTAAAGATAAAACGGAAGTTTTATTGAAATAGAATTCTAGCTTTCGAGAGAGGCTAGCCTCGAACAAACTTCGGTAAAAATGAATATGACCTTCCCATTCGACCCCTCACTCTGAAATAACCCTGGCTCCCAACATAAAATGATTAAAATTCCCAAAAGAGCCCTACGCCCCGTGAAAAAACCTGTGACAAAGGGACCTCGTGCTTAGAGTCTTTCTCCTGATATCACGTAAAGCGTATTGGGGCTTATCACCCTTATAGAATAATTGTACAAGAATACTATAATTAATATTACACCGCCAAAGAAGATTAATTGCAATTCAATGTTCTATGAAAAATATGATGAAGTAATTAACCAATAAATATAATACCATCAGATGGTTTGCCTATTAACCAATCGCTATAATTCGAATTGGAATTTGTTATACATCATTTGAATCACATTTTTCAATCATAAATCCATTTTACTTTTATGATCAATCTAAAATATTTAAAATATTTCCCAAAAAAAATTTTAAAAAAGTTTGAAAAAGTGTCTTTGCTGACAATTAAATTTATTTTCACAAAATATAAAATGTATCCACTATTTTTTCTTTCTATTTTTTGTCAAAAATTTTAATAACTAAATATGGTTTTTTTAAGAAACATACAATAAGAAAAACAATAAATAAAAATTAGAGCATAAATTTTGAAACAAAAAAGAAATCTTACATTACATAAATAGCTAACAGTAAACAAAAAACAATGTATAAATAATTTATTTCATATTCACTTTTAGTTTTTTTTATCAAAGTCATTTAGAGGAATATAATCGCATTCAATTTCTTCATTAACTCTTTAAGAAATTAAATATATTTTATTCGTTTGGAAACCCTAGCCACCCAACCCTCTGTTTTCTCTTTTAGGCCCTTGTTCGTTAAAAAGGATATGTGATTTTTTTGTCATCCTTTGCCTGAAATCACTCATTTCATCATTTTCTTCCCCGTATCTAAATTTTCTTTTCCAATAAAGTGGTTTCTTTCACACTAATATGGGTTTGTCTTTGTTTTTTCGTGTTTTTATCGTTGACCTATTACGACGTGTTTTATCGACTTGTTGCAGCAGATAATTGTGTCATTAACAATTAGCTTCTTTGTGGGTTTTCACATTAGCAGTTCAAATGAAGATATTCGATCCGACATAGTCATCAAATCAAATCTTGTTCAGCAATATGCTGCATATCTGAAATTTTAGGTATTCCCATCCTCTAAAGTTTTTAGCATTTTTAATTTTGTGTTTCTATCAATTGTATTGCTAACCTGAATGAATAAATCTATCCCTTTTCAAAAAAAAAAAATAGAGTTTATTCAGAATTCCAATTTTATTATATTAAATAAACAAAACAAACTATTTGATGTCATTAGAAATTCAATCTTAACATAAATTAATGAAAAAGTCAGGCGTTTTTAGAATCTTAACTCACTCACTTATAAGCGTTTAGCTATTTTATCAAACACCTCTTACTTTCCATGGCTAATTCTAACATGTTATACTCTGTAGTGCGGTATGACCAGAAACAGAACAAAAACTCAAAAACATAGCGATAGACTAAGCACTAACCAATAACCACCGCCAATGGTTAGTACATTGATGCTCTAATGAAGGTAATCCTGATTTTTTTTCCCATGGATTTGGATCCTCACAATCTGAAGTAATAATCAATCAATCACATGATCCCAACCACAGAACTGAACCAAACCCTATTTTTCTAAACAATCTGTCAGCTGTCTAACTTCCTATAGTCCCATTAGCGACAAGTAAAGAAAAATATGAAGGGTGGAAGAGATATCGGGAGGAACCTGAGAAGTGTTTGAACGGAAGTCATTTTTCAAAGATAAAAGTGGAGGATGCCTTGGTAGACGATGAAGCTTCATATTCAGCAGACACACAGCTGGAAACCATACAGCTGAGGATAAATGCGTTGTTTTGAAGGGTGGTTCCCCTGCAGTTATGCTTTTCGGTAACCGTACAATTAAAATATTAGGCCTTTTAAGGAGTTTTGGACAAATATAAGTTATTTTAAAAAAAAATTTACTAAAATAAATGAATCAATCAAATAATATCTCAGAATTAGTGTGTCGTATCAGTATCGACGTCTCTGTCAATGATAATAATGATCCTTAACTGCAATATTATAATTTTTTTAAGTCGATATTGCGGTGTGTAATTTTTTTAAATCGATGTCATGATGTCATTAGCTAACGACATTGTAATTTTTTAAGTCAGTATTTACTGATCATTAACTATGGCATTATAGTTTTTAAGTCGATACGCGATCATTAGCGTGTCGTAATTTTTTTTTAGTCAATCTTTGTATCATTTATTTGTGGCATTGTTGTTTTAAAAACTAGGGTTTCTTCTTCTTCTCTCCCTATTTGTTGTTTCTTCCTTTCTTTCCTCATCCTCTCTAGCGACTGGTTTTGAGGTCCAATACACTACATTCCTCTTCCATAGCAGGTAACCTACTTGAGTTCACCGATTTTGAGCATTCTTTTTATTTCTTGCGTGTGTTCCACCTTTTTCTCTGTTTGCAACTTTTTCTTAAATGTCAAAATGTTCACATTTTAACTAGACCCTTCATCATTCTGATTAAGCCTACTATTGTTACGTAACATCTTTGAGGCTATGAATTTTTTTATTTTAGATGTCCTTCAGGCAGTATTTCATTATCTCGGGGTTGGGTTGCCTGGTTAGTTCCAGGTCCACAAGATCGCATCAATCAAAGTTGCTTATTTTGGGATGTTTTAGGTCTAGGTTAGGAGACAAAATTCAAAACATTAACCTCTTCTATACCAACATATGTTGCTTCTATAAGCAATATCAGGGTATAGGTGTTGTTACCTTGATCATTGGAACCTCCAAGCATCAATGGCGCAATGTGAACCTGTAAAAAATGTGATCCGACAATGGTGATCGGTCATCTCTCCGATAATTAAGTCAGCGAAAAACGGAGAAGAATAAGCAAAGAGTTTTAGCACAGTTTAAATGTCCTTACTTCGTGGAAATCTCCCTGATTTATAGGGCATGGTTTGCCAATCTTCCCTTTATTTTATGAATAAAATCTTTCAATTTTAGGGATAAAATTTGTTCTTCCTCATAAAGGATTAATATTCCGAAAAATATGGGATTTGAAAACTGGGAAACTCGTTGATAAATATCTCTTTTGCATATTTTTCGCTTTCGTATGCTTATCTATAACGAACTTCCCATACACGGTAGGGTGGCGAGCTGGGGGACTTAAAACCCTAGATTGGTTGCCATGAAGTGAGTTTTTAATAGGACACTCTAGCTTTCTCATATGAGTTTTAAGACTCTCCCATCTGGTTTTAATATGGTAAGTTGGCCTGGACCATTTCATGATGAGGGCCAAAGCGGGCGTCCAGGTCTAGAAACAATGGTACTCACAATAGGTCAAAACATAAACACCACCATTGGTATTGGAAAACAGATTTATCATATAGGAAAAAAAATTAAAACTTAAAACAATTATAAAGTAATTTTAAAATATAAATTTTCCCCCTGTGGCTAGCTCAAGTTGTAAAAGGTTGGGATGGGGTCATGGGAGGTTCAATGTGAATGACTCGTGTTCATCATTCTGACAACTAAATGAAGCTTAACTCCCAACCCAACATGTTTTTTATACATATATTCATTATACTTAGTATAGACACAAATAGCCTATTTGGTTCATGGTTTATGTAAATATTGGCATTCCAGTTGGTGTATTTGTTTTGTAGGTAAATAGTGTGACTCCACTATTCGCCGTCATATGTTTTTATAATGGAAAATCTGAAATGATTGAAATATATGTTAAATATGTTAGGAAAAAGTTGTTATTGTGCCTTTGGATGTACAAATTAATTACACATTTAATCAGTTATTAGCTATGATATACTAAAGAACAAGTATTGATAAAGAGAGGTTTAAATTAGTCATCACTTGTAAGTCTTCATTGAAAAGCGGAAATAAGTTCCAACATTGTCTAATATGGGATGACAATAGTGTGTACCGAATGTTGAAATTGGTTGACACAACTAGAATAGAGAAAATTGAATTGTATGTTCAGCTAGTGCGAGTTAAGCCACAAGTGAATCAATCTGCTAGTACTTACACAAATTTATTGCTTGGAAGAAATTTTAATGTTGAGGAATTTGACTATGGGTGTGGGCCTAATAGCATTCCAGTTGTTATAACTGATAGATTTGAAGTAAACGAAGATGATTAAGATCGTGAAGATGAAGCAGACAATGAAGATGGTGACGATGAAAGTGATGGAGATGGAGATAGAGATGTTCAAGCTGATGGACATGTTCCGTATTTCTTAATTATTAACCAACTTATATGGAATGAGCAAAGGAGATATCTCTTTATGGACGTGCCAAGTTGTGATGTCTCAAATAACCAAAAACTTGATGACCCAGACGAGAGGGGAATAGTTAATTATTACTTAGCACCATCACCTCAATTTGAAAATGTGGAAAATTTTGGTAATGTTGTTTCAAGTGACTGGACTCCATGGGTGAGAGCTATGTCACTACGAGCTCGAGTGGAAAATTTGTTGGTCGGGTTTTTAGTTCAAAGATGCCTTGCGAATCTTTGACAAGTTGTACTCTATTAAAGCTCATCAACAATATGTGGTTGTTACATCTTCAAAAAAAGTTGCTAGTGTTAAAATATAAGAAGGCCAAGGAGTGTTAATGTACATGAAAGCTTTGTACTATGGTTGTGAAAGATACATATTTATTCACAATTAATAAGTATAAATGTCTACATACTTGTTTCAATGCTTGCTTGAATCAGGATCATCAACAATTAGACTCCAACTTGGTTGTTGATCATATAAAGACAATGATTAAGGCACAGATCACTTTGTCAGTAGTTGCTATCAAAGCAACCATTATGGAGAAATTTGGATATGAAATATTGTACAATAAGGCATTGGTTGGAAAACATAAAGCATTTACAATCTTATTTGGGGACTTCCATAAGTCATATGTAGAACAACCACGTTTCTTTATGGCATTGGAGCAAGCAAATCCTGGATGTGTTATAACTTGGAAAACATTTGACAGTCATATGCATGACATCGAGGTATGTCAACGCGTTTTCTGGGCATTTCATCCATCTATTGAAGGATTCAATCATTGTCGACCCATCTTGACTATTGATGGTACACATTTGTATGAGAAGTATAAAGGCGCGTTAATGATTGCTATGGGTTGTGATGGAAATAATCATTTTTATTTCCACTGGAATTTGCTATCATAGAAGAAGAGAATATTGATAGTTGGGGATGGTTCTTGGCATATATTAGAAACAAGGTAACTCAATGGATAAGACTTTGTGTTATAGATAACAGACATTCAAGCATTATGGCAGTAATGACTAATGTTCATCTTAGTTGGACTGAACCAAATGCATATCATAAGATTTGCCTGTGTCATCTTGTAAGCAACTTTATGAATCGAATCAAAGATAAAACCTTAAAGAATTTCATGCGCAGAGCAGCTTTAGCAACCGAAGTTGGAAAATTCAATAAGCATATCAACACAATTGGGATAATTGATTTAGAAGTACAACCCTTTTGAGAAATGGACACTTTCACATGATGGAGGTCGAAGATATGAGATAATGACTACAAAAATGTTTGAGGTTTTCAATAGTGTTCTTAAAGGAGCTCGAAGCTTACCTATAACTACATTGGTTCAATTGACATTTTTTAGGCTCAATAGGTACTTTGTTGCAAGAATGGAACAAGGTTATAATAGATTGGCATCAAATGAGCAATATACTCCATATGTTGATGTTAAGATTAAGGCACTTGTGGTTAAAGCTGGATCATTTGAGATTGTTCTTTACAATCACAACCAGAGACGATTTAATGTCAAGTCAAAGAGATGTCGAACACATCACCTCGACTTACATGACCATAAATGCACTTGTGGTAAGACTCTTACATATGGATTTCCTTGTAGTCATATTATAACAACATGTCAGTTTCGCTCTGTAGATTTTTTATCATTTGTTCAAGGCTACTACAATACTCAATCGTATTATGATACATGGGCAATCTTGTTTCATCCCATCTTCGATGAATATGAATGGCCTCCTTATGAAGGTTCAACCATTGTGCCTTCTAAGTCAACGAAATCACATCACATGGACGTCCTAAATCAACCAGTTTGCCTAATGAAATAAATGTTAAAGAGGGGAAGACTACTATCACATGTGGGTTCTGCAAACAACCTGGTCACAATCATCGATCTGGTTGAAAAGGGAATCAAATTGATTGAACACATGTATGTTTTTTTGTTGTTGCATTGCCTTAATAATTGCATTGTATTTATATACTAGTACTTGCTCATTTGTTTATCATTATTGATTGTATATGTTATAGATACAACATTCAGAGGGCCTTATGATGCAAATTCATTAGATAGATCTGTCTTGGTTTTACAAGACAGGCATCGATCTCATTTAGTGGACACTACTCAGGTATGCATTTTTCATATCATAAAATATTGTTTTCGATTATTGTGTAATGTAAGGGCATGAATTTATTTATTAATATATTTGTAGCTTTCGTCGGTACTCACATGTCGATAGCAAATGTCGAAGTTCATGCGAGAATGGCATATAGATCCTCGTATTCGCCCGTATGTGATTCGATCCAGCTTTTATGATATGTACTGCATCGAACATGTTACACTCAATTTGGCCCTCATCACGAGTATGGTTGAGAGATGGTGTCTTGAGACACACACATTTCATTTACCGGTTGGGGAGATGACGATCACATTACAAGATGTTGCCATCATCTTGGGCCTACAGGTCATAGACCGCCCCGATCCCACTTAGATAGATGTGCCTTCGATGTGTCGTCATTTGTAATAGGAGCTACTATGTGTGATCCAGTGCAGTTGAAACAGATTTATGTCTTAAACCACACAATACCAAACTCAAATGAGGTGACATTAGAGCACAATGCACATGTTTCATCCTAGCATTGCTAGGATCTTTTCTATTTGCAGACAAGAAGGGTCTGCATGTCCACCTCTATTTCCTCCCCTTATTACGAGATTTGACGTAGACTCCTACTTATAGTTAAGTTTGGTGCGGTTCTTACACACTTATCACCAGGGAGTTATGTCGAGCGAGTTCTGATGGTGCTATTGCAGTTGGTTCATGTTGTTCTTTCTGGTGTGTTACTAATATTTATCGTCGTACAACATTATAAAAATTCGATCTCGTGGATGTTCTTGTATTGGATGGTTTCGATCAGTTGTCTTGGAAACTACATTAGTTGTTAATTTGATGTTACTCAACACCTCGGATCTCTTGATGATGGTATTTCTAATTGATGACGCAATTGAGGGTGTACAACATGGATTACCAGTTGAGCCTGAGGTTCAGGCTAAGTTGGCTGAGCGTGAGCCGTTTGATCCATTAGGGTTTTGTTGACGAGTACCTTTATCACCGATTGCATAACCCATCTCGTAATAACTAGCTTATATTATCGAGTTTGATGCACGAGACTCAGTCAGTGATATATAATATAATGTAAATTATTTTTACTCATATTCACAATAATGATAATTTTAGTCATATTGGCATTAAGGTAAATTGTAGGTGTTATGGGAGCCATACATCGGAGAGTCGATTGCCCATCTACTTGATATATGTCTTGCTAATCATGAGATTTGACGGACGATGTCTGCCTTATACCTTTGAGGCGTAGAAGTGGCATCGATGCAGAGGCGAGTCTTGTGTCGGTTGGCGCTTCATCAAGGGATACACCTCCGTGTTGTTTCGTTAAAGCAGGGCTACATTTGGTTGACATACGAGGACGCCACGAGTAGGATTGGGAAACATATCATGCACCATATGTCGCTTTATGGGCTACATGTGTAGAGAGGATCGTTACATCACCTTTTATGACTGGTATTATGGACTTTCATGATCCATATATGGAGTGATATCGACGTATTACACGACGTTTGATCACACCACCACTCCATAGGAATCAAATGAGGTACCATAATACAGCTACAGTGTCACACTTGTTGGTAAGTAAGAGTCTTTAAATTCTAAATTATTTCCAATATTTAATGCATAGAGCTAATATTTACTTTTGTTTGTTTTTTTTTTAGATATCTGTGATGGTAGAGATTGCTACTATATCTCATGGGGCTTCCTTAGACTTGATGTACGACATTCATCACGATACTGCTATATCGAGTTTATGCACGATTGGAAGGACCAGCCTGTCGACTTTCCTGAGAGAGGAGGCATGCGTCTTTGCATGGACCATCATTGCTCACCTCTTGCGTCATCCACTACAGTTAGGATGCAACCAATCCGAGGTCGAGGGAGAGGGAGAGGTGGTAGGCGAAGTTGTGGTCGACCTGGTCGAGTTGGTGAGCAAGGTGGTCGTCGACCGGGTGGTCGTGCTGATGGTCGTTCCATTGATGAGACTTCCATGCCACTCGAGTATTCCACGCCACCCCTCAAGATTTCCATACCACACGAGTTTTCCACACCACCCTCCTATACTTTCATACCACCCACGTATTCCATACCACCCCCATAGACTTCCCCTCCACATTTCATCCCACCATTATCACCTACATCTCGGAGCCTTGGAAATTACATTACCGTCTGTGACATCACGACACCATTCTTGCTCCGGGTTGGTGAAATTAGCAGTTGGCGCTTGTTCCATGGGTGCATTCCCGGCAAGCGACTTCTCTCTCAGTCTGGTAGGTTGTTCGCCGTGTCTCACCTCGGCTCTTTAATTTCATCAGATCCATTTGAGATTGCACATGCCCCTACAAGTCATCTGGCTGTGTATTTAAGGCTTCTTAAGAGAAAGAAAGCTCGTCGTGTAGGTTCATTGATATCTCATTATATTTGTATATATTGTTATTTGTATTACATTGTGTATATATTTATATGATTTGGTTTATATATGAAATGATCAATTTTTGTGTATTGGTTGTCATTTCGATGCACTTAGGATGAAAGGATTGTAGGTTGAATTTGGATGAAATGTTTGTAATCATTGATGTAATGGTTGTTATTTTGATGTAATTAGGCTGGTTTGGATGAAAGTTGGTTAATTTGGATGAAATGTTTGTAATGCAGATGATATGTATTGGTTGTCATTTTGATGCAATTAGGTTGATTTGGATGAAAGTTGGTTAATTTGAATGAATTGTTTGTAATGCAGATGATGTGAATTGATTGTATTTTTGGATAGATGTAGTAGGTTGTAATTTAGGCAAGTATTTGTAACTTAAAATTCTTATTCTAACAAAAAAAGAAATGTCGCAGTCAACTGATGAGTATGAAACTCATATAACTTTAAGTCTATTTTTGCATACATATTTGAGGTCTTAAAGCTTAATTTAATGTAAAATTATGGAATATTCACCAAAATTATTGTTTTGCAGGAATTAATATCAAAATAAACAAAAAGAGTAAGAAAATGTGCTTAATTGACTAAGGCAGGAAGCAAGGAAGGTCGCGACACCTCAACATATGTCATGACATAATAAAGCGGATGGCGCAAGTTATGTCTGACATTGCAACTTAATAATCGCGGCATAAAGTGAAAGTCCTTGGAGAAGCTTGAGGCGAGCAAATGTCTGACATTCGTAAAATGAGTGTTTAACCGGAATGTCGCGATAATATCGCGTCTTGCCAGATCTGCGAACAACGACTCGTAGTATCGTGACAAGCGTATTGTGTCGCGGCGTCGTTCGAGAGGTTAACGGGTTTTACATCACGAGGTAGTGTCACGCGATGGGCGCTGAAGACCGCAAGGTGGAAGAGAGGTCGTAGCCCCGGTGAAATAATGTACGTGACGATGCCGATTCAATCTTAAAGGCAAAATCATTTGGTTAGGCGTCGCGACAACATCCGCGGCCGATGCCACTAGCGCCGTGAAAGGCGACAATGTGGCGACGCGATTAGAATGTCGCGACACGTAAATCTTATTGAAGGCACGCCAAAAGTTGAAAAAAAAAAAAATTACAATGTCGTAGTCAATGACTAAATTGTGACTAAAATTTACAATGCGTAACCGGTGACTATAGCATTCTTGATATTATCTTGACGTGGGTATGTGTAGTAATTTAGGTATTATTTTGATTTTCGAATTATTTTAATATTTTTTTTAAATAACGTATATTTGTCCAAAACTCCCTTTTAAGTTCGAATTAAAAAATCCTAACCCAATTTCAAGTTGATTGAAAATTTTTTTATAAATAAAATGGTTAATTACATAAATCGTGTCTCAACTTTTATATATTTTTTTTATTTTAATGTCTCAACTTTATTTTTGTTTAATCAAATGTCTAAACTTTATGATTTTTTTTATGTCTCGGCTTTATTTTTATTCAATCAAGTGTCTAAACTTTTTTATTTTTCATATTTTGATGTCTCAATTTTATTTTTATTTATTCAAGTATCTAAACTTTTTAATTTTTTCCATTTTTATCTCTCAACTTTATTTTTCTTCAGTCAAGTGTTTAAACTTTAATTTTTTGTTTAATAAAGTAAACTAAGTAAAAATAATAGATGATGATTAAATATTTTTAATTATTTCAATATTTTTTAAATTGTTATATTTTATTTCTAAGATTTTTTTATTTATTTTTATCTCAATTTGCAGTAGTCAATTTTATCAAAAATTTTATGGTAACAAATAAATAGTAAAACCTATAATTTGGAAAGGATAATATTGTATTTCACCTTATTAAACGACATTTAAATAATTTCATTATTTTATATGAATTGGAATGTATTTGATTTCAATTTTTTCAAATTCAAATATATTTTTTATTCATCAAGATGCACTTAGATTGAACAAAAATTAAAAGTTTAACCATTTTGTTGAACAAAAATAAAATTGAGACATCAAAATAAAAAAAAATAAAACACTTCATTGCACAAAAATAAAGTTGAGACACGAAAATAAAATAAAAAACAAGAAATTCAGACACTTAATTAAAAAAAATAAAGTCGATACACAAAAATAAAAAAAATAAAAAAGGTTAGACACTTGGTGAATAAAATAAGTTGAGGCTGTTAAAAAATATAAAGGAAAATGTGCAAAAAAAACCTCTTGTAATTACTTATGATATCCGGCTTTACGCTTTAGAACTTTTTGTCCCCAAGAGGCCTTTTAAAGTTTACTCTCATAGACTAAATTAGTCTATACAGTGATTCAAACCGTTAAAGTGGTTAAACAATATTAAAATGATCGTTAAAATATTAAAATGATCGTTAAGTAACGACGTGACGCTCTAATAACACATGGAACTTACTCTCATCTCTATTATCTCCTATATCCTCTCTCCTCTCTCTTTCCTAATCTATTATCTCCCTTATGTCTTATCTCTCTTTCACCGATTGGACTTAAAACTAGGGTTGGCAATGGGGCGGGTTTGGGACCCAGGCGGCTCTGTCCCATTCCCGCCCCCGCCGACATATCCACTGTTCCCCATGCCCAGAGTCGGGGCGGCACATGTGTTTCCCATCCCCTTGTAAACCATGTCAAATCCCGTCCCGCCAGTCTCGGCCGGATCATTGATTTCCCTTTCCTCTTTCCCCTCTTCATTCTCTATTTTCTCAGCAACCAAACATGATTTTTGACTTCAAAAGATGCAAAAACCATAAAAAGTTAAAATCTTATGCAGGAAAATCGACATCAATTCTTAAATGTCAAAAGAAATCTTTCGTGAAATACAACCCATACCCAAATCAATACCCAAATTCAACATATAATCTGAACACAATCCATACCCAAATACAAATAAAAAAATCACCAACATACATTTCGAACATGATCCATCAAAAGTAGAAAAAAGAAAAAAATTGTTGGTAGAATAAAGAAAAAAATGGATTGTCAGTAGAAGAAGAACGAAAAAAAAGATTTTCAACCACCGGTAGAAATTGATTCTGCGTATGAAGTATTAGGATTTTTAGTCATGAAATTCACTGTGCCGGTTGAGAAGCTCAGGATTTATTCTGAAGTTTATGGAGCCCATGGAGAAGTGTCTACGACATGTTAAGATGGACAAGAGCTCTGTCCATGGTTTTGTTCTTGTCGGTGAATCTATTAAAATCCCCAAGTTCCAGCAGTTTTTGTAGGACTTCTTCAATGGGAAGGTGTTGTTTTGCAGGTTGCAACGATTAATGGATGGACAATCCTAAAATGAAAGAGAAAACCTAAAAGAAAAAAAGATTATATTTATATATAAGGTAATAAGTATTTTCTATTGGGCGAGGCGGGTAAATGTTATAATTCATGAATCCGATCCTAACCCGACATGGGTTTTGAATATTAAACCCAAACCCGTCATATACCTATTAACCATGCTCCCAAACCCGTCCTATTAGGGACGAGCGAGCAGAACTCCGCGAACCAACGTCGAATTCTGTATTATCTTAAAAACCCCACCACCTAAACCTTTTTTTTTTTATTATTATTTGTTTTACACTTCATTTTTATTGAACTTTATTTTAGTTTTTAAGATATAATAAATAAAAATTCAATTTTTTAAAAATATAAGTAAATTGTTATTTAATTTAATTATAATACAAATTTTATTTTAATTTATGTAATCTATTAAATAAAAATTCAAAATTTATTTTTAAAAATATAAATAAATTATTCTGTTATCTTAATTTAAAAAAAATTATTTTCAAAAAATATTTAATTTTTAAATATACTAAATATGAAAAAGTCTGAGTTTGAAATATTAAAGTAATATTTCAAACTCCATACCCCCCCATTGTCTCATTCCCAAAGTGAATAAAGTGAAAATAATTTATTTAAAGTAAATAATTTATTTAAAAAATTAAAATAATCGAATAATTTATTTATATTTAAAAATTTTGAATTTTTATTTATTTACTAGATTTTAAAAATTAAAATAAAAATTTTGAATTTTATTTAGTATATCTAAAATAACAAATAATTTATTTATATTTTAAAAAATAAGTTTTGAATTTTTATTTAATATATTTTTAAAACTAAAATAAACTTCTAATAAAAATTAAAAGTTAAAAAAAAAAAAGTGGTTGGTAGGTGCTGGGTGGATGGGGCTAGGTGGGTTGGAGTCCAATGGAGATAAAAAAGGGAAAAGAGATGAGAGAGAAGAGAGAGAGAAACTGAGAGGGAGAGTGGAGGGAATTGGAGTAGCGTGAGCGCAGCCAATGACTTAGCAGAGTTAGTTTAACACTATTTTGATCACTTTAGTAATTTGAGTAATGACGTGGGTTAATTTGGGCTATGAGAATAAACAGCATAGATATCTTTAAATTGAAAAAAAATTCAGATATAAGTGAGATATCGGGTACAACAATAAAGAGTTTTTTACACATTGTCCCAAATAAAAAAAATTTAAAAAAATTAAAACACTATTTATACAATTAACCCATACACAGCTAAACACTATAAAGGATAAAACAGGAAACATTTGGGTTTGAGGAAGTTGGATTGGTTTTGGGTTAGGTCGAGCCCACCCGTTTCGTTGGATGTGGGTTGGATCGGGCAAGCCCGTAAAGCAGCACCCAACTCCAATTATCTTCTAGAGGTTTTTTTAGGGTTTCTGTTGGATGTCTGGTAGACTGGGTCGTCGCAACTCAACGATGCGGTCTCAACACCTCAATTCGGAGGCTCTCTCCGCCTCCGGCAGGACCTCCGAGAAACTGAGCCTCCCCGCGCTGCAATCCAAGATGAAGTGTGACCCAGAAGGTTACGAGTCCGAACTCCTCCTTCTATACAGCCAATTCAACTCCTCCCTCGACCTCTTCCAACAACAAGCTGTCTTCACCTCCATGAGCGGCGTGGACACCGACCCAGCTGTAGCCAAGGACCTTGGCGACAGGGCCGTCTTCTTGGCTCACCTCACCCCTTTTTATCCCAAACATCTAGCTGACTTCCCCAAACAACTCGCTCAGTTCCTCCGCTCATCTTCCCGTTCGCTTCCATCTTCGCTTCGCTGCCATGTTGCTCAAGCCCTCATTCTTCTCATCAATCGGAAGGTATGTGGGACTTCTTCTTCTTTTTTTCCTAGCTTTCTTTTACCCTCTTCTTTGTTGGACTTGATGCCCTTTCTGTGGAGTTTTGTTACACAAAAATTTGAGTCTTGAAGGTATAGGTTTCTCATGATTTTTGACCCATAAAAAAAACACAAAACAGATTTGGGCTAAATGGTTTTCACATGGGGACCCACACAGCCAGATTAGAAACGAATTGAAATTCAGTTATATTGACAATAGAATGGAGCATGTGTCTGTTTGGCTGCAGAAAAAATGGAATATACTAGAAAATGTTGATTTTTTAGGAGTTGGATTTTTAATTATTTGGGATTGGTGAAATTATTAATCCCCACTCAACTGATCTTAACACTACAGTCGTAAGATTCAGAAATCCATTGACACATATTCCCGTTTAGCAGATAGTTGATGTTGGTGACACTCTTGCATTGTTCTTGGAGCTTCAAACCCTCGGTGACAGGGTTTTGAGAAAATTGGCATTTTCTCATGTTGTTCATAGTATCAAGCGTATGAATCAGAACCATAAAAATGAGGCTAAGAATCGGGCACTTCAAAATGTATTGTTTACAATGCTGCAGGTTAGTAAATTCTCCTTTTTCTTGTGCTTCTGTCATATGATTCCAGATTTCTTGAGCGGTTCTAAAATAATTTTTAAATTATATGTTGTGATAGCAAGAGGATGAAGCTCAAGCTAAGAGATCACTTATCACACTTTGTGATCTTCATCGCAGAAAGGTGTGGTTTGATGATAGAACCGCCAATGCAATATGTACAGCATGTTTTCATCCATCATCGAGGTGTGCATTTTTCTTAGATATTTATTATATCATTTCCTGGCCTTAATTTGAGTAACTAATGAACCACCATCTGGACCTCCATTGTTTAGGATCATGATTGCTGCTTTATCCTTTCTTCTTGACTATGAAAAGATTGAAGATGATGATGACAGTGATGGTTCAAGCAGTGAAGATGAGACTCCCCAAAAGCCTCAAGTTGTCCTCTCTAAAGAGAATGTTTATAAGGTCAGTTGTGTCATATGACTTGATAACTCCTTGCAATTTATAGTATCCTCATTTCTTCTGAGAGTCATAATTCTTCTAATGCATGATGGTTATTGGTATGTAAGAGTGTATTACCAATGCTTATTTAACAAATTAAACCCTGCTTATCCATACGATTCCATGGATATTGAACTGTATCGATTATTACTCAAGGAAATTGAAATGGATTTATATGAATTGATGTGTTCTTTATTTTCATCCTTCGTGAGCATAAAGTGTTAGATTATCCAATATTTAGAGGGTAAAAAAAAAAAAGGTTCCCTAAAATGCTTTCTTTTCAGGATAGATGGGTTTCTGTAATGATTTGATAGGTGAAAACATCTTCTTTAGCTCCTCTCTGAAATTTAGACCACATCATCTTAATTTAAATGTTGTAATTTCTTATTGGACTTTTAGGCACACCATAAAGGTACGCTTTCAAGCAAGAAGAAGAAAAAAGCAAAACTGCAGCGTGTGGTTCGTAGCATGAAAAGGCAGCAACGCTTATCATCAGAAAAAGGCACACCGAATAGCTATTCACCACTTAACCATCTGAAAGATGCACAGGTTTTTGTTTCCATATGCTTACCCCAATTCTTTATTTATCTTTATCCACTGTATCAAGAAGATTTCTAACATACATTCTATAACAGGGATTTTCTGAGAAACTATTCTCTCGTCTTCAAACATGCAATGAACGGTTTGAGGTAGAACTCTTTGATGTTTTATTTTGGTATATTTTATTGTCTCTTCTGCTGATAGACTTGGTAGTGCAACTCATGTTTAAGCTACATATATCAATCTGAGCGTATCACTAATTTCTTTTAGTGTTTAAATTTTCTTCTGTAGGCTTGCATGGTAGGGATAGTTTTAGTTGAATATTGTTAATTGTTGTTGGATACTGGTTTTCTGGCTGTCATTGATTCGAGGTGATGTCCCCTTGGAGATTTGTGTAATACAGGGAAATTAGGCTTGGGAATAGTTGGAATGTGGTGTTTATAAGATTTTGACGAAAGACTTTGACAATAGATTAAAAAAGTTTTTGTTGAACATTATATCATGTCAGAATGCCTCCGTGGAGGGTTGTCAGATTTTGGATGCTTAATCACCAACAAGGTTGTGGACTCAATCTTGAGAAGGAAAGAGTGTGGGCTGATTTGTAAATTGACATTGAAAAAGCCTACAATCACATCAATTTGGAGTTTGTGCTTCAGGTTATGGAAAGGATGGGTTCTGGCCGCATGGCTGAATTGGATCAAGTGGTGCATTTCCACAGCTTCATTTTTTAGTCCTTTTTAATGGTTCTCCAATAGGTTTTCTCCAAAGCACCAGAGGCTTGAGACAGGGGAATCCCTCTCCCCTTATCTCTCTGTGATTGGCGTGGAAGCCTTAAGTTGCCTTTTAGAGCAGGTAGTGGAAGGAAACTTTATATCTAGGTGCAAGTTTGTTGGTGGAGGAGGAGAGACTTTGTACATTTCTCATTTGTTGTACGCTGATGACACTCTCATCTTCTGTGAAGCTAGCCAAGAGCAAGTGGTCTATTTGGGATAGACTCTAATGTGGTTTAGAGTCATTTCAAGGTTGTGAATCAATTTGAATAAAAGAAAAATCATTCCAGTGGGCAGTGTGGACAATGTGGCGGAGTTGGCTGCTGTGCTGGGCTCTGGAGTTGGTTCTCTTCCTGCCAAGTACTTAGGTCTCCCTCTTCGAGCACCCAACAAGTCTTTAGGGCTTTGGGACTTCATTGAAGAAAGATTCCGAAAGAGGCTTGGTCTCTTGGAAAACGCAGTATATTTCTAAGGGTGGGAGGTTGACCTTGATCTGGAGCACTTGGGCTAGCCTACCTATTTATTTTCCAATTTTGTTCCATATGCCAAAGTTGGTCTGTGATAGACTAGAGAAGAGCCAAAGGGATTTTTTATGGGGTAGAGGCGGTCTTGTGAAGAAATCGCATCTGGTTAATTGGAGGACTATGTGCACGGAAAAGAAAAAAGGGGGTTTAGGGATGAGGAGCCTCTCAAAGTTGAATATGGCACTCCTCAGTAAGTGGAGCTGGAGATTTACTAATGAGAGGGATTTTCTTTAGAGGATGGTCATTAGCAGTAAATTTGGCCTGGATTCTAGGGGCTGGAGCACGGGTGACATTAGGGGTGGCTATGGCACCGGCTTATGGAAAGAGATTAAAAAAGAATAGTCGTCCTTCTTTTAGAATGCAACTTTCTCTGTAGGAAATGGCAAGAGGATAAGCTTTTGGACAGATATTTGGTGTGAAGAGGAGGCGTTGAGCTCAGCTTTCCCCACTCTTTTTAGCTTGGCTGCTTAGAAAGATGCTATGGAAGTGTTGGATAGCTCTAGAGGGGGAGTGGGTTGGTCTCCAAACTTTTTAAGGTCTCTTAATGGTTGGGAGATGGAAAGGTTTCTTTCCACTCTCCACAGGAAGAGGATCAACCCTTTTCAAGAAGACTTGCTCATTTGAAGGAATTGAGGCGGAAAACTTCTGCAATGAGAAGCTCATGTACGGGATGTTAAATGATCCTCTTGCCACGACCTTCCCTCTTAGAATCTATTTGGAGCCCTATTGTTTCCCCCAGTAGTTTCCACAGGAAGCTTCCTAGGGAAAGGTGATGACTTTAAGATCAGCTAAAACATAGGGGAAGAGCTCTTGTTAATAGGTGTTTTTTTATGTGAGGAGAAGGAGACTATTGAGCATTTGTTGTTGGCTGTTGCATTGTCATAGTGCCAGACAGCTTTGGCATCTCTTTATGGCAATTGTTGGAATACATTGGGTCTTTTCATTGACAATTTTGCAAGCTCTTTCTTGGAAAAAGGAGCGGGAGTAGGCAAGAAACGCAAAAAATTGTCTGGCAGCCCCTCTGTGCTTATTCTGGACGTTATGGCTTGAAAGAAACAAGGTGGCTTTTGAAAATGAAGCCTCTTCTGCACATAGGATGAAAGTCAGTTTTTTTGGTACTTTTTTTTTTATGGGTAAAAGTTTTTTGAGTAACTTATGGTCTTGGGCTAGCTTGTATAGTGTGGATAACACAAATCCTTTTTTGATTTTTTGACTTGGCTAGGGTGCAGGTGAGTTAGTCGTGTGTATGTATGAGCTGGTGGGTTTTCTTTGCTGTTTCTCTTGGCTCTCTTTTTGTTCTCTGCTTGGTTCCTCTTTAGTATACTCTCAGTATACTCCTTGGCAGCTTGTGGTTCCTCTTTTTTTTATCAATATATTGTTTTTTACCGATAAAAAAAATAGTCGGAATGTGGTGTTGCTGATTTTAAGCACAAAATAAAGGATAAGTAATATTAAATGGAGGAGTTGGATGTAAGAAGAGAAGCATGTTTTTGGGGAGCTGGGAAGCTTGACAGCTATCGTCATCTTCATTCTGGACAACTTGTTGCTGCTAGGAAGGATTCTATTATTTTTATTTATTGTCATTACGTTTAGCATTGAAGTATTTTTGGCTCTTCTGGATTAAATTGATTATGGTATTTCATGAATATTCTAGAGAATATTTGTATGGCTAATAATCAGGACAATGTCTTTCAGATGAGTTGCAATTGTTATGAGTCATCTTTTGCTTAATTTATTATTTTACTTGATGGAACCTTCAGTTAAAGTTCAAAACTTCACTAGTATGAGTCACAGAATTCCTTCTATTTGGTAGATGAAGTTTTGGTTTTTTTTTTTATCTGATTAGCTTCTTACCATGTCAACTCAAGCTGCTAATTTCATATTTCACTATTTGGACATAGGCCACGTGCATATGTATGTTTATTTTTTCTTTGTCTAATGTAGGTTAAGATGATGATGTTGAAAGTAATTGCTCGAACAGTTGGGCTTCACCGGTTGATTTTACTAAATTTTTATTCTTTTATCCAGAAATATGTTCAGGTATGTTGTCCTGCTGATGCAATGAGTTGTTGCTTGTTATCCTTCTTAATTTAAGTATGCTTTTGGTGTTTGCAGCCCCATCAACGTGATGTCACAAATTTACTTGCTGCAGCAGTTCAGGCATGCCATGACATGGTATGCTATAGTTTTATGATTGAACCTTAACAATCTATAGAATCCTGAAATTTAGCCCTGTTCTTTTTCCTCATTTTTCCTTCTTATTCCCCTAGTCAATTTTCTATCTCCCCTCTTGCTAATTCAATTAATCATGTTTTAACCAGGTGCCTCCTGATGCAGTTGAACCGCTATTCAAACAAATTGTAAATCAGTTTGTTCATGATCGTTCACGGACAGAGGTATTGGAGAGCAACTGGATGAAATTAAAATGTTTCTCATTGGCAATGAATTGATTATTGACTTTGCCATTTAATTTTGTTAGGCTATTGCTGTGGGACTGAATGTAGTAAGGGAAATATGTCTGCGCATACCTTTGGTATAAACCCAACAATGTTATTAATCCCTTTCACCTTTCATTTCCAAATGTTGATGAATTTCTGTGTGCCTTGATCTAATGTCAATAGTTCTTTCAGTTTAAGTAATTTGACACATTTTCTCTAAATTCTGAATTTTTAATTCATTGGTTTTTCTTTGTCATTCATTTTCATGCTTCTCCTTGGAAATTCTTCCAATGCCTGTATTTCGTTGCTGATGGCTAGTTGATGACGGAAGACTTGCTGCAAGACCTTGTTTTGTATAAGAAATCACATGAGAAAGCAATTTCAACAGCAGCTCGTTCACTCATTACATTATTTAGAGAGGTAGATCTCTCTCTCTCTCTCTCTCTCTCTCTCTGTTTGTTTGTATGCTTACATGTATGTGTTTGTGCACGGGCAAGTGTATGTTTATTTGTGCACTTACATGTATTTGTTTGTGCACTTTCATGCATTTGTTTGTGCACATGCATATGTAGACATGATTAAGTTAGGAAGACTTACTATTTCTTTCACTTTCTGATTAAAAAAAAAAAAACTATTTCCTTTACTTGCAGATTTGCCCTTCTCTTTTGATTAAAAAGGATCGTGGACGACCCATTGACCCAAAGGCAAAGCCAAAAGCATTTGGAGAAGTGAATGTTGTCAATGGTGTTCCTGGTGCTGAGTTATTACAACATGATGATGATGACGATGACGATGACGATGACGACAATGATGAGGCTAGAATCAGTGATTATGATGAAAGTCATGATAGTGATGAGAAGATTGCTGCTAGTGATGGTGAACAAGATGAACTTTCCAATCATAATTCTGACGACCTCAGAAAAGATAGCATTAATGATGTACAAGATGCAGAAGTAGCTGAAGATGAAGATGGAAATAATATAACTGATGATGATTCTGTTGATGTCAGTGATGATGATGATGATGACGAGGATGATGAAGATAATTACAGTGACAGTGTTAATGGGGAAGAAGAGGAGGGGGAGAAGGAATTTAATGGTTCTCATAAAACTAATGGCCTTAATGATGGGGATGATGGCACAAGAGAAGATAAATCTAAAGCGAGGAAGAGGAAGGTTTTTGATTTTGAAGGACAATTGAATGCTGCTGATAGTAGTCTTCGGGCTCTTAAGAGACTAGCAGGGGCAAAGATGGGGCATGACCCCTTGGACTCAGCAGATGGTATTCTTTCTAATGAAGACTTCCAACGGATTAAAGATCTAAAAGTATGTTGCCATTTTAGTTTTTCTTAGTTAAAGTTAACACTTTTGGATATCATTTACATGGATCAGGGGACACTTCTCAGTTCCAAAATTTTCTTTTTCATTTTCCTCTTTTTTTCTTTTTGGCCATAATTAGGCAAAGAAGGAAGCCAAATTTGCTTTGGCTCAGCATGGGTTGTTAAGGAAAGGCTCAGATGCAAAATCAACAGGCTTTAAGATTCCAAATTCTGACCAGCTGAGTGTTAAGCGAGTAGATCCTGCTATGCTTGAGGTAAGTCTTTTTAAACTTGCTGGCCCAGTGTATGCTCAGCTTGTTTATCATGGCTTGTAAGTGAATGTGTGCGTGTGTGTGTGTATATATTTATATATATGCATATCTTGTTACATATAAAGAGGAAACTGTGGTGAAGTACAGAAATGTTAAGAAGAAAATACATAAACAACAATATGCAACAATATGCCATGTGTTGTGTTTGCATGCTGAGTTTCTTTTTCTTTTTCTTTTTCTTTTTTCTAATAGATGGAAATTTGTTGCAAAGCCGTAGTGAAAGGAAAAAAGAAAGAGGGAGGGTGTGGATACCATTCAAATCCAACTTAGAGAAAAGATACAAGTCTGAGAAGCTATAAAACAGCCACTCAGAATAATATTTGACCAATCATCTTAGAAGGGTGGGAATGAACCTGAAAGAAAGAGAGAAGGAAAGTTGAAAACCATGTTCTTACTCTTTTGGTCACATCGAACACCTTTAGAAAACAACTAAACCGACCATCCCCACCCCTCCACACCCCAATCACACACACCCTGTAATTTTTGGAGTTCTTTTGTTTTCAAAGGCTCCAAATAAATAGAGCAACAATTATAAAGCACCTTTCCCCTAGTGCCGAAAGCCTCCCAATACCAAGCAGAGAGATGATCTGAAAAGGTGGCTTGGACCACCCTGGTGAATCCAAATCAAGAGTATATCTTATTCACAGCTGTGTTTACTAATATTGGGAATCCTTTTCTCAGAAAATGTTGCTCAAATGAAGATATTTCATGGGGATGTGCCATTATACATTGGATGATGTGGAAAGGCAAGGATGATGTGGGAGATTGTTTACTCTCATTTTGGGGTGTGTTGGGTGACCATGCTATAGTTAAAGAGATGCTTTTTATGGTGGAAGAGAGCGAAAAAAAAGTTTGGTAAGCAGCGTCTTTATGCCTCTTTTAGGCATTATGATGTTAGATATGCATCCAAAGTCCCACATGGGTTAGAAATAGGGAGGGTTGTGACTTAATAAGTATGAATTATATTCAATTGGTATGAGGCCTTTTGGATAAAGCCCAAAAACAAAACCATGAGGGATTCAATCCAAAGTGGATAATATTATACCAATATGGAGAGGGATAGGTCCATTATCAAAGCCAAGGTTCAAGTTTAGTCATGTGGGTGAAATCATCGTTTGGTAAACAAAAGTGGTGAGCCCCAAATCCATGGTTGTGCTCTATAAGATAGGCGAAGTTGACCTACATAAAAGCAAGCTCTCAAAGTAGGTGGTGCTTTCGGATATAGAGAGTGGATGGATGCCGTTTGAGGGAAGGCTCAATTGTACTTTGTTCAAGAAGAGGTTTGTTAGGTATGCATCCAAAGTTCCACATGGTTTGAAATAGAGAGGCTTATGAGTTATTAATAAGTATATCGATAATATCCAATTGGTATGAGGCCTTTCTAAAGTTGCAAAAAATTGTGTATGCTTAAATGACAATTCATATTTAGTTTGGACCATCCTGAAGTTGCAAAACTTTGTGAGATGTTTGACTGATCCTTTATCCCCTATTGATTTCTTTTTCTTTTTGTGGTTTGTCTTAATATTTCTGTACAAAGACTATGTTCTCAACTCAAGTGGTCCCTTTGTTTCCTTTCCTTTTGGAAGACTGTCTGCAACTTTATATTTGACTCTTCTAAACCAACATATTTGGCTTGGCTTCTTTTTGTATCCATTTTATAGGTTAATGTAAGGAAAAAGCTAAGTAAAGAGGAAAGATTGGAACTGGTGAGAGCAGGGAGAGAGGACAGAGGGAAGTACCAAGCTCGAGCTGCAGTGAAACAGAAGAAGGTATGGTTAGCTTATGTGTCTTGCGACTTTAGTACATCTTATAGTCCATTTTCCCTTTCTTTTCGGTTGGAAAGTGGAATTTAATGGCAGATATAGTGCTTCCAATAATTTATTTTATATTTTATGGGCGTTGTTCTCGATTGAGGGCTCTGAAGAATTGAACATTGGATCCAATCCATAAAATGGGAGACATGCTGACCACTACTCTCCCTCCTTTGGGGTACCCCAACAAGGAGATACACTCCAGTCTCCATGTGGATGCTTTCTTTTGCATCATCTGATTACATTACCTTTACCTTTATTGTTGTGTTTTGTGTACAGACTGGTGGTTTGAGCAACCGGCAGAAGGAACACAAGAAGGCCTTGCCTCTAGCTGCTAAGCGATCCAAGATACAAAAATCACGAGAGGAGAAAAGGAAACAACAACGTCGTTCTGGTAAACAGTTTCGTGGGAGGAAAGCATGGAAGTAGTGATCCGGGAACATGCCTCTCTCCTCCCCCATAACTCTTTTAGTACACACTGTTAATCCTCCCCCCCACCCCCCTCTTTTTTTTTGTGGTGAGTAGAAGAGGGTGTATGTGTTTTAAGGTGGGCGATTTTCATCTCAATCCTCTTTCGGAAAGGAATATATGTGGTTTAGTATTTTGAAAGCTCAAGTGCTAAAGAGAACAAATGATTCGGCATACATAATTATAATCTACCAAGTCTGTTGTTTCATTAACAATATGATTGTTTAGATTCGTTCTCCGCTCGGGTCGAGGGATCCTGCTTGCATGCTAATGTGATGAAATGTGACCGATTTATTCCTCTGCAAAATCTTCGTTGCTTATCCACGGCCCAGGTCTGTTCATGGGCCTCACTAGAGATACATTGTAAAGTAAAAGCAATTAAAAATATAACCTACATATTTGCATCCGAATTTGTAAGACCTCCTCCTAGCATGGGAATGTTGTTAAGTCCCCAGAAGTTTTAACTAGGTTTTTTGGTCCCTTGTTTTAAATGTAGAACAGGTGGTGCAATCCGAACAGAATTCCAACTGTTCTGGCGCAAATGGGTGATCTCTCCACATGTTGTGGAGTATGACTTCCTATCTGATGCATATGCAGATGCTTGTTTCTACCATTTTTATCCTAGGTTTTACTATTATCTACAATGATTACATCATGCCAGAGAAGAGGCGCATTACATTAAAACCACAGTAAATAGCATGGTGTAAATATCTCAATAAGCAAAATGAACGTGACACTATTGTTACATTTCAATTACCAGGCAATATAAAATGGGCAAACCATACACCATTTCGATCCAAAAGGATGCATGAGTGTGCAGGGGAGGGAGGATTTCAGATTTGTGTCTGCATGGGCAAACCTGTCCTTTCGCCTTTTATCTTGTGAACAAATTCATTGCCTGGATTATGCTCCTGGCTAGTTAGTTCCCCATCAGAAAGCGTTTCTCCGAAAACAAAAAGGATTGGTAAATGGAAGCATTAAATAGTTACTTAGTGACACGTAAACCCCCACCACACCCTCTGACACAGTATGACAGAACAAACTTTAAAAAAGCCAAAATCTCTCTCCTCGAGAACTACACATTGCACCTTGAAGGAGAGCTTCTTTATAACTTAAAAAACAAGTGCTAAATCTAAAGTCTAAACCCAGACACTTAAGACGTGTTCCCCAGATAAGTAGAGCAGTGTTAAAAAAGATATATATATCATACTAGGGAACCAACCAAAATAACGCAAGCTGGGCAATTTTACAAGCTTTAGTCCTCTATAGAACATGTGGGTAATTCACTACACTGGCCAAATATATTTGGGATCCCATCCCAGTTCTTCCTCTCTCTTGCCTCCCAGTATCCACCTATGTAACGGTAACAACCATCCTCCTTGTCCTTCCGGAACCATCTAGGCTGCCATCCCCTCTCTTGCAACTTTCTTGCCTGCAATTCAAGGATCCCTTATTTACATGATAAAGAAGATGGAATGAAATTGAAATTTTAAATTAAATGTACACAGGCTCTGTTGTTCATGCCCAAATCAACAGAGCCTGGAAATGGATCTCTTAGTATGCAAAAGCGAGATCAAGTGACAAATTCATATTACTTAATTGAAGTGTGGTGCCGTTTTAAAATTAAAAATTAAGTCTAGCGTCTTGGGAACAAAAGGGTACCAAATCAGATCACGTAACCAGGTCATCAATAGCACCATTCTAGCATTTTGAAACAGAAGGGTGCCACATTATCATGTATATAACCAGGTCATCAGTATCTCAGTTCTAAAATTTTGGCTACAGCTTCCTCATTCTTTGATTAGTTTATCCAACAATCGCAACTTGTGATCAGGAAAATTTTGAACTATAACAGAGTCAAACCCAAAAAATGAAAACAGAGGAGGAGACTAAGCAAATACCTGTCTCTGTAAGTGTTCAAGTCTAAGCTTCTCTGCATTTGCCAGCTCATATTCTCCATTCTCCAAATGCCTCTGATCTGGTCGCAGCCTTGAGTCAGTAGGTGGTAATTTTTCCAATAAGCCTGACGTCATTTCATTTAAGGATATTGCAAAAGGTGTGAGGTTGTATCTTGTCTTGGTAACAGATTTTTCTCTTTCCCACAGCAACACAGCTTCTGACATTGGATCATACCCTTTTGGCTTTGTTGTTGGATCTCCCAAAACATAATACATTGCCTCATCCCACTTTCCCACCAACATAGCTACCTTCTCTCCAGTTCTATTATCTTGCACAAATCCATGAACCTGCAATTACATAGCAAAACCTGAATTTTTATAGACAGTTTTATTACCCAGGCCAATTAAAGTCAGTCAGCATCAATTCAGAGTAATAGCACACTTTGTTCAGGTACACTGCCGTCTTTGATAAGCAGTAACTGTTATTCCTTTTCTTTCCCGAATTATGGTGGATCCTCCTCTTGATAGGGAACATTCATTCCACAAGCTAGTGAATGCCCCCACCCATCACCCTCATTCTCACCCTACACAACTTATATAGTGGGAAGGCTCAAACTTGGGACCTTTGGCTCATTGCCAATGGGAGCACTAGTGCTAAATTACACCCCAGGTGGGTCATGACTAGTGACTTTTACTTGATCATAGGTTTGTGATCAATCATGGAGTAGAAAAGACCATACCTGTATTTGGTTTCATTTTCATGCAGTGCATGGAAACTGAAAATTAATTTCCAAGTACAACAGGAGGAAACTTAAATGTTCTAAGAAAAGTGTCAAAAGTTTTTTAAGCTCAGCCAGAAAGGTCATCAACTAATTTCTAAATTCTATGACTATTTTGAATTGCTGTAGGAAATAAATGTGATATATACTTTAGCACTTTTTGCTGAGTTGAACCAAAGTAAAGAAGAAATAAGTGAAACATTACAGGAGTTAAGCTCTAGAACTCAAAAACACCAAGGTTAAAGGTTTTAGAAAGTATGTTTCCCTTTTATCTCTTCATTTAAACTCACACAAAGTACCTGATGTGGATTTCGGTCTATAATAGACTGCTCCTTGAACTTCAGCTTACAGGAATAGTTTCCACTGCCCTTGATGCGCATGGTTCCATAGTGATCACAATAGATTTTACCTAGTATGATATTGTATATGGAAGTAGTAACTTTGCTCCATTGAAATGTCTCACCATCATCAAACTGCAGGGTAAGGACACCAACAGGATCAAGCTGAATGGAACGTCCCCAGAACTTCCCCTTGAGATTAGAATCTGCCCAGAACTTCCAGCCTCTCCCCTCACAGTGGCAAGCAACAATCATTGGGTGGTGACTCACCTAAACAGACAGCTTCTTGTTAGAACATAACCAGCCACCTATACTATAAATGTCATAGCACAATCCATTATGTCTATCCCACTTTTCTAAGGAATCAGAACAATAAGGATAAAACAAGGAGTATTCAAAAGTGAAATTATCCCAATTGGGCCTATGACTAACGTGGTGGAGTTGGCGTCAAAGCTGGGATGTAAAATTAGTTCCCTTCCTACGTCCTACTTGGGTCTTCCCCTAGGTGCCAAGCATAAGGCTCTTGGTGTTTGGGACTCGATTGAAGAGAGATACCGAAAGAAGTGAGCTGCGCGGAAGACTTCGGTATATTCTAAGACGGCAGGATCACGCTCATTCGCAGTACCTTGTCCAGTCTCCCAATCTATTATCTTTCTCTTTTCTGAATGCCTCAGAAAGTGTGTGCCAGATTGGAAAGGATTCAAAGGCAATTCCTTTTAGGGGAGGGGGGGAGCGACCTTGATAAGAAAGGCTCTCTTTTGTTGAAATTTGGGCCACGGTGTGTAGACAGAGTAATAAAGGAGGTATTGGGATAAAAAGCTTCTCCAAGTTGAATAAGGCCCTGCTTTGCAAATGGAGTTGGCGGTTTGCCAACGACATAAATGCGCTCTGGAGAAAGGTGAGTAAAGGAGGTATTGGGTTAAAAAGCTTCTCCAAGTTGAATAAGGCCCTGCTTTGCAAATGGAGTTGGCGGTTTGCCAATGACAGAAATGTGCTCTGGAGAAAGGCTATCTGCTGCAAATTTGGTGAGGCCATCAAGGGTTGGCATACTCGTGACCTAAGAGGTGGCTATGGGACTAGCTTATGGAAGGAAATTAGAAAAGAGTGGCTCAGTTTCTTCCAGAATGCGGTCTTTGCCCTTGGGGATGGAAGGAAGATCAACTTCTGGAACAATGTTTGGTGCGGTGAGGAGGCTTTGAGTAACAGTTTTTCCTCTCTTTTTAATTTAGCTTTGAACAAAGAGGCCAAGGTTGTGGACATCTGGGATAGAAGTGAGGGGGCTGGGTGTTGGTCCCCAACTTTCCTAAGACCACTTAACGACTGGGAGCTTGAAGAGATGACAAGATTCCTACATACTCTTCATGATCAAAATTTCCGTCCCATGGGTGAGGACAAGCTTATGTTGAAGACTGTCAAGGAAAAATGGTTCTCGATTAAGAGCATGTATAAAGGTTTTGATATTTCCCCTGCCTTTGACTTCCCTTATTGCTTGGTTTGGAATCCAGGTTGTTCCTGAAGTGGAGTCTTTGCTTGGGAAGTTAGCAGGAAGCGACTCACTTTGGATCGACTTAAGCGTAGGAATGACGCAAGCGGATGTTTTATGTGCGAAGAAGAAGAGGTCATAGACCATTTATTGATTCATTGCAAAAGCGCTAAAATGTTGTGGGATCTTTTTTTGTCAATTGTCGGGATTAGTTGGGTTTTCCCGTAATTGGTCCCTCACACCCTTTTAGCTTGGCAAGGAAATTTATTGAATGGGTAAAAAGCACAAAAAATCTGGTTGCTTAGCCCTTTTGTGCGTGCGAAATCTCGGCGTGCTAGAAATAGAGGGTCCCCCTACGCCCAAGGATTAAAGCTAACTTTGTTTCCAATTTGTGGACTTTGGCTAATCTGTATAGTGTTGATAATACACATTCTGTTCTAGATTTTCTCACATGGTTGGGGAGTAGGTAGGGTTTTTTTGGGCTTGTTATTCTGTTTTGTTTTGGTTTTGGTTTCCTTTTGTTCATGTCCCGTGTACATTTGGTTTCTTTTGCTATCTATATAATATTTGTTTTTTACTGATAAAAAAAAAAAGGATAAAACAAGGAGTGACTTCAGTTACATTTCTCTACATTTTCATCATGACTAAGCAGGATGTTGAGAAAAATTGTGTGGTTACCATTAGAAGTAAATAATACACAGATGCATAACAAATTTTAGTGCCAGGGAGGAGAAATTACTTTTTCAGAGAAGAAATGAAGACCTTTATCAGGATAATCAGCCTCGTAGGTCTCCCCAAGGAGAGGATTAAAGGGTTTGCACTGCCGACCTTCTGTTGATGCATAGCCAGATAAAGCAAAAGCAGCAATATTTAGAATTCTCATCAAATCATTTCCCTGCACCAGGTAAAAACATCCTTTTCAGTCATGGAATTCAATTCATATCCACCCAATTATGAAGCAAAACAGTTAAAAGATGGAAAATATTACAAGTAGAAATGGGAGCATAAAGAAATAAAATAAAATAATAACATATACATATTGAGAGAGAGAGAGAGAGAGAGAGGAAGAGTGTTAAGACACCTAAAACTATAGCACAGAAATCATTTTTTTCAATCTTGGAAATTTCATCCTTTATTATAGAGCATCAAAGCCCTTAAATGGGCTCATTAGGAAACCACGAATGATTGCGCTGCCTAGTTAAGTAAAAGTCTCCAACTGGTTTGTCTGGAAACCTGGGGTTAATAGATTTAGGATGGCAGAAAAAAACAAGACTCCAATTTCTGTAACAAGCTAACACATTAAAGAGGCAGTGAAGATATAATCACATTTTATACACAATAAAAATAAAAGTGAATAGTTGCAGGAGAGCTTTTATTTATAACCAAAAGTGATTCTATATGAGCATCACCACCACATATAGAATCCAACCATTTTAACATACTCTTCCATATGGTTATCCTCAACATACTGGAGCCAGTTTTTCCCAGCTATTTGGAATCAGGTATGTAAACTAGAAGTATAATCCAACAAAGGTGCAAGACAATTTCACAACTTGCTCAAAACCTGATGCCAACCCTGGTTGAATTGATGCTTTTTTTTTTTTTTGTTTGTTTGAAAAGTGGTTGAATTGATGCATATTCCTTTGTGAGAGTTTGGATCACAGTCTTATTCCCACATCGCTTCATTTGGAACTCTTGTGTTCATAGCAAGGTGGGTTTTTTTGCTTGGGAAGTTTCCTAAGGCAAAGTTTTAACCTTGAATCAGCTAAAGAGAAGGGTAGAGCTTTAGCCAGCCAATGTTTCCTTTGTTGTGAAGAAGAGACAATTGACCATATTTTAGTACACTGCACAAAGGCGAGAATTCTGTTATACATGATGCTGGCTCTAGTTGGACATGATCCTGCATATTCCTTTATAAGAGTTTGGATCGGTCTTATTCCCACATCGCTTCAGTTGGAATTCTTTGTTCATACCAAGGTGGGTTTTTTTGCTTAGGAAGTTTCCTAAGGCAAAGTTTTAACCTTGAATCAGCTAAAGAGAAGGGTAGAGCTTTAGCCAGCAAATGTTTCCTTTGTTGTGAAGAAGAAGAGACAATTGATCATATTTTAGTGCACTGCACAAAGGCGAGAATTCTGTTGGACATGATCCTGGCTCTAGTTGGGGTTAGTTGGGTCTTCCCCCTTGACTATTGAGAGACTCTTCTCAGTTGGCAAGGCTCTTTTGTGCGCAAGAAATGCAAAAAGGCTTGAATGGCAGCTCTATTTGTCTTTTTTGGACGGTTTGGCTTGAAAGAAATAGGATTGTCTTTGATGAAGAGGAAATTTTTTATTTTTTTTTTATAGGTATCTCTTCGATGAAGAGGAATTTTCCAGTGTATAGGATGAAAAATTCCTTCTTTTTTCCGTGTATAGCGGTGGCCATAGATCTTTGTATATTTTTTTTGTTTGGAAGGGGTGTAAAATGAGGGCTGGTGGGTCTTTTTTGTTCTACTTTTGTATCCCCCTTTGGCTCCTCTTTAGTTTACTTCCTGTACACTGTAAGGATGTCCTCTGGGTTTCTCCTTTTTTCTCTTAATATATTTATCACTTTTGCCTATCAAAAAAAAGGGTGAGGGGAGAGTAGCATGCCATGAATATTTTCTAGGACTGGCAGCAGGGAAATATACACCATAGGTCAAACATGGGCAACCAGGTGAATATATGTAAGGGGCTGAATTTGTAAGGAAAGCTAGAAAGCACATCTTATCAATTATGCATTGCTATCAACACAAGGCAGTACGCATGCCCAAGCTAAGGAGTGACAATGATTGGTTTTTTCTCTGTTTGGTCAATATGGACCCTAATGAATCAGATGAAGGGCCTTTTGTCCAGTTTCTATGTAACCTTAATGGAAAAAAGACGGGACAAGCAAGGAGGTCACCTCTTTTCATGTGATACGGTGTATCTAGAGGGACATTAAAGAAGTATCTTTGAAACAATTTTTCTCTCAGCAGTAAGTATAACCCAGGCTCTCCCTAACCTGTTGGCTTTGGAAAGGGGGGAAAAGACAAACAAAACAGAACAAAGCTCTCAGGGGTTCATGATCTGTTAGAGAGGAGGGGAAGAGGAAAAGCAATAAAAAAATTGCTATTCTAAAATACCACTTCAAAACCTATCCAAAAAAAATAAAATAAAGCCAAAGGTAAACCTCAGAAGTTTCTGCACTAATTAGCAATGAAATCTATTATAGGTTGGATTTCATTGATAAAACAGACCACTTAGCATTGGAATCTATCATAGCATGGAGGTCTATTTAAATTTCATGGATAAAACAGGTAACTCTTTCTTAGTTGAAGAGTTAAGGAATAGACGTACTTAGGAACTGGTGGATGGGTTATAACGTAAGCATCTCATTTGGTCCTATTTGGAAAATCAGCTGAAGGCTCCCAGAAAAGATCTAAAAGCATGGAACAAGGTGCTTGGGGATACCACAATTAAAAAACTGAGACCCTTTTCTAATAAGTAGAAGGAAAAAGGTCTCAGAAATTTTTACTTATCAACAGATTTCTTTTAGTTGTGACATCTAAATCAGATAAGTGGGCTTCATTGAAGAAACTGTGTGGAGGACAAAAATCCAGAGAAACTTGGTTAAAAGAGGAGGATAAAAACAACAAATTCTTCCATTAAATGGACTAGGCATGAAGATGAATACTGTCTTGTCCAATGGACAAAAATAAACTGATTGTTTATTTTTATTTTAAATAAATAAAAATATATTTATTGATTGATTTAAAGATAAAAATAAAAATTAAGCATAATTTATTCTTATTTAGTGTGTATTAAATTTATTCTAAAATTTATATTTATTGGTATCTTAGAATTTAAATTTTTTTTATACCTGAATTGAATAGAAATTAATAAAATAACACATTTTTTTATAAAAATAATTGATGAGGGATATTCCTAAACCATTGGTTTAGGAATTTGCCACATATCATCATATTATAACAAAGATAGGAGATCTTCCCTCCTATCATGCATAATAGAGAATCCAAGCAAAAAAATACAAAGATCTGAAAGAAAGGGAGAAATATTTAATCAAGTAAATGACACAACCTATGTTTTGGGATATGAAGAGAAAATCCAGAGAAGGGGTGAAGCGGTTCAACTAGTCAAGTAACACGTGGTTCAAAACTAAGCACAGCATATCAACTACCTGGATTAAAATGCAATTAGCAGATCATGCTTTAAGAAACTGGTTTGCCACAAAAGAAAGCACAGCTGAGGACCTGACCTGCTTTCCCCATTCCATCGCTCGATCGACCAAGTAGGAATACTCCAAATCTTCAAAGCACTTCTGCAACGAAGAAAGTGGTTCATTGAAGTAAACAGGGAGACAAACTCCAGACAGGTCCTTCCCAATATTGTCCTTGATTATTGACCATAGACCGACTGGCTTCTCTTTCTCCTTTGGTTCTGGCAAACTATCCCTTCTTTTGACGAATGGATATTCAACTGTCCTGATCTCCATCTCAATGTCATGCAAATAATCAGAAAGGAAAGGATCTCTATTACTTATCAAAGTCCCATTTCCCATGGTTTCCCTGCTCCTGTAAGAAGCACTTCTTAGAGATTCTGAAGACAAAAAATCATTTGTGTCAAAAAATACTATATCGTCTTCATCAGTTTCAACATCTGCTCCATCCTGACTTTCATTATCTGCATCAGAATCACTACCACTGCCCTCTGACAAGATGGAATAGAAGTCTGCAACAATTAGATGGCGATATAAAAACCATTATTTCCTCAAATATATAGATATATATATTAAAGTTATCATAATTTCCTTATCAGTAAACATTTCAAAGAGAAAATGACCCTTTTTAAGGATTTTTACTTTAAAAAATTTCATGTGAACGAAGAAGGGAACATCAAAGAATGTAAACTGAATAACCTAGGAGAGCATGATTGGATGCACAAAATTTGCGCAGATGGGTAAAAGGCGATACTTTAATGTTATAACAGGATTATTTACATATTTCCTTGGAAAAATTATGCCACTTGAGGAACAAATTGGGATACTGAAAGCACTTTAGTTGATTAGAAGTACTACAAATGCACAAAGTAATAATGAACAAGGTTGAATTGTTTTAAAACCACTAAAGATCCATATCAGGCTGTCCCATTGCCTCCCAAGATGCCCTTGCATTCAGCTCCAATAAAGTCTTGAATATTCAAATTATTAAAAATACAAGCTACCCCCAGAGTAACAAAAATTCGTTCCACAAAAACATCACCAAATCACAGTAGTGAAAAAAGCTTTACTAACCACTGAATCTTCTATTTCCTTGGCCACAGTATGACTCACGTTCCTTTGTTTCATCCACTACAGTAGTTTCCAGTTCTATTTTCTCTGTCTGCAAAACCATTTTATACCCCAATAAAAGGATGAACTCATTCCTCAAAATATGAAAACCACCAGCTCCTCTAGCAGTGTATATGTAGAAAACCACAAGGAACCAAATGTGGTACAAAACTAATAAAAATTATCATAAGATAAAAATACAAAGAGAAAGCAAAGTAATGGGCAGTCATCATAGATTCAAGAGGCATGAACACTGAGCACTAAGTTGTTAAACTTCTGAGCTCAGTTTGCATCAAGTAATGACACTTCCAAATCATTCAATATGAAGGGTACATGGCAATAGAGACCTGTTACTAAGTGTTTTAAAAACTTGGCAACAGTGAAAGGTGCTAAAGAAACTAATAGCATGCTGACTTTTACTAAAAACAAGGACAAATAGGTAACAATCATAAGGGTTGAACATCCATTTATAGCTTGACTAACCCAATCAAAGATGTATACTGACAACTTGGGGTTGCAAATAAAAACCTTATCAGCTATATTCTATTTATTTTACAAACATATTTTTTAGTGATATCTTATCTTCTGTCATAGCCCCAGTTAAGACTATTGATCTTTCTTGTCCTGTGAATTGCATTCAAATTGAAGCAAATCACTTTCTCATTCTTGATGGAAGTCAATAGATTTAATTTAACAGTCAACATTTTCTTTGATTGGCAATAAATATGAAAAGCATTTGAACCAAAGGCACGCACAAGCAAGGGACATGCAAAAGTATACATTAGTTGCCTCAAGACAGGCAAAGCAAAAAAGAGAAGAAAGGAACAAAAAACACCGCTCAACCTCTCTCCTTACTTTGAACTCATCCAATCTACAAAGCCTTCAATGGACATGGGAGATTTATCAATGTACTTACCCGTTCCAAAAGAAGAAAATAAGTATTCAGAAAAGAGAGTTCAACAATCATATAATCATTCAATAAAATTGATAATGAGCCTATTTTGTTATGCATCTTAAGTCAAAAATGCAACAGAATAGGAACATAATACAATTTTGACAAAAACCGGCCAGCTCCATCTACACTTATTCATGGGATTTCAAATTCAAACTTGGGCACATCCAAGATTTTTTTCCTTGATAGGTGGCACATCCATGTTTGTTTACAAGCGCAAGGTACTAAGATGAAGAGAAAGGAAGAAAAGTCAGATACCTCCAACTGCCTCAATGTATCTAGCAGTATAATATGCTTCCGTTGAAGAGCCTTCAACTGATTTTGCAGCTCAGAGAGTTCTGAAAGCATAATAGATTCACAGTCTTTAATAACTACCTCACCAACACCTTCCTGCAATAATCGTAGACGTAGCTTCTCAGTAGAAACAACAATATCTTCAGATGGTGCAAAATCACAGCTTGTCAAAACTCTAGGAAAAAGATCTTTAGCAGCCTGCAGAGCCTCAATCCATGCAGCTCTATCCTCCCTAGATATGCATCGCAAATGAAGATTTTTTGTTCCTGTGAATATGGACAGCCTTTTATCATCAGATTTGCTTGCACGAATCGAGGACACCTGCAAAGCAAATTAACCAAATTTCAGCAAATTCAAAAAAGGGAACTATAAAACATAAAGTCCATGGACACTTTTTACACATCACATGATCAAGGTCACAGATAATCCCTATCACAAGGATGCACCACGTTACAAGCAGTTGATTAACAAATTTCAATGTAGCTCTAGAGAAAACTGTTAGCCCTGCGTTGCTGCTAATAAGATAAACATTTAGGCTATATTTGCTTCTAGGAAGGTACTAAGGAGATAAACATATTAAAGGAGAAAAATATGTTAAGGAAAATGAATTTCTCAGGTTTAGTTTCACAACGGAAACAAGAAAAAGAAAATCCTAATGTCTCTTTTTAAAGAATTTAATTTTTACATAGAAGAGGGAAAATAAGTAAAATGAATTCCAAGCAGCATATAAAAATAATTTATTGACCTTAAATTTATTTTTTGTTTTCATACATTTTGCTTCTCTTTTACCTTTCTTTTGTATATTATTCAGTTCCTTATATTTTCCTCAATTTTTTTAGGAATCAAACATAGCCTTAGAGTTCACTATGCAATTTATAAATTAAATATTGCTAGTTATAGCCCATTCCCCAGTGATTTCCACGAAAAGAAATTCGGCCAAATGCCAGAACCTATCTTATTTTACAGGCAACTATGGGGGAACTCCTGTGATCACAAGTCCACCCGACTCAAAGGCAATAAGTAGTTTCTCAAAAGAAACGAGTTTACATTCTTTTAAGGAGGGAACAAGACAACTTAGACATCATAAACAAACACAAACATACATAATCAACTTATTTTCATCCAGGGCATGTGGAAGTTACCCGGATTATTTTGCCGGTGAATTAATGAAAGCATCAGAAGATCTCTTCGTTGGAACCACTAAAGAAAAAGTTTCAAATTGCATACTCGCCATTAAAGCACATATTTAACACTGGAACATTTAAATTAATAGGGTTAGCAAGTGATACAGTTTGTTCTGTAAGCATGTAAATAAATCCATGTACGGCAGTAGTTTTGAATAAACATCAAACATTTGTCGATTCCCCACTTTTATGACCCAACCCAAAGTAAATTCCTCCATATAACTTCTCTGCTTGGCAGCTTATGGAACGGAAGAACAATTTCAAATAGTAGCCCAAACGAAAAGAATAATATCAAAAGAAATTTTCCATGTATTTACAAACTAAACGCATCCGCAAACGGACAAGTACGAATGCTCATAAAAGGCGTCTGAGTATAAAGACTAATTCAGAAAAGATGACGATACTGCACATCCATGTCATCGGAATCTCTCTCTAGAACCATTTCTTTCCGAATATGAACATCCTCAATGCACACACCACAGTAGAACTCCACTCAGTCTTAATCCGTGCTTCTAGCAAGACAAGAATAGAAAGAATCGCTTAGAAAACAAATAAAAAAACCAGAAACCAAAAGCAAACCTTTAAATGAATCTCCCCAAACGGCTTCCACTGCTTCGCAGACCCAGCAAGACGGTGATGATTACTCCAACTGTTCTTCCTCATACACCTCAACGAATCCTCTCCAATTACCTTCAAGCTCTTCTCCCTCGCTGGACTCATCAAAATCTTGTCCGGACCATGAATCTTGTAATACGAAAGAACCCCATCCTCAAGGACGAACCACCTCGACCTCCAGCCCTTCCCGTAATTCACCCACTTGTAGAGAATCCCCGCCACGCCCCCACCCGCACCGAACACCTTTCCATCCCTGGCCTCCGGAAACGCGTCCTCGACATCGTGGCTGACCGCATCGGAATCAGCATTGATCGACGAAACCTGAGCTGAGAATCCCTGCTTGGAACCGAAGTTAACATTCTTCACCGAACTCTCCAGCCCTAACTGACAGGTACCCGGGTTGGCCCGGTCCCGATCGATAGAAACCGGAGCAATGCAGCACAGCGGATTCATCCCAGCCAAACACAGATCACACAGAACCACAACACCACCGCCTCCCACACATCCGAAGAAGATCCGAATCAAAGAACCGGACCCGATCGGACGCGACAAGCGGTGACAGAGTCACACAACAGCCGAAACGTTTCGGAAATGACATAAGCCTTACAGATCGAAATAAAGAGAGACGATCTAGAGATGGAGAGAGAGAAACTGAGAGAGGGGGAAAGAAATCAAAGAACAGTTATGACTCCGCTGTTGGTTGTACAGTGCGCAGATCAATTTAATTCACGCATCAGTAATTCAGTAGACCACAGTGCAGCTACTAAGGACTAAACTAGAGAGAGAGAGAGAGAGAGATTAGAAAGAGACAGAAAGAAAGAGAGTGGGTGTGCCTGTGTTGTGTGCGCGATAGGCGTAGGTTAACCTTTAGTGGGGGGGAAAGTGTGGTTGCGCAATAACTCTTACAAATGCATGGCTTTTGGTTCCGTTTTGGGGGAAGGGAGAGGGGGAGGAGTAATGATTGCGGAGACAGCTAACATGCGCATATATGTGCACAGGTAGTGATTGGGATTTGGGGGTGGGGGAGGATTTGTCCGTTGGTTGACATGAAAACCCTTTTCTGGACATTACTCCACGCCCTTTCATAATTAATACGCATTCAAAATCATTTTCATACTATTTCGTTCTTTTATTTTTTATGAGAATTATTATAATAATATACTAATCTGTTCTCGGAAGAAAAACCAGTTGGTCCTTAAAACTATAATTCAAATCATAAAATAATGTTTTTTTAAAAAAATAAATTCTCATGATAATCCATATTTTAAAATAATTTTTAAATTAGTTATTTTTCATGTTAACAAATCGTAGTTGTTGATGTAGATTTAAAATAGTTAAAATTATAGTTGATGATTATGATTTTAGATGTTTTAAAATAATTAAAATTTATAATTAGTGAGTATAATTTTGGAGTTAAATTTAGATTTTATGGTTTTGAAAAAAATGTAAATGATTAAAATTATAGTCATATAACACTATTTTAAGGTTAAAGATAAAAAACGTAGTCACTAATTATGATTTTGGTGATATGATAAAGACATATTAATTTAAGTATTATTTCAAAACTTTTGTGTTTTTTTTTCTAAAAAACATTATGTTGCAACAAATCTCTATAAAAATCATAATAAGTGACTATAATTTTTAAAATACTTAATGATTAGGGGTTTAAAATTAATATCATGGGTTAATGAAATTAAACCATTCATATTTGATTTGAATTACTTTGGATTTTATTTTTTTAAGAATATTCTAATATTTTAGGACATGGGCTCTACTGTCCACTTCCAACCTTTTTTCCCCTTCTAGTATTCTCCTTTGCAAGTTGCAAGTTGCAACCCAACCCTCTGTTGGAGGCTATTTTCGTCATTTCGCTGCCACGAAAACGATGGCCTAAAACAGTGGGTCCCTGCCCGTTTTGGAGAAGCGCCTCACATCACTTACCAGCCATGAATTCGAAACTTGGCCTTCCCTGCCCCACTCTTACTATTCAATTTCCTGCTTCTCCACCGTTTCCAATATTAATTCCATAGATATAAATCGATTTTAATCACTATCCACTCCATTTTTGTCCCCTATACTACTTTTAAAGAAATAAACAAATTCTTTCAAAATAAATAAATAAATATGGATTAGTCTAGACAACCCGCTATTCCTATCGAAGAATGATTAAATTTATATTATGTAATTATAAATATATAATATTTTTATTTTTATTGATTATAGTTTTTAAATATGTATAGTCTAGATTTAGTTACCAGATTTATTTTTTGAATTATTGATTCAATTTGTACTATTTATATCACAAGTTATGATGGAAATCAATCAATTAACCATTTATGATAGTCTCTTCATGGTATCAGAACATAAATCCAGGGAAGTGAATCCCTCTTTGGAATCGTTGCAGAAATCCAAGGAAGTGAATCCCTCTTCGGAATCGTTGCAACCGTCAGTGGTAACCCATGGATCATATTGCAACATCTTCATTTCCGGTATCTTTGACGCTGGTTGCTGAGCGGTGATGCTTCCCGTCAACGTAACCACCGAACCTCAACAACCTCCGTTTAAATGCTGCGTATGGCGGTATCGTGGTGAGAAGGTATTAGGTTCACGTATTACTCATTTAGGTCTCCTCCGAATTATTCAGGCTTCGTGTCTTTGGTTTGTCACGTGTTATCGTGGAACGGCGCCATTTCGATCGTAAACTTGCTCCTCGCTCCATCCGCGGTGTCTTGTGCATTCTTCGACCAGTGAAGTCTGCATATATGTTTGATCCTTCCTTTACGAAGACTATCACTTTCGCGTCATGTTAGTTTTATTGAGTCGATATTTCGCGTCTAATGTCGCCTTATTTTCCTCGATTACAATAGGTCCATTGTTTCCACATGGCTTCCAGTCACTCTCATCGACTCGGCCACGCTTTCAACACCCCCGGTTGCGGATCACGCATCCAAACTAATCCCACATCCGGTTCCTGGCCTTCCCACACCCCGCGGCGAAACCCTTAGCCAGACCCTCCGCCCATCGTCGTCACCTCTCACGCCGTAGCCTGTACGCCCAATTTGTCGGCCGTGCTTTGAATTATCTTTCTAGTAGTTTTTATGATATGTTTATAGTATAATAAAAGTCAACTTTGTATTTTTCGAGAATTTAAGTCTTAAGTGTGAAAAATGAGTAAGCGGTAATTAAACCAATTAAGGACTCCAGGGACATAAGATAAAACGAGTTTATATGTTAAGTAAATATTAATAAGTTGATTTGCAAATTGAATGAAGAAGAAATTTAAAAAGCAAAGAGAAACATTTAGGTGGTGTTTGTTTTTGAGAGCTTTATCCACTGAAAATGAGACAAAGCTTCGGCATTAAAAGACATTTGTTTAAAATTTTAAATACTATTCTTTGAAATTTTAAAAAGTTACGAGATAGAAGAGTGAAAATATTTGGAACTTACATTCGAAAAAATCATTCATGAAAAAATAAGAAAAAGTTCGTCATTCTTGACAAAAGTAGTATGATATCTGTGCAAAGGGATAATGACGGGAGGGTTTGGGGCAGGCGATCGAAATCCGTACGAACATTATTTTTCGGTCCACCGAAGCATGCCGTTTAAAATTCGCGGGGCGGGCGCGGAGATGGGAAAATTCTCAAACTCACATCGTTTACATTTATTTTTGTTTTTTATTTTTTATATTTTCTTTTATTTTATTATATTAAAATTAATATTTTTCATAAAAATAAAAATATTATGAACCTATATATTATTTATTAAAAAACATTATAATAATAACAATAATTATTTATATTAAGTATAAAAATAAAATAATAAAAATTATTTTTTAAATATAATCAGGCGTGAGCACAATGTGTATTTTAAATATATGGTTCATATTCTTTTTGTCGGTTCGTTTAAACGATTTATTTAACAGTTGGCTTTATTTTAAATTAAACATGAGTCATTTCACATTTCGAGATTTTAAATAAAAATCTAGTCTGAATCATTATGGCTTATCGAGAAAATCGAAAATTTCCTCTTGTCTCGGAGGTCGATGGAAACTTTTCTAGGTCACTAGATTTCCATGAGGCAATTTAGCAGCGCATAATCAGTTTAGGTCATCAGAGATCTAGAAATTTTATAGGATTCACTGAACCCTTATGACAATTTATTATTTTATTAACATTTGCCATTTTGAAAATTTTAATTTTCTCGGGTTTTTCTGAGAGAGTTACAATACAGGCGTCTTGGATTTGAGAAATAAATCAAACCCGGGTTAAACCCGATTAAAATTAAATTAAGCATGTTATTAAGAGCGAGGCAGACGGGAGCGAAATAATCGGATTAAGTTATCATCCCCACTCATTACACAAACAGTAAAAAACAAGCGACTTAATCTTAATCTTTATTAAGTGTATTGACGTTAAACCGAAAAAGTTACATTATTAAGTAAAAAAAACAAAAGCGCGCTGGTAGAATCTCATAAACAAATTGGCTTATAAGGAAAGAAAGTTTTGATTTTGGGGTTTTGGAGAGTTAGGGCATACATTTTGGATAAAAGCCAAATTTTTGGTTGATTTCTCTCCATTTATTGGTTCTTCTTATTCAAGCAAAGAGAAGGAAATCAAAGCAACTTTGAACGTGTCAAGAAATCAAGGTTAGGAAACTATCCTAACTTCCTCCTTGTTATGTTGTGTTAGGAAAACCCTAACTATTCCAAAAATGTGTTTTTGGTTGGTTTGAGTTAGGTTTTGTGGTTTGTTTTGAGTTTGTTTTGTTTTGGTTGGAAAATGTCCGATGAAATAGGGCAAAAATGCCTTATTTATGTTCTAGCCCGATGCCTCTCTGCCTACGTGAAGGAGTGCTCGCCTAGGCTAAGGTCAATTCGCCTCGGCGAACTCGTCTTCTTGGCAGACTTTGTTCTTGCCTCTTCTCTGCCTGTTTTGCTTTCTATTTTTATAAAGCTTAAACGAATGTTATAAATACTAGTATAAAAACCTTTGAAACGCATATAATTGTAGGTCTACTTAAGACTGGATAGTGAATGAATAGGCACATTTGTTTAGTGCTTTGGGTGGCTCACCTGTTTAAGATGTGGCAATGAGCTTTTATTTCGTGTGTAATAGCGTCTAAATAGTGTTCACGGCACTCTTGCATAGTCATCGATCTTTCTTTGTTTTGTGTTGTAAGCGTCACGCGTTCGATGCTGGCATTTTTGTTTAGTACTATACAATACCTTCGAGTATCTATTATGTTGTGTCCCTTTCATTCATTGTTGCTAGTCTATGTAGGCAAACATTTATATGAAGTGTATCTGAATAATGAACAATATGAAAACAAAGTAATCATCTCTGATGCTAAAATATATCTCAATTTTGTATTGTAGTGTACTTACGAGTACCTTATGTAAAGAGATTTTTGTTATGTACTCCTACGAGAGATATGAATACTCTGATATGTAAATTATTTTAAATGTATACTATAATTGAGGACCATTAGAAGTGGTCATATTTGTTATTTGTTTTCCCACTAAACTATATGTTTAGCACGGGTGTTTCATTCGTGTAGGTACTGAAGAGGTCGCCAAAGACATCCTGCATTCGCTAGGGCCAACACAACATTAGGAGTTCTTATGATGTATGTCCCCGAATTAATTTTATTGTAATGAAAATGTAAATGTAATATTTTTGAGATATTGGAACTTGTGTAAATACATATAGTTAGTGACTCAATCATGTATAAATAGGACAAGTTAAACACTACTAAGGTGGTTGTTTTACAAATTTATGTCTTCATGAATATATGCTTGAAATGAGCCCACTAATGTCAGGTTAATAGTTCTTTATTATGTGTGATGTCCCCTCACTTGATGCAGTCGGGGGAAAGGGCGTTCGTGACTCGTCCTACTTTCGAGCTTGCGGGCCCCTCAACGCGCACCATTGCGTGCCACATTGGCCGCTTTGGTTTGCCGATCGGATGACACATTCACTTGCGGGCGCTCGGGCACCGACGCATTCCCACAGTGGAAGGTGGCACGCAGCTACAGACTTCCACCGTCTCGGGCCCCACAGTGGTCGACACCATCCCTTTCGAGCATGACCCTCAACGCCATGTCCTACTGCCCGTACCTCCCCAGTTGTCACATGTTCTCGCCACAACATTCACAAACTATTCCATACGCCTCTGCAAACTTATTTGGGAACTTGAGGCAGAGCCTCGCTCTTTCGAGCTAAATCAGACCTTTAAATGGCGCACATCGATGTCGAAAGAGTTTGATGCCCTTGTTTGGAAAGACACTTGGGAATTGGTTGCCATGTCGACTTAGAACATTGTGTGGGTTGCAAGTGGATCTTTGAATCAGCAGCTTACTTAATGGATTAGGTGGGCCAGGTCTGAAAGCCGCGGCCCCGGTTGCGAGGGGTTTCATCGAGAGACTTGGCATTGATTATCGCGACGCCCGGTCCAGATGATGGAAACCCGACCATTCGTTCGTTTGGTTATCTCTTCGCTCTTTGATCACGGGTGGTGCCTTCGCCCGACTATATCTTCAATGATGTGTTTTTATAGAGACGCACCAGTTAGATTAACAAAAGTCTTTATTTTAAACCCTGTTTATTTAAGGTTTTGAGCACTTTTTGTGTCTTAATCGGCGTAATTAACGCAATTTGCACGTTAAAAGGTCGCATTTTTCTAACGATCGCATTTTGTGGCTAATTTTGTAGTTTGCGACTATTTATACCAAAATTGTTGAGTCGATCAAGTACGAAGAATTTAGTTGAACTCGGCATTGCGGTCGGAGACTAGAAGAAAGCCGAAATACAAGGAAATTGGAGCCGCGGATTTTGCGAGGAGTTCGCGAAAAGTTCGCAGCTGCGAAATTCGCAACATCCTATGAAATTGCATCCACACCGACCAGTTGTTCATCTTTACCTGACCAATTCTATTTGCCCTTTTTGCTTTTGTCTCTTTTGGTTTTCTTCCTTTTTTGCCCCCATTGTAATAGTATTTGCTATGTTATTTTTGTAATTTGTAAAGGGGGTTTGCTATAAAAGCCCCTAGACAAGCACTGCACTGATCATTAACTTTTTGCTCAGTAATAAAATTGGTGGGAAGCTTTCAGCTTTCCAGCTCTTTCTCCTTTTCTCACGTTTTCTCTTCTTTTTCTCTCATTTTCTGGGTAGTCAAACACCCTCCAAGGATGACAACGGAGGGATGAGGCGGCCTAAAGCCCTCTGCTTCAGCAGAAGAGGAAGAGATTTCTTGACGAGGCCCAGGTGTAACAGAGGGTTCTCATGCTTTCAACGCAGGTATTCATTGTTATTTTTTGTTTTTCTCTTCAAATCTTAGTTGTAACCCCTTCCATTCACCTTGAATTATCAGTATTTGATAATCTTTTAGGGTTCAGTGGATGCTTATTGCTAGATCACTTGAAGTTCGTAGTTATCCTCTATGGGTTATTGTAAAGATTAGGTCGGAGGCATGCCCTCCTTTGTCGTGACTACGTGCCGATGAATACCATTTTCAAGGATAATTATTTTTAGGTTAGATTTTATAGCTAAATGTCAGAATTCGGGAGATGACTATAGGTCATCCTTCCCAGCGTGAGGAAATGACAAAACCCTCGAGTTAGGATCTAAACTGACATCACGATGCCAGGGAGATCTCTTTTATTATTTTTCTTATTTTCTTAGGTTTTATTTTCAATTTCCAACCATCAGCTCCTGTTTTACAAACCTTAATATCAATTGAATTCACTAGTTTTAAACTCACTTTGTAAGTCATTTGTCTGAAGAAAACCCACATCCACATGTTCAACCCCCATAACCTTTATCTTGCAGTAGCTTTCTTTACTCTTGATGAAAAATTTAGGATATAAATTTTGTTGATTCGAGATTTTCTTGTAGCGCGAATCAACCCTTAGAGGATGTTTCATGGTTGAATGTGAGGAGCTCACGCCCTTGTGCAGAGCCCAACCATGATGCAGACCGGATCAGGAATGGCGGTCCTCCTATCTTTTACGAATCCAAATACAATTGATTTTCTCAATAAAACACATTTCAAATACTCATTTGTAAAAGATAATTATCCTTATGACAATATATACGTATATATCACGTTAACTTAAGACGGACCTATCATTTTGTTCTCAATACACATTTTCATTCAATATGACATTATATGTCCATTTGCTCCATTTCCCACTTTTATACATTACGACATTATAATTCGTTTTAAATATAAAAAACATTTACAAACATTTATCAGAGTTCAATTTTCACAACATAGTTTTAATACAAAAAGTATCAAAAAACGATCATGGGGTTTCATGTATGCATGGTCAGACCTTTACTTTATGACTCTACGCTTTCACAGTCTTTGCTTTTGAACTTGTTCACTCGTACCTGCGTGATAATAAAAACAGCGCGCTAAGCATTTTCATGCTTTGTGGTTCTATACAGTTATCTTTTTATTTCATTTTAACACAAATCATGCGACTTTTCTAAAGCAATGCTTTTGAACCTTATTGAATGATCAATGCAGTATAATACGTATATATATTCATTTCATATACATTCATTTACAATTCATTGATAATTCCAAATATGCACTTTCATAGGCAATAACTCATTCAAAACTCAATCATGCATTTCACAAATATTCTTATCATTTTGCCCTTAAACGAATTTAATTAATGTTTTCGATCGTGGGATAACGAGATCAAGCGCGATCCAGATTAGAGCTACTTGATGGAATTATAAAATGGTTTTGCAACATAGTACGGTCATTTGGGGCTGGCGTGATTATTAAAATCATTTGTGAATCACTGCAGATACTATCCAGCTAGGCTACGGATCAAAGTGACAGCACATTCGTTAAGTTCATATCTTGCTAGTTTGACCTTATTGGTATACCAATCTATCCTTAACTGAATATGATGGATAACATTCTATTAAGGGCATTAAAAATCGGTCGTATAAATTTACAATAGGGTATATACATTTTATACTCAAATAGCACGTTCAATCTTATGCGATTTTCACTGACATTCATTTCACAATCAATTTTCTCAAATCACTTAAATGATCAATATCGATTTTATTGAAAATCATTTCAATAGCAGCGCAAACAATATTGATACTTGAAATAAGAAGAGAATAATGAAACGAACCACGAGGTAAGTCGCGCCGATTCTTATCCTCGGAATCTCGACTTCAATTCGAGTTTTCCTCGTTGCCTACCCCTAATCCATCACAATTAGAGAACAATGTCGGTTGGCTTATTTAGGTTTCTAGTTAGGGATGATTTCTACCTAACACACCTTCACTTGTAAAAAATTTATGGGAACAAATGAACCGTATTTTACCCAACTTCCTTCAAGTCTAGTGTTCCTCTATAAATCTATTTTATTCTGAAATTATAATCATCCAATTTGGAGCACCAAAGCTCCAGATATGTCATAAGCATCCAGGACTATTCTATTTTCACACAGAACCAGAATTTGCCCAAAAACAGAGCTTCCTTTAGGCGAATTTCTGGGTCTAATGGGGTCTAAATTTGAATACATTTATATCAGGAAAAGTTGTTCTCCTAGAAGTTTAGTTTACCCAGAAATTTGAATCACTCAATTTGGATGAGTAAAAACTAAGCTTATCTTTAAATACAAGCGTTCTATAACACCAAAGCGTAGAAGCTGAATCGAGTGGCTTTTAAAGCAGAGCCTCACTTTGACAAATTTTAGGTCGATGAGGTCAAATTTAGACTCTACTTATTTCATGAAGATTTGTTCTCCTATAAATCTAGTTCACCTAGAAATTTAAATAACTCAATTTAGATGAATGAAACTCAACTAATGGTTTAAATACCAAAACTATTCTGAAACACCATAAGCGTATTAAATTGAGCAAAATTGACGCGAGCCTCACTTTGAATTTTTGGGTCCCAATAAGATCAAAATTTGAATCTGACTTATTTCGAGAGATTTGTTTTATAAGTCTAGTTTACCCATAAATTTTAATCAAATAATTTGAATGAGTGATGACCAAGTTATGACCAAAACAAAGCATGGGTTTTGAAAATTTTGACAGCATCTCCCCTAAAAACCCAACATTTCCTTTATACAAAAATTCTTCAACACCAATTCAAACAACCATATAATAACTTAGAGCAACCCCCAAAACTGAAATAAACCCAATATCATTTTTATACCAACTTAGGGTTCTTTCTAAACCCAAACACAACATTAAGGAAAGTTAAGGTTAGTTTCTTACCTTATAATCTTTGATTCTTCAACACCAATCTTCATTCTTCCTCTTGATCACCTTAATTCTTGATTTCTTGGAACAAAGATCACTAATCTTTCTCTTTCTCTTACAACCAAAAAAGCCATAACACTTTCTCTTACCTTCTTTTGCCAAATGTGCAAAATGACTATCAAAGACCAATACTTGGTCTTTAATCAAAATCTTTCACTAAGCCTTGTTTGGCTAGCCCACAAATTCCTCTTTTCTCATTTTTTCATTTTTAAGGCTTCATTTCAGTTTCATTTTCAATACACTTTATCACATTTTCATTTTGGCATTTACACTTCACATTTATGACCTTTGAGTCCTCATTTGACATTTTACGAATTTATCGACTCTTGGCATGCATAATTTTCGGGTTTTATCATTTTAGTTTTAACAATTTAAATCTTAGAAAAAATACAATTTAATTATTTTATACTAAGCATGTTATAAAGCTTTGTTAGGGTATTTTAGGTGTGTTGTTCACGAGGTTTCACGGACGATAACCCCAATCAGTTGTCATTTGCCTGTATCTATGGGCTCGACATTTCGTGCTTGAATGCGATGAGCTTAAACAATTTTTACTTACCTCTGGTTTTTTGAACTCCATCTACATAGCAATGGTGTCACCATTTATCTTCTAGTGTATGTTGATGACATTATCATCACTAGCAACAATCAATATATTGTTCAACACTTCATCACCTTGCTTTCCCTTCGGTTTTCACTCAAGGACTTGGGTGTCTTGACTTACTTTCTTAGCGTTGAAGTCCTTCCTCATCCGCTCGGCCTGATCCTTTCCCAAGGGCGATATATAGCGGATCTTCTTGCCCAAACTTTAATGATGGATGCTCGACCCGATCTCAGCTACGCGCCGACAACACCCACTTTGTCTTAGTCGACGTACGCGATCCTTATGAGTTTCGTCTGATTGTGTGACCGCCGGTGTTGGCGATGGCAGGCCGGACATTGCTTATCAGTTAACAAGCTTTCTCAATTTGTGCATCGTACGACCATTGACCATTGGAATGTCGTAAAGCGTATTCTCTGCTATTTATGTAGCACTGTTGATCGTGGGATTATTATCCATCTTCAATTGCCTCTTCATTTACATGCCTACTCTGATGATAATTGGGCTGGAAATAAAGATAATTTTACTTCTACCAACACCTTCATTTTATACCTTGGTCGCAATCCAGTTTCTTGGAGTTCCAAGAAACAACACACAATTACTCATTCATCCACTGAAGCTGAATATCGATCTGTCGTTGCCACTACTGTTGACCTTCATTAGATTTCTAATTTACTTGGTGAGCTCGGTTTCCCCTCTACTTAGAAACTGATTATCTATTGCGACAATGTCGGTGCGACCAACCTCTACTATAATATGATGTTTCACTCACGAATGAAACATGTTACACTTGATTACCACTTCATTCTCGGACAAGTTTAGAACCATGATCTTCGTGTTACACAAGTTGCTTTCGTGGATCAAGATGCTCTCACCAAACATGTACCCCGCATATGTTCTCATCAGTTACTACTCAAGATTGGTCTCTCATCTCAGAACTCCAACTTGCAAGGGCATATTGGAGTGATTAAATTTATATTATGTAATTATAAATATGTAATATTTAGATTTAGATTGATTATAATTTTTAAATATGTCTAGTGTAGATTTAGTTATTAGATTTATTATTTGAATTCTTGATTCAATTTGTACTATTTATGTAACAATCGGGCCCTCACGGCTTTAAAACGCCTCTACTTGGTTGAGAGGATCCCATACTTATCTAGTGTCATGAATTTTTACTTATTCGTGTGGGATGTAAACAAGCAGCTCACTCGTGCGGACATAGCGTCGCCGTTGTGTCCCATGGGATGCGAGCTAAGCGGATAGACCCCCACATCGGTCGGGATCGGACTCGATCTAGGTTATATGATACTTGGCCCGCATTAAATGCAGATGTTGTGACCCATTTTAAGAGGTCTTCACGGCTTTAAAACGCATTTATTAGGTTGAGAGGACCCGTCTTTATATAGTCTTGGGAAGTTTCCTCCAGTATTTGATGTGGAATGTATTTGTTATTGTAGGCCTTGTGAACATGGCATACCCCGGAATCCTGTAGTTAGAAAACAAAACCGCAAATACGCGGAGAGAATTGCTCGATTCGCGTACGATTTGGAATCCATCATGCTTTACGGAATTAAGCGACGATCATGAACCACAGACTCAAGATCTGGATGTAGTCGAAAATGTGTATCATTAGGGTTAGGGGAGGGACTTGAGCATAGAGTCTTCGACCACGGGCCCTCTCATTCACGAACTGTGGTATGACCCGCACTAGCCGGTATATTAGTGATTAATAATCCATATATCTCACCTTTATTAAACCAAACTAATTTAGTTAATTTCAATTCATATAGCCCACATTAAGAAATTCTTACATTCATATCACGAGTTATTCTATGGAAATCAATCAATTATCCATTTATGATCATTGCTACAATTTCATCTTCTAATTCCGTTGGATTTGTATGAATCCAATAATTTAAGTTTATATTTCATAGTATCTATTTCATTTGTTTTTTGTCAAATTCTAAAGTGATATGAGGGAGTCCATATAAATACAAAGGTCGCCTTTAAGTTAGTATATCATACTACATTCAAACTAATTCTTTTATGAGCTATAAGAGATCACAAAAACGATAAAACTCTATCACATAACATAACTACATTCATAGGACTCGATCGACACCAATGGTTAAACTAAAAAATATCATAGTCATCTCACTCACATGTTAGATAATTACTATCTTTTTCATTCTAATTCACATACATCACATCATAAATATAACGTTTTAATTATGGATGAGAATGACTAAAGAGGTGAGTTTTCTATAGCATCCGTCCCTAACATGATAAAATATAGAAAAAAAAAAGAACCAGTTTAAAATGGTTTTGAAATTTTGTAATTATACTATTTAAGGAATGTTCGGATTTGATTTTATCATACTTTATATATATATATATATATATATATATATATATATATATATATATATATATATATATACTACTATATATATATATATATATATATATATATATATATATATATATAATTTATAAAAACTTGTAAATAAGAGATCACTCAAGTGGGTAAGAGCTTATGCCAACGTGAGAAGAAAGAGGGTCCAAGTTTTAAAAAAAAAAAAAAAAAAAAAAAAAAAAAAAAAAAAAAAAAAAAAAAAAAAAAAAAAAAAAAAAAAAAAAAAAAAAAAAAAAAAAAAAAAAAAAAAAAAAAAAAAAAAAAAAAAAAATTTTTGTCCTAATGGAGATGAATTTGTGATGATATGTTGTAATGTAAATTGAATAGATATAAAAAAAACATATTTTAAAATTTAAAATAAAAACTAAAATTTTGGAAAATAAAAATAAAAACTTTAAATAGTGCAAGTATGAAAATCTCTTATATGGGTATATCCATTTTCTTTTTAGGAAGGATAAAAATATATATAAATTAATAAATAAATAGAAAAAGACAAAGTTGGAATGAAAATGACTATCTCGAATTTATCACTTATCATCCCTAATTTTAATTATATATTTGCTATCCGTTTTTGGTTAATACGGGAAATTAACAAATTTTGGAAAAAAAAAATCTAGTTATTTTGAGACTAAAATCTCATTTACAAGAGTTTCCTCAAAATTTATAAGTAACAATAGAAGTTCAAAAACTACTAAGTGATTATTATTTTTCAATTATAGAGAAACGATAAACCTCAGATAAATTTGTGTTTAATTACAATATTACTACTAAAGACAAATAAATCAACCAACTATAGCAATGACGGTGCTAGAAAATAAGTTAAGGGGTAAAAACACAAAGGTTCGTTTAGAATCTAGAAATTATTAGGGAAAAGGAAAAAAATACAAAAAAAAAAAAAAATCATATGAAATATATACAAGAAAATCATATATAATTAAAATTTCTTTTAAAAAAAAAATATTTTCCTTCAATTTTTATTTTTTTGCACTTTTTCTCTCTATTTTCCTTTATATTTTATTTTTTTAGTACTTTTCGGGTTCCAAACAAAGTCTAAGGCTCCATTTGAACCCGAAAAGTAACAAGAAAAGAAAATATAGAGGAAATAAATATGGAGGAAAATAGAAAATAATGTTTAAATATAATAAATTAATTATATATGTTTATTCAAACTCATTTTATATTTGTTTATCTGTATTATGGTTAAATACATGATAGTCATATTAAACCCAAATTATACAAGATTAAACTATTAGGAGAGTTGATTATTTATCATGATATCATAACTTGGTTTGACACCATCCATTTATTTTTGTGATTTCATGAATGACTCTACTTAATTTGTTTGACCATTTATGTAGAGTATGCAGCCTAAAAAGATATGTAAAATTATGATAATTTTTTATTGTATCTGATTATCATTTATTTTTCACTGTAAATTTTTATTTTTCTAATATTTTTTTTCCTAATACTTTTTGAGTTCCAAATATAGCCTAAGGTTGTTGGTTCACAAAAAGTATAAATGAAAGAAAATAATTATTAAAAAAAAAATGATTTTCTCATACTCGAATGTCTAATGAAAAATGTCAAAAAAAATCAAATATACATAAAATTATTTAGAAATTTAAGTCTTTTAAAATTATTTAATATTTACAATGACAAATGAAAATAAATAATGAGTTTGAAGTAATAGATAAAAATACTATATTAGATTTATTTTTATTTTTATTTCCTTATACTTTTTCTGTTTATTTTTCCTTAAATTTTTTAAGAATCAAACATAACCTAAATTAATATTGAGGGACTAAAATAAAATCATAAATCACTTACATAGTTAAAAGACAATTAGTTTTTTACTTCGAATTTAAGCAATGTTTATCATGCCCTACATGGATCCACCATTGAACAATGGTGTTAAATAAGATATAAAATTGTTTATCATGTCCCAACGATTTGACAATTTCCTAGAATGTAACTAAAGAATTTAGGTCTAAAAAAAAGATACAAAATTATTTACCTTATGATAGTTAGCATTGGAAAAGAAACATTTGTCATTTGGCATTTTGCTCAAAAATCGTACAAAATGAGTGATGAAACGAATCGAGAAAGGATGGAGTTGTTAGAGAGACAGACTCCATCATAGGCAATAACAGCGCAAGGGAATCAGATCCAGATTCGTGCAAATCGTACCTGCAAAAATATTAAAAGACTGTCACGTCATACAAAATTGAAGGAATTCTCACTGTTTTTGTAGGGAAAAAAAAAAAAAGGAATTTAATTTTTTAGTAAAATTAATGCCCTAACTAATATGTTTAGTAAATACCATTATTTTTTATAGTGTTTTTTCTTTTTAAAGTTTAAATACTATAATCACGAATTATGGATTTAAATTTGATTTAATTATCATTATCTTGGACAACGGTATTTAATTTTTAAATTTTTTTAATTACCGTAATCTTGAATAACGGTATTTGAGTATTTTATTTATCTTGTTTTTCTCCTTCGCTATTTATTTTAACACATTTAGGGCAGTGATATTTGTGATTTTAATTAGAATTATCATTTCGTGAATAAAAAACGTTGATAATTTAATAATTCGATTATCATTATTAAATGTAACCAAATATTAATATTATTTTGTATATTAATTTGATTTCTAAACTAATTTTATAATTTTTTTTTAAATAAAATATTTTGATCTAAAATTAGAATTCTCACCAATTAGATCCTGGGCCAACCAGTATGGGGAGAGTTGAAAAGGGAATCCTTCGGTGCCACCATTCATTCACGTGGGGGAAAGCTGTCTCTTATACATTCTTGGGAGACTTAATTGGCTGTAAGGTATTTTAGGTGGCAGTTGAATTTACACGGAAAAGGGAAAAGGATTTTGAAATCTCAACTACTGTGATGTATAGGGAGAGCCAGAGGGAACGGATCATTGAGTTCATGTACAAATTTTCAGTTACGTTAGCAACATGTGATTTATTTAGGGGTGCATTGAATTATAATTTTTAATGATTTTCATGAAATTGTAAAAAGTGTATAAAAGTTATAGCTTATTAGATTATGATTTTTAAAGACTTTATAAAAGTCATGACATATCCAATTAAGACTTTTTAAAACTTTTAAAAAGTCTATAAACAATAAGGTGTATTTGATTATAATTTTTATAGGTTCTATAAAAATTATGGTATATTCGATTAAGACTTTAAAAGAATTTAGAAAAATTAAGGTGTATTCGATTACAATTTTTATAAATTCTCTAAAAATATACTGATATTAAAAAAATCATTGACTTTCATATATTGATATTTGATTAAAACTATTAAAGACATTTATTTACGAACTTTGTTGAGTTAATGGCTTTTATAGCATTTGATAAATTTATATAGACTTTTAAAAACTTTCATAGATTTTGACAAACTTTTTTTTTTAGATCTCGACACGCTTTGCAACTAGTTGAAAAATTTAAAAAAAATTTATGTAATAAGTCAAAATAAATAATTTATTTTAAAAATCACATTTTTATTTTTATTTTTATCATATTAACCTAATTTAACTCCATCATCTCTTTTTGTAATCTTAATCGTTAATTGTTTTACTGTCTTAATTATCATTTTAAGTTGATCTTTATCAAATAACCTAGTATTTAAAATAAAACTAAGTGATATATTTTAAATCATTAGCTTATTTTAATTTCATTTGAAATCAACTAGAATTGTTAAGTAATAAATATTTTTATCATATGCATGTAATTAAAATTATTATATGACTTTCAAGTCATTAGTGAAAATATTATAATATTTTATACCGTTTTATTATTTTTGTTTTTAAAATTTAAGCGAGCTTTACAGTTCGATGTAGTAACAGCGTTTAAATACAGATTGCTTATCTGCATCTCTCATTATCTTGTATGAAATGTTTAAATATATCTTTTAAAACGTTAAACTATTTCTATAATATAAGTTTGTGTGATGGGCGCTTATATTTTATTATTAAAGCTTTGAATGTAGAACAAGATAATGTTTTTTAATCTAACTTTCTCATGTGAATCATCAAATTTATTTTCATTCCTATATATCAGTATTTTTCTTTTAATATAAAATTTTTTTTTTTATTTGCTCTCATCAGGATTCATCATCTTTTTTCTTCCCTTTATGACATTTTTCAAAAAAAGTTATTCCAAAGCACATTTGAAGTGGATTGCCATATAAAAAATCATGCTTATATTCTTTGTCTTCAAAGACTAAACTTTTTGACTTGACGGTCTTTGCATACCATTCCCAAATCACAATATTCATTTATAAAGGTGAATTCAAAGATTAAATCACTTAAAAAAAACAAAAAAAACTTCCTTATTAATTAAAAAAAAAAAGAATTCTTGAGTACATGGTTTATGTTGTTGTCAAAAAGTTAAGAATCCTATAATATCCTATTGTCACTTTTTGCTTCTCTGCTTAAATCATTATCATCACTTATAACAGCTGTAAATCTATTCCTATTGTATTGATGATCATAATTATCATCAAATAACTTTTCTTTTCTCAAGAATTCATAAATGTCTCGTGTGATATAAATTATTGAAAGTACTTTAATTTTTTAATTAATTATATTTATGTTTAGGGCTACAAAAAAAATCAAACTATTAACAACATAGTTTATTTCAAAATCTAAAGGTTTATAGATGTCAAACTCAATTCTTGGGTTTTGAGTTTAAAAATAAAGCGTAAAAAAAAAAAAAAAGATCCCAAATCTAGGTTCGAGTTCTAACAATAATAGTTTACTATATTATAACAAAATACTTAATTGTAAAAAAAAAAAGTAAATTCATCTTATCTCAAAATAAAGATTATTAAAATAGACTATTTTCAAACTTACATATGGAGTTGACCAATGAATTTTCGCCTAACTATTATCTCCACTTGCCTAGAAGTCAATAAAACTTGTATTAGCTTACAAAAAAACTAAATTCTTTAAGATGATATCGGAAACTATACAGAAAAATATTTATCAAAAAACATATTCGTCAAAAAAACTTATTCCCTTCCACAAAATCTCTCTTTACAGCTCATTAATTTTGTTCATATCACTATGTGAGCTAAAAAATAGGAAAACGTATGTATTAACTATCAATTTGAAGATAATTGTACATACATTATTAAGAATTAGATTTACATGGTCTAGACTACTTCATAAAAAATAAATATAAATCAGTCAATATACTACCATAATTAATTAATGATCTGTTGGAATCTCAGGACATCCCTTTAGAAATCTATGATTTCATATGCAATGAAAACAAAATATAAAATGCATACTAACTGGAATGGAACTTATCCGCGAATCTTCCAGACAATAATCGATTTGTAAGTTTTGACCAGAGAGTTTGGGCTTCAAGAACAATCCAACGCCATTTTGCTTTTAGATATGAGACATAGATAAATTCTCTTTCCCTCTTAAATTAGTCCGTCTCACTAAACCTAAATATAATTTTATATTTATATAGGGTTTAGTAGCCCACATACATTCGATGGTCCAACTTAATTAAAACTCTAGTTTGCTTGTCTTGGCTTAATTCTAACATTCTCCCACTAGCCCCAAAGCAAACTTGAAGGCTCATATGGATTATAAATTGCTCATGACATTGACCACTTGTAAATAGGTTTGCTCGGGAACCCATGGTACTTTCTAATTTTGTCTCATGTGGAATTAATTAAACATAATTCCACAATTGGTTAGTTAGACCACTATAGTAGACCAACTGCACTCCAAAATCGAAAACTTCACATTCCAAATCATTGTGGAAGATTACCAAGGCCTATTAATCACTCATACCACCTCCCTATGAATCGATATTACTAATTTAAGACATTATACTATAAAATATCGAAATTGTCATTTTACCTTAAGGCTACAAGCTTACCATTTGACTTGAACATGACTGTAAATCCGCCCTGGCCAGGGAAAACTATGATCAATCACCTTTTAAGATACTTTAGGTTGTATATTGCCCTATAATTAAGGTCATCATGGTTCCCATGTTAGCAAAATTCTATGAGTTGAGCAAGAAGTCATCCAAGATCACTCTGAGTGACTATCACTAATAGAGGGTCACAAGGAGCACTGAAAAATGACAACCTACTATGCCACCGGCTTTCCGGCTGACCGTTTAGGCGGAGTCGAGCAAGTCAGATTTGCTTTTAATGTCACTCAATCACCTTATCAAAATTATATATCAAAAACACGTCGTAGCGTTACATGACTTCAGTTGACATAAAATCCTTTTCAAATATCTTGAGGCATTTTTTAAAGGGGTAATAATTTCATTTCATTCATGCAAAAGGCACAATTACTATAAACTATCAAACATTTTCAAATGATTTAAAAATAGATATTGAGTTGAAATTGTTTTACAAAATATCGATGTTCCAAGAGATATGAGGTGAATGCATATGTGAACATATTCCATAATTCTTTCTTTATGACTCGACACTCTTGATCTTTCTTTTATTTCTGTTATTCAGTCACGTAGATAAAACTACCTTCGCATTTTCCTTACTTAGTGGTTCCTCTAATTCCATTCTCGGTTTCAGTTTAAATCAAATAATGCATTTCATAATACTCTTTTCATTTCAATTCGCAATCATGCTTTTCAATTCCAATTTGTCACAATCTCAAACCAATTCAATTCGGTTATGCCCTTAACAAATTTAACATATGTTTTTCAATATCTGAGGATATCGGGTCTTAGAAGCCTGGTCAGTTGGAGATAGGGGCCGGTATCATGATTTAACGGTCACAAATCCGTGGCCTGGCGGCGATTATTAAAAAAATCAATTAGTGAACACCCTATGATATGGTTATCTTTGGTGGCGATCGAGTAACACATCAATCTGATCGTTCGCAATGCTACTATTTTGACCTGATAGTATACGATCTATCCTTCATATGAACTAAGCGTTTAACATTCAATTAAGAGGCGTTCAAATATTTTATAGCAACATATAGTACAATATGTACATTTTGTATAAACGGTTCATTTCAATACTCATGCAATTTTTCATTTGCAAACATTTCACAATCAATTAAAACAATTGATATAGTTTTCTTATGCATTTAGAACAAATAGTTCAAATCTTGAAGCGAGAATAGGAGAAGATAGGAACAAACCAAAATCATGAGCTTTGATTCGATGTCGAATCTCGACCTGTCCCAGACTTTCCTCCTCGTTGGCCCCTATTCAAATACAATGACAATCACATATTAGTAAGTTTATTAGGAGTTTTTGGTCGAGGTTTATATCTACCGATACCCCTTCACTTGCAAAATTTTCTGGGGACACATGAGCCATAATTTGCTCATGCTTCCTTCAAGAATATTTTATCTCCTATGAGAATCTATTTTTAGCTAAGATTGGAATCATCTCATTTGGATCACCCGTCTAAATTCGACATTTTTAATGCCATTGGTCGGTATACTTGACTCACTCGGTTACCTATTGTTATTCCCAATTTCAAGGATCTTAACTCCATAAATTGGTAATGGTTCCTTCTACACATTTGAAGCTATGGTTCTAAGGTTTCTTCTCCAACTAGAATCATCCAATTTGGATCACCAAAACTCAACTTACGGTATTTTACATTCATACTACTCCAATTTGCAAAGCAGAATCAGACTAGACTGTTCTTATACATATCTCCACTTTGACAAATTTCTGGGGACTTTAGGGTTACAATTTGCATACACTTACTTCAAGTAAATTATTTCCCTATAAGTCTATTTTACCCAGAATTTTGAATCACTCGATTTGGATGAGTGAAACTCAACTTATGGCTAAAACACTATAACAATACCCAAAACAGAGCATAGCAGGTGGATTGCAGGAGCTCACCTTTAAGCGTGTTGGGGCTTTAGAGTTACAATTTGCTCCTAGTCCCTTCTATACATTTGTAGACCTATCTCTTATGGTTCTTAACCAATTGAAATCACTTCATTGGTATGATTATAACTTAATCTATAGTTAAAACAAGAACAGGGGTTTTAATGAATTTGTATTATTTAGCTGAAAGCTCAGCATTTCCCTTTTCTGAGCATTACACAAAACCAATCCAACCAACAATACTCTTCAAAACTCAACCCAACACAACCCCAAAACTCATTTACAACCAAAACAAAACTCTTTTTATCCACATTTGGGGTTTTCGGCTTCAGCTTATGAATAAAAGGGGTTTAGGGTTTGAATCTTACCTCAATCTCTTTTCGAACTTGATACGAGGTTATCCTTGTTTTTTTATCGACTGGCTACGATTTTCATGGAGCAATTCACAAGTCTCCCCATTCAAAAACCCTAGCTCACTCCATTTTTCTCAAAAACAGGATTGCTCCAAATGAGCTCCCTTTTGACCTCTTTTGGCCTTTAAATTCATTTTCTCCTAAGGCCATGTTTGGCCCTTTCCTCTTTTAGCTCTTAACCCATTTTTTATTTAAGTCTCCTATTATTCTCCTTGCTCATTTATTTCTCATTTTAACATATAATATTTGCATTTGGTTTTTAACCATATAATCATTTAATCAATATTCATTTAACAATTTCCGGAAAATACCACAGTTGGCTTAATTTATACCCGGAATATATAATAATTTTTATTATAAAAATTCTAAGGTATTTTTGGGGCGTTACATACTCCCCTAAGAGCCCACGTAAGATAGTAGCTAAGGGCAAAACAATCCAAAGATACTATATGACGATTTGCACTCAGTCTCATTATTATTGAGAACATACTAATTATGATATCCACAGAGACTAGCTCTAATAAATTTGTGACAAACTACTCCCATAACTAGGCAAATATCGTACCATAACTACTTATGGATTGTCAACATCTATGAACCATCGTGAACAACCTCAAACACAAGGAACCCATATATGTGTCCTCTGTGCATCCACATGCACCCAAATATGTACAATATGCTTGAACTAGGCACGAGATGAACCTGATAATACGAAATGCTTAGAAATACGATTTTATTAATGCAAACTAATTACATTATAAACTATGAAACTCAAAAACTAAAGAGTATTTGAGACCTATGTTATATACATGAGAGTCAAACACTTTAGTCTTAAGTGCTTTAGTAAAAGGATCTGTTAGGTTATTCTCAGATGCAATCTTTTCTACTATAATATCTTCTCTCTGCATAGTCTCTCGAACTAGGTGATACTTCATTTCGATGTGCTTGCCTTTCCTATGATTCCTTGGTTCTTTGGCTTGAGATGCAACCCCATTGTTATCACTTGTCTGAGATCGCATGATCGATGGCACTTAACTATTGTGAGTACGAGCAGGAAATTCAGGTTATTCTGTCATTTCTGTGGGTACTCATGAATCAATAGAGATTGTGTTGTTTACCATAATCAGTGATGCCGGCTTTGTATGGGGCTCTGCCCAGATCTGATACACAATATAAAGCGCGTAAAGCAGTCGATATAACGAGTCTATGATTAAAGCATTACTTGGGCTCATAAACGATACTCATCCTGATATCTATATCAGTATATCCAATAGTTTCAAGAGTTCAATTTTACTCTTATCGACCATATATTAAAATTAGAAATTCTAATACATGTCATACACATCATAACCCCAATCCTTGTCAAACTCTTAAAAATTTCCGGAGTCTACGGATAAATAAGTCTCGCATGCTCCTGTACCTGTAAAATAATATCCATCGACAGGTGAGCTAATGCTCAGTAGTGGAATCACTACAGTGGAGTTCTTTCTCGCACAAGATGCGTATCTGATCTTCCACGAAATAACCCAGCGTTCAATGAATCGATCCTACTTGGATATCCCTGACGAATCATCTCGTGCAGAGTCCTCAGAGCTCCTCACTCGCTGAAAGCCTCGTATGAGAATTATTATGTTTATTTGTGGACTAGCCCTCAGATGTATATATATCGATTGGGTGATCTCCAGACGATTGATATTATTATGGAGCTATGCTCTAGATGTATATCGATTGGGCGTCTCAGACGATTGATATTTTAGTATGAACTACCCTCAGATTATTTTTAGTTTTAGACAGCCCGCCGACGAATTCTGCAGGCTCGCGCCGTCTTATTTTCCTTCTATCATCCTAGGGTGCCACCGGTGCATATGGAATGCATGATACTGGTCGGAACTGATTGATAACAGCAATGCAAATATATAATCCATGCATATATTCACATAATTTAAATCCACCTGAGCATGTCATGTAATTTCACCATCAATCACATCAAAATTAGCTCACGTGGGCTATAATGATCAAACCACAGTAATTCAATTTTAATTACTGAAATAAACACAGTATTTCCTGGTATTTATGTGAACACTATTCTCGGGAATAGTGAAAGCTCGATTACTATTCGGCCAATTTAAATAATCGGTTCACTTTGTGAACTTGGATCTAAGCCATTTCCGTTCTCAAACAAACCAATATATGATTTGCTACAAATTACCTGATCTAACAACCCAAACAACCCTGGTGCACACCGTATCACGACTACCCATTTGGTTTCAAAAAAAATTACAACAGTTTCCCGAGATTTGGAGCCGTCAGCTCAACCCCTCACGGTCATTCGATTCAAACATTCACAAAGTACTTAAATAAGGAATAAAACCGTAAAGGGAGAAGCCCACCTCGGAGTTTGTCGCAACTCCTTGCATCCAGAACCTCCCGCAGAAACCCTCTCCGCGTAGAGGCGGCTTCCGCTGTGATAGGCCCCGGTAGCAGGCGGTCGGGATCTCCCACGATTCTAGAGAAGTCTAACCTTCTCACTCTAAAACCTCCATTTCCATCTTCTGCATCTCCTCCCTTCCTCAATTCACGTTTTTCTCTTTTGATATTTGAGAGAAACCCGACCCTTATTCACTCTTTTTGTCTTTTCTAACCATGATTAAAAAATGGCGTTTATGTCATTCTTTTCCCGATTTACGACGTCGACTATCTGGCGTCATTTTCATACTTTCTCTACCCATGACACTTATGACACATGAGTCGTGTTATCTCTTGACTTTCGTTTGTCGAAAATCGTTTCTGACACCCGAACCATGATGTCTCACTTTGTCTGGCTTTCAGACTATCTCGAATTCTCTGAAATTTGACGTGCTAGCTTCAGATTTCGACGATTTCAAGAGTGAAGTCGTTTCGATCATCAGGAATCCAGAATAAATTTCAGATTTTAATGAAATTACAATTTTATGTAGAGTACGATTTTTGCCTTATTTTCCAGAAATTGGAATTTCTCGGGTCTTACAACTATGACTCCTAATTCCATAAGGAATTTCCTGATCTCTTCTGCTTTCTTAAATTTTGCCTCGTCTTTTAACATATTCAGCTTCCATAGTTGAATCAACAATACATGATTGCTTAATACTCCTCCAACTAACAATTGCTCCTCATAATGTAAAAACATATCCAGAGGTGGATTTCCTCAAAATCACATCTAATTGAAAGATGGAATCAGTATATCCTATAGGGACCAACTAATCGCCATGATAAACTAGCATATAATCTCATTCTCCTTATGTACTTGAGTATATGCTTCATAGCGGTCCAGTGTTCCCTACTTGGATTAAACTGATACCTACTCACTATTCCAACTGAATAGCATATATTTGGTTTAGTACATAACATCACATATATAAGACTACAGCTATTTAAGCATAGCAATCTTTGCCTTCATGTATTCTGCTCTTCGATTGTCTTAGGACAACGTCTTGAAAGATTGATTCCATATCTAAAAGGTGTAAATCTTTGTTTTGGAATCTTGCATATTGTACTTAGACAATATATTCTACCTATATAATTTTCTTGAGAAAGTGCAATAATCTTATTATTTATATCTCGTATTATCTTAATACTTATAACATATTACGCCTCTCCTAAATCCTTCATTTGGAATTGAGTAACTAACTGGATCTTTACCTTTGACAACATCTCAATGTCATTTCTAATCAACAAAATGTCATCCACATATAAAATCAAGAAAACCACTATATCATCTTGCATCTTTATGTATACACGAGGTTTCTCTTCATTGTGATCAAAACCAAAAGATTTGATTAACTGATCAAAACGTTTATTTCTTGATCTCGATGTTTGCTTAAGTTCATATATGGCCTTATGAAACTTCCATACCATGTGTTCTTTAACTTCGGTTATGAAACCATCTGTCTAACGCCCCTTCCCCCGACTGCGTCAAGTGAGGGGACGTCACACGGGACAGAGAACTATTAGCTTGATATTAATGGGTCCATTTCAAGCATATATTCATGACAACATAAACTTGTAAAACAACCACCATAATGGTGTTTAAATTTTTATGTACATATATGCTTGAGTCCAACTACTTGTATTTACACAACTTCCACTATCTCAAAATATTACATTTACATTTTCATTACTTCAAAACTAATTCGGAGACCTACATCAGAAAGACTTTGGCGGGACGGGCAGGATACCCTTCGGGATTCTTTGGGTGGTCACTTTAGTCAGGTTCCATTGTATGCGATCCATAGAATACCAATGGGACCCGCTCAGAAAGAAAATGGCTCAAATGCGATCTTATAATACCCCGATTATATACTAAAGATCCATGTGACTTAAATCCACGACCGACCTATAGCAAGTAGGTCATAACCACCAAACTCACATAATAAGGACTCATAAGAGTTAATCTGAATATGAGCATTCTAAGAGTTTTGAATTTGAGGATCTGAAAATAGAGATAAATAAGTCGATAAAACAGCGCGAGATAGGTGCGATAAAGTCTTTGCGGTAATGGTAGAAAGAGTGGTGTTGGATGCGGAGGCGACAGCCCCTCTGAAGCTGCACGGACACAGGGAGCGATTTAAAACATCAAACGTGAGATCTTTTAAATCTCGGTAAGTGGCATAGTTATGAAAATAATGTTTTTATTTTTTGAACATTTCCTTCTCTCGAGACCTCCGTCCACTCTACGTTGTAAGGGTTTAGTTTAGAAAACATTCCACAAAAAACCCGGCCTTACCCGTATCCCGACATTATGTAATTCATACTTTCGACAATTTAACGGCATGATTATTAAGAAAATTATAGCTTTGAATTTGTTTCTCAACATAGAAATTACCGCAAGGAATTTATCTAACCATCATGCCGTAAAAATAAATCATGAAAATCGATACCCATAAATATCGAAATGGTTATACCTTGATGAAACAACAATATGCTAGTACCATGTACCCATCATAAGCGGAGTCGGGTAAACCCAGGCCTCCACGTGCTAAGTGGCAACTTATAAACCTTCGGTTAAGCCAGGCGTCAGTGGGCGGTAATAAGCGCCACGGGTAAACTGGGCCGTCACGTGACAGCTAATAAACCTCAGTGGCAGGCCATCACGTAGCGGTAATAAACCTAGGGTAAACGACATCACGTGGCAACTAATAATATATAATCGTTTCCTTACTCATGTACTTTCCCAACATTCACAGTATTATAAGTATTTCTAATCACCAAAAAATCCATTTCTTAAAACAATAATTTTCAAAGTGGGTTTAAAACCTCAATCCACGTACCCAAAATATCTAAATACCACAGACTCATCCACGGAACTTCCATTAAAACTAAAATAGTTAAAATGTTAATAAGAATTCGCATGAATGATAACTTGTTTTATATGAAACCAATAATTATTTTTGCGCGTAACTAACCATTTGGTGGAATAGTATATGTATAATAATTAGCCACGATTATATATCATAGTAATACTCTAAAGCATTTAAAACATATAAACCACTCTCACGTAGTACGACGCGCCATCCTCAAGCCCCCGCAGGATCGCCTCCTATCAAATGCGAATAACAGAATATGTCAAACACCACTTAGCTCCAATAACTAAACTAACAACACGGATGCCCCAAAGGCTCTATCAACTTTTAGAACTATATGAAACCATCTTAAATTGACTCCGACAGTCCACTACACAAAGCAGGTCCCATGTAACTTCAGACTAAAATCGGGGGCTTTTTCACCGTGAGCTAATTTCCCCGAAATCGGGACCGTCCAATAATTCATAAAAAATATCCAATTTCACTAATCCATCTTCAATTTTTCCAAACTTGACCAATTGGTACTCAATTTCAGTCCAACCTTCTCGGTAATTACCCTAAATGACCCAAAAATGGAAAACTAACCAAACGACGTCCAAAATTCACAAACCACATATCAATGGAAAGCCCAAGAGACCAGGAACACATCAGTACCCTCACCTTGGTCCAAAGGTTGCTGTGGTGGCCGGAAAACTCGATCCAACAATCGGCCGAATTTGTTTTTGTCGTATCTTTCAAACTATGAGAACCAAAGGACCACGCAAACAGTCAGAGGGTCCAAAAATTGTGGAAAGGAGGTATGGGTCGGCCTGAAATGGCCGAAAAACACAAAAATCCGGACACCCAAGTTGGCGGCCGCCGCCGCCGCCTTCGCCGGCCCGACCCGAGCGCGTCCGGCGGCGGCTAGCCGGGAAATTTTACCGGCGTGGTCATCTGGTCGTCCTCCTCCTCCCTGGCCGGCGAGTACAAGCAGGTGGCCTAATCGGCCCCACTACCGACCCGATCACTTGGGTGGTCAAACAACCCAAATTTCGCGCTCACTGGGTTTGAGGAGTTTTTTTCTAAGGTTTTGGAGCTCCAAAATGAATGTTTGGGGCTAGGGTTCCCTTTGTACGCAAATCTATGTATATAGGGCCTAGAATTCGCTTTCGGGTAAAACAACGAGAACGGCTTAGACTGCTGCTAAAACACTGCTTTTTGAACTCCCCAGGGTCATAACTTTCTATCCGTAAGTCGGATTTTGATGTTCAACCCGTCTATGAACTCGTATCGACAAGGCCTACGAAAGGGTGTCTTAGTCAACCCAAAATTATGCATCCTTGAAAAAGTAAACTTTGGGCCAATACTAAAAGTGTTGTCAAACTTGGTGACGTTTTAAAAACTTGTATTATTTTTGTAACTGCTTTGAAATTCTCACTATGGATTATAACATGTTTTAGGTATAATAAACGTAAGGTATATTTATTCGGAATAAAATAAAGATAAAAACAAAAGTAGGAATATGCATAAGTTAAATTACAAATAATAAAGAAAGATTTGAAATTTATTGTAAAAATATTATAAATTGATTTGCAAATATTATAAGAGTTGAAGGACGAAGAGTAATAAAGAAAGATATTAGAATGAAATAAGGATGAAAGATTGTGTAAGAGACCAGTGGAGCTTGCAAGGAAGAGGGAGGAAGTTTCCTCCTTTGATTGAAAAGATAAATAAAGGGATAAAGAATAGAAATAAATATCTCATTTTGGTCTTGGAGAAAAAAGGAGAGCAATCTGACGAAAGAAGAGAGAAGAAAAGAAAGAAGAAGAAGAAGAAGAAGAAAGATTACGGTATGGAATTACTAAATTTGAGTATTTAGTATGGAATTATGATTTGGTATAGAAAGTATGGAACCATGAATAAGTGTATGTAAACTATGGGATTATGGAAGTACAGTTTTGGACTATAAGTTTAGATGTGGTTAAGAACTCCCTCTTATCTTGTGTATGGTTTGGGTTTAGGAACTCTAAACTCCTTTCTTGTGGGGTTAATTAAGAAAGAGCTTTAAGGCCTAAATATGTGTTTGAAGTCACAGTTACAAGTCAGACCCGAAAATTCCCACTGTTTAGATCATGTCACGGTAGTTGAATCTTAGAACGGTTTTTTGAGTAAGAAATAAAGAGAATTTGGTAGTGTCTCCTTCATAAATTGTGCCACCAATGAACTTGATGTTAGGTTTTTTACTTAATCGACCTCAGAGACCAAGTTATGGTCTTTTTACTCGAACAAATAAATGGGGGTGATGGGTCGTCAAGTGAACAGCGGTCGTCCAACAAAGGGGTCGCTAAACAAGGGGTCAAGAATGGTCGCCCAACGCGGGTCGCCCAACGTGGGTCGCCAAACAGCAGGTCGCCGCTGAATGCGTCGCCCAATGCTGGTCGCCAAACAAGGGGTCGCTGGAACGCGTTGGTCGCCCAACAGGGCCGCCAAACAAGGGTCGCTGGGCGAACAAGCGGGTTGACCAAACAGCGGGTCGCCCAACAAGGGGTCGCTGCTGGAACGCGGTCGCCCAACAGGGTCGCTCGCCAGTCGCCGCGAACAGCGCGATCATCGCGTCGGCCATTAAGATTCAATCGATGACTAAACTCTCTAAGTGTCACATTCCCTTCGTCCGAACTTCATTTCGGTGTTAGGTCGGACTCTGGGGTGAAAGCCCATTGAGTCAAGAATCCATCCATATGCCTGAGGAGAATACAGATACCACCGGGGGCAAGCAAAACGGTCGTCACCAGCAGCTGCTTAATCGTAGCTCTACCGCTAAGATCGCGATCACTAAGATGACCTCCCAACTTCTAAGGTCATGCACTGCTGAACTCCGATTCAAGTGTTCTTGGACTCCCATGGAAAGCCCATTGAGTCAAGAATCCATCAATAGATAGCGCTTGATAAGATTGGAACTCATATTAGTTCCAGAGAAAACAGCAGCATTGAAAACATAAATATTTGTAATAGGAACGCCTATTATGAATTCACATAAATAACTCATAAGCATACAGTAAGTAATGCAAATATTTACTTAATGAATTTAGATGCGAAAAATGAAAAGATATGAATGTGTAATGATTGTATTTATATATCAGTATATGATCACCTAAATGACAACAATTATCGAACATGAGATATACACGGTTACAAAGCACACAGTGATTGGTTCGCTAGAACCCTGGGTAGAGGTATTAGATGTAACGCCATTGAGGCGAAATAAGTCATAAAGATATCGCTATATTCAAATCTGTGACCTCGCGGTCACGACATAGATCCCTGCATGACCAAAAACCCCGGGGTCACCACACAGGTCTGTCTATGATATGTCACCTGCCCCACAAAGGATGATACCTTCGTATAATATATTACGCTTACAGTTCTCGATCATCAAGTTTCATACAGCACGAATACAAAATTTCTTCATATGGATTATAGTATTCTCAGATTCACTCCTATGTTTATGCAGCATGGGCCAAAACATAAAGAAATGACGTATATGCAAGAAACTAAGAGACATGTAAAGGCAAGACTGCATGCATGATAGTATACGCTACAAGAACAAGAAGTAAAAGTACATCATACAAAAAGTATTCTGTAAAGATTTACATAAGTCTTAAACCTAAGCATGAGCAAGATATATACGAAATGACAAGAATCAGACCGCATACTGGTTATATGCATTTGTATGGGTACGGCACTTTAATAGAAGTCATATTCCCATCTACTGTGCAGTTTAGCACCGTGAGCTAATCCGTAGCAACGTAAGAGGAAACCAGAGACAGACAATCCACATCGCAAATGTGCCATAATCAATAGGTGCCCACCGGAAGACCTTTTTAGGTCTATTTTGTATATGAAATTTTGTAACCAATGTAGCCTATCGTAAATGTCGAATATTTCCATATTTGGTTCGTGACATACATTTGTAATCCACCGCCACAGAATGCAACACGTTAATTACTAACATTATATGAATATGCAAGCGCAGCGTTATACAGATAAAAAGAAGATCCTCACTGACATCCTGTGTCAGCGTCAAACTAAGGCTGGTACCCGCAGCATCCCTGATTTGCCTGAACCGCTAATCTGGGCCTGACGAGGCGGCGCCATACTGTGCTGGGTCAGCATGTGACCCACCACGTGTCGGCTCAGTGAATGAGATGTCTTGACGATCTTTCGCACTTATACCATGAAACAATTCTGCTGGGCACAGCTTAGTATAAAATGATAAATATATATGAATTCCACCCGTGGTCCTCAATTGGCGATACACGTAAAAATAATGGCATCATAATGTCTCACACTTCCTAGGAGTACATAACAAAAATGCTTTATATATCGGCTGCAAATGGGCACACCATGTTATTTGTGAATCTGGTGATATGCCTAGCATCCGCGCCATTGCTTTTGTTTTCTTATGGTTCATTATTCGATACTTATCATAAAATGTTTCAAGCTCGCATGACCAAGAGAATAACGACAAGAGGGACGGCAAATAATGAAAATTCTAAGGCACAAAGAGATAAAGATTAAAAATGTGGCTTTAAGACTCAAACATACGTGCTTGCAACACGGTAAATAGAGTGCCGTGCAAACACTTCAATCTGATCGATCTATCACATGAAACATAAGTGCCAAGACTGCATAAGAATGTCATAAAATGTATGCCTATGCATTCCACTATTCTACCTTGCTGTGCCTATAATTACACGTTTCAGCTGCTTTTATACTTAATGAGCTTATACTATCTGCTAGGCTTTATAAAAAATAGGAAAGCAAAACAGCAGTAAAAGAGGCAAGAGCAAAGCCCTCAAAAGTCGTGGTTCAGACTGAGGCGGCAAAAGCCTCACTTGAGGCAGTGGTTCGCCTAGGCGAAGAACTTTCCGCCTAGGCAGAGCGCATAAGGGTTAGAAGATGGTCCCCCGGGTTCGTAGGGTGAACAAACCTTCGCCAGCAGTAGAGGCGCCCAGCCTTAGAATTACAAATGAGCATTTTTGCCCTATTTCACCGGATACATCCAATCAAAAACAAAACAAATTCAAAATAAACTACAAAACCCAACTCAAACCAACCAAAAACACATTTATGAAAAAGTTAGGGTTTTCCTAACACACACATAACAAAGACGGAGTTACGATAGTTTCCTAACCTTGATGCCTTGAACTTCCAAACCCAATTCAAACTAACAAAACCCAATATACAAAAAGAATTAGGGTTTTACTTTTCCTAACCTTGATTTTTTGAAAGCTTCAACCTAGCTTCCTTTTCTTCTCTTCCTTACCTGAACAAGTAGAACCAAGAAATTGAGAGGAATCAACCCAAAATTTGGCTCTTATCCACAAACCGTATGTCCTAGCTCTCCAAAACCCCAAAAATGAGAAATTCCCAATCTAAAAGACAATTTGTTGTCTTATCCCTTTTGGACTTAATTTTTTCTTTTTTTTCTTTTTAATCCTTCTTCTTCATTCAATTTGAAACTAAACTTATCCCAATTCTATAATGGCATATAATCTTCTTTGTTTTATGTCCTTTGGGTCCTTGATTCATAATTTACCATCATCCTCTTTATTGCTTTAATAATTTCGATTATATCATTTTCACACCCTAACACTTAAATAAAATGTGCAGGTACTTTTTTTTATTATACCCTAAACATGTCATAAAACTACTAGGGTATAATTTTGGGTGTTACAATCTAGTTGCATCATATAGATGTTCTCTTCAAGATAGCCATTAAGGAACTTGACATCCATTTGCCATATTTTATAATCATAATATGCTGCAATGGATAGAAGTATTTTGATGGACTTGATCATGGCCATTAGTGAAAAAGTTTCCTCATAATCAAAACCTAATTTTTGACTATAAAGTTTTGCCACCAGTCTAGCTTTATATGTCTCAACCTTTCTATCTACTCCTCTATTTTTCTTGTACACCTATTTACAACCAATGGGTTTAAACCCCTGAGGTAAATCCACAAGGGTCCAAACATTATTATAATACATGGATTCTTATTCTGATTTCATAGCCTCCTTCAAAAAATCAGAATCCTTATCATTAATTATTTCATAGTAACCTGTGGGATCATCCTCATGTGACTCTAAGATTGTCAAAAATGATTCTCCCATCAACATGAGCTTAACAGGTGGTCTAATGCCCCTCCCACTATGCGACGAGACATATTTGGCATATCAGTATACGGTATTAGTGGTTGTGGATCAATAGGAACAACATTATCTTGGATACTAGAGGATTCAGTCTTTTCCGTCCATTAATTCATATCCCTAATTATGTGATTCATGATGTATTCTTCTTCCATGAACTTGACATTTGTACTCACAAATACCTTCATGTCAGATTTACTATAAAAATAGTAGCCCTTTGTACCTTTTGAATATCTAACAAACCAACACAATTATGCCTTTGCATCCAACTTGTCAGATGATTGATTTAATACATAAGCTAGACAACCCCATATGCAGATTTGACTTAAATTATGTTTCCTACCTGTCCATATTTCCATGGATGTCTTTGGAATTGATTTGGATGACACCATATTTAATATAAGTCAAGGTCTTCAGTGGATATTCCTAAAAGGATAGTTGCAATGTGGAAAACTCATCATTTCGACATTACCATGTCTAATAGAGTTCATTTCTTTTTCCGCGAATCATCTTGTCGCGGAGTTCACGGGAGCTAATACTTCCAGATACAAATCTCATGCTCATTGAGGAAAGAAACAAATTCAACATACATGTACTCACCACCCTCGAGATCGTAACTGCTATGATTTAATGTATTCCCTAATTGTTTCGACTCTACTTAAAATTTTCCTTTTTTTTGACCAATACCTATTTTTCTTCATTAGGTACACATATTCATATTTTGAGTAGTCATCAATAAAAGTGATGAAATATTCATAACCACTTCTTGCATGGACACTAAATGGCCCACACACATATGAGTGTATCAAATCTAAACATCCCTTAACTCTAACTCCTTTTGCAGTAAAGGATCTTATGGTCATTTTACCTTGAATATAATTCTGACATAGTGGTAGCTGCTTTAGGTTCAAAAAGGCTAACGACCCACAACTCACTAGTCTTTGTATTATTTTCAAATTTATTTGACCAAGCCTTAAGTGCCATAACTAAGTTTGATTGATATTACATTTTTTTTTCTTTTCAATGATTTTTCACATTATCAACTTGAATCACAACACAATCAATATGATATAGATTATTCATCAATGTGTCAAATGTAACAACTTCATTTTCTTTCATAATGTGAAGTTTTGCTGTCGTAATAACTCAAATGGCTATTACATAATTTAGAAACTAAAACTAAATTCTTTCTAGAATATGGCACAAATAAACAATCAGGCAAAACCATAACTGAGATCCCCTATAGCCATGACTGATTGATGCTAATGGAAATAAGACAAACATATTTATATTGATAATCAAATCGGGCGCTGGTCGCAAGATGTTCATTACTATATACATATGTGTATAATTATATATACAATTTGCATTGATAGTATATAATATAACACTCAAAATTACACACATTAGTACATGATAAATTAACTTCCATGAGAACTTGTTATCCCACTTTAGGCAGATCTAGCTTCTCAAAGTTAATAAGATATATAATCTAATCAATCCCGAAAGTCACTTATCCTTAGACTAGGTGATTGACTTACCCTTTAAACTTTAGCCTTTTGAGAAAATAAATAGGGACTATTTTGGATAGTTTATTATTTTTTTTGAGTTTAAGTGTATGTACTACTGATCTTAGTTTCAATATTTTTTAAGTAAAGAGCCCCAACTTTAGGCTGGTTGCTCTCACTAAAATATTTTTTAACTAGCCATAAGAGAGTCTCTTAACTAGGATCCTCACATTTTTTCAACTTTCTACGATCCAACATGAATCCTAGCGACCGAGGAAGGTCGAGGCTTAGCTAAACATTCTCCCACTTAATTATTTTAAAAACTTGAGTGTTTTGAAGTTTATGTCATAGTTTGCTTATTCTTAAATTCAACCAAATTTAATATCTAAATTTATCTAATTTAGCAAATTTCTATAGTTAAACTAATTATAGGATAAACACTATAAACATACTAAATATAATTTTCTCGAACATGTAAGTTATTTACTTTAATTTAATAATTTAAATATCTTGAAACAAATATTTGGCTTTAATTAAATCCATCATTTTATTAATAAATTATATTATATGTCTATTTTAATAATTATCCATTAAAGGATAATTCTTGTTAAAATATAATTTAATTTCATAATATAAATTAAATTATATATCTATTTTAACATTTATCCGTAGTTCTTGTTAAAAATATAATTTAATTCTAAAAATAAATGAATTATTTATCTATTAAAAGATAAATCTTGTTAAAATATAATTTAACTCATTGTAATATAAATTAAATTATATATCTATTTAACACAATTCTTGTTAAAATATAATTTAATTCATAATAATAAATTAAATTATATATCTATTTAAAAATTATTCATTAAAGAATAATTTTTGTTAAAATATAATTTGATTTCTAATAATAAATTAAATTATTTATCTATTTAACAATTATCCATTAAAGGATAATTCTTGTTAAAATATAATTTAATTCTTAATAATAAATTAAATTATATATCAATTTATGATAATTATTGTTAAAATATAATTTAATTCCTAAGAATAAATTAAATTATTTATATATTTAACATTTATAAGATAAATCTTGTTAAAATATAATGTAATTTCTAATAATAAATTAAATTATTTATCTATTTAACATTTATCTAGATAAATCTTGCTAACAAATAATTTAATTCCTCAATAATAAATTAAATTATTTATTTATTTAACATTTATCTATTATAAGATTTATCTTGTTAAAATATAATTTAATTCATAAAAATAAATTAAATTATTTACCTATTTAACATTTATCTAGATAAATCTTGATAAAAAATAATTTAATTCCTCAATCATAAATTAAATTATTTATCTATTTAACATTTATAAATCTTGTTAAAAATAATTTAATTCCTCATAATAAATTAAATTATTTATCTATTTAAAATTTATAAATCTTGTTAAAAAGTTACAAATAATTTAATTTATCGTAATAAATTAAATTATTTATCTATTTAACATTTATGTATTAAAAGATAAATCTTGTTAAAAATAATTTAATTCCTTATAATTAATTAAATTATTTATCTATTTAACATTTATTTATTAAAAGATAAATATTGTTAAAAATATAATTTAATTCCTAATAATAAATTAAATTATATATATATTTAAGAATTATCCATTAAAGGATAATTCTTGTTAAAATATAATTTAAGTTCTAAGTTCAAAATTCAAAATTAATTAAAAGTAATTTATCTACGATATTTCTCAGTACAAAAACTCAAGCAAAAATAAATAATCGAAAATAAGTCAAATTATCTATCTAACATATTCAAAATTTCGGAATAACGGTTTTTCATAGGAAAACGAAAATATATTAAGATCCTATTTTAACTTTCCAAAATAAAACCCAACCTACACCAAATAAAGGACAAAATTTTACAATCTTCTGCAAATCTTATTAAATATAATATGCTTGATCAATGTCCCTTCAAGTCATGTCCAAGCATGACCCGGAATTTTATAACTACAAAAATATATTTGCTTATTTAAAAAAAAAAAATTGCTAGAAATCAAGCACTGGGCATTCATTATCCGTGTACCAAGCAAGTAGTTAAATATATCAAACATATATTTCGTAATTGCATTGATGCTTATGTGAAAAAAATAGACAACGGTGTTGATTTAAAAAAAAAAACATATGATTTTTTTTTTATGTAAACAATTCTAAAAGCATATCGGAATTAAATAAAAACAAATTAATTTTTCTTTTTATTAACGTATGAAATCTCATGATTTCGGATCAGAAATCTAGGAAACCTACTCTGATACCAAAAGCTGGAATCCTGGGACATCCCTCCAGACATCTATGATTTCATATACAACGAAAGCAAAATATAAAATTGTACTAATTGGAATGGAACTGATTCGTGAATCTTCCAAGCAATAACCGATTTGCAGGTCTTGATCACATAGAGTGAGCTCTAAGAACAATCTAAAGCCCTTTTGCTTTCAGATCTGGGTCATAGAGAAATTATTTTTTCCTCTAAAATTAGCCTGTCTCACTAAACCTAAATATAATGTTACATTTGTAATAGGGTTTAGTGGGCCATTGAATCCACTTACATATTTTGGACTATAATTAGCTCATATAAGTTTAAGGGTGAAATGAATCATGTAAATCCAATTTTAGTGATGTTTATAATTATAAGATCAAACCCAGTGGATCCTAGATACTCAGATAATTACACATGACCCTCTAAAATCCGAGGGTCCTTAATGGACAACTCACAACTCATAATATCTGATCGCTTCAGATATTTTTCTTACAAATTTACAAAATTTTGTTAGTATTTTACAAGGAGCTGACAAAATCCTCTTACACTTGTTGTGCTAAATATATATTAAAACTAGATTATCCTAATATATTTACAAAAAATATCAAGGCCACAACCCTACTTTTCAGATCACTACTTCGAAGGAGGCCATCTTTTCACCCAAAGTGTGGTCTCACGATGGGGTGAGCAAGCCCAAGATATTCCTACCGCGCTACTCCCACCTAAGAGGAACATGCAATGCTAATGCATGAATCACACGATTCAAGTACCTACACTCACCAGACTAATGTCTACATGTTATGAAACGCAAGATGTCTTCATGACTCAAACTCGAGTCTTCAATTAACTCCTCACACCATGGCATATTAAACCGCCTCAGGCCCCACCCGATCTTTCCAAAAAAAAAAAAAAAAAAACAGCTTTTTTGTTTCACACACATCGATACCCAATGCATACTTATTTCCTTACCCAATACTGTGTGTTATGCATTTGTAAGCCACGGATTTTCGGGTTCTCACCGCATGACGCCGCACGCCTATACAACATTCTGTTTTATTCAAAACAGTTGACAGTCTCCGATAACTCGCTTTATTTCAAAAGCATTGGATAATCTCTGATAAACTATTTTATTCAAAAATAGTGGACAGGCGCCGATAAACGTTTTATTCAAAAACATTGGACAATCTTCGATAAACTATTTTATTCAAAAACAAAGTGATTAGCCTCCAAATCTTTCTGATCTCAAAAACATTGACACTCGATAAATCGCTTATTCAAAAAACAGAGACAGTCTCCGATAAACGCTTTGTATTCAAAAACATTGATAATCTCGATAAACTGCTTTTATTGAAAATAGTGACCGTCTCCCATAAACGCTTTATTAAAAACATCGACAATCTTCGATAAACTGCTTTATTAAAAACAAAGGGATAGCCTCCGAGCAAATGTTTTATTCAAAAACATTGGCCAATTCAAACATTTTATTCAAAAACATTGGACCAATCTCCGATAAATTGGTTTTATCTAAAAACAAAGGGATGGGCCTCCGATAAACGCTTTATTCAAAAACATCAATTCTCCGACATAAACTCGCTTTATCGAAAAACAAAGGGACAGATCTCGAGCAACTTTTATTCAAAACATTGACAATTCTCCGATAAACCTGCTTTATTAAAAACAAAGTGGACGATCTTCACAAACGCTTTATTCAAACCATCGATTGGCCCGATAAACCTGCTTTATTCAAAACAAATGAATGTACCCGTGAGACTCCATTAGATGTAGTCCAAAATATCGAGCCTACCATCGAACACCAAATACAGTGTCGATTTACCATGGTCGAACACCAAACACAGTGTCGACCCCAACCATGCACTCACACCCGACTCAACGTGATGTCCCGTGCATAAATGCAATGCATATGTCATTGCATAACATTTCATGCCTACATGTACGATACGTGTCACATGCAACATATATATTACACTACGTCGGTGTCGCGGATAAATTATATCGCATACATATAATTATCGGCTTTATCTTACAAATATAATACATAATTTCATACATTCAAAGATGTTATTCAGAATTTACAAAGAATAACACGCATTAGTCATTCCCTACGCATCTGCCTTGAAAATCTAGACTTAGGCCCTGTTTGATAAGCTATTGAATATGTTCAAACCATTGAAAATAGAAAATTTCAATGATTTTAACTTTTCAATATGTTTGATAACAAAATTTTAGGGAGCTCTTAATTGAAATTTTTAAATGAAAAATTGTTGAAAGTAATAAGTAGGTAGAGGCCTACTTAACGTAGAATGCAAAACACGCTCAACAAAACTTTTAAATGAAAAAATCGGGACCAAAAACCTCTTTATAAACACATATACTATTTTCCTCTAACAAACAATAAACCCTAACCAAATTTAACCCTACCTCTCGTGATTCCCCTGCTATGCCTCCGTTGCGGTCACCGATGGTAGATGTAGTCGTGGTTTAGTATTTTCGATTCTAATTGTCTCCTCTCTTCTTTTGTGGTAACTCTTTTGATTTCAGCTGAGACTTTTTCTTCACCTTGTCGTTTTCTTTTTATTTTCGAAATTTTAGGAGTAAGCAAGTTTTTTAGTGAAGCAAATCAAGAGAAATTTGAGTTTTGTGTTTCCCAATTTTTGGTTTCGTCATTCTTCACTAATTCTCATGAACTAATTAAAAGTTTTGATAATTTTATGCTTCATTCTCAAGCACTTTGGTCGCATTTTTGGGTTTGTATTTTCGGGTGTGTTTAACAACAAAATTTGTCGGAAAAAGATAATCGTAACTTTGAATCTAATATTATACACATTGTCATATGAATTCACGTTTGCACCTCGAACTGAATTCGAACCGAATTCACAAATATGGTAATTTTTATTTTTTTATATTTTAAAAACTTTGTCGCTTTCACATTGTCAGTTGTTTTTTATTTATATTTTGGTTTAATGTGTTGGTGGAGATTCTTTCTCTCAGATTCGAAGCCAGGGTGGTGTGTTTGTTTATCTAGTCACATTACCGTGATGTGAAAATATGCCAAATCCCATAAACCAGAAAAGCGGAAATGACGAACAAGGGAGCAAAGGGGTGAGCTCCCACTCGACCGTGTAAAAACCTAAGAGAAAACCAAAGTAGGTAAAGCCACATATGGAAAAAATGTAGAAGAGTGACAATTTATGATAAATTTTTTTTAAAGAACAATCCAAGTAGAACCCAAATAAGAGAAGGTCAAAGAAGCAGGAATGAAGCAACCCCAATGAAATTTTCGAGTCAGAATCCTAAACTAGCACCTAGTATGTTTGGTTAGTAAGAAACAGAGTAGGAGAAAAAATTGTGAATGTCTTATTAAGCCAAATAGTATATAATATTATATTTTTATTGAATGTGTTGAGATTCTTTCTTCTCATCCAGCCAGGTGGTGTTTGTTTCTACTTTTATCACTTTCAGATGGAAAATGAAGTGTCAAATCCCATAAACCAGGCGGAATGACTAACAGGAGCAACTATGAGCCCCACTGATTGTGTAAAAACCTAAGAGAAAACCAAAAGCAGGTGCCATATGGAAAAAAATTGTGATGAGTGACAATTTATGATAAATCTTTTTTAAAGAACAATCCAAGTATAACCCAGATAAGAGAAGGTCAAAGAAGCAGGAATGAAGCAACCCCAATGGAATTTTCGAATCAGAATCCTAAACTAGCACCTAGTATGTTTGGTTAGTAAGAAACAGAGTAGGAGAAAAAATTGTGAATGTCTTATTAAGCCAAATAGTAGTTATAATATTATATTTTTATTGAATGTGTTATGGAGATTCTTTCTCTGTTTCCGAGCTTTGTAGTGGTGTGTTTGTTCTTCAGTTTATCACTCGTGATATGTGAGGAAGACGATGTTTTTTCAAAAAATTTGGGGATTCATCGTTGTTGGAAAATGTACTTACCTAGCTCAAAGTATTATAATAGGCTCACTTATGGTAATTCTAGAGAGAAGTGTAGGAGTTGTCTCTTTGAAAGCCCTAAATGGGTGTCGTGAAAAAATTAGGGAAATGGAATAGATTTCAAAACTAAGGCTTGTATGTAGTCTCCATCACTTAAAAAAAGAAAAACATGATAAACTAAAAAATAGAAGAGGATCTTCTATTCTTAAACCAAAAAAAAAAAAAAAGGTACTGTTAGAAAACATCATTTATTTGTTTTCTTAAGTTTGGGAGCCGTTTTAAAAGATAATATGATTTGAAGAATGATTAAAAATAAAGCAAAGGTTATTTAGCTGTTTTAAAAAACGCTTATTAAATAGCCTAAGTTATTTCTATGATTCTCAGACTTGTGACTTCACAGGAGTGTAATACTTCTAACTTGTAATTTACTATGAATGTGTTACTTTGTGACTTGTGAATATAGTAACATAATCTGTAGTACTTGTATAATAATTCATTTACATACAAAATAAATTATATATTTAATAATTTATTGTCTCAAATTATCTTAAGTAGGAATTGTTACTCGTAATACTTATATTAATTCTATAGCAATTGTATCAATATTATAACTTATATTAATTGAAAGTACTAAAATGAATAAAGTTATAACCAAAAAATAAATAAATAAATAAAATTAAAGCAATAAAAATAATAAAGCTTTAACAAATAAATTAAATATCATAAGCAAAATGTAATAATAAACTGAGCCAATGTATTCACTGCTTAGCCTAAGGAATTTTATTCTCCTACTCAAGGTTAATAGAATTAATTCTCCTGTGATAGAATCCTGCTTAGAACCTACCTAGAAGCAGACAAACGCTTAAATTTAACGCAAATAGTGGAGTGAATCACACCTAATTCAAGAATTTGAGAGGAGAAAGGAAAATGCAATGTCTCATTTTTCAAATGCATAAAATAGTATATATATATATATATATATATATATATATATATATATATATATATATATATATTAATAAATAAATGTAGGGGTCTGACTATAGGAAACCACAATGCAACTTGAAAATTTGCAATGGTTCGGGTGGAGTTGACTAATGTGGGATAACAAACCTCATTTATTCCACACCAATAAATATATATATATATTATATATATATATAATTCCCAACAATCCCCCACATGAATGGAGAATGCCAAGTTTTGAAAACTATGCATAAAACTGTGTGATTCACAACTAAGAATTAGCAGCATCTGAATAAATAGGTTTCCCCTTGAACTTTCCGTAGTGAACATATATCGAAGTATACTCACTGACCCAGAGATGCGATATCTTGAACCGTCGACTTTGAGTATACTAAGACAATATAAGTCACAATAAACTAACTCTATCCTCGCTTTTGGTTCTCATTGTTGTGTTCGTTTTAGCCATGAACACCGCTTGGTCTCATGAGTGTTTAGAGAACTGGCCTTCTTTTATTCTCCTTGAAGTGGCTCACACTTCACACTCACATAGGTGATTCCTAAACGTGTATTCCGTAAATACACCATTTGATCAATCTTATGTCAAACTTAGAAATCATTAAAAACCTTTCATTTTAGGTTTATCCTTATTTCTGAACATTGTCTCATCATGAGAATGGATTTAATAAATTTGACAATGTTGGACCATCAAACACAACTTTGTTTTCTTGAACCTAAACTGGGACTCTACCACTAGGTAGAGTTACCATGATGATTTGGTCCTAGCCATGAAATCCCATTCCCTCGATGATTTTTCAACTAACTCTCTAGATAGGCTCTTTGTTAATGGATCCTACACTATCTTTTGATCTACGTAATCAATTGAGATAACTCCACTAGAGATTAATTGTCTAACAAAGGTTGGCGTGTTTTCGTCGATGTGACGAGATTTTCCATTGTACCTAACACTCTGCTCTTCCGATACCGCTTGACTATCACAATGTATGCTCATCTGAGTTAACGGTTTAAATTTAACGGAATATCTTCTAAGAAATTCGAAGCCATTCATTTCTTCACCGCTTTATCCAAAGCTATGAATTCAAACTATCGAATCCGCGATGCAAGTTTGTTTAGAAGATTTAAGACATCGGCTTTCCCCTACTAACCGTAAACACATATCCACTAGTGATTTGCTTTCGCTGAACTCTGATCCAATTTGCATCACTATAACCTTCAATCACCGCTGGAAAATTTTTGTAATGCAAAGCAAAATTCTCGGGGTATGTTTTAAATATCCCAAAAAATTACCGCCTCATTGCCATCCAATGCGTTTTATTTGGGATTACCTGTGTATCGACTAAGCTTACTTATTGCACAAGCTGTTATCTGGTCGAGTACAATTATGATGTACATTAGACATCCTAAAAACTTTAGCGTAATCCACTTGAGACTCACTTTCACTCCGCTTTGCAAGAGCAAGTGTTTAAGTCTACATTGCTGCACTTCTTTGAAATTCAAATACTTGAATTTGTCAAGTACTTTGTCAATATAGTGAGACTGTGGATAGCGCTTAGACCTGAGGAGTTCTGTAGATTTTATACCTAGAATAAAAATCGCACACCTCAAGTCTTTTCATGAATAAATGACGGATAGTATCTGCTTTTGTGGCATTTATGTCAATAATATTTTGTTTATTATTAACATGTCATCCACATATAGACAAACAATGACCTCATGATTAGAGTATTTTTTGATATATACACATTTATCGCACTCATTAATTTTTGAATCCATTTGACAACATTATTTTTGTCAAATTTGCATGCCATTGTTTAGGTGCTTGTTTAAGTCCATACAAAGCATTCTAACAAGTCGACAGACTTTATTTTCTTGTCCGGGGACAATAAACCCTTCAGGTTGTTCCATATAAATTTCTTCCTCCAATTCTCCATTTAAAAATGTTGTTTTCACATCCATTTGATGGATTTGAAGATCATACATAGCAGCCAAAGCAATTAACAATCGAATAGATGTAATTCTTGTGATCGGTGAGTATGTATCAAAGTAGTCAAGACCTTCTTTTTGTCTAAACCCTTGACAACTAGTCTCGCCTTATACTTGTCAATAGTACCATCATCTTTCAATTTTCTTTAAAATCCATTTATATCCTAATGGCTTGTTTCCCCGATAAGATCAACCAATTCCACGCATGGTTATTCAATATGGATTCAACTTCACTATTGACTGCCTTTCTCTCCAATATTTGAGTCAGAAGACTTCTCTATTGCTTCCTTAAAAGTCTCGAGGCTCATTTTCTAACGTAAATGCTAGAAAATCCGACCAAAAGATTAGTGTCCTTGACATTTACTAATCGTGGGTTCCTCAATATTAGCACATTTTCCTCGCACTTCCCGAGGTCGCTTTGAACTTTCACTAAGTGTTTTGCCTTCATTCTTATACGGAAAATGTCTTCAAAGAATTCAAAGTATTTGTTCGATTCTATTATTGTATTAGAATGAATATTGGGAATTTCTGATTTATAAACCAGAAAACGATATGCTTTACTATTGTTAGCATATCCAATAAAAATACAATCTATTGTTTTCGGTCCTATTTTAACCTGTTTCGGTTTAGGAACTTGTACTTTTGCTAGACACCCCCACACTTTGAAGTAATTCAAGTTTGGTTTTCTACCTTTCCATTTTTCATATGGGAATGATTTGTAAGTTCATCAGAGGGTACTCTATTTGAATCAGGTAGTCAGAAGGACAAATTTTTCCCCACAAGTTCTCGAGGTAAATAACTTAGTAGCAAAGCATTCATCATTTCTTCAATGTTCGATTCTTCCTTTCAGCAATTCCATTCATTGCGGTGTATACGGAGTTTCATTATTTGATGAATAATTCCATTTTCTAGACATATCTTGAAATGAAATTCATATTCACCACCTCTATCACTTCGATCATTTTAATCTTTTATTAAGTCGATTTTCAACTTCAATTTTATATTGTTTGAATGCATCAATTGCTCCTATCTTTACTAAGTAAATATACATAACAATATCTAGTGCAATCACACAAAGTTATGAAACACTTTTCCCACCGTGAGATGGTATTGGATTCTTCATATCGCAAATGTCCGTATGAATCAAGTCCAAAGGTTCAGAATTCCTTTCAACTGAATTATAGGGATGTTTTGCAAATTTTGATTCAACACATACTTGACATTTGGATTTATTATATTCAAACTTTGGCAATATTTCCATGTTTATCATTTTCTGTAAAGATTTGTAATTAACATGTCCCAAACGTGCATGCCATAAATTATCTCGACTCAAGTAAATAAGCAGAAGAATCATTATTCTTATTATTATTGATTGTCATTACATTGAGCTTGAAAAGGCCATCGCTAAGATAACCTTTCCAACATACATATCATTTTTTACTTACATATAATCCTTATCGTAACAAATACAACCTTTAAACTGCTGACTGTATGATGTGTCGAGACCAAATTTCACGGATTTGTAAGCACATGGAGGACATTCCTTTAGTGTCGAGTTTTGCCCGATGTCATTTTCAGAGAATATTTCCAGCTTCCTTCTATCTTGAAGTCAAGAATTTCCCATATGTAGCTCTTCCTGTCCGGCCAAAGTATTAGGAAGAAAACATCCCTTTTCATAGCACAAACATAGCGGGTAGCAGTATCAATCCAATCATTCCTTTGGGTTTCCTACCAAGTTGCACTCGAAAGAAAAGCACACAAATCTTCAATATCCATATCATCGGTTTCGACAATATCGCTTCGACCTTTATTCTTATTTTTATTTTAGTGCACTAGATTCCGGTGACTCATAAACTGATTTACCAATTATAGCAACTTCCTTTGAATTTTTATTGCTATTATTGTGGTTCTGACCATAGTTCTTTCTTTCTTTTCTTTGATTAGGAGCATATTCAACTATATTTGCTCCCCGATGATGATCGCTTAAGGCTTCTTTTCAAGACGCCAGGTTTCAAGTACTTTAAAGTCCTTCCATGCGAGGAACTTTTCTATAAATGCAGTTACTTGAAAACGCTTCATTAATAATCATTCCTTCGTTAAGAAGATCGTGAATTATTACTTGAAGTTCTTGAATTTGCCTCACAACAGCCTTGGTATCAACCATTTTATAATCAAGAAATTTGGCTGCCACAAATTTCTTTAAACCATCGTCTTCAGCCTTATACTTTTTCTCAAGTGCTTCCCATACTTTTTGAAGTATTAATACTGTCAGAAGATTATATAGAATATCATCTAACCCGCCAAAATATAATTCTGCAAAGAAGTCGGAATGTTTCCGTGCTTCAATCACAAGAAATCTATCTTTTCGGCACTTGTTCATTCGGTTCTAACCTCTTTGATGAACTTTTTGCACTTTAGAGTCGTTAGATAGGAAGAACATCTTTTGTTGCCATCTTTTAAAGTCTACACCGAAAACCTAAGGTGCTCTCCACAGCAGAAAGTGTGCAACTTGGTTCGAACAACAATGTTCATTTCGCATCCCATTTCGAAAATTAAACCAATACTTTATTAGTAAAAAAAAAATTATTAGTATCAACTTGAGTAGAAAATCACAAAGATTTTAATCTCCTTACGAAATTTATCGAGTAAAAACCACAAAGGTTTTAATCTCATTAGAGAACCGAAGATTTTAGTCTCCTAAATTTTGAGTAGAAAACTACTTAAGGTTTTAATCTCGGTAGAGTAGAAAATCACAAAGATTTTAGTCTCCAACAAAATAATAATAATAATAGAACCTAAATTAAATAAATGAATAAATAAATTCAAGTAGAAAACCAATGTGCTGTTTTAGTCTTGGAAACTTATTTAAAATAAAGAAACAAATAATAATTCAAAGTAGAAAACCACAAAGGTTTAGTTCTTGGAAGTACTAAAATAAGTAGACGGAAAATAATAATAAATAAAATGAAATAAATTCTTTAAGATTGTTACTCCGTAATACTTATATTAATTTATAGCAATTAAATAATATTATAACTTATATTAATTGAAAGCAATTAAAATGAATAAAGAGTAACCAAAAAAAATAAAATTTAATTAAAAATTTCAAAGCAATAAAATAATAAATAACAAATAAATTAAATATCATAAGCAAATGCAATAAATAAACCTAGCCAACATAATTGACTGTTAGCCTACGAATTTTATTCTCCCTGACTCCAAGGTTAATAGAATAATTCCTCCTAGGATAGAACGGTTTAGAACTCCACGGCAGTAGCGGTACTTCAAACGCCGGTACCCCCAAACGCAAAGAGCGAGTGAATCACACGACTAAGAATTTGAGAGGAGAAAGGAAAATGCAATGTCCGATTTTTGAATGCACAAAATATACATATTAATAAACGGGTGGGGGTTTCTGAATTTATAGGAAACCAAGGTGCAACTTGAAAATTTGCATGTCTGGATGAGCTACACACATCAGTAGATAACAAACCCTCGTATTTCCATTCATTACCTCAATAAATATATATAGTGGGATAACAAACCCCCTCATTTCCATTCACACCAATAAATATATATATATATATATATATATAATTCACACCAATAAATAAATATTTTTTAGATTCAAGGTGTCTCAATTTAAAACATATCGGTGCCGGGGGATGGCATGTTGAATCATGGGATGTAATTTAAAATCTTTTGAAGAGAACAAAATATTAAGTTCACTCAAAAGCAATTGAAAAACCAATGGAATTATTTAAAACAAAATACACAAGGTGGTCAAATTTAATAGAAAGTTCCTGCCATGGTTATACCCAAGAATCAATACACTTGACTGGACTTCTAAGGAAGAATATATCAAGGTATAGCTCTTTCTCTTTAGTCTACATTTTGAAAATAATTAAACTACTATTGACTAATTACAATGATTCAATAACAGAAAATTCTGATGCAAAACAATTTCGAGAGCACGCTTCAATATGATGAGATGAGAGATGAGATCACTTTGATGGCATTACAGCTACTGGGCAAGAATCATGGGTCCATCTGCATTGTGGGGTTGCCTCTAAAATGGTGTCGACAAACATTCATTAGTGCTCAACCGACCTGTAGAGAATTTTATATACACATGTACATGTAGTTCGAATCTCCAAAGAAGCCCTTCATCATCAAAAGAAATGCGTTCTTACCAAAAAGGAAGTACTAAAAGAAAATAATGAAGGAGATCTAGATGAAAATTGCTAGTTGTTCTAATACTCGGAGCAACTGGAATGACCTTAAAGATAAGAACGTAATAAGAAGTTGGATGAATTGCAACATTACCTATGGATGACCCATTGCACATTGCTGTTTCTAGCATATTTTGTGAAAGCAAAGCATACAGAGAACAATGGATGATGTTTTCACAAAAGCCAGAGGCATTTAGAATTGCTTGATTCATGAATGCATTCAGGATTACTTTAGTTTCTTTCTTGTGTAGTCAGGGGTTTATGCAAATCAACTTATGTGATATTTTATGGGTTATTTTTATACTTTGCCTTGACATTAGTTTCAGCTGACATTATTTCTTTTCATGACAATATTTTGTGGTTCATTTTGCTTATAATTGTATTTGTATTTTATTATTTTTAATTGATATATTTGCATATGTTAATATTATTAGAAAATGTTAAACTAAAAGCAAAGAAAATATTGAAAATCACAAAGAAGTGATTCTAGTCAAGAAGATTATTAGAAAGCGATTTGGAAGAAGACCAACACCGACTCTAAGATCGAAAAGGTTTTGCATATGTGCAAGAAATTTTAAATGGTAATCCAAAGATATTGTCTAAAAATTTAAGTTCAATACAAGATTTTTTGCTAATTTGTGAGTGACATTTAAAATAAAACATGGTTGAAAGACAATGTTACATCAAAGTCAAGAAAACGCGATGTTCCTATGACATTAAATCACAACGTGAGAAATCGTGTTACCAAAAGAAGATTCAACCATTCAACTCAAACCATACATCATTACTTTCATGAAGTACTAGAGGCAATGCTTCTCTTCGGAAGAGAGATGATTGTGCCTACCCTCATTACTGAAGTTACAGAAAATCATCCCAATCAACGGTTAAGGGAAGTATGTAAAATAAATATAAGTTTATTATTATTGTTGTTGTTGTTGTTCTTATTGTTATATTGATATTTTTTCTAATTAATAGGGTGTTATTGGTGCACTTGATGGGACACTTGTTCATGTTGTGATACCATCTGACAAACAAGTCCCTTATAGAGGAAAAGGAAGAGGAGAATGTTATCAAAACGTTTCTAAAGAATACGCGACTTCAATATATTTTTACATTTATCGGGCCGGATTAGAAGGAGTAGCACATGACCAAGAGTATTATCAGAGACTATGCGTAATCCAGAAAATAATTTTCCAATACCTCCACCAGGTTAGTATAATTCTCTTCTCGGCTATTATTCATAAATTCGTAATTAATTTATTTTATAATTTTTTATGTAGATAAATGTTATCTTTGTGATGCTGCATATCCACATACTCGAGGGATTATGACGCCTTACCGTAATGCATGATATTGGTTGCCCGATTCAGTGAATGGTGTCCAATTTCGCACAAAAAAAGAGACATTCATCCACACATGCCGATTGAGGAATGCTATCGAGCTTATCTGGAGTTTTGAAAGCTCAAGCTTTCCAATCTTAAAGAGATGGCGCCTTTATCCTTTTCAAGCATATAACATTGTTATTAAGCTTATGAGCCATACATAACTATATCTCGAAAAATTATCTATCGCGATACTTTCGGGCGTAGGGTGAAAATGAGTATGGTGATAATTCAGATGCCCAAAATAACTATGAAGGTCTGTCACAAGTAGAGGAAGAGCCGCATGTCGATAAGCATTTTCACGACACTTAAGAGGAAATAGCAAATCAACTAGTTGCTCATTAATTTTTGCTTTATATTAAAAGTTTGGATAGTTTTAAAAAGTTTAGATCTTCTCTATTGGTTATTTTTAAACATATTTATGTCTTTTTTATATTATGATTTATTTATGGATATGTTTCTAGTGATTTTATTTTTTACAATAATTAATAATTGTAGTGAAAAATAAAATATTATTAGAAACTCTATTTATTTTGGATAATATGTAATACAATGATAATAAGGGTAAATATGTAAAATACATAATTTTCAGTATTCAGCATTTACAGTTATCAAACAATATATTTATCTTTAGCATTCAATTGTCGCACCCTATCAAATCAGCTTTACAAAGATATTCATACTTATGAAAATCAGCACTTAATTTTCAGCACTTAATTTTTTCATTTTATCAAACAGTACCTTAGTCCATAAATTCCAACTTTTGTAATTTTCACACAAAATTTAGCACATTACCTCCTTCGATGTTACATTGCCAAATTTCCTGAGCATTTCGTGATACAACTGTCAAAATGTAAGTTCCTAAACCACGGACCTTTTCTCAACCTGCAGACCTTATCTAATCGCCGCCCCACGTTTTGGCTGAGCACTTCATTTTATTAAATTCTAGACTTCACGAGATTTTCGTAGAGTCTAAGAACACGCAAATCGGAGTTCAGACGGAAAAGTTATGGCCATCTGAAATTAGCGCTGCCGATTTGCAGGGGTGGTGTGGAAATTCGCACACTCGGCTTTGTCATTCTCGCTGGATGGTCAGTTCAAACACACAGTGTTCACCCTGATAGTCTCAAACCCCGTGAAACCAGCTTCTCACTGCACAACAACAACCAACCCACAATCACACACACCATACAAATTCGCCTGGAATCCGGATGAAACCCATAAGCCATTACGAGGCCTCTACGCGTAGAATAAACCGAGGTGTAGAAGACACCCTACCTCTCGTATGCAAGCCCGTCAGCCCGTCCAGGTTCGACCACTCAGACGACGCTGGTCTCTGGCTCCTCTTCTCTTCTTCTTCTTCCTATTTATTTTCCTTTCCTTTCTTTCTTTCATTTCTTTTATTTCTTTCTTTTCTCTCTTTTCTTTTCTCTCTTCCTTTCCTCTCTCTTTTCTTTTATGTTCTTCTCCTCTCCTGTTATGGCTTTCTCGCCACGCATAGCCTCTCCCTCTTTCTCTTTTTTTTTTTTTTTTTGGCTTTCTCCTTATTCTCTCCCTTGGTTTTCTTTTCTTTGTTTTTTTTCTATAGCAAACTTTGAGTGTGACACCTGGCATGCCAAGTGTCATCCTCCCCTAGTGCCATTTGGCACTTCCACTCATCCGTCTCTCAATTTTCTCGAAAAACATGAAATTCCGATAGTCTTAGAATTCGACTGAGGTGTTAGATTTCATGAGACGATTCCAACGATGCGATTCGTTTCGTCATCTGAGACCTAGAAAAAATCCCACTTTTTTTTTCCTTGACTATTTCGGTAAATTACCGTTTTACCATTTTTCGCAAAATTTGAATTTTTTTTCAAATTTCAACGAATTTTACATTCTCTCCACTTTAAAAGAATGTCAGCCCAAATTCCCCTGTACCATATACCAATACTGTCATGTGGAGGTATAATCCTCATTCGACACAATTGCTTACAACCCAATGTGCCAGCTCCATCCCGAGAATGACATCAACCCTGACCCATTCATGATCCTTACGGGCCCAATCGGTGAGTGAGCCCAGAGATCTCTCACTCACAATTCCGACGTATCTAGTCAACCCTCACCCTAGTTCCTAGGGGAGAATTCCCAAATAACGGCTTTTCCAGAGGTCTTAACTTCCAAGCCCAAATCTATTACACAAGATGCAACAATAACAACATGATGGAACCCACGTAACACTAGTCAACAAGTGCAAGAGTAGAACGTATTCCTCGCATATCCGGATGATCCGGGCACGCTCAAACAGGGTACAATCCAGACACACCCCTGGGTCCCCGAAGTCCCGGCCTATGAGCCCTGTCCCTAACCTCGACCCATACCTTGGCCCCTTTGGCTAGTCTGTGCTGTCGAAGGTGCTTGCGTAGCACTCTGCGACTGAAACTGGTTCCTCTTACCCATACCAGGGTGAGAAGGAACAAACTGTATCGGTGCATGTCCCACCGATGTTTGGGACTGCGGTGTACCATATCCTTGGGATCTCCGCTTTTGTGGGAAATCCCGCTTCCTGTGTCCAAGCTGGTGACAGTAGAAATGTCACACCCCCACCCCCTACTAGCGGCTGGTGTGCCGGTCATTCCACATAAATCCCCAGCCGTTACCTCTAACGACTATAAATTCCTGTGAAGCGAAGCCGTTTTGCTTGTTGAAAACCCATATAAAAAATTTTCTTTCCTAAACTTGTGATTTTATAAAATTTCGGCAGCATAACAACTGCATATAGGACAAACCCTAAAACCAGATATACGCCCACTTTTCAAAATATGGCAACCAACACATTTCTTTCAAAGAGCCTCAAAGCTCATCACATTTTCACAATACAAAACTAATGTACATACATATGCTCAATCGTATAAATTCCAAAGTATTTCCTTACATAAGTTATTTAATACAACATCATATAAAGTCGAGTAATCCTAATATGCTCCAAATAGTCTGGCTGCGGCTCGACCTGAAAATTAGTTTTTAAACAAAGAAAATAATGAGCTAAACGTAATTCGCTGAGTGTATGCTTTATAAAAATTTGTTTTTCTCAAAATATCTCAAAACCTAAAACTCTCACTCGTGATATTTTTAACCTTGCTTGCTTTGCTTTAAAAGTTTCTAAAACTTTTCATACTTGCTTGATTGCTTTTCTTTGCTTTAAAAGTTTCTAAAACTTTTCATACTTGCTTGCTTGCTTTGCTTTACTTTAAAAGTTTCTAAAAATTTTCATACTTGCTTGCTTGCTTTGCTTTGCTTTAAAAGTTTCCAAAATTTTTCATACTTGCTTGCTTTTAAAAGTTTATAAAACTTTTCTCAAATTTTTTGCTTTAAAAGTTATAAAAAAATTTATAAACACGGGAGCCTGGGCTCAACCATTATGCTTTTTGGTAATAAACTTGAGCTTCGGGCTCAACCGCTTGCTTTAAAATAAAAAACTAGGAGCCTAGGCTCAACCGCATGCTTTTAAAAACAAACACTGAGCCCTGGCTCAATCAGGAAAATGCTGGTTGATTTTTCAAACTGTGATAAACATGCTATAAATCATCAACCACTAGAGCCTTTCTGCTTCTCACTGCACTTAGTGAACACGGAGTCAAGATCGACCGCGTTTGGCCGGGACTCCGGTCCATCACCTGTGGAAGAGCCTTGGCTCAATTCCCCTTTTTCCGATAAATATGGTGGAATTGACTTGGTCTCCATCACCATAATTTAGTTAACGCGCTAACCCTATATACCCAAAGACGCGCTACCACCCCCTTTAAATGCCATGATGCGTGACCTAAGTTTGCCGACTGTGCAATCTAAAATGCATGAATGATATCCTAACACCACCGCACGATGGAATACCTCGACCTAAGATGCTTGCTTTCTAGAACTAGGATTTTAGTTAGGCTCAAGTTAAAATATACTTTTTGCTTGCTTGCTTGCTCTTTGAAATATGGTTTTACAACTCAAAATCATTGCTTGCTTGCTTTTAAAAGTATGGGCATTACTTGTTTGCTTTTCACATATAGTTTAAATCAAAACCATTGTTTACTTGCTAAACTCATTGCTTGCTTTAAAAATATGGTTTACAATCAAAACCATTAAATTGGCAAGTAAAACAATATAATAGTACACTAGTATTTTTTTTTTTTTTGGAAAAATAGGTTTAGAACACTTCACCTTTTGTTTACCAAAACTGAGCACGACTCCACAACTTTCCCGCCTGCTTTTAGCCCATACACTCAAACTAATACAAATAAAACATTAATCGCCACGATAGCGCAAAACTTAACGTACTTCACACGTTAAGAAGTCACTTTAGGGTCACACAACATTCATATAAAGCCAAATTAACAATTTACCCTTGAAAGACTTAAAGTTCCTAACAAAAACCACTCATTTTGGTAAACCTTTTTCCGACAATACTCTCTGGACTTTATTACCCAAATATTATTCAAACGGTCTTCAAAAATTATGAAACTCTTCAGATCAGTCCTTTATATATCCAATGACATCTATTTAAATTTTCAAATTAAAATTCCTTCTTTAAGGCCCACAACCACATAACACAAGTTACAGCAATTTTTTTGATGCCAAATTGGTTAGCTCACTGAATCACCTACTGTTATCCTTGATTTCTGGGGTCTTAACTCCATAAATTGGAAATTTTTTCTTCACTCATTTGAAGCTATGGTTCTAAGGTTTCTTCTCCAATCGAATCAGTCACCCACCCTGATAACAAAAACTCAAGTTATTGTATTTTACATCTTTATATTACTCAATTTGGCATACTGTATCTGCACAGGCCCACTTTGACAAATTTTGGGCACTTTGGGGTTACAATTTGCATACACTTCCTTTAGATAACTTATTCCCCTAGAAGTATGTTTTACCCATAATTTTTAATCACTCAATTTGGATGAGTGAAACTCCACTTATGGCCAAAACACTAAAACAATACCCAAAACAGAGCATAATTAGTGAGCTACACGAGCTCAATTTTCAGTCCGTATTAGGGGCCTTAGAGGTACAATTTGCTCTTGTTCCCTTCTATACATTTGTAGCCCTATTTATTATGGTTCTTTACCAATTGGAATCAATTCATTTGGATGATTATAACTTAATCTATAGCCAAAACAAAAACAGGGGTTTTACCAAATTTTGACAGAATTTCCTTTTAAAAACCCAACATTCTCTTTTTTACAACCATTTCTCAAAACCAACATGGAATTAACAAACAACTCCACCACACTTGTATTGGTGGTTTAGAACTTCTTACAACAAACCCTAGGTGAAAATCCAAGAACTCTTACCAAGACCACTAATTCATACAACCCATAAAATTTTGATGGATTCCATGTTTATTGTATACCACCAAGGTTTTACCTTACAAAACTTCAAGAATTCTAGGTTGGGATCACTACTAAAATCATCAATTGACCACGACCAATTTTTTGGTCGGTAAACATGATTTTTTGGTCGGTAAACCCATTATCACCATTTACCGACCAAATTATTTAGTCACAATTTTTCCCTACGGTAATTATTTCACCGGCTGGGGAACACTGCCCAGAATTACCGACCATTTACCGACAAAAAATTTCCGACTATTTTCCGACCATTTACCGACCGAAAGAATTTGGTCGGTAAACGGTCTCCAAATGGTCTATGGTATCGACCATTTGAGATTCATTTACCGACCAATGATATTAAAAAATTTTGGCTCTGCTGTCGCCATTTCAGAAATTAATTTTTAAATATTTTTTTGTCATTCTTTGAGTTTGATATCTTGCTTTTAAATATATATATATATATATATATATATATATATATATATTAAGATTACGAAACAAAAGAAAAGTACAATAGTGCATGCATATTATATAAAGAGAGTAAAAAATATTTTAAAACAAGCAAACTAATATATATAGTAAATAAGTCAAGAGAAAATAAAAACATGAATTCCCAAATCCAAGTATAAGACATAAAAAAAAAAGTGTGTAATACACTCAATCATCCAACCTAGTGTCATCATCGTGATGCTGAGATGTATCTGGTCCGTATGGTGAGATGTTCTGCACCGGGTAGCCGCTCGCCGCCGCTAATCCTGATGTTAAGCCGCGCCGGCCAGAAAATGGAGTAGATGCTGTAGCTGGAGCATTACGCCGAACAATCCGAGGTAGATCATCAGTATGAACCGCAGCCACCTTTCCGACACTTCTTGTGTTTACCAAAACGCAGACGCAGAACTCATCCCTATCATCCTCATACGATCATCACGCAGACGTCAACCGGATGACAGATCACAGATTTCAGATCGCTGCCTCGAAAGTCCCTCCATCGGCCGAGAACAAATTCAAAATGGTCCTCAAGATGGAGCTTCATAATCCGGGTCGCTTCATGCGAGTGAGAATGATGATGTCGACGAACCGACGCCTACTGTAATTCGGCATCTTCTCCTTTGCCATCAACACTTCATACCAAATCCGATTCAGACAACCGATGGAGTCGATAATGAGAACCATCTGCTGCACCATCACTACGAACTGGCGTAGACTGAATACGCTGAGTCGTGCAGCTAGCCTAACATTTCTCATATCTCGCCTAATAAACATGTAAAATAAGTATTTTAATTTATCTTCAAAAATAAAGAGAGAAGCATAAACTACAAATCTTCGATTATATTTTTTTTACATGTTTCCCTGGGTCCGTTGACAACTCATTAACTGCGAATATTCATGGATGTCGGGTAACCCGACACCACTTCTTTGAGTCCCTTTCTCCAAGACTCCTGGATTTAACGAACAAGCAAAGAGTCTCCTTCAGGATGTAAACTCTACTAAAATACAACACGTCCCAATAACACTAAGAACCCCGTCCCAACACTTCACACCAACCACCCGGTCCATACCGATAAAAATGAGTAAAAATGGCCACTTGGGCTCATACATCACTTCTTCACAAAAATATATCCAATCAACTATATATATTACATGGTTCAAGTGTTAATAAAACTGTACAATTCAAACATATATTAAACCCGTGATGCAACAAACTGGAATACGCTTGAGTCGCAGCTGAATAACATTTCCTCATATCTGCCTAATAAACATGTAAAATAAGCATTTTAATTGATCTTTCAAAAAATAGTGAGAAGTATAAACCAAATCTTTGGATTATATTTTTTACATGTCTCGCTGGGATCTAAATAAGGTTTTCTTTCTAGTAGACTTTTAAGAAATATCTTTTTATTATATTTCTTATATGGTTTATATTTCTTTTTTTTTTTCCTTCAATTCCATATGTTTGTGGTGTAAATATATTTTGCCAAAATCAGATGACTCTTCTTAATGGGCTCAGTTTTGTATGATTCCCATAATGCTCCCTTGCATTTTCTCCTAAAAAGGTTTCTAAATATTTGTACATAGTTTCAAAGTGTCTGTTATAGGTATTTTTCCGCACGTATACTACTATTGATATTTCTCTTTACATCTATTACACTATTCCATAATCAGGATCGTGATATGTTATATTTAGTATTTCGGCCTAAGGCCCGACTGGGAACTTATGTGGTTTTTCTATCGGGTGTGGTCTTCCTTGTGTTTGTAATCTATAGATTCGTCATATGATTGGTTTGGCCTGGGTCTATTTTCATAATGTGCTTGTGGTCTAGGTAATTTTCCTCCTCTATTGTGTCTTACTCCATAGGTCATTTAGCAAATGACGAGGGAGGTTGTCGTGACACCCCGCTTCCCTGGGTCCGCACAACCCGTCAATAAGAACACAGCCTGTGGATGCCTGCAACCCGACACCACTTCATTGATTCCCTTTCTCCAAGACTAGGGATTTAACGAAAATCGGGCAGAGTCTCCTTTGTACGGGGAGCTCTACCAAAATACAACATGTCCCAATAACATGGCAACCTGTCCCAACATTTCACACCGACCACACCGGGTCCACATACGGATAAAAATGAGTAAAAATAAGTATTTTAATTTATCTTCAAAAAAAAAAAAAGAGAAGTAATTTTATTTTAATGAAACTTACATTTGCCGCAGACGAGATCTCCTGATCAACAAAGTCCGATCATCATGACCCCTTCGTGTGCGTATCCGAATAAGTGAGGAGCACCGGTTTACCTCTTGCGTGTCTTTAATTGGCTAAACAATACATACGTTAATTCAATTGAAAAAACTTTCCGAGAAATGAAAAAGGCATAATTGAACACACCACAAAGTAATAAACATAAGAAGCTATAAATTAGAAATAATACTAATGCTCGTCATGCTCACAAAGATGTAGCGAGATCCACAAGTGTGTGTAGACATGCCACTACCCTCTCCAGCCCGCTCTGAGCGACGATTGCCGCTCTGTTTCTCACACCTCTTCCTATAATCAGGATCTTCCCATCTTCTCCGCCACTCCTAGAAAACATGATCCGGGACACTCAAATCTTGGCTCTTCTTCTTCAACCATTTATCTTGACCTCGCACACTGGTGTCTTTATACCGACCGGCAGCATGTTCAGAGAACACCCCGACCTACCCGGATCAGGTCCACCTATAAACTTTCCGCAATTATAATTTAAACATATTTCATCATGGAACAAAAGAATAAATAAAAGATGTAAAAATGTTAAGTAGTAATATATACCTTAAATTCTCTCCAAATCATCAACTGGTCTTTATCTGTCAGTGACTTCCAATTATGTCCATGAGGTTTAAAGGATTTCCTGAAAATTGTCCTCAGAACCCTAGAAATTGAACCAGATTTACTTTAACTTCGTCCTCAGAACTCCAAAATTTCATAAAGAAGTAAGAAATAAATTAAGAAATGGATAACCATTAGTTAAGTTTCATATCTTACTGATGACAATCGTTTCCATCAAACCTGCTACTAGGAGAGTCTCGGTCTCAGAGGGTGCCTGAGGAAGACTCTCCAACATCTCCATCCTCTCCTCCTCTCCTCCCACGTCTCGATCATTCATCACAATCTCGTGACCATGACGTGACTGGGTCTGGCCGATGCCGCCGGCTGGCGGCACATTCACAACCTCCTCGTCCGCTGTGGTCTCATCCACCGACCCTACCAGATCATACCCGAGGCCTGGCCGCCTACCGTGACCGGTACGACCCGGGCAACGTGGTCGCCTACCTCACCCACGTGCCATATTTGTGCCAAAAATAATAAACATCACATTATTGATTAGTGCTAACAGTAAAATACATAAGGCAAATGAAAATAAACAAACATGATTAACGTATCAAATAACTAAACTCACTAACTACTCATTCTCAATGTAATCATCTAAATCGTTCGCTCTTCTTCTTCGCATGTAGTAACATCATTTCAAACTCCTTCACTACCGTTTCTTCCTCATGATCAATTGAACATCAACATCTACATCCTTACTCTGTATTCATCTCGTATGATGCAACTAAAAGGACGCTTCGTCCCCCACCACAGCCTTCATTATAACATCATCAAGCCATCATTTTGAAATGGGCTGTTCTATGACATCGTGATTGTGATGCTGGGATGTCAATTGAGCCCTAGCTTTGATCTGCACACGCCTTTCCAATCCTTTCTAGGACCGGTCCGAATCTCGATATTCAATAATAAAACCTTATGATGCTTGTACCACCGCTAAGACAAAAGGCTCCATACTTGTCGAATCGTTTTTATCATGCACATCGACAAGTTTATATCGAGGATGGACAACTATACCCACATGGTAGTCATCAACCATTCACATTTGAATAACACGCTCTTTAACCGAGGGGCTTCAAATTTAACTCGATCACTGACTGCAGTCCCGTAATACGATTCTGGCTTCATCAGATACTGATCCTTAATGCATACCCCGTATCGCTCGCCGTCCTGGCAACTCCATACGTATCTGCCAGGAAATTTTAAAACCATTCACACAAGAACTCGTTGTAAGTTCCAACCTCTTTGTGGGACTCTGCATATAGTTCAAGATAATGATTGGAAATTTTATTTCAGATTGACATAGAACCTCAGAATCTGGAATCGCTATATCATTAGATTACGCTTATAAATTTTATCGTAACATTACAACAGCTTTAGATTATGTTTAGTAAACATAATGATTTTCAAACCATGATGGAAATTCTTGCTCGTCACTACATTACGCTTCGCTATTCAAGTTTGGAAATCGCTTACGTTTTTTCTATAACAACACTAAAAATAGAAATGAAATTAGAGAAAATGGATGATTGAGAGTGAAAATAGTAAATTAACATGCTAAATAGATCCATTTGACTTTTTTAGCAACTACTTACTTATGAATGGTTGAACCTCCGACAATTCATTAGGACATATAGACGAGCCGCAGATATTCATCAGAGGGGTTCGCTAGATACCGCTTTCCTTCAAGACCGACGCTAATTCGAGGCTTGAAAATTTCAAACATATCATCATCCACAATGTCATCAAGATAAACCTCATTCCGCTTCCTCTTAAGGGGAAGAGTTGATCTCCTCTTGAAATAATGATGCGACTCAAGTAAATTTCATCCATAATATACCCAATTGATATATAGAACCCTCTACCTCGAGCCTTATTCATGATTTTATGCTTTATTTTCCTCAAGTATCTACAAGAAGATTCATTTGAATACATAAGTCATGTATGTGTATATATATATATATAGAGTGTAGAGTATATATATATATATATATATATATATATATATATATATATATATATATATATAGAGGAAGATAGTTATATATATATATATATATAGGAAAAGAATTGGTTGAGGAATTAATAGCTACTCTTTCTCGGGAGGATACATCCAACGATAATGGATCGACTAAAGAATCTCTAGCTTCAGAAGCTGCGTAATCGAAGATGTTCCATTTAGCCAAAAAACTCGCGAAGATCTTCTAAGATTGTAGTATAAGATAACAGGAATTTGTTCATCCGCATTCTCAACTCCTCATCACCAAAGAAGAAGAAGTCGCTGTTTAGAAGAATAAAGAAATCTTTTAGTTATCGGCTCCCATATTCTATTTAAGGTGAATTCTCGAAGAGCAATTGGTAACAACCTTGCATGAATACATGACAATCATGACTCTTCATGCCAAACATCTTAAGTTTGTTCGCATCCAAGATCTCCTGACAGAAGCATAACCATCCGAAATCTCGCTTTTTTTACTCCACTCCAACACATCCTTCTTCCGTGATTTATCTTGTAACAAATGGCACATCGTATTTATCGGTGACAAGATTTTCAGGCAAATCGAGGACGACAACAATATTTATTCAACTCCATCTCGACTTGTACGTGTCCTTAGTTTTCCCCTCGAATGTTAAACATCGTATTGAAATATTATCAAACATACTCTTTTATATGCATAACTCAAGATTGTGCTCGAAAGCAAGTGTTCACGCCTGCTGGGTAAACTTTAAAATACTTCTCTTATTCCACCCACAAGGTCCAGATAGCCGCATTCACAAACCCGCATCAACATCTATCACCTTCCTCCAAACTCTCCGTTATTCAAATCCTCGCTAATTTCATCCCCGCAGATCTAACCTCCCGAATTGTTTAGCAACCTTTCTATTCTTAATGAAGTCTTTGGTGTTACGTCGACATCGTGATGATTCATATGGCAAAACTTCCGATGGTTGTCAACTACGACTGCTTCCCCGCTTTTAATTAATCTAAAAGCATCGAGTCTTCCATACAATGCATACATGCCAACATACCAGCACTCCAATTCAGATATCATGGCAGAATACGCTGAAAGTCATTTATGGTCCACATAAGGGGCAAGCCAAGATCCAAAATTTTGCCGCTTGGAAATATCATAAGTTCAACCCCAACACCCCACGTACTTTCAACTCCGCTATCAATGGCTGCAAGTAGAAAACATCTATCTTCCCTTGGATTCTTAGCCCGGCACTAACATAGTCAAAAACATAAATCTCTCCTTCATACATAAGTCCGAGGTTATACGAAGGCCACCACCACAAAGCCACAAAGAATATTGCTGTCCAGATTGACTAAACTAGCTGAAAACCATCAAAGAAATAAACCCAAATTTACATTTCGAACTTCTCGGGATGAAAAATCGTGGAAAACACCCATCAAACAGAGTTTCACACATATCGAAGAGTGACACATCTTACCGTCCTCCATTTGATGCTCAATGCCACCTCATTTCATTAGCTGTCTATGCTTGATGCACATAATCCCCAACCCAGTTATCGAAAATAGTGCATCTTCTTATACTTACCCAACTTCCGTATATACAATCTATTTCCCGTAACCCCTAACCTTTGCTTGAAATTCGAGCATGCCCACATTTACAATCGTTAAGGTCACTGCCATCACCCCAAATATATCACATGTTGAAACACACGCCAATGAATGACCAGACTTGTAATCCCAACCCTCTAACTAACTTTCGTGTCAGAGAAATCCACGGCACGATTATCTTTAAGTGTCAGCTTCAATGAAATTAGACATATCATCAAACCATGCCTGTGGAACACTGCAGGTTCCGCACTTTATTTCAACATCCTCACGGGGCGTGTATAGTTGATATGCTTAGAATTTCCCTCATATACAGTTTAGTTTCAGCTCGAATCATGTCAATTTGCCCTGCTCTTGATCGGAAGTCCCTAATCCAAGTCCAATCCAGATCCAACATCAAGTCCTCCATAATGAAAGATCCGTTCGTCCGGTAATCCACGCCACCATCAATGTCCAGCATGAAGTCCACGTCTCCCTCCAATGATCTGCTTTCTCACCCACATCCAAACATAGTAATCCATCCTAAGACAAAACCATTTCTATACAAAATGCACCTTCACTACCTCAACATTCAAAAACTTTTATTCTCGATATTTAACTAAAGTGCAAGGATTACCTTATAGCTAAAAAGCACCATTCACACACTCAGATGTCCAGAGCTTAACTGATACAAATTCATCAACTTATCCCCCCATTCATTAGAGAACATTCCATTCACTATAAGACCCGTACATCCATTCACTACCTGCCTTCCATAACTAGTCACAAAAAATCACTTAGTGTGCCCGATTGTCCTCTACCGATTTTATGTTCATTAACCATTTACATGTATATTCCGATAATATTTTACGCCGCGGTGATATGCAACCTACTACACATCCACCTCCACCTCCAATTCCGTCCACGCGCTTCTTTTTCTCTTCAAATGGTTCTATCCTAATCCATTTACAAAAGTTACGTTAAAAAAAGATCACGATTGCATGTTCATTATGTATGCATTTCCATGCCTCTCCCGGCGTGGTTCTCCAAGTACACTAAATAAGATATATAAATAATAATGCATAACTGGCTTGATTAGCAAAATTTAATACTATTTATATATCCTAATGTGCACCAAGAACAAACGAGACAGAGTCCCAAAATGACACATATTATATGCAATTTAAATTAAATCATGATCATTTAATTAACGTCCTTTCAGAACCACCACTGACAATCTAGTGTATTCAAACTGCTGTAATACACCGGACTCCGATGTATTCTACTGCCAACTATATGAATCAAAACAACAACTTTAATCGCTTACGATGATGCATTTTCAAATCGCTAAGGCAGAACAAGATTTGGCCGTATAACAAAAAAAAATTTAGTTTATATATGAGCAAACTATTTCACTTTAATCCTATCACATGTTCTTATATCCATATCATTCATAAATTACACGTACTATGTAATCAACTCATATATTCTATAAATTTCATTCAAGCGATTAGTACACTTGGTACTCTTAATCTAAATTTGAAATATGGGTACCCAATGCTATTAAATAGCATATGGTCAGATTCTAAAACTCACGTGTTTCACAGAGTTCAAGAACACCTATACCAGAGTCCTAATAAGGAGTTATGCAAGTCATAATCCCCGAAGAAAATGAGCAACTTGCGTAGTAGCAGCGTACAGCTATAACAACAACCCGCTTTTCGTCATTTTCGAATCGATATGATTCAACTCTGATCAAGCTATATATGGGGAAGCGTATTTAGACTCAAAGGGCTTTCTCTATAGAGTCTAAGAACACCTATAAATGCAGTCCTAACGAAGGGAGTTATGCAAGTTGTAATCCCTCGAAGAAAATGAGCAACTTGTAGCAAAGAGCAGCAAAGAAAGCAGCAACAACCACTGTTTTTCGTCATTTTCGAATCTAATATGAGTTCAACTCTGATCAAGCTTATATATGGGTGGATTTAGACTAAAGGGCTTCATAGAGTCTAAGAACACCCAAATCCAAGTTCTAATGAAGGAGTTATGCATGTTCAATCATGAAGAAAATCAGCACATCGCAGCAATTGGGCAGCGGCTACCGATTTTCTCTCATTTTCACAACATACATCACTTTAATGGGTTAGAGATATAAGTGATTCTGAATTCGTATGAATCTTCAAGTAGAGCTAAGAACACCTATAACAATATCCACCAAGGAGTATGTGTCGAATCTAAGAAAATGAGCAATTTCATACAGAGTAGAAGAAGAAGTTACATAAACTAAAAACTAGCTCAAAGAAAATAATAAAAACTAAAACTAGCTCAAGTGAACCCAAGATGGAGGAAAAGTTAAAGCATAAAACCCATGATATAATCATAATCAACTCGCCGTTTCTAAATTATCGATCCACCATAGTTGTATGAATTATTTTGTTTTTTAGTGTTAAATATAGAAAAAACCCTCTCCTTCTCTAACTGATTACAGCCTTAAGTACTTTATTTCCCCCAATCTCTACCTAGCGTAAAGGCAAAGAATAGTCCATATGAGGAAATCGGTTGAACTATCATCTTGACCACCATTGCAAGCAAAAGGAAGTTAACTTTATGTGTCAATGATAACTATTTGTATCCATGCATGAATCTCAACTGCAGCTCAACCATAGTTTATTAGAATAAATTAAACCCGAAATTATTCCTCATAAGCCCCAAAATAGATGGTTTGTAAGAGTGTAGTTCTCTCGTATCAGCTAATTTTTTTAACTATTAATAATACTTGGGTGGTTACCTATTCATAAAGGATAGAGAAAGTAAAGCATGAATAGATTTGAGAAGCTACAACCAAGGTCAGAAGATATAAAACTAACCAAGAAACAAGTCCATCCTCGTTTAGTCAAGATCAAAAGTGCGACAAATGTTTGTGAAACCAAACAAGATACCAAGAGGGGATAAATGTAAATTTTCAGGGGATGTGAAACCAAATAAACTAACTCCGGATCACGAGGTATATGCTGATAAATCTATGGCATTCCTCCCGCCTATTCAAAAATCAAAAACAAGAAAAAGCAATCAAATTACTCCCAAACATGCCTTATTATCTAATCAACAATAAAGGTAGGATGAAGGCAAAATGAAGTCAACTAGCTTTTAGTTCAAAATTGTGTGTTCGAGAGTTAAATATTCAGTAAGCAAATGCAAAAACAATTACCATGTGAGACCAAGAACTTCAAGTCAAAATCTGAGAAATAATATGACTAGAAACCATTACCATTATTAGAATACATGTAATTTTTCTTGGTTTATTATTGTTGCAGTGTTTAGAAATGAGTAAGCTCCCAATAATAACACCAGTATCGAAATGTCTTCAGATGGGGGAAATAATCAATAAACTGAACTAACTTATTCTTGCTTGATAAGTTAGGAGTGAAAAAATCAAGGGGCAGAGGATATTCAATATCAATTCTAATGATACTAGTACTCTTCTTAGCAGAAAGATGTTAATGAATCTACCCTCAATGAAATTAAAAACTCAGGAAATCATTGTCAGAAGAATTTGGTTAGATCAAGGATCAAATTGATTAAATGAAGGATGCAACAGATCTTAAGAAAATACAAGACCAAATCAAGAAAATAAGGTTTCTCGGTTACCATTAAAATACAAGACCAATTTGGTCGGGTTAAAACTGTTCAATTAAAATTACGCCAGTGAATCGAGAACTTTCTCCCAAATACCCACGATTTAAGTCATATCATACACTCACCATTTTAAGCAAACTAATCCTAAATGGATCCTTGAAGAATATATATTCATCGTGGAAACAAGGATACAAGCTGGACTTCACATCCTCTCATAAACACAAGTTTTCAAGCAGAAACACCCAAAGTGTCATCAAATAACTATAAGGCATTAAAAACGTATAAAGAAATGGAACTTTTCAACTTTTCCATGGAAATGAGTGACGGTCCTCAACTCCATGACCTTCAAGCATGAAGAGGACTAAGCCCATCAACTTTCAAAACTAAATGTAATTAAGATCTATAAGAGCGTGAAAAACAAAACCACAGCCAAGGGCTATTATAAGTGTGACAAAATGAAGAGAATGTAGAAATGGTGGGGAAAATCTGAATAAACATACCAAAAGAAACTTCTTCAAATCTTTGTTAAAAATCTTCACACATAGAGCAAAACCACAGTCGAAGCAAAATGTATAACTAGATCCTCCGAGAGAAACCCCAATTGATTCCCATCCTCAAAGCCGAGTAAACCCCTGAGGTACAAACCTTCAATCAAATAGTTTCTAAAGTTCGGGAGGGTCAGCGAGGTGTTTCACACGGAAAATCCTCAGGTAGAAGAAAATGAAGGAAAATAGAAAAGAAAAAAAAGGGAAAACTCAGGCCGGGTCGGAGCTCGAGGGTTAGCAGAGGTGTCACACAAATAAGTGTTGGTGGTGCTGACGGCAGTGGAGAAGGAAGGAAAGAAAGATGAGAACGGTGATTTGCTTTCAGATCGTATCGAGGGTGATTTTTTAACCTGGTAATTACCGACCAAATTTTTGGTCGGTAAATGGTCGGTAATTAAAAATTTGGTCGGTAATTACTAGGTTAAAAATTTTTTGGGTCGCCTATTTACCGACCATTTTCATGGTTATTTATTTTTGGTCGTTACTTGGTCGGTAATTGGTCTGTAATTTTTTGGCGCTAATTCCCGCCTAATTTACGTACTCAATTTCTGAATTAAAAATTATTCGTCGGTAAAATATGGTCGGTTCGCCTAAATTTGGTCGTAATTCTTTTCGACCAAACCCCTTTTTGGTCTCTAAATGGTCGTGATTTGGTCAAGTAATTACCAACCAATTTTTAGGTCACCGGTTATTTTTGTAGTGATAATCTTATTCCTAACAAAACCTTTAGGAAACGAGCAAATCAATCATCCAGGTGGAAACCTTAGAATTTATATCAAAACCTAAATTAAAAGGATTCTATACCTGGAAATTCTTCCTCTCCTTCCTCCTCTTCCTTTCTTCTTCTCCAACCTTCCAATGCTTTGCCCTAGCAAAAAGGAGACCAAATGAATTCTTGGGTTTGTCTCTCCTCCTTTAATATTATTATTTATGCCTTGAACCGCAATTAAGTCTCAATCTCTTTAACATTTCACTTCAACTTTGGTTATTTCTATTATGGCATCTTTCTCTTCGGGATTATGGTTTTCATATCCCATTGATCAATTACGATTTTACCTCGTTTCATTACAACATTCCAGTTCCATAAATGATCATTTCCACAATTTCTTCCAAAATACACAAGGACACTTAAGGCCTCCATGTGTGCCCCTAAGATTACCCGTACCGTACACCCTCTCGGGACGAGGCGTTACAAGAAACATATCATCGGCCTTGCTTGACTGGCATCCCTGCCCTGGCCTTGGCCCTGATAGCCATGGCCCTGTATTGAATGTTCTCATGGAATAGAAGTCCTCCGCTTCTTTCCTAAGCTAGAAGAAGAGTGACTCTCCTTCATTTTCTCACTGACACCCGCATCCCGGATGCTTCGTGCGTCATCTATCTCCCTCTCTATGGCCATAGTTGTCCTGACCATAGAGTCCATGTCTTGTAGGAGAAACTCATTGTCTTGCCCCCGATGACAATTTTTGCATCATCCTCAAATTTTTCTGACTCAGCCATAATATCTCGTGGCCACATAATCATCCCCGAAACATGCTAGCTTTGTGAACTTAGCTACGTATTCCATAACTGTCATGGCTCCCTGTTTCAGCTCTATAAACTCTCAAGCCTTGGCATGCTGAGCGGATGCCGGGAAGAACTTGCTCATGAAGAGCTCTTGGAAATCTCCCCATGTCATTGCCTCCAAAAATTTCTGGAGTTCTTCACCCGATTCCACCACGCCCAGGACTCACCCTTTAGCTGGAATGCAGCTAGTCAGATCCGTGTCACATCCAAGGCAATCTCTATAGCCTCCAAAACTCTCTTTACCTATCGGAACCAATGATTAGCCACCACTGGGTCCCCTCCCCCTCTGAACATAGGAGGATGATGTGCTCTAAACCTCTAGAAGTCACTCAACCTCCCCGATCGCCACTGCACTAGTATGTGCACTATAGAACAGCGCCCATCGCCTCTCCACAAATGCCTCGTCGATCAAAGTCGATGGTCGGTGCCACCGGCCCCAATACGGACAACTCTCAGGTCCGCTCTCAACTTGCCATCTACTCAAGGTAAGATAGCAATTTGAGATTCTCTTTTTTCATTTATCACATTAGTGGTGTGGGGCCGCCAAACATTAATTCCTACGTAATCATGCTTATTCATTTTCCAAACACCTAAGGTTACGTTTGCTAACCCTAGTGTTCTTAAATTTCTATACACATTTCTACCATGCAAATATTCACAAACATAATACATCTCCCGTGGAACATATTAGAACACACAAACAATTAATGCACACAATGTCGTGTTCTAACCTCATGACCACTAATCCTAGGTATTCACATAACTAAACCTGAATACCACGTCGTGACATTGATATCAATTATCGAGCACTAGGTAATTACAAACCAAAGCTCTAATACTAAGCTGTGATGCTTGTACTAAACACCGAGCTACAAGTAATCGCATACCCAAGCTCTATACCGTAACTACGTGTCCTAGACCCACGCCCAACAAGCCTTAGGTAATCGCATACCTAGGCTCTAATATCAAGCTGTGACGCCCCAAAACCCGGGGGTCCGTATATCTGATGACTGTACCAAGTGCACCCTAAATCAGAGGGTCCCATGGACAACTTGTCAACCTCGCGGAATATTCAGATCGCTCTTCAGATATTTTTCTTACAAATATACAAATTCCTATAATATTTACAAGCAAGAGTTCGATGTACAACCTTTACACTTTTACATGCCAACATATATTAAAACTAGATTGTTCTAATATATTTACAAAAATACTTCTGGCTACACAACTCGCCTTTCTTTGTGACTCTCACTACTCGAAGGAGCGCCGTCTTCTCGTGTACTTGAAAGGGTGGTCCCACGATGGGGTGAGCAAAGCCCAATAGATATATCTCCTACCAAGGCTACTCCTCACCTAAGAGCAACATGCAATGTTAATACATACAATCACACACATTCAAGACCTATAATTGGCCAGACTAATGTCTACATGTCATGAATACAGTATGCCCCTCATGACTCAAATCCTAAGTCCTCACTGACTCCCTCGCACCTGCATATGCCAAGTATGAAAAACCGTCGAGGGCGTCCCGCCTCTGACCTTTTTTCCAAAACAAAAGTTTTTTTTTGTTTTGTAATTTTAGACACATTGGATACCCTAATGCTTACTTATTTCCTTACCCAAAACTGTGTGTTATGCATTTGTAAGCCACGGATTTCAGAGTTCTCACCGCAGCCCCCACTTATACAATATCTTGCTTATCTCAGTACCAGTGATGGCCCGATAACCCGCTTTTATTTCAAAAGCATTGGACAATCTCCGATAAAGTGTTTTATTCAAAAATAGTGGACAGTAGCCGATAAACGTTTTATTCAAAAACATCGATTACCCTCCGATAAATCGCTTTATTTAAAACAAAGGGATTAGCCTCCGATAAACGTTTTATTAAAAAACATTGGACAATTTCCGATAAATTGTTTTATTCAAAAACATTGGACAATTCTTTCGATAAACTCGCTTTATTCAAAAATGTAAAGGATGGGCTTCGATAAACGTTCTTTATTCAAAAACATTTGATACCCTCGGAGCAAATTGTTTTATTGAAAACAATGGACGCTTCTCTTTTGATAAACGCTTTATTCAAAAAAAAAAAAAAACATTGGACAATATCCGATAAAATGTTTTATTCAAAAGCAGTGAACAGTCTCCGATAAACGTTTTATTCAAAAACATTGGACAATCTCCAATAAACATTTTATTCAAAAACATTGGACTATCTCTAATAAACTATTTTATCTTAAAACATTGACACTTCCGATAAATCGTTTTATTCAAAACAAAGGATACCTCCGATAAACGTTTTTTATTCAAAAACATCGGACAATTTGATAAACTGCTTTTATTGAAAAATGCTGACAGTATCCGATAAACGCTTTATTAAAAACATTAGATTGGCCTTCGATAAACTCGCTTTTTTTATTCAAAAACAGTTGAAATGTACCCGTGAGACTCCATTGGATGTAGTCCAAAATACCGAGCCCACCATCGAACACAAAACACAATGTCGATTTACCATGGTCAAACACCAAACACAGTGTCGACCCCAACCATGCACTCACACCCGACTCAACGTGATGTCCCATGCATAAATGCAACGCATATGTCATTGCTTACCATTTCATGCCTACATGTACGCCGCAGGCGTCACATGCAACATATCTATTACACTACATGTCATGTCATGGATGAATTATATTTAATACATATAATTATTTCCATTTGATCTTACAAATATATCACATAATACTTCACACATTCAAGATGTTATTCCAATTTGATGCGAATAACACTAGCCATTCTCGCCATACCCGGGCCGCATTCGCCTTGAAAAATTCAGACTTAGTCCAAAAATTCCAACTTTGCACTTCAAATTCAAGACAATTTCCTACCAGTCATACGCAGCCCCGAGCATTTCAGATATAACCCGACTCAAATGTAGTTCGAAACCAGACGGACCTTTTCTTCCACTGCTCGTGGCCTAACCTACTTCTCATCCATGTTTTGGCCGAAGCACTTCATATTATTAAATTCTAGACTTCACTTAGCTTTCCGTGAGTTCCAAGAACATGCGACCGGAGTTTGACGGAAAGTTATGGTCATCCGGTTGGCGTTATCGATTCATGTGGGTGGTGCGGAAATCGAAAGCACACCCCCGCTTCGCCATTCTCGCCGGGATTTTGCCGCCCTAGAACACAATGTCTGGTCCTCGATAGTCCTTGAAACCTTAGGAAACCCGCCGACCGTCACATAACAACAACCAACCCACAATCACACACACCATACAAATTCGCCCGGAATCCGGATGAAACCCATAGGCCATTACGCGGTCCCTAGGCGTAGAATAAAAGCGAGGTAGGAAGACACCTACCTCTCGTAGTGCAGTTCCGTTCCGATCGTGTCTAGGTCTGACCACGGCACAACGCTGGTCCGGTTCCCTTCCTCTTCTCTTCTTCTTCTTCCTATTTCTTTTCCTTTTCTTTCTTTCTTTCCTTTATTTTCTTTCTTTCTTTTCTCTCTTTTCTTTTCTTCCTTTCTTTTCTCTCTTCCTTTCCTCTCTTTTCTTTTTTGTTCTTCTTCTCTCCTGTTCTGGCTTTCTCTCTCCACGCACAGCCTCTCCCTCTTTCTTTTTTTTTTTGGCTTTCTCTTTATTCTCTCCCTTGGTTTTCTTTTCTTTGTTTTTTATTTTCCATAGCAAACTTTGATCGGTGGGGGGTGACTCACCCCCCACATGTCCTCCTCCCAACAGCCTACTCACATGTAGCCTATGAGTATGACACTTGGCATGCCAGGTGTTATTCCCCCTGGTGCCATTTGACACCTCCACTCATCCGTCTCCTGATTTTCTCGAAAAATGTGAAATTCTGACAGTCTCATAATTCGACGAAATTCGACTAGAGTGCTAGATTTCATTAACAATTCCAACGAAAAATATGAAATTCTGACAGTCTCATAATTCGACGAAATTCGACTAAGGTGCTAGATTTCGTGAGACAATTCCAACGGTGCGATCCGTTTTGTCATCCGATATCTAGAAAAAATCTCACTTTTTTTTTCCTGGACTATTTCGATAAATTACCGTTTTACCATTTTTTGCAAAACTTGAATTTTTTTTTCAAATTTCAACGGGTTTTACAATTATTTTCAAATTTTGTAGCCTAATATATACTTTTCCCTAAAAAAATATTTAACATATGCTAGCATGTGACACAATACATATGATGCCAGAGGTTGCCACAGTTAGAAAGGTTTGACTATGTTCATTAGGATGCCATGTATTGGCATGTGTGCAATATTGATGGTCTGATCAAATGCTCAAATAAAAAACTAGTAGGGAATTGCTAGATGGGATTGCATTGTATTTAGCATGTCTTTGCATTATTTTTTTTTTTTTTTTCCTTAGAAAAAAAAGGTTTTGAATTAAGCTAATAATGCTACAACAAAAGGGCACGTGCATGAAGATTAAAGACTACTGTTGAATGATTGATGTAAGGAAAAAGATTCCATTTGTTCAGTCCTCAACCTTTTTCTTTATACGATAAAGAGTAACTCTTTTGCCTTGTGATTGAACATGAGGTTGCTTTTATGCGCCTGATTGATTCCAATACCATTTTCTTTCAAAATGGGAGGAGACATAATATCATGCATGTGAAAATCTCTAGTACCGTATAAAAAATACTGACATAACACAACCATCAACACATACATTATCATGGTAATGTACATTAAAATATTAAAAATAAGTAATTTTTTAAAGTTCAGAAATGTTCAAATAAATGTCTATGGTTTGAAAGGCTAGTGGAACGAATTAAGAGGAGAGTGAGTATCCTACAAGGGCTCAAGGTTTGAATATCTAGTTAGTGATGTATAAGTTTTGTGAGACTATCACATCCTTTTATCGATTAGCTTTTATATATGCCAATATTCTTGCACTTGAAGATTTACATGCATGGCATTGGATGATAGTGGGCCTCTTCATAATGAAACACCTCTTTATCTTCTCAATCTTGTTGACATGGATTCAATTTATGCATAATGGGCATTTTATTACTTTGCAATAAGGATTGACTTTGACAAATGTTATAACATCAAAGTATTATGTCGCAAGTGGGATATCTTCATAGAAATAGGGAGTTAAAGGGTAATAAGAATTTGAAAAAGTGTAATTTGACCTCTTGAAATGAGAAGAGTGTGTGTTGATGTTAATCATGTAAAAAGCAAGAAGGATGACACCAACTCATAAGAGAGTAGGATTATGCCGTACCTTACATAAAATATTAGGTTGGCGTTCCAAAGTATGCTTAATCTTAAATCCTATAAGTTTATCATTTTAATTTATTGTTTTTCTAAATCATCATACATGAAAAATTAATATGAGATAAATTGTATCATTGTTGTACATTTAAACTATTGAAGCTCGCTTTTGCCAACACAATTAAGCAAAACACAGTGAGGTAAGTTCACAACCCACATTGATCACAATGTAAGCAAAGTTTAAATTCTTTAGGTTGACCGCTTTCATTAATTTTTAAAAATATCTTACATGAAAAAAATATTTATGCAAAAATTAATTTTGCTTCCTACATGGTTGGTAGCGGATATGAATGAGATATAACATATAATGCAATACAATGCAACATGAGGTTTTGAACGTAAACTTAAGACTAGGTAAGGATGACACCACTATCTTGTTTAAGCTTAAAAATTATATAACAAGACAAGAGAGAGGGTGTTAAATTAAACAACTTTCAATAGATATTTACAATTAAATATCACAAACATTTTATTTAATAAAATACACTCAAGCCTACACAAAGGCCCGTACTTAGCCCGCCCCAAGGCCCATTTCTAAACTTATTTTTAAATTTAAATTAGATGCTAGATTTTAAAAAATAAACTTAAAAAAATACATCTTCTAAAAAATTTATTTATTGAATACATAATTACATTTAAACGTATTTAAAAGTTTACATCACTATAAAATAAGACATCCTAACTGTGTCATAAGACTCTACTTATTTGTCTATAATTTGTATTTTTCAACAAAAAATATATATATATACAATATGCATTTAATGAAATATTTTAATCATTATTTAATAGTGATGGGGAGATATCATGCATCCATTCTTGTCTTGATGTTTTTAAATTCTCCATTTCGGCCATTATTTCGGCTTCTCGATCATAATCTTGCAATATCTTTTCTACCAACTTCTAATCGTTTAAACATATTTCTACTTCTATTGCTTGAGGTGACAAACCATATCTTTTTTCACCAATTACTCTTCCACCTGCACCAATTCTATAAGCTTTAACTTTTAAGAGAGCTAGTAGTTTAACAAGAAGTACTCATTTGAATTTCTCATTTTTCTCACATATTCTCTTCAAATTCACTCAAATTTCTTTAATATATATTTTTCTTAAAGGTGGATCAAATGTAGGTACAAGTCATTTAAAAAGACATCGTGAAAAATGTAAAGATAAAAATAATGTAGATATTAAAACTTATATGCAATTAGGTAAAGATCCTAGTGGAAATTTAAAAGTATTTTCTTTTGGTAAATCAACTTGTCGTGAAGAAATGGTTGACTACATAATAAATGTTGAACAAACCTTTTAATATGATGGAAAATCATGATTTTTTAGGAACAATGCAAAGAAATCATAATCCTCAGTTTAGAGGTTGGTCTGAAAATACTGTTAAAATATATATTATGAAAAGATATCATACACAAAGAGAAAATTTAAAAACTTTTGTTTTAAAATTTGAAGGAAAAGTTTGTATAACATCTGATATTTGGACATCATTAACTCATACATACTGGCTTTTTGTGTATTACTTCTCATTATATTGATAGTGAGTAGAAATTAAATAAAAGAATAATTTCTTTTAAAACAATTAGTTCTCCTCATAGTAGTAAAAATATAGCAACATTAATAAATGATGAAATCATAGATTTAGGTATTCATGATAAAATATTTACAATAACATTAGATAATGCATCTAATAATAATGTAGTAGTAGAAAGATTGAAAATATTTTGTCAAATAAAAGAAGATCATATTAAACTATTTCATGTACGTTGTTGTGCACATATTTTAAATTTGATTGTAAAATATGGATTAAAACAAGTTGACAAAACATTAGCAAAAATTAGAGGCATTGCATATAGTATTAATAGTTCCTAATTAGCAAAACATTAATTTTTTTTTTTATTGTTGCAAAATGTCAAATATGAAAAGAAAAAATATAAAATTATATATACCAACTAGATGGAATTCTACTTATAAACTTTTACAAAATATTATAAAATATAAAAATGTTGTACAGTTATATGAAATGCAATTAACTAGTAATTGTGATGTGGAACTTGATGCATTAAGTGATTATGATTGACAAATTGCAGATCTTTTATGAGATCTTTTTTAAATTTGTGATGTTTCAACAAATATTTTTTGCCGCTATACTATCCAACTTCATATCGGAGATACATGCAAATAACTAATATTTATATTAAATTTAAAATATTTAGATTTTGAAATTTTTAATGACACAATTTTTGCAATGATGGAAAAAATAAAAAAATATTGGGGAGAAATGCCTTTAATTTATTATATTGGTTTAGTTGTGAACCCTAGATTAAAATTTGAAGCTTTTGATGAATGGTTAAAAGTTATTTATTTTGGTGATGAAAGAAAAATTGAAGAAATTAAAAATGAAGTAATTTCATTATTACATAATTTATATAATAATTATAAAGAAAAACATGGTAATGATACTAGTTCCACAACATCTAATTCTACAAGTTCATCACATTTGTATAAATCTGCTTTAGAAATGTTATAAAATAGAAAAAAAACAACTATAGATAGATATATTAGTGTGGATACAATTTCATTTGAAGATAATGAAAATTTTGATATTTTGGCATGGTGGAAGATGCAACAAATTAAATACTCTAACTATCTATTATCAGACGTGATTTATTAATCATGGCCTATAAGACAGTCAAGCTCAAAGTCGCTTGGGTTATTGTGCCGTGAAAGAGCATCGTTAAAAGATATGGTTGTCACCTCAAGCACAAGATAAATACGTTTAAGATTTAAGTCGATGTAAAATATTGTAAGATTCTATTCGGCAGTTTGTAAAATGATTGTCGAAATGGAGAATTTAAAAACATCAAGACAAGAATTTATGCATGATAGCTCCCATCACCACCAAATATTGATTAAAATATTTCATTAAATGCATATTGTTTTTTTTTTTTTTTTGTCGAAAAGACAAACGACAAACAACAAAGAAAGGTCAACCTAATCGAGATATACTTATTTTCAGAGCTGACGAAACTTTTCCCACATATTTTAATGTAATTATGTATTCAATAAATAAATTTTTTAGAAGATGTATTTTTTTAAGTTTATTTTTTAAAATTTAGCATATAATTTAAATTTAAAAATAAGTTTAGGAATGGGCCTAGGGCGGCTACAAAGGCTTTAAGTAGGCTTTAGATTTAGCTTTTGGGACGCTTAAAATCACTCTACGCTTTAAATTCCCATCGAGAGACGAGCCCGATTTAAAGTGAAGCCCGAACAACCCTCAAATAAAATAAAAAGCTAGTTCTCGTCGGGCTTCACCAGACTTTACCCAGTTAAAAGTAAGACCCTCTGAATGGGCTTCTTCGGCCCCAAACCCGAACGCTAGCTTCAAGGTAGTAAAGAACATGAGAATCTTCAAGGTAATAAAGAACCTGAGAATCCCCCTTCATATACCAATTCAATACCTACTTTGATGCCAATTAATTAAAAGAAGAGTTAAGTTCTAATCCCCAAATGGTAAGTAAATTAAAGAAGTATATACCCAAAATTGCACCTATCATTCCAGTTGTACTTTGGGGATATATATATATTTTATAAAAAAGGAAAGACTTTTACTGAGAAAGGTCCTCAAAAATAACCATTGACACAAACGGTGAGGGAGACAAATCTCACTCACCACAATCAGTCTGCAACCTAGCCTCCCTTACAAGCACATGGGCTGCTCGGTTTGCTGATCTACGAGCAAAACGAAATATATGCAAGCAACTCCTTACAATCTTTAATCAGAAATCCCATGGTTGAGAGGAAAGGACTTGGGTTCGCTACAGCTTAATTGTTCCAACTTCTAACAGTCAGTTTCAACCTGGATCCTTGAGAAATTGTTCTCCTTTAACCACACTAACGCCTCCGGACAGCACAATGCCTCTGCCGCATACGCATCCCCACCCCCTTTCAGCCGTCCATTCTTTACCTTCACCATGCATCTTCCCTTCCTCATCACAAAGAATGAACCCGAAGCCGATCCACCCAACGTTGGATAACATTGCAGCATCTACATTGCACTTTAAAAAGTTCCTCGGCATAGAGGACGGTGCACACTGGATGAGCTGGTGTGGCCAGAAACAAACTGATTCTCCTAGGCTCTTCTCCACTGAGATAGGACATCTGCTGCTTGTAGGACATCTTCTGTTTGGGCCTGCACCTAGGCTACCGATCTCCATATGTTGTTCTACGCATGTTGGTTGCGATCACTCCAAACTGCCCACCATGTAGCAGCCATTGCTTGCTACCCCACCGTCGTCCTGGTATTGTAGATGACATTCCACCAGCTTACAAAGCTATGGTGGTTCCCGAGCATTTCTCCTACCAGATCCACTAACCATACCGCACTTAGTGATGTGCAGCAAACTAGCGAGTGGAGGACGACTTTACACCCCTCGCACAGCCTAAGCAAAAGATCCGATTCTAAAATTCTCTTCCTATGTAATTGTTCTCTCGAGGAGAAAATATTAGAGCAAACTCTCCAGAGAAAATTCTTTATATCAGGTGGCACTTGTATCCACCGAATACTACTCCAGTTGAGAGCTTGGTTTCCATCATTTGCGACATGTGCAGAAGATGTCAATTTCCCATACCCACTCTTGACCCTAAAATCTCCTTTCTCCTCCAATCCCCACATCCACCCATCCTCTCTCACTTTCAAACTCACAGGCAGTTGTGCTATTAGGTTGCGGTTGTAAGCCAAAACTTTATATGAAAATAATTTATTTTAAAACCAATTTAGATGCATAAATATAGTAGCTATAAAACCTTAAGAAAAGATAAACGAATAATGATGTCCTTACATTGATCCATAAGAGAAATAACAGTTTATAAGTGAGTTGATTACCTTGTGAATACTCTTTGGTTAAAATCTTCAACTCACAACTCTCATCATATAAATGGATGAGTCATTGTGTGATGTGTAGTTGTAAATAAACAATCAAATGAAATAAAACTTCATGAGAGTATGAGTTGAGACCAACCTTTATAAAAAATAAAAACTATTTGTCTTCCCATCAAAGGCCATATGAAAGTTACATCATTATTCACTATCATTTTGCACCAATAATGGTAATGATGGGTTACTACCTTGAATACACACACTTAACTTCATTGGTTATGCATTTAATATTTCATTATTCCTATGCATTATATACAAATTAAATCACATGGAGTTACAAGAAGGTTATCATTTCATAAATCCAACACATTATGTATGCATTCAATTCATAGGTTATGGATATTTATCCCTTCATTACTCATGCATATAATGCATATATTAAACAATATAATAATCACTACAAGAAATATGAGGTATAGTAACATAGTTTTAGTAGGGGTTATCATATTTTCTTACTAAAAATTAATATAGCCACGTTTATTGAATTGATGCGGCTAAAAGAAATTTTTATCAACTTAACTATGAAAATTAATTGACCCCTACCATATACGTTCCTTTAGGCACATAAAAAATAAATCCCCTACTATACATTGGCCCAATTTTGCATGTGTGGTCCTCCATGGTTTTGGGGGTCATATCAATTTACTTAAAATTGATATGTCTCGTTTGAGACTTTTTCTTTTAGATAAATAAACTATTTTGAAAAAAATGTGGAATAGTTGTAAAATGAATGAGATTATTATCTTTTGAAATTGTTATTCCACTTAAATTTGATTATTTTCAGATTTTATTTGGATAATTTGTTATTATCTTTTTGAAATATATTTCAATAAAATATCATGCATAGGGTATCAAAATTTATAAAAATAATATTTCATTTAAAAATTGGGATATAGAGCATTTTTAAATAGTAGTCAAAATTTCAAGCATCAGTATAATGTATATAGACGTAATAATGTAATTAATGCAAAGATGAATTTTGGGTGACTTTTAGCTCTGGTAAAAATTAATTCGACCGTGACTTTATATCCTTACCCTTATAGTGAAGAAATGTCAATACTCATTGTTCCTCTCAAGTAAATTTCCACTCATATATATATATATGCAATGTCCAAGAGCGCTGCCGACAATTCCAATCCATATACTTTTCTAAATTTCATAGATGGGTGTGGAAGTTGTGAATATTTGATTGAGCCGTGACCCCACAAAATTGGGTCCCACATCGCTTGTAGGTTAAAAAACAAAAAGAAATATAATAATAAGTAATGCTGCTCTCCGGATGCGCTTCCACGGAAGTGACTTCTGGAGGACCGTAATCCAACGGCTCAAATAGAAAATTCAGATACCATTGTAAAACCCTTGCTTTTATGATTTCATTGTTTATCCGTACGACTTACACACTAAATGGAGTCGAAAAACTGGGAATCATTCTCTACATTTGAAAATCAAACCCCGACTCTTCGACACTCGCTTCATCGTCTCCCGCTTCTTCACAAGCGATTCTCCCCGCCTCGTACGGTAAAGAGCTGAAAGTTCGCCCGCCTCCCCGAGAAAGTTTATTTTCCTCTTCTAGGTAATTTCCTTCCTTTCATCCGATTCCATTATTCACGGTATCGTACGAAAATCTGAACATCGCTGACCAATCTTATTTTGTTCTGTCAAACTTGCCGACATTGGGAATTTAAGGTTTCAAAGTATGAATCCAAATCATAAACCATTGTTTTTATGCTTTTTTTAATCATGAAGCTTTGGACATTCTTTAGATTAGCATATTAGTGATAAAAGCTGGAGTCAATTCAAAAAGCATCCACTGTGACATTGAGTATTATTCAAAAAGCATAGCTGTTTCAGACGTGGTAGTGTTATTGTTGTTTTCTTGAATGGCTTCTATGATATGTTGTTTGCAGCACTACATCTGAAGTTGTATTCATGAATACTCTTAATTCCCATTTCTACATTCATGAATTACGAACAATTGACTCTGTAACCCAACTACAACAAGTCAGTATTTTTTTATCAATAAGTATGGATGCTGAGCTCGGATTACAAGCACTCCAATCCTATCCTATGAGACTCGATGTTAACAAACCAAAAGGATAGATCTGTTATTTTATTTGTTATTTTTTTCTTCTTTCTTGGAGGTTGTTTCAAATCTGTTCTCCTTTGTACACATTCTAAATGCAGCCAAAGATGCAAGAGATAGATCTCCTGTTATGGTCAACCTTACACTTACACATTGTTGTTGAAACTTGGAAAGAGAGCAAATAGATTTTGGTTTTTATAATTGAGAAGATTGGATACTGGGTGACACCCCCAGAAAAAGGGGGAAGTAGGGAGGGATTAGAGACACTCAAGACAAATGAGAATTATATCAACCACCATTTTTTATCAGTACCACAGCAGTAGGAAGGTAAACAAGAGGAACTTTACCGCAGCAATTGCAGTCACTGCCGAGGCAAGTAGGTACGCGTAGAAGGGAATCTTAAAACTCTTTCTGATGTGATTTCAATTCCTTCATCCCGATCCCAAGGAGGCGGTTCGCTTGAATCTGGTTTAGCCCAGGAGGGACTTTGTTTCTTCAGACTGTTTTGCCTGGCAGAGCCTTCCAGTTGTGGCCAATACAGAAACCTGCGAGATAAATTCCTTCCTTGGTGACCACAAGTGATGGCTTACGTTTCTCTTTCTATTGACTGATAGATCCACATTTTATGGCCAACACCTGGAAATAATTTGGGGTGCCATGGATTCTTCTCGAACTATGGATTAAATTTGTGTCGCATAGACACACAAAAATAAAGCTGCAGCCATAACTAGCTCCTTTGTTTAATTAACCCTTCTGATTTCTTCAATTCAATAAGCAAGATACAATATTTAGTGCATCATGTGTCTTAACATAAAGGACCCTAGATAGAAATAGAAAGGAATACTAAAGAGGCTGTTATATTTTGTTCGGGAGTAGACAAACCAATCCATTGCTTGTGAAAAGGCGTCATGTAGAGACAGAATACTACCAGAGTCAAGAATATTGAACTTGTACAACAAATGAACAGTATTCCTATGATACAAATGCAAAAGCTTCTAGAAGATATATTTCAGCACTTAGTATGCCCCACTATCAGCATAATCCAAAAATAGCAGTAAGGGAGCAGCAACCTGACTACTGATAATGGCATCAATACTTACTGATCCTAAACAATAGGCAACAATCTGAATATCATGAACTGGAGCATCAAACTTCACTTGAAATCGTCAATGAACTGACAAAGTAATCCAGCTCTATTTTCCTTGATTAGGTAAAAGTCCCAGATAACAGCTAAACCTGGTTTTCAATCTAATGACTTTCTTATTTTAGAAACATAAGATCTTTGGTCAGATCCGTTAGTCCACGCTGTCCCCGTCTGCAGATTTTAGTTTATTTTTCCAGGGGTCCACGGTTGTATTGAGCCAGTTTATAAAGCAGTGGCTGGATGCAGAGATGCAGATTGTATGTCACTAATGACTCAATACTTTTAATATCAACACAATAGCTGAGTACTTTATATACCTGAATATATTTATCATGTCTTTTATAGATAACAGTTAGCAAACAGTCTCTAATCAATCTGGGTCACATCAAGATGGTTAAACCATTATAAAAGTAATGGGTTCAGCAACACCATCACAAGTTTTGAAAATTCCCTCAACCTTCATCATTCAGCCCAGGCGATTGAATCTATGCCTCCAAAACTAAATGCTTATAGGAGTCATATTTTTTAGATGACAAGGAGAAATGGCAGTCAAGAAAGAAAATTAATTTGTATTACTCCTACTGCTAAGTGTTCGTTCTATATGTTGTTTTTGTTTTCTTTTTTAATGCCAAAAACAGGCGGCATGGAAAGAATGCCAACAAACAGCAAGTTGTCACATTTATAACTAGGAAAAAAACTACTGAATTCAGATGAATTGCATATGATATTGAACATAACCATCCCCTACAAACTAGTGTCATCCAATAAAAAAGAATGATATTGTTCTGTTTGCTGACCACCCTCCCTAATCATTTCTATATCATATATCAATACAGTTTTCTTCCCTTCCCCCCCACACACTGCCTTACCCTCTTTTTTCTTCCTTTCTGGATATGATTCAAAGATTTTTTGACCCAATCTTAAGATCGTTTCAGATATTTTACGCCCCTCATACCTTATCATGCATGTAAAATATTTACACACTTGAATAATGTGTTATTTTAAACTAGTCATACTTCCTAGATTACTATGATGCTTCCATTTCAGTATTTGGCATGCCAATGGATTACCAAGGATTTACAATTGATATAAGCAGAAACTTGAGGAAAGTTTGGGTGTGGGGATGACAACAGTACAAGATTTGAGAAAATGATGAATTTGATATAAGTAGTAGTAGTAGTAGTAGTAGTTTTAGTAGTACTCTTTTATCACTATAGCAAGCTGTCTTTGAGTGGGTATGTGATATGATATCAACATCAGATACAAACGCTGTCTGCTCAAAATTTGTTAAAACCATTTTGGAATATGTATTAGGAATGGTGGAGTGGCATGAGGAGTAAATAAAGAGGGAGAGTAGGGGTAGAAAAGGAGGAAAGTGGGGCTTAAAGAAACCGACATGGAGGTGGTGTGAATGGAAGGAAGGCTAAAAGAAGGGTCTGTCTCTAGTCTACTTTGTATAAAGCCATCACTGTGTTTGCTTTTTCTGCTTTCAGTAATACTCTACCTACAGTGAATTTCCCACTTAGCCCCACGTGTGATCCATAACTTATATTAATTTATTATTAAATCCAACCTACTCTTAAGAAAAAAAAACATATATATATATTATTTTAAGTGAATTGATATCTTTATCTAACAACCTTAAAACAAGGGTTTGGTTTTTGTTGTTTTTGTCTGATGTTTTTTTTATGTGAGGATGATTATAAATATATTCGATTAGATAAAAGCATTCAATTAAATTATAGTCATCAATATAATATAAAATTGAGTTATATGTATTATAATTATCATAGGACTATTAAATATAAGACTTAAGTTCACTTTATTATTCTATTAATCTAGATATTATATCATCTTTTAGAGTGTTGAATTTGATTTCATGTTTCTATCGAATGTATTATTAGTTTGAATCAATAAAATTATACTCCTTTTAAAAAAATATATATATCAACCGTAATGAAATATGGATTGCCGATAAATAAGGGTTTTATAAACTAATGAAATGGATGATTCTTTAGGGTAGCTCAATTGGAAGATGCTAGTTTGGGGTTTAACCAAATGGTCATCGATTCTACTTCTTTTTAAAATATTGGAGGTTTAGTAGTTATTAATTTTAGACCTCGTGATTAGTCGAGAGGTACGCGTAGTTTTCAAATTGGACCATGATTATAAAAAATAATAATAAAACAAATGAAATTGATGTATAAATAATAATAATAAACAAATGTAGTAGTAGTTTTTCATGAATTTGGCTAACTGCATTTGTTTTTGTTTTTGTTTTTTATATTTGCCCATTTGATTAGACTTGCTTTTTCCTAGAGTTCATGGGAACACCTTACTGTTTAAAGAGAAGAATAGTGAGGAAAATTTGCCCTTTATGATTTAGAGGGAATGAAGGAAAGGGAAGGGGAAAGCTGAAATTAACTCGAAAAGGGAAAGTTGTTTTCAACATTTTTGCTTTCATTTTCAACTCCTATAATATGAAATTCTCATCAAAATGGATGTTTGTTCAAGAGACCGCCAAGTTGCCACCATGAATTTAATTTTAATATGCCTTAGCAAGAAAGGCTTCTATATATAGTGTTATATGGGTTTTTTTTTCATTTCCTTTATGATTGACCGATATAAACCCTTTGGTATGATCAGGTAATGTATGAAAACTTAGATTTCGTTCAAGTATCTCAGTGAGATAAATATCTCTTACTTCGGCTACGAAAGACATTTGCTATATAGTATGCGACTATGATTTAGTTTTGTCTACAAATGATACTTGAACGTCCGATTGGACAATATAGGAAAACATAATATCTATAAAGTTATTTCTTCTTATGCTCAATTCATTTTCAGAATATTTCGTAGTCGCCCTTTGTTCTTCGTACATATTTAATAAGGTCAAACAATATGCCTTGTCCTTTTCGTGGTACTGAGAACTAAGGGAAATGTCACGAAATTTTTACTAAATGAAATGAAGCATATTAGGTCTAACTCATAGAGATTGTGTATTTCTATATGGGATAGAACCACCACCTAAATTAAGAAGTTAGAGATGTTAGAATGCATACAAGATACATTATAATCGACATTGTCACCCCCATGAAGTTGAAGGAATTAGTTTAAAATGCCAATAAACAAGCAGTGGATGCAAAAGCCGAGGGTGATCAAGAATGATAATGGGGTTTTAGAGTGTTCGGACTTTGCTTTCACAGAATGCTCTCGGAAGTGACAAGCTACCATGTCCTTGTGTTCGTTGCAACAACTGTCTAATGCAGAATAGACATGTTATGCATAATCATTTGCAAAACCATGATAGTTAGGAAACTATGTCCGGGCTGGGTGATGCATGGTGAATATGAGTTTAATGAGTCAACATATGATGATGAGCTCATGATTCACTCATGACGACATGCATGGATTTACATGATGCATTTCAAATGCCAAAAACTAGTAATGTTAAGAGGAAAATGAAATTTCGCTTATCGAGACCGGCCTTGAAGAACCAAATGTTGATGAAGCAACGAAATTTACACTAAGGACGGAGAAGGAATTATATCCTCGGATGTACTAAATTCACGGTTAGCTTTTGCGGATAAGGTTAATTCAGCATTAAGTGTCTCAATGGATGGAGCAATAAGTCTACGATGTTATTAGAACTTTTGAAGGAGGTAATTCGAATGTGATACTCTTTCCAGAAATTTCTATGAAGCAAAAAATACTTCGCGGATTCGGGGCTTGATTATAGAAAGATAGATGCATGCCCACAAAATTGCACATGTTGTTTACCAAAGAGAATGCAATGCTGATAGTAAATGTACCATTTGCGGGTACCTCTGATGGAAGAAGAGTAACTCTAAAGACCGGGTTCCAGTGAACATGTCAAGGAGAAGAAAATTCTGCTAAGGTTTTACGACACTTTCCTCTAATACCAAGGCTTCAAAGGTTGCTTATGTGTCATCAAAAACCCACGTTTCCTACATGAAGTGGCATGCACAAGGTCGACTACTAATGGCTTGATGAGACACATCCAAATTGACTCTTTATCTTGGAAAAGATTTGATTCTTTAAATCCTACATTTGCATTGGAGCATCGTGAATGTTAGGCTGGGGGTTAGCTTCTTGTGATGGTTTTAATCCATTTAGCAATATGTCTATCGCCCATAGCACATGGCCAGTTGTTCTCATCCCGTACAACTTACCACCATGGATGTGTATGAAGCAATCATTTTTCATGTTATCGTTGCTCATTCCTGGCCCAACTGCTCCTCGAAATGACATTGATATATATTTACAACCCTTAATAGACGAGTTGCAAGAATTATGGGAGCATGGAGTTACTTGCAAAGACGCTGCGAGTAAACAAATTTTCTCATGCATGCTATTATGGACAATTAGTGATCTTTCTCGCATATGCAAACCAGATGGAGCAATGAAGGGTCAATTTGCTTGTCCTTCTTGCAATAAAGAAACTTGTTCCCATCGATTAAAACATGGGAGAAAATTTTGTTACATGGGCCATCGTCGATTTCTTCCATCAAATCACAAATTTAGATGTGATAAAAGGTCTTTTAATGGTGAAGAGGAATTGAGATTACCACCTACACAATTACTGCTGATGTGTCGAGCAATTAGAACATCTAGGAACCACCATTCTAGGGAAGTCACAAAAAGAAAACGGGAAATACTACACGCGCTGACATGCACTGGAAGAAAAAGAGCACTATTTTTCACTGTTTAGTGTTGGAAACACTCATGTTACGCTATACTTAGATGTCATGCATATTGGAGAAGAATGCGCGTGTGATAGTATAATCGGGACATTGTTTAACATTGAAGGTAAAACTAAGGACAACTTAAATAGTCGCCTAGAATATGTTTATGGGTATTAGAAGCCAACTTCACCTGTTGTATAAAGGAACAAAGTTGTTTTGCCTTTAGCATGCTATTCATTGACTTTGGATGAGAGGATAGAATTTTGCAAGCTTCTAAAATCAGTCAAGGTCCCTGATGGTTATTCTTCAAATATAGCTCGATGTGTGCAACTCAATGAAAGGAAGATATATGGTCTAAAGTCGCATGATTGCCATGTTCTGATGCAACAACTTCTTCCTCTTACTATTCGTGGGGTTTTGCATAAGAATGTATCAAGAGCTATCATTGAGTTGTGCAACTTTTTCAAACAATTGTGCTCAAAAGTATTATCAACAAATCACTTACAACGGTTGGAGAATGATATCATCGTCACACTATGTAAACTGTAGAGAATTTCCCCTCCATCGTTTGAATTATGATGACCCACCGTGCATCTAGCAAATGAGGCAAAGATTACCGGACTGCGGCAATATCGTTGATGTACCCTATTGAACTATATTGTTATGATCTCATAATTTCATTTTATATAATTTCATAATATGTTCAATGTATTAACATGTTTATTGATATATGTTTGGTTGATAATAGGTACTCTACGCACTTTAAAGTCGTATGTGCGTAATAAGATTCTATCCGTAAGTATCTATTGCTAAGGCTACCTTGCAAAGAGGAATGTACAAACATTTTAATCTAGATATTTGAATGATGGGAAACAAAATATAATCGCACTGATAGAAACTGTTGATTCAATCGACATAAAGATGAAGGGTCGATAATCTTCAAGTGCATCGGACGATCATCGGGGGAATTTCCTACATGTCGGAACTTAGTTCGAAGAGGGCACAAGCACATTTATATGTGCTAACAAATTGTGATGATGTCATTCCATTCATTAAGTAAGAAATTTATTTAAATTTTTAATAGAAACTCTAGTTAAAACTTTAACTCGATGTTTCCTTTGATCTGGCAGGAGCATAAGCAAATCATTAGGTCTAGGCCTCGATATCTACTCGAGATGTAGATTTGATTCATAATAAGGAATTTTATGAAGTGGTTTGAAAGACGTGTAAGTATATTTTTATTAAGTCAATTGTTTTATAAATATGAGTATATTGAATTCAATCATTATTGCATCAGAGTTTCATTAACAAGATCATGAGGGCTGCATATCGACCTTCCGCGTTTAATACGTGGTCCAAATACATGTGTTACATGCTTCAAAGGATACATTATTAATGGATTTAGATTCCACACTCAAGCGACCGCGGATAACAAAAGAAAGACGCAAAATAGTGGGGTTGTTGTAGCCGGGCAGAACGCTGCTTTGCAAGCGCCGAGATATGAATCCAATACAGCGAGTCCCCTATTATGGTGTCCTTACCGGTTGTCGAATTACACTACCTGGTGGAAATAGGGTCATTTTATTCAAGTGTGATTGGTGGGATGTTATAAATGTCGAATAAAAGGATGAGTATGGCCACATCTCATTTAATTTTACACCTAATGTTATACACCGATGAACTCAGGCTTCTCGTATCTCAAGCTAAACAAGGGTTCTATGTCAAGGACTCAAATGAATTTGATTGGTATAATTGGTCGTACGTATTAACCACGAGATTTGTATCAAACGAGTATGGGAAATATCTAATGATTCGTAACCATTTCAACAAATTGAATCATAAGGGATGACCACTTTTCTACTCATCTCTTCGGATTCGTTGATGAAGATATGATTTGTGTGAATGTGAAATGATGTCTTAGGAGACATCATCCTAAAAAATAATGTAATTCCTCAAAATGAAAAAGAAGGAAGAAAGAATAGATGATTAATTTTTTCTCTTATTGATGGAAGAAAGAATCAGAATTATCCAACATTTTTTTTACTAATGTGAGTTTTCTTATCGATACCTCAATTCTTTTGTTTTTCCTTACTTCTTTGCTGATAGAGAAAATTCGATTTAACTTTTTCATCAATTTGGTCATATTATACTTTTGTTATTTTGACAATCTTATGGTAATAGACCATGTCTCATCAAGCTGTGGCAAGCTTAAACAAGTGATCAGACCATATTTCAAACTATAGCAACAACACATACTCATGATTCTCGCGGCATATTTCTAACCTATCTTCACCTGTACTCGTAGCTCCGAGTCAAGTGTTTCGGTATGATAAACGACTTTAAAATCATAACTTTATCTACATGCTCATATAATTTATTTAGTAATATTTTTGTAATTTTTATATTTGAATAGGGTTATCTTTGCGCCTAAACGTAGGAAACGAGGTCCCACACGTAATATTGGTTTACTAGCACGAGGCCCTGGAGAGAGGATACCGCCATTCAATGAGTATGGTCATGGTGAATGAAATAAAAGGACGCGCCTAAAAAGATTTGGGGACTCTTGTGCGTAATCAACACAATGTATTCTACAGTTAATGGTTGGAATCATGAGAAGTTGATGACAAAGAAAAAGATATGGGCCCTTGTTTTGCATGTTTTTTGTTCATATAAATTTGAAGTGAAATATTATTTTGTTTGTTCGTTTTTGACAATTATTTGAATTTTTTTTCTGTTTCGTGAAAGTTTGATGTTGAGGAGGATCGAAAAGATAATATACTCTCCTTAGCCGGAGATAAATATAGAAGCTACAGGAGCAAAATGAAAGCAACTTACTATGAACCTTGGGCTACAAATGATGAGCGGTTAAGGCATAAGCCACTACTTGTTTCTGATGCTGATTGGAGATGGCTTGTCCAATTTTGGAGTTCAGAAGAGGCACAAGTAAGATTTAACATAACATTTTTTTTAATGATCATACATTTACTTTTATTTAATTCTACATTTGTATTTGTGTCTAATACAGTCATCTCTAAAAGAAATAAGGAAAAATGTAGCTAAAATGTATAAGATTAATCACACATCAAAGGTCTAAAGCTTTGCACAACTTCGTTATGAACAAGTTAGTATCATTTTAATACAATAATGTTATTCTTTAATGAATTTATTATTTATTATTTATTTATTTTTACACTTTATTTATATATAGGCGATTGAGGGAGGATGGTACACAACTTAATAGGATAGATATGTTCAAGCTCACCATACACGCAAGGATGGAACTCCTGCTGATGATGCATCTCGTGGATATTATGGTGAATATTTAATTATTTTTTCAATACCATCAAAAATATAATGACATACTTATATGTTAATCTAAGAGTGATTTTCCCTTAATTATCCCTTTAGGCCAAGTTTGATGATATTTTGGCAACTCAAACACAATCACAAATGGGAGAGTCTTCATCATTTACTTCATTATCAGTGGATAGCATGTACACACAAGTGATGGGCCCAGAAAGACATGGTCGTGTACGGGGTTTTGGATTTGGTGCGACTCCTTCGGTGGTATTTGGAGCCACGTCAAAAAAAGAGGCCAATCCAGCCTTTGCATTAAAGCTGAAGGAAACAGAAGGAGAGATCACCCATTTTAAACAACGTGAAGAACAAATGCAACAACAAATTCGACTTCAACAAGAGCAACTACAAGCACAACAAGGACAATTGCAGCACCAACAAGGACAGTTACATCAACAACAAGAAATTAAATAGAGATGATAACACATGCAACAGATGCGCATAATGATGAATCGATGTTCCGCTGAAGAAGGAAAGGGCCAACTAGCCCTTCGTTGTTGATTGATGTCCACTTTGGACATATGGATGTTATTTTGTGTATAAAGAAAGTGGATTTTGGATTTTTTAGAATTTTTTATTTTGATTTTGATGTCACTCCCCAAGACGTTCATGGTTTAGTTTTTCTGAATTCTGTATAAATACATGTTCGTTAATGGACAAGAAACCAACACCTTGTGGAAATGGAAGGTGATGGGTTAAATTATTTAGTCAGGCATGGAATCAGCAAATTAAAGTGATTTTATAGAGCCCAAAATCGATAAAGAATTTCTTTTCAGATTGAATTTGCAGATAGCCTAACTTGAAGTGGAATTCAGAGTCCCAAAGACGGATGAACATGGAATTTTGTCAATGCTGTCACGTCACAATGCCGCCAATAAGAGCCAATGCCGGAATGTTCAGTTCGAACAGAAAACTGGGCGCATTGTGTTTTCGTATTGTTAAATTTGTGGATCGGTTAGGCTTTCTCAGAGGGTGCGCGATCGATCTTTGCTTTTACAACCGTGAGGAGCCAAGCAGAATCTAAAATATTAATTGTTTTTGCTGTACTTCACACTTCGAACTATATTGACATCCTATCAAGTTGAGAGGTCCAAAAGGAGGTAAAGAAATGGATGATATCCTAAAGAGCCTCTGGTTAAAAATCCTAGCATTTCCTTCCTGCCATACACAATCCACATCAAAGCTGCACAAATGGTTCGCCATAGAACATTGCTTCTAATGGATCTTCCCATCCCTTTATATGAGATGGTCATCATATCACATATACTCCTAGAGGAATGTAACGCATGAATCCAATGAAATAGTCTTATGCAATGCCCCAAAGTTCTAATAACTAAGCAAAGGACTTTAATTCTCAGGTGAGACTTCTTTATTTCCAAACAAAATCAATAGGCAATAACGGAACTGACCAAATATGATTGGACAAGAATAAAAGAATGACATTGTCAGAATAAACCTCAAGAAGACGAAGATCAAACTCTCCCCTTCTAGAACAAATGAAGATAATGCAAACAAGAAAAGTGAGGACATGTGTCTTTCTGCTGTCCCCTATCCCAAAAAGAGGGCATAAGTAGCTCTAATTAATTGTTTCATATTGCTCTATAATACTTTTAACTTTCTTATGCAAGTTTTGCATCTATCTTGGCTGTTGTATTGCAGGTGAACTTTGCTTATTTTGAAGCTGGAGAAAACAAACAGGCCCTAGTGAAATTGGTTACTTGTGAGAGGTGAGTGGCATTTTTTAAATTGTGAAGTTCCCTATTTTTGTTTTCATGATTTTGCCTTTTCTCATGATATTCATCCTGTAACAGCATTAATATTTCATAGAACATTGCCCTTGAGGCCTGGCTCAAGTGGTAAAAGGGTGGGATAGGGTTATATTGGAGATCCCAGGTTCAAATCTTAATGTGGACGAAAAAGAAAAAAAAAAATTTACCTATAAAAAAAAAACATTAAACATGGTTTTGTTAGTAATTATGTTTATCCATGTTGTGCACACCCTTCTGACTCAGTCATCCTTTCTGAAAGAAAATAGAGTAGTATTATACACTTTTTGGTAGTAACATACTCACATATAGTAAAATGAATAGCTATCCTGAACATATGATTTGTTTCTATCTTACTAATAATATGACCTGTTTTGTTCCAGCCCTATCTGTCCCTTACAGAACCAGACAAATTAGAGAGACGGACAAGAATATGTTCTATTATGATTCAAGGACATGATCGATAGCACTGAAAATGCTACTCACGAGGCTCAATGGTAACCTCAGTTGTGTTATTGAGGTTTTCATTTTGTCCTTGAGACCAAACCTAAACTGTAATCATCAGCTTTCTTCACTTAAATTTCGCTGGGGAATTTAGTTATTGTGGATCTGTATCTCTCTTTGTTTGCCCTATGCTTCTTCCATAATGACTTGTTTCCCTTGTTCTCGAGCAATTATTTTGACCTTCTTTTCTTTGACATGATCTGACTACACATCTTTTTTTAACTGTTTGATTAGATGTGCAGAAAAGCTTAATTACAAAAAACGAAAAGAGAAGGAGCAATCATCAAAAAGAGGGAAAGAAGAGCACAAAAGAAAAAGGTACCAAGTGGAGTCAAGAATTATTGCTGCTTTAGAAACCAATTTGTGCTTATATTAGAGTAGATAGCCAGAAGTTCTGCTATCTAGAAGTTGACATACAGTCTACTTTCAGGGAAACAGGCAGTAGCGATGAAGAAACAGATAATGAACATAAAACGAAGCAAAGAGAGAAGAAAAAGGTTTGGTGCCACCTGTAATCTAAATCTATTCTTTGTTATTTATTTTTTCGAGACCTAACATTCGTTTGCATGATGGTCGGTCCCTCTCATGTTGCATTTGAGCATTGGTTGAACTTGAGGGAGATCTTCAGATGTTAGATTTCTGTTCATTGAAAATTCATCTCGAGCTTTATCTTTTACTAAGGCTGCTTTGAGGGTAATCCAACTATACAAATCGATTAGGCGAACTTGTGGAATTCTTTTCTAAAAATTTTACTTAATCTCTGCATAACACCATATCCAATGTCAACCTAGAGCTCCATATTGTGATGGGACACATAAACAAACAAACTGCAAAACTACGACACCTTTATTAACCAGCTCTTGATTACCAATTTTCTTAGATGTTTAAGACTGTTAAGATTTGAACCCACTTACATATTCAATAAGGAAGTAGTGAAATAAGATGGTCATGAGTCAACAGTAGGCATCATGATATTAAATGTTTGCACCTGAAGATTTTCATTGGAGTAGAAATCCACGAGAGCTCTCGCATGCCCCTGCTTTGCTTTAGATCAGTGTAAAACTGTCTTCACTTGAGGCTTCCCATATTCTGCTCATCTGCATTTTTAATGGAAGTTTTCAATCTCGGCTTATGGGCTGTGTTTCTGGGTTCTTTGCAGGAAAGAAGGCTTCGACCTCGGCTCGTGATCATAAGGTTGACGATGATGAAACTTTTGATGAGTTCCTTGAGGGTATGTTTCCATAAATTTGAGCTGAATAACTGCTGTTTTACCCTCCCTAGAGAAACAGCAGAAGTACTATTATATTTGTTATGCATTGAAGTACTGTTTTACCCTCCATAAGTTCCTTGTGAATTGAAAGGTATTCAATGAAGTACTGTTTAATGGGCTAGGGCTTGTATAGATGAATTCTCTAGAGAGTCATGCATGTAATCAGAAAGATTCCCTTGAATAGATTTGTTATGCATGTTGTTTGTATCAGGCTTGCTCAATGAATTCCGTGCAATATATTAACATATCATGTTTTTTGTGTTTGTTCCCTATCTTGCACGATTGGGTTAGTCAGGAATCTGAGGGAACATCTATTCAAGACTAGTTGAAATTTGACGGAGTGTTTGGCATTGTAAAGGTGAGTAATTTTGCCTTTTTTAACCATTAAACATACGTAGTTATTGATTTCATATATTCTTAATCCCAATTATTGATTTTTAAGCTAAATTGAAATATACGGGATATAATAGAATATGTCGTTAAAATTATTAATTGTAAATGTAGCACAATTTCGATAAAGTGTCACTAGAATCATTGGAGTTTTTCTTAAAAAACTTTCTTATCCTTTTTTTCAATTTACCTGAGATTCATCACTTAAAGATGAATAACTAATTTGAGTAACTTAGGCGATGATGTTGAGATGTAGGCTTCTTACGAGTAAGATTTTGGAACGAGGGTTCTTTAGAGGTTGTGTTATAATCACGAGGATAAGCATATGCTAGTTTGGTTCTGCTAGGCAATATATGACTAGCTAAAGCGAGAAAACATGATTGCTTAGTGTTGAGATTTGGATATAAGTCGGAATCTGAGTTGCATCTTTACGATTATTGCTAAGTATTGATGTACGTTTTTTTATATTGCTATTCTGCTTCATTGAATATTATTAGATAAAAATTTTAATAAAGAGAGCTGGTTTAAGGAAATGATAACGATGCGAAAAATATGTAAAAGCAATTAGGAAATGAACATAATGAACATAAAGCGTAATTTTTTTATAGCGAGAGGTATGTCGGTGGTATTTTGAGGCGTGATGCGTGGATACGTGTATCAGGCTTAGGTTATCCAGATTTTTGTATAGTGTTTAATTTCGTTCTGGCGGTATGAATGATGTCTTCTTAACGTTGTTTAGATGATTTATTGTGTTTGCTTGTCAGGTTTATATTCTGTTGACTGTATTTATTGTATCACCCGGGATATTTGCGGAGATGAGCACCCTTTCACGGCCAGGCCTCTTGGACCTTATGTGGTACCACCCAGAAATGAGTCACCGAGGAAATGACCTCGTGACGGTCTTATATAACACAATGTAATTTGGGGCATAAAGTAAAGAATGTGTAATTGTGATGTATTAGGGCATAAAGGAGATAGGCAAGTTTGTCATTTGATTTTACCTAAGGAAAGCTAGTTTTAGGGAGATGTTTTTTTTGGGAATCGTGGAGGCTAAGACTACCTATTTTTGGGTGAAAGAAGATCCATTGTTGTTTCTTTAAGAGGAACAACTATATGAACTCTGATACCCTTCATCTCTCCATTAATTCGTCTTGTTATTGATTTACTCTTTGCCTTTTTTTCTTTTCCTTTTAATTCGCAAACTAGTGTTGCATGTAGTTTGTTGGATATTTGAGAATTACAGTATATATATATATATATATATATATATATATATATATATATATATATATATATATTCTATAATTGTCCACATTCGTAAAACTCATTTTTGTTCGGCTTAAATAAATCAAGCCAAGCTCGAGTATTAAATGCGTCATTTTCGTTAAATGACTGAGCCAAATAAATATGATGATAGAATGGTGCCTCGTTTCTGCAAGCTATTACGTAAACAGGCCCAGGAATGGATGTAAATATGCGCTCCCACATTTAATCCACATGGCGCGGTCGAGGGCTCATTTGCGGCCCACTGGCACATCCTTCTAGTAGCGGCGAACCGAGCCCCGAGCTATCACCCTGCCTTAGAACATCCCTATATGGCGCGGTCGGGAAGAAGGCCAGGCTATAGAGACATCCTTTGTAATTCGCGACCGGGGAAAAAACCAGAGCATAGCACTTAGAACATCCCTACGGCCGCAGGCTCAAGAAAACCTGGCCATAGAACATCCCTATGGTCGCGCTTAATAAAACCCCGACTATAACCTATGTCCATGGTACCTATGGCCACGCCGTCAGCGCCCATGGTTTGCGCCATAGGCTATAGCTGCATTATTTACCCCCTTTAGCTGGGGTCAATGACCGCGGCCATAGACCCCACTTCTTGTAGTGAATGAAGTTACTTATTAATATACTTCTTACACCATACCCATAAAAAAAATACTTGCTTCCATTAATAATGTCTTATTTACACAAGACTTTTGGATGGCTATTTCACATATATTATCATATATGGCCACACGTTATAAGAACTATCTAACAATGGTCCCTCTCATTAAAAGCCTCTGCAGCGTTTCGTCATCCCATGTTAGCTTGTGCCTTGATTCAGCTTGCAGACCTTTTCCTCCTCAAGACCTTCAAGGAGAGGGGATTGAACAAACGAGTGAGCAGGGTCCGGTAGCCACAGGTTTCCCCAAATACGAACACTATTACCCACGCCCACTATCCATCGTGCGCCTGACCTGATAAGGTTGAGAGATCCCTATATGCTCCTCCATATGTAACTTTGGTTAGAGAGTAGCTTTGCCTCTAACACTCCAGATCGACTTTGGAAGATATTTTGATTTGTACACTCTAGTTGCTAAGGAATCAAGTTTTGAAAGCATTCTCCATGCCTGCTTTGCGACCATGGCGATATTATAATCATGCAGCCTCCGGAACCCTAGGCCCCCTTCTTCCTTCCTCAAACACAACTTTTCCCATGCATGTGGACCAACAACAACCTTTTTGCCCATTTTTTTCCGGCCCCCACCAATAAGAGTCCATAAGCCTCTCAATTTCCTCACACAGTGAGAATGGTAATAAGAACACACATTGCAAAAGAGGGGATGGCCTATGTAACCGTCTTCAACAGGATTTCTTTCCCAGCATAAGATAAAAACTTCTTACCACACCCACTTATTTGATTCCAGATTTTTTCTTTGATGTAAGGGAAAATGGCTTTCTTACTTCTCCATATGAATGCAGGGCGACCCGAATACTTCTCAGTTGGGTTCGTCTCCATTAACCCAAGCATTGAGCTTATCACTTGTTTGGTTCCATCCGGCGTGTTTGGGATAAAGAACACTGAAGAGTTGCTGAAATTGATTTTTTTTGGGCCTGATGCCTATTCGTACAGTAACAACAACCTCTTCAACCGAGCACACTCCTCATGCTTTGCATTTAAGAAAAAACAGCTATCGTCGATGAAGAAAATATGAGAGATAGGAGGGGACCCCTCTAGCTACTTTGCACCCATGGATCAAACCTCCTGATTCCAAATGTTGGAGAGCTGTTGATAGACCTTCTGCACAGATTATGAAGATATATGGTGATAAAGGGTCACCTTGTCTTAACCCCCTGCTTGGAAAGATAGGGCTTATCTCTTTCCCATTATGGAGAACTTTATACCGAACTGAGCTTACACACATCATGATGAGGTTCACCAAACGCTCAGAAAACCCCATTTTCAACATTACCTCTTTTAGATACCACCACTCGACCTAGTCATATTCTTTGGACATGTCCATTTTTAGTGCCATGCTCCCCACTTTGCCTGATCTCTTCCTCCTTATGTAGTGGCATGTTTCGAAAGCCAACATCACATTGTCTGTAATCAGGCGCCCTGGAACGAAAGCACTCTGGGTCTCAGAGATTAGGGAGGGGAGGACATGCTTCATCCTGTTTGCTAGAATTTTTGCTACTATCTTATAGATCACATTACAGAGCAAGATAGGCCTCATGTCTCCGAAGTTCTGTGGGCTACCTTTCTACGGAATTAGCTCAATATGGGTGGAGTTCATCTTCGCTGGTAAGCTACGTACAATTATTCAGAATATTAAGAAAAGCTCACTACAAGAAAATAGGGATATGGTAGCACATTTTTAGTAGGGGTTAAAAAATTTCATGACTAAAAATACATGTATAGACGCTGCCATTTCCACCTCACTGGTCAAGGAATTTCTCTGCCAACCTTTAACCGGGGAAATTAATAAATTGTGACTATACTAGCCCCTTTAGTTTGAAATAATGCAAAGTCGCTACTATATTTTAACCCAATAGGCACGTTTAAATTCTGACCGCGCCTATCTCATCAATGGCTAAAGATCAACCCTTGTTATCTCAAGACCACTGCCGCGAACGGTACTGCCCAACAAAGAGCCAACAACACTTTCGATTTTTGTAATTGTGTTTTCAACCCCTCGCACACGGAAAACGCTCGTTTGAACGCCGATTTCACCGCCACCGAGTTCAGGTATTCTATCGCGTCCTTCGGCGAAAAGGAGTATGTGAGGGTCAAAGGAGTCATCTCGAGCTCCACCCGCGGCTTTCTCCGTAAAGTACTGCTAGGCACGAGGCACATATATACGTAAGCGTAGGGCTTCATCTTCAGAATTTGTAATTGTGCTTTTTGGTTTCATGACAAAAGTTCCATGAATTTATGATTTTTTAATGTAATTTTCTGGTTAATTTCTTTCTTTCTTTCTCTCTCGCAACTCTCTTTTGGGATCTGGAAATGTGCTCATAATTAGAGAGTTTTCTGCACTCGAGCTGATTTCTTGTTGCCGCTACTGATTTCGACTGCGGATCCCCACCTCCTCGTCGCTGCACTTCAAATCGACCTGTGTAATATCATTTTTCTTCCATCCACCTCCATCATTTCTTAGATTGAATGAATCGAACGTTGTTTGTGAATTAGGCTTGCGCTTTCACTCTCTCGCTCCAAATAGCTCAAACAGATAATTGATTCTAGGTTTTGAAATGTTGTAGTAAGATTTCAAAATGTTGTTGTTGTTGTTTTTGTTTTCAATCTATTGGATGTTTTGTATGTATGTGAAGTGATTGTGAAATTGCATATTGCTATAGACTCCGGTGTGATGACTCATGTTTATATAATTATTACTCCTTGTGTTTCAATGGAGAAGAATAAGGGGGTAAGCTGGAGACATAGATCCATTGCCACTCCCAGCCAGTTGGGCTTCAGTTCCACAGAACAAAGGGGAGCAATCGTATAGAGTCATTGGTCGATAGGCAGAGTATTCGACTTTCCTCGTTCCATAACCCGTAAAAGAATTTCTTTCATTGTTCCTTTGTTAAATGTAGACTTGGAGAAAGGGATATAGACCAAAGATCACAAGATTTCTAAGATTAAAATATCTTGAAGGGCATGTAATCTGAGAAAATACCGAGACTTGATGAAGATATTGGAATTTAGAGAAGGAAGAATTATGTAAGGTATCGTATCAATTGTCACATGTGTTTATAAATCACAAGTTATCCTTCTTGAAAGCTGTTCCATGATCGCCAAGAAATCCCCCTCGAATTTCTCCTCGAAAAGTAGAAACCAAGGATTTGTTGGTCTTGTTTTTGAAAACTGTTTTGAGAACAATTTTGAAAACACAGAGTATAACAAAAAGGTGTTCTCTGAAAACTCTTCTTTGTTCTATAAATTTAGAGTTAAGATGATGCTACTTAACACTCCAATTTCCAAGACCTATGGTAATTTTAAAAGAAACTTAGTCAGCAGATTAGAGCAAATTGGAAATAGAAGGTACATAGCCATCTCTCGCAATTTAAGGAATCACAGAATAATTGCTCTCATGCTCCATTTTCTTTGATTAGAGAAAAAGTAGGCAACCAAAACATTTCTGTGCTTTTGTTTTCAAGGCCCAAGAAAGTAAAAAGACAACTTCATGGCCTCCAACCGTAAAACCTTTTTTCCAAAGACTTACGGTAACTTTTCCTTTAAAAACTATTAGCTTTCCATATGTAAAAATAATGAGGATACAATCATGGCCATATGTTGTGATTAAGAATAGAATTATGATCAATGCAACTGAGAGCCATGAAGAATTAGCCTTTTTTTTAGTTAACATATTCTTTCCTTGTGGTTTTTCATAATTCATTTATGAATGCAATATACATATGCCTTGGTCACTCACTGCCAATGGCATGAATCTTATATATTCCTAGCAAACAAATACTTCAGATATTACACAGTTATTTATTATATTAGCTGATATGCTCGCTTCATGATCAGAGATTACAATGACTTTTTGTGTGTTATTTTTGTATCTAGTGTTTGATTCAATCATGGAGACCTAGTTTTTATTTCTTCTTCTTCGCTAATTATCCCATTTTTCTTTCTTTTCTTTCTTCTTCGAGCTTCTTTCTTCCTCTTCCTTTCCTCTTCCTTCTTCCTCTTTCCTTCTTCTCTAGTAGGAGGCATGTGCATTGATATTTTTTGGGGGGTATATTAATCATAATGTTTAGGTTGTGGCTTCTCCATGGATCAAGTCGGGTTTGAATTTTTTCTTTTCTTTCCTTTACTACGTATGAGAATCCTTGGTGGCCCTACTTGTATGGGAAAAATGAGACCACCCTTTGGAACCAATCTCAATGGGAAACCAGTAAAAATTTGTGTGTTATGAGATATAAACTGGAAATATCTTCATACGTAGGTTCATGGAGATCACCTCTAGCATGTCCCTCGCTTTCTAGTTTTTTCAAATGCTCCTAAGGAGCCTGAGTCATTCTATGGCACCTAGAAGAACAACAACAACAAAAAAAAAGAAAGAAAAAGAAATCAAGATTGAGTAGTGTTCTTTGATTGAAAGAAGGTCGCGCATTTGATGGGGAGATATGATTGCTCTAAGCATTGTGATGAAAGACAGATTAGAAATGCCGAGGTGTTCTCTCGAAAAAATGCTAAGGTTTTTGTTTGTCTATGCATATGCATACATGACACGCATTTTGCTGAATGCTGTAAATGATTCACTTGAATGTGATTCTACTTTTAGCCCATACATATATGATTTATAGCCATGCACAACTATGAAAGACAAGCCATTACATTAGAAAGGCCAATTGAATTCCAATTACAGTACTTTATCCTATTATCGGGACTTCACATTATACTCTAGTAATGGAAAAACATGTTCAAAGCCATGGAGGAAGGAGTTTAGACTGGGCTAGCTTCCTAAAAGGTATCTTGCATACATCAATATTATTTGATTATTAAAACCCTAAAGTAGTAAAAATTAAGAGCGCCAGGAGATCAATCTACTCTTTTTCACTTTTGTCACCTTACTAAATAAAATACCTTCAACACTCAACTTTAATAGCGTATGCATTAATTGTACCATAATCACATAAAGTTAATCGCCATTTAGACACAAAGAGAGATGCCAAAAAACATTAACATATTATTATTTGTCACAAGAGAATAGGCTTCATCAAATTTTCTCACAAGAGAGAATAGCTACGCTTGAAGTTTTTTTTCTTTGATGTGAGCATGCACTTCTTCATATAATCTCATTTCTTCGTTATTCATTTCTTTGTCTCTTTATAATATCAATTGTCTTGTATGCCAAAGGCTAATTTACATAAACCCTACTTGCATTTCAACATGAAAGGTGTCGCTGCTCACATATGGTTATGATGCTCCAAAGACAAAGAAGCCAATTAACAAGGACAGTGCAACCACTTGCCAAATGGAGGCCGGGGCTGGGTTGCGGGTGAAGGAATAAAAAAAAAAGAAGACTAACAAGCCTAAATCGAACTAAAGAAGAAATTCTAGTAAGGTATGGTCGGGAGGACATGCACTGCAGGCGCCTGGAGTGGTATTGAAGGCAATATTTTGGCTTTCTCCGAAAGGAAGGTGTTCAACAATTTAGCAACCCAGCTAGTAGTTTTACATCACTACACTTATAAAGATCGAAATTTGCGCTACTGTCTAGATTAACCATACATTTCAACTCCAACTTAAACCAAATTTATCCAAGTTGGGAGTTGTAGTCTCAAGGTAAGAATTTAGGATATAATTTTCTATCTTCTCATTGTGAAATGCTAATTTAGTTAAGTTAACTAGCGTGAAAATTTTTCTAGTCATGGTTTGATTTACTTATTTTGGAGGCTTATTTCTCATACATCGGTTTTCATAGTTCAATCCTCATGATGAATATTGCCCATCACTCTTTTCTTCACTAACTTTGCAGGCGCCATATGTGATTAGTGAAAATGGCTCTCATGTTCGTTAATAAGTCGGAAAAGAAGTTTGACAAATCAGGTGATTTTTCCCCACTGCCAGAGAATGGCGGCACACTAAAAAGTACGAGCACGGCATCCTTGCTTAAGGAAGTCATTTATGTGATTAGCTGTGGCTATGAAGATAAAATAGAGTGGGGAAAGGAGGTACATATAGCGCTTTTCTCCTGGCTCCTAGAACTTTTTTATGATCGCTTGATATGTTGTTCACAATTCCTGATTTGAGTCATGTATCAAAGAGAAGTTAAGCAAAATCCAAGTTGGGTGACTCCATACAATAATCTTCGAGGCAGTTTCACCAAGAAAGCTTCGAGGCAAGAACATTCTACCAACTTCCATCAATTATTAACATTTTTCTAAGTGTATTCATAAACAAGATAGATTAATCTTGTTTTCTTTTTTCCATTTCTAGGATTTTACAAAACTTAATGACCTTAATCCTCTATAGTCACAAACTTTTTTGAAGAAGGTCCTTTGCGTTCTTAATACGATTCTATTTATCATTCAACTGAAGGTCCGAAATGACTCAAGTAAGGGTTGGCATTTCTGGAGCTATTCTCACATTTATACATCTTTATCTTTATCGAAATCAGTTCGTATTCAAGCCCAGATATTTAAGATTCGCAGCATAATGGTTGAGCCAAAGTGAATTCACGGAGCAACAATGTGGATTGGGAAACAAGTTTGATGAAGCATACCAGAAGTCAAGGATGGAGAGGTGGTAGAAATTGCATCAAACAAAAGCAGATACAAGTACATGCTGTGAAGCAAGGGAGGTTTCTCGATCAACAAATTAAAATATGGAGCTAGAGAAAACTCGCAGAGAAGTTTAAAGCTTTTCAAGATGGATTTGATAAAGACTCCCGAATCCAAATTGCTTCAAAAGTTTCGAAAAATATTTGATGAATACTGATTCCATTTCAAAATATGAACAAGAAAAGGATGATGGAAATGAAGAAGTCGTAGCAGAAGAAGTTAAGGAAGTTAAGGGAGGATGATGGAAATGGAAATGGAAATGGAAAATACAAACATTTGACCCAACAGGAGATGTTGTAATAAAGCCCGTATTTTGTAATAAAGCCTTATTGCAGTTAATAATATATCTCATGTTAGTTTTCTTCTAAAAAATTTGAGAGATTGATGGGTAAGTTGCTCATGGGACCTCGTTCAAATTGAATGTTGGTTTTAATCAGAATTCATAGAAGTCGTGTCTTCTAAAAAAAAATAATAATAATAAATGGGATTATAGTCGCGGCCAAGTACAAACCCCAGCTATAGATTCCATATAGCCAGGATTGTAGATGACCCCGGCTATAATGTCTATATAGTCACGGCCAAAAGTGACCCCAGCTATAAAGACATTATAGTCGTGGCCTTTACAAAACCGCGGCTATACATAAACATTATAGTTGCATCCTTTGGCTTCCACGCGTCCATACGATTTGTCCACACCCCCTACAGTCATGACATGCCACGATTTCCCTCATCCGCAGCTATGTTATATAGCTGCATTAGATATTACCTATAGCCAGGGTCACTGACCGCGGCTATAGGTTCTCCTCCTTGTAGTGGCTGAAGTTACATGTGGTCCAACAATGTCCCAATACTCTTGATAGAAACATGGATTCATACCGTCGGGTCCCGGGGACTTGTCTAGGCGCATGGAAAAAATAGCATCTTTCACCTTCCTCTCTTCAGACCGCCCCATCAAATAAGAGTTCTGAATATCCTCCACCTTTCTGTTGACATGCTGGAGTATCAGTTCCAGCTCAATATCAATAAAATTCTTCGAGTAACTAAGTAACTTTGCCAAGTTCGTGTCCTTCTAGAGGAGAACTAGCCCACCCCCATTATTGACACCTTCAACATAAAACATACCTTCATACTTGAGTTGAGATTTCACCCTCTCAATATCATTCCTTGCTGCTTTGACCTCCATTAGAAAAATAAAATCAGGCTCGAAACTAGACACCAGGTTCAATAGGGATCGAACTGTCCTTGGGTTGCCCATCCCACGGCAGTTCCAACTGAGGGTTGTCATATTTGCTGGTGAGACTGTGAGCCAGTTCCCGCCTTATTAGATGCACTTGAGCCATTGTAGATCCGTTCCAAGTGGACTTGTGGGGGAGGGGGGTCTGGTGGGCTGGGGGTGGTTTGATAGGTTGGGCTGGGATGGGGGTGGTTCGATGGGTTATTGGGTTGGTTTTTTTTTTTTTGTTAGACTATGAGTTGTTCTGAGTGGACTTGTTTATATACGGAATATATATTTAAGACGTACCACACTTAGACTAATCCTTAATCAGTAAAAAATGATCATAAAAATGGTAAAACTCTATTACAAAATGTATATGTATTCATAAGGTTGAAACTCGATTTCATTGGTTAATTAGTTAGGGTTTGGAGGGTGGATTGAGGTGGGGTGGAGAGGAGAGAGGGAGAGTGATCAAGAGGAGAGAAAATAGAGAAGATTTGAGATAAGTTTTCAAATTTGAAGGGTTGTTACGAGTACTTTCCTATTTGAGAGCATAGTTTTTGGAATTAAAATCCCCAGAATAGTTGGAATTATAGGTTACTTTTGGGTATATATTTCTTTAATTTATTTCTCTTTAGGGATAAAAACTTAATTCTCCCTTAATTATAAATATTAAATATCTTGATTCTTAAAACTATTTTTGGTAGAGAGAGGGGAGGTGGCATATATGATCTTACTTGTTAGCCTAAAAACCCAATTTGTTTATTTATAATTTAAGTATGGTTTAATTGATATGAGATATTAGATATCAAATAAAATTTAATCATAGGGTACGTGGACATAAAATATACATGAAAAATAACCTTCAAAATCTTCAAATTTTATAGACGTAAAAACTATCGGTCAATATGTCACAAAGAAAATTTACTTAGTTATGAAATAATATATGGATAGTGTACTTGTTGTAAAAAAAAGGATAGTTTGCTTATACCAAACACTACCTTCTAATAAAGTTCTTATTGGCTCCATAACGTGGTGCTCATGTGACGCCCCAAAACCCGGGGGTCCGTTGACTACCCGTCATCCATGAATATGGAGGCTCGTTACCCGACGCCACTTTAGAAAATCTAGCCCCTTTGAAATGGAGCTCTACCCAAACACGTAACCTGCAGACATATACTGGGTCTCCAAACAAATTAATACATATACTATTATATGTCCATTATGGCTACTGGTCTGAGTAAATAAAGATCTCAATATGCATATCCAAACTATATCCAATGTTTTCAAGAGTTAATAAACATTTCTTATACAATACATATATTAAACTAAGGAGTTCTAATACATGTAAACATCAACAAAGCCACATTCGCTTTTCTAAATACACCCTCAGATTTGTGCCTTCTCAAGACGCCTCCCCTCGTATCTTCGTAAAAGGATCCTGACGGTCGTGAGCCAGCCCCGCAGAGACCGCCCAATGTGGCTAACACTAAGTGCATGTTCAAAGTAAACACCCATTCAAGCAACGCATTTAGATCCTACTTGAATGTCTACACGACCAACTCGCATCCCGAGTCCTCACTTCACTCTCTCTCACACCCGCCAAGCCTTGTATGAGAATTATCGTTATTAGTGGGCACCTCTTCCATTAATGGAGAATAATTAAGCCGTCCGAATGCATTGATATATATTATTTGTTCAGGGATCACCCTCCCATGAATAACATCAACCCGTCGGTCTTACTTCATTGACATATATGTATATTTGGCCATGACTACTACGAATATATATCAACTCGGGCCACCCGATATGGATACATGCTATTTACTTGACTACTGGCGATTAACATTTTAGACTACCGAACCTTTCTGTACTTCCACCCAATGACTCACTCCCTATAATTTCTTATGTTCCTGGGCATATAATGCAATGATGCCGTTCCATTAAGCAAGATAATCACATGCAAATATATAACATAATATATTTACATAGAAAACAAATCATACAACATGTTATGATTTTAATATTTCACACACCAAAAAATTAGCTCACTTCAGCTTAATGAAATTAAACACAAGTTAAATTGATCTGAATTTACTTAACCAAACACATAATTTATTTACATTCTTAGAATATTATTTCGTAATAGTGAACCCTGCTGGTTTATTCTTAGTAGTAACATGAAACACCTGCTCACTCTAGCGAACCTCGTTAATCCACTCGCCATTCCCTACTATCACACCTCAAGCATCATTTAATGCAAAATTTATTAATAATTTCTAACCACACACTGCACGCCACGAATACCCAATTGGATTTTACTTTAACACCCTGGTCTGCAGCCAGATTCCATCCAACGCCCTCACACACTTTCAAACCAACCAAACACGGAAAACACTTAAAATAAGACAAAACTCCAAGCAGTGAGAACTCACTCCTTTGAGCGCTTATGAAACTCCACAAATCCGTGGTCCACGCTGCAGCTCGGCTCCGCTGTAGAACGTTTTCCTTCGTCTGGGTCGAAATCCAAACTGCCTGAGATTTCATGATCTGTATATAAGCACACTCTCTCAAAAAAGCCTCTCATCCATGGAGCTATCACATCACCAACTTCACGTTTTTGTTTAGCCTTCACAGAAAGGATTAATTATTCTCTATTTTTATTACTATATGATTTAAAATAACAACTTAACAATGACCATTATGTCCCTTCATTACTGTGATTTGATATTCTATGACTATCTCTACTACCCATTTTCATCATTTCTCTTCTCATACCACTTATAGTACATGATTACATGTTATATGTGACTTCCGTCGCACCGAAAATCGCTTTTACTACACCTAAAATAAGATGCTCGGTGTAAACGGTGTCGACCCGACCGCCTCCGAGTACCACTGTAGCCTTACACGCTAATCTGTATTTCACTTGCATTTTATTCCAATCCACCATCTGCTCGCGCCATCCCGAGATCTGTGAAAATTAATTGATGGATTTTTAACCGAAATTACACCTTTTGAACGAAATTACGATTTTGCCCTTTGTCTTAAATTGGAATTTCTGCCCTACATTCTCCTTCCTTGAAAGGAATTTCATTCAAATTCAAACGATCTTTATCAAACACATCCATATGCAACATGCACTCTACCCGCATAAACTAGTCATTTAAATTCTTAAACGATTAAACCACGCATCTTCATCCCTAAATACCAAGCGGATAGGTGGCCTCGCATCGTGTCTCGCGCTCCCACGTTGACTCCTCCACCTGTCATGCCATAGCACTCTCACTAGCCTCCCGCGCCTAAGGTCGCAAAACATGATCACGCTTATCAACAATGTACACACCGGTCCCTCTCCTCGAAGGTCTCATCCGCAACCTCAACTGGCCCCCAATCCACCACATGAACTCGGATCTCGAGTATATTCCCATGGGAGACGTGAAACACCCGTGGACAATCTAACATGTGCCGGGCGGTAACGCTTAACTGGCGACGCCATGCGCTTCATCATCTCGAGTATCTAGAAAGGCCAATAAACCTCTACGATACTTCACGCTGGTTTAACCCGACCACCTCTCTTAGGAATCACCTCCAAGGAAACGTGATCACTAACCTCGAACCCTAAGGGTCGACGTCGCACACCCTGATATCTCTTCCGCCGCTCTGTTGAGAAGACGCCTGCTGTATCAAACTCGGGCTTTCATAGGTGTTCTGACCGATCAGACCAGCTGACGCAGCTCTCTCCCACCTTGGTCCAACAATCTATGATTCATGGCCTCCATGGCAAGGCCCATATCGCCATTCAGACACTCGCTTAATAATCGTTGTTGTAGGCGATTCCACTAAGGGTAATTAATCCTCTACTCCTTATGATCCTGAGGATTACTAAATACGCAACATGCTCCTCTAACACCCGTATGTAATCCTATACACACGTAGACCCCACACCACCTCAAGTAGCCAGAAACGCGCACCTTCCAAGGTCACAATCATCGACAATCCAATGGATTGTCAATCAATCTGGCAGATGACCTCCATTTATCGAGTTCTTGTCACCAACAACAACACCCAACGCAATTTCCAAAAGGGTATCCAACTTTCGAGTCACCCCACTCCTATCACTCAACTCTAAGCCTTCACATGATAACCCGCCCGTGCAGCCATCTCTATTACATAATTCTTCGCTTACACTTGAGCCTCCCACATTTCCCGATTCACCATGGCTCTCGAACGAGTCCTAAAGACAACTCAACCTCGCATCACCATGAGCGGTGAATGACCGCACCGCACCCACACCCGACTGATCAGATGTTATCAGGCACACGACGCAATAATGCCATACCGCGATTACCTCTATCCTCGGTCCACCATGAGCAGACCGAGAGATCGCTTCACTCATACCTCACACCTATCGTGTCAACTCTCACCCTACATCCTGTGGAAGAACATCTATACTGCTCTCTAGCGCCTTAACCCTCCAAGCCCAAATCCAAGGCAAAGGTTTCGGCATGACAACCCTGGCTTAAGGTTCACTCAGACGACAACCCGATGGTTGTCAACTTATCCATGTCAAGCTCCAACATTAACCGCTGAACCAACGTGTCTACCACCCTACAGGTCCACCACGCTTCCGATGCACAACTCAGACCATTCCTCACGATTTCGATCCAATACTCCGCCCTCCGCCTATCTAAGTTTGCCGAAGTGCTTCAGATAAACACCTCAACTGAATTAGCTTCCTAACTCCCTACTGTGTGTGCATGATGAATGAATCAGATACTCTCCCTCGTTCTACGGCCAATCGGGGGATCGCATTGTCCCAAAATTCGATCTCATCCCGACCCCAGTCCCGAAATCCAGTGTGAAGCGTGCCCCGCTCCCCGAACTGGGGAGAAAGCCGATCCTTCGTTACCAACACCCGTATCCCGAGTGCTCCGGGCATCTCAATCTCTCTCTATGGTCGTGGTTGTCCCAACCATGGAGTCCTATCCCTCGTGAGGCTAAATCCTACATCCCGCCTCCCGATCGGACAACCGCAGCCCATTCTCGTATCTCTCTCAGAATACCCACCAATCCCAAGAACCACGTATCCTACACTGACATCTGGGCCTCTCCTCAACGACCACTCGCTCAACCTCTCTAGCTCGACCAACCCCGGTGCCACACCACGTGTCCCTGTGTCCCCCTCTCGCAGGCTTTCAAAACCAGCACCCTTACCTAACTTAGTGCACACCGATTACATCCCTCCGGCCAACCTAAAGACGCATCCTAAATAATACTCATGCTCCCACTGATTCGAGTGTATCAATGTCATTCACGAAGACTACTTAATAACCCATCTAGATAGGTTGAACTCCCCATACATGAGATCCATGAATGCGCTGGCGCACTCATCAATCCAAAGGGCATCACCAGAACTCAAGTGCCCATAACGCGTCCTTAAACGCTATCTTAGTGGATATTCTGCTTCCTTAACCCTCACCAGTGGTAACTAGCTATGAAGTTCATTCGAGTAGACTCAAGACTCCTCTCAACCGACAAATAACCATTAATCCGATAATGGGCACCGACTGATCGTAACCCTTACCATCACCCGCACCGACTCGAGTTCTCGCAACTCACCGGTGCCATCCTATGCAAGTCACAGAGACGTGGTGAAGTACCGCAGTGTAACTCGACAATCAAGTCTACATCCTCATGTGAGGTGGTCCGCAGAAATTTCATCCGGAAAGCACATCCACATATCTCGCACACTACCCACAGGTAGATCCAAGTCCCACTCTTCCTCACCTCGCCCTCTTAGTGGCCTCAGCTACAACCCGCCTAACTCGGTCCCCCGACACTTGACTCAGATAATCTGTCTGGGGCAACATCGTGGTTTCGCTCGAATACAACGCGAGTACCGGGGGTCCCGCGTGTAGGGCTGTGAACCCCTCCTACGCCACAATCGATAATGGTCCCCGTAAGCCATCGCCCAATCCATCTCGGATGCCCTCGAACTCTGACATGTCCATAATCCTCAGGTCCATTCTGAGTAGAGTCCTCGAGATCTCTAACTCGCAACCTCGACATACCGTACCTATTCTCGCCCCAATCCCTAGGGGAGAATTCACATGAAACCCATTCCCTCTAAGGTCTCTAGAGGTTCTTCGCCCATTTCCACCATATTCGGGGGCCTCATTCTCTAGTTAGAACGATATAGCCTTAGCTTCCATCCTGGCCGCCGTATAATCTCCAGCCTCTAACACTTTCTCTCGTTTCGCATTTAACCAACGGCTCCACACATCTGATCTTTCCCGTGAATGTCGAAGGATGATACGTCCTAAACCTCTGAGGTTACTAGATCTTCCCCGTCGCACATGCATACCAGCTCGTGTTATAAAGATTCACTCAATACCTACAAACTGGCAAAAGTCCGCCGATCAAACACTGGATTCAGGCTCGATCAGCGTCTCGTGGACGCTCTCTACGCCCTCGACTTCTTACTGCTACCTATTTACACGATAACATGGCAACAAGAGTCATCTAACTTTCATTTCATTTAACTATGAGAACGCATTTACGCCATCAGATTGGCTAACCATGAACTCGACTGCCCATTTCCTAAGTGGTGCTAAATTCCAACTAATTTTAATTCGTTTTATTCAAATAAAATTTAGGTTTTTGTTTATTTCATTATCCAAACTCCTTAAGGTCGTAATCCCTAACCTTAGTATTCACTTTTCTATACGCATTACAAGCACCACGTGATATAATTTCAGACGTAATTCATCGCTGCAATTACTTCCTTAAAGGTAGGTAATTAATCCCAATACGCACCCCTAAGGCATAACCTCACCCTCCCGAGACACTAATCACACACATAACTCGAAGGTATACTAATCAATTTTCTCGTTAAAATATTATTCAACAAAAAATTTTTTCAAAAAATTTTATTTCTTTAGTAATTTATGCTGTACTTCATCAAAATTTATTTGATTTTTATTTTGATTTTATTTGATTTTGCCAGATTTATTTGAATTTAATAAATATTATTTTTATTTTTTTTTTTCAAAAAATTTCATTTCCTACAATGAATAAAGGTTCATTTACTCGACTCAGAAAATAATGAGCTCAAAAACCTGCTTTGAAAATCAAGTCGAAGTACCGAAAAATACCGTTGGGCCGCGTGAATGAAGCCGCGCGCTTAGCGCAATGACGCTAGCGCCGCTACGCCATGGGCTGCCAGAAGCCGCTGCGGTAATCGCAGGTTTCGCTGGCGCTGCCGCCATGGGAAGCCTCGCGGCGCTGCCGTCGTTTCGCGCAGGCGCTAAGGCTAAGTACGGCATTCATAGCGTCGGCGCGCTTCGTTCGCGCAAGACGCTTCAGCTTCGCTGGCTGGGCTGCGTTGCCGCTTTCCGCTGTTAAGGCTTTCATAAGGCTTACGCTGCTCTCGCGCGCCAAGACGCGCCAGTCATACGCCCACTCCGGGCCGCACGCCCACAGCCAAATCAGCCACTTCACCCCCACCGGCCAGGGTCTCTGTCGCAATACAATTTTGTATTACACATTGCTTATTCCTGCACTGAAGATATTCACCGATTGCACACAGCTCCAGTTAATACCCCATCTCTGTAAATACACTTCACCCTATTGCAATACAACCCACATCTGGTTAAGTTTTCATTCTTCCAATACAAAACTCCAGATTGTAATACAAATTTTTTATTTATTTTTTTTTTCTCTCATTAACCTGGCAAAGAGCTCGTACTTATGCACCAAAAATTTGCCATTATAAATGATTTTTTTTTTCCATTTATTTCCAAAAATTAGAAAAATCTCTAAAAATCACTAAAATCAAATTTTTTTTTTTTCATTTTCTTGGACACTCAAATAAATTTATAAAAATTTATTTTCTTCATTTTTCTTTAGTTTTACACTTTGTAAAACCCAAAATAGTATTTTTCACTTAAACCAAATAAATTTATAAAATTTATTTCTTTTCCATTTTTTTCACTAAAAATTTATCCACTCAAATAAATTTATAAAAATTTATTTCCTTTCCATTTTCTTCTTCAATTTACCACTTGTAAAACTTAGAAAATTATTTTTTCTTCATTCTCATCAACAATTTAGTAAAATTTATTTTTTCTTGGTTTAAAAATTTCTTCTCCTCATTCTTTTCCAACAACCCAAATAATTTAGTAAATTTCTATTTTATTTATTTTTTTTCCACTTTCTATACGTGAAACCTTAAAATTAAATTTCTTCACTTTCTAAAAATCAAAGTCAAATTCTTCCAATTTATTTTCATTTATTCTTTTGTTCAGCTTGCACACAAGACACTCCTAAATATTTTTCTAAAATATTTTCTTTGACCTCTATGTGCTAATCACTGCACACACAACATTATAACACATTACAAACCATGTTATACACACAATCACCAATAATCTACTAAAATCAATAAAACACATCAACACACGTGCAATTTAGTGTCCAGTTTTGTCCCAAAGATTTTCTCCCTAGGTAATCCCATACCTACACTCCAACATCAAACCACCTAGCTGGTGACTTGATACCCAACCCGAGCTCCCTAGGGTATTCAGATACCTAAGCTCGATACCAAGTCAGGACGCCCAAACCCGGGGTCCCTGACCACCACAACTCCGCTAACACTGCGAGGCCTGGGCATCTGACGCCACTTTAGGAAAACTCCAAGTAGCCCTCAGACTCAGAGCTCTACCCAAACACGTAACCCGCATATACCGCGTCTCCAAACAGCCCACACATATACAATATAACCAATATGGCCACTGGGCCCATAACAAGACTCACATGATATCCAAACTATATCCACTGTTAAAGAGTTAATAACCACTTTATACAATACATATATTAAACTTAAGGAGCTCCTAACACATGTAAACATCAACAAAGCACACCCTAGCTTTCTTCTAAATAATAAACTTCAGACAGCCTTCTCCCCGCACGCTCCTCGCACCGCAAAAGGGGGATCCTACGACGCTGAGCCTAAAGCTCAGAGAGACCGGGCCTAAGCCGGCTACTTCACCACCTATGCAAAGGTAATGTTCTAGCAAACACCCATCCGGCTAAATGCATGATCCTACTTGAATGTCTACATGACCAACTCGCATCCCGAAGGTCCTCATCGACTTCTCACCCCGCCAAGCCTCAGATGAGAATTATCAAGTATTAGCTGGGCAATTCCTCCTACGAATATATATCAATTGAGCCGCCTCCGACGATTGATATATATTATTTGTTTGTGGACTACCCTCCGATGAATAAATATCAACCCGCCGCCCGACTGCTGATACATGCATTTAGGCTCATGGACTACCCTCCGCGAATATATATCAACTCCGTCATTCGACTATTGATACATTATTTAGTTTGACTCCATCCAATGACAACATTTGCACTACTCCCTCCGAACCTTTTCTCTCTAGACTTAACTACGCACTCACCTCATAATCCTGGGGTGTCTCAAAGGCATATAATATATGTATGCCGCCTATTGATATATAATAATCAAGAGATGCAAAATATATAACATGAATACATTTACATAGAAATTAAATCATACAACACGTTATATGATTTATCATTTCACACACACCAAAATGCCTACTTCGCATCAAGCTTCAAACACAAAGAATTCGATTCGAATTACTTAACCAAACACATAATTTTTGTGATTTAATATTCTTAGATTATTTCTAATAAATAAAACCTCGCTACTATTCCTTAGTAAATCAATATAAACACCTAAGCTCACTTAGCGAACTCACATCCACTACTTCATTCCCACTAATACACCTCAAGCATCATTTAATGGTACCACACAATTTCTAATCTAATACGTGCCTCGTGCACTGCACTATCACCCAATTGATTTCAAAATTTCTAACATCCGTCCCATGTTTCGGGATTCCATCCAACTGCCCTCACTCGCCTCAAACCAACCAACATGGAAAAACACTTAAAAATAGGAATAAAAACCCAAGTAGTGAGCAATCCCATCCTCGAGTTTCGAGGAACCCACAAATCCTTCCGGTGGTCCATCGCCACAGAAATCAGCCCGTAGAACGTTTTCCCCTTCGTCCGTCGAAACCAACCCGGCCCATTTCATCTTAGAGAGAAGCACACACCTCTCTAAAAGCTCCTTCTCATCCATGGAGGCTACCATCACCAATCCCTTTCCCCACGTTTTTGCTCTACTAAGGAGACAGACTATTTCCCCTATTCATTAATTTCGACTTAAAATCAAATCCTTAAACGACCATTACGCCTCTTCATTACCTGGGGATTTGATATTCAAGACTATCTCTACCGTCCATTCATCATTTCTCTCTTCTCATACCATCACTTCAGATAGATATGATTACACAAAGAGCATGCATCGTCAAGACCGAAAATCGCTTTACTCGAGACCAAACAAGACAGCGCTCGCTTAACTTGCTCAGACCGACTGTCTCCTCGAAAATTACAATTTTACATGCTAATCTGCATTTCGCCGGCATCGATTCCAACGGTACCATCTGCTTTCATTATCCGGAGATCGCAGACCACTACGATTTTAACCAAATTACAATTTCAGAATCGAAATTACTTATTTTACTTCTTATTCCGTAAATCGTGACTTCTCTGGCTTTACTGTACTCACGCCCTCTAAAGTGAATTATTTATCAACTTGAAGAAATTTTGAATGACTTAAAAATTAAAATGATGTGATTGAAGGGGCCACATCCGTCTAGTAAACGAGAAACGGGAGACAGGCCTAACACAATCATAGCTTTAGTTTAATTATAGTTTGGTGAAACCTGACACAATCATTCGACACATCCGCCTGATAGCCACTTGATACAACCGTCTTACACAACCACCTAACACATCTCGTCGTCGATAGGTGGGGTTCAAAAGCAAAGCTACTTGTCACGCCTTATCACTGACAAATAGGTCCAAAAGCGAAAATACCTTAAGTGATGAGACCCGAGTGAGACCCATAAACTGGAAGGGACTGACGAATAAGGAATGACAAGCTGCCTATATAAGGGAACAAACATGTGTTGCCAAAGAAAAAAACGTAAAAAAAGAAAAGGTATCCAACCACAAACAATCGCTAACCATGAATTGGCTACAAGCTTTGAAGAAAGACTAATCATGAAGTCCTCTACTTTTTTAACATCATAATTATAACAGATGGAACAAATATAGGAAATAAAATAAAAGGAACTATGTGAAGATCCATACTTCGAGACCGTGAGCGAAGCTCAAAAGCACTTGGACCTTCAATGATTAGATTACCATAAATTAAGCTCGATCAAAGGAAACATTGAGAATGATAAATGTACATGTAAAGAATCTATATACTGCTTTTTTACTGATCAAAAAAAAAAAAAATGTACATGTAAAGAATAGTAACAATATGGGTCAAGAGGATCTGAGCATGTCTACTATAATAAATGGTCCTAGTAGTTGGGTTGTAATACTTTTGACAACCATTTTAATGCACCTAGAGGGCGTTTGAGTGTTCTTTCTTAAGGTCACATTTATTGGTCAGTCCATAAAATGATCCTGTGCAGTAATAGTCCAAATATGCTTTTATAGATTGTTATTCATTCAACGAAATTTATCATATAACTATTTTTTTTGACAGCATATACCTATTTAAAAGAACTTATGTATGTATTAATGATATTTTTTGAGCTTTCAAGATCAATTGAAATTCGTAAAATTTAGATTTGACAATGAAGTAAAATTGAAAACCTTAACTAATTAAACAAGCTCACCAATTCTTTCCTTTAATTACTTTTTTCCGTAAACGATTAAATACATAAAAGAATCCCACCTTTCTATTTTATTTTTTTATATTTTTTCATTTTATCATTCTTTCTTCTCTAAAAGACTTTCCAAAACTAAATACAACAAAAATGTCTTTAATTAACTCGCATGGCATGCAGTAATTTACCAGCAATAAAAATCACAACCTATCTTAGTTGCAATAAAAAATTAAAACGACAAAATACAATCCCAGTCGAGACAAAATTAATCTTTTTGGGAAAAACGTGACTATTATAATTAGATGCCTAAGAAAAAATCCCACATATCATGCATCTTGCCATGGCTATCATACAAAAAATTATTGCAAATTTAGAAATAAAATTTTAAATTTTAAAATGATAAACTAAAGTAGAAAGATAGAGAACGTATGTATTCGATCCTAATCATAAATATTATTATCAAACTGATTAATTAAACACTAAATTTTGTACACCTTGACGATCTCGAACTCCTGTGTGTGGCACATGCCATCACGTGACCGCGAAAAGGAAAAAGGGTAGGGGGGCTGGGGGGTCTTAGCCCTAAACCCATGTGTCGGTTCCCAAAAAGTGCAAGTGAAATTTTGTAACAGCATCTATCCAAAGGCATGCATGATATTAGTTGCCCTTTTTAAGTGAGTTGATTTAAAAGAGGAAATCAAGCATGTGCACTTAACAACAGTATATTTGATGCCCAAAGGCAAATCACAGGACCCATCATCAAGCAGTGTTAAAAAGCTTTTTTAATCATTCAAATTTTTATTTACCTTTAAAACTATTTTTAAAATTTACGCTTACTGTCGTATTTCAATTTATCTGAACAAAAGACCTAAAGCTAAGGTCAAGTCTCACGATTTAAAAAATATTCGATGGTCAGGATTCCACAAATTTTGCAGATGATATCTTATTTTGCACTTAATATCCTGTCTATGCTTTGATAAAGTTTGTTGAATTATTTATCAAATATTTTATATTTTTTATTAAATATTTTTAAAATTAAGAGACTTAACATGGGTTTTAAGTTTTTTATTCCTAATTTTTGAAATATATTGAAATGGGAACCACAACATAGAGTTTGATTGGTTCTTGTTTTTTAAAATTATTTTATATTATAAAAAACAAAGAAAACATGAAACACATTTGATTACAGTTTTTTTTTTTTTTAAAATTTTATAAATAACACAAAAAAATTCAATCCACATGGAGAACTATATTTTTATTTTGAAAAACACAAATAACACAATAAACACTAAATTTAATTCATACACAATTTTCTTATTAACACAAAATGACAAGAGATGCTTTCAAAAATGTATAACACACATTTTTTAAACATAAAACCTATAAGAGGATTCTTGATAAATTTACTGATAATTGAATAAATAATCATAAAAATATTATAGACTGAAAAAATAATTCACCATAATGCATAGTTTTCATTATGTAAGCAATGACATCGAATTATTTTTATTAAACGAAATCACGCATTCAAAACACAACTTTACAATTTTTACATCGAACGCGCAGATTCAAATAATATTTCGCTAATTTTATGACTAAAACAGAAATAAAAACTATTTTTACAATTTATATCAACGGTAGATCAAAACAATACCGCACTTTACATCAAATCGTGTTTTCAAAATACTACTTTACAATTTTACACTAAAATATTGTATTCAAAACATAACTTCACAATTTAAAAAATTTACGTTGAAATTGTGTCTTTGGGAAACACTATATTTACACCGGGGTTCATATATTCAATACACGACTCTGTCAATCTTTACAATTCTATACTAAATCACAGATTCATAAAAACACTATTTCGCTGCTCTTAATACTCATCTATGAAGATACACAACATCTATGCCAGTTCAGAATTTAATAAAGATCGTAGATTCGAACATTTATTTTTGTTATATATTTTAAAAAATGTTTTTTATAATCACAGTATTATCTAAAAAAGCCCTCAATAATATTTAAAAAAAAAAAGAAAAAAAGAAAAGAAAAGAAAAGGCCCTCAATAAGGTGCATAGTTTTCCAACTATTTTTATTTAGCAGGTCTACGGTTTTGTGGTGAACTGGGGAGCACTGGAATACATGCGGTAAACCCGCAAGATCGGGTTGCGTCCATCGTGTGGAACACAAATCCAACGGTTCATATGCACTGTCGCATATACGGCAAGTTTCATGACCAATTCAGAAGGCTTTTGCTTTGGAGACAACACAGAAAGAGGGAAAGAGAGAGAGAGGGAGGGGTGAAGTGGGTTGTGTTTGTTTGCTTGTTTGGTTGGGAAGAAAAGAATCGAACGCACACAAAACGATGGTGAAGTTGATGAGAGCTTCCGTTTTGAATTCGCATTGGTGTCATTGAAATGGATGGAGGCGTAATCACCTACTCTAACCGACCAAGCCGTGCGTTGAGTCGACGCTTTCGTTTCAGATCAATCTCCACATCGCCATCACTACCACCTTATTGGAGGTGCTTCCAACGACCATGATCAATCACCCTAAACCATCTATCGGATCTCTGACGCAGGTCCGTTACTGTTACCACCGCAACTGCCTCGATCTCTTTTCCTTCTCTCATGGATTCAGCCACTTCTCGTCCCGCCGTGGTCATCGACAACGGCACCGGGTAATTTCCAATTCACATGCCATCTGGTGGATGAGTTTCTGGATTGGCTTTTCCCTAATTGTTATTCATTATTGCAGGTATACTAAAATAGGTTTTGCCGGTAACGTGGAGCCGTGCTTCATTGCCCCGACAGTTGTTGCTGTCAACGAGTCGTTTTTGAATCAGAATCGGAGCTCCACCAAAGGCAATTGGCTTGCGCAACATAGCGCTGGCGTGATGGCCGATCTTGATTTCTTTATAGGAGATGAGGCTATCGCGAGATCTCGAAGTAGCAGCGCTTACAATCTTAGCTATCCAATTGTTCACGGTCAGGTTGATAATTGGGATGCCATGGAGAGGTTTTGGCAGCAGTGTATATTTAATTATTTGAGATGTGATCCGGAGGATCATTACTTTCTTTTGACGGAAAGTCCACTCACTGCGCCGGAGAGCCGTGAATACACTGGTGAAATTATGTTTGAAACCTTCAACATTCCTGGTCTTTATATTGCGGTGCAGCCAGTGCTCGCCCTTGCGGCAGGTTACACTACATCTAAGGTTGGTATCTGATATGCTAATTTATTTTATAGGCTTTTAGAAGTTGGGAGCAATCAGATGAAGGCTTGGTAAATTGTTCAGAGGTTTGGATTGAGAACTATAGTTGGAGGATTGGTTGATTGCAATCGGCAGGGAACACGGAAAATCACTAATCTCATTGGTTTCATTATTTTTATTTTATTTTTATAAATAAAAGAGATGGTATTAGGAAGTCGCTTAAAAAGCAGCTTAGATGGTTTCATTAATTTATATCCTTTCAGGAGACTGTATTAAGACATAGTACTGAACTGGTTGTGAATCAGTGGATAGTATGCTGGGTGATTACTAATGAGAAAGTACCATACTCCTGAACAATCAGCAAAAAGCAATTGACAATTTGAACGGTCTTAGCTTGGCGGTTCTTATTTAAAAACTCGTAGAAAAATAAAATAGAAGCACAAGAAAAGGGGAAAAAAAAGGAAGAAAAATTGGTGGAGCTGATAAGATCATCAATGGCCTTAGTGAAACTAAGTAATCTTTTCATGGACTGCTTCAAAGACTAATACACATTATTGTGACCATAGTCTATATGTAACTATTGTCAGTATAGACATGGAAATTGCCTCAAATGAGCTCAACAAATCCTCAAATGTAGCCACCCTCAACATCTTGAACAGTTAGACATACTTGTTTCCTTAATTTTTGCAGCTGTTTGTGAACATTATAAAGTAGCAAATACTGCCCCAGTAATTTCTAAGCTATGTCTTGAACAGTTGCAAGCTAAGACTGAAGCAATTCTCTTTCCAGATTTCACTTTCCAAAACATGGTAGACATATTCTAGATTGCCAAATTTAGAACCGAAGTTTTGTCTATTTTTTCCTTATTCTTTTTATGTGGCAGAGCAATAGGTTTTTATGAAAGCAAATCTGATAGAACATATTGTTTTGAGGAATTGGCACAGCATATGAAGACCCAATGTCCACTGGTTTTTAGAAAGGAACACACTCATGGTTTGCTTATTGTGTTATTGTACATGATCATTTGCCTAGCAACAAGAAATTATTGATTGCACTCATATGCTTACTGTCAGCCTCAAGGGATAATACTTGAGTCGGTGATCAGGATTCTGACCTCATAGTAAGGATGAGACCATATGAGGGCACCTAGACGAAAGCAAGGTACATGGGATCAATGATGACAGAAGGCTTGGAGGAACCTACATGATGGAATTATAGGGAAATGGGTTATAAAACTCTTTAGGGGGGTGGGGGGTGGGGTTAGACACTCAACAAGGAGTGTGCCAAGGCAAGGCCTTCGATGCGCCTCGCCATGGCCTGGCAAGCAAAGCTGACCCGCAACCCGTGTGGGGCTCCATGACCTGCAATGGATGCATCTACCTTCCCCTTGGTGCCTACACGGGGGCACTCCAAAACCCGTGCACATCTCTCCTTTACGCTGCTTTTAGAGACAAGAGGGAAGGTGGGCTAAGTTCAGAACTTAGCATTGCACACTTAGAAACGAGAAAAATTGTAGTATGTTCCAATGGGAGTGACACTTACCCCAATAACACTTACTAGAGTATAATCGTGACTTTGTTCTTATTCTCGCCCTTGTTCTACGTAAAGCCTATATGCATTCCAATTAACACCTTCATGTCACTCTTCAATCCTATTTATTTATTGACTATTCTCTTCCCTTTATCTATTCTATTAACTAGGAAATTACTTTAAATGTATGTAATTAACTTTCAAATACTTGGGAATAACAATGTGAGAGTGAATAGTTCAGGATTTTTGTTTCCCTATCCTCATTGGAGGTATGAACAACCAAACAATAACCCAACAAATTGTTTGGATCAATATGGATACCTATTTAGGGTCAAAGTGGAAGAAGCTATACTTTCATGTATTTGGCGACAGAGCTGGCTTGCTTGAGTTACATTTGTGGCAGTTCCCTTTTGGAGTAGGTGGTTTTACATTTATAATTTTTTTCAATAATCCTATCAAAAGTTGAAATGTTCAAGGAAAAGATTTTTGGCTTCTCCTTGAATCTATGATTTTGGCACTTTGCATATGGCCATATCACTATTTGCTCCTTGCTTGTTTACCCAGTGAAATCTATTCTTACACTATTTTGTGTCGGGTTTTTTTTTCTGATCAGCCTGTGCCGCGTTTTTTCTTTCGTCTAGATTATAACAGTTATTTTGCGGTCTCTTTAAATGATTTTATTTATTTATCTAAGTAAACAAGGCCTATTATAACTTGAACACTCATATGCATTGTCTTAAAGTGGTACCTTTCTTATTATGCAAATATTTTTTTCTTGGTCTTTAATGATTAATTGACCCTTTCCTTTTAGATTAACTTTCACTTTCCCTTAGTGTGAGATGACAGGGGTTGTAGTGGATGTTGGGGATGGGGCTACTCATGTTGTACCTGTTGCAGATGGTTATGTTATTGGGAGCAGCATTAAGTCAATTCCTATTGCTGGGAAGGATGTTACTCTTTTTATCCAACAGCTCATGCGGGTGAGTTGTGATTGCCTTTCACCATTATAATTATTAGTTAGATTGTGCTTGCTTTGTCTGAAATGTTATCATTGTTGGTTGTGAGGTGTTTATGTAATTCTTTTATTGTTTATTTGGTCTTATATCTATTGGTATTTTTGGTCATTAGAGCCGTATCCTTGTTTGGTGATAACAAAAAATCTACCTTTGTAGATAAACCATAGTAACTGTCATTGCTTCTCTTTTATAATCACTAATTTATGTTGCAAGGAACAAAAGGATAGATGCCTTAAATGTGAGAACACATATAAAAAATGGGATATAGGGTTTCAATTGTGATGGATGCTCTTCACGGTTTCTTTCTACATGAATCTACAATTGTAGTAAACTCTATAACCCAAAGAACGTGACAGCTAATACTTACAGTACCAAGAGCAACATGGCGAACATGGCCTACCTTACGCGGGATGTTCTGGTCAGGTTTGAAGCAATTCGTGGTTGAAGATCAAATCCCGGTGAGCCTTGCCACTGGGATGGAGAACTTAGAGGCTTAGGCCTCCGAGCTAGGTTGCTATATAGGAACCCTCCCAACCACTTACCTTGGTCTCCCCTTGGGTATGTGTCTCACCAGAACATCAGATGGTGAAGAGAGGTTTTGAGAAAACTTGCCTTATGGAAGAGACACACCTTAAAGGGGGAATACTTAACCTCACATATAGCACTCTATCTCAAACCTTGCCTATCTACCCATCGTCCTTCCGCTACCAAAGAAAGTAATTTAGGCCAGAGAAAATTCAAGAGATTTCTATAGATATGGAACCTAGGTAGGAAAATTCACTTGATAAATTGAGGTACCGTTGGCTCAAGCAAAGAGAATGGAGGCTTGGGAATCCATAACCTCTCTAGCTTGATATCTTGCTAGAAGTGGGTGTGACATTTGCGGGTGGAGGATAATCTCCACTTAAGATGTAATCAGCCGAAGTACCATAATCGAAGGAAGGATTTGCTAACCAGCCCAAGAGGCGCTAAGTGAATCTGAAAGATATTAGCAAAGAATTTGTGCGCATAGCAAGATGTTTGTTTTAGTGGGTTGGGGGATAGGACTAGGAATAAGTTTTGGGATAGATAGCTATGGTGACGTATCGCTTTGTGAGGCTTTCCTTCCCTATTCGCTTCGCTTGTTCTAAAAGGGCCATTAAGGTAATAGGGGTTTGGGATCCTTAGGGAGGGGGCTTGGAAGCTCACTTTTGTGAGACCATTTAATGATTGGGAGCTGGAAAATTTCTTTTGCTTGATCAACAGTAGAAGGTCAATAAAATGGAGAAAGATGGTTTACATTGGAAAGGGGGCAAGAATGGGATGTACACTGTTAAAGAGAGCTATGTGCTTTTGGTTGGTGGTAACACAAGGACAGTGCCCATGAAAGTTATTTGGAATAGCTGTGTGCCCCCTAATGTGTGCTTTTTTGCTTGGGAAGTTTGGTGGGGAAAAGTTGTAACAATGAATCAACTCAAAAAGAGGGGGTTTCAAATGGCAAGTAGGTGTCCTCTGTGTGGTATAGCTAAAGAGGTGTTGGACCATCTTTTAATCCATTGTCCCTCAATTTGGGGATTATGGTCTAGGTTTATTTCCATTCCAAGGCTTGACTGGGTCTACCCCCGTCCAGCCAAGGACCACTTTTTAGGCTGGAATTATTTCCCCATAAGCAAGAGGACTAAGAGAGTTTGGAGGGCAGCCCCCCTTAACCTTTTCTGGGCAATCTGGATGGAAAGAAATATAATCGTCTTTGAAGATGAGAATTTTTGCTTAAATAGGCTGAAGTTATCATTTATTAGCACTATAATTTCTAGGCATGCTAATGATGTGAGTCGAGCTTGAGTTTAGCTGAGCTCGACTTGAACTCGAAAACTCGAGCTCGAACTCGACTCGAGCTCGAAAACTCGCGAGCTTGAAAAATGAAGCTCAAATCGAACTCGAAAACGCAAAACTCAAACTAAATAAATATATTTATAACTAAATAAATAATAAAAATTTATGATTTTTTAAGAATAAAAAATAGAATGTAGTATTTATGCCCTCCCCTAAAGTAGAGATATAATTTTTTTTTAAAAATTTTTAAAATTTTATATGCAAAAATTCGGGTTTCTCAGCGAACTTGAATCGGGGTGCGAGTTTGTGACTCGACTCATTAACGTTTCGAGTCGGTACCGAGGGCTCGAGTCGAGCTCACTCTAGCTCGAGCTCGAGTCGGAGCTCACTAATGAGTTTAACAAGTTTTGGTAGAGTGGCTTCGTGGGGTTGTGCCGTCTGTTCGCTTTACTCTTAACAACTGGGCTGGGAATTTTGTGGATGAGGATTGCTCTTTTTTAAGAATTCTTTTGTGCATTCTCTAAGGGCCTTTTTTGTGGGGTGGTAGGTTTTTGTGGTTTTGCCCTTTTCTCTTGTATAGGCTTGGTCCTCCCTTGTATACTTGCTTTATACTCTAGGGCTGGTACCTGGCCTCCTTTTTTTGGTTAATATACTGCCTTTTTACCTATAAAAAAAATAGCAAAGTTAAAGAAATAGCTCTAAAATGTGGATATGGTGACTCTTGTTTTAGTTTTATGGCCTTGTTTTCCATTGACTAAGTGTATGTTTGGAGACATTTTGCATGTTTTCTTAAACAGAAAGTTCTATATAAAATGTAGAAATTCTTACAAAAGAAGCAGGTAAATACCTTGTGTTTTTAAAAATTTTATTTAAAAGATTTAAAATTTAAGTTAAGAAGTATGTTTTGCTCTTGAGACTGGTGTTGATGTTCAAAGAAGGTTAAAGACATGAAGCTTTTGAGATGGGATTGTGAAGGGAAAGCTGCTAGTTTAGTGTAGAGTCAAAATCTTATGAGATTTTTGTGGAGCAAGTCAAGGGAAAGATGGTTGGTAAGATTGTGGAGACGGGATGAATGTTTTCTACATGGATTAGGTTTAGTGAGAGGGAGCTATACTGGTGGAATGGCTTGTTTAGAGGGTGAGTTCTATGCAGATGTGGTATACAGAAGAAAGAAAGAGGTAGTGAAAGTGAAAATCTGGGTTCAAGGTGTGTTGAAGGAGGTGTTGTATAACTTCGAAATGCTTGAATGTTTGGTGAACTACAATGACAACCTTGTGCAAGAGGGGGGAAGAGAGGGGATGAGAGGTTTTCTCTTTCTGAGTTTACTGTCTTGCTTTTGTTGCTGGTTGGCAGTTCCAGAAAGGCTTTTGGGTAGATTATTGTTGTGCTCAAAGATAAATCAATTTTTTAGAGGATTGGTTCGTTTTTTCTCTGAGGATGATTTGTTATTTATTTTTTCTTCTCTTCCTTTTCGCCAGCCTCTAGGCCTTTTTATATTCTGTGTTTGTACTTGGCTGTGCCTTTTGTTAGTGGTCTTTAATATATATCCTATTTTACATTAAAAAAAAAAAAAGTAGAAAATTTTTGCTTCCACAAAATTTAAAATTTTGCAAAGAGTTTTGGACTAGGTAAATTTATTCTTTTTGTACTAGGATTCTTTTAGCTTGTATACGTGTTTTTATTTTTTATTTTTAAAAAATAGAAAGTATATCCAAACACAACCTTAATTTTTATGTATTTTATTTGATTAATAAATGAGAAGTGCAGCCTTTTTCTCCATCCCTCCTTTAATAATGAGGAATTTGTCATGTTCAATTCATTGTGATTTGAGCATGATGTCAGAGACCGTATAGTATGAGATGGATGATGGTATCTTGTTGGTGCCATTGCTCTTTCTAGTTTTAATTTGGTTGTCTAGCCATTTCTTGCTGCTTGAAAGATGCTGTCAACCAATTCTTTAATACCAAATAGTGAGTCTTTGATTATGATCTTTGTTTATGAACTTTGGTTACTTTTCCTAATTTATTTTCTCTTCTACTCTTTCATTATACTAAATTTTTTGTAATGAGAGGCAGCTCATTATTTAAGTTTACTATTGAAATTAAAATGCTAGCCAATTATGTATACTTGTTAGAATAAAAATCATGACCTGTGAAATGATTACCTTCATGGTATTATGACTTTTGATATCTTGTATTGTAGGAAAGAGGAGAGAATGTGCCGCCTGAAGACTCTTTTGAAGTAGCTCGAAAATTGAAGGAAATGCATTGTTATACATGTTCTGATATCGTGAAGGTCATTTTTTCTATAAGAACTTTTGAATTAAAAAAATATAGGAAATAAATTGCATGATTGTAATTTCATTGATTATTATATGATTTTACATCTGAAAATTTGAATCGGGATATTATTTGATGATGACTCAACTTTTCAATGATTATAGGAGTTCAATAAGCATGACAAAGAGCCGGGTAAATATATAAAGCATTGGAGAGGCATCAAACCGAAGACCGGAGCACCATACTCTTGTGATGTTGGCTATGAACGATTTCTAGGCCCTGAGGTATGCCCTTCCTTTTCATGTTCTTCATGTCAAAGTTTTCGAGTGATTATATTAAATGAATTTTTCCACTTCAAATGTAATAGGTCATAAGTTTGCATTGTTTTAGGATGACTTGACACAAATTCTGTAGATTTTTTAACAATATTAGCTGAACTTGTCAATAAGAATTCATTTTAGTAATAATAGTTGGTTTTAACCTGTTAAGAAAAAACCATGATTAGTTTTCGTTTTCTTTCATATATATATATATATATATATAGATATATATATATATATATGGTATATATAGGTATTTTGATTAGTAAAGAGAAGTATATTAGAGGAGGGCGCTAAAGTTGCACCCAAGAAAGAGTACAAACAGAAATAACTTATCCCCTCAACATGCAAAAAACAAAACCCCTATACAAAATAGTCACTTACATCCCACCTAGTCAATAAGCCCAACTAAGGCCGAAGGACCATTCTCTATTGACATCTTAGTCTCCAACCAAAGCAAAAAATGAAACAAATAATTTAGTTTCTATATGGAATAAAAATCATCTTTGAAAACAATTCTATTTCTAGCCTTCCACACAGTCCAAAATAAGCAAGAAGGAGCCGCTTGCCAAACTTTCTTCGTTCTCTTGCCAACAAAAGCACATTTTCAACCCAAAAGCATCTCCCGCACTGAGCTTGACATGATCCACGTGGCGTCAAAAAGAGAAAAAGTAATTTCCACAATACTCTTGTTTTGCTGCAATGGAGTAGAAGATGATCTACTGACTCCTCACATTGTTGACAAAAAAAACATCTATTCACTCGCACCTCCTCTAGTTTATCTAGGTCAAATTGTGTCAAGCTCCCATGAAAAGCTAATTTTTGCCAACACAGACCTCCAAAATTATCCGCTTTCATGGGAATGGCTCAGCAAAGCTCAACTCCGCACAGGCCTTGTATGGATCTTACACAGAAAACACTAGTGTTCAGCAATCCACTCCACTCTTATTCACAACTTCCTTTCTAGGGTGTATGTTCCAAGTTGACATAAAAGTCTTTCTGCTTTCATATATATATATATATATATATATATATATATATATATATATATATATATATATATATATATATATTATAGTTCAAGTATTAGGAATGTTTTTTGAGGGCACATAAAATCCTTGATGCTTTGATTACTACAAATGACTTGATGCAAAAGTGAATCGGGTTTGTTCTTGGCAAAAACAAAACTAAAAGGCTTATGACCATGTCAATTGGAACTTCCTTCTTTGGATGCTTGAAAAAAATTGTGTTTGGAACCAAGTGGATAAAGCTGGATCCATTGGTGTATTTCCATAGTGAGTTTCTTTTTTTTTGGATAAGTATTTCCATAGTGAGTTTCTTTGTAATTATTAATGAATCCTCTTGGTTTTTCTAAAGTTTCAGAGGCTTTAGGCATCCTTTTCCTTCAAAGCTTTTGTTACACAAGTGAAGACCCTAGGTTATCTGTTGAAAAGAGCTAGGGAAAGAGGTGTTTTTCCTGGTTGGCATGTTTGTGGGAGTGGAACCAATTGATGTTCCCTTTTATGGTGAAGTATAGTGTCAAACTTGTTTTTCTCTTAAATAAAATCCCCCCATTTCTTTTAAGGGAGAAAGAATGCCTTACCATGATACTTGAATTTTCTGAAACAGTATTCAATATCTGTAGGGCAACTGAAATATAAGTTTTAATGTCTGCAAGATCGTCATGCTCTTGATATTGTAAAGTATGAGCCAGCGATGTAAGCTAGCTGTTCTTTTGGTCTGAATCTTGACATGAATACCGCTTTTTTCTTTTTAAATTTTGTCTATATTATTAGATCTGAATGTTACTTTTGAGCTGATCAAACATTCAAATTAATAGCTATTTCTTTTTTCTTTACCGAGTTAGATAGAAATGCATCTGTTGCTTTCTAGCTTCATTCTAGGTGATATTATGACATTCGTTTGATCAAGTGCACCTCACCTAGCTGTATGACACATAGGCGTGAGTTTTCTTCTCTTACATGATTTTTTGATTGGTCGGTCGCCAATTTGAGGTTTGTTATTAGTGTTTTGTCTGCCCTGCTCTCAGGTTCTTAGTCACTGTATGCACTGTTTGTGTACTATGGTTTTGAATAATATTCATTTTTATAAAAAAGTGAATGATCAGTTTTTCTGACTAGTTCCCTATTCTAACTTATAGCAAAGTTACAATTATATTTCCATTAAATTTGATTACTTGTGGATTGTATTTCATCTACTAGATATGTTTGACTGTGCTTGAAAAGTGAAGAACTTTGTTTTGATGATTATCTTGACTTCACTTTTCAGATTTTCTTCAATCCTTGAGATTTACAGCAAATGTATTTCAGTAACCCCTCTATCTAGCTGTATAGACAAAGGTATTCAGTCTGCACCAATAGACATTAAGAAGGTTTTCAGATATGTAAATCACACAGATCCTTAATAAAAATGGTATACTTTAGCCCTTTCTAAGATGTGATCCATGTGAAAACAACAGAATCTGCTCAATGGTTTGATTTGTTTCAAACTAGCTAAATTAGTAGTGTCCAGCTAACTGTTTGTGGTCACAGTCTCTACATTGTTAAAGTCTAGTTTGGTTGGGGTGTGGTCACTTAGTTCAGGTTTTTAACTGTTGAAGCAATGCTTGCTGTATCTTGAACAGCTCCTGGTAATAAGATTAACTTGAATTAATGAGCTATGGTTCAAACTTTGTCATTAGTAGGAATATATCCTTTTGTGGGTCTGTAGAATTGATTCCAATTGTCTGAATTATTAAAATAAATTGTTTATAATCCTTTCGGTTGCCTTGTATGGTCCCTAATCTAATGTGTTTCATAATAGTGTGGCATCGTTTCAACAGATGCTCTTTATGTGGCTGTGCTGAGGAGTCTGTCCACCACATCTCATTACTTCGCTGTCATTCTCATGGGAGATCATCTTCCCTAGTCAGTCTCTCGGTCTTCCCCAAGATCTAGCAATGAAGTCTTCTAGTCGGTTATTCTCTTGTAAAAGAGATAAAGATTTGGAAAACTATTCCCCTGTGCATATTTTGGACAATTTGGAAGGAGAGAAACCATATAGCGTTTAGGCAGAGAGACTTAGCAAAGATGAGGTTGGGCGCATTGCTCTCACTGGTGAGCCGAATAGCTTGTACATTAAGTGAAGAGATCTCTCACTTCTAGGCCTTATTGATGGTCATCTCACCTGAGGGTGGGTTTGATGAGATCTTTGTTTGCTTGTCCCTGCTTTTGGCTGCTTTGTGGATACTTGTAGCTTGTTGCCTCAAGTTTCTATTCATAAAAAAGAACATGGAAAGAACTGTGGCATGAGGGGCTACATGGAAGTGTGATCATAGTTCCTGTGCCATTACACATTGAGTTGGGGTTTGGTGTCTTGATCCAACTAGATTAATGCTCCAACAGTATTATGTAATGTCTATATTTAGATGTTGTACTATACAATGTATGACATAATATTGTTATATTATGTAATATCCATTAAGTGGCCCACATGGGTGATCTTAATCCAAAGAGGAAAAGAACTTGAATGGTTTAATATGGGCATGTCTTCAAGATGAGCCAAATAGGTAGAGAGGAGATGAGGATGGGAAATGTAACAGATAGCCAGCCACTGAGGTGGATGCTGGTTTGGTGTGGACTCAAAAACTACTTTGATTCAGCTGAGTTGTCAAAAGCACAAGGTGTTGAGAGAGGATGAGGCTTCATCCTGGGATGAGGGTTTCAAAGGTGCTAGTCTTATTCTGTTATTTAGAATGTTTGAACCCACAGCAATTATTTAGTTTTCTAAAGGAGGAAAACTTTGTTCACACTACATGCACCAAAATATGTGGAAGAGTCTTCTGTGCTCTTGCTGAAGGAGAAGAGATTGGCTTTTATCTTCCTGATAGGCTTTGAGGCAGTTCTCTGTAGCTGCAATACTATGAGATTGAGGTGGTCTCTCCTTCAAGACTTCATAAGAGGGCTAAATAATGTACTCTTACTTAATTAATTACTTGTAGCATATGAACCCTCTGAGCAAGAGCTTGGCTAAGTTATCAGCAATGATTGTGCTGGCGAGGAGGATGCTGTGTGGATTCAAATGGGTGGGTGGAAATCAGCAAAAATATGGCATACCTCTGGTGTTGCTTTGTGGATAGATGAGGTGATTCTTCAAATAAGGATTTGGATCTATTTTCACTGAAAAATTAGCAATGTATGATTAGTGGTTAAAAGGGAACTTTCATTTGGCTTTGATGAGTGGTTCCCTATTCTTGTTTAAGGAAGAAATTGATGTCAAAAGGGTGCCACAGTTAGGTAAAGTTACTTGTACTTTGGTGATATTTTATGAGTGACATGTGGTGATGCAATGCCTAAAACCCAAATGTGTGGCAGATCAATTGCTTTCCTTCATCTAATTAGAATCACTTGGGGCTTTGAATGGTCTATTCTGGACATGTCATTCAGAGTTTGAACTGAGTAATTTTAGTCCTGATTCAGTCCTAGCCCACTAATGCCTAGAACCAAGGCTGTGGAACTGTGAAGTCACACCCAGTTTGTAACAAGTAGAGTATAACCTTCCAGTCTTCAGTTTATGATGTTGCCCTTATATATGTTTGGAAATTTTTGTATTCTTGAGGAAATGTTTAAAAGAAAAGTTGACTTGGATGTACATTTAATTATCTTCAAATCATGAGATATTTTTTTCTTCTCATTTAATTCTACTATTTTCTTTGCCTTGTACCAAAGTGTAAAGTTATTTTAGTAGTTCCTTAGGTAGCAGCCACTGTAAAAATATGAGTTACCTTGCACAGGGCTTGTATCGAAGTTGATTTGGGGAAGTCAAGCATCAAGAGCTCTCACCTCTGATATAAGTGTTTGCCGGAAGTAAATAGTTTTGGAGGTTTTGCAAATGTGATAGTTCTTGAGAAAGTCCACGTTCAGATCACATTTCCATATCAGGTACCATATATGTTCCATAAGATACCCTTAAGATATGATATGTATTGATTTCCATATACATATATATATATATATATATATATATATGTGTGTGTGTGTGTGTGTGTGTGTATGTATGTATGTATGTATCATTGTATCATTAGTTTTTGACAGCTATAAATACACCGTGTTTTCTTTGTTTAATATATTTTCAGTTCTTTCATCAATCATTAGAGGATGTTTCGTTTGATAAGTACAGGTTTCTTTTGTGAGCCAAATGTAATGGTTTATAATTGATCTTTTATATGTGTAGTCCGATCACTCGAAGCTCGTGGAACAATTATGAATACCTGATGGTATAAGAGGTAGTGTTTCGGTGCAAGTGGAGCTTATTTAGATGATGCCAAGGTGTTTGCTCTTATGAACAAACGGGTGATTGAATTAGCTACTTTGCATTTCTTAGGTCTTGTTGATCTCATGGGGATTGGTTAGATAGCCAATGTTATTGGTTTGTATATTTTGCTATGCAGTTTGTCACTTGGTATGTTTAGCATGATTTTTTGAGTGCTTTCCTTATTAAGGTCTTATATCTTATACTAATTTGCCTAAAAAGAGAAGGTGAATCTAAGTTTTTATGAGCATTTTCTTTAGTGTCCACTGCATTCATGGCTTTTCTCAGCTTTAATCACTGTTTATGTATTCCTGCATCAATCTCCGTGTCTCGATTTAGATACTGTCTAATATAGTTTATCGGGGAGGATCAACCATGAACAAGATCAAGTATATCTGCAATGCGATGAAAAAATCAGATGCTCTGCTCCCGCTCAGATTCACTACGCTTGACGGAGAATTGAAAGTAAGTATTTTTGGTTTGACCTTGTTGAGAATCATGTATCATTCTTGTATGATAGATTCTCTACTTTATCTCCTTCCTTTTCAGACATTATTTTCTTCTTTTGTACTTTTATTTGTTTCCTTTATGCCTTCTTCTATTGTATAAGATATAGAGTCTCTATACTTTGTAACATTAATTTCATTCAACAATAAAGAAAAGTATTTTCTCTTCTCTCATCTTATTATATATTTGTGAGCTGCTTTGAAGGCCTCTGTTAGGTTCTTAATACATCTCCAACTCCACTAATCATATCTATGGTGATCACTCCAACCCATCTTCATCTTCATCTTTCTAATCCTTTGCCATTGCATTAGACTGATCTTAACTGGCCTGGAATTTTCCCACTACCTCCATCTCTGGCTCACGACTTACCATCAAAGGCCGTGACTTGATTTACCAATCGGGAAGAACCCCGACATCAACCAATGATCGATGCGCCTCCACACACCAGTCTTCTCTCCGACGTCCTCCTCCATGTGCCTGCGTGTGGGTCACTTTCCAATGACGTGCTTCCACCTGTAGGCTCGCCGGTCGTTGACAAGGCCTTCTATGCCCCTGGTTCTTCCATTTGACACCTGTGGATGTGAGTTTTAGTCTCTTTTGTCCTCGACAACCCCTACATCTACTCCTTTTGCGCCATCTCCGGTCATTACTCACATTGTTGTGATTCTCGCACTCAGACAGCTTCTCAGGGTCACTCATGGTAACCTTTGCTGATTCGTAAGTTTATTTTGACTGCTTTCCTTATGGTTGTCAAAAGGGCTACCATCCTCATCTTGGGAGTTATTCTACGCCTAACGAGTATATATATGAGTACATTCACCTCACCTGTAAAAGCAGCCAAATCTCGCATTCATTTCGCTTGTTACCTTAATCTAATGCCTTTGTCGTTTTTCACATTCATCCGACTCGTGAATCTGATTCCGGAGCCTCAGACTGGTATTTCCGGGTAATAAGGATCTTTTCTTCTCATGCACAGCATCACCTTAACGGCGATTATTTTAGCTAATGGATCTCAAAACCATGAAGCAGTTGCATTTGCTCTAAGATGTCTTCTTCCTTCCATACTCCCTTACTCATGTCCTTTGCGTTCCCGATTCTCCTTTAATCCGATTTCTATCAAGATAAGTCGACTGGGTGACTTTAATCATTGATTTCATTCCTTATGATAAATAACTGGCTTCACATTACAGATTCCAGTAATGAAGCAGACGTATCGCATAGACGCGAAGCCATGCCCTTTCATCTCACCGCTTCATCTTCCATCACTGCCAGACTTCCATGGATACTTACTTTTCTGGTCTATAACAGCTTCTGGCTATCCGAATATATCCAAGTTTCGGGTAATGGTTCCTTGTTTTTCTAGTTTGTCCTCAATTGAGTGAGTCATGTCAGCTTGGGAAACACACTCGTGTCCCATTCCCTAAGTGCCTAGATCAACAAACAAATTCTCATTCGGTCATTCACACCGATGTTCAGGTCCTTCCCACTAAGTATCTACCACTCTCGTACCCGATACTATGTCACTTTATAGATGATTATTCGCCAGACTTGGCTATTTAAATTTAAAACCTCGAAACAGTTATTCCTCATTTCCGTAAGTTCCACAGTCGGAAGTTCTGAACCCATGATACTTCAATTTGTATCCTATGAAGGATAATGCCATGAAATATTCTCTTCAGGACAATTCTCCCCTCCTTTTATGTCCTCACATGAGATTCTTCATCAACTCTCCTTGTTGTTTCACTCCCCCTAATGTAATGAAGTACTTATTCAAGAACTCACATTTAGTTGAAACCCGTTCATGACTCTTTTCTACTCCATTATAAGGTTCCTCAACGCTGGATGCTATCTTAGCCGCTTGTTATTCGATTAATCGTGATGTCATCCCCGCTCCATATGATCAAATCCCGCATTCCATCATTTTTCCAAATCAACCCCTCTGCTTCCCTCAGGTATTCGTCAGGTATGTTTTGTTCATATTCTCTACTCCCTGACAAGACAAGTTTCACCCAAAACCACGGTTAGTAAGCTCCTCCTGCTATTCCTCGCTTCATTTCAAGGATATCGCTCTTACTCTCTTGATACACATCGATACTTTATCTCTTCCGATGTCACATTTTTTAAGAACTCTTCTATGTTTCCTACCACCCACCCTCCCAATTTTGATGTCATATCTCTACCTCTTCTTTATCCCGTCCCGGATATCTCATCTGTACCTCTGGCTACTCCACCTCGACCATTACAGGTTTATACTCATCGCCCGCATATTGACACCGGGCCTCCTGTTGACTCATTTCCTATCCCTTTTTCCCGACGTCGGTCTTGCCATCTCCCGCTGATCTTCCCATTGCCATTCGGAAAGGTACTCGTTCATCTCGTAACCGCCATCCTATTTATAATTTCCTGACTTATCACCGCTTATCTTCACCATATTATGCTTTTATTTCCACCTTCCTCGCCTTCCTCTGCTTCTCTTCCTAAATCAGGTACGAGGCCTCCCACCTGCCGAAATAGGTAATGGTCAAGAAATGATTGCCTCCGCATTCTATCACCGCACACGGGACCTAGTAGTCACCTTACTCATTGCTGCCATCAGGGTTTAATAATCGTTAAAATTGTCCTGATGGCGAAGGGGACAAACCTTAAGGCCTGCTTAGCTGCCAAGGGGTATACTTAGATATATGGCCTCGACTACTATGACACTTTTTCTCCCGTTGCCAAGATGGCTTCCATTTATCTTTTCTTCTACGTTGCATGAGATTCGCCCCCGATCGCCTGACATCAAGAACGATTTCTCCATGACGACCTCGCCGAGGAGGTATATACGAGCAATCCACCGACTAAGGTTCAAGGAGCCCGTCTTAGCATGTGCTATGTCGTTTCCTCATACTGCCCAGCAATTCCTCCAGCCCGGGTTTGGCCCGCTTTAGTTCCGCGGTACAGAAGTTTGGTATGACTCGGAGTACATCAGACCACTATGTTTTCTATCGTCATACATTCTCAAGAAAGTGTGTCTATTTGATTGTTTATGTGGATGACATTGTTATACGTATAGTGATTGTGGGATGGTATTCAAATCCTAATGTAAAGATCTCTTTAACCACTTTCGTATTAAAGGACTTTGGGAAACTTAAGTACTTTCATCGAGATATCTCACTAATCTGGTGGTTATGTCTCAGAGAAGTATGTCTCGATATATCGAGAAATTGAGATGCTGGACTATGAACCTCAGACACTTTTACGATCCGAACGTCAAGCTTCAGACTTTAGATAGGAGTTTCTACGAGATCCAAGTAGATATCGACGACTAGCAGGGGAGGTTTAATCACTTCACCATCACCCGACTTACATTTCCTTCCCGTGATCACAAGATCTCGCGCCTTCATCACACGAGGCATAGCCACGATGTCGTGATCCGTATCCTTTGTTATATCAAAGGAACACTAGGACATGCAGGCTGCTATTTGAAAACAAGAGGCTCACTCGCATTGTTATATTATGATGCAGATCACAGACTCCATCAAGATAGCTATATTTAATAGAGGCAACTTAATATCCCTAAGAAAGAAGAAACATGATGTGCTGGTCAGTTCAGTGTTGAACTGAATATCGAGCCACGACTTGACAACTTGTTAATTCATATGGCTCAAACAGATTCTTCAGGAGCTAAGATTTGGGAATGATGAACCAATGACGCTTGTGTGTGATAACCAAGCAACCTTACACATTGCCTCCAACTCGGTCTTTCATGAGAGGACCAAACATATTGAAGTGAACTGTCACTTCATTCGAGAGAAGATTGCCTTAGGATGCATGACTATTAATTTTCACTAACTGCTTTACCAACTAGCGTATTTCTACCAAGTTTCTCTCGAGGTCCAAGGATTCAAAGATATTTGCAATGTTTAGTGCATATGACCTATATGCCTCAAACTAAGGGGAGGTTGAGAATCATAGGATATTCTCTAGTTTATCTTCTTCATTTCTTGTATATTATTTTCCTTCCTTTTTATGCCTTTATGTTGTGTATGTTTAGGAGTCTCTATACTTTGTAACTCACTCATTCAATAAAAAAAAATATTATTTTCTTTTCTCATTTCACATACCTCATTATGTTTTTTTACGATGTATTATAAACTTTTGATATTAATGATTAAAAGGCTGACCAGATTTGTTTTTTTGCCCCCAGTCACAACCAGTGGAAGTCAATGTAGTCAGCCATCCTATCCAGAGATATGCGGTTTGGTTTGGAGGCTCTGTACTTGCATCAACACCTGAATTTTTTGCGGTATGTATCTTGCTTCAAGCTGCAAGCATAATGATATATCCCCTTTTGGGTTCTTGGTTTATGATTTTAATGATCACTTAACGCAACAGTTAGATTTTTTTATAGGTTAATGCAACAGTTAGTTTTACTCCCCCAGGACATACTGTCAGTTCCCCTTTCAAACGGATTCAAAGATATCAATCCCTTACCCCCTTGTTTTACTCCCCTCATCCCATTTCCTTGGTCTTAAAATTAGAGTTGTGAGAGCTATCACTATAAATGCTCCATATTCCCAGCAGTTCCAAACTGCACCTGGATTCCATGAATAACAACATTAATAATACCAATGCATAAGTAGTTCTATGTCTTACTAATTACCTTTTTGTTTTTGCTTGTGTAAAATTTCCTTCTGCTGCCATCACTGATTTCAAATCTGACTTAGAAATGCTCCCTGCTGGGGTAGTATGCAGTGGTGGTCGGTGGTCCAAGGTGTTTTTTTGCAGTCATATCATAATTCCTCGTTCTCAACTTGAAAGCTATGTCTGTGGTATTAGGATTGACTATAAGGCTTCCTTAACATTTATGATGTCTTAAATGTGTATAGACAAAAATCTATTTAATTTATGCCAGGGTTACATATTGTGTATTGGTGTTTTTAAGGCAATAGGTTACTTTTCAAACATTTTTCTTTTGGAATGACCTTACCATTCAGTCTTCCTCCTCCTAGACATTATGAGGGGGATAGGGTTTCTTCCTACACTTCGATTGGTTTCAAATTTTCCCTTGAATCATGTGACTTGAAGAGGAAATCAAGTTCTACTTTTCTGAATGAAAGTTCTTGGCAAGCTAGCTACATTATGCTTGTTCTGCTTCCTTTTTGGATCTCATATTCTGCAGGGATTTTGTTTCTTGATAGTGGAGAATCCCATATGAAACATTTTGATGGATGAAAAACCTTAAATCAAACTTCTATGCTCAGAGAAAATCAGTAGAGTTGTTATTTCCAGCGTTTCTCCCTGAAACCAAATGAAGTTACTGAAGCCCTACCTAGTACTCCAACATCCCAGTTGAATAGGCCCTGCTATATTTGGCAGGACCATTCCCCCATCTTTAAAAGGTTTTTTTTTTTATTGGTAAAAAGCAATGCATTGATTAAAAAAGAGAGTATACAGGAGAGGCCCCTAGGACCAACAAAAAAAGACAAAAAGAAAGGAAGAGACATACAAACCAGCCCAAAAAGGCCAAACACTAGGCATAGCCATAGAATCTATACAAAGCAATCTAACAAAAGAGATATCCGGCTTATGAATGAGGCCAAATCTAGTAGTGAAGAGAATGGATGACGTGAAAAGTTTCACTTCCAAAAGAGAAAGAACATCTTCAATATACCCATTCCTTTCTTTCCATATCGCCTCAACAAAAGAGAGGAGCCAAGCCTCCAAATAGCCTTAACTTTTTTCCTAACTAGGAAGTGCATCCAGCTTTGAATAAGATCTTTAACAAGGAAAGGACAAGTCAAAGGTAGTTAAGATCGCTAATCATTCCCCAAATCATACACATGGATTAGAATATGTTCCAGCTCTTCTTCCTCCCTCCTGCAAAAAGGACACTTGCTAGCTAAATGGAACCTTCTTTTCTTCAGCTAAGTTGAGGTGAGAACCATACCCCACCACGCCTCCTAGGCAAAAAAACCAACTTTTGTAGGGATAAGAGAATTCCACAACATTTTATAGGGAACTTTACAAGGGGGAGCCTCCTTCCAACTGATTAAAATATCCCTACTCTAAGCAACTCTAAATCACCCCTTCCAAAACAATGATCTTTTCCAAAGAAGAGAATTTTTTGTTGCTAATCAAACCTATGAACTCCTGGATTGCATCTAACTCCCAATCATTAAAGGATCTCAGAAACTTTGGATGCCAAGTACCTCCACCTCTTTGTCTTACCGATAAATCAAGAAATTTTTAGCCCTTTATCGGCAACAATGCCGTAGTAGACCAAAGTGGAAAAAGCAACATAGCAAGTTGATCATCGCATCGAGAGTCTTCCCAAAATTTGATCTTCTTGCCATCCCCTAGAATGAACTCATAGTCTTTCTTTAGCTGATCAAATTCTTTAGCAATAGTCTTCCAATGCCCAATACCATGGCTTCCTCTAGGTAAAGAAGAGAACCACCCCCCTTCCTCAGTACCGTAGTTAGAATTAATACACGATTTCTAGATAGAGTTGTCCTCCACTGCAAATCTCCAGGCCCACTTCCCAAGTAAAGCTCTGTTTAAGAGATTAAGCCTTCTAATTCTCAAACCACCCTTTTCCTTACCCTGACTAACAAACCTCCAATTCACAAGGTGGAATTTTCTGGTTGAAGAACCTCCCACCTAGAGAAAATCTCTATGGTTTTTTTCAACCTACTTTTGACACTTTTAGGCATCTTGAACAAGGAAAGGAGGTAACAGTATATCGACAATGCATTGATGAGGCAAGTCTTCCCTTTCGAGATATATTTCACTCTTCCCCTAAGCAATTTTTCTTCGCAAATTTTTTCTCAATCCTTTCCCAACACCGATCGAGTTCCGCCACCTGCCAGTAAGTCCTAGATAGGTGTGGAGGGGATGGACCCTACTCTGCAACCCAGCTCACTAGCCAACTAGTTTAAATTCTTCACATTACCGACTGGCAGGATGACACTCTTTTCCAAATTTACTCTCATACTAGAGAGAGCTTCAAAATACATCAAAATCCAACTTAGATACAACATTTCATCATCAGAGTCTTTGTAGAAGATTATGGTGTCATCAGCAAACAACAAATGGGAAACATTTGTAACTTCACCATTTCTACTCATATTATATAACCTGAGAGAAAACCTCCCCTTTTTGCTTTATCAATCAAGAGAGAGAAGACTTCCATTCCCAGCACAAAGAGATAGGGGGATAGAGGGTCCCCTTGGCGTAAACCCCTTGTGCTTTTGAAGAAACTTGCAGGACTACCATTGATAATCACCGAAAAAGAGGTTGTTGAAATGCACCACTCGAACTAAATTTATCCATTTGTCAAGTAAACCCATTTCGAGGACCGAGAGGAGAAACTTCCAATCACTGTCACAGCTTTCATAGATCTAATTTGCATAAAACACCCATTTCCTTTTTCCTCACCATTGAATCAATCACTTCATTTGCTATTAGGGAAGCATCAAGAATTTGCCTTCCTTCCACAGTGCATGCCATTCCTCACACCAACCTAAGCCATATATCACCTTTTTCACCCATTACAAAACCCCAAGAATCAACTTATAAAGACTCCCCACAAGGCTAATAGGTCAAATCCTTAAAATCATATGCCCCTTCCCTTCGAACCACTACGGAAGGTCGAGTCTAAGCTTTCTCTAATTTTCTCCGTAGTTAAGTCCTCAAGGTCAGCTATAACCTCATCTTTGACTCGATACCACCTGAATTTGCCAAAAAGGCCTGGTGGTACCCATTCGTCCCAGGAGCTTTCTCCTCATTCAAATCATTAAGAGCATGAACAACTTCCTCTTTCGAAAAAGGCAACTCCAGGACTGCTGCCTCTTGACTTTCCAGTTTAGAGAAAGTCAGACCTTCCAAATTAGCTCTCCAATCCCCAAGGTTAGAAAGCAAGGTTTGAAAAGCATTAATAATACCTTGCTGCAGGTCATGACCTTCCCTATGCCAAATCCCGTCAAGTTTAGCTCCTCCATTCCCATCGCAGGTTGAGTTAGCTATTCCGTGGAAGAACTTTGTGTTTCTACCACCTCTCAGAGCCAAATTTCCCTAGACTTTTGTCTTACGAGATTTCTCAAACAACGCCCCATTTTAACTCCTCCACTAACTGTTTTCTTTCTCTAGCCTGATTGAACTGCACGTCTTTCCACAATGTAATCCCATTTAGCCAGGTTTTGTAGGGCTTTGTTTTTTCTCACCTCGACTCTCCCAAACGCCTCCTTATTCCATCCTTTAAGCTTAAGCTTAAGAGCTTTAAGTTTCTCCGCCACCACATAGCTACTAGTACCCCTGGCTTCAAAGTTTTTCCACTAGCCTTCAATGAGGCTTTTGAAACATTCAGTCTTAATCCACATATTTTTATAGCGAAAAGGAGTAGGACCACGAACCAGATTGCCTCCACCAACCAATAGGGTCGGGAAGTGGTTAGAGAGAGGTTTTGGCAAAATGCTTTGATTAACATTTTCGAAGTAATCTTCCCAATCATTTGAGATCAAGAACTTGTCCAACCCGCCATTCTTCGTCTCTAGACCTCTAGCCCAGTTTACTCCCATAAAGTGTGTCTTTCAACCTAAATCACAATGATCCTGAGAATCTTCGATGGCTCCCGGTCCATCTACCTTGTCTTTCCCTTTCTCCTGGAATCTTAAATGGTGTTAAGAGTCACCCCTATACGTCAGGATCACCCCAATAATCGATCTAACAACCCCCAGATCTTCCCATAATTCTTCTATGACCCCTTTTTGTGGGTTCATAGATACCCGTGAAAATCCAGGAAAACTCATCCACACAATTTCTAAATCTGTAAGACAACATGTGACTACTCTCTTCCACCCCGACTAACTGAACCTCTCTGGTATCCCACAAGATAATGATCCCTCTAGAAGCACCCTTAGTGATGCAAGGATGGGACCATGATGGATGATCTAGGGGGTGTAGGTGAGGTAGGGTTATGGGGTAGAACTTTGATGGGTAAGGGATAGGTCTGGTTTCAGAGGTTATAGGGCTTATTTGGGGTTTATATATGATGGAATAAAGGTTTAGAATGAAGGATTTTAGGTTTGGAAAGGTTTGGATTCGATTTGATGCAAAACAACCTTGTTTTGAGCTAGTTTGTGGTTTTCGGGTTTTTCTAAGGTAGACTTGGACTATATACGAATTTGGGGTTTTTCAAGGTCAGGATGACAGATTTTATGGTTTCTGGGAAATGAGACAAGATTCGAAAGGCTGTATGACAACTGGGGGGTTTCAAAGCCTTGTGGCTATGTCAAAATTTATGCTGAAGTGAAAGAGAGACACAGATGAGTATGTTATGGGCCGTCACAACCTCAAGGAATCCATCAAGAGATGTCTACTAACTCGCTAGCCAAGTGAATTCATCCAAGAGATTAGAGAATCTGCAGATATATTTTCGCACCCATGAATCCCCTAGGGATGAGAAGCAACAAACTCGCCACTCAAGGGAATCCACCCAAAAGATACAGGTCGTTATAACTCTTTAAAAAGAGAATCAAAATATTATTAAACTTTGAATCGATTCACAAAGATTACATTGTGGTATATATAGCCTCATACTTTCTAAAACCACAAAAGAAACTCCTACTAATTTAAACAAAGACTTTCTAATTTAAATAAAGCAACTCCTAAAAAAGTTAAATGAAGAACTCCTACAGAAGACAAACTTTCTTAATTAATAAAGTAAATACTACTTTGACTTCTGAACAAATCTTTCTAAAATAAAACAACTCTAAATCAAAATAGTAACAAGACTCAAATACTCGGATTTAGAAACATATTTGGTGTCTCCAAGGTTTCACAGCCTCCCGAATCTGAATTTTTCATAATTAAGATTGAATTCTCGATGTATGTTGTAGAAGCTCCTGCATCACTCAGAGCAAGACGCAACCCAATCCACAAATTTGCTGGGAGCCAAACTCCAGACAATTCCCTTAGAACAAAATTTCCATTTTGTTTCTTGGATGCATATCACATCTGCTTTCTGAGTCTTTAGGAAGATTTTAATGAGTTTCCTTTTTATTTGATCATTTGCCCCCCTCACATTCCAAGATAAAATTCCAATCTTCATTACCAACCGGAATGTTCTCCCTTGCCTCTATGGCTAGTGTTCCCTCTTTGGTTTTTTTCTTTCTCCTTCACATTCCATTGTAATTTCTTAATCTCTCTATCAAATTTTGTTGTCCCTTGAACCCCCTCTCCTTTCTTCGTTATTCTCCTTTCACAAATACTCTTCATCAGATTGAAAATTTCGTTCTCATAGCCGTCCACCAAAAAACCCAAAAATTTGCTAAACAAGAACATGCAGCTCTCCTCCCAAGACCCTTCCTCTTGTTCCTCCTAATGGGGGAACGAATCTTCTATCAACATCGGAACCTCTTTCAACCCATTCTCCTCAACTGCTTCACAAGAATCCTTAGAAACAAAAGGAAAGGCTCGCTTGGGGTCATTCTTCTTTCCGCTACCTTCACCTTCCACAGAAAACTCCCCTTGACCAAAGAGTCCCTCCATTGAAGGGACTTGGTCCAAAAAAGAGGAAGAAGAAGGGGAAGTAGAAACATGGGAGCACGAGGGCCCATACCTTTGATCTAGAGGATCTACCTCTAGATTATCTCTCTCCACAAACTTGGACACTCTTCCAGAAAGAGGGAACGTTGTTGTCGGGAAGTCCTCTTGATTGTCCCCCTCCTCTACCACAAACTCGCCGCAACCCCACAGAGAAGATGTTCTAGGCACAAAAAGCCCTCTTCTAATTCCACTGACAAACCCAAATCACACTTCTTTTGATCAGGTAAAAGGGCCTTCTCTTTGGGCCACTCGGCCCCAGCCACAAAAAAAGTACTTGGGCTTCACCCCACTGCAACCTCTTGAGTAAGGCTTGGGCTTTGGCCCACCACAAACCCTTGAGTAGGGCTTGGGCTTCAACCCTTAGTGCAGTTTTGACCCATCAAGAGAACAGATGGGCTAGGGCTCTAGCCTTTAGAAAAGTCCTTTGGTTCAAGCCCATTTACAAAAGAAAATGGGAGTCTTCCTTCCTCAGGCTGAGATTTGGCCCCTTTTGAAGATTCAAAGATAGGGGTGGACCCTTCTTTGAGAGCCCGTAAAAACCGGTCGCAAGGTAAGGCCTTTTGTAGACCCACGTCTTTTTAGAGACTCATGCCTAACCACGTTGGACATCTCCTTTCGAAAACTGTGGTTTGTTTCTTCTTTCTCAGCACTCACGCGCCCTACAATGCGTGTCTTCTTTTATTTTTCCTCCATCGATTCTGCAGAAACTCCCACTGCGCTATTTCTTTGGGGGAACACCTTCGCTACCCTTGGTTGAATCTCCCACCATATTTGAAGCTCGTAACTTCTAGCCCCTTCAAGTAAATTTACAGATGAAGGCTTCTCCTTACCTTCCATCTTTACCAATATTCTTGCCCATAGGAGATCCGTCCTTAGAGTTGTTCCTTTATCCATGGCTGCAAATCCACTGCAACTGTCTCCCACGTTTTCCAGATTTTCTCTCAACCCATGAGGAAACAGGCTGGGCTCCGCCTCTGCTCCAAGCTCTATCACTTCCATCTTCCTTCCTCACACATCCACCATAGTTCCACTGATTCAGCCAATATTTCACCTGATCTCTGAAGGTCCATTTTGCTCCTTCCCACTATCCAATGTAAAACCTCAAACATACAGCTATAGATTCTGAAGATGGTGAATATCTCTCCATCTTGATCCTGCCCTAGGTTTCCACCTCCACATGTTATTCAACATCTGTTCTTCTGTCTGTGACTTCCATCTTCCCACCACTCCATATTTTAACATCCCAAGATCCTCTCTTGGTATGCAATTGCTAATATCCAGCCAAACTGTATCCTGTTTTTTACCTCCATTTTGCGTTATCTCTGCAAAAGATTAAATATGCCTCCCCTGTAAATCTCCTCCTTCTTTTGGGATTTTGTCTCACCTGGCTTTCTCTTTTCTTCTAAGCTTGCCTTAACTCCCAAATCTTGCAACGCCTTTGGTTAACGTAGTCCACCATGACAAAGTATTTCCTGAAGAGAAAGAAATCGCATTCGTGCCTTTTCCATCTCAGATTCGTGATTCAAAACAAAGTAGAAAACATCCAGCGTCATTTTCAGACCTGCATCGTATCTCCTCCCATTCTCCTTCCAAACTAAGCCTTTTCAAAAGCCCCGTCTAAAACAACTCCTCGACTTTAGAAAGATTTTCACTTCTTCCGGTAAACTGATTCTGAAACCCAACCCCTACGCCTTTCTGTTATGATTACCTTTGACTGCCTACCTTCCCCCTTCACCACGAACTCAAAGGATTTGGAATCGATGGAGAACCATCTCCGTCTCCGTCTTCCTTTTTCACGTATCCCAAGAGAGATAATACTTGAGACTTGACCAAAACTATTGCATCGGATCATACCAGCACTAATGCACCGGATCCCATAAAAACTCTGCAGTTAAGCGTGCTTGAGCAAAAGTAGTACTAGGATGGGTGACCTCCTAGGAAGTCCTCGTGTTGCACCCCTCTTTAAAGTATGATCAGGCATGACATGACAGCAGCATCTGTGCCGAAGTTTATGTGGCACTCAGAGAGAAGACATGTTTAGATAAACCATGGATCCCTTGTAAGATAGCCTTTCTTTCCCTTGTAAGGTAGCTTTTCTTGGGAGTTTCTTGTTGCATACACTTCTGACCATTAATTTTATTTAAGTGCTGCATTTCATGCCAAGTGATGGCCATATCGATTAAGTGGGGTTCTATGCTGCTTCTGTGATTGGCTTTAATGATTTTGAATGTATTATAATTTCATGACCATGACCAATGAAAGGCAGAAAACAAGGGTGATGATTAATTTATATACCTATTGGGCTGCCTCTTTGTTTATGTGGGTCAAAGTTCTTGTATGACTACTGAAAATTTATGGTTCTACTCACAGGCTTGTCATACAAAAGCTGAGTATGAGGAATACGGAGCGAGCATATGCAGAACAAATCCTGTCTTCAAGGGGATGTATTGATGAGAAAGATTCTTTTTGGGCATAATTTGTGGGCAGTTCCTGACAGAAATGTCTGAAGAAATGGCTTGCTATTTCCACGTCTCGCACACCCCCAATTCACATATGGCTTCTTATATTCACCCAGCTTTCATGTGCATTTATAGGTTAGCTTGTGACAGGTGGTGTAAATTAGACTTTCCGGTCTCATCTGTAAGAAAATGGATTTCTCGTATTCTTTCATTAGGGAGCTACAGGCTACTATTATTCTCTTTGCAGCTAATGGGACTCTGCCACTTGTGGTGCTGAAACCCCCCCCCCCCCCAAGCTAACAGTTCACAATCAGATAAAAGCGTCATCATTTAGGGTTGTCTTGACATTAACCAAGCCGAATTGCATTTTTAGTGTTCGGCTTGGTTGGAGTTTGTTAAAAGCCTTTTTCTTTGGTTGGAGTGATTGTTCCATTGATTTGTATTTTCAGGTGGCAGGTTCAATTTATTTGGATTGAAGTGAAGGAGAGCTTGAAATAACTATTTGAATTAGAGAGCTTGATTTATTTGGATCCAATACCGTCTTTTTTTGTTAGCTTTTTAACTGGTCTGTGTCAAATAGGCTTTAATCATGATAAATTGGTTGTTTGTACTGGAAAGGTTTTGTGTCATTCGCTTGTTTAATATTAAAAAAAACATCAATAGGACGCCCAACCGAGTATTTTATATACCCACCGTGGGAGGTTCTATGATAAACGTTTATGAGATGGGCATTTATGAGTGGTCCTCATCGTTCTTATGTTATTTATTAATTTTTACATTAACTTAATTGAGCCGTAACACTTGAAGATGTGGATTGTCACATATGCATCGTTTGCTTTATTTCCCATGTTTGAGGTGGTGTATTTACTTTTGTATCCAATCCCATCCATCTTGATGCTTGAGGTGATTGAGCCGGTCTCACGCCCGACCTTTCTACTTGCTGGGCTCGGGTCATTTGCTTGATTGTCACGTGATCAGATTTGGGTCACTCATATGAGTGTTTGGGTTGGGTCACTCGTATAAGTGTTGGGGTTACTTATACGTATGTCACATGCGTTGAAGCTGATCCCATTTCCATGTACCATGTATGTTTTTGGTAGCCACCGCCCACCATCTCATGACATCTCAAGGGTTAAGAAGGGAAACGTCTTATAGCTGAATTTGTAATGTGGAAATCTTGAAATTTATGTTTTTATGTAGGGATTTTGATGAACTCGTTTATATATGTTATGAGATATGAAGGAATATCATGCAATTGAGGTTGAGATAGTTGGAGGCTGGAGGTAATTCATATTATCATATTATGTGTGTGAAGGACTCCAGCTTCCAACGAACTAATGTACTTAGCAAAGTCTTTGTCTTTGGTCAATGGACATACATTTGGGCCTCAGGCCCATTGTTACGTTTGTTGTCTCGATTATTTAGTCTTAATGATTGATTATTGCCCACTGCCAGCTTTGTAGAAAACAAAGTCTAAATTTCGTCAACATCAATTTCTACTACTTCACTTATTAAATTGATTGACTTTAGAGAAATCTTTTATTTTTACTCCGCAGCCATTCGATATTTCCAATTGTGTACATTGCGTATGGAAACTCCTATTCAGATTCTTGAGGTCTATAGAATTGTCAACAGGGTCGGAATTTTACCGAGATGTATGAATTAAAAATACCTTTTAAAATCATTATTCTAAATAGAGAGTTGGTAACGGGTCAGTCCAATCCATTTCGGGCTATGAGCTAAAACTTGGTTGAGCTAATCTAGCCGATGTTTAAGCGGTCTAGTTTTCAATCAGCCCAACCCAGGATTGCGGGTTAAAACGAGCCAAAACCTTAAAAATTGCTAAAAAAATTAATTTTATAAATTTATCATTCTTCAAATAAAAATAAATAATATACAAATATATAATAATAATTAATATATAAAAATGATTGAGTTTAAACAATATAATAATAGTAAACAAAATTAAATAAATAAATAATGATAGAACACTATTATAACCAAAATACCAAACTAATTAGTTAAATAATACCAAAATAATAAAATAACAACTTAATAACATATATGGGAAAAACAATTCAAAAGTATCAAATGAAATCTCATATGTCTTTATCCTCATTATATCCAATATTAACATATGATTCAACATCAGAAATATATATATCATCGATGGTGGTTGAGTTATCATCATTTATTAATTAATTTAGAATGTTAACAACATAAATTTCTTATTTACGTTGAATAAAAATATTTTTTCCAAAAATTTATCTCTAAATCAGATAATAAATTAATATCATATTTGCTTAAAAATTTTATTGCTAAAGATATAATCATATTAGGAAATAACTTAATATATAATTTTTGTTAATTATTTTTAAAATAAAATTATTTTGTTATTAACACTAGTTTAAGTATAAAATTATTTAAAATATACTGATAATTTAGTTATTAAATTTAATTTAATTTATAAACTAGTATAATTTCATTTTTATAAAAAAAAACATATATGATTGAATAAAATTTAAAGGACAAATAAAAAAATGAAAATATAAATATTTAAAACATGATTAATGAGATAAATAAAAATATATTTAACATTAAAACTGTAATTTATTTAATTATAAATTTTCATACAAGATTTTTTAAATATTAAATTATCATATAAATTATATTAAAAATATATATTTAGAAATTGAAAATAAAATAGTTAAAACAACAAAATTTAATGTATTAATCATATATTCTAATAATTATTATTTAAAACCCTTATGCTATAAAAGATACTAAAATATTAAATTTTACAGATTTAATTTCAAATTTTAATTACTTAACTAGTTACTTAAAAAAAATTAAATAAAAAATTCAAGAACTCAACTAATTGCGCCAAACCTACACGAATATCTACACGCCAAAACGGCCAGCGCCAAATTTCGCTTCTTAATTTTATAACTCAAATTTTATAACCCAATCCTCTAAAAATTGATTTAAAGCCATGACCTTATCGAACTCCAACAACCTACATACTAACTATAATTCTAAAGACTAAAATTTCTCCACAGCCTCTCCCTTATTTCAACAAACTTTTTCTTTTTTCCTTTTTCACATTTTCTACTAATTTTTAACATTTATGATCACATTTAATTTTTAATATTTGTCATAAAAAGGAAGACGAAACAGCTGATGGTACATAAAATCACCCTTCCATGGCTTTAATTTTTAAATAATAAATTTATATTCCAAAAAAAATGAGAGTTATATTTGAGATTTAGCTATAAAAAAGAAAAATAAATATTGCATTGCTAAAATCGGTACACTTTTAACATAGGTAGCTAGAAAATTAACCCTAGAACGTAAGAAGATTAAAATGTGAGGTCAAATGAACAAGAAAAAATGAAATGAATTGAAAGGTATAATACACGCTTAAATACTTTGAATTAGACATTCAATGAAATTAAAAATTATTTTATAAGCTTCAGATTGAAATCATTGAATCAAGAAGACTCGGGGTTTTGATCCAAAAAGGTGTTTCACTGTACAAACAACTAAGGAGATGGATTAAGCCAGGGAACGAAAAACAAGGGAACAACGGAAAAGGGATAGCTCAGCTGCGTGTTTCGCTGAACGCGGTGGAACCGACGACAAGGGTGAAGAAGAGTAAGGAAACCCTGGTAGAAATCCAGTTTCAGGCAATTTGATCATATTTTATTTAAAACTTGTAACATTTGGCTATGGATTTGATGTTTATTTGGAATATTGTGAGTTTATGACCCAGCGTTTTCTGGAAATTTCGGTCTAATTTGTGAAATTGCGAAGTGGGTGTTATCTCTCCATGTCTGCTTCTTTGTAATTCTCTGACCTGGTGTCTTATACTTGTCATGATTCTCTGGTTTTACGAGGTGGGTATTGGAAGTTTTTTTTGTTTTTTCGTGGGTTGATGATAAAGATAACAGCTACTTGTCGTGATTTTTATAATTTTACAGGATGGGTCTGGAGATTTTTAATTCATTTTTAATTTTTGTTATTTTACGACTTGGGTTTGATGTTTCTGTTGATTGGCATACTTTTTATGTGGTGGGGAGTATTTCTCCGTTGATATTGTTCTTCTTAGCTGAGGATGGAATCTGTTTTGTTTTGATAGGTTGCAGAAGGATATCTCCATCTGTTAGTGCGTTATTTTAGTAGGCTTTAGATCTCTTTGTTTTAAGTTACCTAAGATCTTCACAGTTGTTGTTTGCTTATTTATTTTTCTTGTTTGATTTGTTGTACTTTATGGATATATTAATTTCCATATTTTACCTGGATTTCTCATTTATCTGCTTTAGATCTCTAGATTGGTTTAGTTTTCTAGTTTTCAGAGTGGATTTTGATAATTAAAAAATTTTAATGCGTTATTTTAATCGTTCTATGTTGTGTGCTATTCTGTATCTCCATATAAGAACTATATTTTCCATGACAGGTAAGGTTCCTGTAATTTGACTTATTTAATCAGCTTTCATGGATCCAACGGCTGAAGAGCAACTAGATTATGAAGATGAGGAGTATGGAGGGGCTAACAAGATGCCATATCAGGGAGGTGGGGCCATTTCTGCGCTTGCAGATGACGAGCTGATGGGGGAAGATGATGAATATGATGATCTTTACAATGATGTTAATGTTGGGGAGGGTTTTCTACAGATGCACCGATCTGAGGTTATGGCTGGTGGGCCATTCCAAGCTCATAAAACTGACGTTCCACCACAAAAAGCAGAACCTGGCAATTCACAGGGGCTGGTCATCCCAGGAGTTTCAATTGAAGGGAAGTATTCTAATTCCCATTTCCAGGAGCAGAAGGAACGGCTGACAGCTGTTAAGGGGCCAGAGATGGGATCTACTAGCCACTTAGATGGGGCTACAGTTTCACAGCAAGGAAGGGTTTTGGAGACAACACATGACACCCAAGTGAGAAATTTGGGATTTCAAGGATCAACTCCAATCCCCCAAAAGACTGGGACTGAACCTAGTGATGTGCATGGAAAAATTGCTACTGAGTCCACATCAGTCCTGAATTCTGGAAATGGCGGTCCTAGAGGTGCTCCACCGATGCTGAGTAACCAAATGGGAATGAATGCTATTGTAAACCGTCCAATGGTCAATGAAAATCAAATCCGGCCAGCTGTGGATAGTGGTGCGACCATGCTCTTTGTAGGAGAACTACATTGGTGGACAACTGATGCAGAACTTGAAAGCGTGTTATCTCAATATGGGAGGGTGAAGGAGATTAAGTTCTTTGATGAGAGAGCTAGTGGTAAATCTAAAGGGTATTGTCAAGTTGAGTTCTATGATGCTTCTGCTGCAGCTGCATGTAAAGAAGGAATGAATGGTTATGTTTTCAATGGCCGAGCTTGTGTGGTGACTTTTGCTTCTCCACAGACTTTGAAGCAGATGGGAGCTTCCTATATGAACAAAACTCAAGCCCAACCTCAGTCTCAAGGAAGGAGGTCTATGAATGATGGGGCAGGAAGAGGTGGTGGGATGAATATGCAAGGTGGAGATGCAGGGAGGAACTATGGAAGAGGTGGTTGGGGCCGTGGAGGGCAGGGGATACTCAACAGAGGCCCTGGAGGTGGAGGACCAATGAGGGGAAGAGGGGGTGCTGTGGGAGCAAAGAACATGGTCGGGAACAATGCTGGTGTTGGTGCTGGTGGAGGAGGTTATGGGCAGGGTCTTGCAGGTCCCACATTTGGGGGTCCTGCCGGTGGTTTGATGCATCCTCAGGGTATGATGGCTTCTGGATTTGATCCAACATATATGGGTCGAGGAGGTGGTTATGGAGGGTTCTCTGGTTCTGCTTTTCCTGGGATGGTACCTTCATTTCCAGCTGCAATGGGACTTGCTGGTGTGGCCCCTCATGTCAACCCTGCCTTCTTTGGGCGGGGAATCGCAGCCAATGGAATGGGAATGATGGGTGCTACTGGGATGGAGGGGCATCATGCAGGAATGTGGACTGACACGAGTATGGGTGGATGGGGAGGAGAGGAACATGGTAGAAGGACAAGGGAGTCAAGCTATGGTGGAGATGATGGTGCTTCTGACTATGGGTATGGAGAAGTGAACCATGAAAAAGTTGGAAGGTCAAATACTGCCTCTCGGGAAAAGGAAAGGGGTTCTGAACGTGACTGGTCAGGGAACTCTGAGAGGAAGCATCGAGATGAGAGGGAGCAAGACTGGGACAGGTCTGATAGGGAGCACAGGTACCGGGAAGAAAAAGATGGTTATCGTGACAATCGACAACGTGAACGTGACTTGAATAATGACGATGACTGGGACAGGGGGCAATCTTCTTCAAGATCTCGAAGCAGGTCCCGGGCTATGGCAGATGAAGATCACAGGTCTCGCTCAAGGGATGCAGATTATGGAAAGAGGAGACGCATGCCATCAGAGTGATGCTATGCTGTTCTTCTTTCTTTGGCAGTTCCTATGAGGCCTCATATTTTATGTTCTCGCTTCTCAGTTTCTCCTCATCTGTGTGCTACAGTGGATAATTATACTTTCTGATTTCTGTTGGCCCCACATGCGGAGTGCGGCTTCCGGATGACAAAAGTAAGTTACAGTAGTTGGGTAGGAGGGAACAATATTCCCTATTGCTTTCCTACTACTTTCTTCTGAACACAATTAGATGCAAGACTTAATGGTCGTATACTAAAGACAGATTAGTAGCTTTTATCAGCATATTAAATGTGGATTTTCCTTGTGGGGTTGGACTCGTAATACCTTGTGGCGAGGTGTCTGGTGGTTTCATATATCCTCCTGCCAATTCTCATTTTGAAAAAATTGGCTTCTGTTGTGTGTGGTAGTGATACACTTGAAACCTTCTCATGTTTTATGATTATTTGAGTTTACCCATATATCTGTTTTCCTAGTTCTCAACATTACTTAAGTGAAACCATTAGATTGCTATGTTCATGAATACTATGAAGGATTTACACTTCTTGCAGTGGTTTTCTCTTTTCCACTTCTACCATTATCTCGTTGGTTGAATTTTCTATTAAAATGTTCAACCTGGATTTCCCCCAACTGCCTACTTATCTCTGTTGGTCCATGTATATGTAATCTACATCAGCTGTGGGCAAATTATTATTTTTTGTACATCATTCTCTATGTGGCTATAGTTAATGTGGAGTTCTTTATGGAGATGAGACATTTGACTTGATTTATTTCTTTATTTTTTTCTCATGTTCTTAGAATGCTTGAGCATGTTTCTGATTGGGTTGTAGTGTAGAGAAATTTGCATTTACTTATCTGTACGATGGAGTTTCTGTTATTCTAAGTCCTTTCTGTAAGATTTGCCACTGATGGGTAGGAAGACTTGCTCTTCAGAATAATCAACTGAGGGTAGATATTTTTCTTCTGGTTTAAAATGTGCTGTTGATTTCATTTTGAGATTTATCTAACAACAGAGCATTAGTAAGTCTGCCTTTGACGGTCTCTCATGGCTTTATAATGTGGCACATGCCTTTCTCAGCCTCCCTTTAGATGCTGCGCTGAGATTATATTTTTTGTGGATGCATGATGCTTGATAATGTTGATGTTTTAAGCATTAAACAGTTCTTGCTGATTTATGTCTGCTTGATGTGTTATTTTGTTATTTGTTGGGTGATTTTAGATTTACAAGTTGCAATTATGGTATCCTGAAAGTTAAAGCCTTGCCACTGGTAGAACTAACGAAGAGGAGATAATTTTTCCTCTGGTATTTGGCTATCTGACCAAAAGAACAGGTAAGAAAAAGGGAAAATCCTTTGGCATGCATTGCAACTAGGCTAATGGATTTAGTAGGTCTCTTGGACTACTTTTTTGTGCCAAATTGTTTTTGAACAGTCATGTCTTGTTTTGCCTGGAATTGTGTTTGGCATAGCTTCACATGTTTTGGCATACTTTCACATGTTTTGGATTTTAAATAAATATTTTCTTTAGGTAATGCATTTTGACACATGATCAGAAATTCTATGGATATGGATTAGGAATCTAGAGGGGCTTGAATAAGTGAAACAATCAAGTCAATTGTCGAATCTACATAACCTACTCTACTAAATTTAGTTAATGCATGGTCTAGTCAAGATCTCAAGAATGGTCATTTGGCCAAATATTAAGTGCATGAAAAATATGACTGAAAGTTTTCACCAACAATTAATAGTTGCATTTTAGTTGTATGGAAAACTGTTCTGAAATTGCATGGGACCATCGCCAAGTGAAACCTTACATGGTAAAAGTTAATGCTCATTGTTAAACAGTGAATCCTAATCTGGAGTCTGCAAACCTTCATCTCTTGACGCACACATCATGGAGGTTAAGGCTTATAGGTTTTGTCAATAGTCACTGTTACATAGCAAATCCTTATCTAGTGTCCATTAAATTTTGAGTTGTTGATTCATGTGTGGTTTAAATATATGAATTGATTCCATATTTTCCTTTTCTTTGAATATACAATCTGCATTGTTGACTAACAAGTCTGGAATCCATCATCGGATGAACTGAATTTCTTCAGAATAACCATACTTGAATGTGGGTATCATATGATGAAAAGCTGAAAAGCCTTTAAATTGTCCAGATGCAAGGGCTCATCTTCAAAATTTTGACAAAAATCAAAACTTGAAGTTATTCAATGATTACCACTTTTCTTAGTAGAACTTGCAAAAATAAGAAATTCCAAACATGATTGAAGAAGTTTATAAGTAGGCTTGATTTGAAAACTTCATCTTCACAACTTCATTACAACAATGAAGTAGTAAGTTGCTCAATTTTCTAATTTTTCTGGTGGAATTACCTACCCACAGTATTTCTAACATAACAATTACATACAAAAAATGCAGAGGATACAACTCTATGATATGCGAAGAGCTATTTTATTGCTCGAATTGGGTCTAAGGGTTTAACCATGTCCTCTTAAGCATAAACCCCGTGTCTAGTAAATTCTTTAGAGTTTGGTCTCTACATGGGTCATGATATATACATGTTCAAATTGGTTTGGAGATGCACCACGTTATGCCTACTCTTTGCTATCCTGACCATGAGAATTGGATGAAACATATATATATATATATATATATATAGAGAGAGAGAGAGAGAGAGAGAGAGAGAGAGAGAGAGAGAGAGAGAGAGAGAGAGAGAGAGAGAGAGAGAGAGATTTATATGCGTGTGCGTGTATTTGGTGAATTAAGTTTTGTTGGTTGCAAATGGATGTTTCCAACTTTTTATAGAGGTTTTAGTGAAGCCATGTCAGGATTGCACTAACAATAGTTCTGCCGTTTAGAGCATAGAAATCAAATATCAAGTGAGGACAAGTGTGGGCAGCACCTTTTGTAGCCATGAACTTTTTTTTTTACAGTTAAACACTTTAGTTACTGTTGAGAATCACATAATATTCTTTAGATATTTTTTAGTTTATCTTCTACCTTTTTTGTACATTATCCTCCTTCCTTTTACAATTTATTTTGTTTCCTATTTTTGTTCCATTATTTTGTATATATATAGGTGTCTCTATACTATGTATTTATTCATTTAATAAAGAAAGTATTCTTTTCTTTTCTCACTTTACATGGTATCAGAGCCATGAAAGATTAGGGTTAGGGTTTAGTCGTGCAATCAACTCTGACAACCCATCTAGTGGTCGAATCTCCCTTTGATCACATCAATTTGCTCCCCGATCATCCCCCGAGGCTCCTTACGTTATCAAGCAATTTTTCTACGACTTTCTCGGTGACCCAACCAAGTAAGTGACTACCTCTCCAAGATCACCGCGCTATAAGCCTCCCACATGCCGCCGTAGAATCTCCAACGGTCTCTCATGCACCCGTGTTAGCCGCGGCTCACTTTTTCTGGTCAAGCTTCGCAACCGACTCACCCGGTCACACCCATAAGCCTGCACTCCATGCTTCTCCCATTCGACCGCAAGAGTGGTTTTCGGGCCTGTGTTTACCGACCCTTGTTTCATATTTTCTTCAGAGGCCCCGCACCGCAACCACCTTCTCTCTCACCTTTCAAGGACCCCGCGAATCCTACCGCAACCGCGTAGCTGGGTGTTTCAATTGGTTTTTTTCATTTCTATGGCTGCCAAAGAGAGTTCATCCACACCTTCTGGAGATATTCTTATGCCCAACGAGTATAAGGAGTACCTCCACCTCACTCAAGCAGCCAAATCTGCATCCATTTCGTATGTTGCCCAGACCGTATGCCTCTCGCTGGGCTTCACATTCATCCGATCTTCGGATTCTCGACTCGAGCCCCGATCATCTTTTTGTTACTATGATCTCTTTTCTTTCCCCATGGTCACATCACTTTACCTATGACGTTTAGTTAATGAATCTCAAACCATGGCTAAAGGAATCGGTTCAGCTTGTCCTCTTCCTTTCATACCCCCTTACTTTTGTCCTTTATGTTCATGATTGTCCTTTTAATCTGATTTCTATCAGTAAGTTGACTCTTGGCCTTAATTGTTTGATTACCTTTTGTCCTTTTATTATAATTCTGTCACATTCCAGGATCGGAGTATGGGGAGGATGAATGGCATGGGACATGAGTTTCAGTGCCTCTTTCTTATCAGCTCTCCTTCATTTTTCCACTGCCAGACTTCCATACTTTCCTTATTCAACGTCCGCCTCGTCGTCCGAATATTTCCAAGTTTCGATAATGGTCCTCGCTTTTCTAGCTTTCATCTCAATCGAGTGTGTCATGTCAACTTGGGAAACATACTTGTGTTCCATTCCCTAAGCGCCTTGATCAATTGACAAAGTCTCATTTCGAGCTTGTCCACCGGCTGCTCGGGGTCCTTCGAACCGAAGCCACTGGGGTTCCTGCACTTTGTTACTTTATGCATTTATATTCTCGTCAGATTTCCTCGGCCATTTTTAATTAAAACTCGAATGAAGCTATTCTCTCGCTGAAGTTCCATGCTCAACTCACTTTAATACTACACCGTATCCTATGAAGTAATAATGCCAAGGAATATCTTTTCTGTGACCATTCTCCTCCTTTTGTCCTCACACGGGATTCTTCATCAAATCTTTTCGCTACCACTCCTCAATAGAATGGAGTGACTGAGCGCAAGAACCGTCATTTGATTGAAACCGCTCGCACTCTCCTACTTCATAAGGTTCCTCAACGTTTTTGGGGAGATGCTACCTTGCCACTTGTTATTTGATCAATCGTATGTCGTCATCAGTCTTACATGATAAGATTCGTCATTTCATTCTTTTTCCAAACCAACCTCTCTTCTGCCTTCCCCCTCATGTCTTTGGTTGTTTTTGTTTTCATTCCATATTCTTACTCAGACAAGACAAGCTCCTACCAAAAGCCATGAAGTGTCTTCTCTGCTATTCCCGCTTTAATGAGGTTATCGTTGCTACTCTCTTGATACGCATCGATACTTTGTCTCTGCCAATGTCACATTTTTTTAGAACTCTTCTATGTTCCACATATCTTCCACACTCCTCGTTCTGATGTCATATCTCTACCCCTTATTTATCCCGTCTCCGCATATCGCTCACTGTATTCCAGCTACTCCACCTCGACTATTGCATGTTTATACTGGCCGTCAGATACCGACAATCGGCCTTCCGCCGACTCATCTTCCCGCGGCGCCCTCCCCGGACGGGCGATCTTACCGTTCCCACTCCATCTTCCTATTTCCATTCTCGAAAGATAACACTCGCTCATCCGTGAACCCCCATCATATTTGGCAATTTCATGACTTATCATCGCGCATACTTTGCCTGCTTTCCACCTCGTCTTCCGCTTCTATTCCACAAACTATGGGCGAGTTCATCCCATCCTGACTAGAAACAAAGTTATGGTCGAGGAAATAGCCGCTTCACATTCTAGCGGTAGACTCGGGACCCAATTACCTTACCGCTAGCAAAACACCGCTGAATGTCATCGGCGTATATAGTGAAGATTTCGTCCCGATGGTCAGTAGATCGCCTTAAGGCCGCTTAGTTCGTGGGCGGGATACACTTTTTTAGGTCTATATTTCACTACTATGATATATTTTCCCCTGTCGCCAAGATTGCCTTTGTTCGTCTTTTCCTATCTATGGTTGCTATGCAATCTTAGCCTTTGTATCATTTGGACATCAAAAATGCCTTCTTACATGGCGACTTGGCAGATGAGGTCTATATAGAGAAACCATACTATGTTCATAGAGTCTGTATGTGTGCTACGTCGTCATTATATGCTTGGAAGCAATCCCCGAGCTTGGCTCGTCGGTTTAGTTCCGTGGTTTAGGATTTTGGTATGACTCCTGAGCAACAAATCACTCTGCTTATCATCATATGAGTTTAGTAAGCAATGCATTTATTTGATTGTTTATGTGGATGACATTGTTATCACGGACAATGATCAGGATGGTATTCAGAGGCTGAAAGAGCATCTCTTTAGCCACTTTCAGACTAAGGACTTAAGGAAACTCAAGTATTTTATAGGGATTGAGATAACTCAATCTAAATCTGGTGTGGTTATGAATCTAAGAAAGTATGCCTTGGAAATATTAGAAGAGACGGGTATGCTGGATTGCAAACCTATAGACGCTCTTATGGATTTGAATCTCAAGCTCGTACCAAGACAGAGGGAGCCTCTAAGTGATCCAGGGATATATCGACGACTTGTGGGAAAACTAAACTATCTCACTATCACTCGACCAGACATCTCCTTTCCAGTGAGTGTTGTTAGCCAGTTCTTTGCAGTCACCATGTGATAGGCACTGGGATGCTGTGATTCGTAACCTCCGTTATATTAAGGGAACACCAAGCCAAGGGGTGTTATATGAAAACAGATATCACACCCAGATTGTTGGATATTGTGATGCAGACTAGGCAAGTTCACCTGCAGTAGACGCTCCACTTCTAGGTATTGTGTTTTTATTGGTGGAAACCTAATATCCTGGAAGAGTAAGATATATGATGTTGTAGCTATATCAAGTGCTGAAGTAGAATACCGATCTATGTCTTTGGCGACATGTGAGCTCATATGGCTAAGACATCTTCTTTAGGAGCTAAGATTTGGGAAGGATGAACAAATGAAGCTAATATGTGATAATCAAGTTACTCTCCACATCGCATCCAACCCGATCTTTCATGAGAGGACCAAACATATAGAAGTGAATTGCCACGTCATCAGAGAGAAGATTGCATCGCGATGTAATTACTACACAACTGCTCATCAACTAAAGAAACGCTGCTCACCAAATCTCTCGTATGCCTTAATATACATTTGCAATGCTCTTTTGGGCATTTGACCTATATGTTCCAACAGGTGAGCAAGAGCACATCCATGAATATCTTCGTATATTCTTTTTGGTTTATTCCCACTCATTTTTTGTACATTATCCTCCTTCCTTTTTTACACTTTTATTTTGTTTCTTTTTTGTTCCATTATATATATATATATATATATATATATATATATATATATATATAATTGTCTCTATACTATGTATTTATTCATTCAATAAAGAAAAGTATTCTTTTCTTCTCTCATTTCACAGTTACAATGTAATAAACTATCCCCACTTGGACTCGAACCCGGGACCCCTCCCCTTCCTATGCCCTACCTTTTTGAAACGTTGAGCGCTCTACCACATGAGCTATGCATGATGGGCTTTGTAGCCATGAACTTATAATCCTTATTATGAAAATAATAATATGTCACCTGGAGATGTCTGTGGCAGTATGAGGTTAAAATTTAAAATAAAATAAAATAAGAAATACGATATCATATGTTGGCTCTAGACTCAAATCTTGATCTGCTGTTGATATCCAGTCTCATGTGCTTCTCTTCTATCGTTTTGGCGCTTGGGATATCATTCTTATGTATCCTCTTTTATGATTTGAAGTTTAGGGTGTCAGCCTTATAAAGGCAAAACAATAAAAAATTGAAAGTGAAGATGGTGAAGGAAATGATTTCTGAAAATGGAAGCCTTCCTTTTGCAGAGATATTACTGGTGTTTTGGTAGCCGAAAGAAATCTGCTGGAGTTCTAACTTATGTTAATTATTTAGATTGTATTTTATCAATTGTATAGCATGGAAATGACTGCCATTTAGATTCAATTAGGCCTCTATTTCCTAATTGCTTTTCGGTTGACCATACCATTATATCATTTGTTCTGCTTAGTACCATGCCCATACCCATCATGTCAGTTTGTGGTCTTTTTTGGCTTTCTTCTTTCCCATTTGTATTTCGGTTATTGTGCAGTTCATATACTCTGTTCTGGTTCCTTTGTTGACATTTGTTGCACTACATCCTGTCATCAATGATGGCAACTCAAACTTCTCAAGGATGATACATATCTTATTCCAACATTCCTTGTATTGTCACTTCTAGTATAAAGATCCTGATTTTCGCTGATTTCCCAATTCCTAGTTTGCTTATCAAAAAAAGATCCTGATTTTTTCTCATCTGCTATTTCGAAAAAAAATTTTCACAACATTCTGTTCCATAAAGCTTAACTTGCCTTTTTACTATCCTGTAAAATTTCTTCTTTAACTTGATTAGTATTCTGTGATTTCATATCAAGCCAGAGGTACATCATCTTTCATGAATCTTTTCCTAATTCTAGGGCAACTTCCTCGTTGATCTGTAATTCTTTTCAGTCCTTTGATTTTGACCTTTCTATGATATCTAGCAAGCTTAACTGTGAAATGCACAATAGATTTAGCTAATCATGTCATTGTTCTTTGTGTCTTGAAGAATTTTTATGCATAAGAGCTTTGGAAAGGATGGGTGAGGAGATACATGGGTTGTTGAATTACTATGGATTTAAACCAAGTTGAGGTGCAGTTTTATTGATATTACTAAGAGGGTCAAAGTAGCTCAAAAATTGATGTCAATTTATGACTCAACTTATTTCTTTAATGCTTTGTTTGTGGTATTGAGTAGTAGACTTAGAATATGGAGTGGTGCTTTATTATTGTGTATTGACATTTGACATGGGGATTTTCTTATGTCATTATATTCAGGGAGCAGAGTGGGCTACTCTTTGTTGTCTTGATTGAATCAGACTATGTTGGTAACTTGGAGTAACATGTGTTTGGGCTGCCCTCATTGAATTCCTTGATAATGACCATGGTGTGCCTAATAGGTGAAAGAAGCCTCAACTTTAATGGCTTTCACATTGTTCTTCTCAAGAACTACCTTAGATTCTGTAAATCGTGCTTCTGCAAGAAAATGTTTAGAAAGAGTCCAATTAATCAATTTATCAAAAATCAAAGGGATGTTGGAATCAGTTTTGGAACCAATCACCGAAATATCTGCATGCGAAAGCACCATGCTATCCTTTCTAGTAATGGAAGCTATGTATTATACCCACAATATGTAATGCCCCTCATTCTTTCTTTCTTCCTGGTGGCTCATATGTGAGCTTGTAAAAGTCTTGTACTATTCTTGATGCCCATACTTGTTAATTTTTGGTGTGTTGTATATATGATGATAGCTTGGTGTCTTAGGACAATCAGAATTGGGCTTTTAGTATGTTGTAATCTTTTCTCTTCCCACTGTAATCATAATTTATAAGTTCCGGAGAGCTCAGTTTATGTCCAATCAACTTCACTGTAACCATAAAAAAGTTTCAGATGTATATCCCTGTTTGTATCATGTGAACTTTGGGTGTACTTGGGTTTAGGGTCCATGAGCTGTAGATTGCTGCTGCATTCTGAATGGGCTGGAAATAGAAGACTTTGATTGTTTCCCCCCTAATGAAGACTTGGTGCAGTGTTCTTTTGTAATTTTTCTTTCCACATCTTCCTTGTGGAAGCAGTTGGTCATATTTATTGTTGTTCTTGAGGTGACATCACTGTATAAAATATAGATCATGTTCTTCTGTTAGTTTAATGACAGAGAAAATGGAATGGAATGTATTGCTATGCATATGTATTTTACATTGATTACGAGTCTCTTCTTCTTTCTCTTCTTCTTCTTTTTTTTTGGTTGCCTTCTTCTGTATTTTTCTTTTCTCTGTATTTGAGGAGCTACTACATCATTCTTAGTGAAGGCCAGGAACTTTTAGCTGCCTGCCTCAATTGCTTCTTTTGATGAGTACCCTTGACTGGGGTAAGAGAGGTTTTCTTCTGGAATATTTTTTGTGCTCCATTGTATCCTGCCTTTGTAAATGGGGTTTGCCTGTTTCTTCTTTATTTATTTATTTTCTTTTTATTTAAATAATGAATTAGGTATTGTCTCATTTGTACATGACCACTTGTGTAGAAACTTCGGTCTTTGTATCTATTGACCACAATTATGGATGTCTGTATATAATCTGGTATGGTTATGACGCGTATAAAAGTTCTGGGACAGCACACTGGAAGAATATTTTGAAATGTAGGGGTTTTATGGGAAGCACAAAGGGATGACTCAAAGAAGATGAATAAAAAGTGGTGAAGAATAGTTTTGAAATTTTTGTTAAGATTTGTATTTAGATAGGACTTGCTTTTGAAGTTTACCCATTAAGCATTAGGAATGATGCAATTGGGATTCAGGCTTCAATGATGAGAGAGAGATTCTTACGATTTACAAGTTTTGGTTATGAGAAATTAATAATTTTTTTCATTTATTTTTATTTTTTATAGGAATGAGAACCTAATAGTTTAGAAGGTTTATCTTTAGCATCTCTGGCATTTGAAAGGGACTAAATGTTATTCCATCCTATCGAATACCTGTCTTTTATAGTGAGATAGCTAGTTTAGATGGCTGGGTAGTTTTGTGGGGCATGCTGATTGTGCTAGAAAGGGGTTGCCAGTTTCTTTTATTTTTAGAGGTTGTTCTCCAAACAAACAGGTTGTCAACTGGTGCTATTAGCATAAAACTTTTGATACTGTAGAGTTTGAGATTCCAATGAATCTAAAAATCTTGAACTTAGTTTAAAACTTTTGATACAATGGAGTTTGAAAATCTAATGAATCTAAATCTTGAATTGTTGGGAGTTGATGACGTGAATTTGAGTGAAACATTGTTGAATCTTATGAGTGATTGTGGTTGTATTGGCTTACATTTCATTGAACATACTTCTGACTAGTTTGAATACAACATGTATTGCAAGCTGTATACAGCAGAGTTTGGTATATATATATATATATATATATATATATATATATATATATATATATATGTATGTATGTATAATGACACTGATGCATCTGAAGTGAGTAGGGTAACAATTTAAATTTATACGTGGTCTAGTTTGCTGTTAATTTTAGTGCCTTGGATTTCAAGCCACAAACACGACTCCTATTCTTTGAATATAAACAAATTACGAAAAAAAAAATTGGATTGGTTATCCATATGGAGGGGAAAGATTGAATAGGATATGGTTTTTAGATTGGAGCTAGACAGGTGAGAAGTGCATGGGGGGTTGATTCTTGGAGAAAAAAATATAGGGCCAGTATTTTACTTTTATTGTCTAAAATGTTGGCATTCAAGGGAAAAAAAATCTTGTTCATAAGCATTGGAGAGAATTTTGTGAAATTGTTTGCTCAGGTACAAAAGGCAATGGTAGCAGCTATAACGAAAATTGATTTGTTTCAAGTTAGTGCCTCCATGAGTACAGAAGCAAGTACAGGTATAAGCCCCCAAGTCAGGGAGGTAAAGAAGTTGTATTGATACTGCATTTTATTTGTAATGGTTATAAGATCCAAAAAAAACCAGTTCTTATTGATCATCTTTTGCTATTATTATAAGCTTCAGTATCTTTCAGATCTATTCCCTATTTTTACTTATAAACTCTGTACCATGGTTATAGTTTGCCTTCCTAGTTTGGCAAGATATGCATCCTATTTGTCCACTTTACTTTTTCTTTTTAATTACCTTATCCTTGAAATGTCTATTTTTATACTAAAATTATTGTACTTTTGTTACTTTTTTGTTGAATGTTTCTATAAATGTTTAGAATTGGAAGTGTTTTTTTATTAATTGAATTACATTCTATGAAATTGATACGCTTCACAAATTGCTTTTCACTTAAACTTAGGTAAGCACATTATATTGCAGCTTCCGTTTAATCTGTAGTGTAGACTTCTATGCCTTTGGTGGGATGTTGCTGCACCTTTTAATCTACAATTTACCAGTTATATAAAGCCTTCTGTTGCATCCCCTGGAGGCTGGAGCTTGTAGGTTTTGGTTTGCTGAGGTCTCTTTGTTTTCCATATGAATCATTTACTTCTTCTTCTTCTTCTTCTTCTTGTTGGTGGTTGTTGGTGGTGGTGGTGGTGGTGGTGGTGGTGGTTTTATTTCCTCACTCTGTCACTCTGTCACTCTGTCACTGAATGTGTATGTGTGTGTTTTGACTTTTTAGATGTTGATGTTTCTGAATGTAGTTGCCTTTTTCCATTTTCCATCCTTTCTTGAGAGGAGTTATATCATCCATGTGCAGGATTGAGCCTCCCATAAATGCAGTCCTTCATTAATCATTTGGGGTGGATCCTACTCCCCTGATTCCATGTAGTGACTGCAGCCTGCCCCCCATCAGCAAGCCATTTTGCTTGTGTTTATGGCTTTATTTGCACCACATGGTGGAGGTGGTGCCTCTGCCTGGTAGATTCATAAGCTTGCTATTAGATAGTAAACCTTTTTTTTTTTTTTTTTTGTAAAAAATACTTTAATAGAAACACATATATCAAATTGTTAAAAACTATAAATTTATTTAATCAACACTCGCTTAATAAGATAATAAATCGGTTTAAAAGTTTCTATAAAATCGATTTGCGTTATGTCATTAGAATACTTATAAATCGGTTTTGCGATACCGACGAATAATCACGTTGTTTCGCTGACAATATATTTTACATGTTTGAACAAATTCCACATGCAACAAATGCCAAGAACAAGATACCGGAATCAATAAAACAAAATAAAATTTAAATCTATGTGGAATAACCACATAGGTATAAAGAGATTTCAAGTCGTTGAGAGAAAAAAAGGCTAAGGTTTTGATATAAAAAATAACTATTTTTTATTTAAACATCATTAAAAGTTTTTTTTAATTATTATTATTGTTATATTTTTAAAAATTTTACCGATTAAATTATGTTTAGTTTTTTTTAAGAGAAAAATAATTCTATTGATTTAAACTAGCAATACAGAGATAGAAACATATAATCAAAATCGTAAAAAATCATAGAAGATGAAACAATGTTCTATTAGATTAATCTATTAATTATGGACTAAGCATAATCATATTATAATTTTAATTGTATAATTGTATATGTTAATTATGTGTCATTTATGGGATGGTTTAATGTTAACTATCTATGAGCTCATGGTTTTATTTTTTCTTTTGCTATGGTAAACCTATTTTATCAAAGCTCAATTATTCTCTTGTGTTTTATATATATAAGTAAATAGAGCCCTAAAATTTTATAAGGGATTAGTTGAACACATTTGAGGATAAGGAAAAATTATTCTTCAACCCTAATCATTTTTTTCTTTGATCTTGTCCCCTATAAATTTCTTTGGAGATAAATGGTAGTCAATAATTTTGAATTCATGTTAAGTATGTTTTTCTACATACTACGAATTGATATATTTATTTGTTCAATAAAGTTTGTATTTTGTAATGCGTTTATTGGGTCTTTTGATTGTTAATAAATTGTTTTGGGCTTAATAAATGCTTTTGATTTTATAAAATAAGTTAACAATTTATATCAAAGCAACTTTAATTAATATTAAAGCTGTCAAATATGTTTTATGTATTTTTGGGTTTTGTTTTCTGTTATCTCAATCTAGAAAACTGTTAAAATCAATACAAATTCAAAACCATTTAAACAATTTTTTTTGTCACTGCAAAATTGGTTTGTCAATTTGACTTTCATAATATCTATAAAAGAAAGCTATTTTTTATTTTTTTATTTGATCAACAATTGATAGCTAGTAACAATCCAGTTTAAAAATCGAAATGCCGATTTTTCGTCGATTTTTTCTAGTTGTCGGAGTGAAAAAATCCACAAAAATCGCTGAGTTAAATTTCTCGGGCGAAAATCGCCATTTTTCTAAAAAATCTAAAAATTCTCACATTTCGATTTTTCTACGCTCGGGAGATCACGCCACGAGGAGCACGCCGAGGCAATTTCGTCGATTTTTCTACGATAATTGAAAACCGCCGATTTATCTACGATTTATCAGCGTTTCTGCGCTTTTCCGTCGATTTGTCCCCGTTTTATCCAACTGGCCCAGATTTCGTCTCGTCTTGAATAATCCAATCCGCTATTTTTGTGATCCAATCCATTGATTTTAAATCAAACTTGATCTAATCTGCCTAGGAATGATTTCTAACGGATATACATGATCCAACAATGATTTGAACCAAAATCAAATCCAACTGCTAGAAATAAATCACAACGGGTTTTTTGACAATCCAATGGCTATTTCTGATCTAAAATTCTATAAATACCCCTAAAATCATACACTTTCATTACAAAACTCATCCATCCACATTCAACCTCCATTTAACTCTCAAATACTTCTTATTTGTTCTTATCCTAATTATTTTGGTACATCATTTAATTGCTGTACGTTTCTTTTATTCATTAATTTTGTTTCTTTTATGCATATTTGATTTAGTTTTTATTTTTGTGTTGAAGTATTTATAATCTATAATTTTATATTATAGTTTTATTTTAGTTTTATAATTTGTTAATATAATTTTTAGTTAACTAATTATATTATTTATTTAGAACTTAGTTATTTGATATATAATTCTTTCAAACTTAGTTATTTACTATAATAGAATGGCTAGTTATATAATGTTTGAAGTATTTTTGATACTATAATCTATATTTTTATATTATATGTTTTATAAGATAATATAATTTTTAGTTAATTAATTATATTATTTATTTAGGAACTTAGTTATTTACTATAATAGAATGGCTAATTATATAATGTTTGGAAGTGTTTCTGATACTATAATCTATATTTTTATATTATAGTTTTATAATTTGATAATATAATTTTTAGTTAATTAATTATATTATTTATTTAGAACTTAGTTATTTGATATATAATTTTTCAAACTTAGTTATTTACTATAATAGAATGGCTAATTATATAATGTTTGAAGTATTTTGATACTATAATCTATATTTTTATATTATAGTTTTTTATAATTTGATAATATAAATTTTTAGTTAATTAATTATATTATTTATTTAGAACTTAGTTATTTGATATATAATTTTCCAAACTTAGTTATTTACTATAATAGAATGGCTAGTTATATAATGTTTGAAGTATTTTGATACTATAATCTATATTTTTATATTATAGTTTTATTTTAGTTTTATAATTTGATAATATAATGTTTAGTTAATTAATTATATTATTTATTTAGAACTTAGTTATTTGTTTAGTCAACATATTTATGCATGGCATGTTCGAAGTTACAATCAATATTATTGCAACAATTCACGCCTCATGCAGATGAATATCGTTTCATCAAGCACTTTATCCCTTCATCAAATAACGGAATGTTCCACACGGCCTTTCATTTCGCTTTAAATCCGCTATCAGGATGTAATTTATCGATAAATTATAATGACATCTTCAACAAAGTCAGATTATTATTTATGCTCTTTTGAGGCTTCAACAAAGATTTCTGTATGAATTTTGCGATTTGCTAATTTTTTTGCATACCGAGTATTTTTGTCAAAATATCCACCAATATTTTCCGATATTTCCGTAGTAAATCTAAGACATTCGATATATCCGTAAATACCGATATTTTTGCTTCCTTTGCTACATCAATATATATATATATATATATATATATATATATATATATATATATATATATATATATATATATATATATATATGTATTTCTTATTTATTTATTTATTTGTTAACAATGATGGCTTGTCAATTTTGAACCATGAAACTAGTGCCGTTTCAAGATTTCATGATTGAAATCTTGTTTATTTTGTTTTTTTATTCTTTCATGCCAAACGATGACAATGAGTTAAGGATTCTTTTGGAATCATTTTTTTTATTTATTAATTTTATTTATTCGATTATCATATGGGAAGGTGCACAGATAGAATTTTTTTTAAAAATTCGTTTTATTCCATTGATGGTTGGGATGCAGGCAAAAAAAAAAAAAAACATATGTATAAGAAAATAGATTTTTTTGTTTTTCGACTCTTTTTTTCTCCGAAACCAAACAGAATATGATATCGAACTTTCTTTGATTCTAGTTGTTACTAGTTTCATATTTTTTTTATTGGTTATTTCATAGGGTATTTTATCCCATTTGAAATAATTTGAATTTTTCATTTTACTCAATTTTATAATAATTTAACTGTTTTTTTCACATATTGTTTTTGCAATTTATGTTTATACTATTTGAGATTATTTGTAGCATCGTGTTGTGAATAAAATTATTTTCTTGCATTTTGGTATAATTGAGAAATATTGAATGCTTAAAAACTTGTTTTTTGTGAGTCTCGAAAGACGTTTGATATTTTTTTGATTCGACAGAACTATAATTTCTTGCCTTACACATCAATTTTACAAGATCCATATGATAATTAAGTCATTCTATCAACGACTGATTATTTTATGACTGAATAAAGAGGCTTTCAGACTACATGACAATTCTACATGCATGGCTGTATGCAACAACACTGGTCGCACATATGAATAATGAAGGTCAGCGTGCTACCATTTCGGGCCACACCAAGATCTCAAGCACCGAGATTGGGCACACGACTGAACAAGTCACCTCGGGCATTAGAGGTAAACGAGTGGGACACGTGGCTCCTCGAGGAACCCCTAGACACTGCAACCCACGATGAGTTATTTATGACGACAAGTGTTCTGCCACAATTACTACGTAACGTATGCGTTATGCCAAGAATAGTAAACCCTTATAACCATCCATGATGTATCTCCCCCCAATCACTATATAGTGTGTGAGCTTGTATCCAAGATGTTCTTTTTTTTTTCAACGGTATTCATTAGAGAAAAATATAAATTATTTTGGAAGGAACCTGAGTCCTTTCCATCGTGTCAGTTCAGGAGGTAAAATCTCATACTTCTCAACCTGGTCAGAAGATAGCCGAAACTTTTTCCTGAGCAATACTGGGAGAAACTCATTCCGCCTGAGTCTACATTGAACAATGATCAATGGTCATTCTGAACAAATGTCAAAGATTAGCACGAATCCCACCAAGAGCGCTGGCCCTTTCTTAAAGAAATGCCTAACGCCGCTCACGCGAAGAAAATGCAACCTCAAGGAATGGCCCCAATCCTCACCCCAACAACTCAACTCAGCCTCCCACTCTATTATGTGATGAATCACGAACAACCTCTCCTTACCCTGTCGTGACCATCCTTCGCCAATAACTCTATCGACAGACTTCCCACTGAGAGGTCTAGATCTCAAAGATGCACATGCCTGACGACATGTCATCCTCCCCGTCTCCCGCCATTTCCGCACCGTGGATGCCATGCCGCATTTCACTTTACCAAAGTTCCAAATGTACGATGGTCTTCAGGACCCCTTATCTTATGCACTTCTACTAAATAATGACGTTGCAGACCAGTAACGATGCTTTATGTAAAGTCTTCCCCTCCAACCTAACAAGCCCAACCTTGTCATGGTTTCCACCGCTTATCTCCAAATATAGTAACCTCATTCCGCTGCCTATCTAAAAATTTTATCACTCAATACATGTGTTCAATCAAGATAAAACAAAGGCCACTGCCTTTTCTACGTGGCCCAACAGGAGATCTAAGTCCACGGGGACTTTATTTAAGCGCTATAAATTGATCCTCCAACTCGATGTCACACCGATTAATCGCCTTTCAGTAAGCAAAGTAAATGTCATTCATTCCTAATACCTAGTTTTATTCATCAAGCCGCTGCATCCCCACGACATTATCAAATGAGTTTGCTCCAAAGGGGGAAACCAGTACGCCATGCTCGAGGACAATACAGTTGCTACAACCAAACGAACTATTGTCGCAACTCAGATTCCAGACACTATGGTGGGAGTAAAGGGAAAGGGGGAAAGGACAACCAGGACAGTAGGGGTAAACACGACTCTAGAGATTCAAGGCGCGCTAATCACCATAATGAGGCTGGAGGATCGGGAGACCGGGCCTTCGAGAGTCCGAGGCAAGACAACAACAATGCAGTGCACGCGTCTACGCGCTCACCTTCTCAACTCCTCTCGATCATCCACCCGGGTCTGGGCGGCTTCAAAGCCTAAGAGGAGATCCGGAAATAGAGACGTCCTGTGATCGCGAGTATCACAAGGACGTCGGACATCGAACCATTGATTGTTATCGGCTTCGAAGGCTATTGAATTTCTTGGTCAAAAGAGGACACCTATGAGAGTACATTGAAGAGGTGGTCCCGACGCTCAACCCGCCACGCACAAGCTCTCGCCTGCGGATGCACACAATACTACCGGGTCGGTCGCCTAGAATTTAGGCCGACCACGCATAAAATCTCATTGTGGTTAACTATAGCCCACTTCGAGCAAAGATTCGACTCCATCGACCGAGGATAACCTTCATCGAATCCCCCCTACGGCAATTGTCTACGCCCCATGACAACACACTTGTTATGACCTTAAAGGTCGAGAAGCACTTGATGAAGTGTATATTGGTTGATCTAGGCAGTGTCGCCGACCTCCTCTACCTACCTACCTTGCTCCGCCTAGGCTACAAGTCGGATAACCTTTGCAATCTAGGAAGGGTGTTAGTCGACTTCAACGGATCGCATACCAATTCATGGGGGGAGATAATGCTACCAGTTTCGGTAGGACCAGTCACTGCCTTGGTTCCACTCACGATGATCGATGAGCCCTCATCATTCAACGCCATTTTGGGATGAACCTGGATTCACGCAATGAAAGCGTTGCCATCCTCTTACCACAAAATGCTAAGTTTCTAGACTTCGCTAAGCCAAATTGACATAAGAGGAGACCAGAAAGCAGCCAAAACCTGCTATGAGGTCGAACAACAGAAAGATGATGTGCCGACCAAATAGCAACGACAACTCAAGGCCCGCTTGCCCGAGCATGAGGAGTCCAAAATTGCGGAGCCTCTACAACTACATCTCCTATTCAGCCTAGACATACCCAAGTAGGTTAGCTTAGGAACCTCCCTTTTCCAAGAAGAAATTAACTCCTTTTGAACACTTCTGCAGGAGTTCTCTGATATTTTTGCATGGTCCCACGCCGACATGCCTAGCGCATTTCTCCTACTATGGTCCAACACTATCTGAACCTTCAGAGCATGTGTCGCATACAAGTAGACCGAAGATTCTATTTCTGTGGCTGAGAGTTATAAACAAGAAGTTGACAAACTTTCAGGGTCGGTTTCATAAGAGAAATTCAGTATCTTGACTAGTTATCCAATGTGGTGTCAGTTCCTGGTTAGGACTGGCAAATGGCACAAAGCGTGAGATTATTCTCTAATCAATGACGCTTGCCCGAAAGATACCTTTCTCCTCCCACGCATCGATCAAATAGTAGATGCAACAGGGGGCCATCAACTCATATCCTTTCTCGACCCATACTCTGCCAATCGTATCCCGATGTTCTCTCTCCACCCCCCCCGACTCGCAAAAACACAACATTCATAACTTCAACGGGGATGTATTGTTATAATGTAATGCCTTTTGGTCTCAAGACATGATGTCCCATATTTTTGAACCTCTATTGGGCAGAACCATGGAAGCATATATCGATGACATGTTGGTCAAATTGAGATCTCGAGAAGACCATCTAGATCAATCTGTGATAGCACTAATGAGGGCACACCCACGACAAATCCCGAGAAGTGCGCATTTAGTGGCCTGATCTAGGAATTTCCTGGGTTCCGGTTAGCCATAACGAATGGCTCCTTAGTCGGCCCATAAGCCATTTGGAAAATGCAACCCCTTATAATTAAGAAGCAAATACAGGCTCTCATAGGAAAATTAGCGGCTCTGAACAGGTTCATCTCCAAGTATTCGGATCATCTCTAACCGTTCTTCGCTGCATTAAAAGGGGCTTCCTCGAAAGGGTGGGGGCCAGAATGTGACAAGGCCTTTCAGTCCATCAAGGAGTATATCTCCTCCCTCCTATCTTTGTCTCAGCCGATAAATGGCAAGGAACTTTACCTGTATCTGTGACGCCCCGATCCCGGGTCCGCTGACCAATTGGCCAACCGGCATGAAGATCGCAATGTCGAGTGGCTCCGCATTTCTCACGAAATCGGCGTAGTCTCCTTTGTACGGAGTTCACCCCAAAATACATCACCCGTATATAAACCCCGTCCCAATCAACATCAATGACCATGTCTCTTATACAACTATACAGAGTAAATGACCTCTGGGGCTCCCGCGCATTTATACTCACAACTGATATTCCATCTATCTAATATGTAACTGCACATGAGTAAAACGAATTCACTTAGGCCCATAACCAATACTGGCAAACATCCCAACTATATATCATACTTAATATGTATTACTGATTCACTTTTTTATACAACATATATATTAAAAATACGAATTGTAATACATGCAAAACCATCAAAGCCATTCTACTTTCTTCTAAACGGCTCTATGATGAACCGTCTCTCGCACAGCCCCCGTACTCAGAAATAGTATCCTCGATTGCAGAGCTAATGTCAAGAGGAATCACCTTAACGCTACTCCACCTAAGCGCATACGCAACGCCCGGTAATAAACACACATTCAAGAATGACTGAGTCCACTAATGCTTTGAATCATCATCTCAGCACCCGAGTCCTCATCGACCCTCACACGCCAAGCCTTCATGAGAATTATTATGTTTATTTGTTCAGGATTAAACCTCCGAGGTATATATCAATCGCGCCCCAACACCGATATTATTTATGGACTACCCGATGTATATCAATCACTGCCTCCGACGATTGATACTTTTTAAGAGGGACTACCCTCCGATCATTTTTAGTTTACAACCCTCCAAAACCATCTTCTAGACTCACCTCGCACTCACTCCTTTATCATCCTGGGTGCCCTCACGCATACTTTCGAACGATACGCTAATTCCATTACTGTAATTCTATAACATGAAATATATAATCATGCATACATTCACATAATTTAAATCACACAATCATGTTATGTACTCACATTTCCATACAATCAAAAATTAGCTCACGCTTAACGATCAAAATGACGAAGAACTCCGATTCAATTACTCAACTAAACACATTATTTCACAAAAATTATTCGTTAACACTATTCTTAACAGCGAACCTCTACACGTCACACCTCGATTCCTGGCCCGATTCCGATCAAGATCCCGAACCTAGCCTGGGGTGCACCATACTAGACTCTTTTTACTCCTGTTTTTTTTTTTTTTTTTTTTAAAGTCGACCAGACAGGTAGACCCACATCTTATAATTAACTCACGATCATATACATAAGGCTGTGTTAATCACACCTGAGCTGTCCATCAAAATCTATACACATATACCGAGTCCCATTTTCATATACAAATCAGATTTTTACATTTACAAATCGTATACCCGAATCCCTCATGTGTAGGAAACCTTACTAGTGTGTCGGGTCTGTACCAGATGCTGGATGTTTTCGTGACGCCTTTCTCCCCGTAATTTCCACTGATTAAACCGCCGCAAGCTTTACGCCAGTCAGGAAACATATCTTATAACTTATACTGATACACATGCATTTAGATTGAATCATGATAAACATATAACAAAACAGATATAAAAATCTTCATGAATTCATATAATCCAAATGTATAACAGGTCAGATCATATTCAAAGCAAACTTAGACATATACAATGGCAAGGCATCCATTTCGTCTCTTTTACATGTATCATGACTTTCTCGGGTTTTCAGGTCATTTTCCTATTCATGTCATTTACATAATTCCGCCTACTGCACTTTCATGACTTTTAATCGTAATTCTTACATCTCCCATAAGAGATGAGTCTAGACAGATACCCGTACATATATAGCCTTCCAACTTGTGTCAATTCCTTTTTATTCAAATTTGCATGGTTTATGTTCCATGACTTATTATACAACGGAAACATATAACTTATGAGAAGGTACTGTGAGGTTCATAATGTTCATATCTCCGGCGATATTATTCTATTCATATTCTCATATGATATCGAACTTATACATATACTTGTACTTCCGGGAGGTACTTATTCATACTCATATTTATCTCAAGCTTATACTTCGCTTCGATTCCCAGAGATAAGAGTTAACTCATGCCACAGAGGTAGATGCATACAATGTGATCGGATACTGATATATCTTGACCGTGAATTCCGTAGGAGCCTACAAGAGATATTAAGGAACGATAATCAGTATCACAGAACTTATTCTTATACCAAGCACCCATAAAGTACTACTCGCTCAATGCCTCAAGACGCACACTTTGTGATTAACTTATTTGAGGTTTATACGAGTACTCAGATGGTGTACCACCGAGATTAATCCTTATCCCAGTTTATACTAAGATAAACAAAGACTACAGATTAACCCATACTTAAACTGCAGAGGTACTACGTAAACAGTATGTGGTATAGAGTTACATCTTACTCTTTATTCTTTATCCGTGAGTCTGAACATATAACCTGTTTGACCACCGCATCAAATCATAAGAAGTGAGCAGATCTGCCACACAAGCACCTAAAGTAATATGATTGAAAAGCCAGAGCATCACGTAAGGTCAAGGCCGAACAGAGTGCCATAAGACTAATCAGAGTACCGGCATTCAAATAACGTGCTCGCCACGAACAGAGTGCCAGAGCACTGCCAGGCGCCGGGCACCGATCATATAATGGTCATTCAATATCCTATTTTGTGGTGTCACGGCGCAATTATACGTTCTCTGAGCGCATTATTTATTTTTTCTATATCTTCCATTGTACCTTACGAGGCGTTATTGTTATATTTATTCTTTTCTGACGTGGGCTCACCGACTTTAAACTGCATAGTACACTCGTACAAAAATCAAATGTTCGTGGCGATACCAATGCCCATTAACAGCATATGGTTAGATTCTAGACCTAACTGAGCTTCCATAGTCCAAGAACACCCAAAACGAAGTCCAACTAAGGAGTTATACATCGTAAGAAGACCCGAAGTGAAAATCAAAGAATTTTGCAAGAATTGCGAGCGTACAGTTGTACCTAACGTCTTTTGTCATTTCTGACTTATTATGCCTCAATATCAGACGTTTCATATATAATGGATTCTAGACTAAAGATTTTTCCATAGAGCCAAGAACACCCCAAACGGAGTTCGACGGTTGTTACATGCACATCCAGCCGGAGTGCTGACATTGTGTAGGCTACGCCATACAGGGTAATCCCACGCTATAAATACACTCAGGATGCACCCAGCCACGCTACAGCGTGGCTTCCACGCCCCAACAGTAAGCCGCAGGAGGTACTCCAGCCACGCCACGGCGTGGTCGACGCCTCATGCCGTAGAATGCCGGCAGCCAGACACGCCTGCCACCCGAACCATCCGAACAACCCCGCTCCACCTACAGCACATCTCAATTTAAACTGGCATGATATGCCATAAACACGTGCACCAAACCATCCTACAATCAATCCTAATTCACCCAAAAAGTAGGAATAAACCAATCCGCATATCCATACATATTTTTTACATAATCCATCCATTAAAGGAAGATTCAAACTCCTAACAAGTAATCACTTTCTAACACCTCAAATCTAGCTTAATGAGGGATTCCATATAAAAGTCCACAATTTCACACTAACCCATAACCATATCCATACAAATCATACATGGGGTTCTAATTTCCATACTCAAAACCATACTAACCTAACAAAGTCCATACAAAGCCATACCAAGTTCCATAAGACAAAACCAAAACCACAAATCAAAGAGGGAACTCTATACTAAGGTATAAACTATATCTCCACACATATTCTATATAAAACCAAGGATCCTACTAAAATTCACACAAGAATCCATACTCAAACTCCAAAGATCCACATACAAGTTCTACTTCATCACATTTGTGTCATGTTCATGTTTCATGCCTATCTCATATGGTGATTTCATACTTGTACAAGATACGCCTACGTATTCACAGATCATTCATAGATTTATTCTTACAATCCATTTCATTCAGAAATTGGAACTATTCCACTGAAGCATCCAATCCAAAGTTAAGACATTTTCATGTCAACTAGTCTGCTTAATCGATTTTAACTCAGTGACGCTTTACGATCCATTTCCAAAGGTCATTCCACATTTCACATCAGCTCTTGTACCCTTAAAGCCAAGGTGCTAAGGGTCTCCTCCAACTGAACCCACCCCAAATCGGAGCACCAAACTCAAGTTACGTATCCGAACAACCTCAAACTATCGCTGATCAAAACTAACACTTTGGCAGATTTACCCCCACTCCTCAGCTAATTTACGCCACTTAGAGGTAAGAATTCAAGGTACCTATTTGATATTATTTGGTTTTACTAAGTCTATTTAACTTAAACTCGACCTACCAAATCGATATAATTAGCAAGCTACGGCGAATAATAAAATTCCATTAAATAAAAATTAGGCACTAAGTATGCTGTACCAGACAGAATTTTGTTCCATCGTACATGTGTTCGACTTACTAATGTGGGTTTCTTCCAAGACTTTTTCCATATTTTCTACTCAATCAACTCTATACTTATCTTTACAAACCCTCAAAACTAATACCAAATTCATCTTATAACTCACTTACTCAATTCATCTTTCATTACCATTTTCTTCAAAACTTTCTTTCCTGAATTTATCCTAAACTATTCGCATTATGGGGTTATAATCACATTAAAACCAATATGATGATTAGTTAGGGCTTGTTCTAACCCCAACTCAATTACCTCACCAACCCATGAATCCAAATTTAAAAGAGGATTCTATAACTATCTTAAATTATATGGTTTTAATAACCCCACTTCAATACATTCGTTAGATGAAATCCCCAACAAACCCTGTATTTGGAACTCCTAAACTTTTCAATCCCATACAAAATCCATATGATCCATAATAGAATCCTACCAAGGTTAGTTCCATACCTTTTTATCATGGCTTTCTCTCTCCTCTTCTTCTTCTCTTCCTTCTCCTTCTCTCTCTCTCCCTCTCATGCCTTCTTCGGAGACCAAATTTGTCTTTCTCTTATCCATGCTTGTTAAGGCCATGTTTGGCCAAGTCAAAACTCATTTCGCTTAACTTTTCTCATTTTTGCACTTAAGCCCTTTAACTCATTATTTCTATTCCATCTTTTCTCTAATTGCCTGAATCCCATAACTTATTAAATTTCTCTATTTTGGCATCAATCTTGTTAACTTAGCACTTGAGTCCTTTTTTTTGGACACCTTACATATTTGTCCTGCCTGAAACTTTCCTGTCTTGTTTCCTATGTTTGATTTAACTACGAAACATTCAAATTTATTACAAAATACTCCTAAACAGTCAAAAACTCCATAGGTATATTTCAGTATTATACATTATTCCCTGTGAATGTCAATCATTTTGCCACTAGAACCCACTTCACGCGCCCCGGCCTCACACACTCAAAGCATCATTTATAGCATGTAACATCACCAAGGATCCCCAAACAGCCCCTAACCCCAGCTGACTATAGAGAGGGCCTGGGCTCACATTTCCTTGGCCCCAAGTTTTGGAATCCATCAAACACGCAACACTACTCAATCAACTCAAACATCAACATAGATCTTAAACAAAGAAAGAAAACCTGTTAGGAGAATCTCACCTCACGGAGTTTGTCTAAACTCCTTAAATCCAGACTCCACGCCGTAGCCTTCCGCGAGTTTTTCCTTCGCCCCGACATCGCTTGACGGTTTGATGCCTTTGATATTCTGTGCAGGTTGACACTCTCACTTAAAACTTCACAAATTGCTCCTCACTGCCACTCTGCAACCTCAATGCCTTTGGCCCTTATTAAAGGAGGAAGATGAGTACTATTTGAGGCGTGGTTTTCTCTCATTTAATTATTCCCACCATTTCGGTCTCTCTCGCTCTCAGCTGACATTCTAGCACTATCCTGACGCCCATTTGCATCATTTCTCTACCCATGCCACTTACGCATTACGAAGATACGTTATATGTGACTTCGCTGTATCGAACGTTGACGCACTGAACCAGCGATACCAAAAACGCAGTAAATTCCGATCGCTCTGACCGAATTTAAATTCACTGCAGCTGATTTTACATACGATCTCAATCTGCAGAATCCATTTCATCATTCGACATTCGTGAGAATAAATTGATTAACCGAATTGACATTGCCCTTTTCCGTAAATTGGAATTTAGTCTTACAAGATCCGGTCACTCCTATTACGGCCGTGAGTGCAACTCTAGTTAGGTACACGATAAGGTAATGCCACTGTGAGTAAGATATTAACGAATGTGGAAACTAGATACATCGACTCTGAGTGAATCACTTTAGCCCTTAGGATGGCAGCAAAGAAGCTACGACGCTACTTCCAGGTCCATAGTATAGTCGTCCTCATTAGCTAACCGATTAGAGCCATACTCCACAAACTAGATGTCAGAATTCCCCGAAATGGGTCATCGGGTGCTGGCGAGCCCGATATCGACACGCCTCGAGATCCACTATAAAAGGTCGCACTCGACCATCGCTGAAATGTCTGATGCAACCTCGAGTTATCTATGAGACATTGTGATCCTAACCGACTGCCAGGCAAAGAAGAGGGGCCTGTGATGGTTCACACCCCCGGAGGGGCTTATCTATCATCAGCTTTCAAGTTCAGATTCATATTGTCAATAATGAAGCCAAGTATGAAGCGACAAGGTTCGTGACTATGGTCGGCTAAGGAACTGGCTTCCATTACTAATTGAACTCGATGTGACTCGCAGCTTTGCAGTTTTTAGTCGCAGAGAGTACGAGGCCAAAAATGGACAAATGGAACAATATCCGAAGGTGGCCCGATCCATGGTTGTTGAATTCACAAAGTTTATAGTGGCTAAAGTCCCGAGGTCAGATAACCGAATGGCCGACGCCCTCGCCAACCTAGCTTCCAACGCATTGTACCCGTGCCACGTGGAGTTGAATATTATGGCTCATCCATCACCCCACGTCACACCTCACACAAAGAATCACCGTTTCGGATATCCCCAATCTCGGCTATTTTCCGAGACGTGGAAACCTTGCCCAAGACAAAGAGAATGGCTAGCAAAGCTCGAGATCCGCAAGTACGCTTATTTAACTAAGGTCTTGCAGGCATCGCGGCCATCAAAGGCAAGCTTAAGCACCTATTATGCCGCATCATCACCAAACTGACGCGGCATTTCAAACACCATTGGTGATCAACGTTGCGTCACAAGATTATGACATGCAAACGTCGCGTTTTTCGGGCCTACGATGAAGCAAGAGTCCGAAATGCTCATAATAGACCAGACACTTGCCAAAAATTCGGCAATGTTATCCATGCCCTAGCCATAATGCTCCACTCCATGTTGAGTCCATGGCCTTTTTGCTAATGGGGTATTGATATTATGGGTCCATTACCCTAGGCTACCGATCAAAGGAAATTCATCTTGGTGCCCACAAATTACTTCATCAAATGGGCGTATTACACCGCGTATTCAAGGCAAGCGCATCTAATACAGCTACAAGAAGAATTACTGTATCGCTTGGTGTCCCACCATATGTTCAAACAATGGCCCATAGTTTATTAAGAAGTCGTTTAATACTTACCATATGGCATAAAAACGCACTCCACACCCCAGATCTCACCAACGACTAAGCCAATGCTAAATGAAACATTACTCTACTTAATTAAAAAAGGCTGATGACTCCAGAAAAAGCAGCGGGTAGATCGAGTTCTCGATGTATCTACTGGGCATATCCACAACCTCAAAACAACCCACGGGGAAATATCGTATCTCCGACATTTTGAGTCAAGCTTTGATTCCCATCAGTCCGCCGAGGCCCCGCACACTCGTCACTTCGGCTCCGCACGCCTACGTATGCTTCGGGGAAAAGAGAGAACGACAGCTCCATCGTGAATTTGACCAGTATCATCGCCGAGCCTTTCACCGGGCGAGAAAATCATCGCCTTAGCCAGTGCGTGATCTCGCTTCAACGTACTTTTGTAATTCAGAGGGCCCTTTCATAATTGTTAATGATGGATCCAAAGGTACCTACTGAATACAATCCCAATGTGGCGAGATGGAGGCTCGCCTCGAATCGCTTTTATTTGGAAGAAGTATTTTAGTAGCAGGAACATTATCGGGCGAGATGTTTGTATCCTAGCTCTCGTGAGCGAATAAAAGTTACATTACTTCCATTTTTACGACGACATTTTGGGTTCTGCGACTGAGCAAATTTCAACGACCCAGACTCGAGCAAAAGATGTTCCTCAGCACGCGTTTCTCCATTTTTGGTGAGACGATTATTTTAAGTCACATACAACACGCTTCAGACTCAAGAAGATGTTCTTATACATTCTCCTTTTTTATGAGATGATTGTTTTACGCCTATGGTGACTAGCCCTCGTTGGCCCTAGACCTCGGATAGCATAAGTCCTTACAGGCAACTTTATAATATGAAAAATAGATGCAATAATTGAATTCCTTGAGAAATGATATTTCATTCAAAAAGTAATGTCAGGAACAAATCACCTCGGTTGGTTAAGAAACATTTTTAGTAGGTAGGGCGGATGCCCAACTAAGTCAATCAAAGTTTGAGGAGGGGGAGGAGCTGGTGGCCTAGTTATCTTCGTCGGGAACTTTAGCAGAATTATGATGGTTGGATCCGTTGTAGGTTCGGAAGTCCTCTCTCCTGTTGGTCCTTGCCGACCCTAAACTTCCTCTCTCCTCTGAAGAGAACTCTAGGTCACCACGAGCAACCCGTTCAACCTCCTCGTATCCAACCTAATAGCTGAGCTCATACTGGTCCAAGTAAATCCCAAGCAGTTTGGTATTGTATGAAGCTTGTAGTTCTGAGAGCACCCACACCTTCTCAGCTTTGCAAAAAGCGTCTTTGCATTCTATCTCCATTGAGTGGATGCCGAGCAACCTTTCTACTTCGGCTTGATGAGTGCTGTGCAATGTTTATATTTCAACTTAATGAGAGCCACACAGCTCGGAGATGATTTTCTGCAGTGCAATCACATCCGCCTCTAGTTTTAGCACCTTTTTCACCTCGGGGGCCAGAGCTAGACTCTCCTTGGCCAGATCGACCCACTTCAGTCGAGCTTCTTTAGCTACGACACCCGAGACCGAGAATCTGCTTGCACCTTGTCGTACATCTCTCGGCCCCCCCACACGGCTTAGCTGGTGTTGTCGTATAGAAGGAAAGTGTTAATTTTCAAATTATAAAATTGAATAAATATATATTTTGATTTAATATTCTTTTTCATCATAAAGAAACTATTAACGAAAAAAATAAAAAATAGGAAATAAAATTTATAAAATTAAAATTTATTGACTAAAAATATTTTTAAAATTAAAAAATAAAATATATAAGGAAAAGTTAACAATATCTTTCATTTAAGTTTCTTTTTCAAACTTTAATGATATGTTATATTTTAAACTACTTTATAATAATAATAATAAATAATACAAAGATGTCCATCCATATATATATATTATATATATATATAGTATTATTGTATTTTATTTATTTATTTATTTTCATTTATATAAAATAATAATAATAATAATAGATATTTGTCAAAAGTTGTAAAATTTAGAAATTACAATATAATAAAATTAGTTTTAAGTATAACATAGCAAACACAAATATTTTATTTTAAAAAAACTTAAATATTTAAAGATGTTGATCAACTTTTTCTTTATATATATATTTTTCAATTTTAAGCTACGCTTGGTTAATAAATTTTTAACAAAATTTAATTTTATCAATTATTTTTATATTAATTGAAACTCATTTGATTTGATTTTTCTATTTAAGAAGATATAAAGTTTGTAAATATTCTTTCCTATTTTTTATTTTTTCCTTAATAGTTTATATGTAAGCAAATATAACCTCAAACAATGGAAAAGAATATTAAATCAAAATATATATTTCTTCAATTTTATATTTAAAAAAAATAGAATTTTCCATTTTTTATTGTTTTTATAAATTAATAAAAATAAAATATTGAAATAGATAAAATTAATAATTATTTCATGTTTATACTTTTTCAATTTAATTTTACAATAATTGTCACGTTGAATGACCTTCTCTTATGTGACGGTGGTTGGGGCATACCGGTCAACACATGAAAGGTATTTTGGTATTAAAAATTAGGATTTTTCATGTTTTTATTATTTTGTTATTTGTTATAGATGACACATATTTTAATGGTTTAATGGTTTTAGGGACTTTCCTTCTTTTTTTATTATTTTCTTGTTACCTTAACACGATTTTATTAATTAAAAACCTGAAGTAATAATATATAGTATGTAAAAATATATTATTTTAGATCTAGGTCGAATCGAGATTTATATATGTGAAGAATGGACATAAAATATTTTTAAGAAAATAGAAATGACTTAAAAAAAGTTAGCAGAAAAGCCCAAACGAAAATATACCAAAACTAAGATTAAAAAAATCAACTTGTTTGTCTTTAAAAAGTGAAAGGTGGTGTTTGTTTTTTTTACTTAATGTTTATAACTTTTTTTGCCTTACACTAAATAAGTACTTAATAAAGATAAGATAAGCTGTTTGCTTTTACCATTAGCTTTAGCATTACTATAACGGCATCTAATTATTTTCGCTTTCGTCCATCATTTCTTAATATAAGACACATGTTTAATTTAATTTTAATCGGTTTTTAATGGCTTCAAGCCATTTTAAATTTTGTTATTGTCTTTAGATTACATTTCAAACCCGAGAAAATTAGAAAATTTCAAAATGACAAATGTTAATAAAATAATAAATCACACATGTCAGAAGCCTGTAAAATTCTAGATCTTGATGAAGAAACTGATCACACAAGTAAATCTGCCTTCGCGAAATCTAGTGACCCATAAAAGCTTCACGAATTTTCGGCAAGCACAAATGGAATTTTTTCGATTTTCATGATAAAGCCATCAAATGATCGTTTTATCTATTTTTGGCCAAAGATCGGAAACAAAATCGGCTGGGGCTAAAAATGATAAAATAAAGAAAACCAAATTTGTAATAAACTTGCTTTCTGACATAAACTATCCAAAATGAAGCAATATGAATCATACATCCAAAATAATAATACAAGACTCGGCCCGATTATATTTTAAAAAATAATTTTTTATTATTTTATTTTGCATTTTTTAATATAAATAATAATTATTATTATAATGTTTTAATAAATAATTTATAAATTCATAATCTTTTTATTTTTATGAAAATATTAATTTTAATATAATAAAATAAAGTAAATATAAAAATTAAAATTAAAAATAAAATGTAAACGGAGCTTAGCTTAATTTTCTCATTTCCGTCCCACCCTGTTTAATTTTTTAACAAGACAAGTCGGAATCAAAAAAGAATGAGTTTGATCGGGCGGACTCTGTCCCAAACCCTCCCGTCATTATCCCTGCGAGTTGTGATATCGCTAACTCTTCTTTTTATCAAGAATAATCGGATTTTTCTTGTTTTTACTAAACGATTTTTTCCTAATGTAAAAGTCAAATATTTTCATTTTTCATTCATAACTTTTAAAAATTTCCAAGAATAAATCGAAATTTAAAAAACAATTAATGCCGAAAAGCCATTTAGCTTCGGTATTAAGTCAAAAAATAAACACCACCTAAATGTAAAAAAAAATAATTTTATTATATTTAATTGTCTTATAAAATTATAAATTACATAACTAAAATTATTTACATTTTATATATTCGTAAACTATTTAATTTCATATAGATAAATCAAAATAATTTCAATAAGTTTTAAAACAAATAAAATTATTTTATTAGTCTTTGACTATATGATAAGTTACTAACATTTAAATCACATTAATAACAAAAATTAAATATTCAAGACTTGTGCAAATAATGAATAACTTATAATAAAAGATTAACAAAAATATAAAAAATTTATGATAAAGCTCACTATGCATAGCATCGTGCACACTTAATTTTAAATTTTTTTTAAAGCTAATCACTTTTTAAATAATGTGATAAATTGTCCCTGTTGGGACTCAAATCCCTTCCCATCCCATGTCATGTCATTAAACATTTTAATCAATTGAGTTAGATATGAGGACAATTTTAATTATTATAACATAAAAGGCATTATGTGCATAACACATGCACACTTAGTCACTTACTAGTACAAATAAAAAAGTAAACTATAAGTGAATTTGGAATATATATATATATATATATATATATATATATATATATATATATATATATATATATATATATATATATATATATTTTATTTAATTATTATATAAAAGAATTCAAAAAGTAGAATAAGTTTGAATAATATATAAGAATAATTGATTTATTTTTTAATTTCTATACACTTTTTGAAAACCATGACTTATAACCAATGTTTTAAAAATCTGACATCGTTTCCAAACTGACGACCGATGACTCTCTGCTCGATCCTACTTGGAACCTACTTACATTTCGAATTAGATTGAATCCGACGATTTGACCGTTGAACCAGACTTCACGCACAACTCGTTTTTAGAAGATTTATGCAAGGATAAGAACAACTCCAACGAGAGTTGTTATCAGGGGTGTCATCCCCGTAACTGCTGTTATGGCACCTAAATCACAAAAAACAATGCTCCAACGGATATGGCATCGGAGGTGGCAAAATGTCATCCGTGATTTTGAGGTGCCATATTTGGCAACTTTGGAGAGAGATGTAGAAGGATGCAAAATAACCGTTGATGGCTTCTGTGCATCTCAACAACTATATTCTATTTCAAATTATATAAAAATACAGAGATTCAAAGAGGAAAATAACTTACTCGAATCCTGCCTTCGAACCCTAGCTTCCGAACCCAAATTTTCCCGAGAGACTGTCCGAACCCTAACCCGTTGTCGCGAGCAGAAAGCTCACAGAGAGCGGAGAAAGACAAAGAAGAATGTATGGCGGTTATGGCGAAATAAAGCATGAAGAAAGACGGCGCTAGGTGAGAAAATCGCAGCGTAGATCCGTTCTTTTGTAGCGCGTGAGGATGGGAGGAGGAAGAGGAAGAATCGTTTTTAGAAGGAGGAAGAATCCTTTTTGTAGTTGTGCTGCCTTTATTAAATTCAATGTTTAATTTTTAATAAAATAGATAAATTGCTAATTTTAATTTATTATAAATTTTATTTTTGATAGATTCATTTATATACTTTATAAATTGCCCATTTTTTTAAATTGATTATAATTTTTAATTAATAATTGTCATTCTTTAAATTGACACTTGATTTTTTAAATTTAAATTGATACATTTATAATTTTAATTGATAAATTGTTTATTCTTTAAATTAATTAGAAATTCTTATAATTGATAGATTTATTTGTATACTTTATACTGTCATTCTTAAATTGATTAGATTTTTTTTTATTTTTTTTTTTAGATGGATTTGCACATGATTATGAATCGATTCCAGATATTTAACGCATAATCATGAGTATGATGATACTATTTTAAAGAATCATCAGATTACAACTAATACAAAATGGTACTGCTCCAAGATTGAAAATCGCAGCGATGTTAACTTTTATGTAGAATAAGATAAATTAATCAGGTTCTGTGGTAATGACACGGAATATAAATAATGTAATGAACAACAAGGTGGTGCATTCGCAAAGCATGTGCAATACTTTGAAAATCTAATGGAGGCACCGCGAAGAGCGTCTCAATTTTCTATTAAAGTCGTTGATTTATATAAATGCAAAAATGCAAGAAATTTATCTGCCATAGTCAAATTGAAAGACTCCGGCGCGGGCACAATCGGTGCCAAAAATAATGTACGATATAAACTTTTAATTTAGACACTAGTATGATTTTATATTCGAACTATTAACTAATAATTTACTATGTTTTTCAAGTCAATAAGAAAAGAAATGTTCATGGTGCTGATTGAAAACCATTTCAATATGAGCATTGTCGAATATATCAAACTGAGTGAAACTGATCGATTAATCACCCAGATAAGAGAGTAAAACTCATTCAATCAGGCCCCGGGCTGAATCAACCTACGTTTGAACCAATATTCATGGCGACCCCCGAGCCCTACCACCCGACATGAGTCCGAACCGAAAACCCCGGACGCTGCTTATTTCTTTTTAAAGTCATTAATTAAATCTTTAGTTATCATTTTATTAAATTTTACTAAAAGTGTCGCGAATTCGAATCCCCCGACTGATTCGACATGATCCAAACCTGAGTCTGGGCGACCCGACATTCAATTATCTACTAAACATTTATTTGTCTTATTCATTTTAGATTTTGTAAATTACATTTCATTTTGGCAAGCCCATAAACATTTACAATAAAGATTCATAATGTTTATTTAACAAAAATGCCTTTACAAAAATAAGGATCCGTGAGTTCAACCGCTTTACAAAATGTCAATGTTTGAAAGAAAATGGAGTAATGCATATGACTGAGCATACCCGCATCTTTCTATGACTCGTACCTCTCGATCTTTGCCCGCTTCTCGACGTCTATCACTCTAGCACTAGCGCATTGATAAAACAATACGCCAAGCATTTTCATGCTTAAGGGTTCTTACGCTTCAGATTCCATTTGCGCTCATATAACCACGCATTTATCAAATTAATGCCTTTATACAATATCACGGTAATGTAAAGATACTTATACAAATACACTTTTCAATACCATCGCTTTCCTTTTTCTCGGTTTCCAGACATTCCACATATAGCTATAGAATTCGACATCCACGATAAGATTCGGGCCAAGTAATCCCCGCCTCGTTTATTATTCAAGAGGTAATGTGGTTTCACATTCAATATTCATCGCCTTCACATATGACTATAGAATTCCGACATTCACGACAGATTCGGGGCCAGAATCCTGCCTTGTTTGTCATTCAAGAGGCCGTGATTTCGCTCAATATTACCGCCTCACATATTATGAAATGACATTCACGCACATAGATTCAACATGTATCCCGTCCCGCTTTGTCATTCAAGAGCAATGTGATTTCAAGATTATTAACATTTACATCTTCATGACGATCTGGCTGGTGAATTCCGCCATGCTGGGTCAATCAATAAAACTAGCTTCAAATCAATTTACTTTACGCACAAATTGGCCAGAACAAATACACGCATTCACACAATATTTATCAAGCATTTCAAATACTAATCATTCCAATCAATATATACATGTATATGTCGCAAATAGAGAACAATATGGTACAAGTGAACGAATAAGAACAAATCTAGAATTATGGGAGGAACTGCATAGAATGCACTAATTATCGATTCCGCTTTCTTCGGTGTCAACTTAAAGCCAAAGTTATCGCCTTCACCCGCACCTAGTCAAATACAATTCATTCACTCTTTAGTGATTATGCAAATAATCGTATTTCAAATGGATTCGCTTGCCTCTGCGCGACTTGCAGATGGTACGCTTGACTTAGACTCATTCTTATTCCTCTATGAGTCTACTTTACTTAGAATTGGAATATTCCAATCGGATTATCGAACTAAAGTTATGGCATTTTCATCTCAACTAATAAATTACCGGGACACACCGGGAACAGCTTTGTATTACTAATTTTCCTGGGTCTTAACTCCATATTTGACACTATCTCTTTCAGACTTTAAAGCTAAGGTGCTAAGGGTTCTATTCCAACTGGAATTACCCACCTGAGCACCGAAATTCAAGTTACGTCAAAACAACCCGACTACTCTATGTCCAAAGCTGATGCAGTGGAATTTTTCTTGGTAATACGGCTCACTCCTTGAGTGAATTTTTAGATCACTTAGATCAGAATTTGACGATGCCTTCTCTTTAAGTTTGGTTCTCCTTGAAGTCTATTTTACTTAGCCACTTAAATCACTAAATCGTATAAGAAATGAGGAAGTTATGGCCAAAAATACGAAACTCACGAACGTTAGTGTCAGAACATGTTCCACCTAGTAACTTCACTTCTACCTAACTCGGGCCAAAACAATCAGAACAGTTGCCGGTAGAACTTAACTTCTACCGGTAGAACTCACCGAAAAGTGCCCGTAATGTGTTTTCTCACATTTTTCCATGTTTCAACTCCAATCAACTCTATACCTCATAAATACTTCAAGACCACTTCAAATTCATCTTATGATCTCTTTTCTACTCAATTTATCATTCAATCCTTCTCTTATTTCAAAGACCTATTATGAATTTCTTCAAAAACCATTATAATATGGGTCTTAACCTATACACATACCAAATACACAATTTTGTTAGGGTTTGTTCTAACCCAAACCCCTTTACTTTGCAATTAAACCGTAAATCCAACCTCAAAGGGAGGATTCCATGTTTTTCTACCATTTGGGGTTTTACCCTCTTAACTCAATTTAAGGGCTTCAAGTGCGGATCTTTCCACAAAACCCTAGACAAGGAGAATAATTCCTTAAAACCAAGGCCTTAGGAATCAAAACACTCGATCCCAAGTTAAAACATACTCTAGCTTTGATCTTCCTCTCCTTCTCCTTATTCTCTTCTTCTTCTTCCTTCCTCTTCTCTTCTTTTCTTTCCCTTCACTGGGCTTGCTCTTCTCCAAATGAGACCAATTCTTGGTCTTTAAATCCAAAATATCCTTAGGCCTTGTTTCCGCCCTCAAAAACCCATTTTTGGGTTAGTTTCCTTAATTGCTTTATCCTTGATTCTTCCCTTTTGAAATTCAACTTATGCATATTCTAGTTTAACTCCTCATCTCTCTCTTTATTTCCTCAATCCAACTTATTTTATTTCTATTATGGCCCTTATCTCTACTCCTTTTTGATTTTTATCTCCCCTTATGGCATTTACAATTTTGTCCTTGTTTTGCGCTCAAATTTCCTGGTTCACTAAATTTGCTATTTCATAATTTGTCAATTCATCACTCTTTCCTTAAAACTCAGTTTTACCTAATTCATACCTTAATATATAATAAAATTATTATAAAAATTCTAGGTATTTTCGGGGGCGTTACAATTCAACTCCATATTTGTGGATGACACGAACCGTCCACTCCTAACTCCTCGATAGCCATCACAGAAGACTTCGTTAAACAACTTAAAAACAAGAGAAACAACCGATGCCGAAAAGATCAGATCATCACCATCGAATGAAAGAATGGAAGTTGAACAACAAAAAGTCGAGAGCTATTACGACAAAATTTATGCTCAATGAGATAAAGACGGAAGAACATCGTAAACAGCTTATAAATCGCAAAGATGTGTGCAAGAAATTCAAATGCAAAATGAGATGAAAATCATGAAAACTGATACTACTGGCATGGACCCAATTTCGCAAACATACGGAATAACTCAAGATAGAGCAGGTGCCGGGTTTTAATTTCTTTAGTCAAGTATTTATTATGTTGCTATTATTTTTAATTTGTAGTCATTATTTATTATGTTGCACTGAAATTGAAAATATAACTCAAATCGGACCAATTGAAAATACAACATGAAATTGAAATTAGAATTACAATACAACATGAAATTGAAATTTGGAATTAAAATACAACATGAAATTGATATTGGAATTGAAAATACAACTTCAACTTGAAATTGATAGAGGTTATTATTCGCTGCTGCCGTTCCCACAACAAACTGAGCAAGATCCGGATCAAGTAAAGCTGGTAATGAAGAAGACTGCCCCGATCCGATAACGGATTTGCATGAAGCTCCGCACTCCCGCGTATACGCACGCGACACTTCTAGAGGCTGACGGCATCATCCATCAAAGTCAATGTTACCAATATCTTCCTTCATCCTCACGACCATTATGCATTATTATGCACGCTTTTCATAATATCTGCGCGTTTTTCATCCAAAACACGCCGGTCCACGCACAATTGCGTAAACGGCTCAAGTACCCCAAATGCCCGCCTACATCTTTTCTCGACTCTCGCGCTTAAAGAAACGCTTTTCAAACCTTGTGGACACATAATTGTTTTTACAAATGTTGACTAGTTTGGATAAATACCATCAACAAGATAATAATATCCTATTCTATACTCATGACCATTAATTATGTAATGGATCAAGGAGTACGCACTCATTTGCTAATAATATAAAAAAAGAGGACCTATTCGTAACATTTACGTCATTCAATGAACCAAGTAGGTAGATCAAAGAGCCACTACGCTTATAATCAAAGATCTTTACGCCATAACTTCTTAAAAATGATCATTTGGTCATACATAACGACTCAAGATACATACCTCGCTACGCAAAGATATACCTTTCCACTTCTAACGATGTAATCAATAATTTCTAATGCCGCAGTTTCACGCTGTTCCCAAGAGAGTAACAAAGATAATCATATTGTTTGGTGACCGCAATGGTCGCCAACATCGCAATAACAAATTTTCACAAAACCTCCCCGCACCCATCACAACCGCTTTCCACTTCACAGATTCATCCACGTAATCATTCATTGCTCCGTGAAGGCACCTATAAACAACAAGTATTCAAGTAATGACAAACTTCAGAACCCAATTTCAGCACTATTATTTGGATGAAGTACTGACCATCTGCTCAACTTACGGCAACCGGGCCAGCATGCACGACTCCATTCGGGAACCTCCTTCAAAAAAAACCATATGCCACAGCAAAATAGTCAATATAAATCTTTTCTACCTTTCAACTCTATCACGATTAACCATCTCTCGTGGGCTCGAAATCCAACCACGACGCCTTCTATCCGTCTCCCCGACCAAACCTTCTGACCTTCTAGCTGGCAGATACAACATATCAAAGCTCATCATTATCTTATTCTTCAATATCGGCGAACTCTCCTAAAATATTAGGAAAAACTTATCTGAAACTTAATCACGCAATCTAAAATATGAAAGGATAAATACAAAGAAATATAGATATCAATTTATAAAGAGAATGTAAGATAGATGTATGAAAAACATGAGAATTGAAGCTATCATATTTATGTATTTAATTATAAATTTTTTTTTCATAAGAATTTTCAAATTCAATTTCAACTGCTGAAATTTGAAATTTGAATTTCAAGTGGGATAAAATTTAAATTAAATTAAATCGTTACTATACAAATATATCCGTTAAATTAAGGTGACGTTATGAAAATATATCTATAAAATATAAACTGCTAAGTTTAATTATATTTTTAATAAAAACATCAATTATTAAAACGACACCCCATTTCTTTTGCAGACTATCATTCGGGAGTAAAAAACACAATCTAAAAAAGGCCAAACACTGTTTTAAGATATAAACATTTATTTGACACTCCACTTTTTGCAATTCCATTGAGTTGCTCTAATAGCTACCTCTACTTGCGTCATGCACATGCAGCCTATAACCAAAAGCCCATTCAACTAGCTTCACGGCCGACACGTGCTCTGCTCCGACGCTTTTTCTATAAAGATCTTAATTCTTCTTTATTAAGAATTGATGGTATTAGTCATGCAATAAAAAGTTATTAACACTGAAGATATGATCAGAGCTCAAATCAAGATCTAAACCTAAAACGCGGTAAGCCGCTGCCTACTCACCAAATTACTGTTTGTGATAATTTGTCTTAAAAATGGGTATTATATTCGGAATCATTTAAAATTTTATAAGTCATTTTGATGAGATCAGAACTGGCACGTTATTTGTCGATCGCTGTCAAACCGTGAAACACAATTTTTCCTGGCGTAAGCTTTTTAAACATTACTTATACCTTTAAATATTTATCATCACAGCATTCTTCATTCTTTTCATTGTTTCAATATTGTTCAAATAATTCGATAAAGTAATCTATTTTTCAAATATGTTTTTTTGTAAAAAAAATTATTTTTCATAAAAAAATCGTTAAAACCATTTTTCAAAAGTACAAACAAGATGAGGAACAGACAGCCCAACCCACTTGCTAAAGATGAGTTAAGTCAAGCCCAAGAAGAAGGGACTTGGACAGCCCAGCCCAGCCCAGCCCAGCCCAGCCAGCCAATTCAAACTTCGGAACCCTAGGGAGCTTTTAAGATAAAAGTGGAGCGAGGGAGGTAATTTAGGGCTACTGTGAGTGTGCGAAGAGGAAAAGGAAGAAGAAAATGGCTTTAGCTTTCGACGAATTCGGCAGACCATTCATAATACTGAAGGAGCAAGAATCGAAGAGCAGATTAAGAGGTTTAGATGCACAGAAAGCTAATATTTCTTCTGGGAAAGCGGTGGCTCGCATCCTCCGTACCTCTCTTGGCCCTAAGGGCATGGACAAGATGCTTCAGAGTCCTGACGGGGATGTAACCATCAGTATGTTTTTTCTACGTTTCTCTCTTTCTCTCTCTTTGTGTGTGTCTATCATTTCGATTCCTTTTTCTCACTTTCTTCTGGATCTGTGGTTAATGCTACTTGCACATCAGATTGGAGTACTACTACTGTTGTTATACTCATTTCGGTTTTCCCAGCTATTTATTTATTTATTTATTTTTATTTTTTAAAATGTGTTATGAGATGCGAGCAGCATGAAGCAAGATCCATTCTTTAGCTTGTTTTTATTTGTACTCAAACACTTATTCTGAAAAGCGTGGGGATGATAAATTTCAAATCTTGGACTGACTCTTCCTTGTGTTTGGCATTGGGAAGTACTTATGACAGTTTGTAATCACATCGGTGTAGGAAAATGAGAGAAAAATAGGAAATGTTTTTTTTTCTTCTTTTTTCGCTATGGTACTTGAACTTGAAAGTATTTGCCGAATGCCTTCCCATTTATTTTTTGTTTGTTTCAAACACCGGATTTTAAATGTTTCAGGTGAATCATTTCCTCTGGATCGAATTAACTAGTGGAAGCGAAAGATAAGGGATTCAAAATAATGTGACTGTGAAGGAATTTCCGTTTACGCCTTTTGCTCTTCCCATCCACCCTGTTACTGAAACGTTTGAATTTTCACATATTTTAGCTAACTTATTTCCACCCGGTTATTAAAAATAAGCTAGGAAACAGAGAAAACATTTTGAGCCTTAAAACATCCCACTACCTCTACCTTTAGTTTGAACTCGAACATGTCCACCAAATTTCAATTATCCTTCAGTTCATCTTGCTCATGAGTTTTTGATGACTCCTAACAGTGGTATTCAACTTTTTGTGCAAATCCTACCTTTCCTCCAATTCTTATGGCATTGTTTCTTTCCTATCACATGCCATATTCCAAACATATTTTGGATTTTGACTAGTATTTCTAGTTTGGTTCTTTTTTACTACCACTTGTACCTTTTTGTGTTTTTCCTTGGCACTAGTCGTCACATGCTTCTGATTTTTCATTCTTGTGTGCAATTGTTCTGCTCTTGCACATGTCTGCTCAGACTATCTAATATGTTCTTTCAGTGGACTGCCCATTTTTGATCCTCAAGCTATGAGTTTTATTCTTATTTTATTTTTGTGTTGTCAGCAAATGATGGTGCAACAATATTGGAGCAGATGGATGTTGATAATCAAATTGCAAAACTGCTGGTTGAGCTATCTCGGAGCCAGGATTATGAAATTGGTGATGGTACAACTGGAGTTGTTGTTATGGCTGGTGCGCTTCTAGAGCAGGCTGAGAGGCTACTTGAACGTGGTATTCATCCTATTCGGATTGCAGAGGGCTATGAAATGGCTTCTAGGATCGCTTTTGAACATTTGGAGCATATTTCTCAAAAGTTTGATTTTGGGTTAACAAATATAGAACCCTTGGTTCAAACCTGCATGACTACTCTATCATCAAAGATGTAAGTTCCCCACTCTACCCTCTTCTTGATCTACGTGGTTCATTACCATTCTCATCTACAATGGCTGATAATGTTTGTAGAATTGGAAACATTTTAATGCTTTCATTTGTTTTGTTTACAATATGGAAACTCAACTATGTAGTTTTCTTAAGAGTGATGATTGGATGGGTTCAACACTTCCAAGCTTGAGCAGACTTCTAGTGGATTAGTTTAGCTCATTGATAATTAAACAATTGGATTATTTAATTTTATTCCAATCATTCCTGCTATGTTCTCTGGTTTACTGCACTAGAGGTCTTTAGAATATGAATCTGAAATTCCCCTTTTATCTTTTTCTATGATGAGTTTCACTCTAGCACTTGTAATACCATGGTTGGAATAGGCACTAGAATCAGATAAGTTGTTTTGAGTCACCAACATTTGTAGATGAATGCTTTCCTAGGATGGCGGCTTGCTTGTTTTCTGTGTTGCAATCAACTGTGACCACAAACATTAACCTGGTTATAATTTTATGCCTCTTGTTTCATTGTAGTTCACGGTGTTTCTGGTTGTCACTGTTGAAAATTAGATTAACTATGAAATTTCTTAATTAATATTTTAAATATTCTTGTGGCTCAGTTCTATGGATTCTGCTTGTGTGTCTTAGCTTGATGGTCTAATTGATATAATATTGGTTTAGGGTAGAAACAAAATAAAAATTGACAAATCTCATGTTTTTTTTTCTGGAAAAGTAAAAGGGTATATTAGGAAAGAGGCGCTAAGGTAGTGACTCAATAGGTACAAGAACGAACGCTCACCCCCTTGCAAGATCCATATCTGTCTAAAAATTGATATACAAAAACCCACCTCCTCCTCTTCTAGTTTCCAGCCAATCAATGAATTGGACTAAGGTTGTGACATCATCCAATGTAGACATTTTGGTCTTTGATTGGAGAAGATATACAAAAACAAGACTGACCTTTTGTGTGGACAATACCTCATTGTTGAAAACAATATCATGCCTTGCCTTACCGCTCAAAAGATAGTAAGCCTTGCTTTCCACGCACTTTTCCAATCCTTTCCAATGAAAGACCTGATCCAACCTAAAGGGTATTCCAAGACAAGGAAGGGGTCATCCAAGATACACAAAGAAATTCAATGTTAACTTGTTAGTGTTCACCAGATTTTTTTTTCTTGCTAAATATAAGTCAAATTTGTTAAAAAATAAAAAATGCCCCAAGAACACCACAAAGTACACAAGAAGCATACAAATATTGCCTAAAAAATGGAGAACCTGGAAAGAACCTTAATGACTAATCTCTCCTTTAGACAACCCAACCACTCAACAAATAAAAAAAGACCATGAAACTATTTCCAAGTACTGCTTTACTCAAAAGAACAAGTCCCCGAGCAAGAGCATCTTTGGAAAAAGGATTGCCACCCTCATTATTATATCTTTGGGTCCTTGAGACCTGACTCAAGTGGTAGGGGGATGAGATGAGGTTATGGAAGGGGTTCGAGGTTCCTGTCCCAATACAGACAAACAAAAGCAAAAAAAACATTTACTTACCAAAAGAAATTATTATTATTTTTTGGATAGATAAAAACACAAATAGATTATGGACTGTTTGGTGTGAAAGGAACAATCTTGTTTTCAACAATGTGGATTTTTCTATTATTAGGATGTAACGGGATTTTTTGTGTAGCCTTTGGTCTTGGGTATACTTTTTTATAACCGATAGACCTGATTCTTTGATAGATTTTTTGTCTTGGTTGGGATGTGAATGAGGTCTTGTGGGGTTGTTTTGGGCTGGTAGGTGTCCTGCTTTTTTGTTTTTTTCCCTGGGACCCTTTTGTATATCTCTTGTATACTTATGGCTTCTCCCAGGTTCCTTTTGATGGCTTAATATATTTCTGCGTTTACCCATAAAAAAAAGAAAGAACACAAATAGATTATATTGACAAAAAACCCCGACGCCTATACAAAGCATACATGAGTATAGAATGCTCCTCATCATTGAACACCCTTAGGTTTCTTTCCTTCCAGACCGTCAAAAGATATATTATGGGACTGCTCTTGGAACTTTTTTTCTTTATCTGTCCATAAAATGAACGTCACCCTAATAAAGCCTCCTTAATCATAGGAGATTGCACGATTGCACCTGATGGAGACTAAAAGGCCAATAGATCAAACAACGACTTCACGAAAATCTTAATTAGTGAACACTGAAGGATAATGCGATGTATGGATTCTTCATCTTCTTGGAAAAGGAAACACCTATTGACCATAGCTTACCTGCCTTTAATGGAGCTAGTCTAAAGTCAAAACTTTTCCTTGTGATGCCTTGTAAGCAAAAAAGTCTATCTTTAGAAGGGACCCAAGAAATCCAAACTACCTGTGTTGAAAAAGAAACAGCAACCCTTGGTTCTAAGACATGATAAAACTGATCAACATATTCAGTTTCTTATGTCACATTGCTGCTGTAGCTTTTGATGATTGAAGATATTATGTTTTCTAGAATCAAACCAGTGGGTTAAGATCTTTGAGATGCTTAGGAGTTTTGTTGATTTTTTTGCTCTCCTTGGGCATGATGATGTTAACCATATTTAGTAAAACAGAGTATTTTTTTCCCTCTTTTCCTTTTTTTTTTAAAATTATTTTTTGTATGTATTGAAGCCTAATGGATGATTAAAAAATTAAAAAATGTTGAATCAACTAAGTAAAATGTGGTTGAAGCCTTGAAAAGAGCTATGTAGATAGCCTTTTTCTTTTGGATTTCTAGATATTTGATTCATATAAAGGCAGCACTTTCTTTTTCATTTGTGGGAAGATTCATGTCTTTAATGGAGATGGGTGAAGTGTACAAATTGGCTTTTGGGAGCAGAATGAGTAATGAGTATTGGACTGTTTAATTTGTTTGTTCAAAATGTTCTCTGCTCAAATACATCTATTGAACATGATTTTAGTGAAACTTTATGGACTGCTGGATCTTTTGTACATTTGTATAATTTGAGTTTAACAGCTTTCTTCTTTATGTTGCAGTGTAAATCGATGCAAGCGCAGCTTGGCTGAGATTGCTGTCAAAGCTGTGATGTCAGTAGCTGATTTAGAGAGGAAGGATGTTAACTTAGATTTAATTAAAGTGGAGGGAAAAGTAGGGGGAAAGTTGGAAGATACCGAGCTAATATATGGAATTATTGTTGACAAGGATATGAGCCATCCACAAATGCCTAAGGAAATTGAGGATGCAAAGATAGCCATATTAACTTGTCCCTTTGAGCCACCTAAGCCAAAAACTAAGCATAAGGTTGACATTGATTCTGTAGAAAAATTCCAGGCTTTACGTGAACAAGAGCGGAAGTACTTTGATGACATGGTTCAAAAATGCAAGGTGTGATTGCAGGAATTTTTTACAAATTTTGATTATAATACCTTGTTTTTGACTGTATTGCACTACACACACACACACACACACACACACACACATATATATATATATATATATATATATATATATATATATATATATATGTATGTACGTATGTATGTATGCGCTAATTTGCCTAGTTTCGTTAATGTTGAACTGTGTTGGAATGAATCAGAGGACTATTTTCTAAATATTTGTTTCCTTTTTAATCAGAATGTCGTCTCTTTATAATTTGTAATTGTATTTTGCGTTGCAGGATGTTGGTGCTACCCTGGTTATCTGTCAATGGGGGTTTGATGATGAAGCAAATCATTTGTTGATGCACAGGAACTTACCTGCTGTCCGATGGGTTGGTGGTGTAGAGTTAGAGTTGATAGCAATAGCAACAGGTTTGCGTCACTTAGGATTTGTAGTTCTGATACACTGTTCAAATTAGTCAATATGATTCTGACATGTGCATTTACTTGCATGGTGTTATTTTTGGTGCCTTCATAGGTGGGAGAATTGTGCCAAGGTTCCAAGAATTGACACCAGATAAGCTGGGAAAGGTACTTTGCCTCTTAATTTTTTCTTTCCAAAATATATAAATTAAGAATAGCTTTTTCCTAACCTGCTTTTGTTTCCCTAATTACGGAACATGAGCATTGCATGTTTCTAGTGAAGTTGCTTGCAAAGCAGTTTCTGTTCATAAAGGTCGATAACTTAAAACATTGGTGAGATGATTAAAAAAAGTTTACCACATGAGTGGATATATTCTTCAAAATTCGCAATGAATCTTGCTATGATATTCTATGTCCTAGATGCTCCGGTTCCATTACTTCACAAATCGTAAAATTTGTGATAATCCATTATAATAAGTCGAATTTGAGAAAAAAATATTTATACATAATATTTAGTTTAAATATATTCAAAATACAAAATAAGTGATGACACTTACAAATTTGTATGCCTTTTGTATTTTATCATTCTACAAAAATAGACTCACTATAGCCTATCAAAAAAAAAAAAAGACTCACTATAGATTATTATGATAGCTTAATATTCTTAGTAATTTGTTTGATTTTTTTTCTATTTTTAAATTTTAATCACTAAAAAACATCTTTTAATGAATTATTTAAAAACTGAACCGGACTGTCTAGTTCAATCATTAACCTGGACCCTAGTCTAGTGTAGTTAGCGTTTTGATTTAGAGAGGAGATTCAACTGGCATTGGATTAGCTAGCTGATGGTTGGATTGCTAAATCCATAACCAACAGTTCTATATCCTTATGAGGTACTTGAAAAGAATAGAGATAATTTTTAAGTGTACTGATGACTGACATTTCTGATCATTTTCACTAATTTTTCGTTCTTTTAAAGAAAGAAGAAGAAAAATAGTTAATTCTCGAGCATTTTTTTAAGAAAAATAAATAATTCTTGAGCACTGTTTATGGTATAATCCTCCACTAATTTCTTCTACTGTGCTCTCAGAATATTTTTTTGATAAGCACTCTCAGAATATGATTATCTGTGACATTTGATGTTGTGTTATTGTCACCCATAAAAAAAAAAGTTGTGTTATTGTCATTTTATTCGATCCTTATTTATGCCTTTTTCTGTTCCTGTTTAGAATGATGCTGAAAGTATTGTTCTTAGTTAGAACTCTTCTTGTTAAAGCCTGTTCAGTATTAAGTACCATAACTTGCATTCTGTGTTCCATCTATTGGTTGTTATTACTCTTATTGGATTGTTTATTTAAACACTGGTGTATTATTTCATGTCATTCATTTAGGCTGGTTTGGTTCGTGAAAAATCTTTTGGTACCACTAAAGATCGAATGCTGTATATTGAACACTGTGCAAATTCAAGGGCTGTAACCATATTCATTCGTGGTGGTAGGTTTACCTTTTCCTTCTCTTATTTCCTTGAATGGACATTTTGTTTTCGTTTGAATAGAGCTTACATATAACATAAATGCTTCTTAGCTAGTTGGTATATAATGCTTCAATTGGTGTTGTTTTCTTGTTTATTTATCATTTCTGAGATATAGGGTTCAATGCTGATGGATTATGTTAGTTGCTATTGTCCTTGATGTCAACCAGTTTCTTGGCTAGTATGTCCAATTAATTGGTAAAACTGATGACTCACATTTGGCATGCTCTGGGTTCTCCCCTTCTTATGTGGCATATGGTTGAGCATGGCACATAAGATGAGGTTGTTATGGGGTTGTCTTATGATAATACGAGGGTATTATGGGAGTTGTTCCTTCCCATTTTTGGAGTAGCTTGGGTGTTCCCTTCTTCAATTAAGCAAGCGTTGGTGGGATGGAAGGGGTCTTTTGTGGGCAAGAAGAGGAAGGATGTGTGAGGTGCTGGTTCCCTATGTCTCTTTTGGACTGTTTGGAAGACACGGATAGAATCTTTTTTGAAAACGATGTGCTGTCCATCCAAAGATTGAAGAGCTCCTTCGGGTACTTTCTTTGGTTGCAAAGACTAATTTATGCATAGATGATCCTTTGATGTTAGTTGGTTTCATTAATTGGCTGGCCTTGTGATGAGAATGGGGCTGTAGTTCAGTTTTTTGACAGTTTTGAGGGTTGGTGGTAGCTGTTTTTGTATACAGCCTTTTGGCAGGTTGCTTGTGGTGTCTGAATGTTGGCTGCTTGTATAGCTGTTATGCTAGTTGTTTGTTTTCTTGTGGGGGTTGGGTTTGTTCTTTGTGCTCCTTCGAGTCATATTTTGTTGGATCTTGTCAATCTAATTTAGTTTGCCATGCTTATTAGAAAAGAGCATCCATTTTCTCATCCATTGCTTGTTTCCAGCCCGGATGAGAGAGAGCCTTACTAGTGCTTTTAGGGGTAGAGACAGAAGATAAGGTGGAAACAAAGACAAAGTAGGGTAAAGATAAACGATGAAAGCTGAGAGAATTGTAAACAGGATGTGGGTTAGAAGTAGAGCGGGTACCTTTCCGAATGGTAATAAGTAGATCATCAGACGGTTGTAAAACCAGAGCAGGAGATGACTGCAGCATAGAAGATGATTCAACAAGAGGCCCTGTACGAGGACGAGGACGGCGAGTATAAACCTGAAGTGGTCGAGGCATGACATCTATAGGTGGAGAAGGAAAATCGGGAGATGGAAAGACAAGAGGAATAGATAAGACATCTAGAATAGGAGGACGCGCTACAGAGGAGAAAGAGGAATCTTCAAAGAAGGTGACACCAACATAGATAAAGTAGTGATTAGTGTTGGGAGAATAACAACGATAACCCCTCCGAAGGCGAGAATAACCCAAAAAGATCCACTTCGTGGCTTTGGTTGAGAGTTTGTCTTGCCTAGGAGTGAGAATATGAACAAAACAAATACAACCAAAGACAAGAGGATGGAGGCAAAAAAGAGGTTGATTTAGGTAGTGAGATAGAATGCGAGATCTGATCATGCAAAACAGAGGATGACATACGATTAATCAAATAACATGTAGCTAAGATAACATCCCCTCAAAATCGTTGAGGAACCTTATGATGGAGGAGGAGAGTGCGAGCTGTCTCAACTAAATAACGGTTCTTACACTCAGCCACTCCATTATGTTAAGGAAGTGTAAGCACAAGATGATTGGTGAAGAATCCCATGAGAAGACATAAAAGATGATAATGGCATAGAGAAATATTCCTTTGCATTATCACTTCTTAAAATACTAATAGAAGTATTGAATTGAGTGCGAATTTCAGCATGATATTTTTAAAAGATAGAAAATAACTCAGCTCGAGTTTTCATTAAAAATAACCAAGTACATCAAGAATAATCTTCTATAAAAGTAACAAAGTAACGAAATCCTAAAGTAGATGTAGATCTAGAAGGAACCCAAAACATCAGTGTGGACAAGCTCAAAAGGAGACTTTGTCCGAGGATCTAAACGCTTTGGGAACAAGACACGAGTATGTTTCCCAAGCTGACATGACTCACACTCAAGCGAAGATAAACTAGAAAAATGAGGAACTAGCTTCCGAAACTTGGAGAGGCTTGGATGACCAAGACGACTGTGGAGGAGGATAGGAGCGTCTCTGGAAGTGCAAGTAGTGGAACAAAGAGGCAAGCTGAGATGAAAGAGGTCTTGTGACTCATGTCCTATGCCAATTGTCTTCCCTGTACTCCGGTCTTGCAAGGTTATAAAGTTGTGTGAAAAAGCAAGTACACAATGAAGGTCATGAGTCAACTTACTTATGGAAATAAGATTAAAAGGAAAATCAGGAACATAAAGTACAGAGGTAAGGGGCAAGGAGGGGAGGGGACAAGTCGAGCCAATGCCTTTAGCTATGGTTTGAGAACCATTATATAAGGTATAATGGGTAAAGGAGACGGAAAGGTAAGAGAATAAAAAAAGTCTTTATTACCAGAGATATGATCAAAGGCTTCAGGATCAAGGATCCAAGGTGCAAATGACTGTGTAAGGCAAGCAGAGACAATACCGGTTTGGGCAACAGAAGCAGTGGAGGAAGATTTGGCTGCTTGAGTGAGACGAAGGTACTCCTCATATTCATCGGGCGTAAGAATGACCCCCTGAGGTGTGGAGGAGCTCCCTGCGACAAAACTCGAACTCGTTGAATGATTAGAAGACCGGGCCAAATGAGCAGTATGGTGAGGTCGACCATGTAACTAATAGCATCGATCACGGGTGTGTCCAAGCCTATGACAACATGTGCATTGAGGACGTTGTCCTCTACCTAGGTTGCTACCTTGTCCACCTCTGGAATAACTTCGAGAACGAGATTGAGAAACCATAATGGTAAGTGTTCGAAGCGTAACTTCGCATCGCACGGACCGAAAGTGGTAGTGGATGGCGATGGCAACCGAGCAAGAGCCTCATCAAAGTTTGGAATAACTGCTTCAGTGAGTATATGTTCCCGAATATTCTCAAAATATGGCCCGAGGTTAAGTAGAAGAATGATCATAAAGACGTGATCCATCATGGACAGGGAAGTCTCAGTATTAGTAGACTTTGGCAAAATAGAGATAAGTTCATCCTTAAAGGCAGACATTCGTCCACCACAATAAGATATATCCATACCGAGCTATTTCAAATTGACAATGGAGGATATATTATCCGGTAGAGACGTTGAATATCATTAGAGTGCGTTTCTTCACCTGATTCTAGAGAGTGTAGCAAATTTTATAGGCCCCAATATTATATAGAGTCTTAGCATCTATAGATTGCTGAAGAATATTGCATAGTAAAGCATCGATTTTTTCCCATTGAGTACGTTTATCTTTGGGAATACTTGTGTCCATAGTAGTAAGATGATCCTTACAACCATTACCAATAAACCAAAGGTCTAGCGAGTTCGCCCATGACTGATAATTTTCGCTCCTCGTGGGTTTATCCAAGTAATCATAGGAGTTCCATATACAAAATAATTAAAAGTCTGACCTTTTTCAGCCATAGAGACGTCTTTTTCAACCATAGAGACGTCTTTTTCAATCATAGATATGAGAAATCTTCCAAAGGGGGAAGAGTTACACTTATCAGAAGCACCCTGTCGAATCTCCCTATCTATTTTATGTCGCTTTTCCGGATCCCGAGTCTCGTGTGCAAAAGGCTAGAAAAAATACAGAGGGACTTTCTGTGGGGAGGGGGGAACCCGGGAAAGAAGCCTCTACTTGGTGAGTCACACGGTGTACAGATAAAAAGTCAAGGCCAGGGGTCGAGGCTTACACCCAAACAAAGCCTTGTTAGAAAATGGGTGTGGCGTTGTTAACTGATGTGAATTCTACGGAGGAAGACTATTAGAAGCAAATTTGGGGAATCAGGGGATGGTGCTCCGGGAAGTTATAACAGCTGTGGGACGTGTTTATTGAAAAGAAATTAGGAAAGGATGGGATATGGTTCGCTTAAATGCAAAATTTGTGGTCATGGTAGCAGACCGCTTTTGAAAGATGTTCGGGGGGGACGAGGTTTCGCGGGGGCAAGAACTGCCCCGACGTTGTTTAGCCTCGCGCTCGTAAAGATGCGATGATTAGGAGATTTTGGGACATTTTAACGAAGTGGTCGTGGACCCCTGCTTTAGCAGCCATTCAATGACTGGAAGCGAGGAGGTGGTGGAATTTTATGAAAATGATCCATCCCCGAAAGTGGTCGCAAACAGAAGACAAGATGGTCTTAAAGGGGGTAGCCCAGCTTATTCAAGCAGCCTGTATGAGGTTTTGAATCGCACCGGCTCATGACAACTCCTTTTCCCGCCTTATCAATTTGGAACACTATGGTCCCCTTGAAGGTGGTTTTACTAGAGGCGCCTCGTAAAGTGGATGACTCTAGACCAACTCAAAAGAGAAGCAAGATCTTGCCAACATGCTACCTCAGAAGAGGAGGAGGAAACCCTAAACCATCTTCTAGCCTGACTGTCATGTTTAACGCTTTAACTTATTTTTTACTATAATGTGTTTTGACGCTTCCTTTCTCAAGCATGACAGTCCTTCTAGCTTGGCAAGGAACAAAAGGGCAAGAAGCAAGAAGAAAGTTTGTGAGGTCGCTCTATGCCTCTGGGCAAGCAGTATGAGTATAGCTAGAAAGGGGTTCTCTCGAATGAGACATTCTACGTATAGACTAAAGAATTCCTCATTAGCTTCAGACTAAATAACGGTCAGATAGATATGACGCAGCTATTTTTGATTTAATCTTGATGGGGTATAGTAATTGTTTTCTTGGTTTGGGGATTTTTTCTTCATGTTTCTGGTTCTTCTCCCAGTTTTGTTCCTTTGTATACCCCCTGTACTTTGGGTGCCTTGCTGTTTTTTGTGATCAATGCATGTTTCTTTATCCATCAAAAAAAAAAAGAAAAAAAAGATATGAGAAATCAATAGAAGGTCAACAAAATCAACGGAAACAACTCCTAAGGGCTTAAAGATGCCGTAGAGCTTTAGAAAACATAAAAATAGTGGAGATTCAGGGGACAAAATGGCCGTAAATAGTGGCAAAGAAAAAGTGAAAAGGAGGGAGCGCCGATGACTACACGGGCGCCGCTGGCGGTTGGATAGCTCGTTATGAAACGCCAGCTGCCGAAGAGGCGGTGGCAATACAAAGGTTTCGCGTCGCTGCGCGCCGGCAGCGTGAATTCAGCGCTGACCAAAGATCATGAAAAGGCGGGAGGTATTTTTCGATGCTCCATCGAAGGTAGATCGAAAGAGGCGCTCCTATTGGTGCTCGCTTGCAGGGAACAGAGGTCACGAAAAGTTGTCGGTGGGTGAGAGTATGATACAATAGCTGTGGGTTGCCTGACCACCACACAAATGAACCCCAACCTGATTCTCAAACTCTTTTAAGGCCTGATACCACAGAGAAAAGTGAATACACTGATTCTCACAATTTACAAAGCGATAAACATGTACATATACTAGTTAGGCAAAAGGAAACAACATTAGAGTCTAATTAGGAGACTAAAGAGAGAAAGAAAATAATCCTAAATGGATTAGGGGACTAAACTTTAACATCAATCTAATATAGTTTGCCTTATCAGAAAAGAAGGTTGACTTGCACTTTCAAACCACAATATTCGAACAAATGAGATGAAAAAGGATGTTTTTTTTCATTCTTGTCTATGCATTTGATTTGGTTGATGGTTCTGTACATGTATGGAAGAGGAACTCTTCGTGCTAATATGGTCGTGCTTAGGGTCAGAATGTGAATTAAGTTCTGCTAAGCATTCATATCATACCTGTAAAATTTTATTTAAGAAATTGTGTATATTAAAATTCATAAACCCAACCCGTCCCATCAAATTAATTATCAAGTACTAACGTGAAGAGAGAGAAAATAACTCTTTTGATTTTCATTGATTAACAAAGTGAGGGAACATACATATTTATACTTCAAGGTGCCAGAGCAAAGAAAGGAAACAAATGAAAGTTTAACAGAGACTAAAGAGAAAAGGAAAGAAGAAAAATATTCCTAAATGGATTAGGAAACTAATCCTTAACACTCCTCCTCAAGTTGGAGCATATAGGTCAAATGGGTTACACATGTATTTAATCCTAATGCACCAAGCTTGTTAGACATGTACTTAATCCAATGGGTAGATATGAGGTTGTTGGTGTCAGTTGAATTGTTTCGGCAGACGACGGTGTCGATGCTGATCGATGAGACATCACAACATCTATTTAATTGGATCGCATCTAGTTTCATGTGGACCAAAGAGGGCATGTAAGTAGATCGTGGGAGAAGGGCCGTCGGAAAAGGTTCGGGGAAGCAGATTCGTCGGAGAAAGTCCGCTGGAGAAGGACCGTTGAAGAAGGTCTGTTGGAGAAGGTTCGGGGAAGAAGGTCCATCGGAGAAGGGTTGTTGGAGAAGGTCCGCAGGAGATGGGCCGCTTGAGAAGGTTCGTTGGAGAAGGTTTGTTGGAGAAGGTCCGCATGAGAAGGGCCGTCGGAGAAGGTCCGCGGGAGAAGGTCCGTTGGAGAAGATCCTCTGGAAAAGGTCCGTGGGGAAGGTCTGTCAGAGAAGGTCCAATGGAAAAGGTCTGTTGGAGAAAGTTAGCGAGATAGTGGCTGCTGGGGCGAAGAATGGATTAATCTGCCGATATGAGAAAGTTCGCAGGAGAACGCTACGGAGTAGGGCAACGGAGAAGGTCCACAGAAGGGGCCGCTGAGAAAGTCCATGGGCAGCGTCTGTGGTACATCCACAGAAAGGTCCTGCGGAATAGCTGCTTCGTGGTGCCTCGATACCAGTGGCAGAAAATAAACTTCTTTTGATTCTTTACATTAACAAATGGCGAATATACATATTTATTTGAGGTCTAGAAGAAAGAAAGAAAACAAAATTAGAGTGTAATTAGGAGACTCAAGAGAAAAGGAAAGAAGGAAAATATTCCTAAATGGATTAGGAAACTAATCCTTAACACCTACCAAATTGATATTCAATTCCACGGCTGCCTTGTTCCTGTATACATTGTAGCTCTTTGCTCTGCTTATCAATAAAAAAAAAAAAAAAAGAAAGATAAAAAGTCCACGGCTACCTCATAGAAGCAAACCCCACAACAGCCAGATTTCTACACTTGTGCTTTGGAAACCACCATGGTACCATCTCCAAATTAGAATTGAGAATTATTTCTCCTTCCTATTCCTAGTCTCTATCAAAATATCACTTTCCACCGACTCTTGTAAAAAGCAACCAGCAAACCAGACCCAAGTGAATAGGTCAGGAGGAAGGGAGCAATCATCTACCTTTTCTTCACTAGTCAAAATAGAGAATGATGGGATTGTGGTCACCAACTGGAAGGAGATCTCCAAAGAAATTAGAGATGTTTGCGATGCTGAATCTACCTTTTCTTCACTAATCAAAATAGAGGAGGATGGGATTGTGGTCACCAACTGGAAGGAGATCTCCAAAGAATTTAGAGATGTTTGCGATGCCGTTTCATGACAAATTTTGTGTTAGCCTTGTAATTTGCATACCATTGTGCTATAAGGTAAATTTGGTGTTAGCATTATTTTATTTTCGTCATGAGGAGAAGTTGAGGGCCTATTTGAAAAATTGTTCTTGAGAACAGTTCTGTGTCTTAGAAACTTGTTTGATATACATTTGACAAAACATTATTTTAAAAAATTATTTTATAAATGTGCTGTTTTTGAAACAAAAGTGAGGTGTTTTTAGTTCTTTTTTTGTAGTATTTTGAGTAACAATTGCCAAACAGGTCTTTAGAATTTACTTTCATGTACCATTTTATATACATTATATATATATATATATATATATATATATATATATATATGCTATATATATATATATATATATATATATATATATATGAGAGATAAGTCACATACCAAAATAAAAAAAAAACATTGGAAGTGAAGAAGACAGTGAATATGATGAGGTTATGGAAATTAGGGTTGAAAAAGAAGGTTTTTGAAAGCTATTCAGATGATATTATACATTGTTGTGTTTAATTGTGTATTAGGTAACAAAATGATGATAGAAGAGACAAAACGTAGCATCCATGATGCATTGTGTGTGGCTAGAAACCTCATTAGCAACAATTCTATTGTGTATGGTGGTGGCTCCGCTGAGATTTCTTGCTCACTTGCTGTGGAGGCAGCTGCTGATAGATACCCAGGAGTTGAGCAGGTATGGAGATTTTTTCTTGTCTTTTAACCCTTTGTTGATGCGTACAGTCATAACCTTTTTCACCTTTGGTTCACAGTATGCTATCAGAGCATTTGGAGATGCTTTAGAGTCAATTCCCATGGCACTTGCTGAGAATAGTGGCCTCCAACCGATAGAAACACTGTCAGCAGTGAAATCTCAGCAAAATAAGGTAAATGGGACATTGTACCTATTGTTCTCTCTCTCTCTCTCTCTCTCTCTCTCTCTCTCTCTCTTATGTATGTAATATAATCTCACAAAATAAAATGTGTAGGAGGACAATCCCTATTATGGGATTGACTGCAACGATGTTGGCACAAATGACATGCGTGAGCAAAATGTCTTTGAAACTCTGATTGGGAAGCAGCAGCAGATCTTGCTCGCAACTCAAGTTGTCAAGATGATTCTAAAGATTGATGATGTCATCTCCCCCTCTGAATACTAAAATATTTGGTACTTGATTATATTTCTTTCTAATGTTTGCTTCCGTTGTATCAGTGCTTGTAGTATTATGGTGGCTTGGGATTATTCCATGTTACTCAATAGACCAAATATTTACCGGATGGATAAGTTATTGCTTACAAATTTTGGATCTGAATTGGGTTTTGTAGCCTGTCCTGTTTTTTTGGTTAAATGTCCTTGATTTTGTTGTTATTGTATATTATGGATTGTTTGATGGATGGGTACCACTTATTTTTATCTTTGTGCACATGGAAATGAATTACATTAGAGTAAACCTAAATGTCTAAATGTTATTTCCAGGAAATTTCTTTTCAACGTATTGATTTGCATATTGGCATCCTAGACCTGGTAGCTATTTTGGTTTTAGTATCAGACCAACATGGTCATTAATCTCGCAATTTAAATATTATGGATTTGATGGATGGGCACTAATTATTGATCTCGTGCACATGGAAATGAATTACATTAGAGTAAACCTAAATGTCTGAATGTTATTTCCAGGAAATTTCTTTTCAACGTATTGATTTGCATATTGGCATCCTAGACCTGGTAGCTATTTTGGTTCTAGTGGACCAGGACCAAACATGGTCATTAATCCCCGCATGATTGATGATTGATAGAGGATGCTAGTAACAAAGCCTTTGCCTTCAACTAGAGGGGACGGTACACAATGTACCTGTTCAAGTGTTGAATAGTGGTGCTAGATAACCAACTAAAGTGGGGGCTGAGGGAAGAGAACCTTTCTAGAGGAGCTGATGACCCACTTACGTTAGGTTTTGTCATGTACTAGTTGTCGCTTATATATACATTTCCTGATCCCTAAAATTATAAGGATTCTAGATGGTGGATGGCAGTGGACTAGACTAGAGGAGGATCAGTAGTTCAGGCCACTAGCAAAGCTTTCCTCCCATTGAGTTGGGATGACCCTTTATCTCCATTAGGCATTAACAATACAGACTATATACAAATATCAATCAAATATCTCATGAGAGAAGAGGTGGATTTGTTATTTTAGTGGTAACAGAACCAAAGTGCAGTCCAGCTCAAGGAAGGTTCCTCCTATCAGTGTGCTCAAGGAAGGCCCTTTAAGAGAGAGAGAGAGAGAGAGAGAGAGAGAGAGGGAGAGAGAGGACAAACTTTCCTTTTCTTCAATTTGGATGGGCTTGGAAACTGAGAGGGAGGGAGGGAGGGAGGGGGACCACAACTAAGCTTTCCAATTTGATGAAGGAACCCAAAGTGAGTTTGTGGTGTAGTAGTCTACGCCATTACTGGAAAACACCTGCACTATTAGTGCAGGCTGAATGAAGATTCTTTCCTGTCCTTGCCATTGCTTGACGAGTTTTGGACATATTTAGTTTTTTTTATAAAAAAATTACTAAAATAATAAAATAAAATAATGTCTAAACTACTGTTAACAAGAATGCTATGCCAGCGATCGCTGGCCATTAACTTAAAAATTCAATTCTATACTCACGATCACTATAAAGACGAGAGTTCGCTTAACTGAAACAAAACCAAAAACACACAATTGATATCAGAGATCAGAAACAGATCAATAGAAATCTGGGTTATAAACAACTTCGTGAGAGCAAAAGTAGCGTAAATCTAAGATCAATAGAGAGAAACAATTCACAAAGAACTCAAGAGTAAACAACAGACAGTATAGTTACAGTAAATCTAACATCACTTAGAATTTAAACCAAAAGAAATCTGGTAAAAACATCACAGTAGAGAAGCAAGATAGATCATAAGATCGCCAAAGAGTATAAACACTAAAAGAAATCAAGAGAACAACAAAGAGTAAAAAGTAATCGAAGATCACTAAGAAAGAAACAATTTCAAAAGAATCTAAGAGAAACAATCATAGTAGAGAAATCGCAGAACTGAAAGATCAAGCCAGAGAGAAATAATTTCAAAAGAAACTCAAGAAATAATCACAGAAAGAGAAGAGACCAGGTGACCAAAAGATCAACATGTAGAAAATAAATTTCAAGAAAAGAACCTTAAACGCCGAAATCGATAAACAAATTCAATGTCGATGCCAATACCCATGCTCGGGATGCGTCGACGCCACGCACATCGACGCCGACGCCAGAATTAACGCCGATGTTAATGCCACACCACTGCCGACTGCCACCGCCACACTAACGCCGACGCCAACGCCACATTACTCATCGCCGATCTGACACTGCCAATATCGCCAACGCTACGCAAAGCTTCAGTCACATTCAAATTTCAACCCAAAACCTTAAATTCCACCTCCCACGTAACAACATATCCAAAAGTAGCCTAAAAATTCACTTATCCCGTCCCTCTATCCTCCAATTCTCGATCCACAACCAATCTTCAAACACCCCATAAATCCTAACACTAAAACCCTAACTTTTATTTTTTTTGCCAAACCCTCGACACCCAAATAATAAGAATAATGATAATCGAAAAACAAATTCAAAGCACTATCGGAATTTCCTTGAGAAAAATACCCCTTCATTAAAGCCTCTGCAACCACCAATTCCAGCCTCTAAACCACCTAAATCATAGGCTTCTCCCACACTGATCAGCCCTCATCCTTTTAGCCTTAAAGCCTCCACCATATTTCCCTGAGCTGCACAAGCAACAATAACACAAGTGAGAGTGCCTTCCAAAGGAACCCACCCCTCTCTTTCTTTTCCTTCAACAATTGAATACCTAAATTCGAATTCGGTTTCTTGTAAACATACTGAATAACAATACTATATGCCCCTGCATCAAGTTTGTCACCCCTTTCCTTTGTTTCCCAGAAATACTCCTCCACATCTTCCACCCTACCTTCTGTCAGAAAAGCTTGATAGATGACATGTACTATATAGTGATCACCATATATTCCTCTCAAAACCATTTTATTCCTCTCAAAACCATTTTATTATACAAATCTCGTACTTCATCAATCATATTTCTCCTAACTAGATCTTTCAAAAGGATATTCATGCATGGAACCCAAGGAATCACATCCTCATAGATCATGGAATTGAAAAACTCGATTGTGTTTTCAATTTGATTGGCCCTAATGTAACCATTCAACAAATAATTTAAAACTTGATGATCTAATTACAAATCCAACCTTTTTACAATATAAGATTTATAAAAAAAAAGATCACTAACAGGACCCAATTCGAACGTGAATTTACGTGTCTGCACCTCGAAAGCGCAGGCACATGAAGGTTCTCACAACCCCCAACCAAATAAGATTAAATTTCTTTTTTTGAAACCTTGCTTTGATACCATGTGAAAATTAGGAAACCAATTGATAACAAAAGAAAACTGAAATTTTATTAAATGAATGGGCTGTTTTATAAAATTACATAACATAAGTTTTATATAGACTTACTAGAAGAACTTAATATGAAACAAACTCTAAAATGCTAAGAATAAGAAACCTATCAAAATAGTAATCCATAATAGAATGAATAGAGGAGTCTGTACAGAATATAATTTAATACCATTATTATTGTTAATTATGTCAGCACTTACTTTTCTGATGTAATTAATCCAGTATCTATGAGTAGTTTATTCTCGCTTAACTATACTCTTGTGATGTTAGAGTTACTTGCATGTTATGATTGAGTGGGAAACAATGCAGTATGATGGGAAGCACTAGTGATGCTTGATGTTATTTACTTTATCGTTTTGTTATTAGATAAAACCAGATAAAAGCACGGACAAGTGCTTGCGCTTGCACCTCATGCCCAGATGCTTGGTGCCACATGCCTTAAATAACTATATAATTGTGATATCTCAGAAGATCTACAGCCTTGACGGTGAAAGGTAAACAATCTTGCCAAAATTTGAATTTTAGATTCTGATGATGAAACGGACTTCATCGTTGGAATCATCCTCAACGAAGTGGTAGTCAAAGATTATCTCAGACACCCAGATAGTCGAACACGCCTTCAAGATCGCAAGCCAGCTATGACATCTGAGAAGACACATGAGCAGCAGAAAGATGATTTGATGGTCGGCTAATTTTAGTTATATCGAAAGATGGTATCATGAAGAATATAAGATAAATGGCTTGAGATAATATAAACAAAAGGGTCCCTAAAGTCAACTATGGTCAAAAGTGAATAACAAAAAGAGTAAAAATAATACCTTTCACTTCATTTTGGCCTCAGATCCCGCAGCTTCGAGGGAGAAAACAGATTTTTATAGAGAGAAACCAACTTATTTAGATTTTCCGCTGCTCAAATCATCTGCTTTGGACACGGCCAGCTCGACAACTCCTGGAGGTAGTAGATTTTCCTACTGGTTATTTCTTGTTTAAAAGTTTGCACGCTGAGCAAAAGTGAGGCTGGAAGGGCCATTTATTTTGGTTCCAAGAAATGGAACTGATGCATGATGAGGGGGCTGATATGGATAAAACTTTTACTGATCGGATAGACTGTTAAAAATAAATAATACTTGAGCGGCAAAATATCAGGATGTTTAATTATGGGCATGGATTATGGAAAATGATACGTTATTAAGCAATTTGATATACATTTAGTGGTTGAATTATATGAAATATAATTGTCTATTAACTATAGGAATTGATTTAGGTGAATTGATATCATTGTATCATGCGCACGGTGACATCGCTTGAGTTTCGTTGCGCGGCATGATATGGTTATTCATCATTCTTGGTGAATGTGAGTTGAATTTGTCTTGGACTAAGGCCCAATAAAGACCATACTCAAATTATAAAATAAAGAATAATTAATGCAAGGCTGAAAGCATCCTCGAACTGGGCCGTAGGAGACCCGTATTATCCGAATATTCCTACATAGGAGCTTAGAGACCATTGGTGCGAGAGACTTCGTGGTTTATTTAAAAGTTTCAGACATGGTGTTAGAGACCGCTAATCCGAAATGACGTTTAATGACACATTATGTTCATCACTTAGACCTGCAGTTAAGGATGTAGCCTGATCACCTTAATGGCTACCCATTGGCAACGCCTCGTGTTGGGCGAACGCAAAATACTTCAGATTTGTGTCACATTACTAACGACATTTTCACACTCGTATAGTCATGTTAACTCAGCCGGGTGACTGAAAGGGCATGGAAATACTTTTCACGCATTTATATAAATCATTCTAGGTATGCATCGTGAATTGTATGAATGTGGATGTTTGTGGATATGTTATCAGATGACTTTTTAGGGGAGTAGCCTTAGTAGGAAAATTCAACCACTCAGACGCTTCACCTGTTTATGAAAATTATTTTACGTATGTATTCAGCAGATTGACATCCTGTAGTGCCTGGGTTATGGGTCAGTCTTGACAAAGGGCCTTGACTCATGTTTTGTGTATATATTAGAACGAATTTGGCGAATATATATCAGACAAGAGCGATATAATAACTCTCAAACTATCGTAATACGCCATTTGCTATGTTTGACGTAGATAGATAAGGATCCAGCACCATTTTTACTACGATGTCTCATGACATGGTATTACAAAGTTTCGCGGCCGACAGGATTGTTAACTGACTCTGGAAATGGAAGGCAACACACGCCCAATTTATGTAAAAGTCCGGAAGATTACTGTTAAAAAAAAACCTGTAATATTTTAATTTTTATAATATCTTCATTTATATTAAACAAAAGCTACTATTTATAGAATTCGCTTCATTAGTTATTTTTTTATACTAGAGATTATTTAAATGATATTTTTTCTTTTTAGTATATTGTGAATTTTACTAGAGTATATAATTTTAATTTTTAAAAATTAATGACAAGCTATTATTTATTCAAACACTCAATTTTATAATTGCTTTATGGATACATTTTCGCACTTCATACTATTATAAGGCCACAGAAGAATTTTATTCAAACACATCTTTCAATAATGTGATAAAGTCGTTTTTAAAAATATACATTTAAAACACAAAAAACTAATTAATGTTGCATATTTGTACAAAATGCTTTTTTATAACAAAATACTACACAATAATAGAGACATTTTTCTACTCAAAACAGTTCCAACTAATTTTTTTAGCAATTCCATTGCAACTTATTTCTATTAAGGGCTGAGGATATCCTTTTCATACACCAGTAAACATCACTTTTTTAAAGGTCTTGAAATTGAAATTTTGGGTTCATTTGTTAAAGAGTCTTAACATGAGACGTAAAAGTATATATCTATATATATATATATATATATATATATATATATATATATATATATATATATATATATATATATATATGTGTATCTAAAAGTATATTTTAGACTTTATTTAGATGCATTTTTAATGTTTCTTTGAACAATAGTTTTTTATATAAAAATTTGAAACTCTTACATAAAATATAAATTTACTTCACATTTAAAAAAAAAAAAAAATTGATTTCAAAGAATTTAAAATTTGAGTGAATTTTTCTTCTATGAACTTTATTATTTCACCACTATTTAATAACACATAAATAAAGATAAAGTTAATAATACATGATTCAAGATTATTTCATAAAATAATCATAAGTATGTGATACGATAATACCTGAAGCTATCAGGAGTAACAAATATAATACTACTTTAATGTATTAGGTACTAATATATTGAACAGTGCCATATAGTATTAAAGCTTAGTTAATAGGCACTTTTAAATATAGTCTATTTTTAGTAAAATCAAACTGAGACAATATATTTTAATATTTTTTTGTCTTCTCATGAAATCCACATTTTTATGGTGCCTCACTTTAGCTGACTGATTAACCTCCTATTCTTAAAAGACCCAATTTATAATCATCGGATAAAGTGTAACTAGTAATAAAATTCGGGGTAAATTAGTTGGAGATAAATCATCAGCATGAATGGAGTCCCAACCCCAATCAGAAAAGCAGTATCTAAAGAAGACACCAAAAAGACGAATCATCTTTTTGATCACTTCTCCATCAGTCCATGTCAAACATAAATAAGTCTCTTCTGAGCCTCCATCAGGTTGAAGCTGCCTACAAAATGTTTTATGGTGGTAGCAAATTCATGTACAATGAGGTGGGTGGTAGGATTTATAGCAACTCAGCTTGTGTGGAGAAAGGAGCTTCTAACTAGCTATGAGCACATTGGTTGTTTCTTTATCACTGAAATGGTAGGGATGGGAGGTCTCCTACTTGGAAACAGGATCTGAGGTCCGGATGCTCAATTCAACTTTTGTCAAAGCGATGATGATGATGATGATCTAGTTTTAGTCCACGAAAATATATATATATAGTATACAGTATATATATATATATATATATATATAAGTGTCCCATAAAAGGAGTTCCAAAACACTGATAGTTCAACATCATTCATGTGAGACACACTAATCCTTCCTGACTAAATAAAAGTAAGGAAAGAAAATGCGAAAACAGAGACGGCTTTGATTTTAAGAACTCATCGAAAATTATTCAATGACCTTTAAATGTTGTAAGGACCAATACATTGGAAATTTACATTCAATCTATCAACAATCACTGCTCTTTGTTTCTTCTTCATCCCATTCTATACCGACAGGACATACACCAAAGTCACCATTTTCCCTTTGGTTGGAAACAAGGCGGTGGTGGTTGTAATCATAAAGAGTAACCAACAATTATGGAAACAACTAAATTATATAATAAGTTGACATCCTAATTATTTGCTAGTACATACTAAATACAAGCTGGTCGATCTTTCCAGGTTCTTTCTTCCTTAATTATATTTTTCACCTTAATTTATACTAGTATGTCCAGTCAGCAACGCTTCCCCTTCTTGCAGTTGAGTGACCCAGCCCCACTTGTAATAGAGGAGATTAGAGAAGAGGGTCTTGCCCCCAAACTCGAAGCTTTGGCGTAGCTAGAAGAAGCTCCAGCCCCTGATGCCGTGAAGAAAGCACCATTTAATAATAAGTCTCCTTCTGATCTCCAATTCCAATTCTTCCATTGGCTCTGTGGTGCATCCTCGCGTTTGGTTACCTGGAAAAAAGGCCAATAATTTCTTAGAACAAGGTTGTAATCATCAGTAGTTAGCCACAATCAAAATTTGTCGGTCCTTAATTACCTCCTTGTTGAATCTGTCATCAGGAGCAAGAAATCTATTGCCTTGGCTGTTAATTGTAGGCGATGCGCTTCCCCCAATAGCATACATCTCCCAGTGGGAGTAGTCGTTATTCACCACATGAAAATACCCAAGTCTACATCTGTAAATTAAATTTGGGAAAAAAAAAATATATATATAAGTACTATAGTCACCAATGAGACTTGACTCCATTGTTAAGGGTTGAATGAGCCACATAAAAAGAACTAGCAGAAAACTACAAAGTTTTAATAATATGAAAAGTTAATAATTGTCATAAAGAGAAAAAAAAAGAAAAGAAAAAGAAAAAACTTTACCTGGGCATTCTCTGGATGAGGCCTACTCCGAAATGGTTGAAGGCAATGGTAACCTGCATGTTCTTGTCTTGAGCATATGAATCACTGTGGCCCAAGAGCATGACCTTATTATGATGGGTCATGTAATTGTTGGAGATGGTGATGGCCGTTGATCCATGGATGGCATCCACCAGTCCGTCATTACAGTTGGAGAGCGAGCAGTGGTCCACCCAAACATGGCTTCCCCCAAATATCGACACTCCGTCGCCGTCCGATATCGTCCGCCACCCGTAATGGTCGGGGGAGTCTCTCACATTGGCGTTGCCTCCCCTCTTACAGTCGTGTATGTTGAGACCATGAATGATAATGTTAGTCGTGTACTGGATTGTAATGCATGGCCCTCCGGCAATGTGGACTCTGGCGCCTCTGCCGTCGATGGTCTTGAAGGAGTTCATGATCAGCTCCTGCTTCAATTTGATCACCATATCTCTTTCGAAAATGATCCACAGTGGCTCCTTTTGGATCACTGCATATCGGAGAGTTCCGGGCTTAGGGTTTACAGGGTTGTCGTTTCCGGAGTCTGTCACAATGTAAATCTTCCCGTCTCTTCCACCCACCGCATGCTTTCCGAACCCGATTGCGCAGTCGGCCAGATTCTGCCGGTTCTTTTCCCAATTCGGGTCGCACCGCCAGCAGTCATCGATGGGGTTGCCGGTCCCGCATGACAGGAACCCTAACTTCCTCCTTGAAGCATTGATGCTCCTGCAGCAACAACAATGAAAAAGGGAAAAAAATTGAGACAATGTTAACTAATTACTGACTGTATTCAGATATATATGTACAAAATGCATTTCGTACTTGTGTACTTCTTCTACCACTAGCTCAGGATCTTGAACCGGCGAAGAGGAAATTAAGGTTGGAGAGAGAATGGAAAGGAGGAAAAGAAGAATAGACAGAGGAATTCCCATAGCTTAATTTCTTTCCCTGTCTGAAGAACAGAAGAACAATAGAGAAGCAAAAGAAAAGTTGTGAGAAAGTTGAGGGAAGGAGGTGGGATTATAAAGGAATAATAAGACACTAGGGTCCACCACCTTCATGATTTCTCATTCTTTCATGTTCCAATACCATAATCCTCACTTTTCTTTAATTCATTACGTGGTTTGGCTTACTGCTTAATTATTGAAAATGAAACCAATAAAAGTAACCAAAAAAAACTTAGCCCTGATCCGATCACACACCGACACTTTTTTGGACTATAAAAAACTATAAGTATGACGTTGAAATTCATGACATTTTTGAATATTGTCTCGCTTTCAGAAACGACCTTTTTGTCGCAGTTGGTTGGGAGCCGTTAATATAGCTAGGTTTGGTTTTCATTTATAATTCAGCTTTAATCCCTTCTTTTTCATATTTGTACTCTGATTATGATTAGTACGTGCCACCACCCTCTTTTTGCATGTCATCCAAGTTTAAGATTTCCTTTGTCACACCTTCTAAAAATCTTTAGTTACACATAAGTATATCTTGTACAACTTAAATTATTTTCTAAAAGAAGATTAAGCTCGTTGAATTTGTGTTTTTATTGTATAAAAATTTATTTATTTTCCTTTTTCTAATACTTATATTCTTCCTCTCCATGTCTAAATTATAATGCTATCATGTGTAGCAGATTGACATACACCTTAACTTTTTTAATCACATTAATTAAGAAAACATCTTCGGGGTACTCAATCAATAATAAATTCTATGCAGCCGCAATTATTAAAAAATAAAAATAAAGTAAATAAAGTGGAAGAAGGTTACAAAATCAGTTGAAAAATATGACAATGGGAAACAGTTTTGAAATAAACAAATGCAAAAGAGACAACCGCATTAACCGCCTTCAGTTTTCGTAACCGCCAAAGGCCGGCGGGATTCGCCGGTGACTAATAACCAAGCCGGTCAACAACGCTGACGTGGAAACAATAATACTCTCACATTGGGGGTGGGGGGAGGATCGTACATTCCGTCTGTTTGATGACGTTCGCATGTCAGTTAGCCCACCAGCAATACCTGGGCTTTGTTTGGGCCCCAAATGCATTGGCCCACTTATGGTGAGAGTGGGCCGTCAGATGATCCTGTATTCGTGTGGCATGGCAGATGTGGGTCATGTGGGCCAAGCCGGGTATGAACGAAATTATCTCTAAAAGCACAAAGGGCCACTTCGCTTTTGGGCTTTTGCAAGCTTTGTCATCCGCTTGACACGCGGCAGTGAGAGTGGTAAAGCCAGCTGTCAAATCCATTCTCAAAGCTGCTTCCACATAAACAGGGTCTCTCTCCTCAAGAGCGCCAACTGTCTCTCCTGCGTGACAGCCAAATTAAAACGCAAGGCGAAACAAACCCGAAATAAGAAGACAAACAAATAATCGTAACGCTGGATTCGTTTCAATGAAGACCGTTAAGGTTCTTGGGCATTTAATTTCAATTTCAATCGCATCGGCGATACGCACAATCGTCAAGATGTTTTGATCTTTGCCTCCCGTTAGACGAATTTTATATATCCCACGAACTCAATTGCTTGGTAACAATCGCGACAAATGATAATGACGATGGCTGGCTGGCGTGAGGTCTTACAATAAAAAAATTTGGGAAAAGCGAGTATATATGCCACGAAAGGCTTCCACTAACGTACGTTTGCTCGAAAAAAAGGCGATCTAAACAACGCTGCCTGCTCGAAAAAAATAGAAACCGATGGGAAGCGATCTAATCGAATCAACCGGCCGACGGACGGACAATGACGGCAAAGGCCACAAGCGTGGGGAAACCGACCTGGGGCCAGGTAGTCCTCCTTCCACAAAAAGCCGTACGCCTCGTGGCCTAAAACCCATTCAGGCGCTCAACTATTTAAACCCATCTCCCATTTTGCTTCTATTCGATGCGACACTTTTCATTCAATTACGGGTTTTGCGGGATTCCAAAGTCCCAACAATCCCCACGAATGAAAGCTCTACATCAATACTTCCGTGTTTGCATGAGATGCAAGTGCAGATTGAGTCCATGAACGCCGCACGGGATAAGTAGTCCGGCACTTCAACTTTCCTGCTGAAACTTATCTGGGCCATTTCTACAATCGCTAGACTTCGACGCGCTTTGAATCATGACCTTCGTGTAAGCTCTAGATACAGAAATCACACAACTATTTCTCTAACCAAATCGTTCTCACTTCATTGTACCTGCCAGCCAGTAATGACCGCCTCGGTCTCACGTAGCGTTTTAGAATTCACATTTTCAATTCTCGCCAAGAACCTCACTTCATACTCTCACATGTGTGATTTCTCTAACATATAGTTTCATAACCATTAAAAAGCTTTTTTGGCTGTCCTCACATATTAATAACGTTTTATCCCGAATGGGAAACAAATTCGATAAAGATTTCTACAATCGCCTTTCATAACTTAGTTTGTCTCTCTGTCCGGGATCCCGGGATCTCCAACCAACTAGTAAAGGTGTCTGCTATGATGACTTGTTTAGAGACCTTAAACCCATTCCCTGATGTTTTTGCAACCATCTCTGGCTAGGCATTTTGTCGCTGATCCGCACATTATCTTTTGACTTCACATACCAATGGTGATAATTCCACTGTAGTTGCTCGGTTTTACCGTGGTCATATCTTCGACAGTGATGTGTCGTGAAATCTCACTGCTATACATGACATTCCTTGCCCCTTCCAGCCGCCGTTTCAGATCATCACAATGTACACATACAAATAATCGGTTTAGACTAATTAGAATATCTTCCAACAGCCTAGTCATCTTTACCTCTTTCACCGGCCATTCAAAGCAATAAATTCCCGATTCCATAGCGGATCTAGTAAATACAAGTTTGTCGGGATGATTTCCCGCACACCCGCGCCCACCAAGTGCGAATACATATCCACTCGCCGATTTTATGCCTTTAATATATCCACTCGCATCACAAGTATCCTTCAAGTACTACCAGATATTCTGTGTAATGCAAAGCATAATCTCGAGTATGCCCTTATGCAGCCCAATAAACGTTTCATATAGCTTTCCAATGATTTTCATTCACTAATTAAATCAACTGTATTTTATAACCGCACGTTTCATGTCCGCCCAAGATACCATGACATGGCATTAAACTGCCTAGTATACTAGAAAAGCATTCATTTTCAGCTTTGTTTTCACCAAGATTTCAAAAATATGTAAATTAACATCTATCTAGCCTTTACTCAAGAGCTAACATCTGTGATTCTAAAATTTCCAAGAATCGCTTCAACATAATGGGATTGCGACAGCTTAATCCCCTCCAACTTGCTATTTAACTCCTAAAATAACATCACGACTTCATATCTTTCATATCAAATTTATTTTGCAAGGTTATTTGATTTTCTTTAACAATTCTCACTATCATCAGTCATATAAGCATATCGCTTGTTGTTATAGATATAAATAAAGCACCTGGAGTTTGCTTAACATATATTATTATTTATAAAGACTCATTAATTCTCAAACCATTTCGACAACAGGCACTCGTCACTCAGCACGCTATCATGGTGCTTTGTTTCAATCCATGAAAGTGACTCGATAGTCGACATACTCGCTTCTTGTCCCGAACAATGAACCCTTCGTTGTTCAAATATATTCCAAATCTCTCGCTTATTAGCGCTACATCCATTTGACGTGGATTTTGCCATACACCGCCGCTATGCCACCAAGATCTGCGATGTAATTCTAAACAGTAGTTTGGCATCGTACATCAAGACCTTCTCGCGTTTCATCCTTTTACTACAAGCCTAACCTTATATTTTTATCAATAAACATCCGTCTATTTTCCTCTTGAAATCCACTTACATTGTAAAGTGTTTATTACCAGAAGAATAATTCCATATGATTTGGCTAAGATAGAATCTCGACTTCACTTATTGGATAGCTTCTTTCCGTAACTGGCTTCGCTAAGTCACGCCTTCTTCAATGTCCGAGGCTCATTCTCCAATAGATACGCAGAACAAACCAAACAGGTGTCCGCTTTTTACTACGCCTAGTCCTCCATTAGATCACTTCTAGATATGCGACTTCGAGACCTCTTATTATTATCACCGACTAGTATACTATGCGTTATACTGAATATATTAAAGAACTTAAGCGCCCCTTTGATTCAATGATCGTGAGTTTCATACGGTATTTGTGGGATCTCCGACTTCGCGAACAAAGTTAGAAACGACACACGCTATTACGAAAGATATCCGATGAAAACACAAATAATGTTTTCTGTTATACCTAACCTTTTTAGCTAGGAGCCGCAACCTTAGCCAACACCCACACACTTTGAGATATTCAAGCTGTGCATTCTTTCCATTTCTCATAGAGAGTTTATTGTGTCTTTCTCTGCAGTGTGACTTATTTAAAATAAAATCTGGCCAAAACAGCCTTCCCCCACAAATTCCGGTGGTAAACTTGAACTATTCAACAATGCATTCATTATTTTCAAAGTTTTTCCTTCCGCCACTTATATTAGATCGTGGGTGTATATGAGCAACATTGGTGAACGATAATTAAACTCCTATGACAAATCTCCTCAAACAAATTCATATTTCACCTCCTCTGGTCACCTTTTAAGATGACTTTCTTGTTCAACCCAGTTTCAACTTCTACTTTAGTAAGTTTTAAAAGCATTCATAAACTTTATCTCTGTTACTACAAATAAACATAACAATACCGTAGTTACCATCTATAAAAGTAATAAAATACTATTGTCATCTCTCGATTTATTGATTTCCATATCGTATATCCGTGTGTATTAAATCTAAAGGTTCTAAACTCTATTATCTACGCAGTGAAAGGGGCTTAGAAAATTTGTGATTCAACACACACTTGACATTTCTCACTGGGATACCAAAATTGGCACCTCAGTCCCATATTCACACTCCCTTTATCACTTATAGTTAACGTGTCCTGGGCTCTAGCATGCCAAAGAAGACTCAAGCATTACAAGAAGAAGCAACTTTATTCAAATCATCCTCGGGTTACAACAAGCCATTACATTCAATTTGAACAAACCATCACTCATAACCCTTTCCCTACATAAGACCTCATTTTTTGAGAGTACAAATCACGATACAAAACCAACTCATTATTCGCTAAGGAGAGATCATGACATCAAATTTTGGGCACAGATTGGGCACATGCGTAACATTAATTAGTGTCACAATCTTTCCAGATGTCATCTTTGTAAAGCAATCTTTTCGACACCTTCAACCTGTGAGGTCACTATCTACTATATAAAGCTCTTCATCACCCCCCACATTGTAGATCTAAAACATCGATCTCAAGCCAGCACGACGTGGACAAGTCAAGCCCAAGATCAACCACCACTCCTGGGGTTTCGCCATATTATGGCCTCTGATATCATAGCGCCATTGATATCATCAACACCATCGAGATCTTTTCCAATCATTGTTCGCTGCTTTCTCCTTTCGCCTGCCATAGCCTTACCGACGTCTGCACTTGCCACAGCCAAAGACTCATTGACAACCAACTTTTCTGCTTCCTCGGCCGAACTCTCCATACTGCTGCGCATTTTCCTCTGCTGGTTTCGATCCTCTTCAACAACATCGGGCCTTGAAACTTCTAGATTCTTCCCAAACTTTCTTTCTCAGATACCCCATTGTCTTCCCCAATCCTCAACCTAACAATCAAGTCTCGCGCATGTCCCTTTCTTCTCTTAGGTGTTCGAGATAATTTTTGAATCCTCCCTCCTGTGACGGCTGCAGCTTTTCTGCTGAATGCAAACACTTGAAATGTCCACTTTCATTCCTTCCAAAGATGAACATCATGCACAACCACTCAGTTCTCGAACCCGACTCTAAGACTCCGCCTTTGAATCAACCATCTCAAGTCCGTGAATTACCTTCACTCATGAATTTCTAAATCGACATCTTCTGCTTGTACTTCTTGGTCTAGACTATCCCATAACCTGAAATGCTTTAGCGGACTATGACGTTATGTATTTTCTTAATCGCTGAGGAGATAGTCATGACATAGAAGTCGAATGATTCCATGCATTCACAAAGATCCAAATTTTCTTTTATCTGCCTCCAACGCCCAATTTAGACCATCCTTTAATATAATCTTGCCGTCTAAGGTTGCGTAGATAATAAATATCTTTGTTGTCATCTCTTGAAACGGTACCATTGAACTTTTCTAGCTTTTCTCCGATTCGAATAGGTTAACCGTCAAGGCGAAGGCATTTATAGAAAGTCAAAGTAGCACATATATTCGTGAAAAGAATCGACAGCGTATACTTGCAATACGTGAACGACCGTAAACGAATAAACTCAGAATACACTCCAGAATAGGTCGTCGCTCAAAAATTTTAATACTAACAGAAACTAAAATGGAAATTACCTTAAGATTGTAGTCTATGATGTTTGTATACTAGGAAACAAACTAAAATGTCAAGGAACATACCTCTGCTCCGGCAAAGACGTAGCTTTACTACGAACTCAATTTGGTTACAGGTGAACAATCGCACAAAATGATAATGACGCATGGCTACGAAGTGAGAATTCAAGACAAAAATTTTGGGAAAAGCAGGAGTATATATGCTAATGGTGGTTCACCAATGCATATTGCTTGAAAATATGATCTAAAACAACGACTGCTCAAAATAAACCTGTAGAGGCGGACCAAGCTTTGCTGCAGGCCCTTCCTTCACGCGCCTCGTGCCAAACCCATTTGGAGAGCCAACTATTTTAAACCCATCTCTCATCTTTATTTTCTATTCGATATGAGAGCACACTTTTAATTCACCATGTAGCTTATGAATTCCAAAATCATTTATACGAAATTTTCTCCTATTCTTGAATGGAGTAAGATCACTTTATTTATACCCACGAATTTATGAGTACTCATTATCCAACACACACATATGATATGACATACCCTTGAATCTTATCTCTATTTTATTTTATTTTATTTTCCTTTTTATCCCAAATCAAATAACATGGCTGGAAATGGGATGACCTTTGCTTCATTCCATATCCACACAAAGTGGAATTAAGTCACTTGAGATGTTGCTCTTTCCACCATACATGTCGTTAATAACAAGTTAAACGTGAGTTATCTGATTTACTGGTTAAGGATTGGGAAATGATATAAAGAAGAGACCAAGTAAATAAAGAAATACATGATTACATTACAATAAGCATGCATATATTATCGATACATACTTTGGTGTAAAAGTAATGGTGGTATTTACAAGGTAAATCATGATAAGTATAAATGTGAATTAAGGTGATTGAATATGGGGAGGGAGTAGGACTGACAGATGGAACGTTTTAAAAGAAAGCTTGTCATCAGTTAACATCCGATGCTGATGGCTTAGCCACCATTAGCCAATAGGGGCTACTCTGGACCTAAATTTGCTTTATTTCTCTACCCCCTATTCCTACAAAAAACTAAAAAGCTAATCTTACAGATACTGACAAATCCAATCAAACTGAAGACTATTACATTTAAATTTTATTATTACATTAGGTTAATTGCTTTGACAACAGGATAATAGGATTGCCCCAAGCTCCAAGTGTCTTCCAGTTTTCTACAATGGCTCATCGAATAATTGAATTGAAGACCATTGTCAGGAAAAACAATAATTGATAAAACAAAAAGGAGAAAAATTAGACCAAAAAAAAAATGATTTACTTTAAAAAAAATCATAAAAGAGGAAAATCCATTTATGAAAAGGTGCATGAGATGAGTATTACTACATAAGAAAAAGATTCAAAACTACGTTGGTAAAATATATACAATTTGAGAAGCATTTCAAAAATAATAGGGTCATCTAGTCTCGCAGCTCATCACTAATTTAAAAAATCTGTAATATTGCACCATAAAACTTCTGGAATCGGATTAGATAGGATTTGAGCCACCCAACTCTAATAATTGACATATCTATATCCAAATATGCATACCAAAACAATAAGTTTAAAAGGACATATATATCATTAATGCATCATTAATTTATTTCCTTGTGCGTGCTTTCCCCTTTAAACTCATTTGGGACGTGCAGGGCTCAATTAAGAGCACCAGACAAGAGTTGGAATTTTCCTTTTACATTATAATGAAATTACCTTTTAGTGTTTGAATGACTTTTATCTTTTGAAACGATTGTTATTTCAAAAACGTTTATTTTTATAAAATTAATTTTTTTCAATTTCATTTATGAGTTTTTTTTCTCTTTTTCGTTAGCTTGAAATAGTTAGAAGTCATTCAAGTCTTTTTTTTAATTGAAGTCCTATTTAAAAAGAGTCTTGGCTCTTTTAGAAGATAGAAATAATTTCTTCTGCCAGTTTGAGTAAGATTATATTGTGATAGAAATATAGATATTATTCACTTAGCAAAGGTGATTGTCAACGTTGTTATCAGTCACTTGAAGATCATTATATCTTGGAAAGTAAACATCACATAATTCTTAAAACATTAATTAAAGAAAGAAAATTTATTTTAAGGAGATTGTGATTGAACTAGACTCGATCTACTTCAATCTTTATATATATATATATATATATATATATATATATATATAAATCATGGAGGAAACCCTGTGATAAAAGATCCGTACAACATGCATCTTCTTATTTATGTAAGAAGGATAATTATGGACGTGTTTTTAAAAATTGTTTTTTATTCAAAAAAAAATAAAGAGAACAGATAAAAACATGTGATAAAGAATCCTACAACATGCATCTTCTGATTTCTGCAAGAAGGATAATTATGAGCCTGTCTTTAAAAACTTTTTTTTGTTGTAAAAAATAAAAAGAACAAAGAAAAAATGTTTGAATTCAAACAATAAGACAAATTTTTAAAAAATATCAAAATTGTGTTTAATGTATTTTTAAAAACAGTTTTCGGAAAAGGAATAAACATGCCCCCTATGTCACTTTCCACTATTCTCCTTGGGGCACGCGCGGCAGAGTTCCCTGAACAATCTGCCTCAAGAGCAAAGAGAGCACCAATCAACTATACCCACGAGGATATACCAAGAAGCAACAACTAGCCGGGATGATTGGCATCCTCCACCCAATGAGGAGAAGCTCGAGTGAGCTATGTCATGGATGCATCAAGGAGGTCAAGATTGTAAGAACCAATTTTATTCGCTCCCATTTTTAGCATTATCGGGTCTAACGCGACCAGAAAAGCACATCCGACAATATGGTGCTCACTCTATGATTCACATTAAGTCAAGAATGAAGCTAGCATAAGAAAAATGAAAAAGAATGCAATTACATACATTTTTCTCAGGAGGATCTTCCCGAATTTATGCGTTTCTATTCCCAAATCTCCGTTCTTATTTTAATAATATACGTTTTCCTTATTACGATTATCCTTTACAGATAAGAGATGCTTCCTTATTAAAGATTATTATTCCAAATAATTATTTAGAACAGAGTTCCATTTTACGATATCTACTCATATTTCTATAACAAATTTCCATACGCATGAAGACACTGATCAGTTTCGACCTCAGACGTTTCGTGATTGCACCGTTTCAAGAGGGTTCGTAGGGAGCGACATACCAATACGCCGTTTACGAAAAGAAGAATGCGAACAAGGGAAACTGCCTATTGAACAATGGGTTTGGGTTTATTGAATAAATGTTCGAGTTTAAAAACAAGTTATACATAACGTTTCTTCTTTTCCTTTGGCCAAGGTTGGTATTTTCACGAAAACCACAGCTATTAAACCTTGATTTAATGCGCTGATCGTGGCAATTAATGCAGATTAGCATGCTTTGGACATAAAGCACGCACAATCACAGATGCTTCTCAACAGATCACTATTAAGTTTCGAGATCATCGGTGGCAGCAACAGCCCTGCCTCGCATCCCCGGGAGTTAGCTCCATGTTCTTTTTCTCACATAACCCCCGTCATGTCCCACCATGGCGGTGAGATAACGCCTGGGTGAACATTTTGTTCTTACTCGATCTTTGGTGTCATCCCGCACTTTTCCTGCTGGCTCAGCTTCGAGAGCCTCGGGTTTAGGATCTAGTTTTGGCGGCCGAAGTTAGCTTCTCGTCCCGCCGATAAGTCACCTTTGAGGGAACAAGACCTGTGTCGCACCCCAGCGGAAGAGAAGAATGCAGAGTCGAGAGTCATTATCAGAGCGAACATTCGCCAACGTTAGAGCAATTTTTATCTTTAAACGCGCCAGAGTCATTAACCGTCTTTGAATGCACGACCGGCGCCGTTAACACGATTAATAAACAACGCACGATCAGTTTTAATCCAAGATTGATAAAGATACGCCATTCAAAACAACAATATGGTTTAGAACATTTAATTATTAAACAAGATTAAATGACGTTAATTCAGATTATACCCGATTTCAATGCCATGTCGGATTTCATCCTTCATCCCACGAAACTGCACGCCGCGATCGCAGATCCACCCGAAAAATGTTTCGTCAGCAAACCAATATCTCAACAATGAACTCATCCAGAATTAATAGTCGAAAGTTGTTTATTATTTTTATTATATTAAAAACTACAACGACATATTGAGTCCCAACATTATTTGAACCATTTCCAAATCCCGTTCTAATATTTAATCTTCCATCTAAGATTTCGATTATATTAAGATCTGACATGGAGTCCATCTAATATTATCACCCGTCGATATAACGCGATCAACACATTCGAGTTTCTTATCCGACCTAACTATTTGAAGGATCTCCAACGAACCAGAGTTAATAAAATCATCATCCATCAACATGAATTACGAAGAGCGCACTTCAAAATTCGCAACATCATATTAACGAGATTGACCAAATAGGTTATTGAGTAATACGTAACATCCCAGCCCTTCAAAACGATTCAAATAGATTAAACCAAACCAACTGGTTTTATGAAAAATATTAATATCCGCAAATACAGAATGACGTATTATTGTCTGATATTAATTCAGTCTTCTGCACTGATCGCTTCCTATCTTGGTCCATTACTCATTATCTGTCTCGATCCGCCATCAGTAATACTACGTTACTTTCTCACGTTTCATAATCTATAATCCATCCTTCGTCGCCAACTAATCAATAATGAATTCATAATTTCAAACCTCGGATCATCAATATACATAATATTGTACTTGCTATATATATTAACGTTGATATTCAATGATTCATCCCAAAATATGATTTCACAATCATTACGCCAACTCAAACGAATCAACAGCCCAACAATTTGAGTTCAACTGATTCAATATAACATTCTACTCCGTCATCCATCCAATTTAAAACTCAACGGAAGAAAAACACCAACCGCTGTTGTGTCCAATCATTATGTCTGATCAGTTAACTTGTTCTGATATGATATTTCAGTCACCTGCGAAGGTCCTACTGCACCAAGTCTTGAATGTTCAGCCTGGCAACATGCACTGTCCCCACGCTTCGCTCACTCCATTGCAAATTAACAAAGATAAACTGACTCATCCATACTTGGCCTACTGGTCATGACTGAGTGACACATCAATATAAATAGTTCTCGCAAAGACGCTTATTTTAATTTGTATTGTATACCAATCTATCCTTAATGCTAATTAACTATAAGAATGATTTATTATATTCAATCTGAGAAAATATAAAATAATATGTAATGCTTGTATAAATAGTTTATTTTCAATAATCCTGCAATTTTTATAAAACATTTCACAATCACTTTTCAATCAATTAAATCAACTAATATGCTTTAACAAACGACGCAAAACTGAACTGAGGAATAGTGAGCCTGTAGAAACCCACCTTGCATTTATCTAATCCCTGCACCTCAATCTCAATTTACTTTTCCTCCTCACCCTATTCCAAAACCATTAAAGAACAATATTGTCTGTATGCATTTCAGTAGTTTTGGTTAGATTACTGTGAGATTAATATGATTTCCAAATTCTATAAGTTGAGAGAGAGAGCAATTTTGACTAGCTGGCTTTCCTATGATTCCTAAGAACACCAAACGGGGTTCGGATCGGTTGAGCAGGACCTTCCAAGTCAGAGGCCTAAGGCCGCAAATAGTCTCGAACTCCGAAGAGCTGACCTCGACCTCGACGTAGTTTCAATCTATCACTCCTATTAAACATCTTCATCCTCCTCAGGAATATGAACGTATTCTTGACTCAATGGGATTTCCATAGAGTCCAAGAATACCCAATCTGAGTTCCGATTCATGAGACATATGACCTTCCGAAGTCGAGTCGCGCACGCCTTGACGAGCCGACTCGATCGACGAGCCGAGACCGAAGGACTCAATCTAACACCTAGGTCTGACATCTAATATCTTCCGAGGAATATGATGATCTGACTCAATGGGCTTTCCATAGAGTCCAAGAGCACTGAACTGAGTTCAATAAGGAAGTTGGTGACTTCCGTTGGAGGTCATGCGTAGTCGGCCTGACGAAGTCGAATTAACCGATGAGTCAGACCAAGCGACGAAACTTCGCTCAATAACACCCTGGCCTCGACATCTAATATCTTCTTCAGGTATGGATGGATTCACCAACGGGTTTTTCATAGAGTCCAAGAACACTGATCCTGTCACAAGAAGATCTCCGTTGGAGGTCACGCGCAACATTTCGATAAGTCGAGCCTGAATCCACGAGTCGCACTGGCGATGAGTCAGCCTTACATCTCTACCCATGTAATATCTTCTCCTTCAGCATATGATATTCTTGACCACGGCTTTCCACAGATTCAAGAATGAATTTAATCGGAGTTCACAAGAAGCGGCACCATCTTCCGCGAGAGTTACGCAGTCGTAGCCTTCTAATATAGCTTCACCTGGATCGACGAAGCCAAGATCGGGCGACGAGCTCACTTACAGACGAGCTGAGTTTTTCAGACGAGCTAAGCTCTACATGACGAAAGCTGAGCTCGCGATGACGAAGCTGAGCTCAAGATCGGTGCTGAGTTTTTCAGACGAGGTCCGCCGGAATTCTATTTGATCTAATTCTATGGTCGACCCTTCACCATTTGATCAAGTTTCAGTAAAAAGACTACAACTCGTCTATAGGTCCGAATTGAGAAATTCAAAGCCTAACATCAAGTTTCACGGACGTGGATACACTTTTGAAGGACTTACTTCGAATTCCCTTTATTTTTTTACTCAAAAACCGTTCTAAGGTCCATTGGATTGACGAGGTGGCAGGAACTAACCCGACCCAGTTGGCTGGGCTGACCTCGGTAAAGGACTATAACCAGTCTACAAGGTCCAAATTGAGAGATTCAAAGCCTAACATCAAGTTCATTGATGTGGCTACAGCTTTACAGAGGACTCACTACCCGATTCTCTTTATTTCTTACCCAAAATTCAGCTCTAAGGTCCGGCTAATGCGCACTATCACAATGTGGCAGCTTATGGTAGAAAATGACCAAAGTAGGGGAAGACCTACCTCTTGGAGTTGTCGAAACTCCCCAATTCCGATCTCTACTTGCAGCTCTTGTCACGAGGAAGGACTTTCCCTCTTGCTTCGCCTAGGACCTATGACCGTCGTTGGGAAATCTGAAAGTAAAGGCTTCTCACTCTAAATACCTCCATTTTTCTCTTTTCCTTTTCACTTATGGATCACTCTAAATGTATTTTAAAAAGGAGGAAACTTCCTCCCACTTTCCTATGCCTTTCATGATTTTTCTTCTTTTTATTTCTTTTTATATTTAAGATTCCCTCCATTTCTCCTATTATTTTTCATTTTAAATTCCTATTTTCACTTGAACATAACTTATTTATAATTATTATCGGTCCCCATTTTCAATTTCCATATTTTCTCTTTTTCACTTGGGTTTATTTCGAGATTCAATAATCATTTAATCAATGATCGTCTAACAATTCCGGAAGAAAAATACCCCAAGTTGGCCCAATTATACGGAATATATAATAAATTTTATTATAAAATTCGGGTATTTTGAGGCGGTCGCATAACTCAAGTAAATACGTGATCCTACTTGAATGTCTAAGTACCCATTCTATATTCGAGTCCTGGCGACTCCTCACACTTGTAAGCCATGTATGAGAAAAATAATCATTTCAAACAAAACTTGTTGTTCTTGAAATACACTACGAAGTCGAGGTAAAAAGATGGGACTACCCTTCGAGGCGAATGTGTTGGAGAACTTCCCGAAACAGTCATGATCCTCATCCGAAATGATATGTTGGACCTTCTCCCAACCCCATTCTTCGGAATATCATCATGTGAAATTCCTTTAGCAACCATGTTCGTTTTTCAAAAAATTCATGTCATGCACACACACACACCTAATTTCTAGGTTACCCCAATGCATATGAAAATGTATTATGCCATTTCATGTCACTCATGCTAATATATTCACACACACACACACACACACACATATATATATATATATATATATATAACATATTTAAATCACATACAACATGTTATGTAATTTAAACACAAATTACATAATGTACGCGCGAGGGGAGAATTGGCGATGAGCTTAGGTTTGGGTTTTTAAATGAGTGAGTGACTTCTCTCTAAGTTTCGGGGCGTCAGGCCAGGCCAGTTCATCGGACGAAGGAAAGTCGTTCTGCAGCGGTGAAGGCAAGCGTGAGTGCAGGTTTCTTGGAGTTTCGACAAATACGTGAGGTAGGGTTTATCCTGCTTGTTTACTCTTGATTTAAATTGCTTTATGATGTTTAGGTTGGTTTGAGGCCTTGAACCTTGGCCCAGTTGATCGATCCCGAATCTTGAGCAGAGATTGTGGAAGTTTTAGAAACCCATGTGGAGCGACCAGTGTCCCGCAGGCTGTTGGGTTGTTAATGGTATAAGTGTGCTTCCATAAATTGTATGTCTTATAGTATTTGTTTGGAGACCCGGGTTATGTACTTTGGGTAGAGCTCCCCGTACAAAGGAGACTCTGCCCGATTTTCGTGAGTAGTGTCGGGTTATCAGACATTGCTGAGTATTCAGGTGTAGGTTGTGAATTGTCCAGTGGACCTGCGGGTTTTGGGGCGTCACGGTGTCGAGCCCGGCTTGGGCGGAAGTCGGTCTTTTGAAGTGTCGGATGACGAGCCCTGATCACGGTCTTTTGAAGTGTCGGATGGCCCAGAGCCCTGAGTTTGGTATTTTGAAGTGCCCGGACGGCCCAGAGTCGTAAGTCGGCATTAAAGATTATCGCCTGACGGCAATGGGCGGAAGTCTAACATTCAAGTGATAAGTGTAGTGGGATTGGCGTGGGAGTGCTGAGACGAAGTAGAGCAGAGAGTGCGGCGTTAGGAAAATCGGACGATGGGCGAAGTGGCATTAAGAAGTGGGACGGAATACAAATCCGATAACAGAAAATGCTGACATTGATGGCTCAAACATTAAGAATTATACCAGCGACGTAGAGCGATGGCATTAAAAGTGTCAAATGGCTTGGCGGAAGGCCAGCCATTAAGGAAGTGCCCGGGCGACATAGGCGAGTGGCCAGTATGAAAGTGCCCGGGCGACATAGACTAAGTCGACATTAAATGAACCAATTGGGCATCAACCATATTGGGCCGGATAGGACATTTCCCGGACTTAGTAATGAACGGCTGAGCATCCACCATCTTTGGGTGGGACGAGCGATAGAGCCATCGGACTTTATCTTTAGACGATTGGGCATTAGCCATGTCTTAGGATTCGGATAGGGCATTTAGTGCTATCCGGGTTTTCAAGTAGACTAATTAGATGTTATCTATACTGGGCCGGATAAGTCATTTACTGCGCCATCCAGGCTTTTAAGTGGACCGGTTAGATGTTGTCTATACCGGGCCGGATAGGTCATTTTACTGCACCGCTTTTAAGTGGATCGGTTAGATGTTGTCTTTATCGGGCCGGATAAGTCATTTTACTGCGCCATCCAGGCTTTTAAGTGGACCGGTTAGATGTTGTCCTCCCGGGCCGAGCAGTCATTTACTTTGCGCCATCACGGGCTTTAAGTTGACATTATAAGTTATCTCTTGGGCGAGGACATGTCATTTCTTTGGTTGTTTCGGACTTTTAAGTTGGCCAATTTAGAAGTTGTCTTTCATGGGTGAGACGGAGTCATTTGTATCTGGACTTTTAAGTTGTGACTATAAGTTATCTTTAAGACGGACATGTCATTTCTGTAGTGGACTTTCCCAAGATGTGGCCAGCTAAAAGTTGTCTTTATCGGGTAGGACAAGTCATTTCTTGTGCCATACGGACTTTTAAGTTGTGTAGGCTAAGTTATCTTTACTGGGCCGGACATGTCATTTTACTGCGATGTCCGGACTTTTAAGTTGACCGGCTAGAAGTTGTCTTTACCGGGTCGGATAGGTCATTTTACTACGCCATCCGGACTTTTAAGTTGATCGGCTAGAAGTTATCTTTACCGGGTTGGACAGGTCATTTTACTGCGTCGTCCGGACTTTTAAGTGGACCAGTTAGATGTTGTCTATACCGGGCCGGACATGTCATTTTACTGCGCCATCCGGGCTTTTAAGTGGACCGGTTAGATGTTGTCTTTATCGGGCCGGATAGGTCATTTTATTGTGCCATCCGGGCTTTTAAGTGGACCGATTAGATGTTGTCTATACCGAGTGCAGACGAATCATTCTTTACGCCGTCAGGGCTTTAATGCAATGGATTATAACATATCTTTTGAGTGGATAGGTCATTTCTTTCGCCATCTGGGCTTTTTAAGTGGGCTATTGCAAAGATTGATAGAAAATGCTTTAAAGAAAGCTTTATTGATAATACCTTTTCCAGGTTCGCGGCTTTCTCCGATCTGAGTCCGCGATTGGTCATTATTTCGCTGTGAGCCTTCAACATGACTTTGCAACGTTCATCTTTCTTGCTTGTTCCTCTTGCTTTCTCTCCATGTATTGACGCCAATGGAAGAATTGATTTTTGGCGGACTGGGTCATTGGGTTGCATGACATTGCGATTGCCCCGGACGAATCAGATGTGGAATGGGGATCGACCGGGCTCGGTGTGAGGAGGCTCTTGGGACGGTTGGAGCCAAGCTCTTGTCGTCGGTGGAAACTTTTTGTTCGATTTCCCACAGACGGCGCGATGGGGCTGTTTGTTTGTCGATCTAAGGCATCGGATCATAATGTGACACACAAAAAAGGTGATCGGCCGGTGTGACCTTCCTCTCAGGTATTAGAAGTCAACAATGGAGGAAGAAGAAGGAAGTTGAGATAGTTGGAGTGCATACATTTTAAGCAGGGGATCTTCCTAATTTATGGGATTCGCAGGTTCCCGAATCTCGGGTTCTTATTTGGAACTTAATATATGTTTTTTCCTTATTAGGATTATCCTTTATGAGATCAGATTTGTTTTTCACATATAAAAGTTATCCTTTTTAAGGATAATATCATTTTCCTTATTAAGGATATTCTTCCAAATAAATGATTTAGAAATTAGGAAATTAGGGATAAATATCTACTTTTCTTATTTTTCCCATAACAAATTTCCATATGCGGTGAGATGGTGATTGGGGTCTTGGGACCGAGACGGGTTAAGGGTATGGCCGTGTGGTTTTTTAATAGTGGGTCTTGGAGCAGCTTACGTAGGCAGAGGCGACGTGGGCTATTGAGCAGTGGAGTGCAGGCTACAAAAGCCATGGTACTCACAAAGATCACCAGATAGAATCTTACAAGTTGCCCAAGAATGATCACCTTCCATAAACAAATGACTAATTATTCAAGAAGAGGAGTGAGTAATAAGAACAGTGCAGCTATCATTACGTTCCAGGAAAAACCATCTTTGGTTTATTAGAGAAATTGAGGATGATTTGGAGTTTGGTACTGAGGGTAGCTGTCCGGGCAGCCACCTATAATAGTGATTGGTATTATGCAAGAGACTTGATTATTATTGAGAGAGTTGAGGTATATATATATATATAATGATAAAAATGTAAAAATGTAATAGCATAAAACCAGTAAAAGAAAACCTTAAATATATTTTAATACTTTAGTAAGATAGTGAAATAACACAGAAATACAGTTTACATAGGAAAGAGGCCCAAGATCGAGATAGAGGTTTAGTAAGAGCATCAACAAGCTAGTCACCAGTAGAGACATAAACAACTTGACTCATGAACTGGGTTACTACAATTAAAATGATAATCTGTAGATGTTTCATGAGAATGAAATATAAGTTATCGGGAGATAAGTGGCACAGTTGTCAGGAACAAGGTGACGTATTTGCGTGTCTGAAGTTACGACATCAGCGATTTCACCCATTGTAATTCGGCAACGGCAACCACAATTGCACGATGCTCAGCCTCAGTGGAAGAACAAGCAACAATGCGTTGCTTTGTAGAACTCCAAGAAATTGGATTAGCAAGGAATGATAGAAAAGCCTTGGTGGGTCTGATAAATGCGGGTTCTGCAGGCCTAGTTCGCATCAAAGGGGTGTGCAATGTCAAGCGAGGTGTTTGTAGAGAGTAGAATGCTAAAGGGATCTCATTACCCATTAAGATACTTGAAACGGATGTTTATTTGCTCTGATGGTGCTTGGATGGTAGTGCATAAACTAGAAGAGTTTATTCTCGGCAAAGGAAATATCTGGGCAAGTCATCCGGAGATGCTGGAGGCCACCAACCACCTGATGGTACATGGTGGCATTTACCAACGCAGAACCATCTATAGCAGTTTGAGAAGTGCTGATGACAAGCGGGGTGGAGACAAGTTTGGAGTCGAGCATGTGTGTTATGTTCTTTCGAAAGATCGATACTTAATACTTTCTTGAGGATAGTAGAGAAGACCGGGTCGAGTGGCCTAAACCTTAACTCCACAAAAGAAGAAGCCTTGAGATCCTTTGTGAAGAATTTGGGGGTGGGATTGCTAGATAATATTGTCGACAAGGGAGGGGTTATTGCATGTAATAATCAAATCGTAAACATAAACTAGGAAATAGATGGGCGCATTCTGAGTAGGAGTAAACAAGAGGGGCGATGCACAAGATAGTAATGAGCCAGGCTCGGCGTAAGGTGTGGAGTGCTTGGTACCAAGCCCGCGGAGCTTGTTTAAGCCCATAAATAGTGTTGTGTAAACAAAAAAATGATGCGGATAATGGGTGTTTATGCCTGTAATTTTCCATAAACCTCCTCCATAAGATGCCCGATTGAAAGACATTGACATCAAGTTGGCGAATTCATACTAACGATTGAGTTTAATGCTAAGCAGTCACGAGCGGTGATGGTTATCACTTGGCGAAAGTCTTGTGAAAATCAATGCACGGTTGATGGTGGCTTTATGAAGCGAGTTTTATGCGTACGAATTGAGCCATCGGGATTTTTTTTTATGTGAAATACCCATTTGTTGCCCATTACATTCTGCCCATGTCTCGAGGGAACTAGAGTCCAAGTACTGTTCCGAATGAAAGCATCATATTCTTCTTGCATCGCCTGAACCCACTTGGGATCCTGGAGAGCTCGGGCGATAGTGCATGGTTCAGTGATAGGTGGAATGATGGTGGTGAGACCATATTTCGAGTTGGGTTTGAGGATGGCATTTTTGGAGCGGGTTTGCATGGGATGAAGGATAAGAGGGGGAGATGGAGAGGGATTAGGGGAGGGTGGGAAGGGGCCCAGACCAAACAGGCTAACAGATGGAGAAGGCTATTGGAATGGTGTAGGCGGGGTCAGGGATGTAGGTCGATAGGAGGACGGGTGGGATGTTGGTGAGGAAGGGAGAAATTCGGGTGAGCTCGGCGGTATGGGTAGGGGAGAGGCAGCTCGACGGGAGGATGGGTGAGGTGGTTCTGATGAAGGGAGCAGGTTGGGTGAGCTTGGTGGTATGGGTAGGGGAGAAGCAACTCGACGAGAGGACGAATGAGGTGTTGGTAATGAAGGGAGCAAGTCGGGTGAGCTCAGCGGTATTGGTAGGTGAGAACTAGTTCGACTGGAGGACGGGTGGGGGGATGAGGATGAGGTCGGTGGTGATGGATAGTCGCTCGAGGTGAATGATGAAGAGGGGAGGGCAGAGTCTGTTCTGCTATCGGTATGGTGGATGGAGGGGGAGACGGGAAAAGGAAAACATTTTCTACAAACTTGACATGACAAGACACAAAGATTTTATAGAGGATAAGGTCAAAACAGAGAAAGACACTCCGAGGGAGGGAGTAACCGAGAAAGACACAAGGATTGGATTTGGGATCAAGTTTGTGGGAAGAATAGGGACGCAACCAAGGAAAACATAAACAATAGAAAATACAGAGTTTGGATGGGTCAGGAGCTTTGTGGAACAACTTTTCAAAAGAGAAACCAAGAGAAAGACCAACTTTAGGCATCCATTTATTAAATAGACAACCGTAGCAAAGGCATACAACTAGAAGGTGAGAGGGATGGACACCTAATGCAAGAGAGTGAGATCCGTTTTGACAATATGCCGATGTTGGCGTTTAGAATACCCATTATGTTCAGGAGTGTGGGGAGGTGTAGTGAGATGGGTTATACCATAGGTTGAAAGAGATGACAAAAGGGCTAAAAATTCGCCCCCATTAACTATGTAAAGTGTTTTAATGGTGGTGGTAAAATTTTTTTCAACAAGTTGCTTAAAAGCGACAAAGGTTGATGAACATTCGATTTTCGATGTAATGGGTAAAGCCAAATATACTTTGTGTAATGGTCAACAAAAATAACATATTAGTGAAAACCATCAAAAGATGAAAAGGGTGAGGTTCGATCATAAAAGAAAATGACATCAAGAGGAGAGGAAGAGGTAATGCTTGATTGAGCAAAATGAAACGTGTGGCTTTTATTAATATTGCAGGAGGTACAAATAAAAGAACATAAATGGTCCTCCGGAAAGGAAATATTTAGAACACTTAGAAATTTGCAAAAAATATGTAAAGCCAGATGACCGAGACGACTATGCCACATGGAGATAACAGAAAACGAGAATCGAACTAAAGAAGACAGAACTAAGGTGGAAGACTGAGGGGGGAGGGAGTTTGGCTAATAATAGACACTATCTCTACGTTGCTCGCGAACTAGAGTGACCTCCGAGTGACGATCCTACACTTGAAAGAAAGAGTAAGAGAATAGGACATTAACAGGATTATCGACACAAAGGGCAAAGATCGAAATAAGATTCTTAGGCATGGTAGGCGCATGTAACATATTGGTAAATAATAAGGGAGTAGGTAGAGGGGGAAGGGTGAAAGAGCCAATGTTAGCAATAGATAAACTTATACCATCACCAATAATAACACTGTCAGAGGTGGTGTATGGTTTATGAAGGGCCAAGGCAGTAAGATCCGCGGTCACATGGTGAGAGGCGCCCGAATCAATGACCTAATCTAAAGAATGACTAGAATTAGGGTAATGGACTGCAGTGTGGGCATAGGGTGTAATGAAGGTCGGGAGTGGAGCTCGAGCAAGGGCAGGAGGAAGAGAAGCAAGTGCGAGAGGGATAGAGAACTGCACTGCTGAGCAGAGTGCCCGGTTATACCACAAATTTGACAATGCCCGAGGTAGTGACTTTACTCCACCACAAATTTTACCCGAGGTTCGACCGATAATGTGATGAAGAGCCAGTCGAAGTAACTAAGGCAGAGGCTAGAGTGGAGGAGGGCAGTGAGGAAGGAACCAAAATCTTCATTTGCGCCTCATAACTAAGTAAGTGCTCAAACAATTCCTCAAAGGCATGGGATATGTGTGAGTAGGTCGGGCCAAGTCTTTTCAAAACACGGATGGAGAGCTCATCAAAGTTAACAAAGACATTCATAAGGGTAAGAGAGTCAATATTGTGTTTGGCATCTTGCATATAATAGGTAATAGTCTAATTACCTTGCTAAGGACTGACGAGATTCTGGCGATAAGTCATGATCTGTCCTTGCGAAGGAGAGGCATACATATTTTTTAGAGTAGTCCAAGCCGCACGAGATGTGGCGGAGGTAGATATGAACTGCCATAGGGTGGTAGAGAAGGACCCAACAATTGCATTAAGAAGCAATTGGTCTTGTCTGAGCCAGGGAATATGGTTTGAATTCGAGGAGGGAGATGTGACATCGGGTAGAGTTGTCATTGTCGAAGGACACGACTTTAAGTCGTCGATGAAGCCAAATGCATCGTACCGAATAGGAGAGCGTGAATTAGAGTGCCCGCGTGGGATAATTCGTAATTTGTAGTTGTGGTGTTTGAGCATTGACTTGTGGCAATTAGGTCGAGACGGATCGGTCTGTTCGAAGATTGTCGGATGGCGAGGAGGCACGGCGATGGTGGTTGAAGAAGTTCTTTGGCCACGTGAGCGAGCATGTGATCAGCCGGAGCGCTGATAGGTGATGGAGTGGTGTGGCGCTGGAGTTAGGGGTTTGTTTTCTTTGTTAAGCTTGGTGCTCTTATATATTATGAAAAGACTTGATTATTATTGAGAGAGTTGGGGTATATACATAAACATGAGACAGGTAATAGTATAGGCGAACTAAAGGGAAACCACTAAATATATTAACATATTGGCTCCCACGCTTCACTTTGATTGTTGGAAAACCTTATGGTCCATTCCCCATTCACATTGATATAATATTGTCCATTTTGGGTCTAAGCTCTTATGATTTTGGTTTTGGGCTTTTCCCCTCAAAAACCTTATACCAATTAGAGATTGTCAATGCTTGTATACTCATAAGTCTTTTCATTCATATCTAATGTGGGACTTTGGGTGCACATCCAAAGAAATGAAAGGATTCGTGACCATTAGATAACCCCAGGCTTTAGACTAACTAAGCTACTCCTCATGATCGAGAAGAGCAGGATTTTGACGACCGAACAAAACATTTACACCATTTCCATAAAATGATCATTGAAGGCCAAGACATGCCTAACTCCAAGAGGAAGGCACGGGGGGGACTTGAACACACCCCATACTCATACTCATGCCTAACTCCATAGACATGCCTATTCGATCATGACGGAATACTCATGCATCTACTCTTTTTTTTTTATTCATTGTTGCTAACACCATTGTTCCTCAAAAAGTTACATAGATTCTCTTAGCATGAAACTCATAATTCATTTGAACTAATGCGCATAGAAACACTAAACTGAATCATAATTCAAGAAACATGATTTGTTTTCTTGCTGATTGGATTTTGGTTGGATCATATCCTTAAGTAGTGGTATATGTCCACTTATCTGAGTTGAAACAGTGGCCTGAGGATAAGGCTCAGAGACAGTTGCTAATTCTACATAGTTCATTCATACAAACTAAACCTGGCCTTGGTGGTTCAACCAAACATCATATCAATATAATGATAATTTAATCAAGTTGCCCAGCACAACCAAGTGACGTCGAAGACAAAGAAACTTAGAAAACACAATATTTTTAATTCTCATCTCTCACTGTTTAATAATTTGCATTCATATATATGTCTGAATGGGGTTTTCTGGAAACAATTTTTGTAGCAGTGATATATAGTTTCATATATATTTAAACCAAGTCAAAATTGAAAGCAACTTCACTGGGAATATGTTGTAACATGAAATTTGTGAAGTATATCCAGCATGTAATTTTAATATAGTAGATCATACATATAGATTAGCTTAATTAATTATATGTGATACATATGAACTATCTAGCATAATTTTGGTCTTACTTTAAGAGGTCAATACTAAATCCTAAGCCAAAAACTATATTGAGTACACTTCTTAAACTTGTTCACCGAAATGGCTCAAAATGCGGTTATCGATGGTCTTGATAATTAAACCTAAAAATAATTGAGAGGTTTAAAACATAGTTAACAAGTAGCTTTCCATGCCAGCTATTTATATTTGGTTGAGATGGGTTTTCAAGTGATTGATATTGCATATTTATTAATGGAAATCTCTCAAATGCCTATCATTTGTTGCTTGAATAATTTCATCTATTTGTTCTCCTTTCAGGTATGTCTGATTCTTATTCATATATGGGCATAAACTTTTTAATAAATGCTCAGCTTGGATTTACAAATGGGAACATCTTTTTCATTATTAATGGCTATTGATAAGCTTTCCTCTTAGTTTACATTTTAATATCATAAGTTAATTTGCCCTTAAGGCATGACTCAAAAGGTAAAGAGGTGGGATGGACATACAAGATAACTAAGATCGAATCTAAAATAGCTATTGTCACATCCCACATCGGATAGGGGATGTGATGATAGCTTTTTAATAAATGCTCAACTTGGATTTACAAATGGGAACATCTTTTTCATTATTAATGGCTATCGATAAGCTTTCCTCTTAGTTTAGATTTTAATATCATAGGTTAATTTGCCCTTAAAGCGTGACTCAAATGGTAAAGAGGCGGGATGGACATACAAGATAATTAAGATCGAATCTAAACGTAGTCTTGTTATCCGCGTCCAGATGGGAAAAAAGGCTTGTGTATATAAGTATGAGCTCGATTAAAGCGTTTTACTTAGTTGTGAGGCGCGGCTGACTGCAAGCGGATGATATCTAATATGATTGAGTTAGATCGTTCTGAATGGTATTAGAGTCGTCGGCGGCGCTAGTGTGAGGAGTCTATTTTGGTTGGCGTAAAGTGTTTTTAACTGTTTGATGCGTATGTCTTATGGAATCTGAGGACGTGGATGTGCGTTGAGATTATTTGTTACATCTCAAAATGGATAAAGGAGAAAGTTCATGATATGAGGCCTCAGCACACCGATTTAATAGTGTATTTTAAATCGTGAGAGTTTTTGAGTCAGAAACGAGACCCAGTATGTGCGTAGTTGAGAAATATTCTAGTATAATGTAATATACAAAGTGAATTAGATGTTAATAAAAAATATAACAATTGATTTTATAATTAATCAAAGATTAATTATGTGAATGAACCATGTTTTCTTTGACTTTTTCTCAAATGGCCGGGCAGTGGTTTGCCGGTGGAACCAAGGTCTAGAACGCACAAGAATTATAGGTATTGTGGGATGGGAATGATGGAATTGGTTGAAGTATTATTTTCATTGAGAAAGAACAAATTGACATATTGGCACTAACAAACTCACGTGGTGGGGGCAAACCATGACACTGATGCATCTCACTAACTCCTCCTCCATGTGCTCCCGCCCACCTCCATGAAGCTGACTCATCCTCCTCCCTCCCCTCTTCTCTCTAACTCTTATGTAAATATATAATTGCCAATATCATTAAATCAAACCCTATTTGAAAAAAAATAAAATCAATTCATGGGTTAGAATCCATCATGACCTCTCCTTTTCTATTGCGTAGTGGTTTCTTTCTTCATTACGCAATAAGAGAGGTGCATGAGCTCTGAGATCAAATATAGCTATTACAACAACAATAATAAGACATTATCATTATTAATTAATGAAGAATGAAAAATTATTTGTTTTCAATGGCTTCATGGTTTTAACTTTTGTTGAAAATGGTTGAGTTTAGAAACTTGAGCACGTTTGATTCTTATTTTTAAAAATAGTTCTTGAAAATAGTTTTTGAAAACTCATTATTCTTGTTCTCTAAATTTAGGGTATGTTCGGTCCCTATTTTTGAAAAGTATTTTTAAGAACAATTTTTAAAAACATAGAAAACACTATTTTGGTATTTTCTAAAAATTGCTCTTATTCATTGAATATGGTGTTTTTATCTTTTAGGTTTTGAAGCAAAAGGATTGAAAATAAATAGGTTTTGTATTTTCGCTTCATTTCGCTATTTTTAGAAACAAAAAAATAATTTTAGCCATATGAAACATACCGCCCCAGATTTTGGAGAATCGCCTCCCATTAGCTTTTCCACTCACCTTATGAAAAAGGCAATCATTTTAGATAGATGCAAATTAATAAATTATACAAAGAGAAAAAGAAAAAAAAAATGAAGCACTCTAAAGATTGGGGGGCATGTGATAGGTTCTTGAATGATCCACCATAACATCTTCGCTGTCTCTATATTTTTAGTATAATTAGAGGTCCAGGGTCCTTGAACTAGTAAGTCAAAAACTCATTTATGGGGGGCTACATGCATATTTCCCTCTAATTCTTTCCCTTTGGACATTCCTTTGGTGTCTAGCTAAGATCACACACGTGTAGTTGATTGAAAAAGGGTTACATGAATAAAGTCACTTGAAAATATCTTAAAGCCAACTGATTAGTAAGCGGACTTCAAACTCCTTAGTCCTTACACAACTTTAAATAATTCTATAATAATCATTGACATAAAATTTATCTAATGGTTTTTAGCTTTGGGCTTGGACATATCAAAGTTGTTATATGTGCCCCCCACTGTTGTAGAGATTGACTCTCTGTTAGCTTACACATGGATCACAAGACATGAAACCTAGTCTTTTAGGTGCTCTAATCTGGTCTCTGAATGCAAGCATCTCATCAAAACGAGTTGGACAATCGACATACAACATGTTTATAGGGAAAGGATTCAAGCAGCAGATTTCCTAGCAGTTATGTCCTTGAGGCAGCAAATCTGGACAGTTCAAGTTTGGCATCTTCCCCCATGGGGCCTGGGTAGAATTCTCTAGCATGATTTAATGGGTATTCTCTGGCCTAGGATAATACAATGTAATACGTAGTTGCTTGGGGTCGCCCCCTTTCTACCTTTCAAAAAAAAAAAAAAACAAAAAAACTGTTGTAGTTGGGCTAGAAAACCCAAGCCCAGAGGAAAGAGTTTAATGGGCCTGGCTTAAATAATCCCCATACAATTATCATGTGACACTGCCCCTTAAGGCATATATTCAGGCTAACACAACACACCATGACAGTCCTTTTGTACTACTTTTTATCTTTTTGTTTTTGACATCTAATGCTAATTAATGACTTATGCATTACAACATTACAGTATTATGTATGTTCCCATAGAACTTGAATATGGGATCTCCCCCTTTACCACTTGAATACTAAAGGGTGAAAAAAATCTTCCACACAACATGAGCATCACTAAATTTCATGTCCATATATAAGCTTATTAAACATTTATCACTTTTAAATGTAGCGGATAATCCAGATCCAGATCCAGATTTGAAGGAGAATATAAGCAGCATTCAGCATTGGGAAGGCGAAAGCCATAACAACTCCCCCTTCTCTGGTTGTATAACCTCTACTCTAGCCGCTCCAACTTAACTTCCACAAGAACTATACCATCGGTGGTTAAGGGGGGCAAAAACACTAATACTTCATTTGGAACCGAAAGTACTAGAAAGGAAAAATACTAAGAAAAAAAAATAAATTAAAATATATATATGCCATATATATATATACTCTCTATATATATATATATATATATATATATATATATATATATATATATATATATATATATATATATTTTATGTTTGGTTCATCATAAAAAATATAAAATCAAATTAAATATAATCAAAATTTTAGATTTTTTTAAGTTTTTTAGTCTTATATAATATAAAGAAACAAATAAAATGAGTTTAAACTTAATTTTTATTTTCTTTAAAATTTTCTTTCCTTACACTTTTTTTCTCTATTTTATTTATTTAGTACTTTTTGGGTTTTTAAAGAAGCCTAAGGCTCCATTTGGAACCAAGAAAGTGGTAGGATAGAAGATGGAAAGGAAATATGGAAGGAAATAGAATTTGGAGGGAAATAAAAATAAATAGGTTTAAACCTAATAATTCTAATTATGCCTTTATTATTCATTTATTTGTTTCTCTCCCATTATAATTAAGAGCGTGATATTTATATTAGCACCAAATCTTAAAAGCAGGCTTTTAAGAGATTTTGTCGTCTTGTAGTCTGCGATTGAAGCGTAACATGTTCGTATGCTAAATAAGGCTCGAAGTGTGAAACGAAACGGCAGCCCGTCTTATGGCGTATTTTTTCAATTCTCAAAATCTTTGTTCGGGAATGCATCTATGGCCTTACAAGTCGTAAGTGCAAAATTGAAATTTATTTTCTGAAAAAAATTGTTCTAAATCTCCAAATCTCAAATACAAATTTAAAAAAAAGTTGTTCATAATATAATAATATTTATAATCTCCCAAATCCAACTTTGAACTAATAAAAAAATGAATGTTATTATCCAAATGACTTTCTTAATTAACTTCTAAAACCAAACATTCAACATAAACATGAACTTATTATTTCAATATAGTCCAATATAAAATTCGAATCGAATCCTAATGATGACCTATTCTGACTGGCAAAATCGGCTGCAATCGTGAAATGCCAAAGTCTTGAAAGATGTCAATGAATGAGAGTGAGCTTTAAGCTTAATAATAAATACTAATATAGTTTTATGGATAATTTTTTTTTTCAATCATATAACAAATAGAAAATATTTTTCTTTTCACAAAACCTTTGTATTCAAATGTTGTAGAATATTCAAAATTTTCTATCAAAATATTCTCAAATCGATTTCATATAAAATATGATCCAAACAATTTCATATCAAATTCAAATAGAACATTTTTATATCAATCTCAAAGTGAATTCATTTTCTACGGATTATGAATGTCGGATGATTAGCAGCGATAAGTGTGGAGCTTTTTAAATGAACCCCCAGCCATGTAGAACTTTCAAATGGTGTTGCTATGGTGTTCATTTTAAGATGGGCGAAGCAAAATCTTCTTAGTCTTGAATGCTTACTCTAGCAAGCCTTATACGAAGGATGAGATTCCATCGATTCGTTAATGAAACCAGCGAATATAAAGGTATTATTATTAAATGTGAAAAGTGAATAGTGTATTATTATTAAGTTGACAATCTAGCCCAGCAAATTAAAATATTTAGTTCTAAAAATTTAAATCCCTTGAAACTCTCATGCTCTACAGATTTTCTTTCATCATAGCAAATCTAACCAACTTGTGCCAAAATCTCTATTGATATGGGCCAAATCAAATGAATAAATCTCATCAGGCTTTCTTCATTCAAATTACATAAAAGGCAAATAAATATACGATTCAAAAAAAACTATATAGATAATCTTTAAGCAAAAACATATAAAATAATTTCCTTTGCAAGAGCTGTATTAATATCCGTTACCTTAAATGAGTACTCAAAAGCCTTGAAAAAGCTAATCTGAAAATTTTCACTTCAAGGAAAGTACTTCCCCTAACATAATAAGGAAGAAATTGTCATAATTAATTATTTACCTAAAATTATAAGTTTAGAGATTTTAAAACTTTCCTAATTTGATATTCTTAGCATTAATTTTTTTTTTTTAACTTTCTAATCCATAATAATAAAAGTTAAGAGGTTTCAAAATATTTTATAAAATTTGTGATTTCTAAAGTTTATTCTATCAAAATGATTTTATTATTCACCTTCAAATGATAGCTATTTAAATCAGGCAAATTTTCAAATTTTTATAAGACTCATATTCCTTTCAAATTTTATTTCAATAATTTATTTATGTATTATTATTTTTTTGTACTCTTAATGGAATAAATCTTTTAAAAGAAATATTAAATTATATTATTACCTGACCTCCATATCCAGTCTTATTACCTAACAATTATCATACTTGATAACAAGTATTATTAACCTATATTATTTCCTATAATTGCTTAATAATTACTCTAATCATATTCCTTATCTAAATAAATTCTTAATTCTTAATTAAATATTTACTTACCAAAATACATATACCTTTAAATACTTATCAAATATATATATATTTATAAAAATTTAGCCTTTTCAAACTTATCATATTTGTTTATTATTATTTTCTTTCAAAAATTATCCTCAAATGTTTGTTCTTTTTTTTTTTAAACAAATCTTAAATATCTAATACTATTCTTTTTTTTTTTTCAAGCATTCATCATGAATCGAATTTCCTAAGCATCTTATACTTAAAATTTCAAGACCTAATTTTATGAAGATTTTTAGGCCTAATAAACTTTTTTATATATTTAATGATATTAACCATACTAAGTCCTTTTGGTTTTTTTACAACATACTATTTTTTGCCTTCTCAAATATTTCAATCAAAATCACTCAAAGATTCCATTTTAACCTTTTAACCTACTTGTCATATATTACTATTCATCTATGCAATTATCACTTATTTTCTTTCTTTTTTTTTTTCGTTGTGGTCACTTACTTTTCTTTGTACAATAGTCCCAACTTTTTTTTTATTTACAAACTCAAATTATATGCCCCCTACTATCCTAGTTTTATTTATTTTTATGTTTTTCATTCGTAATCTCATAGCCTACTATTAACACATTTATTTCTTTCTTTTTTCTATTCACAATCTCATAGCTACTTTTTTTTTTCTTTTAATTTTTCATTCTTATACTCAAAGCAATTTGATATGACACCAATAATCATTATTTTATTTTATTTTATATTTAAAGAATATAGAATAAAATCAATATAGTTTCTTCTAAATCATGATCAACTATATAGTAAAAATGCAGAATGAAATAAGAAAGATCTTCTGGCTGAATCGACATTGGCCAGATCGGCTTGACTGGGTTTGGGATTCTACGAATAAGAAAACAACTCCTTATGGAAGAACAAAAATAAATTTATTTTTTCCGATTCACTATAATAAGATCTAGAAAAAAAATCTTACCTCTTGAAATCACTTCTTCAAACCCTACATCAAACGACTTAGGTTTCCTATAGTTCTACGATCAAGAGAGGGAGGCTATGCAGAGAACACAAAAATGGTTTCTTAATAATAATTTTATTTTCTATTTATACATAGTGTTCTTTAGGAGAATTACCCTTATACCTTTATTCTCTTTTAAAAGAATTATTTTATACTAATTTTTGCCCTTTGAAAAAAATACGACTTATTACAGAGTTGATCATTTAACATGATATTATAACTTAGCATGACACCACATTTATGAGATTTATTCCCTATTTATTTTTGTAAGTTCATGGATGACTCTATTTAGCTTGTTTGACTTTTTAAGTACATTATGAAGCTTAAGAAAATATGTAAAATTTTGATAAAATTTCATTGTATTTGTTTATTTTATATTTTTTATCGTTAAAATCAAATATAAGAAAATAATTTTCCTTAATATATTTTTTTTCATGAGTACTTTTGAGGAAAATTTTTGAAAAAAATTTGTTTTCAATGGGATTGATCCCCTGATGTTGAGGTTAGAAACAAATTACTTAACCATTGTACAACAATGCCTCCCATGAAAATATTTACATATATGATTATATTTTCACTAGTTTATATTCTTTGAGTTATGCTTAATTCTCGAAAAATACTAAGGAAAGAAAAAATGCTAAGAAAGTTCATACGATTTGATGGGGTTTAAAATAATGAGTCTTGCGATAGGAGGCCTGAGTACGAGGCTTGAAGGGTTAAGAAGCCGGGCTAGTGCTAGTCTTTGGGCCCTTGATGACATCCCAGAATATAGGCCCCGAAACAAAGAATTTTGGTCGCACTTGGTGGTAATGTAATCAAAGAATTAAGTATTAAGGAAAATGCCAATCTCCCACCAATTCGAAAACAAAATATTTCCTAATTATTGTCCATCAATTATCCCTTATTAATCGGTTAACGATAGGAAAAATCTTTCACTTGATGAGGAGAATATCGCATCATCATCTGTTCGGAAAATCATCATTATCCCTTATTAATCGGTTTTACGATAAGGAAAAAATCTCGCGATAGGAGGAATATCGTATCATCATCCATTAGGAAAGTCATCGATTATCATGTGTCGGTTCGATAGGAAGAAAATCTCCCACCTGAGTGGGAGAGATATCGTATCATCTCGATAAGGAAGATCTTTTGTTGAGTGTCATCATCGACTAGGAAAGTTGTCATGATCATCCATTATAAATACACAGTCGCACATCGATTGAAAATGCGAACTTCTGTACTTGAAAATTCGATTCGCAAGCGGTTGATATTCTCTTCCCTGGAAGCGGCAGGCATCGGAGAAAGACGGCAGGCGAGCCCCGCCGTCCTTTTTGTTTCTTGTTTTTGGCGAGAGTCGGCGTGCGAGTCAGCGGGCCAGCCCCGACAATCAAACGCGATCAAGCCCGGTTTCGGTTGAAAAGCATCATCGATTTGGCGTGATACGTAGGAGCAGCGGTTCAGCACAAATCGTGACCTCTTAGAGATTGTTATCGGCTTCCGAACCTGGCGAAGCAGCCAATCACTCCCGAGGATGCAAGACCGGCTAAATGGCGGTGAAGCAGGCCTCCCCGGAGGCGCGTTAGAGGCTGTGCGGCTAGCACTGGACGGTGGGCGGACACGTCACCATTGACACTCTTTGAAAGTTGGAGCAAACTCACGGCCCAAGCGCCCACAGGAGACACGACAAGCCAGAAAAGACCAAAACCACGTTGCAGGAAGGCGACACCTGCGACCCTCGTCGGCTGGATAGAGAAGGGCTTGCCCGCGGCAGGGAGCATGATCCTTACCGGCCCCGGGAGAGGATCACGATGAGGAGGAGGTTGGGAGCCAGGTTGAGGGCTGTCAAGCCAAATCAGCCGCGTGAAGGTAGCGGTAAAAGGCGAACTCTAGTCTCCATGGGCGCCACAGTGCAACCGCCAAGATTCTCATTCCTTGCCGTAGGGGTGTTGCACTTCCCCCTTAAACAAAGTTCGAATCTGCGGTCGAGATGTTGATGGAGCAGACCCCATCATACCGCTCAATCTGCGTGCAAAAATAAGATGGAGCGTACTTGCCGGATGTCGGGGCCCGGCTGGGTTGCGAGAGCTTGACCAGCCAAAGGCAGTAGCCACGGGCCGTGTAGCTCGGTTCTTGAGCACTTGGCTGGCGTGTGCCTGAAGCCCGTAGTAGCTTAGGAAGTACATTAGCTTAGTTTGTGGGCGTGCTTGACTAAAAAATCTTAAGTAATGCTTGGATGTGTAGGCTCGGGGAGACATGTAGCTCGGTTTGTAGGCTATGACTCAGCCAAGGCAGTAGCCTGAAGCCATGTAAAGCCGAGGTACGCCTGAGCGAAATGTACGAGCCCGTGTAGCTCGGGGCAATGGCTCGATTCGCAGCTTGCTTTGACTCGAAAAGGCGAAATAGCCACGGGCCATGGCTCGGGGCCCGATAGCTCGGTTCTGAAGGCGTGCGGCTGAAAGGCCCAGTAGCGCGGATCGGCTCGGTTTGCGGGCGTAACGAGCCAGGCGAATAGCCGGGCCAGTACGCTGGTTCACGATAACGGCTTCAAAAAGGCGAGTAGCCGGAACCATGTAGCTCGGGAAGCGTAGCTCGGTTCGCGGCGTAACGACTTAAAAAGTAGTAGCCACGGGTATGGCTTTCGGGGTAGTAGCTCGGTTCGCGAGATTGCGACCGACATAGGCGAGTGGTCATGCGGCCATGGCTGGAGCCCGGCTCGGTTCGTAGAGACGCAGCTGAGGCGGTAGCCACGGGCCATGTGGCTCGGGCCCGGTAGCTCGGTTGCGGAGCGTAGCGGCTCCGAAAGGCGAGTAGCCATGGGCCGTGGCTCGAGCCGCCAACAGCTCGGTTTGCGAGCTTAACGTTGTAAGGCGGTAGCCCGCGAGCCATGCCTTCGGGAGCCCGGTAGCTCGGTTGCGGGCGTAGCGACCGAAAAGGCGGTAGCCGCGGGCCATGGCTTATGAGCCGTATGGCTCGGTTTGTAGGCTTAATAGCTTCGGCAAAGATTTAATGTACCTTGACCATGTAGCTCGAGAGCGGCCGTTTCGGTTCGAGCGCGCGACTCAAAGGCCCGAAGTAGCCCGCGAGCCATGTACCTCGTGACCCGATGGCTCGGTTTGCGGGCGTAACGGCTCAGGCCAGTAGCCATGGAGCCATGTAGCTCGAGAGCCGTAGCAGCTCGGTTGCGAGAAACGTTTCAATGAGGCTATTGCGCGTATGTGTAGTTCGAGGCTGGTAGCAGTTTGCCAGAGCATAACGCTCAAAAAGGCAGTAACCCGCAGTGTGCCAGCTCGGGAGCTATTAGCTCGATTTGCGAGCGTAATAGCTCAAATGCGAGTAACCCTTGGTCTTGGGTGTAGCTGGGGAGCTACCTCAGGCGAGTAGCCACGGGCCATGTAGCTTAGGGCGCGGCTCGGTTCGAGCTTAACGAGTTCAAAAAGGCCCGAGTAGCCATGGAGCCATGGCTCGAGGCCAGTAGCTCGGTTGTAGGCGTAACCGCTTCAAAAGGCGAGTAGCCACGGAGCCATGGCAGGGCGATGTTTTTGGTTGCGAAACATAACAAGCTCGAGAACAACTTAGCCTAGGAGCCCGGTAGCTTAGTTTTTGAGAGCCTAATTCTTTCGAAAGGCATAATAATACAGACTGGTAGCTTAGTTTTGAAATTGCATGAGCTTAAACTAGACCCGAGAGCAGAACAATCTCAGTTTTAGCGAAGCTTGATATTAATCCAACAAATCCGATATATCGTGAAAAGTCAATGTGATAATCCCATTGTACTGCGCGCTTTAGCGAGGCTCGGGGCGATGGGGTTTAAAATAATGGGCGCATGCAGGAACATGAGCCCCAGTGGGCAGAAAGGATTAAAGCCGGGCTAGTACCAGTCTGCAGGCCCTTGATGACATCCCCAGTATAAGTGAAAACAAGGGTCTAATTCACCTTCAAGGCTAGTAATGTAATCAAAAGAATTCGTATTAAAGGAAAATACCCGATCTCCACTTGATAGGAAAACATAATATTTTCTAATTATTGCCCATCAGTATCCCTTATTAATCGGTTAGCAATAAGGAAGAAAAATCTACCTTTGCGATGGGAGAATGTTTGTAATATCATCAGCCAGGAAAATTCATCGTTATCATTAATGGTTCGATAGGAAAGAAAATCTCTGTGATGGGAGGAATATCGTATCATCATCCAGTAGAAAGTCATCGGTATCACTTGTGGTGGTTTGATGAAAGAAAATCTACCGCCCGGTGGGAGGAATATCGTATCATCTCAATGAAATATACTATTCATTATCATCATCCCGACTAGGAAAGTTGTCATGATCATCCATTATAAATGTCAGGCCACCGAAGTGATTGAAGATCGTGAACTACGCATAGAAAATTCATTCCACAGAGCGGGTTGATCTTCTCTTCCCGGAAGAAGCCGACTTGAGGCATCGCGAGAGCAGGCGAGGCCCCTGTCGATCCTTTTTGTTTCTTGTTTTAGCAGAGGAGTCTAAGAGTGAAGTCGGCGGATAGGCCCGACAAATCCGTATGGCCCAAAGTAAATGGTGATCTGCTGAATGTGCATATGCGTCCGAGTGTCTCGAGTCCTCATCGACTCTCTCACACTTTTTAAGCCATGAAAACACCATTTCAAAACAAAACTTGTTGTTCTTTAAAATAATAAACTACCGAATGTCGGTAAAATATGGGACTACCACTCAGGCGAATGTGTTGGAGAGCTTCAGCAGTCATGGTCCTCGTCGAAATGATACGTTGGGCCGTCTCAAACCCGTTCTTGAAAAATCATCACAGTAATTCCTTTGCAACCATGTTCCCTTTTGTTTAATTCATGTCATGCACCGCTTTTTAATTTGGGATCTGTGCATGTAAATGCATTATGCCATTTGACCTGATATATATATCGATATATTAATTGTGCAATCATAGCACATATCATTCAGTATTGATCAACCATCACCCAAATTTGCTCACTTGAGCTAATCACTAATCCATTTCCAAATGTCTACACACACAATTATATTCCATATTGTAAAACCAGAGAAAAATTCAATTTTTCTAAAAAAGGGTAAAACGGTAATTTCGGTTGAAACCGAAAATTATCTAGATCTTAGATGACGAAGCAGTTGTCTGGGTCAAATTAGTCTCATGAAATCTAGTGACCAGAAAAGTTTCGTCGGAATTACGAGGCGGTCGAATATTTTAAAACTACAGGTGATCATCGTCGATGAAACTTAGGGATGAATTTTTTCTGAAAAACTCGAAAGGTGAGAAAATGGCTTGAGTTAAGTTCATTTAAAATAATTGAATTGAAAGAAATCAAATTTCCGAATGGAAGCGAACCGAATGAGATAATATAAGTTATGTATCTAAATAATAATAATAATAATAATAATATTATAAAAATCAATTCGAAGTCAAAAGGAGGAGGCGTTTATTTTCGGGAGGGGCGTGGGAGGATTTCAATTTATTTTCTCTCTTAGTTTCTTTCTGAGATCTACGAAAATCGGATGGTCAGTTCGTCGGTGAAGCGAAAAAGATGATCTGTGACGAAGGCTGCGCGTGGACACCAAAAAGTTGGGTTTAGACAAACTTCCGTGAGTGAGGTTTTATCCTACTTGTTTTACCCTTTGTTTAAGTGTTTTGTAAATGCTTGTGTTGGTTTGAAGTAGTGAGGGCCGTTTGATCGATCGAATCTTGGGCCAGATTGTGAAAATTTTTGGAGAATTTTGGAGCCATTTGAATGATCATGTGACTCGTAGGAAATTGTTTGGGGTCTTTGTTTAATAATTTATGAAATAAACATTGTGTGTTTTGGTGTATAGGCCGTTGGAGATAAAATTATGATTTGCTCGATTATATGTAATATAATTGTGTGTATGAAACGTTGGAGATAAAATTGTGATTTACTGATTATATAAATAATTGTGGTATAGGCCATTGGAGATGGTGTGAATTGCTCAGTGAGATAATTTGGGTGTTGTTTGATGCATGTTGTTGAATTACGTGGTGTAATTGCAAGATTGAGAATGTTGCATAATTATCTCATTATATATTGTATAAATGGTTTGGAAATGGCATAATGCATTTTCATATGCATAGGTAACTGAGATTGAGGTGTTAGTGCATGACATGAATTTTGGCTTGAACATGGTTGAGAATTTAGGATAGGATTTTCTGGGAGAATTGGGTTGAGAGATGGGCTTTGATCGTCCATTTCGGATGAGGGTTGTGTTTGTTGAGCTTCTGATCAATTAGCCTCGGGTAGTCCCATGGTACTAAAGCCGACCAAATAATGTATTTTCAAGAACAACAAGATTTGTTTTGGTGTTCATTTTCATACGTGGCCAGGCTGGGCTGTGATGGTCGGTAGAGGACTCGTGACATGGTGATCATGAACATTAGTGAGATCACGTATTACAGTATATCGATATTTAATGAGTATTACGTATGCACTTAGGTGAAGTAACCCATTTAGAGGGTGATTCCACTATTGGTGATAGCTCACTGCAATAGAGGTATTTTAAGTAGAGTTCGAGAAGAGCGACTCTTCTTAGAGACCGATTTGAAAAAGCGGGTTGTGCAGCTTTAAATGTTGATTTTTGGATAATATATATTCATAGAATTATAAGAACTGTATGTATGTGTGTATTAAGATAAATGTATAACTCTTGGACTATTGGAATATTTTTGGGATATTTATTTTGGTATTGGTTTATGTTGAGGCCGTTTTACTCGGTATGTGTCTCGTGATACGAGACGTATAGATTTTCCGCGGGTTGATGGGTAGCAACGGACCGGTTTGTGGCGTCCGCGACTTGGTAGCCGAGCATGGTGTCACATTACTGGGGCTTGAGGACATGGGCTTAGGCCATTGCTTTATTACGGTGAAATTAATACGCGTCGACGTGTGAAAGCGGTATGCGATTACGTGTCTTGACGCTGGGTATTTCGGTCTTCTGTTGCAGTGTAATGCGGTTAGATTACGGCGGCGAAATCGATACCGGCTTCCGCGACTTGGTATAGGCTAGATGGCGATGCGGGAGCTCGGTGGGTGTAGATATAAGGGTTGCCGTACCTGAGCTTAGTGTTGATAAGTTAGGTATCTGATTACCTAGGGCTTGAGGGATTTGGAGTCGAGGCGAGTTATTAAGTGTGAAACATGCCACTTGGTGTGGCCTATGGGAGTTAGGTATGTGATTACCCCAGGAAAGCTGAGGATGGAATGACTCTGCATGCATGGTGTGTTTCATGTTGTGTTCGGATATGTGTTCCATGTTTGTGATTGCTTGATTGTGCTACGTGAACGACTTATGCACGGATGTATATGGGAAATGTGATTGTGTGGTTATTACGTGGGAAAATTATATGCATGGCATAATGTATATACGGAAAAGTGGAATGCTGGGTTAGGAACCATAACCTTAGGGGTTCGGAGAAAATGAAATGAACACGAAAGTGTTGAATTTTATTGAAATAAATAAAAGGAGTGGTTGTGATATACTTGATGATGAAGCTGGTGGTTCATGGTTGTTAAGTCCCATTAGTAATTGTGCGTATTATGCTGTTTTGGTGATAGGATTAAATAAGTTTGTTGCCATTTGACATGTAATTAACAAAATTAAGTAGAAATGCGTGAGGTATTCACAGTTCTTGAAATATCTGATGTTGATAATGGGCCTTTCTTTGAGAAATTTGTTGAGTTCTGTTTTCTTGTTCTGCTAAATCACGACTGGTGATCGACCTCGAAGTTCAATTCACATCATCCTCGACGTTTTCAGGAGGAGGGTCCGATGGTCATCCCGAGACCGATGGTTTCGACATATTGAGAATCTTTGTGTTTGGAAATTGTCCAGATGTACACTCCGTCTGGCACGAGATCAAGCTAAGGCTAGCGTTCGGCTAGAGAATTGAGTCCCAGTGTGGTGGGATTGAGATAAGACCTCTGGATTTAGAGGCAATGACTTGGGGCGAGTTCCATGGTCTCTTGCTGGGCGTGTTTTTCGGCCCTTTGCTAGACATGCGAGGCCCAGAGTTCCTAAGTTGAGCGGGGGAACAATGACGATGTTAGATGTGGCGGATTATTTGGTAGCGCACGTTTAGTGACTATGTGGCGAATTGAGAGATTTGAGAATGGGCAGAAGTTGTCCATTCGGGGGCAAGATTGTGGGCCTTCGCCTACGAGGACATGGACTATGGTCGGGATAAGCTCACGGCCGTAGAGAGAGGATGGAGGGCGCCTGAGCATTTGAATCTGAAATGGAGTGGGAAGAGAAAGGAGGATCGACATTAGCCGAGTTTGGGCTTAGAGGTTTAGAGCTATGGGAAAAGCCGTTGTATGGGAAAATTCTCCTCGGGATCTAGGGTGAGAGTTAGTCAGGACATGGTGAACATATCGAGGATTTGATGTCATTCTTGACTGGATGAATTGACAATACATCGGGTTGTCGATTGATATCGTACGAGGAGGTTATCATGCGACAGGTCTGTGGAGTTGTAAGGTAGCATATGCATGTGAGTGATCTTATGTGCATGAATTTGGGGACGAAATTACATTGAGGGGAGAATGTAGAGCGAGAAAAATTTAATTTTTAGAAGGGTAAGCATTAATTTGGGTTGAAAGCAAGAAAATTTTATCGATCTGAATGTGAAAGCAGTTGTCTTGTTCCGTTCAATCTCGTGAAATATGATGACTCGAGAAAAGTTTAAATTAAATTTTGGGACAATAAAAATATTTCTGAATTCTGGTGATAAGTAAATCAGTGACAGAACGAGATTTTTACAACGAAAATAGAAAGTCAGTATTGAGTTAAAGTTCATTTAAAATAATAATTGAATTAGAAAGTAAAATTTTGGAGACGAGCTTGAACGAATGAATAATATAACTTATGTATCTAAATAATAATAATAATAATATAATAATATTATAAAAATCAATTCAAAGTCAAAAGGAGGAGGCCATTTTATTTTTCGGAGAGAGAGAGGCGTCTGGGGAGGGATTTTAATTTTATTTTTCTCTCTTAGCTTCTTTCTCAGATCTATGAAAATCGGATAGTCGGATTTCGTTGGGGCTGAAGGCAAAGTGTCTACTGTGACGAGAGGCTGTGGTGTGTAAGTTGGAGTTTAGACAAACTCCCAGGTGGTGAGTTTCATCTCTTGTTTCTTGGCTGTTTAAGTGTTTTGTAAATCTTTGTGGTTTGAGGCCGTGAGGAGTGTTTGATGATCTTAATCCTTGGGCGAAGTGTGGAAATTTTTGGAGAATTTTGGAGCCCATTTTAGACGATCTGTGGCTCATGTAGGGAGCTTTTAGGGTGTTGTTTAATAATACATGAAATAAATTGTGTTTTAGTGTATAGGCCATTGGAGATAAAGTATGATTTGCTCGATTATATGTAATATAATTGTGTGTATAAACCGTGGATATAAAATTATGATTTTTCAATTATATGGAATATAATTGTGAAGTATAGAGCACGTGGAGATGAAATTGTGAGATTGCTCAAATGAGATGAATTTGAGGGTTGTTTGATCCATATTGTTGAATACATGCTGGTGACATGAATTGCAAATTTGAGAATGTTGCATAATTAATATATCGAGTATATATATTGTATAAATGGTTTAAAATGGCGTAATACATTTTCATATACAGGTAACTAGAGATTAGGTGTTAGTGCATAGCGTAGATTTACGAAAAGCGAAACGTAGTTGAAGAATTTCCACGGGGATTATTTTCGGGAGAATTGGGTTGGGAGATGGAGCTGACGGATCATTTTCGGATGTGAGGACCATGGCTGACGAAAAGCTCACCCGACAAATTAAGCCTCGGAGGGTAGTCCCGTATTTTTGCAGGCACGTTCGGTAGTATATTTTCAAGAGCAGCGGGTTGTTTAAAAATGATTTTCTCCATACATGGCTTAGGCAGAGTGTGAGTGAGTCGGTGAGAATTCCGTGGCGGCGGGAGGTGATGTGTAGGCGTTAGTAGGATCTGCATTTACTTAGTGTGTGTGTTTATTTTGGAGCGTGCGTATGCGGCTTAGGTGGAGAGTAACCGTTAGGGTGATTCCAGCTGATGAGCGTCTTCGCCTGTCGAGGAACATTTTTTTCGGTGCGGGGGTGTTGAAGGCGGCTCTTAAGTAGATTTTGAAGAAAGGGTTGTGGCTTTGATGATTTTGGATAATATGTTAAATTATAAGAGTTTAATATGTATGTGTATTAAGAGAAATGTATAACTCTTGGACTATTGGAATATATTTGGGATATTTATTTTGAGTATTGGTTTATGGGCCCACGAGGCCATTTTTACTCAGGTATGTGTCTCGTGATACGAGACGTATAGATTTTACACTTAAGTTGATGGGTGATCAGCGAACCGGTTTTGGGCGTGGCTTAGTATCGAGCATAGGTATCACATTTTAGAAGCGGGGACATGGGCTTGGGCCATTGCTATACGGTGAGAGGTAATACTAGTCAACGACAGTGTAGGAGGCAGGTGTCACGTTACGCGTAGCGTCTTGGGCGTGGGCCTAGGATATGCAATTGTAGTGTAATGCACAGTTGGGATTACACGGCGCTTGAAATCGTGCGGCTTCACGACTTGGTATCGGTAGAATAACGATTGCCTTGGGAGCTCGGTGGGTGTGAATATAAGTTTAGTCGATCTTTGGAAACGGCGCTAGTATCAGGCTGGGACTATAAATGTCTGCAGAGGAACAGGTGTTGATAAGTTAGGTATACGTTACCTAGGGCTTGAGGATTTGGGTCGAGACGGAGTTATTAAGTGTAAGAACATCACCACTTGGTGTGGCTCGATGTAGGGTTAGGTATGTGATTACCTAGGAAAGCACGGGACAGGAATAGAACACTGCATGCATGGTGTGTTTCATGTTGTGTTCGGATATGTGTTCCATGTTTGTGATTGCTTGATTGTGTGTTACACATTGCGTGGAAAACTTATACACGGGATCAGTGTATGCTGGAAATGTGATTGTGTATGGTTATTACCTTGGAAAATTATATGCATGGCATAATGTATATAGGAAAAAGTGGAATGCTAAGGTTTAGGAACCATAACCTTAGAGGGTTCGAGGAGAAAATGAAATGAACTTTGAAAGTGTTGAGATTTTATTGAAATAAATAAAGGAGTAGTTGGCAAGTAGCACCACTTAGGCAGATGTTTGGTCAGTTCATGGTTGATGAAATCCCATTAGTAATTAGCATGTGCATTACTTGTTTGGGGCGAAATGAGATTAAATAGTTTGTTGCCATTGACATGTATAGATGGCAGAGTCGGCGAGTGCGTAGAGGTTGTCACGAGGTGCTAGCGAGCACCACAGGTGTTGACCCGGCGGGCCTTTGCGAAATTGTGGGTTCTGGCTGCCAGCCGTATGCTAGTGCGGGTTGGTGGTCGGCCTCCAGTTTAAGTCATCATCCTCCAGAAGCGTTTACGGGAGGAGGGGATCGATGGTGGCGGACCATTGGTTTTGACGTATTGAGAATGTATTGGAGGTATGGATAATACCTCCGTCTTTGACGGATGGTAGCCCTACGTTCGGTAGGGTGAGTCCGAGTGTGGTGGGAGGCGAGATAAGACCTCTAAGGATTTAGAGGCAATAACTTGGGTAGAGTTCCATGGGCTCTTTATGGCTTAGTATTCGTATTTGCTAGACATACGAGGCCCAGGGGGTTCACAGAGAGTTGAGAGCGAGGGGAACGATAGCCCGGTGTTGGAGTACATGGCTTGGTGCTTGGTTATTTTATTTAGTGACTATGTGACGAGGTTAAGAGATTTGAGAATGGTGAAGTTGTCCATTCGAGCAGAGCCAATGGTATACGCTACGAGGACATGGACTTTATGGTCGGGATAGCTCTGGCCATAGAGAGAGAGATGGAGGACGCACAAGGCATTTGAGATGTAAGTGCCGGTGGGAAGAGAAAGGAGGATCAACATTCTTCGAGTTTGGGCTTAGAGGTTAAGGCACATGGGGCAGCATCATTGTATGGAAATTCTCTCAAAGGATCTAGGGTGAGTTGGTCGGACATGAGTAGACATAAGTTGATGTCCATTCTTGACATGGATAAGTTGACAACCCATCGGGTTGTTAGTGATGTGATACGAGGAGGTTATCATGCAGACACGGTCTTCAGGTTGTGAAGGTAGCATATGCATGTGAGTGATGCGTATGTGCATGAATTCGAGACGAAGTCGGTAGAAGGGGGGGGAGAATGTAAAGCAGAGAAAAATTCAATTTTACGAAAAGTAAACGGTAATTTCGGTTGAAAGCAGAAAATTCCCTATCTTAGATGACAGGATGTGTAGTTAAATTAGATCTCGTGAAGAAGAATCTAGTGGCGAAAGTTTCGTCGAATTAAGAGACGGTCGGAATGTTTCACAATTCTTGGTGATAAATCGTCGGTGAAACAGGACGAGATTTTACGAAAATCTCGAAAGTCAGAAAATGGCTTGAGTTAAAGTTCATTTAAAATAATTGAATTGAAAAGAAATCAAAATTTTCGGGACGGAAACGGACCCGAATGAGATAATATAACTTATGTATCTAAATAATAATAATAATAATAATAATAATAATATAATAATAATATTATTATAAAAATCAATTCAAAGTCAAAAGAAGGAGGCCATTTTATTTTTCGGAGAGAGAGAGGCGTATGGGGAGGGATTTTAATTTTATTTTTCTCTCTTAGCTTCTTTCTCAGATCTATGAAAATCGGACCTTCGAATTTCGTCGAGTGAAGGCAAAGTGTTCTGTGACGAGCTGCGCGTGGACACGAAAAGTTGGAGTTTAGACAGAAGCTCAGTGAGGTAAGGGTTTTATCCCTCTTGTTTTACCCTTTGTTTAAGTGTTTGTAAATGCTTGTGTTGGTTTGAGTAGTGAGGCTATTTGATCAGTCAATCTTGGAGTAAGTCTTTGGAAATTTTTGGAGGAATTTTGGAGCCCGTTTAGACGATCGTATTTGTGTAGAGAGCTATTTGGGAGTGTTTGTTTAATAATTTATGAAATAAATTGTGTTTTTAGTGTATAGGCCATTGGTGATAAAATTATGATTTGCTTTCGATTATATGTAATATAATTGTGTGTATAAACCATTGGAGATAAAATTGTGATTTACTTTTCGATTATATGGAATATAATTATTGAAGTATAAACCATTGGAGATAATTTGGGTGTTGTTTGATCCATATTGTTGAATTACATGGTGTAGTGCAAATTTGAGAATGTTGCATAATTAATATATCGAGTATATATATTGTATAAATGGTTTGGAAATGGCATAATGCATTTTCATATGCCTTTGAGTAACCTAGAGATTAAGATATTGGTGCGCTGGCGTAGTTTTCGAAAAGCGAGCGTGGTTCAGAAGGAATTTCCTGCGGGATGATTTAGGAGAATTGGAGGTTGGGAGATGGGCCAGCCAGTCATTTCGGATGAGGACCGTGAGGCTTTGTTCCCGGAAAGCTCTGACTGATTAAGCGCCGGTAGTCCGTATTTTAAGAGCACGTTCGATGTATCTTTCAAGAGCAACTGAAGATTTGTTTGAAAATGATTATTTTCTCATATGGCTTAGGCAAGTGTGGAGTGAGTCGTGAGGACTCGGCGTGACATGGGGTGATCATGTAGACATTCAAAGTAGGATCAATATTTACTTGAGTGTGTTTATTTTGGGCATTGCATATGCACTTAGGTGGAGAGTATCATTTAGGGTGATTCCACTATTGAGAGGCGATAACTCACCATGTGGGGAACATTTTTAGTCTGAGGGTGTTCGAGAAGACGGCTCTTCTTAGAGACCGATTTTGAAGTAAGCCGGGTTGTGGCTTTGATGATTTTTGGATAATATGTATTAGAATTGTAAATTTTAATATGTTTGTGTATTAAGAGAAATGTATAACTCTTGTACTATTGGAATATATTTGGGATATTTATTTTGAGTATTGGTTTATGGGCCCAAGAGGCCATTTTACTTCAGTATGTGTCTCGTGTCACGAGATGTATAGATTTTTGCGATTGATGGGTAGTGGACCCCGGTTTGGGAAGTCACCACGTATAATTGTGACATCAGTTAACACATCAAGCTTATGCGTGCCTATTAATTTCCATACAACTAACCCTTCAATTGAGCAATTTCATACATGAAAACATGGGCGTTTTTGTCATTTTCATACAAACTAAGGTGATTTTTAACCATCTAAAACAATTAACAGTTTGTGATAATTCAATTTGAATTACTCTGACAGTACATTTTCTCTTTGAAATATTTCGTGAATACTATTCTACATGAGCAGTGAAACCCCTCGGGTTCTTGAAACTAAACCACTCACAGTATCGGTTTCGCTGTGAACCGATCAATAGCCATTCGGCCTCATTGTTGAGACCAAAACGTGTTTGCATTTATGCTTCAAATTATCACTTTAAGATTATGATGTCATCACAAGGACTACTATCTATTCCCATTATGGCATCATAAAACTTGTTGAGACCAAAAAGACATATACAAATTTGTGACACTATTGCAAATTTATTGTCTAATCGGAAATCTTGCCATAAACTTGATGACATTATCTTATATAAACGAAAATCTCCTAGAGTAAATCATTTTCAAATTTTGGTTTTGGTGATATTCTATGAAGTGCACGGTCGACAGTAATAAAATGGATTTAAGTCGGATATAAGTCCCACAGAGATCTCAGAATTTTGAAATCAACTACTGCATTGACTCGATTTCTATCTTATTTGAATTTGCGAATGATAGTAAGATCGACATTAAGGTGCTGGAAATTTAAGCAGTCAAAGGAAATATAGCGGAATGACGACAAACGAATATAAAGAATAAAGAAATAATTAAGCGATTAGGAAGCGAATAGAAATTGAATAATTATCGTTCGGAGAACACATTAAAATCAATGCTTATTTGAAGTATCAATTCCGTTGTCGACTTGTAAATTTTTTCTTGTGAATTCAGTTTCAAAATCTTGTCGAAGGCGTTAATAGTTAATTGGATCTCTCCTTCACATTTCATTATCTAATTTCTGATCCCGATTCTCTCGGATACGGGGAATTAGATAGCTACTTTGCTGAGGACCTCCCCAGTGCAGGTATTTTTCTTTTGCAATACTTCATACCCGTTTATGGTATGCACCTTAGCTCCCAGTTATCGGTGACGAGGATATCTGACTTCGGGTTACTCTTCCTCGAGTGGAAATAGATCACCCTCTCCTTGATTAGATCTCGGCTAACGGGATTGGCTTCACTATTGAATTGGGGTGAACTCTACGCTTGTTTAAATTGATAACTCGTTGACTCGAAGCTTGATTTCAAGTGAGAGAGGATTTATCAGTAAACTCACAAAGCTCATTAGATCTCACAATAAGCGGGTTCATATACCTTCAAAGAAATATTCACTAACTCCGAGTTGTCATCTACGTGTCGCCGGAGGACTTCCTTAATCAGGCAATGAAGCGATTCTTATCTGGTATAAAGAAGCCCGATATTGATTAGAACCTTAAACCCGTAGCAGAAGTAAATACGGCTGGCCATGATTTCTTTGATAACGATAGGAAAGATAATTTTACGTGATAGCATTCTCTTTATAAGAAAATTTGGGTTCCTCGATTCTTGAATTACACCCTATGACATTCCTGATCATAAGAATAGCGCATTTAGCTGGATAGCGAAATTCGAAATTTGTCTGAACGACATTCCGGTGGTAATTTGAAAAATAGTGCTGCGTTGGCTTTAGCTCGAAACGATAACACATCGATTCAGAGAAAATAGAAAACTAGAGCGATAAATCTAATCTAATTTCTAGCTTCCTCGACATTGAAGAAAAAATAAAAAAGAAAAGAAAAGAAAAAAATAAAATAAAGAAATGACCTTGTTCTATCCAGTTTCTAGTGCATGGCCGCCCATTTCGGCTTTCTCTTACGGATAGGCTAGCATTATTTATAGGGTTTCGGTTGAATTTTAATCCACGATGTAACTGTTTGTGGATTTTAGAGTATCGGGCCCAGTCAGCTGTTCAGTCGCGACCTCTCGATTCGCTGTCGCGACATCATCCCATGTCGCGACCTCGATCTCACGTGCGACCTCGACTTTGCTCTGTCTATGCGACCTTAGGCGGTCCTTAGTGATGTCACGACCTCATTCTCTTGTCACGACATCAATTGGATTCTTATATAGAAACCGCATATTTCTCATGATGTCGGCGTCGTTCTCTTGTCGTGACATCAACTAATAGAAGTAAATGCTTATTTGATAACCGATCGCCATTATCTCGGTTTGCATCGCGGCGTCTGTAACATGGCTCTTGACCTTGACTAAGCGGGTCTCGTGTCGCGACTTGATCTCTTTAATGATGACATCGACTTAAGGGGTTCGCAGTCTTCACTTGATGGCTTTTGGTGCCGTGACTTGGCCTCTTGGCGTGGCAATCAACTTAATGAAATTCCCAGCTTTCAACGGAATCTTACGATGTGTGACGTCGATCTCTTGTCGCAGCGGCATTTCATTTCTTTTCGACTTTCATGCGAAGGTTCCGCGATGTCGCGACATGTCGATATCTTGTCAGCGACATCGACAGTTCTCTGGGGCGCTGGCCCGGATTTATTCTTGGTGTCGACAGTAATCTCTTTTGATGACATCTGATAACGCTGTATATTTAAAGCGAGTCGCTCTTGATGTATGGCGCCGATAATGTGACGTCATTTCTTTGTCTTACGCGGCATTGACTTGTCGCGGATCATGCGACATGATCTCTTGTCTGATGACATCAACTAGGAAGATCTGCGTGTTTCAAGCCCATTTCCTCATGATGTCGCGACATCAATATGTTGTCGTGACATCAGCGATTCTTGCGTAAGGCGCCCGATCTTATGCGCCACTTGTATCTTTATTTTGATTGCTCTTCTTTGTCGCGACACTTCAATCCCTTGTCAGCGACAGCCACTTCATGCCTCCACCGAGTCTATTGTTTGTTCCACGTCAATAACGATGGTGTGTCAAACCGTTCGCTGACTCCCAGCTTTGAGCGTGGTTCTTGATGTCACGGCCGATCGCGTCGCGACCTGAGCTCATGCTTTCTGACTTTCTCATGAAGCGATCTGGTCGTGTACTCCAATATCTTGTTATGTAGCCATGACTGCGTCAGATTTCCTTCAATTTCACGATATGCGGCCTCGTGGCTGGCGTAAACCAGCTTGCATCGATGACTCGGCCCGGTTCTTTTCATTTACCTTTCTGCGATTAATGAAGCACTTTATTACTATTTCTGCATTTTCTCTTTGCTTTTCTACTTCTTTCTTCCATTCTACACGCTAATAACAAATGAGGTGAGTTTCTTCATATTTACAGAAAGTAATTGCTCTCTTTTGATATGAAAGTAGCAGAAAATGGACTAAATAGATGACTTTTAAGTTCATCAAAAACTCCCCAGCTTAAAAATTTGCTTTAATGTAAGCGAAAAAGAAAGATTTGTTTGTCCTGAATAGAATAAAAGAAAATTTTTTTAAGGTATTTTTTTCTACGGTTGATCAGTGGCAATTAATTTAATTGCAATGCAAGGCATGTATTTTATGTACATACAACCCCGAGTCAGTTAAAGGTTGGTCTACACTCTTTATACTATACCAAAACTAAGCTGTTGAAATTGTTTCTGAAACAACATATTCATGGATCTGTTGAACGATAGATTATTTTGCTTTCTCTTTTCTGTGAGTCATTTAACTCCTAAAGTCTTCTGGTACGATTGTTCATCCTTCCAAATTCCATAGGCTTGTTTTCATATTGATCTCCCACTAATGTAGATGATTTCAGCCTTGAGATCAATCAGGTCTTTTGAGTTTTTATTGTTAGGCACAGGTAATAGGTAGGATGGAAGGAATTTTGAGTTAAGATTACCCTGAACCTTTTCTCTTACTCTTCACGCATAACACCTTAGTTTCTACTGTAACTCCTTAAACTTCATGTTTGGGACATCTCTTTAATTTCTTCAATTGAGCTGGCCTTACATTACTTCTCACTTGTAATTCAGGGAAACTTTCCGCACTGTCAAACGATACGGGGATAGTGCAATGTTTTAACTTTTAGGCTTTACCAGCTCTTGGCAGAAGCTTTGGGTTAGTAGCTCCCATACAGGATGGCATTAGGGTGCTAGGTGTTGAAACACCCCTAAGAACTTAATTGTTCAAGAGAGAGTTAGGCCACAAGATAAAACATCTATAAACTTTCTTTTATATTGCCTTTTTACTCTTTGTCTTTTCTTTTCATTCCCTTTTTGAGTTCCTGGTATACTCCCAAGGCTTTCATTCTTTCTTCCTCCTTGAATTCTACAGGTAATCATGGGTTCTTTGCGAAAGTTGATGTTTAGGATGAGTTAGAGGTTTCCATTGGTCTATTTTGAAAAATAGGCTTGTTGGCTCAATTTCTGGAACTCCTGTATATGCATCAGCATATGAATAGGGATGGCTAGAATGGCTCAGCGTTGAGAGAATGGCACATGTAAATCTCTTGTCGAATTTGTATCACGGGATTTCGCCTCATTGATATTAACAAATTCATAGAATTTGGTTTGAGCAGATTAATGACTAACCATAGGGAGTACCTTGACTCATTTTTACTAATGAGTATTTTACATTGGTAAGTATTCAACGGGTTCATACGGCTCATTGTTCATACCCTGAGCTTCAAAAATATGTTTTGTTCATATTGTAGTACCTTGCCAGTGCAGGACTTGACTAGACTTAAGTAACTTTTTGCACCTTGTGTTTCAATCAAAGCTGTATTTATTTGGCCTTATTCTACATTTCGACTCATTTCTAATCTATTCACTTATTAATTGCTTTCATTACATCTTCAGTTTTATTACGGAACTAATTTCTACTTTGATTTCCTAATCACTCAATCACAAAGCAACACAATCATGGAATCAAACAATTCGACTTAGCACACAACAGACAATTTAAATTTTCATTTTATTGCGATTTAGTGCGCGATTAAGATCTGAAGTATGAGAGGATGGTAATGAAAGTTAGCGGGAGAAGGTCTAATTTTTCTTTTGAAATAGCGGCGCAAAAAATGTTGGGTGGGTCTAGAGTGCAATGTACCTAAATGGGGTACGGAAATTCGAATTTTCATTTCTTTCTTCTTTCCTTTCTCTTCTTGGTCCTTACTCTATTTGTTGCTTCAAGGAAAATCTCATTAGAAGATCAACCTTCTTGTTGACTCATCCTGCCTCTTTCCCGAGCCATTCATTGTATTTTCCATTTCGGTCATAACCTCTAGGAATTTGGCAGATTGTTGTTAATCGGATCTAAGTTTTCCGACCATTCTTTTACGCATGGATCCTGCGTGCTAAAGCTATGTCTCTATGTCAAATTTCTTCTCTCAAAATCCTTTTGTAGAGACTTACCATAAAACTTAGATCCTTTGACTTGCTCCCCAATTGATTTCTTGCTCGTATCTCTTTTCTTTATCGGAAGTTAGGGGTGAATACGCTCAATGATTTGTTATAAAAAGCTCATATGGCGGGTTTGGTTCTATGACGGTGTGATCTCTTCCGCTTCATTTCTTTTAAACTCTTCCCTTGTTGAAAATTCTTCCCATACAATTTATAACACTACATTCAACTCTTGCTCCCTTCTTTGTTCTCTTTCTTTGTAGCTACAACTACATGCTCTTTTCTTTTCTATTTAGCTCTTCACTCCCATTCTTTGGTCTCTTCTCTTCAATTCCTTTTCATAAATACTTTCTCTGAATTCCTGTTGTAGTTTCCAATCCTTCTCTCTTTCATCCCATTCTCTTGAGGCATTGAGGCTTCCGATCTTAGAAATTTGTTCTCTTGTGCTTCCTTTGGGCTTCTCCGGGTTGGAAGTTTACGTGCACTGGAGCGGCTAATGGGATGGAGAGAGTCTATTGGGCTGCCTTCGTCTTGCCTGCATTGTGCTGAGCTTGTGTAATCATTATTGTGCGGTGAGTTTTACGGGTGCTCTGTTCCTTGATCAGCTGACCTTGGAGTATCCTTTTAAGCTCTTCGGCTTGAAGCCTTCTCTGTTCTCCACCGGCCTCCCGCACTGTGAGTTTCTTGGTCCCTTGCTAACTCATCGAGAAGGAGTGGTGAGGTTCCCAGGTACTTCTTCTTCGACTCCCAATTCCTTTGACCCCGACCTTGAAGCACGAAACGATGATTGTTCTTTGGGTGAAGATCCGATCCTCTTTTGTTCCCTTCGTGGTATCTCGTAGTTGAATTCTCGATGATAACTCTATGTTGATCTTATACCCCTTGAGTATAGCATACGGCAACCTGACTTCTTGTTCTCTCCTTTGTGCGTACATGTTTTGTTGGGACGAGCGAAGCGGAAAATATAAACCATACCTTAGCCTCTTGATAAGGCTTCCCCTCAGTCCCCTTGTTCTTGGTCTTCCTTCTTCTTGGATTGTTGCCTTTACCCAGTTAGTGAGCTTCTTGGCAATCCTTCCAAACTCTGGTTTTCGACAATTTCTTGGTTGGAACCATGTTTGTAATACATCATACCATAGGCCTCGTTGATGACTTTGGCCGTGAGACCCGGACCTACATAGTTGCTCCATCCTATTCCTTCCCTACCATATTTGAGATAAAATTCCCTTACAGTCTTATATACCACCTTTTTGGTGTGCGAGACTCTCCCATCCTCACATCTATCTACAGCCTGTGAAGGAGTCACGGGGTTTTTGAATCTCCTTTCTGCGACAAACCCCTTGTTAGCATAATACTTAACCTTGGGAATAAGCTTCATCAGAGACGAAATCTTACGCTTCTTCTTAACTTCTCTCCTCTTTACTTTATTTTCTGTTTTTTCATGAGAAGTCATTGGAGCTTAGTTGCTTCGATGGTATTTCTCACCTTGTTCTTCGACGAATCTCATCCATTTGTTCCCACTTGGCGAGTTTCTTCTTAACCACGATTGTTGATGTTCCTCGTAATCTCGCCTAGGTTAGGGACCGGGGTGGGAATTTCGACCGTTGGAATTGAGAGGAAAGCTTTTCGAGGAAAGTTTGGAATGGGGTTTGGTTGAGATTCGAAGGAAGACGAAGGTGAATGGTTATGTGGGTTGGAGTGAATGGAAATAGTTTCAAGCTGTTGCAATTCAATCAATGTTTAATGGGCTAATTAATGCTTGATTAAGACATGTCGCGACTTCAATTCATGCTCTTTTTATTTGAGGATCCTTAAATTTGAGGGCTTTTTGAAGTGAGTAGTTGGCACTGTCGCACTTTTATGTCGCTGACATACTGGGATGTCGCTGACGATACGGAGTTTTCCGAGGATTTGTTTGATGTGGCGACAATCCTTCTCCATTTTGAAACTTAATTCCCTGTCGCGACGCCATCCTTAATTGGTGTCATTCTGTGAATCTCACTCTATGCTCACTAATTGTTCTTTCCAAGCGGTCACGACATGATGTTTGTAGAGACAGCGGCTTTGTCATGACATAACCCTTAATCGTGACGAGCCCTTAATTCAGCTGATTTGAAAACTTTGAATTCTCTTATTATTTCCTAAACAGTTTAGACATCTCTTCGAGGCATATTTTAAGCAAGATTTATGATTAATTCAAGTATCTCTGAGGTGGGTTAGGGAGAAGTTACTCCTTTTTCTCATGTGCGACTCTCTACGAGTTCAGCTTTGGAATTGTTCTACTGTAGTTGCCTTGCTATTCGTGTCTTTATCCTTCCCGAGAAGATCCTTTGCAATATTCGAAAAATTCTAATTAAACTCTGATCTATTTAAAAATTAAATCTATCAGCTATAAAACAAATTTGACTGGTATCGTGACTAAAGAAAGAAATATTTGAGAATTTAATTAATTTAAATCCTCATGGGTTACCTCCCCAGGTAGGCGCTCAGTTTTGAGTCCTTAAATTTGGACTTCTTTGTTGTGGTACTTCTTCTTTTTCCTCAAGAACCGGTTGGAGTTCTTCAATTTCCCTGCTTCCCTTGTTGAGATAATGCTTTAACCTTTGTCCATTGACTGTGAATTCTTCAATTATTAGTCTTCGATTATTCTTGCTCCAAATGTAGTACTGATACCGCGTGTATGGCCTCGATTGGATTTTAATTTCCACGGAAAGCGACCCGGTCCCAGCATTAAAGCATTTGTTCACGATGCAGTTTTTTTTTTTTTTTTTTTTTTTTTTTCTTTCCTCAGTTCTGATCATGCCATTTCTTTGTCTTGTCTTTGTATATTCTAGCATTATCATAGGCTTCATTTCTCAGTTCTTCCAATTCGAGACCGGTTAGACAATCTTTTTCTTCCTTGCGACCTTAAAATCGAAGTTTAACACTTAATGGCCCACATTGCCTTGTATTCTAATTCAAGAGGTAGATGGCATGGTTTTGCCAAAAACAACTACGTATGGGGACATTCGATGGGGTACTTATATGCGATCCTTATGGCAAAAGTGCATCATCAAGTTTGGAAGACCAATCCTTCTGCGAGCTCCACGGTCTTTCAAGTATTCTTTGATCTCCTGTTGGAAATTTGTTTTGTCCATTGATGCGGGATAATAGGCTAAACTCATTACATGCTTGATCACATACACTCATGAGTTTGCAAATATTTTGTTTGCGAAATGGGTTCCCCATCACTAATGATAGTTACGGGGTTCTGAGCACCTTTCGAAAATATTCTTTGCAGAAACTCACAAGCGTATTAGCATGTCGTTCCTTGGGCGAAGCCACTTAGCTACCCGTTTAGGCATGTCTGCGCTGGCAGTATGTATATAGGTTTCCAAATGATGGTGAGAAAGGTCCCGATAAATCTATTCCCCTGACATAAAAAATTTGTATCACCGCCAATACCTTTTAGGGGCATTTCATTCCTAACGATATTTCCAAATCTTTGCATCGAATCACACCATTTACCCACTGTATGATCTGAGATGGTGGGCCGGTAAACCTGATTAGGAGTATCTTGTGAGGTATTTAACTCTCGAGAAAAATGTCACAATGGGTGATGCATGGCATTCATTTAAAATGTTGCCTTGTTCACCTTACGGCTACATCTCCCTTATTATCATGTCGGCACCTCTCTTGAATAATTGGGTCATCCGGAAATATAATATATCTTTGTCAGTTCTGAGTTTTCCTCTTACATTGGTAGCTGAATTACGAAGGCATTACTCCACAGACGGATAATTCACAATATCGACATACCATGGAAGTTGGAAGAAACTTTAAACAATTGCTCATCTGCAGGAAGTTCTCTGATGGCGAGCGTTTTCCTTAAATCACTTTGCTTCTTTCTACTCTTGTGTAGTGGTGGTTATCCACCATTTGTCACATCCCTTTTATCCTTGATTTCCATAGATAAACTCTTACAGCAGCAGCACCCACCTTATCAATCTTGGCTTAGCTTCCTTTTTCGACATCAAGTATTTGATTCTTTGCATGATCGATGTGAATTACTACGCGGGATCCCCGAAATGTATTGCTAAATTTTCCTGAAGCAAATACTATGGCTAGCATCTACTTTTTCGGTTGTTGAGTAGTTCTCTGTGCTTCATTGAAGGTCTTACTAGCATAGTATATGTGCACGAATACTTTCTCTTTCTTTGCCCCCGACCACGGCTCCCATAGAAAAATCGCGGCATCACACGTTATTTTGAATCCACGATCCCGATGCGGTGTAGCAATTATAGGTGCACGTACATTTGAGCTTGTTTAATAACATTCTTGCGGGAGTCATCGAATTGAACCTTGTCTTTTTTAGGTAATGCATAGTGGTTTGGCTATTTTTGAAAAATCTTTGATAAATCTCCTGTAAAACCAGCATGCCCGAAGCTTCTTACTCCTTTGCTTGTAGTAGGTGGTGCGAAGTTTGATAATGGATACTTTTGGATTGATCAACCCAGTCGGTAGCGAGGAAATTTTATGCGAACAATTCATACGTAAACGTAAAATGACATTTTCTGATTCAATGCTAGGCATTTGTCTTGGCATCTTTGAAGTCTTGTTTCAGTTGTTTAAACATTGATCAAAGGTACGGATCATTACACGATAAAGTCATCCATATGAAATTTCCATCACTTCTTCAATAAATCGAGAATATGGACATCATACACCTGCGGAATGTGGCTGAGCATTACATAGCAAGGCACATCATACGAAGAGCCAAAGTACCATAGGGCATGTGAATGTGGTCTTCTCTTGATCCTCGGGTGCGATAACCCGACCGATTTACCATCACGAATGCCCATCCCGGAAAACAAAAGTGGGGTGTCTTCTTGCTTTGTCGACATCGCGTCCCGATGAAGAGCGAGAAATGATCTTTTCTAGTTCTTTGTGACTTTACGTAATCAATACATACCCTCCATCATCCTTTGTTCTTGTTGGAATCACTCGTTTCTTTCATTTCTGATCACAGTAATCCCCCCTTTTCTTTGGAACCATGAATTTAGAACCACTTAGGGTATGCGAGATAACATAGATAAAACCTGACCATTTAACAGTTTGAGCACCTCGCTTCTGACTACTTCCTTAAATCAGTTCAGCCTCCTGCAAAATTGTTCTACGAGATAGTTTGAAAGTCTCTTCTAGAATCTTATGCATGCAAATTGATGGTGAAATACCATGACTCTTGATGGACCCAGCTAGCGATTCACTTATGCTTCCTTAATATTTCCGGCCAATCTTTGTTCCTCATTCTCACTTAATCGTTTGAATGATCTTGGTTTTTCTTTGGTAATTCTAAGTAAGCATACTTTAAATGACATAGCAACTCTTTCAAAATTAATATACATCTTGGTTTCTTGATGAATTTTCTGTTGTTCGACATTTTTTCCCCCATTGTCGTTTGTTATGCTTCAAACTCAACTTGCAGTTTCTATAGAATGGCTAGCGTATGAAATTAGAATAGACATCTTCGGTATCTTGGGAATTCATCTCTTTTCATTGATAAAAGCGGAGTGTTACAATCATTATTAATCAGAGTTGGAGTATGTTAAATCATTGTTCATCCTTCTTTGTCTACATCATATTTTGTATACCTTTGATCAAATTGAATCTGGCTCTCGACCCTCGAAGATAAGAACTCCTTTGCGTATCGATGGAGAAGCGAGCTCCAGTAACAGGAATGGTCTTCCCAATAACGGGGTACTTGTGAATCTTCTTCCATGTCGAGAATGATGAAGTCTCTTAGGAAAACAAACTTCCAGCGGTGGCCGATACATCTTCAATGAGCTCCTTCGGGTTTTACCATCGATCATGCGCATTTGAAAGTACTTGAGTTGTGGGGTAAGCTCCCCGAACTTAGTTTCTTGGCAGCGAAAGGAGCATCAAATTGATCTTGGCTCTATGCGAAGGCTTCCTGGGAGTCGATTCCTCGACAATACAAGGAATTGTGAAACTCCACGGGTCCTTAAGTCTTTACGTGGATTCTTTTACGATTGCACGCTGCGAGTGGCGGTGAGATTCACTATTCCTTCTACTATTTTTCTTTTCTTGCTTAGTATGTCCTTGAAATTTTGCATAAGTGGCATTTGAGTTACCACTTCGAGTAAAAGGCATACTTATCTCGACTTACGGAAGGTTTTGAGAACGCTATGGCTTGCTCTTCCATTCTTGACTTCTACAGTCTTTGTGGAAATGGGACTGCGAGGCTGATCACAGATGTTACTCTCTACATTCTTTCTTTTTCTTTCTCCGTTTTCTTCTTCTCTTTACGATCTTACTACGTCTTGTTCTTGTCATCTTTCTCTTTCATCTCTTAACTCCTTCCCACAGCTCTACTAATTTGCCACGTATGCGGAGTCTTTTGGGTTCTTCCTTGTGTCCTTGGAAGGCGTCCTTTCCTCTGTTTTGCGGGGTTAGGGCCATTTGCCACTTGTGTCTCGGGTTCTTGAGGTTGCATTGGTTGTGTTCTGAAAAATTTGAGGAGTGAAATTTAGTAGTTCTGCCGACTCTATGAGCTTTGCTCGCTGGAGGTCCAATGACTCTTATTATCCCCGTGAAAATGACATCTTGTTCTTCAAAGATTGGGCCCTCCTCGACCTGGTATTCACTCCTGTGCTCATTTCCATGTTGTTCTTTCTTTGGAGCAACAGTGGCTGCTGATACCCTTGTTGAGGGTTCATCACGCCTTGGGCCTTGAAGCCTCATATACGAAGTTCTCATGGTTCCCAGTCTTTGGTGATAATGTCTTTGGAAGGTTAGGATTGGGTTTGAAATGGTAAGCTCTTGGCTCACCCAAATAATTAACCTCGTCAGCAACATAAAGTTCAGTTACCCTCGGCTACTTCCAGCAATAACTCCTTTCAGTGCTCCTATTTAAATGGCGGGTGTATGTCTTTCTTTCTTGCTTGTCGGCACATTGCATAATGGCATCGACTTGGCTTCCATGGCTGTCATCTTGCTCGGCTCCGCGTCCCACTTTGTTCTTTGTTTCCTCTTGGCTGAAGGAGTTTCATGTTACATTCTTGGTCTTCAATCAGCTCCTTTGCCTCTTCGGCCCAACTTTTCGTTTGAATGCTCCCGGCTATGAAGCATCGATGATCCCTTTGATATATCATTCCCAAAGCATGATATACAGTATCCATCGAGGTTTTGGATCTATCCCAGCCATTGGACATCTTCTCGATAAACGTTTGAATCTTTCCCGGGCTACACTCTGACTTTCATCCTTCCCTATTTGGGTTTCCTGATGATTTCTCCCTTCTTTGCACGTGGTGAGGGTGGGGAAAGAATACCTAAGTAGGCCTGCTAATTCCTCCCAGTATCCAACGAGGAACCATATGGTAAAGATTCATACCATGTAGGCTATTTGTCTCTTAGAGAGAATGGGAATGAATGCGGGTTTTATGACTTCACATGGTCTCACCCATTCGACACGGTATTAGCCATCTGAGGAGATCTTCCCGGTGCTTTCGTTTATCTTGGTGGGATGACCAGTAAACTAATGCTGCTGGACCATTGTAATGGTGTAGCTTCAATTCAAAATTATTAGCATCAAGCTGCGGCATCACGATCGGCAGGTATTCTTCCTATATAATTGGTCTCCAGAAATCCTCCATTGTATCGTGTTGGCCCTTCTGGCACCTTACATATGTATTTTAACTGATCTGCCTTTCATGCGCCATGGTTGAGTTTTACGCCTTCTTATAACTCGAAGCTTCGGCGTCCTTTCTATTCCGTGTCCCATTGGGATCGGATCGGTGTTACATTTCCTATGCATCAGTTTCGAAAACAAAAACACACTCCATTAATAGGATTAGTCAAATCACTCAAATATATTCAATATGTTTAGTTAAGTTTAGTAGCGAACTAAACCCTTGCTTGAAAAATACATTTTTGTTCTTTTTCTTTAAATGTCCAAATTAAGTATTTCCTTCTTTCATCCCGAATATTGATTTATTAAATTCTTTCGATCCGACAACGAGCGCCATAAGCATTGAGACAAAACGTGTTTGCACATTTATGCTTTAGTTATTAGAAATACTTGAATTATGATGTGTACGAAAGGACTACTATCTTCCCGAAACAACGGCGCCATAAAAACTTGTTGAGAGACGAAAGACATATACAAATTTATGACATATTACCAAGGGACTATTAATACAATAAGCGATCTTACTTGCTAAACATTGACATTATACTATATAAACCAAAAATGCTCTAAGTAAATCATTTTCAAATTTTGGTTTTGAAATTACGATGCAGAATTGCAGGGTGAACTTAAGTAACCAAAATGGATTTAAGTCTAGATATGATCCCACGAGATACCAGAATTTTTAAATCAACTACCTTGACTACTTAATTTCTATACTATTTAGTTTACCAAATGATAGTAAGATCTAGCATTGAGTGCTGGAAATTTAAGCGAATCAAAAGGAAATAAGCGAAATGAACAACTTAGCGAATATAAAGAATAAGAATAATTAAGCAGGTTAGGAAAACGAATAGAAATTGAATAATTATACGTTCGAGAGAACACATTAAAATCAATGCTATTGTGAAGTATCAATTCCGTTGTCAAGCATGAAATTTTTTCTTGTGAATTTCAGTTTTCAGAATCTGTCCAAGGCGTTAGTAGTTCAGCTGGATCTCTCACATGCATTTCATTATCTAATTTCTGATCGATTCTCTCGGATCTGAGAATTAGATAACTACTTTGAGGGACCTCCTAATTAAGGTATTTTCTTTTGCAATACTTCATACCCATTTTATGGAATTTGTACACCTTAGCTCCCAGTTATCGGGTCAAACGAGGATATACAACTTCAGGTTACTCTTCCTCCAAATTAAAATAGATCACCTCTCATGATTAGATCTCAGAAACTGCTTGAGTTGGCTATATTCAGTGCTAGGGTGAACTCTCTGTGTTTAAATTAGTAACTAAGTTGACTCAAAGCTTGATTTCAAGTGAGAAGAGGATTTATCAAGTAAACTCACAAACTCATTAGATCTGTGGCAGATTTGTATACCTTCAAAGAAATATTCATAACTCGGAGATTGTCGTCTACGTGTCACTCAGGAGGACTATGAAATCGAGCAATGAAACAATTCTTATACGAATTATAGTGGTATTCAGATCGAAGACAACAAACCCATAGCAGAAGTAAATCTGGCGAAAGCGCGAATTTCTTTGAAATATTGATGGGAAAGATAATTTCGACAATAGCATTCTCTTCTTTATGAAATTTGGGTTCTCAGTGCTAGAATTACACCCTCACCGAGCAATTCAGATCTGTAAGAATAACATTAGCTGGATAACGAAGTCGAGAAATTTGTCTGACTTTCAACATTCCAGTGTATTTATGAAAAAGAAATGAATTCACGTCAGCTCTAACAAACGATAACATCCAATTTCCAAATAAAAAACTGAAACGATAAAATCTAATCTAATTTCTAACTATCAACATTGAAGAAAAATAAAAGAAAAGAAAAGAAAAATAAAATAAAGAAAATGAGCCTTCGACTATCGGTTCTGCTCTAAATCATGGCGCGACTACCATTCTCTTACGGATAGGCAGCATTATTTATAGGGTTTTCAGTTTAATTTCAATCTGATGTACTTTCTTGTGGATTTTGGGTATCAAGGCCCGAAGTCAACGATGTTCAAGTAAGACCTCAATTCAACGTGGCGAGCATACATCATCACATGTCGCGACCTCGATCTCCGTCGCGACCGCAAACTCTTATCTATGCGGCTTAGGCCCGATCCTTAGTGATGTCGCGACCTCATTCTCTTGTCCGCGACATCAAGTGGATTCTTAGCGAGCATAACTGCCTCATGATGTATGACGTCATTCTCTTATCGTGACATCAACTAAATGAAATGCATCTTTCAGCCGATAACCGATGTCGCGATCTCTGGTTTTCTTTATCATGGCGAATCTCTTTATAATATGACCTTCAACTAAAACGGAGTCTCGTCAACAACCGTGACTTGATCTCTTATGTTGACATCTGACTTAAGGGTTGCAGTCTTCACTTGATGGTTCTTTTGATGTCGTGACTTCAGCCTCTTATCGTGACATCGAAACTTAATGAAATTCGGCTTTCCAAGCAGCGGAATCGCCCGATGTAAGCGACCGTAGATCTCTATCCTGTGACATTTCATTTTCTTTTGAGCTTTCATCGAGGTTCTTTGTCTTGGCGAACATGATATCTTCATAACGACATCAACCGGTTCTCGAGGGCCTTCAATGGTTGTTCTTGGTGTCGACAACAATCTCTTTTTCGTGACATCTAGTCACGCCCTTTGTATATTTAAGCTGAGTTCGCTTACTTGGCGGTGCGACCTCGTCTACGTCAGCGACGTCGGCTCATATTCTGCGACGTTCGGCTTGTCTTACGGTCTTCGCGGCGTCGTCTGACTTTGTCGTGACATCAACTAAAGTCTGGCGTGTTTAAGCTGTTTCCTCATGATGTCGACATCAATATGTTATCGTGACATCGGCTGATCTTCGCATCGCAATCTTGCCACTTGCCGTATCTTTCCTTTGGAGATTTGCTCTTTGCTTTGTGCGCGACATGATCCGCGACCGGCGACATCACTTCATGCCTGCACAAATTAACCGAGCTGTTGTTCTTTGATGTGGCGACGCCGGTATCTTCATCGCGACCGATTCATGACTCTGTAGCTTTGGACTGTGGTTCTTGATGTCACGACTTGATCTCCGTCCGACCTCATTTCTTCTTTTCAAACATATGAATGGTCTGGGATTAGTGACCTCGATATCTTGTTATCCATGCGCTACATGGATTCGCGATTTCGATGTCGACCTCATGTTGGGCGTATCAAACAGCTGCGTCGATAATTTCGGTGAGTTAACTTCGTTTACGCTCGCCGATTAAGCACTTTTATTCCACTTATTTACGCATTTTCTCTTGCTTTTTCTTCATATTATTCTATACTAATAACAAATGGGTGAAGATTTCTTCATATTTACTAAGTAATTGTCTCTTTTGATATGAAAATTACAGCAGAAAAATGGGACTAAATAGATGACTTTTAAGTTCATCAATAAATGCATCACAACATAATTTATAGCATGAGAATTTATACCACTAACACCCGCCCAAGCAGTCACGGTGGAGCAGTCGGGTGGTATCATGATTGTCAGCGACTCCTAAAAAATTTCCACATTTCGGTCCAGTTTTGGGATCTATGAAGAGCAATTGTTAAATTTTCGAAATTAACTCAATCATCAACAAAACACTTAAGCAAAGTGTAACTCAGTAGTATAAAACCCCTACCTCACTGAGTTTGTCGAAACTCCAAGAAACTGGTGCCCACGCGTTGCCCTCGCCGCGTAGAACAACTTTCCTTCTTGTTCCGAAGAAATCCGAAGGTCCGAACTCCCGAAAATATAGAGAGAATGAGCATTTTCTCTCTCTAGAATTCAAAAACCTAACTTTCTGCACATCTCTCTCTTTCCCTGCACGTTTGGTCTTCTATTAATGGAGAAGATGAGCACTATTGGTTATTTTGTCCTTTTTCCTCATTAACAAATTCTAAAATTCTCATTATGTCCCTTCTTGTCACTATTTGACACACGGCTTAATCTAAGCCATCCATTTCATCCCCTCTCTAATATTGTAACATGTGTCACAAGAGTATATGTAGTGGGTGACTTTTGTCACATCACATGTCTCTCAAACCAGTTTCTGACACGACTTCAAAGTGCCTTGGCGATGCAAATTCGGCTTGTCTCGAGGTCGACAAAGTCGACGTGGTAAGTAGATTTTTTGCGAGATTCCAAGGTGGTCAGTTTCATCATCGAGATCTAGAAAATTTTGGATTTTACCACGAAGTGGTTTTGCCATTTTGAAAGTGGAATTTTGAGGGTCCTCTGATGATTGCCTTTATGGAAGAAGTAGACGAAGCAATACCAGTCTAACAGAACCTTGGAAATGAGGGCATGAAGTTAGGAGGTTCTTCTAAGCTTGAAAGGTAATTTTCTAATGAACTCGGGGCGATATTCTGATAACCTACGGGGAGCTGGTGAATTTCACCTCTCACTTATGCAAGTGGAGGTTAGATACCTTCCTCCCCATAAGAGAGAGGGAGGAAAATTGGAGAATGTATTAGGGGAAAGACCTAATGCAACTAGAATCACTACCCCTTAGAGAATTTTTTTCTCAAACTAATCCAATTACACAACCTAAAGTATATGAAGGAGGCTTTTCTTTCAATGGAGGCCCGGGGCATCATCGGCCACCTACGAGGGTAAATGGGAGGTAGGGGACATGAGTTCCTCAGGTTCTTGACAAAGTACAACAAGTTCCTCGGTTTCCTCGCGAGGTTGTGAGTTCCTCAATGACACTTTTGTGCAACCAGTTGTAATACCATATTTAGGGGTAATAAGAGAGGCGGTACAAGAATTATATGGGCCAAGCCTCATGCAAATTGGCCTTCTGTAGTTCTACAAACCTTATCTAAAGATGATAGATAAGGAAAACCCCTACCCAAGGGGTTACAGGATCCCTGATTTCTCCTTGTTCTCTAGAGAAGATGACCAATCCACCCTGAAACATGTTGCTAGATTTATTGTGCAATGTGGGGAGTTAGCTAACTATGAGAATTTCTATCATTTCAAGCTTAACTGTTTCCTAACTCTTTGACAGTGGCAACATTCACTTAGTATACAACATTACCAAGGAACTCCATACAAAGTTGGCAGGAAATGGAAACACAATTCCACTCTTAGTTCTTCAGGGCTAAGCCTAAAGTATACATCACAGAATTGTCCAGAGTGACTCAAAGAAATGGGGAGACCGCTGATTTGTCTATCTCTCATTTCAAGAAGATGAGAAACATGTGCCAGATCCATCTTCTAGAGACAGAGTACGTGAAAATGGCCCAGAGAGGTTTAGACATTGAGTTGAGGAAGAAATTCCAAGGTATGGAATTTAAAGATTTTTATGAACTTCTGATTTAGGTGGCCAGAATGAAAATGCTCAAGGAAGAAGCATTGGAAGAAGGAAGTCCATGAACCTATTGTCCAATTGAACTAGGAGGTGGCGTGCTTGAATCTATACGCTATATGGACATTCACTTGTCCTCTTTTGGTAGAAAAGACACTTGATATGTGGAAGAAGGAACAAATTGTTGATACGTAGGTCTAATATACTTTTGAGGTAGCGAAGATTGAGGAAATATTTGATTTCCTGATGACATTAAAAATCATTACCTTCCCTAAAGACCACCGGATCCCCAGGAAGGACGAATAAGGGGAAAGGCTTACTGTAAGTACCACAATTCACGGAACCATACTACTAATGCATGTTGGGGTTTCAGAAATGTCATATAGGACAAGATCAACAAAGGGATATTTAAGTTCCCTGACGAAAAAGAGGCTATGACAATCGATGAGGATCCTTTCCCACCAGTGGCCTCAATCAACACTACTAGCTTTGATCAAAGAGCATTGATAGAATCCACCAAGGTGGGAAAACTCTCTCTAAGAAAGGTATGGGTCCCTAAATATTGTCTGGTTTGTGTTGATAAGTTGAAAAAGGAATGGGTTGCAGTTTGTACAGTTCTCGAAGTAGGGGCAGTGAAAGAAAGGAAACTTTTCACTAAAAGGTAAGGCAATTCTAAGAATTTAAATTTCCTCCTAAAGAAAAGGTTGTAGAAAGGCCCACTCCTCCATGGGGTAGGTTCATTCTTGAGGAGAATGAGGAGAATGATGCGAGGCGGGTTTAGAGAATATTCCTTAGAAAATGTTTTCCACAGAGGATGTAGAGGTGCTTCCTGCACAGTAAAGATTGAGAAGTCAGTTCTCACAAGGAAGGTATGGGCAGAAAATTCCAATTTTTAGGAAAAAGGGCAAAATGGTCATTTGGTAAAAATCCAAATTTTTCTGAATTTCGGATGGCAAGCAGGACTTCAGATTGGAATCATCTCGTGAAATCCTAGCTACCACGCGTTAAGTACAGACGATCGGAATTTGCGTTTTGAATAGCTGGGTATCGAGGTGCCGTAAGCGACATGATGTGACAAAGTCACTATAACATGCTCTTATGACACATGTTGCATGAGGTAGAGAGATGATAGAAAATGAACGGCCTGGGTGTAGAGTGTCAAAATCTTGAAAAAGGGGACATAATGGGTATTAAATGAATGTTTAATGAGGAAAAGACAAAAAAATGTAATAGTGTCATCTTCTCAAATTTGAAAGAGACCAAAACGTGCAGTGCTGGAATAGAGATGCAGTGGTTGGAGATGTGTGGTTTTTAGAGAGAGAAGGTGTCCCTTCTCTCTAGGTTTCCGGTCGATCGGACCGTTGGTTTTCGACGGAGCAAGAAGGAAAGTTGCTCTATGCTACGAGGACTACGCGTGGGTACCAATTTGGTGGAGTTAAGACAACTCCAAGATGTAGGGATCTTTTCCTACTTGTGTTAATCCTTGTTTAAGAACCGTGTAAATGGTTAGGAATGTTTTGAGGCTTGTTTTAGCAGTAACTCGGTCTTAAAAGCTTTGAACCGAGTGGAGAAAAATCCTATTTGTGTGGTCGTGAACAGTAACCCAAGGGTTTTATTGTTCCACGTGGAGCTAGTCATTCACGAAATGTTTTGTGTGAAAATATGTTTGGTTGAGTAATTCAAATTTGAATTGCTCACATGTTTGTTAATTAACCCATGTGAATAATTTTTGGTGTAATTGAATGAGAATTTTATATATATATACATATATATATATATATATATATATATATATATATATGCATGTGAATATATTAGCATGAATGTGTTGGAATTGACATCATGCATTCCATATGCATTGGGACACCCTAGAATATTAGGAGTGAGTGCATGATATGAAATGAAACAAAAATGAAAATGTTTGTGAAAGGAATTTCGACGGAAGATTTTCCGGAGAATTGGGTTGGGAGACGGTCCAGCAGTCCTTAGGATGAGGACCATGGCTTGTTTTTGGGAAGTTCTCCAACCAATTACGACTCGAGAAGGGGTAATCCAACAGCTAAATTTCGGTAGTGAGTTTTCGAGAACAAAAAGCCTTTGTTTTGAAAACTGGATATTTTTATTCACATCCAACTTAGGCATATGTGAGGGAGTCGGTGAGGACTCGGGATACGGGATCGGTCATGTAGACATTCGAGTAGGTTCATGTAATTGCTTGTGTTTGTTTGCCATGCATGTGCACTTAGGTGGGGAGTAACCCAGGTAGGAAATTTTCTCTATTGGGTTTTGCTCATGCAATCAGAGGATCACCATTTGGTACGGGAGCGTCGGGAAGGCGGCACTCACTAGGCGGAGTGTGTTTAGAAGAAGCCGACTTATTAAACTTTGGCATTTTAATGCGTATAACATGTATTAGAGTTTTATAATTTTAATATATGTTGAAGTAAGAGTAATATAAAAACTCTTGAACCATGTAATATATTGGTTGGGATATATATTTTGTGAGTATTGATGTAGGGGCCCAAGTGGCCATTATTTTACTCGCATGTGGACCCTGTGTGGCCATATTGAACTCTTTGGGACATGTTTTGTATTTGGGTAGAGCTCCCCGTACAAAGGAGACTCTGCCCGATTTTCGTGAGTGGTGTCGGGTTATCCGGTATCCACAAGCATTCTGCGGGTTGACGGGTTGTAACGAGACACGGTTTTGGGAGGCGATCCTGGCTTGGTATTAGGCGTAGGTACCGCAGTACCTGGGGCGGGGGACTTGGGCAGGCCACGGTCTTAGAGAGAGTAGAGCTTCGTACAGTGAAACCACAGAGATTGAGGGACTTGGGCTTAGGCCATGGTCATAAGGTATAAGAACATCACGACTTGGTGTGGCCTACGTGTTAGGGTTTAGTTATCACGATTACCTGAAGTCACGGAAGCAAAAATTAGAATCTTTGTATGCATGGTGTTTTATGTGTGATTGGATGTATAACATGTTGATTGTTATGAATATTGTGTGATTATATGCTTGGTGAATAGCATAGGAGAAAATGTTGAACACTAGGGTCGAGAAAATGTAACCTTAGGTGTTCGAGAAATTTTGGACAAAATGGTCCATAATTAAAAAAAAAAAAAAAGAATATGATGTGAAGAAATTTTCTAAGGTTTTACAGTGTGTAAAACTGAAAAAAAAAAAAGAAATATTTGGTGTATTGGAAAATGAAAAAAAAAATGTATATATATGTTTTTGGGTGTTTTTCCAGTAGCATGGATGAGAAAAAAATAATAATAATATAAAATCAAATCAAATCAAATCAAATGAGACAAAATCTTTTAAAATGAAATTTTCAAAAATAAAATTTTTGATGTTGATTATGAATTAATAAAATGAAATTATGTCTTGCATTACCTATAAATGCATGGACATTGTGCATAAAATATTTATGCTATATATGAATAGCGTCTCGAGGCTGTGTTTATGCCTTAGAGATACTGCATTAGAAATTAACTTGCCATTTGACATGTGTAGATGGCTAGTCGAGGGCGAGGACGTAGAGGGCGTCCACAAGGTACTGGTCAGGCAACATCGGCTTTTGACTAGGAGGCCTTTGCTGAGGCTGTAGGGATTGTAGTTGCCGTTATCACACAGGCATGTGCAATAGTGAGCGGGGCGGTGACGACCTCAAAGTTTAGAGAGCACATCGTCTCCCGATGGTTATAGGGTGGACTCTGGGGTCGGGACGGTATGACCCACGAGGAAAGAAGGTAGATGTTATACGAGGTATCCAAGATATGGGTGCTGGTACTAATAGGAAGGGAGATCAACCTTCTTCTAGTTTAGGAAAGAAGCCCAGAGAAGGCTTGGTTTTGCAAGAAGTTCGAGCCGGTCATCAGGCGAGGCAATGGGGTTGCAGGCAGGCGGGAGCCGAATGTTATGTTTCAACGCGGCGGCCTTGACATATGAGGAGGGATTGCCCCCACAGGGTTTTGGGACAACACGGTCAGTCGTGATAGAGACCGAGAGGGACACTGGTTTGTTCCTCCACCTACTATGGGTCGGGGAGACTGGTATGTCGGTTCCGAGGGGTGCCGCCGCAAATCACTGAGTACTTCGCCGGACCGGGGTCCACATGGGCTGGGCCGGAGGCGTAGGTCGGGGTCGAGCACAGGGTTTGCAGGCCCCGAGGAAGTTGAGATCGGGTTGTGCGAGAGGACGATGTTACCATTCTTTGCCAGCTTTGGGCATATGAAGCGAATTGTCCTAAGAGGCGAGAGATCTCATGGTGCAGCCGGTAGCGTTGACCGCCCGGATCGCGAGGGTACGTTTTACACTTGCGCTTGTTACTGAAGTAGCGTTTGGGTGGTGCATCATGTTCATCATTCTTGCACTGTGCGTGATAGATTTGGGCTTAGAGGTTGAGGCCTTTAAGAGATGTGTGGATATTCTTCCATAGAATGTAGGGTGAGAGTTGACATGATAGGTCGGGATTGTGAGTTAAAGATCTCCGAGATTCTGCTCATGGTGGACCCCGGGATTGGGGTGTCACAGTATGACATCATTGCGTTCATGTGCACGGTAACATCGCGTCGAGTCGGGTGTGGGTGCATGGTATGGACATTCACCACTTTTGGTGAGTGTGGGTTGGGTTTGTCTTTGGGACTACGTCCAATGAAGACTCATAGTTCGAATCAGGAAATGAAGAGTAATTAATGTGTTAGGCCCGAAGAGAAAGCGAGGGAAGGGGGTCAAGTTAATCACTTTGGGTGAGAAGCTTGGAGTTAGGGTGGGGAGACCCGCGGTAGTATCCGAAAGGTCCTACGTGTGGGACCGGGGAGATGTCCCAATTTACGTGTGGGTGTAAGGGCCAGGGAGATGTCCCCGGGTTTACGTGTGGGTGTAGAGACCGGGAGATGTCCCAGGTACGTGTGAGTGTAAGGGACCTGAGGAGATATCCAGAATTTAAGTAATGGAGTGTAAGGGCAGGAGATGTCCCGAGATTTACGTGTGGGTGTAAGAGGCGCGGGGGGCTATCACTGAATTTACGTGTGGGTGTAAGGGCCGGGGAGAGATCAAGATTTACGTGGGTGTAAGGGCCGAGGAGATGTCGAATTTACGTATGGTGTAAGGGCAGGGAGCTATCCCCAATTTACGTATTGGGTGTAGGGCAGGGAGAGAGATCCTAAATTTACGTGTGGTGTAAGAGACCAGGAAGATCTTAAATTTACGTGTGGATTAATAGGGCAGGGAGGTATCGAATTTACGTGTCGATTATTAAGAAGACACGAGGGATTTATCTTTAAAAATTTTTATTATTGGGTGTAAGGGCAGAGTACTCAGATTTATGTGGATATAAAGATTGGAGCTTATCAATTTACATGACGGTTAAGGGCAGATGAGAAGTAAATTTGCAACAATAGATTGTAAAGACAATGGATTGAAATTGTGGATGTTGCTCAAAGAGGTAGCGGGAGTCTCAAATTTGTAACAGATGTAAGAGGCTTTGCTTGAATAGCAAGGCAGAGGATTGTTGAGAAAACATAGTTATCAATATCACAAAGACTTGGATGGAGTGGATGAGATGGATGACTAGATCAGAAGCTTTGGATCAGATATCTGCATGAACTTGGGGACAGACAGTAGAGTGGGAGTGACTCAGAGGATAAAGAAAACTTTGGATCATGGATTATCACGACAGATAAAGTTGATGATAAGGCTTTGGGGAGTAGCTGGGGGCTACACGAATACAGGAGCCACGATGGAACAATAGATGGCGTTTCAAAGAACTGAGTGCATGATCTCAGATCATGGCATCAGACAATTGGCGAGTCCATTAGGATTATCTAAAGTGATGTGTTGCCAGATGAGTCATTTTACAGCGGGGATGGCGCTGCTGGGGACCTGGCTGCCATGGGATTACCTCACAGACCGAGGAACATCTGAGAGCATAGCCTGGATCATAAGGTGATTGGGAAGAGTGCCACCACTTCATGGATGCCACAGCTCAGCAGTTATCAGGCAGGGGCTGCTGAATGTTTTCCTGCATGGGCGTGCATGGGAGGCCAGCCACAGATCAGGTGCTGTGGGCAGGGAGCAGGGAGAGAGCTCTGTCCGCCCAGATCTTGTTGGGTGTCTGGGAGGCCACCTCAGAGAGGTGAGCTGTTGATGAGCGTGCTTCGCTTTCGGGAAGCGAGCTTGGGAAGAGCCTTTCGCGACCTCGGCGAACAGGCCGCTGGGGACCCAGGGCCAGATCCGTCTTTGCTAAGTGACTGCCTGAGAGAGAATGGGTTGCAGTTGATGAAGCTGCGGGAGTCGCCCAGGTTTGTGGGCGCCGGGACCTGCTGAGAGGGCAGCAGAGCACCTGGCATCAGGACTGGCACCACATGCCCAGTATCTTTGGAATATCCACTGGGGGTGCCTGCGTCTTTAAAACCAACTGGGAGGCTCTTTTTTGAATCAAACTAAGTATGAGCAGGTTAGGAGGATTGAGGTTAACCATATGGACACTTCAAGAAGGTGATGTTTGCATTATGGATAGCTGGACTCCAGTTGCCACAGCTCAGACATGGGACAATGGGGAACATGACTAGCATTGCAGGGGAGTGGGAGGAGTCAGCGTGGGAGCGCGAGGACACGTCACGGGCCACCTATCCCTTCTTGTATAGAGATGAAGGTACGCGGTTTAGTCGTTTAATATTTAAATGATTAGTTTACATGCATGGTATAGTGCACGTTGCATATGCATGTGAGTGGTTGTGATTGTTCAGAATTTCGGGACGAAATTCCTTTTAATGAGGGGAGAATGTAAGACCCGAGAAAATTCCAATTTTCGGAAAAGGGCAAAATGGTCATTTCAGTAAAAATCCAAAATTTTTCTAGATCTCGGATGACGAAACGGACTTCACCGTTGGAATCGTCTCGCGAAATCTAGCTACCACGTCTAAAATTCGTCGAATTTCGAGACAATCAGAATTTGCACGTTTTTCGAGGCACTGGGTATCGGGTGCCGTAAAACGACATGTGATGTGACAAAAGTCGCCTATAACATGTACTCATGTGACACATGTTGCATGAGTAGAGAGATGATGGAAATGAACGACCTAGATTGTGTCAAGTGTCAAAAATCTAGAAAAATGGGACATAATGGGTATTAAATGAATGTTTAATAAGGAAAAGACAAAAAAATGTAATAGTGTCATCTTCTCAAATTTGAGAAAGAGGCCGAACGTGCGATCTTTGGAATAGAATGCGTGTTTGGAGATGTGTGGTTTTTAGAGAGAGAAGGTGTGCCTTCTCTCTAGGTTTTCGGTCGATTGGACCGTTGGTTTTCGACGGAACAAGAAGGAAAGTTGTTCTATGCGGCAAGGACTACGCGTGGGCACCAATTTGGTGGAGTTCCGATAACTCCAAGAGGTAGAGATCTTTTCCTACTTGTGTTAATCCTTGTTTAAGAACTGTGTAAATGGTTAGGAATGTTTTGAGGCTTGTTTTATTTGTAACTCGGTCTCAAAAGCTTTGAACCGAGTGGAGAAAATTCCTATTTTTGTGGTCGTGAACAGTAACCCGAGGGTTTTACTGTTCACATGAATAGTGTTCACTAAATATTTTTGTGTGAAAATGTGTTTGGTTGGGTGATTCAAATTTGAATTGCTCGTGTTTGTTAATTAGCCCATGTGAGCTAATTTTTGGTGTAATTGAATGAGAATTTGCATAACATGCTTTATGTGATTTAATTATGTTAATATATATATATATATATATAATATGCATGTGAATATATTAACATGAATGTGTTGGAATTGGCATCATGCATTCCATATGCACTGGGGCACCCTAGAATATTAGGAGTGAGTGCATGACATGAAATGAAACAAAAATGAAAATGTTTGTGAAAGGAATTTCGACGGAAGATTTTTCGGAGAATTGGGTTGGGAGACAGTCCAACAGATCACTTCGGATGAGGACCATGACTATTTCGGGAAGTTCTCCAACCAATTCGACTCGGAGGGTAGTCTAACATTTTTGAATTTCGGTAGTAAGTTTTAGAGCAAAAACTGTTTTGGCGGATATTTTACTACTCGGCAGGCATATGTGAGGGAGTCGGTGAGGACTCGGGATACGGGATCGGTCATGTAGACATTCGAGTAGGTTCATGTAATTGCTTGAATGTGTTTGTTTGCCATGCATGTGCACTTAGGTGGGGAGTAACCCAGGTAGGAAATTTTCTCTATTGGGCTTTGCTCACTATAATAGAGATCGCGTTCCGGTGCGAGGGCGATCAGGCGACACTCACTAGAGGCCGTGTGTGTTAAATAGACTTGTGGCTTTGGCATTTATTTCTGTATAACATGTATTAGAGTTTTATAATTTTAATATATGTTGAAGTAAGAGTAATGTAAAAACTCTTGAACCATGTAATATATTGGTTAGGATATATATTTTGTGAGTATTGATGCAGGGGCCCAAGTGGACATTATTTTACTCGCATGTGGACCCTGTGTGGCCATATTGAACTGTTTGGGACAATTTTTGTATTTGGGTAGAGCTCCGTTACCAGGGACTACTTGGAATTTTAAATGGTGGTGTCGGGTTATCAAACTCCACGAGGTATTCCAGCGAGGTTGTGGATTGTCAGCGGACACCCAGTTTTGGGCGTCCACTTGAAGGAAAGACATGTTTATCCTCTCAAGCCTATGTTTCCAAAAGGTAGGCCTATTTCTCCAAGGTACAGAAGGAAGTTCACTAGGGACAACTTCACTTCTCTAAGAGGTAGATTATTTTCTTTAAAAGAGAATATTGCAGACAACTTCACTTCTTCAAGGAATCTGGCAGAGGAAAGACATGTTTCTCCAGCTAGACCTATTTTTCTAAGAGGTAGACCTAGTTTTCCAAGGGAGGAGGCTGCAGAGAAGGAAAAGGCTATGAGTGTATCATTCCTCCTATGGTTTCTCCTGGTCAAAGGTGGAATGTGGTACAACACAAAATATTTCCCCAAAGGCTATCCAGGACCCAGAAAATGAGGATGTAAAGGCAAAGAGCAGCTGATAAAAGGCAGCTCATTGATGTACATGTGGAAATCCAAAAGGAAGATGCCATGGAGGTAGAGAAAGTGAAGGAAGGAATGGTCCCTAGCTTGGAAAAAACAAAGTTTAGAAAGAAAGCTATTAGAGTCAATGAGTAGTGTAGATGAAGTGATGGACTCGGATGCCTTAATGATAGGTGAAATCCCTATTTCTTTAAATTGTTCTACTGTTTCTTTAACATTGCCAACTATTTTCAAGTAAAAAAAAAACAAAAAACAAAAAAAAAACAAAAAACAAAAAAAAACAAAGGAAGACCTAGTAGAGGTAGAAGGGAAGCACCCGACCATAAAGGAAAATGTGGGTCACGGTGGAGTTACCATAGAATCCTCTGAAGAATGCGGACCTTAGAAGGTAATGCCAGAGAAACCTATGTGGAAATAATGAGGCATATAAAGCCTTTGTGAGTAGGAGCCATTTAGTGGCGGCCAGGTATCACTTGATGTACGATGAACAATGGATCAAAGGTAAAAATAATTCCATTGAAAATGCTGAGAGCTCTAGGAATGAGCATTAATGATTTGATAGAAATAGAGGTGGATGTGTCTACCTTTACTGGAGAAGTATCAAAGACCTTGGGGATACTACCTATAAATATCACCATTGGTAGCAAAACTACACTATTTGCCTTTTTTATGATAGACTATACTGCAAATTACAATATTTTGTTAGGGAGGGACCGAATTCATATGAGTGGTGTGTGTCGTCCACTCTGCTGTGATTCCTCTCTTGTTTTGAAGGTAATGAAGTGGAGTAGATGCGACGAGATAAGCAACCCTTCATGGTGCTGCATTAATGGCACACAGGAGCCCGGGTGTTGGTCAAAATTTTGATCCCATCAAGTTCACTAGCGAGAAGGAAAGATGAGATCCCAGAAAGAAAGCATACATGGACCAGGGGTTCTATGGAAATCTGAAAGGAGGCAGCCAAATTCCTAAAGGTGACTACAATCCGTGCCTATGGCCAGATGGTGGCAAATCATCAAGGAGATCGATGATGGTAGTTACTCTCAAGAAAGAAAAGGTAGTAAGTACGCAATTATCTGTATTCATAAAGAATGAAAGTGCAGCAAATTGTGGAAAAGACTGTGGAAGAGCACCTCTAGGATAACTATGGGGCTGAGATGATTTTTGAAGAGGATGCACATGAAGAAGATGAAGAAATATAGATGGAGGATTTAAAGCAAGCCCCTCCTAAGTTTGAAGACACACAACTTCAAGTTCACGACCCTATGGAGGAAGTGAACACCGACCTTTAATGGAAGAGTGAGGATTACTTATATTGGTTCCTTCTTTGCAACCGACTTTAAGAAGGGATTATTGCAACATTATAGGAATTCAAAGATTGCTTTGCTTGTAATTACGACAAAATGTCAGGATTAGAAAAAAGTTAGGTGGAACACCGCTTGCCTATCAAACAGAAATTTCATCCATTTCAGAAACCACCTAAAAGAATGTCGAAGGAGGTAGAGCTGAAGGTGAAAGAGGAAATTAAGAAGCTTTTAAAGGCTAAATTCATCAGACCTACAAGGTATGTGCAATGGTTAGCAAATATTGTCCCTGTGATGAAAAAGAATGGGAAACTTAGAGTTTGTGTAGACTTTAGGGATTTAAATGTTGTCACTCTTAGAGACATGTATATAATGCTTATTGCTGACATGTTAGTTGATTCTACTACAAATAATGAATTATTGTCCTTCATGGACGGTTTCTCTGGGTATAACCAAATCCTAATAGTTGTTGATGATATATTTAAGGTGGCAACTATGTCCTGGTTCTTAGGAACTTTTGAATGTTTGATCATACCTTTGGTTTTGAAGAATGCTAGTGCAACTTACTAAAGGGCTATGAATGCCATCTTTAATGATATGTTAGACTACCACATGGAGATTTATATCGATGATATTGTTGTTAAATCTAAGAAGGCCATAGAACATGTGAATCATTTAAGGAAATGTTTTGAAAGGATGAGATTTCATCAACTGAAACTCAATCCACTAAAATGTGCTTTTGGAGCTGGAAATTTTCTAGGGTTTCTGGTTCGCCAGAAAGGAATGGAAGTCGATCAAAATAAAGCCAATGCCATCATTTCGGCCAAGGCTCCTAAAAATAAGAAAGAAATTCAGAAGTTCTTCGATCAAGTGAACTATTTAAGGAGGTTTGTAACGTCCCAAAAATAGCCTTTTCGTTTTATTTTTTTTACTTTATAGCATTTTCTGCTATTATTTTTTTTATTCGATATTTTATTGGTTTTAAGTGGTAAAAATAGAGGTTTTTAAAGTGAGAATTTGCATAGTGGATTAGTGCACCCCAAATTAAGCCATAGTAGTTTAATGATATGTTTAAAATTTATAACCTGAGTTAAATAAAATAGGAATTAATACAAGAGTCAAGGTTAGAATTGGTAAAATATTAAAGAGCTAGGGACCCAGATCTATAAATGAAAAGAGAAGAGCATAATATTCTTAAAGTAGAAATGTGATAAGTTATTATCGGAAATGAAATAGAAATGAAGGGCTTTAATGCAAAAATGAAAAAAGAAAGCCAAAAGGGAAGGCGAACAAGGCCTTATCTGAGTGAGAATAAGACCAAATTTCGTCTAGTGAATGGGGTCATTTCATTTAGGCAAAATGGGAGCTAGGAGCTTACGACTTCACGTTTGGAGAGAAGAAGATCAAAATTTTAGTGGTTGCTCTTATTGGCTTTGGGAATGTGTGCTTGCAAAGAAGAAGAGAAGAAAAGGTGAAAGGAAAGTTTAAGAAGTCCAAGTTAGGGCTACGGTTGAAAGAGAGGGAGAAGCCATCTTTGGACTCTACTTGTTCTTGAAGAGGAAGGAAGAAGGAAAGCTAGAGGAGTGTTCAAAAACATCAAGGTATGGATACTTGTCTAAGTTTGGGTATGGATTCACCCATTTGCTTGTTAGGAACCCTCCTAACTCCCTCTTTGATTGTGTTTGGATTGGTAAAACCATAATTTAGTATATATATGTTTGAGTTAGAGTTCAAGCAGCCTTTTTCTTTGATTAGGATTGGTTTTGAGGATTTTTATTATAAAGGAAATGTTGGGGTTTTAGGGAGATCTTCATCAAAGAATTTTCCAAAACCTATGTTTTTTTTTACCATAGCTCATCAGGAATTGAGTGATTAATTTAAGGTAAACTAGACTTCTAGGAGAACAAATTTCCTTGAAATAAGTGTATTCAAATTTGGACCTCATTAGACCCAGAAATTCGTCAAAGTGAAGAACTGTTTTCGGGCAAATTCTGGTTCTATTTTGAAAATATAGTAGTCTAGGTTGTTTAGAACATACCTTGAGTTTCGGTGCTCTAAATTAGATGATTCCAATTTCTAAATAAAATAGATTTATAGAGGAACAATGGACTTGAAGGAAGTTGGGTAAAATATGGCCCATTTGTTCCCATAAAATTTTACAAGTGAAGGTGTATTGGGTAGAAATCAACCCTAACCAAAAACACTAACATGCATAACTCATTTTTCTTTCTTTGTTCTCTAATTGTGACGTATTTGTGATGGATTAGGGGCTGATGATGATAAAACATGACCTAAGATCGGGATTCCAAGGATAGGAGACCAGAATCGACCACCTTTTTGGTTTGTTTTTCATACTTCTCTTCTCGTTTCAAGTTTTGTGTTTGTTTGTCAAATAAATTTGGAATGTTTTTATGAAATCTGTGTTTTTTGTTTGAACCAGTTAAATCTGAAATGTTTGACAAACATCTGCATATGTGCTTCTATTTGAACCATAAATGAAGACTTATAAATGAACTATGTAGTGGCAAACATGGCCCGGAGTTCACGATAATGTACAAATAGTCGATCGAAAATGTTAATTGTATTATTGGAAATGTGAAAATGGTATTGTAAATAACTAATTCTGTATTAATGCCCTTAAGAGAATGTTGTATCAGGAGTTAGAGTTAGGGATAGATTGGTATACCCGATAAGAGATTGATGTAATAATTGTGCGAGAGCAGAAATGATTTATAGTGGCATACCGATCCTTAGCCCAGCGGGACAGTATCGATAGTGTACACAAAATGCAAATGTAAAATAACGATCGATGGCAATAGGGATAGTACTAAAGATTATTAAATGTTTTATACCCGACTGCTGACCAATGACGGGATATTGTCCATGATTCCGTTATCTTACGCATCGAAAGTTTTGGTTAGATTCGTTTAAGGGCAAAAAGATTAATAATTGTGTGGATTGTGTGAATTGAGTTGTGACAAAAATAACAACACATGGGAGCATGGAAGATGAGAATTATTGTATTTCTATATTTGAGACAAAATGAAAGTATGTTAAACTACTATAAAATGCTATATTTATAAATATTGCATGGATCACATGAGTAGTATGTTGAAAGGTTGTTTAGAAAATATGTTGAATGTTTTTGAGATGATTAAGTGATGCATATAGAAAAAGTTAATTGTTGTGCATATATATGTGATATAATTGTTTGAAATGAGAATAGAAATGCAAAGAACCACTAACATGAAAATTAACTTAGCGCGTTAACTCACGCGCGGGTGCGAGTAGATAGTGGTAGAGACGGAAGACCTTAGAGCCCGAGTCCTTAGATCAAATCGATGGAGATATAAGTAAATGTTTCGTCTCATGCATACACTTCATTCCATGATATCATGCGACTACTTTGTATTGAAATCAAAAGATGTAAGATCTTTCATAAGAAGATTATATTTTAATTTTTATCATGGAATGTACCATTGTGGATTTTCAAAGATAAGAGGTGAACTCTAACAAATATTTTGTAAATGATTTAGAAAGGGCATGTAAATGTCGTTTTGTATAAATATTGTACTAGAGTATAGCTATGGGCCCTCTTTAAAAGATATAATACATATTTCTTATAGTAATGAATGTGACATAGTAGTGATATCATATTCACATATATAAATATGATTAAATGGATATTAAATATCCTGTTGAAATTGAGTATATGAAATGTGTTTTATAGATAAATGGATTTAGTGGTCCACGTCCTTAGGTCCGGTCCAGCCGTCAGGTTGGGTCGAGTCGGTCAGGGGGCATGATAATTATTTTTGTATCAAAGTCTAGGATTAGGCGATTCTATGAATTGACTTTGGATTATGTGTGACATGCATTGCATTTGCATATAAAGGATGACGTGACTCTGATATGAATCTTGTCGGTCTTAATAGGTTAATCATGGAAAGTTTAGGCCCCAATAGGGTTAGAGGTGACTCGAGGAGTCGCCCAAATAGCCTTGCTAGTGTGGATGGTGGGCAAGCATCCCATGCTTCATCAATACATGAATAGGGACAAGCCCGCGAGAGGTCTTTGTCGATATCGTCCCATAAATAGCTCGAAGCATTGCTCAAGGCTTGGCCTGACAGTGGTGTCCCTCGGTGGGCCAATGATTGAGAGAATGGAAAAATACTGGCCCATAGATTTTCTTGGAAAGAAAGATGATGAGCCTTCCATGACGGAAAATTGGCTAGAAAGAACAGAGAGAATGCTTCGACTAATGCATTACACACCAGAGGAAAATTTAGAGTGTGCGATCTCATCTACGGGATGGCAGCTTACCGGTGGTGGATTGTAATGACAGCGCACCACCATAAAATGGCCACATAGGATTTTTTCATAGTAGAATTCAAAAAGCAATACGTGGGTCGAATCTACCTTAGCAATATGAGAAAAGAGTTCCATAATTTACTTGACGGTGAGATGAGTTTGCCAATTATCGGAAATTCACCCGAGTTGGCAAATGCTACAGAGATGCTAGTTCTGAGAGGAAGAAGAAAAGTGTATTCGTAAGAAGTTTGAGGATGGGGCCCGAATGACTATATTCGGGCCTATGTCATAGGATTCAGCCATGATGATTACTCTAAGATTGTGACATGTGGTTTAAATGTTGAATGGGTGAAGAAAAAAAAGTATGACAGAAAAGAAAGAAGGCAGGGTAAGAAAAGTATGACAGTCAAGTTCGTATCAGCACCAGAATAAGAAATTTAGAGGTCCACAAGGTTCTAGTAAGTGTACACTACAAAGACCAGCTCAAACTACCAGTAGTAAGACTATTCTACCAACACCATCAGTAGCTAGTGCCCTAGGAGATTCTTCAAGAGGACCAGCTCCTCCTTATTGCACACATTGTGGGAGGAGACATAAAGGAGATTATTGGAGACTAATAGGTGCTTGTTTGTTTTGTGGATCCAATGAGCACAAAGTAAAAGATTGTCCTAGAGCTCGTTCTTTCACAGCACCCTAGACTAGGGGTATAACCCCGGCGTGCAGAGAGGAAGTAAGGGCGACAAAGAGTGTTGCATCTACGAGATGCAGGAACCGATGACATAGCCCGTAGGCGGGGCGGGTTTTGAGTCCAAGCTAAGGGCATATGCAATGAAGGCCCATACGAAGATAAAGATGCCCGGATGTGATAGTTGAAATGGCTAATATCTTTGATACTATTGTACATGCACTTATAGACCCAGGGTCAACCCACTCTTATGTTTGTACTTCCATTCTTAGTTTGGGTAGTTTTTCGAAGAGTGAAACCGATCATGATATCTTGGTAACAAACCCGATTGGGCATAGTGTCATTGTGAATGGAGTTTATAGAGATTGTCCTATCAGAATACGAGAGAATGAGTTTTCGAGACCTTGATCGAGTTATCAATCAGAGAGTTTGATGTGATATTAAGGATGGATTGGTTGTTCCGTCACCAAGTGGTGGTTGATTGTAGAATGAAGCGAGTAACTTTGAGAACACCAAGTGGTGAGGAAGTAACTTTTATCGGCGAGAGGTCGAACCACCTCTCTAATGTGATATCTGTCGCCACTACTAGAACGATGGTTTGGAAAGGGTGTGAAACCTACTTGGCGTATGTGGTTGATACGAAAAAGGTGGAGCCTAGTACTTTAGACATCCCTATAGTTTGTGTTTATTCGGACGTGCTTCCAAAGGAGTTGCCAGGATTACCTCCATGGAGGGAAATTGAGTTCGTAATTGACGTTGTTTCAGGTGCCACTCCGACATCCATTACACCGTATAGAATGGCTCCAGTGGAGTTAAAAGAGTTGAAGCTTCAGTTACAAGAATTATTAGAGAAGGGATTTATTTGTCCGAGTGTATCACCATGGGGAGCTCCAATGCTCTTTGTTAAGAAGAAAGACGGTACACTTTGGTTGTGTGTTGATTATAGACAATTGAACAAAATAACAGTGAAGAACAAGTATCCGTTACCCATAATTGATGACTTGTTCGACCAAATGAAAGGTGCGGGTGTCTTTTCGAAGATCGACCTACATTCTGGGTATCATCAATTAAGGATTAAGGATGCGGATGTGAATAAGACGGCGTTTAGAACGCGGTATGGACATTACGAGTTCCTTGTAATGCCATTTGAGTTGACAAATGCACCAGCGGCTTTCATGGACTTAATGAACCATGTTTTCCAATCATTTTTAGATCGATTTGCCGTGGTGTTTATAGATGACATCCTTGTGTATTGAAAGGATCGGGAAGATCATGATACGCATCTTCGGATAGTGTTAGAAACCTTGAGAAAGGAATAGTTGTATACAAAAATGAGTAAGTGTGAATTTTGGTTGAAATAAGTGTCCTTTCTTGGACACATTGTATCGGAAGAAGGAATTAGGGTGGATCCAAGGAAGATAGAAGTGATTCTTAAATCGAAACCACCGAGAAGTGTCATGGAAGTTCGTAGCTTCCTAGGCTTAGCAGGTTACTACAGAAGGTTCGTTAAGGGGTTTTCGATGACTACGGCCCCAATAACGAGATTACTCCAAAAGAATGTGAGATTTGAGTGGATTGAAAAGTGTCAAGCTAGTTTTGAAAAGTTGAAAGCATTTTTAATTGAGGCTCAAGTTCTTTCTCAGCCGACCTTCGGTAAAGAATATGTGATCTTCAGCGATGTTTCGTTAAATCTACTCGAATGTGTCCTTATGCAAGAGGGTAAGGTGGTAGCTTATGCTTCAAGGTAGTTGAAGCCGCATGAAAATAATTACCCTACGCATGATTTGGAATTGACCGTCATTGTGTTTGCATTGAAAATATGGAGACACTACCTTTACAAAGAAAAGTGTTTCATCTACACCGATCACAAAAGTCTTAAGTATTTTCCCTCGCAACGGGAGCTTAACTTGAGACAACGTAGATGGATTGAATTGATCAAGGATTATGATTGTGTCATCGATTACCACCCCGAGAAAGCTAATGTAGTGGCCGACACTGCGAGTGAAAGTCGGTCACGAGCACTGCAGCGTTGAATGCTTTCATTTTTCGTGCTGAGACGATGGTGCAATAGTGGCAGAATTAATGGTAAGACCAAATCTGTTAAATTAGGTGCAATAGGCACAAAAGAGTGATAAGAACATTTATGCCATTGTAAGTCAGAATAGAATGGGGAAAGAACCTGAGTTTTCAGTGAATGAGGATGGATTCTTTTATTATAGAGACCGGGTTTGTGTACCCAATGATAATGAGTTGAAGAAATCCATTCTTGAAGGGGCACATAGTGGATCCTTTGCTATACATCTTGGTAGCACGAAAATGTATCAAGGATTTGAAGACTTCATACTGGTGGTCCGGAATGAAGAAAGATGTTTCGGATTTTGTGACTAAATGTATGGTGTGCCAGAGTGCAGACGAGAACATCAAGTTCCTTGGTTATGCGGCATTGAATGCCCGAGTAGAAATGGGACCGAATCACAATGGATTTTGTGGTCGGGTTACCATTGACAAGTAGAAATCATGATTCAATTTGGGTCGTGGTAGACCGATTGACGAAGTCAGCTCACTTCCTACCAGTAAAAACCGACTATTCACTTGATAAGTTGGCATAGCTTTACATAGAGGAAATAGTTTGGTTACATAGGATTCTCGTGTCTATCATTTCAGATAGAGATCCGAGGTTCACCTCAAGATTTTAGGGAAATTACAAGAGGCTTTAGGCACTCGGCTAAATTTCAGCACAGCTTTCCACCCGCAGACTGATAAACAATCGGAGAGAGTTATTCAAGTTTTAGAGGATATGCTTAGAAGTTGTGTGATCGACTATGAGGGTAGTTGGGATATAAATATTCCACTAGTTGAATTTGTGTATAATAATAGCTTCCAGTCGAGTATTGGAATGGCACCTTACGAGGCTCTTTACGAAAGGAAGTTTAAAACACAAATTCGTTGGACAGAGTTAAGTGAGAAGAAAGTAATCGGCCCTGATTTGATCCGTTATAATTTGTGATAGCGAAAATGATCAGAGAAGATTTAAAGGTAGTCTTTGATAGAAAAAAGTCTTACGCTTAATTTGAAGAGAAAAGCATTCAATGAGATCACGAGAAGGTGTTATTGAAATTCCTTTCCTCGGGGAAGAAGTTATGAGATTCGGGAAGAAAGGCAAGCCATTCTAGGTTCACACTCTGGTCAGATGAAGTGATCGAGAAAGTGGTCCAAGCAGTATAGGTTAGCCTTACCTCCAAAGTTGGAAAAGATCCATAACTTTTTCATGTTTCAATGTTAAGGAGGTATAGGTCAGACCCCTCACATATGGTCTCTTCGGAGATTATTGAGCTTCGCCTCGACTTAACTTACGAAGAGGAACTCGTAGAAATCTTGACTCGAGAAGTCACAATTCAGTGAACAAACTAATCCACTTATCAAAGATATGCAGAACTTTTCACAAGACGGAGTAGCCACTGGAAAGTGAAGAAACCACACGTTAATATCCACAACTATTCACTAGTGTAATTTTAACTTTACCTAAATCTCCTAAGTAGGGAGGAGTTGTAACATCCCAAAAATAGTCTTTTCGTTTTATTATTTTTACTTTATAGCATTTTCAGCCATGGCACTTTTTTTACTATATTTATATTGGTTTTAAGATAAAAACAGAGGTTTTTAAAGTGAGAATTCGATAGTGTATTAGTGCAACTCCCAAATTAAGCCTAGTAGTTTAATGAAATGTTTAGGTATAAACACAAGTCTAAAGAAAACTAATTAATACAAGAGCCGGTATGCTTTAAATTTATAAATGTCAAAATAAGGACCCAAAGGTCATAAATGAAGAATATATATGCCAGTATGAGAAAATGCATGCTTTTTGTTATGCAAAATGAAATAGAAATGAAGGGCTATAATGCAAATGAAAGAAAGCCAAAAGGGAAGGCCAACAAGGCCTTATACAAGAGATGATAATTAAGATCAATTTTTATCTGAAAGAAATGAGATCATTTCTCATTTAGGCAAAAGATATTGAAAGCCACGTTTCACATTTTGGAGAGAAGAAGATCAAATTTTGGGGATTGCTCTTCAATGGCTTTGGAGATCTACTTGTGCTTGCAAAGAAGAAGAGAAGAAAAGGTGAAAGGAAAGTTCAAGAAGTCCAAGTTATGGATACGGTTGAGAGAGAGGGAGAAGACATCTTTGGACTCTACTTGTTCAAGAGGAAGAAAGTTAGAGAGGAGGTTCAAAAGATTAAGGTGGAAGACATTTGTTCTGTTTTGTATGGATCAACCATTTGCTTGTTAGAACCCTCCTAACTCCCTTTTGACTTTTGGATTGGTAAACCATAATTTATATATACATATGTTTTTTACAGAGTTCACAGCCTTGCTTGATTAGATTGGTTTTGAAATGAATTTTTGCATAAGGAAAATGTTGGGGTTTTAGGGTGAAATGTTTTAAAAATTCTTCCAAACCATGTTTTTGTTTCAGCCATAACTTGGCTCATTGCCTTATCCAAATTGATTATTCAAAATTTGGGGCAGTAAATTAGACTTATAGAACAATTTTCTTTAAATGGTTATTATTCAACCTGAACCCTATTGATCCAAGGTACTCATTAAAGTGAAGTTTTTTCCGGCAAATTCTGAAGATATATTTTGAAAATAGAGTAGTCCCAGTTTGTTTATGACATATCTTGAGTTTTTATATTCAAATTTGATGATTTTGAACTTCCCAATAAATGATTTTTATAAAGAAACGAACTGACTGGCTAAAACAAGTAAAAGATAGTTCAATATTGTTCCAGCAAATTTTACGCTAGTTGGTGTATTGGTGTGAAATCAACCCTAACCAAAAACACTAGCACATGACCTATTTTTCTTTCTTGCCTTTTGATTGTGACGTAGTATTTCCGCACACGATTTAGGGGTCATTAAGATAAACCCACTCTCAAGATCTGGATTCCGGCTGATATAGGAGGCATCAAAATCAATACCAATCCTTGGTTTGTTCCTTCATACTCTTCCTGCTTCAAGTTTTGTGTTTGTTTGTCAAACAAATCTAGAATGTTTGTTATGAAATCTGCGTTTTTTGTTTGAATCAATTAAATCTGAAATGTTTGACAAACATATGCATATGTGTTTCTATTTGAACCATAAATGAATTTTGTCGATAAGGTTAATAATTTATAAATGAAACTTATGTAGTGGCAAACATGAAGGATTCACATATGTATGTTCAATCCATTTAAAATGTTAATTGTGTTGTGGAAATGAAAAAATGATATTGTAAATGATCAATTATTAATGCCCTAAGAAATGTGTTAGCCAATAATGCTCGAAAGTTAGGATATACGACATATCACTATGGTCACGTGAAGAGTACCGCGAACTAAAATTGATTTATAGTATATCAATCCACAGCTCCAGCAGATTACAAATGCCTGAGTGTACACAAATGTAAATAAGTCGGTGAGTCGCTTTTGACATCGAAGTTATTAAATGTTTTATATCGCCCATGTTCAACATGACCATGCTAGGGGATTTTTATTTTACCACCGAAAGTTTCGTTAGATTCAAGTAAGGGCAAATGATTAATAATTGTGTGGATTGTGTGAATTGAGTTGTGACAAGAATAACAACACATGGGAGCATGAAAGATGAGAATGATTGTATTTCTATATTTGAGACAACACAAAAGTATGTTAAACTACTATAAAATGCTATATTTATAAATATTGTATGGATCACATGAGTAGTATGTTGAAAGGTTGTTTGGAAAATATGTTGAATGTTTTTTAGATGATTAAGTGATGCATATAGCAAAAGTTAATTGTTGTGCATATATATGTGGTATAATTGTTTGAAATGAGAATAGAAATGCAAAGAACCACTAAGCATGAAAATGCTTAGCGATGTGACGCCCTAATCCCTGGTACCCCGCTGACAACCCACAACCCGCGGAATATTCGCGAGGTCGGGTGCACCTCGATACCACCATTTATAATCGGGTGAGTCTCCTTTTGTACGGAGCTCTTACCCAAATTACAACTTGTCCAACATTTACAACGACCACACCAGTCCAAAAAGTGAAAGTAAAATGGCCACTTGGGCTCATCCAGCCCCCTCAACAAATCCCCATCCATTAAAATGGCTCTTAATAGAATAAAAACCAAGTAGGAAGATCTCTACCTCTTGGAGTCTTCGAACTCCACAAACATGTCCATGCTGCAGAGCCCTCGCCGCGAGGCCCACCTTGCTTCTTGCTCGTCTATAAACCAAACCTGGCCCGAACGGAAATCTATAGAGAAGTCATACTTTCTCTCTTTAAAATCTGGATCTCCCACTCACTGCACATTTTTGCTTTCCAAATGGAGAAGAAAACTATTTCCTTTTTAAAGAATTCACTTAAACTTTTTCAATAATTCCATTTGTGTCCTTAAGTTTTGGATTTTTGACACATGGCTTAATCTAAGCCATCCATCTCCATCATCTCACTAATCATGCACATGTGTCACATGGGTACATGTAGTAGGTGACTTTTGTCACATCACATGTCTTTCATAAGCCGTCATACGGCACCCGACACTCGATGCCTTGAAAAACGTGAAATTATGACTATCTCGGAATTCGACGAAATTCGGCATGGTAGCTAGATTTCACAAGACGATTCTAACGGTGAAGTCCATTTCATCATCCGAGATCTAGAAAAATTTCGGGTTTTGACTGAAATTACTATTTTACCATTTTTCAGAAAATTAGAATTTTCTCGGGTTTTACAAGTTGACTTCAACGCCACAGGTGTTTAGTAGATATCTCATAAAGATCAAGATCCGCAGCCCAAAGTCATCACAACGGTATGAGGGAGTGCTCTGCGCACAAACGGCAAATGTTTCGTCTCATGCATATACTTATTCCAGCGATATCACGTACTACTTTGTATTAAAATCAAAAGATGTAAAGATCTTCATAAGAATATTATATTTTAATTTTTTATCATGGAATGTACTTACATTGTGGATTTTCAATGATAAGAGGTGAACTCCTCGATAAATATTTGTAAATGATTTGGAATGGGCATGGAAATGCCGTTTTGTATAAATATTGTACTAAAGTATAGCTATGGGCCCTCTTGAAAAGATATAATGCATATTTCTTATAGTAATGAATGTGAAATAGTAGTGATATCATATTCACATATATAAATATGATTAAATAGATATTAAATATCCTGTTGAAATTGAGTATATGAAATGTGTTTTATAGATAAATGGATTTAGTGGTCTGCGTCCCTAGGTCTGGTCCAGTCGTTAGGTCGGGTGGGGTTGGTCAGGTGGCGCGACAAGGTTCATCTCTAATCTAGCAGGGAAGACTAAGGTATTCTCTGACTTAATCAAGTTGAAAGAAGTGGAAGAGTTTAAATGGGAGAAACAACACCATGTAGCCTTTGATGGAATCAAAGGTTACCTTTCTAAACCCTATGTTTTAATGCCACCATTGAAGGGTCAACCACTCAAACCCTATCTACCAGCTGCAAAATAGTCTATAGGATGCCTTCTGAAACAAAATAATGTTGAAGGTCGTGATCAGGTTGTTTACTATTTTAGTAGAGTCCTAAATTCAACAGAGACAGGATATACACCCATTGAGAAGTTGTGTTTGGCCTTATACTTTGCATGAAATTGAAGATCATTACTTGACTGTCTCAAGTGTATGTGGTCTCTCAAACCGACTTGATGAAATACATGCTAAGCCGACCCTTAATCACTGGACGAATCGACAAATGGTCCCTTGCTTTGTTAGAGTTCACCTTGGTCTATTTTCCACATAAATCATTCAAGGGGCAAGCTTTAGATAACTTTTTGGCTGATCATCCTTCATTAGAAATCCAACCAGAAAAGGATGTGGAATTGGGGATATATGAAGTAGAAAGCCGGCCATGGATTCTTAAGTTTGATGGCTCTAGCATGGAGAAATCCGCTAAAGCTGGGATAGTAATCATTTCACAAAAAGGGATGAAGACTAATTCATCTTTTCAATCCTGTCTTCATGCACCAACAATCAAGCTGAATATGAGGCTTTAGTGATTGGCTTGGAGATCTTGATGGAACTTGGAGCATAAGAGGCACACGTTATTGGGGACTTTCAATTAGTACTTCGGCAGCTAACAGGGGAATATAAATGCAACAACTTATTATTGGCTCCTTATTATACCGCTTCCACTCAATTGTTAGATTTTTTTCATTCTATGGATTTTGAATATGTGCTAAGGGAATCTAATTGGGAAGGGGATGAACTACTTGAGTAGCCTCATGTGTGAATGTAAAACCCGATAAAAATTCAATTTTTCTGAAAAATGGTAAAACGGTAATTTCGGTTGAAAATCGGAAATTTTCTAGATCTCAGATGACAAAACGGACTGCGCCATTGGATTCGTCTCGCGAAATCCAATGACCTAGAAAAGTTTTGTTGAATTCTATGATAGTCGGAATATTTTTACAATTTTCTGGGTGATAAGTCGCCAAAATGACTCTGCAGTGACAAGATTTTTACGAAAATCTCGAAAGTCAAGAAATTGATCGAGATAGTTCATTTAAAATAAATTGAATTGAAGAAAGAAATTGTTTCGGGGTAGAAATGGACCTGAAAGAGATGGACATATGGCGCAATGTGAGCCATGTATCCAAATTTAAAAAAAAAAAAAAGAAAGAAAAGGATAAAAAGTAAAAGGAAAGTCAAAAGGAAAAGAAAGGAGGAGATGGACAGTGAGTGAGTGTGAGGGAGGAGAAGAGATAGAGAGAGAGAAAGGGGAAAATAGGTTTTTCGCTTCTCTCTAAGATCTATGAAATCGAGCCACCTGCTGGCCGGAGTGAGAAGAAAGTTTATCCACGCACGCAGCTACTGACAGCACTTCAAAATCTCAGAGCCACAAACTCCACGAGCAGAGAGAATTTTCCTACTTGGAATATTTTTAACCTAAAAGCCATGTAATGGCATAGGTTGTCTTCGAGGCTGTGATAAGCCATGTGATTTAGTCTCAAGATTTTGTGACTAAATATTGGAAATTTTTCGACTTTTGTTCTACGCTTCCTGGCCTAAGGTTAAGGCTTGGTTTTGATCCCGTGGGATCGATGTCTTCGAGTTTTCAGGATGCGTTTAGTATCACAAGCATTCGGTGATGAACCGTGAAGGGACTAAGAGGTGCCCCGTTTACAAGGGTCCGAGATTTTCGGGCCATTTTGTGTGTATTGTTGGAAAAATAAATAATATACCGTTATAGGTGTAAAAACCATGTTAAGATATGCTACATGATATTAACAAGGAAATTGTGATGGATGGAAATTATATGTGGAAATATAATTATTCTAATTTATAACAAAGTATTGCAGCATGACAGCATGAAATGGCATGATTGCATTTAGAGATGTACGCCATATCGTGTCTAGCCCGTGTGGGTGCATGGTACTGTTATTCACCATTCTTGGTGAATGTGTGGTGAGCTCAGAAATGGGACCACATTCAAAATCGAGACTCACTTGCTGTATAAACAATAATAAATATACCACGTGTTCAAGGCAGAAGAAGATGATAGATCCCCTAGGTGAAAGACCCAAATTTATATGCTGCTAGACATGATCACAAAGTGCAAAGCCCGTAGTGGTTTCGAAGGCGCACGGTGATGTCATGTGCACCCCAAAAAGATGTGGCCCATGAACAACACACGAGATTTGATAAAAAAAAAAAAAAAGCAAGTGAATATTGGAGGGTTGTCCAATAGTTTATGTCATCGTGAAACACCACGATCGTTTTCACTTGGCATCAGAGGTGCGAGAGTCACGATTCCTGCTAAGTATAAGGAGTCTCATTTCATGCATGACACGCATTATTCGATATAGATTGCATTATTTATATGGAATGGATCGACATTTTAATGGTTGTGTCATTGTACGCGCATTTCCAGCGAAGAATTTCGTATATAATTTTTCTTACTAGGCACTGCTCACCCTTATGGGACCATCCCTTTCGTACATGGGTTGTACAGGAGACGCACTGACGAAGTTCAGACATGAATGGCGCTTATTGTGTGCTTGATATTACTCTTTGAGTAACATTTTTGTAAAAATATTTTCAGATAAAAGAATTGTAACTAAATTCTTTTCGGGGACTATCGTTTCAAATAGTCAGTATGTAATTATGGTAAAAAGAGGGCTATGATCGACTCTACATCAGAATAAGGCCGCTTTATTTTCATATTTTATATTTAAATGAATGAAATGTCCCAGAAAGGGATGTATATTAGGATATGGACATATGGACCCTCGTGGGGTCAATACTACTAAGAAGACCGACTTTTGGCGGCGACGCCATACTGTTATCGTGTTATATGTCGCAGCTTCAAACAAAGGAGACTCACCGATTTTTGTAAAATATGGATCCTGATTTAATACGCACACACATCGGGCCACCGAATCGCGGCACTACGGATTGACGGGTTGTCAATGGGACCGGATTTGGGGTGTCATAGTGAAAATGAGCGAACAATTGACTCACAAGCTCATTGTGATAGGAAAGAACAATCACCCCTCAATTTATGAAAGAGGAATCAGATCAAATGTCGTTAATACATATTCAAATGTTACAGGAGACTGAAGAATTAAGATTAGAGAATATTTGAAAGATCCCAATTTGTGGTTCTCATAGTGGTGAAAGCTCAACCCAGAACTTCATCCTTAATGGAAGGCTAATTGTACAAAGTAAATGGCTGTTTGATTAATTAAATGTCATCTTCCTAGACAAGATGGAAGTGATGAAGCAAGTTCATGATGGGGTCTATGGAGCCCATCAAGTCGAGATAAAAATGCGATGGCTGATAAGGAGATATGACTATTTCTGGCCAACCATCCTAAGTGATTGCATCAATTACTCTAAGGGTTGCCAGCAGTGTCAAAAATATGGCAAAATACAAAGGATACCTACTGTGGAACTCCACTCAATTGTGAAACCATGGCCTTTAAGAGGATGGGCCATGGACTTAATTGGGAAAATTTACCCAGCTTCATCAAAAGGACACAATTTCATATTAGTTGCTACAGACTACTTCACCAAATGGGTAAAGGCTACTCCCTTGAAGAAAGCAGAGAAGAAAGATGTGATCCAATTCATCAAGGAACGGATCATTCATAGGTTTGGAATTTCACAATCCATTACAACAGACCAAGGCACCATGTTCACTGGGATGAGAGTCCTTATTTTTCCAAAGACTATGACATTCAACTCATCATATCTATTCCCTTTATGTTTCAAACAAAAGTGGGTTTAATATGTGATGTAATTATCCTGAGAAGATGCTAGATGACAATCCTTAAATTGGCAATATTAATTTTATTTTGAGACCCTATGGGCTTGGCAGGAACTCCTAAAGAGATTCCCACAGGTAACTCCTTACTCTCTAACATATGGACAAGATGCAGTGCTTCCAATGGAGGTGGTAGTTCTTTCTCTAAGAGTATCTAGACAAAATAGCCTTAATCCTTAAGAATACATCGAGGCCATGATGATGGAACTCGAGGCATTGGATGGGAAAAGATTATGCTAATCGACCACATTATGATCTGCAGCAATGGTGGCGTATCAAGCAATGTTTGTGTCGCATGGCAATTCTCAAGAAGGAGAGCTCGCTGGGAAGGTGATGCTGCCCATCTGGTGCAAAGACGTGAATCGGGAAAATGGTCTCCTAACTGAGGGACCATCTGCTGTCTGCTCAATTACGTTCAGCATGCTCATCGCCATCAAGGCTTGAAGTAGAGCCACACAAAAGGTTCAATGATGGGAAGTACCTCAAGAAACACTTTCCCACAATGTGGAAAATGCTGGATACTACAAAAAAAAAACTAAGATGAGGAATGAAGGAATAACAAGCAAAAATAGGTCTCATTGACCATTTTTTATTGGGGAAACTATTCTTAATAGTTACTTTGGGTGATAAAGTATTATTTTGGCCACTGGCTGTTTCAAACCTTTTTGTATTCTCAATGTCGGTACTTGTTATAATCTTAAAATGCCTTTATGAATAAAATAAAGTAGGTCTCATGACCACTTTAAACCTAGGGAAGTGGTGATATAGACTTGATTGGGTTGTTAAAGTAGGCTTTATGACTTATTGATCCTAAATAAAGGTTTTTCCTCAAGAATGGGGGCCAATGAAATAAAGTTATCAATTCTCCAAAGGTGGGTTCCCTAATCAATTTTTAAAATTGGAGAAATATGGGATGATTTAATGATAGAATGGCTTCTTCGCTTATCAGATTCACATCAAGACATCGATTTCTCCAAGGGTGTTCATGTTCTTCTCTGATAAATCTCAAGATTACAGGTCATTGGAGAAATAGATATGAATTGCAGTTCCAAGATAGGATTTGAGGTAGAAAAGTTGGCCTTTGGCCACTTCGCCTCAAAAACAAAAACTTCTTCAAGATTCTCTAATGATTCCCCAATGAAGACTTCTTGATCACATCAAGATTGAGGAAATAAGAGCGAAAATATCCGAGTGAAAAAAGGTAGGCCTCTGGGCCACTAGATACACATTTTCCCCAAACATAGCACCTAGACAAGTTCAGGAGAGGGCATCATAATCATCCATGAGGAAATAAGCCCTTATGATGAATTGGAGTAAAGGAAGGTGGGCATTACAGCCACTATACAATATTTCTCTAAAGAATTGGACTTGTTGCATCATTACACAAAGTGACAGGTTATTCCTTAAGTGTAAATGGAGAAAATCAAACTAAGTTGAAAGAGAAGTCTCGGGTTCGCCACAGCGAAGAAGTTGTTCACCGTGGTGAAGAGGTTCGCCACGGCGAAGGTTGTTGCTCGCTGCGGTGAAGAGGAAGCTAGATGAAAAACTAGTCTTGAGTTCACCACAGCGAAGAAGTTGTTCGTCGCGACAAGCCTCTTCGCTGCGGTGAACAACAGCTTTGTCGTATCGAAGAGGAAGTTGATTGAAAGACCATTCACAGGTTCTCCATGACAAAGAAGCTTATTCGTCGCAACGAAGAGGTTCACCAGGGTTAAGGTTGTTGTTTGCCACGACGAAGAGGTTTTCCACAGTGAAGGTTGTTGCTCGTAGTAGCGAAGAGGTAGGTGGATGAAAAACTAGTCTTGGGTTCGCCACAGAGAAGAAATTGTTCGCCACGATGAAGAAACTGTTGTCCATACAGCAGCTGACCACCACTGCCAAGATGTTGTTCGTCGCGCATATTCGGCCATGGCGTAAGGCTGTTCACACAACGGCGGAAAGTTTGCCAATACTTCGTCATCACATAGCATACTGTCATTGGCAAAAGAGAATATATATTTCTTATCTTTAGTTTTAAGTCAGCAGCATTTAGCCACAATTTCAAGCATGCAAGTTCTTCCCTAAATAATGGGGCCAATATATATATTCTAAAAATAAATAATAGTTTTTATCCACTATTTCATCAATTTTCTCCAGCAAGACCGGCGGACGCAAAGATATCATCATACACACGCAAGATACTTCAAAGGTAGGCTTGTCACCTAGTCCACTAATGCTATATTATTCAAAATTATATCCCACGCTTTTATAACATGTTTAGGTATAATTAAAAGTAAATGCCCATTTTTTTCGAATAAAATAATGTGCTAAAAATAAATAAGAAAATATCCTAATTTATACAAGAGTTAAGGGTAAATTAGTGATTTATCAACTATGAATCTAAAATATCATATGATACAATATTGATATGCTAATATAGAAATTTTGAGAATTGAATCAAATTTAGAATAATGTATGGTATGTTATTTCAATATAAAATGAATTATTGTCAAAATTGAAGGATAGTGTCAAAACACAAATTTAGAAATATTCATTTTTCGGTATAGAATAGGTAATTCTTGATGTAAGGAGAGGGAAGAGAATAGAAAGCAAAGAGTAGAGAAAGGCTATGTTTAGCGGTGCCAGAGAGAAGTTCAAGAATCCAGGTATGAAACCTTGAAGGGCGAACTGTGGCTGCCTGCAGATCTGCATGAATTTACTACATGGAAATCCACTTGCCTGGCATTTGTTGAAACCACAGAAATGATTACGGTGGTGATAGATTGAGCTTCAGGTTTATAAACGTTTCGTAGTTATAAGATTCCTCGCTGAATGGCCAACCGCGGAGTTTCAAGATTTTGCCGACACCCTCACGCCTAGGCGCAGGAGTGCGCCTCCCAGGCGAGCCCACTCAGCTAAGTCCCGCGCCTAGGCTAACCCGAGCCCAATTTTTCTAAATTTTCTGGTTCGCCTAGGTGTGGCACGCCCACTGGCTGGCCCTTACCCAGGCGCAATGCTCGCCTAGGCAAACCTCTCCACCTGGGGTAGCATTTTGTCGCCAGCATTTTGGTGTCCTGTTTGTTCTTCCAAGACTCGAACAATCTATGATTGATTAATTATGATCCATATGAATGAAAGAGTCTGGTGGCAGCAGGTAATATATATGCCGCCTTCATGATCCGGCCGTTAGGCTATGATTGTTTCTTTCATCATCATAATACAATGTGAAGGTTATTCTACAGGGATGAAAAGATAATGTGTAATGAAGATATACAGAAAATCGATAATGGTCAAATTAATACAAGTAATAAAGATAATGCTGAAATATGGAAGAAATATCACATACGATTACCGTGATAACAATAGTTATTCGAGGATATGGGATATATTGTAAATGAAAGAAAAGAAACGCATTGTTCGCTAAAAACCTGGGGTAGAGGGATAAATGGGCATGCCTAATAGTGAGAAGACTCAAAAGACATCATCGCTGGCCCCGGTTGGGTCACACAATACTTCTTCGAAATTCTTATAGATGGTCATTGTTCGCACAATGACATTATTTATAATCTTACAGATGGTCATTGTCTCGCAATGATAATAATACCTTCGCCTTTTATAGATGGTCATTGTCCACAATGATAACAACACCTTCTGTCGCGTTATATTCGGGTCACATAACGATTATGAAGACTTGAACTTATAATCTCTGATCTCTTCAAGGTATTGGCAAGTACAAACATATCAGAGAAATGGCGCGATATGTAAACGATGATGACATGGATATAGAAGCGATAGCATTGCCGCGTATTATTATCGATACAATGATAAAGGGACACAGCTAAAACAAATGAAATATGATATGGAATGAAACATGATACATCAATAAGTATGATATATATAATATTGACCAGAAACATAACAAAACGACAATGGCTACAGAGCATGCAAATTAACGGCTAGTGTTATATGGCAAATGTCAAAATGATAATTTTGCTGCGGTCATCCAATACGTATTATTTCCTACTAGCTGCGTTTAGCACGGGTGTTTCATCCGTGCAGCGTACGATGGAAGCGAGAACCGTGGAAGCTGATAATTCGCCATCAGCAAACTGCTGCCACCACGTAACCCGCATTAGCTACCTAATCGCGATCTTTAATGTATTGCGATATGCGTTTTGCTTTTGTGGGCAATGTGTACCGCATATGCCAAATTCCATTTGGCGGGCTTGAATATATTGCAATCCACGCGGCGAATATATTTCGCTAAATGTTTAACAGTACATGAATGAACAAGTTAATGTATGGTAAAAGTAAAAAGATAGCCATGTTTGGTGGTACTGAAAATCTTGCTTAGAGTTTTCACAAATAGTATGGTATCAGAGGTGTGAAAATGTAATATTACTATAATTGCATGTGTGCTAGTGTTCGAATCCATAAGCGCGACACACAAGTTCATCACATCCCAAAGGTAAGCCTCAGAGCTCACCTGGTCACTAATTCAATAAGATGTCAGAGTGCGCGCTGGTGTAATGTCGTGAGTTTCCATTAACAATCTAAGCACAAAAATCAAGTATCTCAAGAGCAAGTCCTCAACAATGGTCATTTCAGCACCAAGAAAAGAGTAGATAAACCAAGATGATCTCAATCGTGAGCGATTTTCAAGGATAATGATCATAAGTAATAGAATTTAATCAAAGTCCGATATCGATCCCAATAAGGAAAGTGTGGTTTTAGTGAGGATTGAAACTCCTGATCACTACCAAGAATTTCATTATTTGAGTTTCGGTTAAGGGTGATTCGAGATGCAATATCTAAATGTTTTTTAAATTAAAACAACAAATCTTGAAAACGATTTATGAGATTTATATAATGGGTTGATTTTAAAGAAAATTTGTTGGGAAGGATATTAGGGTTGATTATATTCATTGACGCAATTATGATTTATATTCATGCAGTGCTAGTTTAATGAAAATATACTGTGTTTAACAATAGTACCTGGTATGAGGTTTACGCACGTGTCTCTCTAATTTCTCGCCACTCACTCCTATTCTTCGGTCCATCTAGGTCATGAAATGTAACATTTTAGCATCCTTTCCTAATCCTGATTGGTCACCTCTCGCCCATACGAGATTGGCTTTGCATTATGTTCTAATCCATCATCTCATCCATACACGACCCTCACATAATGTCGAGATGGTGCTACTGATAATGAAACCATCAGTACCAGATGATTCAATTTTTAAATTTCTTTGACTGAGGTCAAATGATTTTGGTCAATCTAGATACATTTTGTGGGCAAGATCACGCCTGATGGTATTTTCCAACCGTCACCGCGGAACCCTTCGTGCACTAAGTCTTAAACTCACTCCCAACACAAATCAATTTTAGCAAAACCATAGTAATCCATCAACTACACCAACTTAATAACACAACAGAAGTAAATTCACAAAACCATTCAAAAAGTATATAACTGCTGCCAACCCTCAATAACCTAAGAGATGCTGAATACTCACAACCCCAAATCCATCAAAATCAAAACATTACAACAATAATAGAGATGAAATGATAGTATGTGGAATAGAGATAATAAGGTAGAAAACTTCTCAAAACTTTGCTCCAAGGCTATAGGAGGTCCTCTAGTAGCTGAATCTTCAATATCAACTCCAAATCCAAAGTAAAATGAGAGAAATTCAAAACCTTAGGTTGATTCTAGCTTAGGATGAGAGAAACCCTTGAATGGGTGTTCTCCCACCAAAATGGAACCCTAAGAAAATCTAAAAAACATCTATATATAGTGTCTATGGAAATGGGCTTTTAAAAAGGCAAAAAATGGCTAATATTTGCAAGGCTTGACACCCTTCGCCGTGGCGAAGGTGCCTTTGCAGCGGTGAACCAAATTGTGCTAATTTCAGCTCTTTTCTTCGCCAAGGCGAACAGTTTCCTTTGCCTCAACGAACCAGAATGTATCAACAATTCTGATTTGACCTTCTGCATTCAAACGATCATAACTCTCTCATCCGACCTCCAAATGCAATGATTTTGGTCTCTACGTAGAGCTAAGAAAGAATAGAATCTATCTATATCAACCTTGAAGTCATTGGAGGCCATTAGGTAGACTGAAAATGCACAACTTTGAGGGGTGTTGCATGTGGTGTTTTGGAAAATCCTCTATTGACTTCACAAGGCCGTATCTTTTTCGTTTGAACTCTAAATTGGGTGATCTTGGACTAGTTGGAAAGCTTGGGAGGTGTAGCATCCATTCATATCATGCTTGAATCCATAGGAGGTTATGGTACAACCAGAAATTCATCTTTTTGGCCCTCATTATGCTCTTTTTTTTTTCAAAATGTACCTAGAGCCACAGATGATAAAATTAAGTATTATAGCCCTCAAAAACACCATAAAAGTCAAATGATTAATAGGTTATTAATGGTATAAAAGCATGTACGAAAATCACCTATCACCAACCTGTATTCTCCAAAGCAATATCTTCAAGTTCATCAAATAAAAGGTTGAGAAGTTACCTTTGCGATGCTTCCATTGGTAGACAAGGTGAAAAGATCGAGTAGAACCGAAGAGACCAAGATTTACATGCAAAGAAGGAAAGCTCTGGTAAAGCTAAAGCTTTGGTAAGAAGCAGCCACGGTTTTTTTTTTTTTCGACTTTTTCGTTAAAGAGCAAAGGATTTGAGTTCTAAAAAACGAAAAAGGGCCTTTCCTGATTTTTCTAAAACTTTTTTGTTGATGAACAAAGGATTTGGAGTTCTAAAAAAAAAAACTAAAGAGTCTTTCATGATTTTTTTTAAAGACTTTTTCGTTAAAGAACAAGATTTTTAGAGTTCTTAAAAAAAAAAAACGAAAAATGGTATCTCTTGATTTTTTCATTGGAGAACAAGGGTTTTAGAGTTCTAAAAAAACGAAAAAAAAAATTGTCTCTTTTTTCGTTGGAGAACAAAGGATTTGAAGTTCCAAAAAATTGAAAAAGACTTCCTAGTTTTTGAAAATATGAGACAACTTTCTTGGATTATTGGATTAGAGATCATATGGAACATTCATCGCAAATCACTTCGACAAAAAAGGACAGATCTACTCACCAGTGTAAGAGGTAAGTTTGGGCTATGGAAGATGGCCGAAAAAATCAGAACTTATGGTAGAAGGAGGATCGATAGAGGCCACAACGTCATCTGCAACATCAGACAGAACGTCGTCGTCCTCTACGTTGGTTTGAGGAACGACAATGTCACTTCGAGCTATAATGGCAGCGTCGGTTCTAGTAGCTGCAATGTCTTCACCAACAACAAAGGAATTTTTGACCAAAAATAGGTTTAAGGAAGAAGAGAAAGAAGAAGAAGGTGGAGAGGAGAATATGAAAGGTTTTATACGTAAATCAAAGGGATTTTTTCATATGAACTTGCCAAGTCCCAAAGGAGAGTCTTTTGATACAAAAGGAATTGAAGAAGGAAGAAAAAAAGTCAAAGGCTTGAAAGAAAAAATGGCGGGAGGTTTATCTTGAGTTATTACTTTGGGAATTTTCAACTCGACTAACCGGGCTCAGGTTTTGGTTCGTTCTTCCCATTGGTAATCCACATCCAAAGGAGTAAGTTGCACTTTGGGCCTCATGGTAGAATGATGAGAAAAGAAAGAAGAAAATCTTTGATATATAAAAGTTTTTTTCATACAAACATGGCCCATAGGCCATATTGTATGTGGGAGGTAATTGTTTACACTAAAAATGAATTTTTTTGGCACAAATGATATTTAAATAATTATTCTGCTCAAAGGGTAGTGGAATAGGCCGAATTGATATATCAAGCTCAAATCGAGCCTAACCTAGTCCAAGAAAGCCCAAGTCTATGATTGATGCCTATGAAAGGGTCCAAGGACATTTATGAAAATTTTCAATTTGTCAAAATGGCTAGCTCAGAATTGTGAGACTTTGTCTTAAAAGCAAGTGGAGGAGACTTTTTCTCCAACCCAAGTCATGACATGGTATGAGCATTTATTTTTAGTAGATAAATGACTTTGAGAACAAGTAGTTAGTGGATAAATGACTTGGAGAACAAGATTCTAGTGGGTATGTGAGCAGTTATTGGAGAAAATGGGATGAAACAGTTATTCTGAATGCCTATAAAAAGAAGAATCAACTTCAGAGTAAGGACCGATAAATTAATCATCAACCAACACTCAATAGAGCATTTCAATATCTTCTCATAGTTTATGAGTTAAATCCAGCCCGATATTTTCGGATTTAGCTTATTTTATTTCAGTATTTGTTTTTAAAACTTTTTTATGCTTCAGCGATTCCATTTAAAACTTCGTCTTGTTTATACGGGTTCTTTCTCGACTTTGATACTATATTTGATTTTGAAGTATTTTCCTTTACGCTCTGGGGAAGCGTCGGGTGGTAGGAAATCTGTACCGTTTGAGCCCGAAGTTGGGTCGGTATCGTTCAGTTCGAAAATCTGTGAATTTCACGACAGTCGCCGTATCCATAATTTCTCATGCTTTTGTATGTTCGAGACCAAAATTCAGCATAAACAATATTTTTTATTTTTTATTTCATATTTACAATTATTCCCAAATCGAATCACAAGTTTCCTCATTTGGGATTACTTTATTAGTAAAAGAAGTTTGTATAGAGGTGTGGATCCAACAGATTAAAAAAAAGGGATATATAAAAACATGAAATAAGAAATGATTAAGAGAGCAGTATAGGATACCTCGTGCTTATCATTTGTCAGCTTGGGATTCCTTTTTAGTATTATCCCCTTACCATGTCCGTTCGTTTTCAAGGATTTTCCTTGCCTCGTCAGTTAGCCATAAAAGACCATGGCCATTTTAAGAATTTCGTAATTATTTTATTTTGATCTACAAAACCAAATTATGTTTTAATTATTCAAAAATACATATTATTTTTGTATTTTGTTTTGATTTTTCATTCGTAAAAAAGTTAGAAAAAATAAAGAAGAGATTTAAAATTAATAAAAAAATTTGCATATTATTTTAATTTTTCTAAAAAAGATTATTTTACCCTTTTATAAACTTTTAAATAATATTAACGTTCTCTATTCTTCGTTTTTTTTCTAAGGTAGTTATAAAAGATAAGTGAAAACAATTAATATATATATATATATATATATATATATATATATATATATATATATATATATCACCCTTTAAAAAACTATTTTCGATAGTCGTACCAAATCATCCTATATCTTCCATCATTGAGGCAACCATGCTGGGTAAACCAAGAAGATATGGTAAGAAATATGCAAACTAAACTAATGAGGATGGAGAAAGCAGAGGTGCTCTGGTTTAATATGGTCCAAAGCCATGGCAGTTTTTTTTTTTATTATATATATATATATATATATATATATATATATATATATATATATATATATTTTTTTTTTTTTTTTTTTTTTTTTTTTTTTTTTTTGGGCTGTAGACTCCAGTACAGGCTTCAGTTCAACCAACCAACTCTGCAGTCTGTATCTCTTCTGCCCGCCCTGCACTGCATTTCATACTCTTGTCCTCTCTAATCAAAGATTTAAGTGACAAACTGCCCTTTTCAGAATTCTCGTGCCACACCATCAATCATTTCAACCATTCTCAACATCCAACTTTGATGTTGATTTTTCAGCCAAATTCTTCTGCTTCCTCTGTTGTTTTTTTTTTTCTTTTTCTTTTTTTTTTTCTCTTGGGTCTTCCACCAATCTTTATCTTCCAGACAGCTACGTAAGAGAGACGCCAATCAACCAAATTCTGCTCTCCTTCTGCCTATAAAATGAGTGGAATTCCGTGTAGCAAAATGGCAGACACTGCAGATGCATTGAAATCCAGTTCTAGGGGCTTACCAGATAACTTACGAATTCATATTTAACATAAAGAAAGTTATAAATTAAACCTGGACAATTGATCTTTTTTAATTTTAAAATAACACAATGCTGCACGCTGGCCCCTGCGCGCTACCAGAAGGCTTGGACTGATCCTTCTTCACAATAACTCTTTTTTTTTTTTTTTTGGTTTAGTTTTCACAAGGCGTTTCTGCTCCTTCTCTGTACAGAATAGACAAGGAAATAAATATAAACAACACTACACAGAAAGACAGCTTACGACCACGGTAGTGTGATGGTGGTGATGATAATAGTAAGGCGCGGCAGGCAATATGCCTATTAGAGATCTACATCAACCGCCCAGTTTCCCAGTTTGATCGGAAGGCAAATTATTCCACAACTAACTGCCTTCTTTGTTCCACAAGCCAAATGCATAATGTCCTGTTTCAGTGAGTCAAAAGGTGGCATCATAGTATATGAATCAGAGGCTGACCTGTACCACTCTGCCTTAATCTGGGTTTTTCTCAAAGGGATATCACCACTCCTGGGCTGAGGTAACAGTATGCCTTCCCAAACACATATGTACAAGTATGGGTCAAAACATTATCCCAGTTATTCATGAAAGCAGAGAATCTCTTAAAAAACTTTCCAAGCACTTCATAATAATTGGAAATGACAAGAGTAGATGGAGATGGGAATCTCACTTCTTCAAGGACATGTTTAACCCAATAAGAAACAGAGTGTGGAATTATTTGCTTTCTGAGAAATTCTAGGAAATCAATGCTGCATGAATATTTTATTCAAAGGGGTTTAATATCCGGAAAATAAAATACATGGGAGCTACAAAGTAACCTAGCAAGCACTAAGATGCAAAGAAAGGGAACCAAAAGGAAATGGAAGAAGAGAATAACAGTCAAGGTCATTCAAGATTATGTGAAATAAATGGCTCTGTCATGTCCACTGCCATTCTTGTGACACTGGAACAATCTAGTAAACCCACAATTAGTCATGAAAGCATATGCATCATTCAGAAATTATGAAATATTAACAGAGAAAATACATAGGAATAAATAAATAATGAAAATATTTGAGTTATTAATCCATCTTAGGGTGGCTGTCTTAACCATCACATAAATTCAAGCTAATTTTAATTAACACAGGAGAAAAAAAAAGGATATGGGAAAAATGTTGAATCAAACCTGTCCATCGGGCCCAGTATTATGTCCAAGACTGGATGATTCTCCACACCCAAATGAGTAGACATCACCATCATCAGACACCACAAAAGTTGTGTAATCCCCTGTAGCAACATGAACAGCTTTGACGTTACTCAAACCTTCCACTACCTTTGGAACTGATTCACACTCCTCATTTCCATGACCTAAGCACCCATACCGCCCCCAACCCCATGTGCACACCCGACCATCCTGCCCAACCACAGCAGCATGCCAAGCACCAGCTGCAACCACCATGGGCTGAAGGTTCAGAGTACGAAACTGTTCAATCAGTCGAGGGTGCTTCTCATCGGTTCTTGTGCCATGGCCAAGCTTCCCACCCAAGCCACATCCAACAGAGTATACCGACCTGACATGTTCAAAAGAACACAATATCTGAGTGGTTATTTAAATTTCAGTTACATTGGTATGAGTTGAATACTGAAAGATTTCTGGAATATTTCATCATTTTAAGAATTTTATTTCCAAAGTATGAGGGAAAATCATGTATCGAGGTGGGAAAGCAAGAAAACAACAGAGACAAGCAAAGACTGGAGAACTGAAGCAGAGACAATTCAAGGATACCCTTTTGTGGGAGGATAGTAATCACCCCCACAACCAAAAAAAAAGGGAAGGAAGAAAGAAACTGTAAAAGGCAGTTTGTGGTTTCAATGAAGCTCTCTCAAAATTTACATGTAATTTGCAAATCATCTTTCTTATGCAACTAATAAGAGCACCATTAATAATAGATAGATTTTCTTAAACTATAAAGTTTCTCTCAAGCTATATGGGTGGAGGAACTTACATGCCATTAGGCAGACAAGCTAGAGCAAGAAGATAGCAGTATCCAGAATGTAACTTCAAATCTCACTGGGTGTGCAGAATATTCTTTCTAGTGCCCCAACAAGATGAGAAAGGTCCTCCAAATCACAGACTAATATTGAGTCAAGTTTGGTGTCATTGCCCCAAGAAAACATGACACCCTGCCTCTTGGATGAAAGTATTAGCTGTGAAGAAATTACAAATTCAGCTTAAACCTCATTGGGCAATATGTCTTCCTCAAAGACTAACTCACCTGATGTGAATCAGCTTTTCTAGTTCCTTGAACCACATCATTTCCCAAAGGAGTCCTCTTCAATGCATAAACCTGGCTAGTGATTTACTGATTCAGCATTGTCCTCCCAGCCCCTGCAGCTGCTTGGATAATGCGAATGCCTTGCAGAGATCTGAAACATAATGAATCTCTATTAATTTTTCACATACTCAACAATATCTTCCATTTTCTTGCTCCTACACCATTGATCATAAAATTAGAGACCTTATTTAAGAGCCCATTCTCATCTCGTGTGTGTGCTGAAGTGTCCGCTAATGCCCTGGGCAGTGTAGATTATTAGAGCCAAATGAGTAAACAAGAGCTCCTTTCTTTCTTTCTTTTTTCTTCAGGCAGTCACAGAGCAATGCCATGACCCAACTGCTATTGCCTGCGCTCCCTCCCAACATGAGCTGCGTGCTCCCTGCCAGCAAAACCTCAGACTGAGCTCTCAGCTGAACCCAGCCACTCCTTTGCTTTGTGTAAGATTTCACGCTCTTCCAGATTCATTGGCCTAAATATGGCCCTCTTTTGGCACATATCCAGAGCAGCAAGCTCCGATATGGAGAGTTCAGAATCAGGGGGAAAGTGCGCAGGCTGCCTGAAGAAGGAACATGTTGCCTGGCAACAGACACAATTATAGTCCAATCAGCAGCATTATCAATTCTAACATTGAACAAAGATAATTTTAAAAATTCTAAATAGAAATGAGACACTTGCCTCTAGCTTTGCAAGATCTTGAGGTTCCAAATTACATGCCGTGAGGACATGGAGAACAATGGAGGGGTTGGCAGCCAACGGAAATTCTCCAGGGCTTGAGTCCCCAAAGCAGTGTCGTTGTTGTCTCTGAAATGTTGGTAAAGGGGAGGAGACAATGGCAGCAATTGGTTGGTCAGGTATGTTATGGTATTGAACAGTGGGCGTTCCGCTCCTTGTGGCATCCATGGGCACTGCTTAAGTTTTGCAGTGCCCAAATTATGCAGAAGAGACGACCTAACTGCTTGAGAATTTGAAACAGGAGCACCCAAAAAACTACATTACTCCCCTTATGTTTTGAACAAAGTATGTAAAATCTCAACGTTACAGTTTAACTAATTCTTTCAGAATAGCTAAAACTGTGCCATAAAAAACTACCTTGTGTTATGTACTGATCAGCAAACTGCAGGTCTCAAAACCTACAAATACATACATGATCGTATAAAATCCTTTTGAACCATCAAGAAGAAAAAAACATCTAACCAAATTAATACACAAAATGCAACAACTACCGGGACACCCAGATCATCTACATCCAAACTGCCTCAACCAAAGGAAGTTTTCCAAAATAAATGAACCAAGTTCTTATAGGATCCTATTAATTAAGATATGGAAAAATAGGAAGAATTTGGCCGACTCAATCATTGAATATCATGGCAGGCCATCATCGGATGGATGGATAAACGTAGGAATCATAAACCATAAAGCAGTAACAGAAGTTGCATATACCAATCCATCACACAACTAAATAGGAAAATACACCAAAAGAAGAAACTGTAACAAGAAGAATACTAATCTTCCCACAAAGGATATTCCACACCCAAAAGAAATGCAAAAAGAAAAGAATTTCACAGGCTACAAAGATACTTCAAATCTGAATATGAACAATACATGACACGAGGTTCAGATTAATCTCCCCAACACCCAAAATTCAGATTAATCCAATCCCAACGGAGAAAACAAGCTAACAGACAAACCAGTACAATCAATCACAAACTCTCCATACGTTTGCAACGATCAACACTTATATGAAGAATTAACCCAAAAAAGAAAACCCAATTTTTGTTCACATAGCCAGGATCCAATTCTGATCATTGAATTCATCAGCCACCCAAAATAAACTAAATCAATCAAATCAAAAGAAATAACACAATCACAGCTTCAAAACTCAAAAACTTGTCTTAAACTTTTCATTTCCATCTGTACATTATGATCGTTACAGATCGAGACAGGGAAAATTAAGAACCGAAGATTACATAGCCCAGAGACCAGGATTCCCGAAAACTGAGCGGCATCGGTCAATTAGGGAGGAGAATTAGTGGATTTGAGGCCTAAAAGAACAGAAAATAGATCAAATTGAAGGGCGATGAAATGAGAATCCGATGATAGGATTCTGGTGTAGCGTAATTGTGAAGAAAATGGAGATGATAGTTGAGGGTTTTGGGGGTAGATTGTTCGGAAGAAGTATGAGAGAAAAGGGAGAATTTCTTTCCTCTTTGAAGAGTAAATATATTTAGCTTTTTCCAAGAGGTTGTCTCTCCCTCCTTCTATATCATATCTCTATTGAGTATGAGGTGTCCTTAGGTGGTGAAGAAGGAGCCTGCCCTCTTATTACCCATTTATTCACTCTTTCCTTTTCTTTTAGTTTTTACACGTCATTTTCTCCCCCGCCACCCCCTTCTTGTCATGGTATGAGGTGTTCTGAACGGGTTTATACACATATAAAAAACATATTCAGATTAATTTCTATTCAAATCGGGATAGAACACCGTCCATAAAGATAATAAAGGTCTATTACAAAACATAGTTAAGGTTCGAACTCGAAACCTCTAGTTAAACTAGGAAAGACCTTTGTCATCTCACTTATATATTCGATGGTATCACAACTTGAAACCTTTAGTTAAATTAGGAGAGACCTTTACCGTCTCATCTATATATTCAATGATATCACAACCTTTTGTTAAACGAAACCCAAGGGATTTTTATTTATTTATCATTTTGCCTTTATACGTTTAGTTCTACTTATATACAATCAACATCTCCTTATCTTCTTTTCTCTTATAACTTACAAGTAGGGATGATAATGGGTCGGGTTTGTATTTGGGTAAGATTTTAAATTCCATGTCCTCGTTTCCATTTATTATTTCTATCCCAATTCTCATCGGATTTAGATTTCTTATTCTCATCCCACATCCATGGGTGACCGGGTATCCATTCCCTACCCAACTCTATCTCCATTTATTACTTTCATCCTCATTTCCATTAACATTATATTTAGATTTTTTATCCTTATCCTAGGGAGGATTGGGTAGTCGTAGCTTAGCCAAATACCCTATTCTAATTTGCGCAATTTTTTTTTTTTTTTGAAAAGTTAAATAATTGTTTTAGAAAATCATAATTATTAAAAATAATTTATCATATAACGGTAATAAGAATTATTGTGATATGATTTCATAAACAACTTATTTTTAACATCCCACATGTTTTTATCTTTAGGGTTTTTTAATATAAATAAATATATTATATTTAAGCTAGTATTCGGTTGGGTTGGGGACAAATAGGATATACTCAGACTTATCCCATCATCGAATCCGAAAATCTCTAAACCTAATTACCCGACTATTTAATTGACTTTAAAATGTTTCTCTATACCCTCCTTCATTCAAATCGGGCATCTGATTCTTCATCAAGTTCGAAGAAAATTATCATACCTACTTATAAGCCTTGTTATTTCTTAATCTACAAATATCACACCATTCTACAATCTTTTTTTTTTATATTCGTGCATATTTCAGGTCAACTTACATATACATTGACCAATCTCATAAGACTTAAAGTTAACGATACAGTAAAACCTCTAATGACTGAGAACTCCCATGGATGACCATTGGGTTCCATTCTATAAAATATAAAAATAATCTCTCACCTCAATTTCTTTTAATAATTGAAAATTAATAAAAGTATAAAAATATGCAAGCTTGTTTAATTCTTGTTTTTAAAAAATGTTCTTCATAATAGTTTTTAAAAATATAGAAAACATAATTTTGATATTTTTTTGAAAACCGTTTTTATTATCTGAATATAGTGTTTTCTATATTCTCTATTTTTCATAACAAAAAAAATCTGAGAGCTAAATGTTTTTTCCATATTTTCCTTACTCTCCTTAATTTTGTGAATGAAAAACAATTTCCAAAAACACTACCCTAACAATCCCTATGTTTCCATGTACCGGTATAAAAATAATTATTAATGTACTTAGTACTTATCAATTAAAAGGTAATATTTTTGTCGTTAAAAAAAGTATAGTACGTAAATAGTAAAAAATAATATCTTTAATAAGAAAATATAAGGAATAAACTATTTTTAAATAGTTATTCAACATTTATATTTTTATAATAACTTTTTTTTTTAATTTCAGAAAATGATTTCTTTTTATATTTTGGTTGACTCCGAGATGATGTTTGTCTTTTCATTATTTATACAAAAAATTTCAATTTTTTAGGTGTTTATTTAATTAAAAATAACATATTGATATTCGTTAATATAACTATAATAAATTTGTTATGAATGCTTTTCTTTTAATTGAATTTTATAAAATAAAATATCTTAGCTTTTTTCACATCTATTCACTGTATTACAAAATTATAGTAAACTGTTTTTACTACTAGAAATACTTAAACTTGATTATTCCATATGCCCAGTATGATCGTTTGAAGCCTCATTGGTGATATTTTAGTTTTTTATTCGCTTTAAAAATAAATGTAACATGTAATTCAGAATTATTTTTCTACATTCAACTTCAACAAGATAGTGGTTTAAATAGAAATACGATACTATTTCTATTTAAAAGCATTTATGAAAGTATAGTACTTCCAAAGAAAATCTAACGAGTTAAGAATTTAAAAGACCTAAAGAAAGTGAAAGAAATAGGGAAGTAGTAATTTATTAATAGTTTTTCATTTCCATTTCGAGAATTCCATTCCATTTTCTCACCGGTGCCAATTCTTAAAAAAGACATGACACGTGTTATGTTACCTTTTATTTCGTGCTTAGAAGAATTTCATGGTTGTATAATCGTAGCATTGTGCATTTGGGTGGGCAAAAAATCTAAGAAATGGCATCGATCGAGAAATCAAACTAAAACTGAATCGAAAAATAGGTTAATCGAACCGATCAATTCGGTTTTAGTTTTTGTTTTATATATTTATCGGTTTCGATTTAGGTTTACAAAATACAAAAATCATTAGTTTCGATTAACGAATCGAAAAATAAAAAAATATATAAATATTATACTAAAATTATAAAATATAATGTATATAATATATATTATGAAAATAAATTTATATATAGGTCAATATTATCGTATAATTTAAATTCCATATATATATATATATATGAAAATAATCTTATAAATGTGATATTGATATTTTATCAATATAATTATACTTTAATATTCATAGTTTCTTAAATTTTGTGGACAAATTATTATAATATTTTTTTTGGTTGACGGGTTATATTAATATTTTAATATAATGTTTGCTTTTAAAATTGGAGGAAGATATTATGCATAAGATTTCATGGTTATATACTTATATTAGTAGTATATAACAATATATAGTATAAAATATTCTTTGGATCTATCTAATCTCGTCAAACCAAAGCATATAAATTGTGATTATTTTGGATGTAGTTTCTTTATCTTATTGAAGTTGTTAAAATATATGGTTGCTTAAAAAAATTATGATTAAATTATCTAATCACATATATTTCATATATTGTTTGGATGTATTAAAAATGAACCAATTGTATTGCATTATAAATGAATTGAGAACAATTTATTCATTTTTCTGTTGTATTTTTATTATATTTATAGTAATTATTGGAATTTGAACTTTAATATACCATTATGGAATTATAAATTTGTTTTTTTAATTCAGATTAATCAAAAACCGATATATGTACATGAAAAAAATGGTTAACCGGAGATTCGATTAACCATATTTATGGTTAAGTTTTTTGTTTATATAAATAATATATCGAAAACTAACTATCGATTTACTTTTAATGATACAGTTAGATTAATTGAACCATACCGACCCCTATTATGCAATCAAAAGGAGTTACCACTCAAGTACTATTTTGCCCACATCACCTATATCCCTTCACCTCCTATTACTTTGTATTTGATTTTTAATTTATTTTTGCCCACATCCTTTCTATGATCGTGTTTTCAAATTATTAGCCTTTAGAATTATTTTTGAAAAAAAATATATTTATTTTTTCATAATCGGATGAATACCCTCCAAACGATGTCAGCACGATATCTATTAAACTCAAATCCTATAAGCCTGAAGCAGCGAGAATGGCCATTTAACACGCACGAACTCGCCAAGAGGAGCACCTTGCCCGGTCCTCTCCTCACTCTAATCCTCACGCTTATTCAAAGCTCATAACTGACTCGTACGCCTCCACGCACCCGTATTGGGCCGTATGCACGCGACAGGCGTCAGCACGATATTCATATTAAACCCAAATCCTACAAGTTTGAGCTTTTAGGAGAGTTGGTCATTTAACAAATGACCGTAAAAAAGTTCGAATTAGTGATTATTAAGAGTAAACCCACTATCGGATTAATTGAACTAGCACTCTGAGTTTTGAAAAACGAAAAATAATATTTATAGTATACGTTCATATTTTGGAAATAAAAATAAATTCAACTATTGTCTGGAAGATGAAACCATCTAGTTGTATCCAATGTTTTAAAAATTGATATGATGACTAAATTAGAAAAGCCACCATTTTATGGTTTAGGGATCAAATCGAATTGGAAAGATCACCGATCATCAATTCAATCGATCGATCCAACCTAATTTTTAAAATATTGATTGTGTCTTTGATAATCCCAATGGCATTTTGCACTAGCAGGGTATGAACAAGCAATATAAGGGCTTAACCATTAGGGGATGGACAAAAATAAAAAAAGAAACGAAGAAATCGAATCCATCCGTTTGATTTTGATTTTATGAAAATCTCAATTTTTATTTACAATATATAAAAATTATGGTTTTAGTTAATCAATCAAAAAATGAAAAAAGAAAATGAAAATAGTTATGTTTTTCTGCTTGTGTGAGTCATAATCAAGGTTAGAAATATCGATTTCTCGACGATATATCTGCATTTGATTTTACTATATATTCTTATATATCGGTGGATATTTTACATGAATATCGATATATCGAAAAATTAACAAAAATATTTCAAATTCATGTAAATACTTTCTAAAAAGTTGTAAAAATGACATTAATAATCAAATATATACATTGCAATGAAGTTTTTAAATCAAACGGCATTGACGCACTCAATCGCAACATTCACGGGATAGATCCAATCTGCAAAGACACATCATACCAAAGCACACTTCGCGTTCGATAATATCGATTATAAGATCGAACACGCTACGCATAAACGCCTTGACTTGTATCTACAACTTCTCCACTGACAGTTAAATTCGGCGTGCTCATCCACACGCTGTTTTAAATATTAACTAACATTTAAAAATTAATTTATTAATATATTATTACTAAATTAAACTAATTTAAAATATGAAAACTTCATATAATACTATAAATTTATAATATGCATACACAATATTAACTAATATATAACTTGATTTTAAAAAATTAACTAACATGAAATGTTAATTTATTAATATATTATTACTAAATTAATTTAAAATATGAAATAACATATAAACTATCAAATTAAACTAATATATAGTTATTTAAGAGATATCACAAAGAAAATTTTTGGAGTGAAATGAAGATTGGATATTGGTAGAGAGAATTTGTGATCAAAATGAATGATTTTAGAGGTATTTATAGTTTTTTTTTTGTCAAAATAACCGTTGGATGGTCAAAAAATATTTGTAATTTAATTATAGCCGTTGGATTTAATTTTGGTGCAAATATGACCGTTAGATTCCTTAAACCGTCGATCAATCCATAACCGCTTCGATCGTTAGATTTAAATATGGTCATTGATATATTTCCGATATATCCCGATATATCACCGATATATCTCGATATATCTTCGAGACCGATATTTCGATATATCTCTGGAGAGCCACCGTATATCGATATATCGCGATATATCGACGAGAAATTGCCAAAAAAATCCCCCACGCGCGCATGTCACTCAATGTCGAAAAGTCGACCAAAATATCGGTCACTAGCCGATATATCGGCGATATTTCTCCGATTTTTTCCGATTTTTTTCGATTTTTCCACTGAACGATTTTCGATTGCAAAAATCGTGCCGTTGGGCTCCGATATCCGATATATCGCCGATATATCGGAAATTTCAAACACTGGTCATAACTTTCCCACTCTCATCCATCATTTTTACTGTTTTTGTCAATTAATCTTATTGGTATGCATAAATATTCGTTTAAAAAACATGTGATTTTAATCTCATGTGTTTTATATATTATTTGTGAATATATTATAAAAATATTAAGTGTCATGAAATTATAAATAAATGAATAAATTACAATTTATTTATTTATTTTCTTTACATTTTCATATGATTATAAAATTACAGATATATATATTTTTTATTCTGTTTAACCAAAATTTTTGGTTAATGGCCTAATGGGTATGGATGGTTAGATGAGTTTGATTTCAAAGTTATTTATTTATTTATTTTAAATTATACATAGACTTTTTTTAAAAATATTCATCAAATTAATTTTTTTTTTAAACCGTATTTACTAAATACGGTTTTAAAAATTAACCTTAAAATTACATTCACTAATTACGATTTTGAAAATTAACCTTAAAAATTAAAACTATAGTTGATAAATATAATTTTAAAAAGTAAAAATATTAGTTTTATGAATATTTTCAAACAAACCTATATATATATATATAGCAAAGATATATATATATATATATATATATATATATATATTTATTTATTTTGGTTTATTTATTTATTTATTTTAAAAGAATTATTTTGACGTTAAAACTCCGGTTAGATTTTTGGTTAGAGCAATCCTTAATAAAGAAGGGAAGAGACGCAATGGAAATAGACGTAGCATGTTGCACAAGGACACTAACGCTTTGTAGGAAGTACGTGTCGGTGCAGCTTACCGACGTGGCTGACATATAAGGACCTGAACCGTGCCATAAATTCAACGTGTCATTTTATCATGTGGATGGATGCTCGACGTGTCTTCTTGATTCATGTATCACGCAACTAAATTAAGGTAAATGATGTATGCTTGATGCTTCGACTAACCTACCTAGCTAGGTAAATATGCAAATTTGTCAATCGGCGCACGTCTCATATTATATCTAAATCATAATAAAAATAAAAATAAAAAAAACTGCACCCTTCATTAAGAAAAAAAAAAAGGAAAGAAATTATTGGAAGCTGTTTGGGTGATGGGAAAATGAAGTGAAGTGAGTCATGATGCAGGTCATTGAAAACATGGTGTGATCAGATCTATGGAATCTCCAGGTCTGCTGTAAAATAAATTATAGATTGGGAGTATTGGAGTATTGGAGTGTTGGAGTATTGGAGAATTGGATTTCCTTTTGATATATAGTGGGGGTTATCTGAATGTAAATTTGAAGCCATTGAATTTTGTAATTTTTCTGATCACCCTGAACTGGGCATCAAGCAATATAATAATAGGAAGTGCTGTTTAGACAATTTACTATCGTGCCAAAAATTAGGTCAATGTGTGAAATGTGCGGATTCAAATTCTAAGAAAACCGTGGGGAAAATAATTGGAATGGGATTCTGTTTTGGGAGGAAAGAAAGTCAGGCATTAGCTTTAATTGGAAGGATGGTATTAAGACCCAGTCAGCTTCTCGTTTAAAGCATGAGGACAAACTTGTACATCACGGTAGTTAATACTGGGTAGTTCGATTTAGGAGGTTTAATCAATTGCCATACTTGAATTTGTCAAATTTTTTTTCTTCATATATTACATTGTAATAATATTTGGCTCATGGAGAAAAAGAAAATGCAAAGGGGAGTATAAGGTATATGGATAATTTTGTAATTTTATCATAACAAAAGTTATTATAAATACCTTCATATATATGGCTACTTTTTTGACATAATAAAAGTTTTAATCGTTTGTTCTCATGAATGCAAGTATATTGTCAAACTACAAATCTAATCATATTTTCATTTTTTGTGTTTTTATTCTTCTTTATTTCATCACTGTTTTATATTCAAGTAAAGTTTTTCAGTTGAAAAGGTTATGGATAGTAGTGAATTGTAATAACAAAATCAAAATTAAATTAAAAAAGAAACTTCCGTTGAACTAGTTGAAAGTCTAATTTTTAATTTATGTATTACATAATGGATTTGAAAATTTTTATCTTCATATTTGACATTACACTTTCTAATAATCAATTGCAGATCCAAGATTTTATATTCCAGTATTATAATAAATTAAAAATATATAAAAAATTATTTTGGTGTCAATATTATAATTTTTTAAAGGGCAAAAAAGGACTTATAATTTTTTTTGTGTCAATTGATACCCTATAACTACTACACGTGGATCCCACCTGAGATTAGATATTAATTAAGCTACCCAATCCTATATTGATGTGGTTTGATATTCATGAATGAATTGTGAAGAATACAAAGTATAATTTCATTGTCCATAATAACAAAAAAAAAAAAAAAACCACACACACACACGACAATAAAAGAACATAGATCCAAAGTATAATAATGTATTTGACCAATTTGAATATTTGTTTTAACAAATTTCATGATTGAGCATAAAATTGCATTGCATTTAAAGATAATTAATTACTTGTCATGTTTGAATAAATGTCTTGATAAGAACAAGATCAAAATTGTTTGCATGTATTTTACCATTTACGAATGTCAAACGGATGACTCATCTTATAATATTCATTGAAGGTTGGAATAGGGACTTAGGTTGAACTTAGGATTGTTTGATTTTTTTTATACTAAAAATCAGCATCTTAACATCTTAATCTATTAAAAAAATTAGTATATTATTTAATTTATATATTGATGAATTAAAATAAATAAAATTAGTTTGAAATAAAAATGAGAATAATATATGGAATTCAACACTATTTTTTTATCTTTCTTCATTTTTTCTTATATTTTTCTCTCTATTTTTTTCTTACATGTTTCCTTAAGCTCTGTTTGGAATTTGAAAAGTACTAAGAAAAGAAAAAAAATATTGAGAAAAACGATCTTTTCTGCTTTTTTCTAAAAGAAAATCAAATATAATAAAAAGTCCGAAAAATTTTACATATTTTAAAAAAAATTTAGTCCTTATATAATAGAAAAAAATAGAGTTTTTTTAAATACGAGTTTAATATAAAAGTAATTTATATTTTAATTTTTTCAACGTAAAAATAAAATGACTGATTACAATCATCATATTTTTAAAGAACTGTCTTTTAATAATTTTTTCAAATAACATTTTAAAAAGGGGTTGTCTGATTAAATGAGCCATTGAAAATCCAATTCAAAAATTCCTAACCTTTTTTTTTTTTTTTTTATCATATTTTGATAAAAATACTCTTTATATATATATAATTTGGTGTCTAAAATTTTCCATTTTTTTTTCTATTTTAAAAAGGCCCAATACTCTTTTATTTCAAAATTTTTCCATTTTTTCTATTTTGGTGTCTAAGCTTTCTATTTTTTTCTATTTTAGTGTCTAAATTTTATCATTTTAATTTGTTATACATATATTATACAAATATTTTTTATTTTATCATAATGATAAGGATAATTTGATTAAAAGACCTTTTGAAAAAAATTCGGAAATCTAACCCATCAATAATTTTTCACCTCATTTTAACAAAAATACGCTTATTGTTTTCTTGTAAAAATAACCATTTGTTTTTTAAAATATATGTAAATACATGAAATGGAAAATAACATTTTTATAGTCATTCTTCAAGAAATAATTATATTTTACAAATTTTGAGTTATTTGAGGTCTTTTAACCAAATATTTCTATTATTTAAAAAAAATCTAAATATTTCTAATAATAAAGTTATATCATCTTTACAAAAATTATTTTTCTTAAAATATTAAAAATGTTGATTTTAAGTATATAAAAAATAAACAATTTAATACTTAATAGATATATAATATTAAAAAAAATAAATGATTTAATATTTAATACTGGTTTCAGTTCTTTATCTAAGATTTAAATTAAAAACGTCTCATTCAATATTGTTTAAAACAAAACACCCCTAAGTTTAATATATACAAACAAGCAATACAAACTGATTGAACAATCAACCATGCAGATCTCTCTAAGAAAGGTTGAAAAACAAATAACGTTTTATGAGACGGAAAATGAACTAATTCCAACAAAGATTTGGCAGAAAAATAAACTACTCAAAAGGGGGGTCCCGAAAACCCAAAGGGAATGAGATCCAAAACTAGAAAACTAAAAGCCACGTAAACATGGGCATATCAACTGTGTAACCAAATATGTGTGTACAAAATTTGTTTGAAATATGAAAAATTAAAAAGCTAACTCCAGCTTTTACAACGCATTAAAATGAATTTACAAAATTCAGGATCGGATCGGACCGATAAGTCCGTTGCAAATCTACCAATACCCGGTCCAAAACCAAACCGGAGCCATAAGCTGCCTAAAACCACCCGGATCGATAAGTCTTGACCTTAAAACTCTAAATTCACAGACCTGATAGTTCCGGTCTCAAAACTGAATCGAACCCATAACTCCTACTAAAAATTCAGAAGACCCGAGAAATTCCAATTTCCTGTAAAATGACAAAATCGTAATTTTCATTACAAAAATTGTGTTATTTCGCTAAAATCAAATTTATTCTCTAGATATCGATGACGAAACTGATTGCACCGTTGAATCGCCTCGAAATCTGCTAGCACGAAATTCGTCGACTCCGGTATTAGTCAATTTACATCGCTTTTTTTGACATCGCCGCTCTCAAAGGCCAGAAACGATTTTCGACAATGGCTTTCAAAAGTCACATATAGCACGTATCATGTACCATAAGTGGTATGAGTAGAGAAATTCACGAGAATGGGGACGATCGGTATGTTCTCAAAACGCCAAACTCGTAATCACGGACATAATAAAAAGATTGATTTCGATTTTAAGTCACAGCTGACAATAAGGTATATGAATTTTCCTTCATTAAGCCAAAAAGAAACTCGTGAAAAGCACGTGGAAAAAGGAAGGGAGATGCAAAAGGGCCAAACATTTTCGGCAAATTCCTGCAGAACGTCCGACTCCTCTCTGTAATATCTAGCGATCCGACCGCTTCAGCCTTCTCGACAAGAGGGAAACTGCTTTACGCGAGCGCCTACGCGTAAGTACCGACGGTGAGTTTTGACAAACTCCCGAGAGGTGTGGGTTTCTCCCTACTGGTTTTACACTCTATTTAAGTGTTTTTCAATGCTCTCTGCTGCAGATATACTGAATCCACGCTTGATCTGCTCCAACACATGGGACTGACCATAAAATTCGAGCTAAAGGTGCAGCCCGTGAACGTATTAAGGGCTTCGGTCAGTAAATCATGAAATTTGTGAAATAACCATGCTTTGATTTGATTGAGGCTCTAAATGGTCGGTACGCTGATTCACTACGTGAACCGATGAGCTTGATAGAACAAAGAAACGAGGTTTTAAATTGCTCCTATAATTCAGGAAAAGAGGGGTTTGGTCAAGTAATTCAAATCGAATTATATTGCGGTTTGATCATTAGCCCAAGTGAGCTAATTTTGATGTTTGAAACGATAATTACATAACATATCAAAGTACTAATTTTAAGTTGAAAATATTCATGTTTATATTTTTGTACGTGAATTCTGCACTGTATTTGAACTGGCATCCATGCATTCCATATGCCCTAACATCCAGACCATGTGGGTTAGTGCATGGCACGAGCCCGTATGTTCATTTCTGAGTGGTCAGCTCCGCTACTGATTCACATCTGAGGGTAGCCAAAACTTAAAAATATCAATCGCCTGAGCGCCAATTGATATTCATCTGAGGGTGGTCCATTAAACAAATAATATATCAATCTATTTCTGAGGCCCAATTGATATATATACATCTGGAGGTTGTCCACTAACAAAACAATAATCCTCATACGCGCTGCGCCGGAAATACAGAGTAGCTTCTGCGGGAGGACTCGTGATCCAGTTATCATGCGTATTATCTGCTATGATCATGTATTTCGCTTCGAATGTGCTTATTGGGAGCATTGCACCGCACTTAGGCGTGAGAGTGTACCCACTTTGCGCGATCTCCACCACCGAACATATCTCACCTCGTCGTGGGAATTTGGCCATATTTCAGTACGTGTGGAGCGCACGTGAGACTCGCTTCATCATAGAGGCCGCTTTAGAAGAAAGCCAGTCGTGGCTTTGATTTTGTGATGTACTCATACGTATTAATTCTTGCATTTTAATATACGTCAGAGCAAGAGCAAAAATTCTTGAACTTAACTATCGATATACTGATTCATAGTTGGTATGTATTTATGAAAAGTACCGTTACGGGCCCAAGTGGTCAAGCGATTTATGTTGTAATTATATTTGACCGCCTCGGGGATGTGTTTCATGCGTGATGTATTTGGGTAGAGCTCCCGCACAGCGAGACTCGCCCTCGATCGTGTCGGCGACCGTGAACTGGCCAACCACTTGTATTCCACGCTCGACGGCAAATAACGGACCCCCGGGTTCGGGTGTTACAAAACGCGACCGACCTGGGCTTGGACTCGGTGTACTAGTTTTTTTTTTCCCTAAATTATATTTCCTTTATTCCTTATATGATTATATCAACGATTCAGATAATAAGCATGCAAAATATATATGAGTTATATATATATATATATATATATATATATATATATATATATATATATATATATATATATATATATATATATATATATATATATATATATATATTTATTGTAAAATATTGCGTTGCAAGAATATAATAGAGAGAATAGAGAGAGATTAAGAAGAGAAAGTAGATAAGCACCAAAAAGATGGTAAAGAAAGTCAGAGGAGCCATTTTATTTTCACTACGTAGAATATAGGTTACGAATGTGCCATAATAGGTACATTGAATATACATTGATGTATATAGGTTACGAATGTATAGGTTACTTAATGTGTGTAGGTTACTTAATGAACCATAATAGTACATCTTAATATACATTGACGATATAGTTACGCTGAATATAATAAATATTCATTCGCGTATTTCACAATGACTCCCTCAATATTCATTGTATCTATGAATGTGCATCAACGATATCGCTTCATTAAAACTCCTTGCTCGAAACCTGCCGACAAATAACCTGACAAAAGGAAAAAGAGTATAAGGTGCATAAATATTTATGATCTCTCCCTTTATGGACGCAGACACTGCCTGGCCAAAACCTTAGTTTAAACCTACCGACAAAAAAACCGGACAAAAGGGAAAAATAATGCAATGCATAGTTCACTATATCTCCCCCTCAATTTGACCTATATACCACTCATCAGCTAGTTAATCTTCAGATCTACAACTCGCCATACCACCATATACTAATTTCTCAAAAGTTGACGCGGACAATGATTCCTGGGCAAAAAGATCCATGATTATTTATGGATCGAATCGCTTAACATCAATTTGTCGACGGAGTTCATGAGTATAGAAAAATTTCAACAGATATGCTCGGGTCCCATCACCTTTGATATATCCCCTCCCCCTAACTTAACACATGCATTATCTCTACAAATTATAGTGGGAGAATTTGTAACCGGTGTTAAGCAACAAGAATTGTGAATATGTGTTATAATGAAATTTTTATCCAAACACACTCCTCTTCCACTTCCGCAAAGCAATGATCTCGCAGTAGTTAGAAGATGTAGCTACTAGCCGAATGTTTAGAACGCCAAGAAATGGCTATGCCATTATAATAAAATAAATAACCGCTTTGAGAGCGAGTTTATGTGGATCGATCTATATCTAGCATCATAATATCCAACTAAACCGTGAGGTAGTAGATTCCTCGGGAACAATATAATCCCAAATCTATGGTTCCTCAAGATAATCGAAAAATATGTTTAATTCCATTCCGTCTTCTCGGAAGTTGCTCAGACCTGAACGCGCTAAATTATCGCAAAAGCTTATGTCCGGTCTCGTATTGCTGGCACATCAAAGCCCCAATTGCATCGAGAGCAAGGGGCATTCAAAACGCGATCTCTTCATCGATTCTCTAGACAAAACCGATCCTTGGGGGATTTAGAGACCTTTACAACCATAGGGGGTGCTCAATGGGTGAGCTCGTGTCCATGTTGAAAGCGCTTAAGCAATTCTTTCAATGTGTATGACGATTGCGGACGATTATTCCATTTAAGCTTTATGGTCAAGTCAGAAGACCAAGACAAAGTTTGGTTTTACCCAAATCTTTAACTTCAAATTCCTTTTTCAAATACTGCCTGTGCGCTTTAGTTAACTCTTCTCGGAGTTCCAATTAAATTTGTATCGTCGATTATAACCGCTACAATAGCAAATCCTGCTTTCGATTTCTTAATAAACACGCATGGACAGATAGGATCATTCTCAGATTCTTCCTTAATGAGTAATTTTATTGAGAATAAGTCGAGTAAGTGAAAGTGCATGCATCAGCATTTTGAATCCTTCTGAATTTTCATATAAATATCCGCGTCTAATGAGCCATATATATGTCGTCACAATGTCCATAAGACTTACTCCAATTTTTTTCAAAGATTAATGTACTAATGAGAAAACAAATGCAATCATATCCACTGGGCCAGAATATGTCTCATCATAATCAATCCTTGTGTCTCCGAGAATCCTTGGGCAACGAAGGTCGCGGCTTTATACTTCGATAACCTCGCTTTTCTATTTCGTTTCCTGACAAATACCCATTTATATCCAACTGGGCCACATTATCTGGGATGCGAGTTATGGGTCCAAACCTCTCGCTTAGCTAGGGAAGCTAATCTCAAATTTTTAATCGTCCTCCCACTTAGCCACCTTGCCTCGACAAGATTCAATAATAGATTGCGGCTCACAATCATCATCCATAATTTTATGAGCAATCCAGAATGCAAAATATCATCAATGATGATTTATTTCGATCCCAAATCTCATTACAATATGTAATGAATTCTCGCATTCCTAGGGTTGGTGATCTTTTCATGGGTTTGTGCATCTTCAAGGGCATTAAGTTTTTAGAAGTAAGCACAAAGACTGTGCTCTTCGATGCGGATTCTGATTATTTCCTTCAAGCTGAGGAACAAAGTCTTTGATCCTATCGTCTACCACGCTCAACTGGGGATTTTCATCCATTTTAGCTGTCTCTTCGTGAACAACCATTATTCCAATGAGCATTTACAACTGAATATGAGATTTCATTACCTCAGTAGCACTATTAAATGCACGAGTCTATCGCTATAAATCGTAAATGGATTATGCGGCCAGACCTCGTTCGCACTCAAGAGTTCTCGGGTCGACCGAGATAAATTATTCTCATTCCAAAGGAGAAAACCTTAACCTGTTTTTTTGCTTTGGCAGCCATTTCACCTTAGGTGTCCCAATCGATGGAAACAAAGTCTCATTGAAATGACACCGCGACCGGCAAGAAAAGATCACTGCAGGCCTGCCTCCAAGAACCTAATGATGGATTCGTGAATTAAACCCAACATAAATGCCCAAACTAAGGTTGGGACCCATTTTCGCTCTTTGTGAGTGTAACAGCACTGCATCGCACAACCAAAGGTGCGTAAATGTGAAATATCGTGTTCATAACCGCGAACCATTTGAAGCGGAGATTGTAAGAGACTAGCAAAGTGGGGCGTGAATCTTATTAAGGCGTACCGCGATGCAAACGGCATGACCCCATGTCAGACGTTAAGATTCGCTCTCACACAGAGTGCAATGATTTGTATATGTTTAATCAAGGATTCGCTAATCCATTTCGGAAGATGAATATATGCGACTCGGGTGCTCAACCTCGACCCGAAAGTGAAGCACAATACAGATCAAAACTCTTGATGTACCACCAAAGATTAATCCACCCCATACCTTTAATTGATAACGTGAATTGTGCCCGAAGCTTTATAATCTGCGCAAGTAAACATGCAAAGGTGACATTGCGCGTAGATAATAGACAAACATGGGACCATCTACAGGATGCGTCCACTAGTACCATAAAATATCGAAATGGTCCACTTGGTGGTTGTATTGGTCCACAAATATCACCCTGAATTCTTTTAATGAATAAAGGGGATTCAAGATCAACCTTTGTTATAGAAGGTTTGATAATGAGTTTTCCTTATGAACAAGCTTCACAAGTATAATCTTTGGACAACAATACCTTTGTATCCTTTAAAGGGTGCCCTTTTGTATTCTGGATTATTCTACGCATCATTGTAGCGCCAGGGTGACCAAGGCGATCATGCCATAATCCAAACTGATCAGGATTTACCAATCTCTAAGATATGGTGGAGTAGGTTTCAACGACCTTAATCATGACACAATACAACCCATAGTTAAGCTTCAGCTTCGTTTGACGGGCCTCGTGCCCATCTTATAAGAGGTACGCTAATATATTCTTTATTTTGCTCATAAATAGTCTCAACATGGTACCCATTACTACGCATATCTTTAGGCTGGCAGATTCCGATCATCGCTAGAAATGCATTTCTCAATATGCAGGATGATACCTTGGCAAAACAATCAGGCATTCCCCCGAAACCATCAATAATCTAATAGACCGGGATATTGTAATGGACATGTGTCTTTACGTAATGTCATATCGAGAAAAGTGTTCACTGGTTTAAATATGGTAGCATCGGATGCACTATCAAGCAAACAAACATTTTCCTTTTCCTCGGTGTTTTCCGTTTGCATTTATGTTGACAACTTCATGTCAAGTATCATGTAAATTTTCATATTAGTTATATGGTCAAATAAAAATTTCAAAATAATAAATATTATATCAAGTTCATAAGCATTTCATTACATAACCATATTAAAGAACAATAAAAGGTAATACATTGAAAGAAAAACAACTAGAAAAGAAATTATTAGAATCATAAAATTCGAAATCTAAGATGTCATCCACCAATCTGATGCTTTATCAAAGTAATCAAAGGTCCTCAAAGAAATCAAAGACATCCAGGGATGCATTTGCTACTTCAGGAGCGAGAGCCCTGTTTTATCAGATATTGCTGATTTAACATTGGTTATGGACGTTAGATTGACTTCAATTGACGCGAGATCATCCACGCTATCGATTTTAAGATCCGTATAGATCAACAAAGTGCTTGACGCACGACGGGCACGTGACCAAGGTCTACCATGCCACAACGATGGCAACAGATTTCATTAGTCACCCTTTACTTCTTTTCTTTGTCATGATCTCGCCAAAGTTAGATTTCTAGGCTTTAATTTATGCCATTCTTCAGATTATATTCGTCGCGCCAGAAGCCTTTTAAAATGGCCAATAATTTTCTCAGAGTTCGTGATGTGCTTCGTGCAATGCTGAGCAAGAGGTCTAAGATCATGATTTTTTAGCAACAATTCATTAGTTTGTTCAGCAGTGAGGAGCACAGAAATTAAATCAGAGTATATGGCAAATTGACGTTGCTGGTATGAGGAAGGATAACAGTCTTAGTATGATCATACCTATCCTTCAACCTCTTCCACAAGGTTTGAGGGTCTCGAACGGATAAATATTGGACCGCAGTTCTCATGTAAATGACGATTTAACAAAAATCAAGGCATTTGCTTTATCTCGTGACTGGTAATCCGCCTTCCGTAATGGCGTTAGCAAGATCTCGCTCTCGAGGTGCATTTCCATGTCAAGGCACCAGGATAGATAATTATTTCCACTCACTTCGAGGATATGGAATTTGGGCTTTTCAATATTTTCCATAATTATTGCAAAACAAATGAATCCTTAAATTAATTAGAAGGATTTTCAAATATCCACCGCCACTTTATGCATGATTACTTTTAGGTTGGAAATTAAGCCTGTGCCAAGAAAAGAGAAAAAAAAGAAGAATTGATAGAAGAAGATGAAGTATAAGTTGATTAATAAAAATACTTACTCTTGTACAAAATATTTACTCAATTTGCAGATTCGTGGCCGATAACGATTGTAAAATATCATACAAAGAATATAATAGAGAGAATGTAGAGAGATTAAGAAGCAGAAAAGTAGACAGTTGACTGGTAAAAGATGGTAGAGAAAGTCAGAGGAGCCATTTTATTTTCACTTTCATTCTCTTATATACATTGAATAGGGAGATGGGCATTCATACGTAGAATGTAGGTTATGTGAGACCTCGGAAAATCCATATTTCCTAAGGAATGATAAAATCCGCACTTCGGGTCAAAACTGAATTTTTCTAGATCTCATTTACCTAAACGGATTTCACCGTTGGAATCGCCTCACCTAAATTCAGCTATTACGTCGACTGGCCGACCCGGCATACCGACTCTGTGTTTTTCTAGGCACCAAGAGGGATGCATGACGACTGGTGAGTCGCATACAAGATACACGACGCAGGTCCAACAAGCAGATGCACAAATTTGAGCTTACGGGTCATAGCGACATACGCATACGACGCCATTGCAGGAAATCTCAAAGCCGGGCGATAAGGATAGTGCGAATCCACTGAGTCAATGATGCATTGACACGTGGCATCGGGTATGACTTTTCTCTCGGTCCCAATCTGACTAACTGGCTCAGAGGGAAAGGAAGAGAGAGGGAGACCAACCGAGAAAGAGAGATGGAGAAAGAGAGGGTTTTTAGAGAGAGAGGCTCTACCTTCTCTCTAGAATTTCCGACGATCGGATCCTTACGAGCCCGACGAGGCAAGAAGCAGTTGCTCACGCTGCCGACTAAGACGCGGCATTCAGCTGAATGGGTTCGACAAACTCCGGAAAGGTAGGGGTTTTTCTCCTACTTGTTTTACTTGTTGTTTAAGGGCCATGTAATGGATGGGGATTTGTTGAGGCCTGGATGGACGCGATTTCGGTTCCAACAGATTTCAATCGGCGAATAAATCCCCCGGAGGGTTCCGGGATGTTCACCTGACCGGCTTGTGGATTTGTGTGTGATGTCAGTTATCGCTAAGGAGAAAATAACATGCCGATTGTGAGTTTAGGCGCCTCCAAGATGAACTGCCGGGATTTTTACTTCTAAATTTCATGTGAGTTTAATTTATGTTATTGATTGTAAATTGAATAACATGATTTATGGAATTAATTTTGTTAATATATGCATGAGTGATATATTAGCATGTGTTGAATGTTTGTTGCGTCATTGCATAGCACTTAGGTTGGGAGTAACCCAAGTAGGGAAATTCCACTACTGGTATCAGCTTCACCGCCGAGGGAAATACTTTTTCGTGCACCAAGACACTCGGGATGGGATGCATCTTCGGCCTTAGAGGCGAAGAAACGACCAAGATGGCCTTATTTCATTTTGTAAAATTCCTACAAGAGGACCCACGCTTTGTATAATTGTAATAAATGCACCAGAACAAATTGTAATTAAATCATTTTGTATAAATACATTTTATGAGTAGGATGTGTAGCCCGGGCGGCCATTTATGCACAGGTCTCATGACGTGAGACACGTAGATTTCCGCGGGTTGACGGTGGTCAACGGACACCCCGGTTTTGGGGCGTCATACTAGACGAGCCTACAGAACGACACTTGGGAGCTCGTGGGTGTAGAGTTAGGCATAATGATATACCAGACTTGGTGGCACGTGAGATAGATCATGCATCGCTTGCGGCATTTCGGGTGAATTAAACGTGACGCGGGGTGATTTAATCGCGGTGGATCGTATGCTGCGGAGTAGCACAGGAAAAACGTGAACACTAGGGTCGAAAAAAATATATATATAATCTTAGGTGTTCGAGAAATGTTGGGCAGAATGGTCCTGAAATAAAAAAAAAAAAAAAAAATTTCTGGACAGTCGTTATAGTTTTTGACTCTAAGCAAGTTGTTTTTGTGGAACTCGAAAATTATTCCGCTAAGTAATAATCAGGAAGAATATAACCTGCTAAAATTTTAAAGACTGAGGGCTTAGCTACATCGCATCTTAAAGAGCAAATGCTTTTTTTTTTAGGCTATGAGAGCCAAGGAGTAGCAGGAAGAAAGGCTACTGGACGATTTTGAAAAAAAAAAAAAAAAGAAGGTGCAGGGGACCAAAATGGGAAGGCTACTACCCATTTTTGGTTTATGGTCGTGACCTAATAAGGAGGTTGCGGCCTGGAATTTTGAGGTTGCAACATGGCCGAGGCCGACCGGCTGGTCCTTAGGTCGAAAATAAAAATAAAAATGTGCGTGAGGCCGAAACTGCCATCGCCAATTTCGAAGACAGTCAAGACCTAGTTTTGAGGTCGCGACATGTCGAGGTTAGATTGAAGGATCTCGGGTCGCGGACATGAAATCTATGTTGTGACTGAGTAGACAAGCCAGGTCGCGACATCGATTTTAAGGTCGCGACCTGGTTTAGTCTTATGGGTGTTGCAACTGATTGGAGGCCGCGACAGGGGTGGAAGCTGAGGATCGCCGAGGTCGCCGACCGTAAATGGGTGTCGCGACCGTTTGGTTAGGGCGTGAGGTCGCGACCAGAAGTGGCTGCCGCGACCGACGGTCATAGTGAGGTCCTCGTGCTCGCGACTGGGGATTTCGCGTCGTAGAAGACACCGGGATTCGTGTCGCTGACCGAAAAATGGTCGCGACCGCCTCGGGATCGATAGGAAAAGAAGTCGCTACCCCATTTTGAGGTCGCGACTTAGGTCGACCTGTTTGAGGTCGCGACCTGGACATGAGGTCGCGACCGCCTAGGCCGTTAAAGACAATGCTTCCACGCACTCGCACTGCACACAAGATTATGCACACGACCGTTATCGGGTGTGCGCACTGCACACAACCCAGCTTTTGCACGTAAAGGTAATCGCTTCAGATCACCGCTTCGACACCGCTCACTGACATCGCTCATGAGCACCGCTCACGGTGGTTAAAAAAAAAAAGAGTACAAAATTTTAAAATTTTTTTCTTATGTATGATTTAATATATGGAATCCTTATATTGTGTTTAATATAAATGCATTGACGTGGTATGTGAAAATTTTTACTTTTTTCCGGTATGTGAATAGTGTCTCGAGGCTGTATTTACACCATTTGAGATACGTCATTATTGTTACATGTTTTTGAATTGCGTGATTTTGTGTTTCAAATTGCGTGGAAGGACATATACATGGTGTGTATGGGAATTTGATTGCGCGGTTAGTGCGTAGGAAATTATATGCATGGTGAAATGCGTATAGGAAAAAGGAGAATGCTAAGATTATGAACTATAGCCTTAGGGATTTGGATAGTGAAATGAACATGAAAGTTTTGAAATAAATGAATTGAGTGGTTAGCAAGCAAGACTACCGTGAAGTGAAACTGCCGGGCCACTTGTCAAGTCTATTAGTAATTGGCATGCGCACTGCTAGTTAGACTGAAATGAAAACTAAATGAATCTTATTGCCATTCGACATATGTAGATGGCTACGAGGGAGAGGACGTGAGGTCGCCCACGGATGCTAGCCAAGACCAATTGTGGTTCGACCACAAGAAAGCCTTTGCCGAGGCCAGGAGTGCGATCGCTACTATCAGACAAAGCAGGTGCAAAGAAAGTACCAGGAGGAGTAGAGTGACATACGAGGCATCCAGATATGGGTGTCGGTACTAAGAGGAAGGAAGATTCATTCTTCCAACCCGAGTTATAAGACTTCGTTTCGCAGGATATCCGTGACAGGCCAAGGTTATCAGCACTCAAGGCCAGATTTAGACATATAAAAGCAGTGCTATGCAGATGATGTTATTTCTACGCATGCTCGACACTGGTTTCGATTGCCCACCGGCGCGCAAATCCCAAAGTTATGGGACACCCCGCCCCAATCATCGCTGAGACGAAGTTGGGGGTGGTTGCCAATCGACGGGCAGATGGTGTGCTACTATTGCCAGCGCAGCCTACATATGAGAGGGATCACCGAGACAAGGATCCCAGAGTTCAGGACACCGGCCCCGGCCAATGGCAGAGGGACTAAGAGGACACGGTTTGTTCCTCCACCCCCTAGTATGGATCAAGGAACCAAAGATCGCTTCCAGCAGGCCACACCAAGATCTAATACTTCGCAGACGGTCACATAGGCCAAAGCGTAGTTCTAGGTCGAGCAATGTGGCTCAGGCAGAGTTCTGGTCAAAGCAAAGTGCATGACGTAGCTACCATTGTCACTCGGGCATATGGAGGCGCAGATTGTCCTGTGGAGGCGCAGGTCTCATGGTACGCAGAACCGAGCCGCTCAGACAGCCGCATATTCAGGTGGCATCGCTTTCTACTCGCACTTGTTGACTAGAGTAGCATTTAAATTTGATGCATCGAATTCATTCATTGTTGCATCTTATGTGATAGAATCGGGCTTGGGAGGTCGAGGCCTTGTGAGGGAAGATGTGGGATGTTCTTCCCTGCGCTGGTGAGAGTCGACCTGATAGGTCGCATTTGCGGAGTTGTGAGATCTCCCAAGGTTCGTCAGTGGTGGACCCCCTGATCGTGGGTGTCACACAGACATCACAGGCATGTGCACGCGAGACATCAAGGCCAGTCGGGTGTGGTTGCACGTATGATCATTCACCACACTAGGAGCGAGGTCAGTTTGTTCGACTACGTCCAATGAAGACTCATAGTTCGAATCAAGAAATGAAGAGTAATTAAAGTGTGTTGGGCAAAGCAAGAAGGGGGCCGTTAATCCCCTAAGGTGAAAAACCTGGTGTGAGGGTGTAAGAGACCCGGGGAGATATCCCGAATTTCTGTGAGGGTGTAAGAGACCCGGGGAGATATCCCGAATTTCTGTGAGGGTGTAAGAGACCCGGGGAGATATCCTGAATTTCTGTGTGGGTGTAAGAGACCCAAGGAGGAATCCGAAATTTCTGTGAGGGTGTAAGAGACCCGGGGAGATATCCTGAATTTCTATGTGGGTGTAAGAGACCCGGGGAGCTATCCCGAATTTCTGTGTGGGTGTAAGAGACCCATGGAGAGATCCGAAATTTCTCTGGGTGGGTGTGTTATAATTCGGGAGATATCCCTACTTCAGGTGGGTGTAAGAGACCCTGGGAAATATCCTCAAATTTCGTGGTGGACGAAAAGGCTCAAAGTGTAATCCGACAGTTTCAAGGTTCCCGAGATGAAAACACACGACATGGTTATCACCCGACTTAGAGTTGAGCGACAGAGTCGAGGTGACTCTCGAGATGAAAAATAAACTGTGACATGGTTATCACGCACTTTGTGAGTCGAGCGGATGTAAGCCCGAGTCACCTCGAGATTTGATACCCGGCGGAAATTTTTATCGCGTCATGAGCGCCAAGAGCTCGCGATGACGCCATTCATGATACGGATTAGGTCGACTCATCCATCAATGTCACGATCGCACTCGAAGGTCAGCCGCTACACATCGCGTGATCGTAGGTTACATATGCACGCGGTCGATACTTAGTGCGTGTGGAATTTCGGTGACGAAATTCTTTTTACGATAATGCGCTGGTAATTCCTGAAAATCCATATATTTCCTAAAGAAGGATAAAATGGTAATTTCGCCAACCGAATTTTTCTGTATCTCTGATGATCTAAACCGATTTCACCATTAATCGTCTCTCACGAAATCTAGTCTACTACCGCCGACCTCGTCGAATTCTATAAAGTCGGATCACGTTTCGAGGCACCAAGAGGGGGATGCAGGACACTTGGCATCACGCCAGGCCAAGAGGCGCCCACGTGTCCAAAGGCAGATGCAACCAAACTCAGCTTAAGTGTGGGTCATGCACACATGGCATGATGCCATTAGAGGGAAATCTCAAAGTGGGTGGATATGATATGGCCAGAATCCACTGGAATAATGATGCACTGACACGTGGTATTGGAGTAGAGAGACTTTTTCTCATTCCAATCTCACTAATCCTGCCGAGTAAAGCAGGCAGGTGATGGCACCAACCGAGAAAGAGAGATAGAGAAAGAGAGGGTTTTTAGAGAGAGAGGCTCTACCTTCTCTCTAGAATTTCCGGCGATAGGACTAGCGAGCTCCGACGAGGCAAGAAGCAAAGTTGCTCCTCACGCATGACTACACGCAAGATCAATGAGGGTTCACAAACTCCCAAAGGTAGGGTTTTTCTCCCTACTTGTTTACTTGTCGCTTAAGGGTCATGTAATGGATAGATTGTTGGAGTTCTGACAATGCTGGATTTTGCTCTTAACAGATTTTGACTCCAGCGAATAACCTCGGAGGGGAGCCAGATTCCACCTGACCGTTTGTGCGATTACATATGACAAGCCAGGTTATTGTCATGAAAATAACATGCCGATTATATCAGGGGCGCTCCAAGATGAACTCGGATTTTACTTTGTACCCCATGTGGAGCTAATTTACGTTATCATCAGAATTAAATAACATGATTTATGGAATTAATTTCTGTTAATATATGCAATGAAAGTGATATATTAGCATGTGCTTGAAGTTTGTCGCGCCATTGCATAGCACTTAGGTGGAGTAACCCAAGCAGTGAAATTCCACCACTCACGCTTCACCCCGTCATGAAATACTTTTTCGTATACCAAGACGCACTTCGTGGGACGGATGCATCCTGTGGCCTTAGAGGCAGCAAGGAAACGCCGCACGCCATTCAGATTTCCAGAAAATTCCAGAGACCCACGCTTTGTATAAATTGTAATAAATACAATTGTGAACAAATCAGAATTAAATCATTTCAGATAAAATATACATTTTATGAGGATAGTGCCTGAAGTGGCCATTTATGCACGTGTATAAGTCTCACACGAGATTACGTAGGGAATTCCGCTGCCGACGCTGGTCACTGACACCCCGCCATATACACAGGTTACGAATGTGCCATAATAGGTACATTGAATATACATTTATGTATATAGGTTACGAATGTGCCATAATAGGTACATTAAATATACATTGATGTATATAGGTTATGTTGAATATAATGAATATTCATTCATGTATTTCATAACAATATTTATGTAATAACTACTTATAAGTTGTACTATTTTACTATATATGTATTATGAGCTCTCATGCAAAATGTTAATGCATCACTTATAATATATGAGCAAACCTATTGTCCAACATAGTAGTTGACTTAACACAAACTAATCAAATTTCTAAATACCATATGCAAGTCTAAAGTCTAATACATTATACACATAACTTGTAAGTTGTAAAAACAAAATAAAGTCATGTATGTATAGTTGCAAAAACAAAATCATGACAAACACAATAACTTCATATGTTTCAATTATAAATAATCATGAGAAAATCCTTGTCCATTTAAGTTGTTCTTCAGCTCCATAAGAACCATATAAATAAATAATAATGAATTATCTATTTGTAAATAAATGATAATAAATTATCTATTTATAAATAAAGATAAAGAATTATATTATAAATGATTATATTATATAAAAATATAAGTATAACATAAATTTTTTACCCTAACTATAAAAAAAGTTTTAAAAAAAAATCGGGTCCAGTTTTTCGTGGTTTTAGATCAAACCAGACTGGAACCAGAAAATTTTTTTTCTAGAACCGGAGACCAGACCGGTTCCTCTCCGGTCTGGTCTGATCAAGACCGATAAGTGTGGTCCAACCCGATTTTCTAATTGGATCAGTTTATGAACAACCCTAGTCAATTGCAAATCCAATATTTTATATTTAAGGTATCATCATTATAATAGATTAATAATATATAAGAATTTTTTTTGGTGTCAATATTATAATTTTTTTAAAGGGCAAACAAAGGACTTATAAATGTTTTTTTTCGTGTCAGCTGATACCCCATAACTACACATAGATTCGACCTTGATAATTAGATTATAGATTAATTAAGTTACCCAATCCTATATTACTATGGTTTGATATTCAGGAATGAATTTTGAAGGAATACAAATTGGTAAGTTAAATTTGTTAATTTTCTTTTTCTTTGAACAATATTAAGCAAAATACAGAAAGTACAATTTTTGTATTGTCTATAATAAACCAAAAAAAAAACACAACAATAAAAGAACATAGATCCAAAGTATAACCATGTATTTAACCAATTTGAATATTTGTTTTACATCAAATTTCATCATTGGGCACAAAGTTGCATTGCATTTAAAGATAATTAATTACTTGTCATGTTTGAATAAATGTCTTGATAAAAACACAATGAAAATTGTTTGCATGTATTTTACCAATTATGAATGTCAAAAGGATGACTCACCTTTATAGTATTCATTGAAAGTTGGAAGAGGGACTTATGTTGAACTTAGGATTGTTTGATTTTTTTTTTATACTAGATTTCAGCATAACATCTTAATCTATTAAAAAAATTATTATATTATTTAATTTATATATTACCGAATTAAAATAAATGAAAATTAGTTAGCTTGAAAACAAAATCATGTTTCTTAGATTTGAAAATTAAATTTGTTCCTGACAAAATGGTTTGACAGAAAAATAAATCTGGTTTAAAACAAATCCTGAAAACCTGAGACCCAAAACTGGAAAACTAAAAGCCACGTAAACATGGGCACATGAACCGTGTGACCAAATATATGTGTATAAAATTTGTTTGAAATATTAAAAATTAAAAAGCTCACTCTAGCTTTTACAACGCATTAAAGTCAATTTACAAAATTCAGGGCTGGATCGAATCGATAAGTCTGATCCAAAATTGGACTAATAAGTCTGATCCAAAATTGGACTAATAAGTCCGATCCGTACCGGATCGATACATCCGATCCAAAACCAACCTGATTGACCATAACATCTTAATCTATTAAAAATATTTTATTATTTAATTTATATATTGATGAATTAAAATAAATAAAATTAGTGCTTTCGAAAAACAAAATCATGTTTTCTAGATTTGAAAATTAACGAATGTGACAAAACCTTTGGCAGAAAAATAAACCACTCAAAAGGGGGGTCCCGAAAACCTGAAACCCAAAACTGGAAAATTAAAAGCCACGTAAACATGGACACATGAATCGTGTGACCAAATATGTGTGTACAAAATTTATTTGAAATATTAAAAATTAAAAAGCTCCCTCCAGGTTTTACAACGCATTAAAGTCAATTTACAAAATTCAGGACCGGATCGGACCGATAAGTATGATCCAAAATCGGACCGATAAGTCCGATCCAAAATCAAACCAATAAATTCAATCCAAAACCAAACCGGATTGATTCATAAAATCTTAATCTATTAAAAAAATTACTATATTATTTAATTTATATATTGATGAATTAAAATAAGTAAAATTAGTGCTTTCGAAAAACAAAATCATATTTTCTAGATTTGAAAATTAACGAATCTGACAAAAGCTTTGGCGGAAAATTAAACTACTCAAAAGGGGGGTCCCGAAAACCCAAAGGGAATGAGACCCAAAACTGGAAAACTAAAAGTCATGTAAACATGGGCACATGAACCGTGTGACCAAATATGTGTACAAAATTTGTTTGAAATAGTAAAAATTAAAAAGCTCCCTCCAGCTTTTACAACGCATTAAAGTCAATTTATAAAATTAGACTGATTGGACCACTAGAGCAAGATTCGGCACTGACTATAAACCGGGTCCAAAACCAGACGATTGATAAGCTGACCCAAAATCGACCGATAATAAGCTTCCTGGCCCAAACCGACCTGACCGACATAAGTCCTGGGCCCAAAATCGGGAATTGAACCCATAAGTCCGACCTAAAATCGAACCGGACCGGTTTGGACTGGTGTACTAGTTTTTTTTCCCTAAATTATATTTCCTTTATTTCTTATATGATTATATCAATGATTCGAGTAATTAACATGCAAAATATATAAGAGTTTAAGATATATAGAGATAGTATATATATATATATATATATATATATATATATATATATATATATATGTAATAACTACTTATAAGTTGTACTATTTCACTATATATGTATTATGAGCACTCATGCAGAATGTTAATGCATCACTTATAATATATGAGCAAACCTATTATCCAGAATAATAGTTGACTTAACACAAACTAATCAAATTTCTAAAAATCATATACAAAGTCTAAAGGCTAATACATTATACACTTTAACTTGTAAGTTGTAAAAACAAAATAAAGTCATGTATGTATAGTTGCAAAAATAAAATCATGACAAACACAATAAATTCAAGTATTTTCCAAAATGGTCATAGAAAATGACAAAAGATTTTGAACTTCATATGTTTCAATTATAAATAATTATGACAAAATCCTTGTCCATTTAAGTTGTTCTTCAGCTCCATAAGCACCATAGACATAAATAATAATGAATTATCTATTTGTAAATAAATGATAATAAATTATCTATTTATAAATAAAGATAAAGAATTATATAATAAATGATTATTAAATTTGATTATATTATATAAAAATATAAGTATAACATAAATTTTTTACCATAATTATAAAAAAAGTTTTAAAAAAAATCGGGTCCAGTGTTTTGTGGTTTTAGATCGAACCAAATTAGAACCCAAAATCCTTTTTTCTAGAACCGAAGACTAGACCGGTTCCTCTCCGGTCTGGTCCATTCAGGACTGATCAGTGCGGTCCGATCCCATTTTCTGATCGGACCAGTTTATGAACAATCCTAGTCAATTGCAAATCCAAGATTTTATATTTAAGGTATCAGCATTATAGAAGACTAATAATATATACGAATTTTTTTTGGTGTCAATATTATAATTTTTTTAAAGGGCAAACAAAGGACTTATAAACATTTTTTTTTTCGTGTCAGTTGATAACTACAAGTAGATCCGACCTTGGTAATTAGATTAGAGATTAATTAAGTTACCCAATCCTATATTACTATGGTTTGATATTCAGGAATGAATTTTGAAGGAATATAAAGTGGTAAGTTAAGTTTGTTAATTTTCTTTTTCATTGAACAACATTACAAAATTTATGAGAAAGTACAATTTCATTGTCCATAATAACAAAAAAACAACACAACAATAAAAGAACATAGATCCAAAGTATAATCATGTATTTGACCAATTTGAATATTTGTTTTACTTCAAATTTCATGATTGAGCACAAAGTTGCATTGCATTTAAAGATAGTTAATTACTTGTCATGTTTGAATAAATGTCTTGATAAGAACACAATGAAAATTGTTTGCATGTATTTTACCATTTCTGAATGTCAAAAGGATGACTCACCTTATAGTATTCATTGAAAGTTGGAAGATGGACTTATGTTGAACTTAGGATTGTTTGATTTTTTTATACTAAAAATCAGCATCTTAACATCTTAATCTATTAAAAAGATTATTATATTATTTAATTTATATATTGATAAATTAAAATAAATAAAATTAGTGCTTTCGAAAAACAAAATTACGTTTTCTAGATTTGAAAATTAACGAATATGACAAAACCTTTGGTAGAAAAATAAACCACTCAAAAGGGAGGTCCCGAAAACCCAAAGGGAATGAGACCCAAAACTGGAAAACTAAAAGCCACGTAAACATGGGCACATGAACTGTGTGACCAAATATGTGTGTACAAAATTTGTTTGAAATATTAAAAATTAAAAAGCCCACTCCAGCTTTTACAATGCATTAAAGTCAATTTACAAAATTCAGGACTGGATCGAACTAATAAGTCTGATCCAAAATCGAACCGATAAGTCCGATCCAAAATTGAACCGATAAGTCCGATCCAAAATCGGACCGATAAATCCGCCAAACCATATCGATTGATGTTTCTACCAAAAACCGACCGATCGATGTCCGTCCAAAACACGAATCGTAATCGATAAGTCTCAGTCCAAAACTCGACCGGGTCCATAAGTCCGGTCCAAAATCGGACCGGACCGGTTTGGACTAGTGTACTAGTTTTTTTTTCCCTAAATTATATTTTATTTATTCCTTATATGATTATATCAACGATTCAGGTAATAAACATACAAAATATATGAGTTATATATATATATATATATATATATATGTAATAACCACTTATAAGTTGTACTATTTTACTATATATGGATTATGAGCTCTCATGCAAAATGTTAATGCATCACTTATAATATATGAGCAAACCTATTGTCCAACATAGTAGTTGACTTAATACAAACTAATCAAATTTCTAAAAATCATATACAAAGTCTAAAGTCTAATACATTATACACCTAATTTGTAAGTTGTTAAAACAAAATAAAGTCATGTATTATCATATAATTGCAAAAACAAAATCCTGACAAACACAATAAATTCAAGTATTTTCTAAAAGGGCTATAGAAAATGACAAAAGGTTTTGAACTTCATATGTTTTAATTATAAATAATCGTTACAAAATCCTTGTCCATTTTAGTTGTTCTTCAGCTCTATAAGCACCATATAAAAAAATGATAATGAATTATCATTTGTAAATAAATGATAATAAATTATCTATTTATAAATAAAAATAAAGAATTATATTATAGATGACTATTAAATTTGATTATATTATATAAAAATATAAGTATAAGATAAATATTTTACCCTAATTATAAAAAAATATGGTCTAGTTTTTCTTGGTTTTTAGACCTAACTAGACTGGAACCTGAAATTTTTTTTCTAGAATCGGGAGACTGCACCTGCCTCCTCTCCGATCTCAGCCCCGGCCAGATCGATCAAGGCGGTCGATCCGATTTTCTAGTATTGTTTGATTTTTATATATTAAAAATTAGTATCTTAACATCTATTATTAATGAATTAAAATAAATAAAATTAGTTTGAATAAAAATGAGAATAATATATCGAATTCAAACATAATTTTTATCTTTCTTCATTTTCTTCTTGTTTTTTTTCTTACATATTTCCTTAGGCTACGTCGTAATTCGGAAAAGATAGCGAAAGAAAAATATTGATAAAAATGATTTTCCCATGTTTGATTTCTTCATGGAAAATATAAAAGAAAATTAAATATAATCAAAAGTCCTCAAGATTTTACATATTTTAAAATTTTCTTAGTCCTTATATAATAGAAATTTTTTTTTTAGAAATAATAAATTAAATAAAAATGAAATTGCTCGTTTAAATACTAGTTTAATATAAAATTAATTTATATTTGAATTTTTTCAACGTAAAAATAAAATGGCTGATTTTAAATTTATATTTATATTAGGATCATCATATTTTTAAAGAACTATTTTTAATAATTTTTTAAAATAACATTTTAAAAAGGGGTTATCTGATTAAATGGGCCTTTGAAAATCCAATTCAAAAATTCCGAACCTTCCTTCTTTTTTTTTTTTTCTTTTTTTTTTCTTTCATATTTTGATAACAATACTATTTTTACAAATATATATATATTGAAAACCCTATATTATCCTTTTCAAGAAAAAAAGGAAAAAAATCCTATAACGAGTGAAAATGGATGTGGTGTAACCATTCATGCTAATTTTAAGAATTTTGTAGCTTGACATTGGGCCTTCGTTGGCCTTTTAAGGATATAGAATAACTTTTTTTTTAATATAAAAAACCAAACTATTTAGTTTTTTCTATGCAGATTTTTTTTTTTTAATTTTAGCATTATATTATGATAAGATGAAAAAAGTAAAAAACAAACCATCTGAATGCTAAAAGCAAATTGCTTTCAACAAAAAGCCAAAAAACAAATAAGCTCTTAGGGTATTCTCTGAAAACTATATTTGAGAACAAATTTTGAATATAAAACGTGATTTTGTTTTTCAAAGCATTTTCCTTAAAGAGGCCACGATTGATTGTTCTATAAGTTTGTATTACTTGTTTGTATATACTAAACTTAGGGGGTGTTTAGTTTTTTTACTTAATGTTGAATAAGACTTTTATTTAGCTAAATTCTAGATAAGCTTAATAGTATTAAATATTAAATCATTTATTTTTTTAATATTATATTTCTATTAAATATTAAGTTATTTATTTTTTATATGCTTAACATCTTAAATATATTAAGAAAAATAATTTAGGTCAATACTTGTTTTTGTAAAGATATATAATATAACTTTATTATTATAAATATTTAGGTTTTTTTTAATAATAGAAATATTTGGTTAAAAGACCTCAAATAATTTAAAATTTGTAAAAGATAATTCTTTCCATGTTTTTTTCTTGAAGAATGACATAAAAATGTCATTTTCCATTTTGTGTATGTACATGTATTTTTGAAAAAAAAAATAGTTATTTTTACAAGAAAACAATGGAGGTATTTTTGTCAAAATGAGGTAAAAAATTATTAAATGATTAAATTTTCGATTTTTTTTTCAAAAGTTCTTTTAATCAAATTACCCTTATTATTATGATAAAAAAAATATTTGTATAATATATGCATAATATATTAACATATTTACAAAAAATTAAAATGATAAAATAATTATGATAAATAATTTATTATTTATCATTCTTACAAAAAATATTTATTTATTTATTTATTTTATATAACTATAATAAAATTAATAATTTAAAAAATAATAGCATGATGAAACTAAAAGTAAAATATTTTGTGTTTTTTTAAATATTTTGAAATATTTTATGAAGATTTTAAAACATTTTTTACAAATTCTAAAATATGGCTTTTTCTATTCAAAATAAATTTAAATAACATTCAGAAATAAGTTATGCAAAAATGATAAAACAAATTGTCTAAAATTTGAAAGCAATTTGCTTTTAGAAAAAAAAAAAAAACAACCGCCCTTAGTTTTGCAATTAATTAGCATACGGATTCCAAAGAAGTTGGCTTATATATATATATATATATATAAGTGAAAACATATTAAATTTTAAAATACATTTTCACAGCAATTTTCTTCTTTTACTTATTAATGTTTCAATGAAACACAATGTTATTCTAAAAAGTTTTATGCTTTATGAATTAATCCTTGATGCTTGTACAAATGTCGATGGTTATTTCAAATGATAATTTTCTAAAACTAACGACAATAAATAAGCAGTAATGTTGTTGATGGCAGATACGCTAATTTTAAATGTATAGTTTAATATATTGTTAGAAGATAATGCTTTCTATCATCGTATGTCCTTTCCAACATGTAAAAAGCGTTACTATTTCAAGGTTTCTACTGTGCAGTTTTTTTTTTTTTTTTTTTTTTTCAGTTATGGTTTCTTGACAAGTTCTCTTTAAAGCAGTAGAATAGTAGTGAATAATTGCATGTTGAGACAAGTACTAGAATAGTAGTGAACAATTGCACATCCATTTCAAAATTTTGCTAATCTCAAAACTTTACTACAAAAAATAATTTGTAAACTTCTGATTTCAAATCCTTTTTTTTTTTTTTTTTTAATTTTGAAATGGCTTATTGGACAATTTGGAAAATACTACCTTTTATTTCAAATTCACTTTGAAAAATTCTAATTGTATCTCATCTAGTTCAATTCAACTTCTCTACTTCAAATGAAGTTTTAGCACTTCTCCAATCTAAAATTAACCTAAACATTTAAAAATCACATTTTCTATTAATTTTTAAGAATAAGTAGCTAATAGAAGCATGTCACATTAGGATTTCGCTTATATTATAAAAAAAAAAAAGAAATTCAGATTTTAGGTTTGTAAATCTCTCAGAGATTCCAGGGAAAAGAATACATTGAAATTCTTGGTTGGTTTTTTCCATTTATTATTAATCTAATTAGTGTTTTTTTTTTTATTCTTTTCAATCAAGAATAGTTATTTTTCTTGCTCTAATGGAATGTGTTTCTGACAACACCCTCATGAGAGACTAAAAAGTTATCATAGGGTGTGAAACACGAAAACATAGAGGTTAATGTTTATAGGAAAACAATAGGTAAATTGAGAGTATAAGGCAAATAAACATTAAACTCAAAAGACTCTTATTCGGTTATGGGGGAAATTTTAATATATGAATTAGAAGATGGTATAATAATTCATTAGTTGATAATCTTTTGGTAAATCTCGATCAAGAGTTATCTTGGTTCTTGATTTTATAATATTTTTCAAGACAAATCTAGAATGGGTACTTAAGATCAAATCCCCTATATCTATATTTGAATTTGAAATTTATTCCTCACAATTTGAGCTCGGATGCAATCTTACGTTGAAAAACTCAAGTTAATTTAATTAATAAAAAAAAAGGGTTAATTACATAAATAATGTTTCAACTTTTCCATTTTTTCTATTTTGGTGTCTAAACTTTCAATTTTTTTTTCTATTTTAGTGTCTCAACTTTATTTTTGTTCAATCAAATGTCTAAACTTTTATATTTTTAATATTTTAATGTCTTAACTTTATTTTTGTTAAATCTATAAATACTTAATCTTTTAATTTTGTTCAATCTAAGTCTTTTCTGACCAATCAAAATTTAATAGAATATTTGAAAATTACATCCAAATAACATTTTATTAAGAGTATAAAATAATGAAATTTCATTTCTTAAATGACATTTGCAGAGTGAAAGGACCATAAGGATCCAGGTAAACCCTAAAATTCGAATTTCAGAGCAGCAGAACTGCAAATTCCGATCAAAAATCTCGAATTTTTCAGATCTCAACGACGAACCGACTTCACCGTTGGAATCGTCTCACAAAATCAAGCTACCACGTCGAATTTCGTCAAATAACAAGACACCCACTTCACGCTACGCACTGCGAAATGCGCTGGCGGACACTGGGCATTATCATGGGAAGAAGATAAAGCAAAGCGCGTCACTAGACGAGTCGGAACACAGCTCTAATTGACTCACATGAGACATGTGGCGACATGTGAGCGCGCGGCAACCGGCGTGATGCCGATGTGGCGTGATAAGCGCAACCGCGACACTAGTACCGGATGCTGGCCGCGCTTGCAGAAGACTGGCTGGTTTCTATCTCTCCCAAACCCGCTTCAGGAGTAGAGGCAGCCACAAACCCGCATTCGCAGCGCTGCGGTGCTTTCCTTTTGTATATAGAGACTCCAACCCTCTCAAATTTCCCGCTATCTGACCTGCGGTCTCAGCCAGCAAAGAAGCAGAGTCTCCACCTCAACAAAAGCAGTTTCGCCATTTTCGGAGACCAAATCTGAGTTTCACAACTCAACAAAGTAGCGCCCTTCTCCTTACCAACATTTTCTGCACCTATGGTCGTTGGTGGTCATTCTTCGGGCTTCCTGCGCATCGTTCGCGTTGTATTTTTGAACCATGGAAAGTTGCCACATTGTAGTAGTAACACACATTAACCGAATTTAGAACCTGCTTTGGGGTGGGAAATAAAGGAAATTCGTAAAGAGCCGAGTCATTCCAGAAATTATAGCCACATCAAGGAACTGATGTTAAGCTTTGAATTTCAATCTCGTAAATCTCTCAGAAATCTGCTATTGTCCGTCACTCGGAAAGTCTAATGGAGAGGTCGTGTCACCGAGGCTCCACCAACCAGAGGTCAGCGCTAGGAGGTCGGCCGGGCCCCAGAGTCGCCGGCTTGAAGGTCACCAACCATGCTTGATCTCGCCAGAGGCTCACCCGCTAGACTTACCTACGCGAGACTTCCAACTTGGGGATGACCATAACTTCTTCAATCCGAACTCCGCCGTGTTCTTAAATTCAGGAAAGCCCATTGAGTCAAGATTCCAATCCATATGCCCGTGGTGCGCAGGTGAGCTTCAGCCAGGTCAACTCAGCTCGGCCAGGTCAGGACACGGGCCAATGCTAGCCTGTCCGGAAGCTTGACTATGTGTGACTCCAACTCGGTCACCTTAGTCCAATTCTGCTGGGTGTTTCGACTTTATGGAAAGCCCATTGAGCTAAGATCTTCATCCGCGCGCCCGTGAAGGGAAATAGTGGCCCAGCCAGTCACCTCAGCTCGAACAGGTCGCACACCGGGCAAAGTCAAAGTCACACGGGCTTGATCACGTATGACCTCAAATCTTCGGCCAGGTCATAACGTTTTCGTCCGAACTCCGCCGTGTTTCTTGGACATGCGGAAAGACCATTATCAAGATTCCAGACATGTGCCTCGGAGGGTATTAGGATGAGCTCGCTTAGGTCGCCTCAGCCTCCTGACAGTCGACACCCTGGCTTAAGCCGGCCGCCGCCTGGTTTGACTACGATGACCTCCAAATCTCGCGAGGGTCATAATGTTCGAACTCCGCTGGGTGTTCTTGGACTCTATGGAAAACTCATTGAGTCAAGATACCAGCCATGTGCCTTTGGAGGGTAGTAGATAAGCTCAGCTAGTCGCAATTTCGGGCCTCGATTGTAGTCGAACACCTTAGCTAAAGTCGTGCCGCCACTGGGTTTGACTACGTGAAGCCTCCAAATTTAGAGTCATAATCTTTCGTCCAAACTCCAAGCCGTGTGTTCTTGATTCTATGGAAAGCCCATTGAGTCAAGATTCCATTCATGTGCTTGTGGAGGATAGTAGGTGAGCTCATCTAGGTCAGCTTAGCTCGGACGTGTCATCACCCTGGTTGAAAGTTGTGTCGCTCCATTGGTTTGACTAATGATGACCTCCAACTCTAAGAGGTCATGTTCTTCGCCCTAACTCCTTTTCGAGTGTTCGACTCTATGGAAAGCCTAGCTGGAGTCAAGATTCTAGCCGGCTATGGTCAGGAGGGCAGTGGGTGACTGGCAATTATACTGAAAAACCCGCGTTTTGCACCAAGTGTGCGTTGTCTGGTTGTGTTGTCGATGTAAATAGTTGTAAGCTGACATTGACCAATACATGGCATGTTATTATAGGCTATCAGACGGGTATGGTATGTAATATCATGGAGGCCATGAGAGGCCATACGATGAAGTTCCCAAAAACTGGGATTGAAGGATAGAGGATTTCTTTATGACGGCTCCACACACCAAGACTATGGTGGGTCGGGTTTGAACCGAAACTAAAAGTTTTCCTAAGTTTTATGGTTGTTTGATGTCGTATGGATGATCGGGAACCAAACCGGTTCATGATTGTGTAGGGGCCGTGAGGTACCCTGTTGGATGGGTCCAAGATTGTAGATATGGTTGCGTGTTATTGCTCGCATGAATAACACGCAGCCGCGAATACTTATACGTTAACGTATGCTTGTATGATGTATTAACATGGGTTATAAATGGATGTTAATTATATTTACCAATTATAATTATCGATGGTATGTGAATGGTTCATGTAGTGTGCATCATACATGTAACATGAGAACTGAAAGTAGCGCATAATTACATTGCATATGTACTCAGAACATCTGATGGTACGGGTGTGTGAGTGTATATCATTGTCATTCACCATCCTCGCGAACGGGTTGCGATCTCCTGCATTTCGACGGTTCACGCAGATCCACGATTTGTACGCAAGGATAATCAACACCGTGTTTGGTGTCGATGAGACCTAAGACACTGACAAAGTTCGGCTGAGTCTCACTTACAGACAAGATGAAATTAATACCCGCAGGTCAAGTAATTCTAAGTAGGATAGACACCCCTCGTGTGAAAACCCGAACTTTCAGAGTTAGACATGACCCTTACTCCAAGGTGAGCGATCTTGAGAAAAATGTTCTTGCCCAAGATAGCGGGCGTCCGAGGTAGACCTAAAATCTCGCAGGGCCCACAAATGCATATACACACGACACTTGATCACATCAAGTGGCACTGGAGGATGTAAAAATAGCGGTACGGGTTTATAAAAAACTTTTAGTTTTATGAACAAAGGATTTTATAAGGATCATCCAAAAGCCTGATTTGAAAAAGAAATGAAAATGAATTTATAAAATATCATTGATGTGGATCCGCAAATAAATAAATAAATAAAGGTTTTATCACGCATGGGGTTCTATCATGTGTGAGGGAGCTTCTGCAGTGACTCGAGATATGGGCATGATGGCATTTCACGTGATGATACGCGATATCTCACGCAGACATTTTACTGGAATGCTGGGTGTGTTTCATCACTACGTGCACTTAGGTGGGGAATAACCCTCAGAGGAGATTATCGCTATCGGAAGCTTTACTCACCCCGGCCGCGGACCCCCTTCGTGTGCAATACCTAAAAGACGGCGCTCCTTCGAGGTCGTGAGTACAAAGAAGGCCGGGTTGTGGCCTTGAGAAACATCTTTGCAAAATATATTAGAACAATATAGTTTTATATATTTTGGTATGTAAAAGAGTTGTACATCAAACTCTTGTATGAAAAAATGACCCCTAAATTCGGGGGCGTCGCGCCTGCATCGAGTTTAGGTAAACGTTTACCTAGGGAGCTCGGGTGTAGGTATCCACAAGTATGGTCTTGATACTAGCTCGTCTCAGCTAGGTTTCAAGGCTAAGGTATGCGAATTACCTGGAACTCAATGTTCGATACACGCATCACAACTTAGCATAGCTTGGTGTTAGGGCTTAGGTTTATGGTTACCTAGTGCTTAGTATCTGATGCCAAAGATCACGCTAGTATCTGGGTCTAGGTAGGTGATTACCTAGGGAGTTTATGACATTGTTTAGGCCATCATTAAGGTGGTTCCATATGAGCATCACAAATTTCAATGTCGTGGTTTAGGTATGTGATTACTCTAGCAATAATATGGATAGGATTGAACACTGCATGCATTATGTTTTTTATGTGTGCTTTGGTGTATAACATGATGTATGTTGCATGTTGTGTGCATTTATGCGTGATTGGATATGTATGGAAAACAAGGAACCTTAGGGGTTCGGAAAACAATAATGAACATGAAAATTTTTGGAAATTGAATTAAAATTGTATTAGTGGTTGGCGATAAGCGCCACTAAGGAAAAGGGGATGAACGGGTTAATTCAAAATGACTAAGTCTAGCAGTAGTTGGCATGTGCACTACTAATTAGACTGAAATAGAATTTGATAATCTTGTTGCCATTTGACACTTGTAGATGGCAAGTAGAGGGCGAGGACGTAGAGGTTGTCCAAGCCAAGCACCACCAGCAATTGACCAGCAGGCCTTTGTTGAGGTTGTTGGGGTTGTAGTTGTTGCCATTGCGGAGGCTAGTGCAACTGGTGGTCAGGGAAGTCCAAGTAATCTCCAGAGGTTCAAGTCACATCCTCCTCCAACGCTCGCGGGCGGAGGGGATCTGAGAAAGGCACTCATTGGTTCCAAAGAATCGAGAATGTATCGGGAGGCTATAGATATTACCTCCGATGCGGCCAAGATCTGGCTAGCTGCGTTCCAGCTAGAGGGTGAGTCCCAAGTGTGGTAGGACTGGGTTAAGACCTCTAGGGACTTAGATGCAATTGTTGCATCTTATGTGATAGATTTGGGCTTGGAGGTTGAGGCCTTTGGGAAAGCCGTTGTATGGACATTCTCCCCAGAACCAGTGGTGGGAGGACGGATAGGTAAGGACTGTGAGACAGAGATCTTAGGGATTCTGCTCATGGTGAGCTAACATATGCAGGTGAGTTAATGCGTATGTGTGTGGAATTTCGGGACGAAATTTTTTTAAAGGGGAGAGAATGTGAAACCCTTGAAAAAGTTTAAACACTTATTAAACAAAAATAAAGTTGAGACACCAAAATAAAATAAAAAAAATGAAAATTTTGAGACACCATTTATGTAATTAACCAATAAAAAATTGAATATCGTAAAACCAACATAATTTGAATACCCTAACTCAGTTTAATGTCTTATACCCAAAGTTGGACAATGGAATCCTTACCCTTGATTCAATTTAATTAGAAATCAATAATCATTATGGTTGGCAATCATCAATCAAATTGACCTAATTTCACAAGTTCTTAATGGTGATATTTGGAATACTATAAAAATTATAGTAACTCTTTTTCATTTCTTTTGATGAAAGTTCCTATTTGATTAAAAGCATGTTTGTTTACCCTTTTTGAAAACTATTTTTTTTGTTTTGAAAAACAAAACCTTTGGCAGAAAAATAAACCACTCAGAAGGGGGGTCCTAGAAATCCAAATGGAATGAGACCCGAAATTGGAAAACTAAAAGCCACGTAAACATGGGCGCATGAACTATGTGACAAAATATGTGTACAAAATTTGTTTGAGAATTTAAAAATTAAAAAGCTCACTCTAGCTTTTACAACACATTAAATTCAATTTGCAAAATCTAGGACCGAATCAAACCGATAAGCTCGGTCCAAAATCATATCAGACCAATAAGTCCGGTCCAAAACTAGATCGGACCGATGAGTCCGATACAAAATCAAATCGGACCGATGAGTCCGGTCCAAAATCGGATCGGACCAATGAGTCCTGTCCAAAATCGGACCGGACCGATAAGTCTAGTGCAAAACCGGATTAGATCAGTCTGAACTAGTGTACTAGTTTTTTTTTTCCTAAATTATGTTTCATTTATTTCTTATATGACTATATTAGCTATTCAAGTAATAAGCATGCAAAATATATATGAGTTATATCTATTTTTGCAATAACCACTTATAAGTTGTACAATTTCTTTATATATGTAATATGACCTCTGAGCATGCAAAATGTTAATGCACCACTTATATTATATGAGCAAAAGTGTTGTTGAGTATAGTAGTTGACTTAATACATCTTTTGAACTTAATATGTTTCAATTATAAATAGTTATGACAAAATCCTTGTCCATTCAAGGTGTTCTTCAACTACATAGGCACCATATTAATAAATAATAATGAATTATTTATTTATAAATAAATGATAATAAATTATCTATTTATAAATAAAGATAAAAAATTAAATTATAAATGACTATTAAATTTGATTATATTATATAAAAATATAAGTATAACATAAAATTTTTACCCTAATTCTAAAAAAAAGTTTTTAAAAAAATTGGGTCCAGTTTGGGTCTAGTTTAGGCCGGACCGAATCGGAACCCGAAATTTTTTTTTTTTGAACCGGAGACCGAACAGCTTCCTCTTCGATCCAATTTTCCAATCTAGATTGGTTTATAAACAACCTTAGCTAATGGCAGATCCAAGATTTTATATTTGAGGTGTCTACATTATAATAGACAAAAAATATATAAGATTTTTTTTTTTAAGTCAGTATTATAATTTTTATTTTTTGGTTTATTTTATTTTTTGTTAGTTGATACCCTAGAACTACATGTAGATCCGACGAGCCTGGTAGTTAGATTAGATGTGACACCCCGATCCCGGGGTCCGCTGACCACCGTCAACCCATGAATGTTAAGTGGATGCTCAAGCTACTCCGACGGCCTCACTTCAGGACCCAGCAGAGTCTCCTTTCAGACGTGGAGCTCTACCTGTAAATAAAACACCCGCATGAAACCCGTCCCAAGCAGTCCAATATAATCACACGATACAATACGATAAACGGCATCTCGGGGCCCATACTACAATATCCATAAAAACATGTCAACTATATCCAATAGTTCTAAGGGAGTTCAAATGTTTTACTTCCTTATACAACATATATTAAAATACTAATTTAATGGTACATGCAAACATCATCAAAGCCAAAGCCACAACCCGCTTTCTTTCTAACGCTATTCTAAGACGAAGCATCTCCTCGCACGCCCCCGTACCAGAAAATATATCCCTCGACAGTGCTGAATAATGCTCGCAGCGAATCGCCTAAGGGCTACTCTCCACCTAAGTGCAGCAATGGTCCAGTGGAATAAACATACATTCAAGCAAATGCATGATCCTACTTGAATGTCTACATGACTAACCTCGCATCCCGAGTCCTCATCGACTCCCTCTCTCACACTAAATTTCAAGCCTCGTATGAGAATTCATTGTTATACTAAGGACAACCCTCCGATGTGTATATATCAATCGGGCCGCCCGACGATTGATATATATTTGTTTGTGGACTATCCGACAGAATATCAATCGGGGCCGCTCCAACGATTGATATTTTTAATTTGGACTACCTTACGATAACTTAATATTTTTAGACTACCCTCTGAACCATTTTCTGGGACTATCTCACGTGACTTACTCCTATAGTCCCAGGTGTTCCAAAAGGCATATGGAATGTATGTATGCTAATCCCAATACAATTAATTCACATGCAACATATGTACATGCATATATCCACTTAATATCCAATCACACAATCATGTCATGTAATTAATCAATTCATACATCGAAATTAGCTCACTTGGGCTAATGATCAAACACGAGCAATTCAACTTGAATCACTCGATCAAACACATTAATTCACAAAAACATATTTTGAAAACACTGTTTCAGGAACAGTAAAACCCTCGTTTACTGTTCCTATCAAAACATAAATTATCGGTTCACTTAGTGAACCCGGTTTTTACGGCTATTTCCGGCCTCAAACAAACCAATACATGATTTATTGAACAATTCATCATCCATTAAACCCAAAAGTCCGTGACGTCACTCCGGCCGCTCCATTTGGTATTCCAAAAATTATCACCCTGGCCCCAAGGCTCGGGGACCAATCAAACTGGCTGCTCAAGGCCCCAACCAACCGAACATTAACATAGTACTTAAACGAAGAATAAAACCCAAGTAGGGAGAAACCTCTACCTCAAGGAGTTTGAGGAAACTCCCTAAATCCGGTGACTCCACGCGCTCTCTCCGCATGTAGCCAGCTTCTCCTTCTTGTCCCGAAGACCGCCGACGGCCGTGGACGCGCGTATTTCTGGAGTAGGCATGACGTCTTCTAAACTCAAATTTCGAACTACTGTAAGTCCTCCTTTCTTACCCACGTTTTTGGTCTTTTGTTATTTGGAGAAGACAAATTCCTATTCAATTATTTCTTGTCATTTACTGGCCTAAAACTTCCAAACGACCCTATATCCCTTCATTTCCCCAGCTTGTCATTCCTGGGCTTATCTCCAGGCCAAGTCCATTTTCATCATTTCACTATACCACTTATGACACATGAGTACGTGTTATATGTGACTTCGGTGAGCATCGAAAATAGTTTTATCAAGACCGGTGGATGCCTCCTCGAAAACGCACGACTGAGACAGCGCGACCAATCCAGAATTTACGCGTTAACTAGATTTCAAAATACCATCCCAAACGTGTCCCGCCATCGTCCCATATCCAGATAACGTTCCTATTTATCCCAGTTTCAGTGGCCTTTGTGTTCATATTGTTGAGCATTTTCTCCAAAAAACGAATTTCCAAACATAATAGATTTCACGATCAAAGCGTTCGTCCCGTAGTTGCACACTGATCGCTCGTTAACGAACTGCAAAGTTGAATATAAAAGAAAATAAACTGTTGGTTCTTCCTTTGCCAAAAACAAGATCATAACATAAGTGTTACTCTTCATCGTCCATAACAAATGGTTCGCCATCACGAAGAACATTGCAGTCCTAAAACCGGTATTTCGCAGAAAGCAAACGTAATTTTGGTCAGCAATCCAATTTCCAGATCTCGATTTATCAAAACCATGATCGCCCGCCAAACGTCGCAACATTAACGTTTCATTTCGTCATCCATATGTCACTCACGTTCTGCAACAGATGACGTTTGACATCGCGACAGCAACGTCATGAATAACACGCCATTGGTGGTACTTAGGTTAAACAATGAACTCGCTGGCGCTTATAGAGACACATGGCACTCGCGAAATGATTGAATCCATTATAGATTGATAAGCAGATAGTAAATCCAAGTCAACCAATGGGTTGACATGTAAGTGGCTGTGCGACATCTCACTTGACCAATCTTGATCCAACCGATTTAGGGGAGGAAAAAGAAGAGAAAAGAGAAGAGAGAAAAAGAGAGGAGAAGGAGTTAGAGAGAGAGGCTCTACATTCTCTCTAGATTTTTCGGCGATCGGTCCGTCAAATCCCAACGAGACAAGATTTATCCCCGTCGCAAGGGCTACACGTGGCACAGATCGCAGCTTCGACAAACTCCTTATGCAGAGCTTTCTCCTACTTGTTTTATTCCTTCAAGCAAGAGCCATTTGAATGGATACGCATGCTTCGGCGCCGAATGGTCGGTATTTGAGTTCCAAAGCATCGGGGGATCGGTGCAAGGAAATCCCTGCAGTGGTCAGCTGATAGTTCTCAGACCTAGGTTGTACTGCTCATTTTGACCTTGTGTACTATTGTGTTGCTTAGACGCCGAGACGAATTGCCTAAATTATTGATTAAAGACAAACATGATATTTTCGGGCGTTATTGCTATGCATGAATAACATGTTGTTGTGTGTGAATTTTGTTAATATATGCACGCTTAATATATTAACATGAATTATCGCGGAAACGACATATTGCATTTCATATGCATTAGGTACACTTAGAACAAAAGAATGTGTGTGCATGATATGTTTTCGGAGGGTTGGCTCACAATTGGTTATTGGAGTATGTCCACAAACGAATGAAAATCTGAGGGTTGTCAAAAGAAAATTATATCGGAAAGTTGTCAAAAGAATTGTTTTGGAAAGGTGTTCAATAGTTCACGAGGATGTCCAATGTGACTGCTTCTATAGCTTGTCCAACAATTCACCTCGGAGGATTGTCCAACGTATTTATTCAGAGGATTGTCCAATGGAATTTTATCGGAAATTGAACAATGTGTTTTCAAGAATAAAAACCTTTTGTTTTGAAGACGGTGTTTCTCACAATTGGCATATGCATGCGTGAGGGAGTCAATGAGGGCTCGAGATGTGGGAAAGGGTGAGTCATATTTTCATCCATAACATGTAGACATTTGAGTAGGGACATACATGTTTTACTTAAATGTTTGGTGTGCCATTGTATGAGCACTTAGATTGGAAGTAACCCATGTAGGAAAGTTCAACTACTGGGCATTGCTCACCCCGTCGTGGGAATAACCATTTCAGGTACTGAATGTGTACCCGGGGATGGGACACATCCGAAGCCTTAGAAGCGAAGAAATTGCCAGATTTGGCCTTATCTTGTATTTTGTAAAAAAATTTGGGTAAAATCCCCAGTTTTATTTGTAAATTGTAAATTAACTCATTTTGTATAATGAATACAATTTTATTGATTTTTCCATGATTTAGTAGCCTTTGTAGTAATAAGGCAATTTCAATTGGTTTTACAGTGGGTAGAACAAAAAGGAAAAGAAAATATGAGTGTAAAAAGAGATCGAATGGATACGCCCATTTCTAGCACTCGCATCGTGACACAAATGTGGTGTCACGACTGGTACTGGATGTGCACATGGGCGTCCGATAACGCCAAAGACGCTCACGACACGAGCACTGGGCGCACGACTCTAAAGCCAAGATGAACGGTGTCGCGACACACTTTTGGTGTCGCGACCTTAGTTTCCGGGCGGTGATCGCGTCGAGACATGGTTACTTTTATGCGGCATCGCGCATCTAATCGCTGGTGTCGCGATGGAAGTCAGAAGGAGAGCCATTTTGGTGTCGTGCGGACACACTTCGTGTCGAGAACACACTTTTTTGCATCTTGACACGGGTCGTGACTCGTACGCGATCTACGCTGGTGTAGCGACATGGTCTAGTCTCATTGGGGTCGCGACTTGAGAAAGGGTGTCGCGACCGCCAGAGGTGATGCCACGCCAAGTAAAGAGGCTCATGCACGCGGCGCCAAGACTATTCACAAGACCCATTTGGCCAAGAAGGCACCGCCGGTCACTCTTCATAGACATTGTCAGAAACCCGAAAATTTCTAATTTTCTCAAATGGTAAACGATAATTTCGTAAAAATATGAAATTTTTCTGCATTCACGATTTAAACGCGACTTCACCGCTGAATCATCTCGCGAAATCTGGGGCTACCACGTCAATTTCGTCGGCTCCGAGATACCGGAATTTCACGCTGAGGCACGGTGCCGTGAAAACAACTCGCGGAAAGACATGTGACGTGACAAGAGTCACCTACTACATGTACTCATGTGACACATGTTGCATGATTAGTGAGATGATGAAATGGATGGCTTAGATTGTGTCAGGTGTCAAAAATCAAGACAAAAGGGACACATTGGGAATTAATGAAATGTTAAGGTGAATAAGACAAGGATAATAGTTATCTTTTCCACCAATTTGAAGACAAAACGTAGTTGGTCGAACAAAAATAAGAGGGCTGATTTTCGAAGTTTTAGAGCGAGAGAGAGAGCTCTTTCTCTCTCTAGATTTCTCGCTGTTCTGACGCTTTGCCTTCAACGGAAATAGAAAAGTAAAGCCGTTTCTACGCGGGCGAGGGCTGACCGTGGATTATTCGATTTGGTGGAGTTCGACAACTCCAAGAGGTGTGGATCTTTTCCTACTTTTGCTATTCTTTGGCTAAGAGTCATGTAAATTGTCGGGATGTTCTCGAGGTCGTGATTAGCCGTGTTGATCTCAAAACATTCAACCGAAATGTGGAGAAAATTCCCATTAGAGCTGGTCGCTAACAAATACACCCGAGGGTTTCACTGCTCATGTGAATAGTGACGTTGATTTTTGGTCACCAATTTTATGACGCTGAGCGATTCAAAATGAATCAAGCCATATTGTTAATTAAATTTTACGTTAGCTTAATTTTAGATATTTGACGCGAATTTAAATAACACGATGCGTGACACTATGTTAAGATATACATGTTTTATATATTAGCATGAGTTGTCGATTGACATAACGCATTCCATACAGACCGACACCCTAATATTAGGAGTTAGTGCATGACATGAAAGAAAATGACAAGGAAAAATGTTTGTGAAAGGAATTTCGAAGGAAGATTTTCCTAAGAATTATCTTGGAGAGTCATCCAACAGATCACTTCGAATGAGGACCCGCTTTGATCGCTAGCCGCTATCCAAAGAATTCGCCCTGAGTAAGAAATTAATATATTTACCGACCGGTAGTAAGTTTTCTGAGAACAAAACTTTTTATTTTGAAAACTATGATTTTACACGATTTGGCTTCAAAGACGCTGGCGAAATTTCATGGCGACCAGACACGGGACGCATGTAGACATCTAGCCCATGTAATTGCCGATGTGACGTTTGTTGGTGACACGCGCACCTCAGCAGCAACCCATGTAGGAAATTATCACTATCGGGCTTTGCTCAATTCCGCCGAGGGATCACTATTTCGTACGTGGAACAGACAGAGACGAATACCCACTGGGAGACCGTTTAGAAAAGGTTTCTGTTGTGGCTGGGGTATCTCGCTTTGTATAACATGTATTAAAACTCTAAATTTTGATATATGTCGTGTCATAATTTATTAACCCTCGAACTATTGTATATAGTTTATTATTTTATGAAGATTACGCAAAGGGCCCAAATGGTCATTATTTTAATATCGCATGGACCCCAGGTGGTCATTGTTAATTGTTGGGACATGCTTTCACCTCGGGGTAGCCTTCCTACATAAAGCAAGACTCATTCGCATTTTCGAATGCAGGTCGAAGCACTGACATCCACGAAGATTCGCAGCCGACGTTGTCAACTGACCTCCGGAATGGGGCGTCACAATTGTTCACTAACACTGTTCATGAACGTTGTTCATTAAAAAAAAAAAAAAAAGAGTATAAAATTGACCTCCGAAAATTTAGGGCATCACAAACATAGATCCATGTCTCAAAAAAAAAAAGAAAAAAAAAAAGAACACAGATCCTAAGTATAATCACGTATTTGACCAATTTGAATATTTGTTTGACTTCAAATTTCTTGATTGAGCACAAAGTTGCATTGCATTTAAAGATAATTAATTACTTGTCATGTTTGAATAAATGTCTTGATAAGAACACAATGAAAATTTGTTATAGTATTCATTGAAGGTTGGAAAAGGCACTTAGGTTGAACTTAGGATTGTTTGATTTTTATATACTAAAAATCAGCATCTTTAACATCTTAATATATTAAAAAAAATTATATTATTTAATTTGTATATTGATGAATTAAAATAAATAAAATTAGTTTGAAATAAAAATGAGAATAATATACCAAATTCAACCATATTTTTTATCTTTCTTTAGTTTCTTCTTGTATTTTTCTCCCTATTTTTTTATTACATATTCCCTTAGCTCTGCTTAGAATTCGGAAAGTACTAATGAAATAAAGAAAATATTGGGAAAAATGATTTTCTCATATTTGGTTTATAAAAGAAAATAAATATAATCAAAAGACCTCAACATTTGACATATTTTTTAAATTTCTTAGTCCTTATATAATAAAAAAAAATTGTGAATATTTTTTTTAGAAATAATCAATTAAATAAAAATGAACTTGTTCTTTTAAATACAAGTTTAATATAAAAATAATTTATATTTGAATTTTTTCAACGTAAAAAAAAGACCGATTAGGATCATCATATTTTTAAATTTATTTTTAAAGAACTATTTTTTTAAATAACATTTTAAAAAGATAAATTTAGTTTACACCCCAAGCATTTCTCTATACACCCCATATCACACACACACATCCATTTTTACACCCCATCTCTAATGGGGTGTATAGAGAAATTCTTGGAGTGTAAATAGAATTTCTCTTTTAAAAAGGGGTTATCTGTTCAAATGGGCTTTGAAAATCCAATTCAAAAATTCATAACCTTCCCTTTTTTCATATTTTGATAAAAATATTCTTTTTTCAAAAAATAAATAAAATAAAATATAGTATATATATATATATAGGCAGCAAGAGTATATATATATATATATATATATATATATATATATATATATATATATATATATATATATATATATATATATATATTTAAAAACCTATATTATCCTTTTCAAAAAAAAGAAAAGAAAAAATCCTATAACGAGTGAAAATGGATGTGGTGTATCCGTTTATGCAAATTTTAGGAAATTTGTAGCTTGGCTTTGGGCCTTCGTTGGCCTTTAAGGATATAGCGGCTGGAATAGCTTTTTTTTGAATAAAAAAAGCTAAATATTTTGGCTTTTTTTAATATAAAAAACCAAAATATTTGGTTTTTTCCATTTAGAATTTTTTTTTTTTAAATTTTAGCAATAAGTTATGATAAGATGAAAAAACAAATAGTCTGAATGTCGAAAGTAAATCGCTTTCAGGAAAAAACCAAAAAAACAATCAGGTTCTTAGGGTGTTATCTAAAAACTATATTTGAGAACAATTTTTGAAAATACAAAAAACAATATTTTGGTATTTTTTGGATTTATTATTTATTTTTTTAATTTAATTTTTTTTTTCATATTCTAAGTGTTTTTTTGAAAAATAAAATAAAAATGAAACCAAACATGTTCTTGTTTTTCAAAACAAAAAATAATTTTTAAAAACCGTAAACAAATATACTCTTAATCAAATAGCAACTTTGATCAAAAGAAAAATGAAAAAGAGTTACTATCTATATCTATATCTATACTACTTACAAAAGTAATACCTGTTTTACACTTTTTAATTCCAAAACCATCCTTTATAATACAGTTTTTCTTCCCAAAATACCTTGTTAATATATTTGCACTTGATTTTCTGTCTTTTCTAATCAATTATATGTAAACATTACTATGACATTGATTAATTATATCTAAATGTTAAAATAATTGTCTGTCTTTCCTAATCAATTATATGTAAACATTACTGTTACTTGATTAATTATATCTAAACGTTAAAAGAAATTATATTTATATTTCCTAATTGATTGTCTATATTGCCTAATAATTCTATCTAAACGTTAGAGGATATTATTTTCTTCTTCATCATCTAATCTTTGAAAAATTACGGATGAGCAGAGCTAGTGTGAAATTGCACGAGAAACTACATCAAATGAGAAATTGTATCATTTGAAGAGTTGAACCACTGTCATAGAATCTCATGACAACATTGATTAGATGTTGGATATGCCCCACCTAATGCTGAAGATTAAAGACCAACAACCGCAACCTCATCCTCGGGTTTGAGAGTACTTTACCAAAGGGTGTCTTTGTAAAACCCGAGAAAATTTTAATTTTTTTGAAAAATGGCAAAACGGTAAGTGCAACAATAGTACAGGTTGAAAACTTTTAATTTTTCTAGATTTCGGATGACAAAACGGACTTCACCTTTGGAATCGTCTCGCGAAATCTGGCTACTCCAATCGACTCTGAAAAACAGCTTCTAATTTAATGTTCGGCAGATCTAAATAAGTTCAAGATACATGTCATGCCACATGCAAGACGACCATATAGCGCCCACGTGACGCCTTGCGGAAAGGGTACACGGCATGAGAGCCATGCACAGAAGAATTGCCACTTACGCATGTGTCCATGTGACAAAGGCGGAATATGAATAAAATGAAAGATTCATACTACATCGAGACACTACAAAGTGGAGAGATAAGTCAAAACAAAGTAGGATCGTGGTCTATGGTGACCCATGAAAGCCATGTGTCATACCCTTAGAAAAGGAAATCCAAGTCTGATAAGGCGAGAAAAGGAAAACCAAAAGAAAAGCAAGATAAACGAAGAAAAAAATGAGTAAAGGGACATGCGGCAATGAGAAATATGGAGGAAATTTTCCACTCAATCAGTCGATGATTCGATGGGAGAGAAGGAAAAATGAGGAAAAGAAAAAGAAAGAAAAGAAAAGAAAGAAAAGAAAAGAAAGAAGAAGGAAAGTGGAGTGAGAAACTCTACCTTATCTCTAAGATCTACGGAGATCGAACTGTCAGTTTTCGTAGAAGCAAGAAGCAAAGTTCATCTACGCGATAAGAGCTTCGAGTAGGTACAAGAATATGGGGTTTTCGCCCAAACTCTACGGAGCAAGTAGTGAGTTTTTCTCTCCCACTTTAAGATTTGGTCTAACAGTCTATTTAATGACATGGGGCTTGGGGGGTCATGAGCAAATATGCAGTCAATCCCAAAATTTTGGTTCTAAAAGTTGGAATTTTTGGGACTGTTTTCTGATAGTTCGAGACTGAATTTCTGACTGTTATTAGACTGCGTGTGCTGTTTTTATGTGTTATTGCTAAAAAAATGAATAGCATGTTGGTTGTGTAAAAATCATATTAATATATGCTTATATGATGTATTGACGTGAGATACTTGATGGATGTGAATTATATGTAGAAAATATAATCATCCATGATTTATAAATGTTGTATGTAGTACTCATCATGCATGTAACATGAATTGGCATGAAATGACATTCCGCATTTCATATGCACGGGGACATCACGTGAAACGAGTGTGAGTGCATGACATGGTTTTTGAACAAATATTATCAGAGAATGTCCAATAAATTATATCGGAGGGTTGTCCAACAAATCTTATCGGAGGATATCCAATAAATTATATCGAGAGTGCCAAGTCTAATAAATTATATCGTAGGATGTCCAATGAGTTTTCAAAAAACAAAATCTTTATTTCTGAAAACGTATTTTCACGGTAAATGGCGGTGAATAGGAGCTCACGAGGACTCGTAGACACGGGCATGGGCATGTGGACATTCGAAAGTAGAATGTGCATATTTTTACTTGACTGTGTGTGTTTGCCATTGGATGTGCACTTAGGTGAGGAGCAAACTTTGTAAGAGAATTCATCTACTTCAGGGCATTGCTCACCTCGCTGCGAAACCGCTTTGTAGCGCCGAGATACACCAGAGGTGGACACATTCTCCAGGTCTTAGTCGGGAATGCCATATTTTGGCTTTGTTATGTATCCATAAAATTCCTCGACGCTTTATCCGCTTGTATATGTAAATGAGAAGTTTTTGTAATAAAAAAACTTTATTTAGACTTTGTTCAATAATGTGTTGGAAAAGTTTTCCCCATATTTTATACTCGTCGTATGTAACATGTATGGGGAGGCAATAGTAATGAATTAATTGTAATCGCGAGAGTCGAGCGTAAAAGCCCAAAGGTTACCGCACGCTATGGTTCGGGTCGCATTACGTGCTCTTCTTATCGCGACAGCTCGTCCTATGCGTCGCACAGTGATTCCTGGGTTCCTGGGTAGGGTGTTCTCGGTCGCGGGCTGTGGGTTGTTTCCTCTCGCCGTGATACCGTGTCGCTGCACAGAGGTTCCTCGTCGCGACCGAGATCTGGCCACGACAAGAGGTCCAAGTTGCGACGGAGCTTGGTTAAGGTCAAGAGATTTCTTGTCGCGACAGGATTTCACGGAGTTGTGTCGCGACAGGCATTCGTATGCTCGCATTGCAGAAAGTGGCCTAGAACAAAGGATTTAGGCCAAGCACGCAGCAAATCTCGTCAAGAACTGAGCAAAGTTAAGGTGAGAGGAAATCATGTCGAAGAGCATTTTAGGTCGCGACCAGTTTACCAAGACCAAGGGCTATTCGCCACGACACAGAATATTTTTTCATGACTTTGTTCGCCATGATTATTAAGAAGGTTTCATATCGACAAATAAGGCTTCTTGAAGCCGGCACAAAGCCGTCAAGCACGTGCAGCCTTTATGCCAGCACGTGTGGATGGCCAAATGCAGCAGAGTGTGGTCAAACGGGAGAGTAAGCTTCTGTTTTGCACAGCTACCCCCATGCCACACATTGGCCGTCGGGAGAAGACTTTCTCGCCGCAATCAAGATCAGGTCGCGCAACAGAGTTAGCCATCGCGAGGCAGCTCACGCCGATGGTTGGCAAAGAGATGACTCTTCCACAGAAATGCTGCTGCAACGGAAGTCTGTCACAACACAGCTACTTGTGCATGTCACATGCACCCACACAGGTTGTGTTGAGTCTTATATAACAGAGAGGAAACACACATGCACACTGAACTGAAACAAAAAGGCAAAGATATGACAGCCAGCCAAGCTACACAAGCTCCTGCCAACAACTGGCTGTACAAAGACAGTGAAATCTCATCACGATATGAGAGAACCCTGAATGATGGAAAGAAAGAAGAACCTCATGTCACCCACAAGATCTTTACTCTCGCCCACTAGAGATGAGTTTTTCATGAGTCTAGGGTCACTAAATGCAGTCCTCAATGATGCAAGAAGATCCCTAATGTCAATTGAGCCCATTCAAATAACGCTGATGAAAGAAAAACGCAGCGAATTCATGTTTTGGGTTTATCTTGATATGCACGCCAGCCTGATCAAGGCAAAGTTTCATCACAAGACAAAGATCGTTGGTCATCGACAGCGCCCGCTCAACATTTTTCCAAACATATTATAATAAGATAATACGCGCAGGAGTGTTAATGTGATGAGATTCTTATTCATAGGTTCCGACTCATTAACGCCAAGAATGATTGTAAAAGAGTAATCATTGAGTCATCGTCATAACTAGTTTCCCAAATTTGAGTCAACTATGAATCCAAAGTCAGAATAAAAAAAAGGAACTTCAAATTTGGAAGGTCAGTCTTAGTTCAAGAGAACCACTTATCACTCGTAATTTATGTTAACTTTGACGGTAGCCTCCAACCATGGTGTCAGTAATTCGGTTTTGACTATACAAAATTCCATATCCAATTGAAGATAATCACGATCGTTATATATGGAATTATTACCTACAAAGTCAGCCAGTTGTTTTTATTTCACAACCAATATTCTTATCTTCATTGCATTGATAAAAACTCTTCCATGACCAAGCTGTTCCAGATTAATGCAAGAAAACCCACTATTTTTTTCCATCCATATAGTACTCTCTATCATTCCATCTGATTTGATTCACTGGATCTTTCTGTGTTTACAAACCAAATGTTAGATCATCAATGGCAACTAATAGTCTTTGAGAAGAGTGCATTATGTGATATTACTCCGGGATTTCAATGAAAATTATTCTTTGTTCTACATTTTTGACAACTGATGCAACAAAATATTATGTTAAGAGTCTATATTATTAAGAATAGCTTCATCTTCGCCAGCTTTTGATCACTGACGTTTTTTTGTTTATACATATTTCAAATAAGCCTCTTTCTGTGTAACTAATGGTCTTTAACAGCAGATCAATCACTATGCAGGCAAGTCAGTTTATACTTTCTTTCTTGAATTATAAATGTGGAAATTCTGGATTGCATTTTTAAGCTATTTGTTAACTATCTGATTTAGTAACATCATGCAAGAAGAAGAAAATCATAATTCAAGTTTCCTGATTTATTCAAAACAAAGATTATTCTGATTTTATATATAACTCATCAAAATATATATCTCAGATTCTAAGAATAAATATAGTATGAGAGGTAAGGTCAAACCATTAATCAAATATTATTACATCCAACATCTTAATATTCAAAAAATACCAATCACAAGAGATAATCACAAGAATTTTTGAATTTTATACCGGTAAGAATCGCCACATGTAATTCAAGAACTTTATATTTATAATAAATAGAAAATTATTCGTCATCAATATTATCACACATCCCTGATTATGAATCCAAGAACATTTTTAATAAATGATATTAGAGCTTTATATTTAATAAAATATTATAATCATTTATCTCAAAACAATATTTATATAATTCAATAAAACTCTAATTTTTATGAACAACCAAGCAACCAGTTAAAAATAAATTTTTATATTATAATAAAGTAAAGAATTATCAACAAACAAATTCTTGAGTTATAAAGCAGAAGATTTGACAAAGATCGCATGGTCCATGCGCAAACATTTTTGAAAATAAATATTATATACTTCTGATATTTTTGAAAAATAAAATATTTATGAATCCACAACATTTTTACAATCCAATCTCCAATTTCTTGATTTTTCTGTTAACAGCCACGACGTCCGGCGTATACGCAAATAATCGGAGAATCATATTTATATTTTTTTAAGAAAAATCTACGGTTAGCCTTCAAAATGTGCCTTTGTGCCATGGTACAGTTGGCAAGGCATGGCTTCGTTCTTTTCTGATTTATCAAAAAATAATTATGATCTCTATTTTGTTTTCACATCTAATGAATCTGTTTCGTGATTTCTTCTTTCTAAATCTTTATTTTTTAATCAATATTCGTGGATCTTAAATTATTATGGTCCCAAAAATAAAACAGAATAGTTTCATTCTGTCTATATGGGGTCTGTTTTATTAATTATATAACAGATAAATCTCTGTTATTTTAAAGGAGTTTTGTAATCATCATCTTCTTCCATGTTTGATGCATTTACATCTTTTGTAAGAAAATTAAAATGAAAATCTTTAATTATTGTCACTGCAAGTTATTGGTAGAATATCATTACAAAATTTCTTTTTATATTTATTTTTAAATCAATCATTTAATGATAAAAACAAAGCAATTTGAAGCGGTATAAGACAAAAACAATTTTGCAATTTCAACTGTCAATATTTGTGAGCTAAAAAGGTCAAATAGATTCACACATCATGAGCTAACCTGATGCCCACATGCCCAGGCAAAGAGCAGCTCCAAGCTCGGTGTCATAAGACATCCAGAAAAGATGTATTTATGTAGCATTTGAACAACATGAGTTTAACAGCAACCAACAAAATGATGCAAAAAGCTTATCACTATTCTCTTTGATAAAAACCAACCATTCTCAAACGAACACTTCTAAAACCTGATGAACGACTCTGATAGCTTACCATCCAAACATTCTGTTTATTTTAACTAGAGATTTAAGGAAAATGAAATGATTTAGGTGAACTAAAATGGTTACTATTTCTTAAAGTATAACCCCAAATTATACATTTGCATGCAATCCGTCAGCCCAATGTAATAAGAAAGCTATATTGATTCCAAAAACAGAAGTTAAGACTGATAAAATCCCATGAATCCTCACCTTTAAAACTAAAAATATCCGTAAACAGTTATGATAGAGAAAAATTTGGTGACAAAGAAAAATTATAATGATAATAATAATAATAAAAAGTATATACTGATTTAAACAAACATATTTGTGACATCTAAATATCATTAAGAAAAAGTTATCTCTCAAAAAAATATCATAAATAAAGGTCAGGCGAAAAATGTTAGTGAATTGAGGAGAGAAATGTGAGAAAATAAATAAACCTAAAATTTATTAGATCTAAGTAACACATCCATGTTTAGTTGCAGAAAAAATAAATTAAGGTAAATTGTAAGAGATAGTAAAGTTAAATAAATGGCATCTATAAATTATTTTTATGTAATTCACCATGCGCCCACTATAGGAGGGAGGGTCAAGTATTCGCCCCTTACTGCTTTAATGCGTGACATTGCAAAGTGAGATGTCTGACAAAAAATTAATTCACTTTTTTTTTTCCATAAACTAAATACTTTTAACATATAAATTTTTAACTAATCATAATTATATATGTTTTCTTATTTTAGATGTTTTTTTTACTTATTATAATGTAGAAGAACTTCTCCCCAAATTCCAGGATCGAACCCTGTGGGCCCTATCTCTCTCCACTAAACGTTTCTATCTTCTAAATCTCAACGCTCTATAAATTGAGTTAAAAATGCGGGCAAATTGAGTTGTGCATACAGTACTTAAATGTTAAAACCATATTTTATGTATAAAATGTTAAAAAGTTTCATTATTAAAGATAATGTAAGATGTGGAATTGTTTTTTTCCTATACATTTATCATCAAAAGAATTGTTCATCTTAGTTTTTATTTTATAATATACTTAAATTCGATTTTTTGTTTTGTTTTTAATTAATACTTATGACTTGAATATTATAATGAGAAAAATAAAATTTAAATTTCATTTAACATTGTATTGAGTGTTTATTAAGTTATGTATAATTTAGTTCAATCTTTATTTTTAAACATTTAAAATTTTACAAGAACACTCTTTAATTTTATCTTAATAAAATTTATTATTTTAATAAAAATATTTTAAAAAATGTGTTATATGTGTTGAAATGGAATATCAAATAATATATTAGGAAGATCAAATAATAATATTATTTTAAATTTTTAACAAAAAATATAATATATACATTTGAAAATGAAAGAAGCTTGTGAAATAAAATTAATGAAATTAGTAACTTATAAGGAAAGTGATATTATGTGTCCTTAATATGGTATAAAATGTAAACATTTCATGAGTGTTTATGATATAATAGTAATACTCATTTTTGTTTCAAAAAAAATAAATAATAGTAACACTCATTTTCATTAATTAAATTATGTTTTATTTCATAGGTTGCATTATGTTTTAATTATATTCTGTATAGTATACCTTTCAATATCCTCAATTAAACCTATTTTTTATTTCATTGTTTCATTATTATAAATTCATATCCATTTATTTGATCTTTACTTCATTCAGACTATAAATGTCACGCCCTTACCCCCGCCTGAGAGAAGATAGAGGGCGCGGCACGGGATTGAGACCCCTTTACCTGACTTTCGGATATTGGTAGGCCCATTTCAATAAACAAATCCATATACTGCGAATATAACTTGTAAACTACCAATCGTAATGTGTTTAAAATGTCTTGGTAAGATATACATTGTCCAGTCCCATTTACTTGTACTTATATAAAACCCTAAAATTCTAATTTTCTCTAAAAATGAAATTCGCAATTTCTGCAAAAATTTAATTCTTTCTCTTATCTCTTACGCATTTAAACGGACTTCACCGTTGAATCGTCTCTCGCGAAATCTAAATTCTTCCGGCCGACTCGTCGACTCGGTATAAATTCCACTTCACGTTGTGCACCTGCAAGCTGGGTGCCATAAAACAGCTTTGCGAAAGACATGCGATGCGAAAAGTCACCATCATTACGTACCCACGCGACACATGTCGCATGATTAATGGTGATGACGAGACGAATGGCTTAGACAAGACACGCACAAAAATCCAAAACTTACGACACAACACTATCAAAAGTTTAAGCCGACAAGAGAAAAGGAAATAGTCTTATTCCTCCAAACTGGAAAGAACCGCAGAAGGAGGCAGGATCCGCTTGTATATAAAGAGTCGACTTCTCTCTGTGATTCTCGCCATTCGACCGGGCTTGCCGATTGCAAACAGCAAGAAAGCTTTGTTCCCACGCAAACAAAGCGGCCACGCCGTGGGTTATCGATTTTGCGGGAGTTCTCGACAACCCAAATTGTGTAGGGATCTTTTCCTACTTTGTTTATTCTTTCGCTAAGAGCTCCTTCATGTTCGGGGATTTTTCGAGGCCTCGATGGCCATGCTTTCTGGCCTCAAAACCTCAACCGAGCGGAGGAAATCCCTATTGTAGGCCGTGAACAAAGGCCGACTGAGGGCTTCATCGCTCACGGATATGTCAGGTGATTTTCAGGTGGTTTAAGTGATTCAAAATGAATTGCTTGATTGGTTAATTAGCCCATGTGAGCTAATTTTGGTGTTATTGTTGTAAATTGAATAACATGATTTATGTGAATTAATTTGTTAATATATGCATGTAAATATATTAGTACGAATTGTTTGAATCGGGTACACATTCCATATGCACCCGGCACCCTAGATGCAGAGGTGTGAGTGCATGACATGAAAAGAAATTGAAAGAAAATGAAAACGGCTAGAAAGGAATTTCAAGGAAGATTTCTCCGAAGAATTACTCGAGAGTGGTCCAACAGTTCATCTCAGAGGAGGACCCATGACTGTTTCGAAAAATTCATCCAAAGAATTCGCCCCTGAGGGTGGTCCAATATATTTACCGAAATCCTGCAGTAAGTTTTCGAGAACAAAACCTTTGTTTCAAAACCCGTATTTGCTCACATTTACTAGTACGCGAGGAGTCACGACTCGATACGTGATTGGGCATGTAGACATTCAAGTAGGATCATGTATTTGCTTGAGTGTGTTTGCTTGCCATGACATGTGCACTTAGCGGGGAGTAACCCATGTAGAAATTATCACTATCGAGCATGCTCACCTCTGGGCCGAGGGGATCATTATTTCAAAGTACAAGGAGTGTATAGATATCGCGGCTCACAGAGGCCGCTGCTTTAGAAGAAAGCCGCATTGTGGCTTTGGTATTCATCGTATAACATGTATTAAAACCTTAAATTTTGATATATGCTCGTTAAGAGTAATGTAATAACTCGAACTGTTATATAGTTGATGTATTTTTTACAGTGTTGATGTATGGGCCCAAGTAGCCGCTTTTAATTATGTACATGTCTCATGATACGAGACAATGAGATATTCGCAAAGCTGATTCGTGATGTCAACAAGACACCCCGGGATTGGGGCGTCACAACTTATACAAATTCCACTATTACAAAAACTTTACATTTACATTATAAAACAAAGTAAAAACCTACACGTGGACTCCTATTACCGTGTTAGTTCCGCGGATTTAACGCCGACAAGCTCCTCTTTAAGATTCACACTGGACAACATCCAAGTTGCTTATAGCTTAAGGAATGTGATAAGATATGACCACTTGGAATGGTCCACATTTACAGGATACATATAACATAATGCATATGTCAGAGTATACGTATAACATAATTCTATAATAGAGTTTTCATATAACATAATTCTTATAACAAAATTTCATATCTCTCGTAGAGTTCGTAATGCAGATTCAGATGTATGTACCCGTAGGTACATGTGCATCGTAACCGATTTCTTATGCTTTCTTCTTGTTCATTTTTCAGATTCTTATCATATAAATGTTTGCATATGTCATATTATTCGGATAGACAACATATAAGTATATGCCTACATAGACCGGTAACAATTAATGATAGGGACACAACACAATAGGTACCCGAAGGTACAGTATTAAAAGAGACGTGCCTGCCCACATAACATAGGTGTCGTAACACAAAGCAGGAGTGTGGTCACACTGAAGAGAGACGTGCCTGCCCACGTACGTTGGCCATGCCACTAGCAGAGCTGGCATAAAGACTCAGCTATGAGTTGTCGCCAAGATCGAATCGCAGCGCTTCGCTTCACATAATAAGTGTCGCAGCGACTACCAGAGCGTCGCAGACCAACGTGCAAAACATGTCTCGCCCACGCACAAAAGTGTCGTACATTCAGCGTGAGTGCCTTCTCAGATCGAACGTAGACGTGCCTATTCATTCGCTATTCGGTCTTAAGCTATAAAACCCGAGAAAATTCAATTTTTCTGAAAAATAGTAAAACGGTAATTTTAATAGAAAATATGGAAATTTTCTAGATCTCGGATAACGAAATGGACTTCACCGTTGGAATCGCCTCGCGAAATCTAGTTACCCCGTTGATTTTCATCGAATTTCGAGGCAGTCAGAATTTCACGTTTTTCGAGGCACCAAGAGTAACGAGTGACACTTGGCATGTGTTGAATGGCTTATATGAAGCCATGTGTCAAACGGAGAGCAAGGCAAACAAAAGTCTAAGTGGGGCCCATGTGGGACATGTGTCACAACTAAAGATGATGGAAATCCAAAGAAGTGGATAAGAGGATAAGGGAAAATCCAAGAGCCAATGGAGAGGTGACATGTGGCAAGAGAGGACATCCCATTTGACCAAGTTGGACCAAATTTCGGCGGGGGAGAGGAAATTGGAGAAAAAGAGAAAAGAGAGGGAAAAAGAGAGAAGAAGGAGGAGAGAGAAGCTCTACCTTCTTTGTAAATTTCCTAAATCTGATCGCTTGCCTCGGCCGGAACAAGAGGCAAAGTCGTCCACAAATCGGTAGCCTACTTACTTTACCTCAAAAAACAGCTGGTTTCGTCAAAATCTGAGAGGTAGGGGTTTTTCTCATACTCGGTTTAATTCTTATCTAAGAGACATTCAAATGGTTGAGGTGTTTGGGGCCAGATCTGCCATTCAATTCAATTCCAAAGATTCGACTCCGACCGCCGGACTTTGAGACTATTTTCTGACAACCTAATTGATTTTGGGGCTGTTTTCGTGATAGTCCTGAACCAAAATTCCGGATCAGATCCCGACAATCTCGTAGTCGGATTATGAGGATCGATTTTCGATTGTCCATGTGTACATTTTTTGTGTGTATTGCTAAAAGTGAATAACATGTGTTCGTGTGAAAATCGTGTGGTTATATGCTCAATTGAGGTATTAGCATGGATTGCTTGATGATGTGAATTATATTGTAGAAAAATATAATTGTGCATGAATCATGAATGTTGTATGTATGAAATGACATAATTGCATGTCATGTGCACAAGAATACGGCTATTTAGCCCAAAGGGTGGGAGCATGGTATCGTTATTCACCATTCCCGTGAATGCGAGGCGGTGCTCGAATTTGGGACAACATCCAAAAATCGAGACTAACAAAGCCTGTATAAAACAAGAATAAATATAAATCATGTGTTCGGGAGTGAAGAAGATCTGTGGTGGTGATCCCTCCCAAGTGAAAGACCCAAATTTATATGCGGTTGGACATGATCACCGACGGTGAAAGCCCGTAAAAATGTTAGAAGGCGTACGACGATCTGCGGTGTGACCCCGGAAAATGGAATGGCCTATAAATAATACACAGGATTTGGTAAAATTAAATAAATATTGGAGGTTTGTTCAATAGGTTAAGTCATTGGATGAAACGCCAATGACTAGTTTCACACTGGCATTAGCGTGTGTGAGGGAGTCGGTCAGGACTCGGGTTGTGGGTATGAAGAGTCTCATCTCATCCATGACATGATATATTCCATTTATGATTGTATTTTCCTATATGGAATGTGGCATGATGTGTGTGTGCCAATTGCATATGCATTTAGCGAGCAACCCTCAGGTGAAAATTCATCTTACTAGGCATGCTCACCCCGGCCGTGAGAAAATACGTGCACCTGAAGTACAATCGGGATGGAACGTATCCAAGACCTTTAGTGGTGAAGAAAAGCCAGATTTGGCTTGTTTTGTATTTTGTAAATTTTTGTGTGGGAAAGCCTAGCTTTGTTATGTAAAAGGAACAGTTGTAATTAAACTCATTTCAATACATTTTAGCTAGTTTTCCAAAGTTTCATGTTGCCTTAATAAAAGGCTATTATGTGTGGAGATTAGGGTGTATTGAAAGGAAAGAAAAAGGGAAAACTGGAGGTGCAGGAGGACCAGAGAGGGCTACTGCCCATTCTAGGTCCTCTATTGCGACAAAGAAAATTCTATCACGACAGGGTCTTCCGTGTCGCAACAGGGTTCTCAGGCTAGGCACACGCGCGTGACAGGCATGAGCTAGTCGTTGGGACGCGCACGATAGAGTTTTCGGGCTTTGTGTCACTACAGGGGTCTCTATGTCGCGACACTATTCCCAAGCATACTGGGCGGTTTGGGTCGTGACAGAGGCTTTCTCTATCGCGACATAGATTTTTGGCCTCGTGTCGCCACAGAAATTTTGTGTCGCAACAAGGTTTGGGGCTGGGACAAGGTGCTTGGGTCGCGACAAGGGTCTCCTTGTGTCGCGACAAAGTTTTCCCAAGGTTGGGCCATTCCTGTCCTAACAGAAGACTTTATGTCGTGACAGAGAGTTTCCTATCGCGACCCACATGTAAAATCCGAGAAAATTCTAATTTTCTGAAAAATGGTAAAATGGGAATTTCAGTCAAAATCCGAAATTTTTCTAGATCTCAGATGACGAAACGAACTTCACCGCTGGAATCGTCTCCCGAAATCTAGCTACCACGCTTAACTTCGGCCGACCGAGAAAGCTTCGACTTCATCAGTTTTCAAGGCACCGAGATTTTCACATGGACAATCAAGACATTTCAGGCCGGCCACGTAGCACTACATGTCATGTGCGTAATTAGTCAAACACAGCCATGGCCATGGGTGGACACATGGTATGAAGTCATCACGAAAATCCAAAGTGTGGATAAAGAGGATATGGGTAATCCTATCAACCAATGGAAGGCTGACAAGCTGGCAAAAGTTGAGAGGACAAAAGGGGGAACAATAAAGGTTAAAGCAAGACATCTTCTTCTCTCATTCTTGGTTGATCCCGCAAAGGAGAAGAGAAACAAATTCGTAGATAGAAAGTCCAACTTCTCTCTAGATTTCTGCTGCCGACCGGGCTTGCTTCTCGTCTCTGCCAAGAAAGAGTTGTTTCATCGCAAGCGCTGACACATGCGGGACCGATTTTCAGGATTTTCGGTCAACTCCTGAGGTGGTGGGTCTTCTCCTACTCGGTTTATTTTCTAAGCAAGAGCCATTAAAATTATTTGGATTGTATGGCACGAAATGTCATTGATCGTCCCAAAATTGGGATCAGATACCGGAAATTCCGAGAGTTCGCTGACAAAATTCCACTATCTCGAATCGAAAAATGATGTTGTGTCGCTTGCTCGATATTTGAATAACATGCAAATTGTGCACGGAGTGTTCAAATAAAATGGCCACGAAGTTTTCTGGCCTTCTGTATACCGGGACCGACGTCGGAATTTTCGTGTGGCGAAGCCAGTCACCACTTTATCGTTTAGGACTATTATTAAAACAAATTCGCTGATGGTTGGACGGAAATTGTCTATGTATGTTGTTTGCATAATATTGCTTAAAATGATTGGCTTTGAGTGTGTACGGAAAAGAATTGTTAATGCATGTAATTTAATGTGTTAACATGATGTTTGAATTATATAATATATAATTGTGTGTGAGCCATTGGAATTGAATTGTTTATTAGCTTATGTGAGCTAATTTTGATGTTATTGCTATGAATAAATAACATGTGGTTAGTATGTGAATTTTGTTAATATAATGCACGAACGATATATTTAAGACGCTGTCAGGATGAAACTAAGATAACGCATTTCATACGCACCGGAAAGAACCTTAAAAAATAGGTGTGTGAGTGCATGACATGAAAGAAAAAGGAAAATGGTTGTGAAAGGAATTTGAAGAAGATTTTCCGGCACTGCTTGAGAGTTGTCCACCGGGTCACGCCGAAGAGGCCCATGACTATTTCCGGAGAATTACCCAAAGAATTCACTTCTGGTTGTCCAACAGATTTTACCAAAACTCGGTAACATGTTTTCGAGAACAAAAACCTTTGTTTTGAAAACAAAGGTTTTCTCACACTCGCTTAGGTACGCGTGAGGGAGTCGTTGATGGCTCGAGGCTGGAAAAGGGTGAGTCACATTCTCATCCATTTCCATGTGCATTTGAGTAGGAACATATATGTTTTATTGAATGTTATTTATGTCATTGCATGAGCACTTAGATTCGGGAGTAACTCATGTAGGAAATTATCACTACCGGGCATCATTTACTCCCGTCATGGGATCCCCTTTCGTGCATGTGGAGTGTCAGGAAGACGACGCTATTAGAGGTCAAGTGAAGAAGAAAGCCAACATGTGGCTTTGATTACTTTTTTGTAAAATATGTATTAGAATTCTTAATTTTAATATATGTTTGTATTAAGAGTGATGTAACAACTCTTGAAACTATTGTAATATAGTTGGATATATTTTTAAGTAGTATAATGCGTGCGCCTAACATACCATTTTTACTCATATGGGTCTCATGATATTAGACAATGTGTTTTTCCATGCGCTGACATGCACAACAAGACTCCCCAGAAATGGGGGCTTCACACCACGTACTCAGCCTCGCACTATCACAGCATGAGCACGCAGACGTAGGGCACGCACCAACGACGATGTTCGCACAATACGCATGACTCCGGGGCGCATGACGAGCCACACCATCCAAAGAGCAAAAAAAGCACTCGAAAATTCGGGGGGCCACATGCTGCATACGATTATGTGTTTCCGAACTCGTTATATCATTCTTAATCTCATTATAAAATGAGGGCAAAAAACAATGTTTGCCTAACGACCAGCTTCACCTCGGCGGCTAGGTACATAACATTTTTCATATAATTTTTATACTTGTACAAACCCTTTCATTCACTTATTAGGATCCTCATTGATCCAATGGATGATTGTTAAAATTAACGGAAGAGATGAACCAAAACAGGACTCGTAGGTACGCCTAGGCGAATCAATGCTACGCCTGCTGAGCACTACTGGGGCCACCCAGCATGCCCGTAAAGTGCATAAATTCAAAGCTCTGCTGGGCTAGCGTAGTGACCTCCTCCTAGCAACTCCACGCCAAAGTGCACCACACCTAGATCGAGGGGTGTCGAAAGCATAATGCACTGGGCCATTTGGCCCCTTTCATAGGAAATTTCCTTCAAATCAAAACCAACTAAGCATCAAAACTTCAAAATCAAAGCCATAAAACTCATCTTATACCAACCAACAACACTTCTAATAGGATTTTTCCTACACAACTTAGACAAAGAGAGATTTATGGTAGTTCCAATACCAAAGTTCCAAACATCACATAAGAAATTTCCAAACCTGGACTTTCTTCTTTTTCTTCTTCTTCTTTTCCTTTTTCCTTCTTCTTTTTCTCTTCTTCTCTTCTCTTTTTCTCCATCGTAAACCCTAGCCAAAATGAGAGAACAATCTCCCCTTATCTCTAAGACCATGTTTGGTCTTATCCAAATTTGAGTCAAATATCCATTTTTCCTATTTGGTCCTTCATTTTAATTTTATTTGCAAACCAACGTATTAAATTTCTAACTTAGCATGTAATCTTCTAGTTTGTAATGACCTTTGGGTCCTTAATGTCAAATTATCAATTTTTCATTGGCTTATGTATTAATCCCGGCTTTATCATTTTTCACTTTTAGCACTTAAATTCCGAAAAATGCAAATTTTACTTATATTATACCTTAAATATGTAATAAACTACTAGGGTATAATTTGGGGTGTTATAATAAATATTTGATTATTTTTATCAATTACATGTTATTTTCAAATAATATTTAGAGGATGCTTTACCATAAATAGAATTGTTAACACATTTGGTTTATATATTTTCATTTTTACTTACTCTATAAATATCTTATCATCCCAAAAAGAATACATGGTGGAAAAAATTTAATATGTAAAAAAAATCTCAAATTCAAATTCATAATAAAATTATAATTGTATAGATCAAATAAAAACTTTGTATTTTCTTTTCATAATTTTACTACTTAATCATTGATTATTGATAATACAAAAAATATCACTTTACCTTAAAATCATAAAATCTTTATCTTGGTCAATTTGAGATTTTTTTTTGAATGATTGGCATAAAAGAAAGTTAGATGATAATACAAATCAAAATATAATTTATTTTATTTCATTTCCTTTTGAGTGCTTTTTATAATTTGGGAAACCTTTTCTTATATTGTTTTATTTTAGATGTAGAAAAATTTACAATTTTGAATTCCAAAGTTTTATTACCTCTTCAAAAAAAAAAAAAAATCTATTCACTTGGAATTATGAGTTCATGATCTCTGGGATCTGTTACTCGATGGGTCTAGGCCCGCTAGGCCTGTGTTGTGAAACGGTCCGATTCCACTCACCTCACCAAGACCAGATGGATACCTCTCAAACGAGAGAATCTATAGTTGTTGTCGGGAGAAGCAAGGTCAAACTCTTCCAAGGCTTGCTCGAGGCCGCCCGTCTGGGACTTCATGTCCGCCAGTCGACCATTCTACCCCGTATGGGAATTCTATCCCATATAGGAAGTGTGACGCCCCAAATCCGGGGTGTCCGTCGACCAACCCAGCCAACCTCAAGGAAAATCTATACGCCTCAGATGAGACACACACATGAGTAAAATGGCCACTTGGGCCTACATGTCATACTCATCTAAATACATTCAACCAATTATATTACATGGTTCAAGATGTATACATTACTCTTAATACAAATACATATTAAAATTCACAATTCTAATACATATTATCCCAAACATCAGTTCATTAACCCTGCCAAAATCGCTCTAAAATGAGACGCCTTCTCGAACGCGCTCCGTACCGAAAAATATTCCTCGACAGTAGTGAGCTATCGCCCAAGAGTGGAATCACCCTAAATGGGTTACTTCCCCACATAAGTGCATACGCACGATCCATTCTAACCACACACTCAAGTAAATACGTTGATCCTACTAATGTCTACATGTCATCCCCATGTCTCAAGTCCTCACCGACTCACCTACACTCGCTTGCCATGGCGAGAAAAACATCATTTTCAAAACAAAACTTGTCGTTTTGAAAATAAACTAAATGTATCGCCTGCAAAATACGGGACTACTCATCTGGAGGCTTAATGTGTTGAGAACTTCGAAATAGTCATGGTTCTCATCCCGAAATGATCTGTTTGACCGTCTTCCAACCCCATTCTCCGAAAAATCATCCTCGCGAAATCTCTTCAACCATGTTCGTTTTTCAGAAAATTCATGTCATGCACTCACACCTAATTTCTAGGTTACCCGGTGCATATGAAATGCATTATACCATTTCAACCATTTTATACCAATATATATAATATGCATATATTCTTAATTTTACAATCACACCACATGTAATTCACCAATTTCAACCATCACCCAAATTAGCTCATTTGAACAAATCACAATCTCATCTCCAAATGTCTACACACACAATTATATTCCATATAATTGTGACATGAAGTTAACACATCAAGCTTATGCATTAACCTGCTAATTTCCATACAACACAACCCTTCAATTCAAACATTTCATACACCCAAAACATTGACGTTTTTTGGTCCATTTCATACAAACTCGGGACTGATTTTAACCGTCTCAAAACAATTAACAAACACGAGTAATTCAATTTGAATTACTCAACCAAACACATTTTCTCACAAAATATTTAGTGAACACTATTCACATGAACAAAGGAAACCCCTGCCATCGCTCACCTACCACTTCTCTCAACATCGTTCCACTTTAGAACCTCGAAACCTATATTACTTCCGCCTTATACATCACAAACACAATTTAACGTATAAATTACACCACAAGCCACCCAAACAACCCATACATAGCCACTAGGACTGGTCCAAACCGGCTCCACTAATTTCATATTTTTGCCTCCAAAATTTTGGAATCGATCAAAACTACCGTTCGGGTCTCAAACCAACTCACATTACATAACACACTTAAACAAAGTGTAACTCAAGCAGGATACCTCACGCCGCCTGAGTTTGTCGAAACTCCCTAAAACCGGTGCTCACGCGTTGCCCTCGCCTCGTAGAGCAACTTTTCTTCTTGTCCCGAAGAAATCCGATGGTCCGATTGACCGGGATCTTAGAGAGAATGTGCTCTCTCTCTCTCTAAAAAAATCACAAAACCTAAGCTACTGCCTCACGTTTTCCCTCTGCACGTTTTGGTCTCTTCAAATGTAGGAGATGACCACTATTCCTCTTTTGTCCTTATTATCATTTACAAATTCCAAAATTCCACTTATATCCCTTTCTTAGATTTTTGACACTTGGCATTATCCCGACCGTCCATTTTCATCCTCTCTCTACTCATGCAACATGTGTCACATGACATGTTATGCGCGCATTTTTGTCATATCACACGCCGCTTCACGACACCGCATACTACGCCTCGAAAACGTGTAAATTCGCCGTCTCGAAATTCGACAAAATTCGACGTAGCCTAGATTTCCTCATGAGACGATTCTAAACGGCTGGTTCGCTTTCACATCCGAGATCTAGAAAAATTTCATTTACCTAAATTACGATTTTGCCATTTTCATAAAATCGAATTCTTTTGGCCCGCATAAGGTTTGTTAAGCAAATACACCTAGAAGCAAAAAAATCCGCAAAAGCGATATTATCATCGAATTTTCCAGCTTTCGAATCCCTTACTCCTCGAAAAGATAATCCTGGAAAAGGGAAAAATAATCTCTGATAAGGAAGAACTAGTCATTAATAAGGAAAAGAAGATTTTCTCCTTTAAACTAGGAGGAGATAAAATCCTACCTCGAGAAGGAAGGAGGGGATTTTGTTGACCTAACCCTATAAGTCAAAAAGATCACCCATTGGGGAAGGTATGCAATTCGAACTTTGTCTATTCTCTTCTCCCTCTCCATATTTTCGTTGACTTAATCATCGGAAAGGCGATCAGCCCACTATCGGCGAAACACTCCTTTGCAGGCTCACATCGCACAATTCTAAAGAAACTAACACCCAGTCCCTACATTCGACGCCAAGGATCCGGGTCATCAAAGTACTAGTCAGAATTGTAACGCCAGATTTGCTCTCAATGGCACTTTGAATAACAGCCACCCGATTATCTCTTCCGAATATCAAAGTCCTAACAGGAATTACAACGTTGTAGTATTTTGTTCTCATGGAGACTCGAACATGGTCCCTTCCTAATTATCTCTTCAATTTAAAATCATCATTTTTAGCACACTTTTCAAGACATGCATTTTTTATTTATTAATTTATTTTTGTAATATATTATATACAAATAAAATTTTATTTTCTATTATTAATTTTATTTTTCTTACAAACTAACCAAAAACTAGGGGTTCACTTTGAATATTTATTATCTATATCATTACTCAAAATTTTGAATTTTTTAAATTTTATTTTGAAAGATGTTGGGAAAATACAATAATTAATTAAAGTACATGTTTACTATTTTGTTTATTTTATCTTTTGTTTTCAAATTTGATATATTATAAATGCTTTTCACCAAACTGGGGTACTGCTCTGATTTTTAATTAAATTACTATTCTAAAAATTGTTTTAAACAAATATGTTATATGATTTGAAAATGAAATATCAACTAACATATTTGAGAAGTTAAAAATACTTTTAAAAAGTATTCATTTTTGTATCTACTCATCTAAAAAATAATTATACATATTTTTTAAATTAGAAACTATAAAGTAAATTGATAAGATTAAAGGAAATTAATAAAAAAAATGCACAAGAAATTTTTTTGTGATCAATTTTAAGCATGTCAAATATAATTACTTCATCGGTTAACAATTCAATAATAATATAAAATTTTCATCAATTAAATTTTAATTAATTTTTTTAGATTTTAATGTGAAACCACACATCAACTATTTAACAAATACAAAAGTTTCTAATTTGTATTTTTTTGTCGTGTCTGTGTATTTTTTTTATAACAACTTGAGAATGACTTTCAATACAAAGTTTTATTAAGTTGATAAAATTATTTAACATTTGTAATAATAAAGAGGAAAAAATGATAAAACAATAATATCTTGCCCTTACACCTAGGTCAAGTGGTTAAGGGGTGTGATGAGTTTATGAGAAGTCTTAAATTCTTATAAGAATATAGTATTATAACCATATAATATGAAGCTATGAAGCGAATAGAATAAAAATAACAATATTATCTTAAAAATACAAAGACACTGATAATAATCACAAATATTATAATATTAAAAGAGGATATATTTAAATTACATATAAAATAATTAATAGAAAACATTGTCATGTTTAGTAAAAAAAAAAATTAACAATGTGTTTTCAAATATGATTCTTAAAAAAAATATACAAAATCATAAATTCATCTCATGTGTACACTTACTAGTCATTTTTAAAATTTAATATGTTTTCACTTACAACATAAATTTTTTTTTTTTTCAGGAATGTGCAGATTCTAATGTATTATGATATATAAATCAACTCCTTTGGAATCCGTATGCTTATTAATTGCAAAACTAAGGACGGTTGTTTTTTTTGCTTTTTTCTGAAAGCAAAATACTTTCAAACTTTAGACAATTTGTTTTTTCATTTGCATAATCCTATTTCTACCCTTTTAAATTTTCTTTGAATAGAAAAACCAATGTTTTAGAATTTGTAAAAATACTTAAAATCTTGCAAATCACTTAAAATATTTCAAAATATTTTAAAAACACGAAATATTTTTACTTATAGTTTCATCAGGCTATTATTTTTTAAATTATTAATTTTATATATTTTATTATAGTTATATAAAATAAATAAATATTTTTTTTGTAAGAATGATAAATAGTAAATTATTTATCATAATAATTTTATCATTTTAATTTGTTATAAATATGTTAATATGTTATACATATATTATACAAATATTTTGTTTATTTTATCATAATAATAAGGCTAATTTGATTAAAAGACCTTTTAAAAAAAATTGGGAAATCTAATCCTTCACTAATTTTCACCTTATTTTGAAAAAAATACTCTCATTGTTTTCTGGTAAAAATAACCATGTTTTTAAAAAAATATATGTAAATACATGAAATGGAAAAAGTCATTACCGTCCATTATGAGTCATTGTTTAAGAAAAACATGGAAATATTATCTTTACAAATTTTGAGTTATTTGAAGTCTTTTAACCAAATATTTCTATTATTTGAAAAAAAAAACCCCCCAAATATTTCTAATACTAAAATTATATCATCTTTACAAAATCAAGTCATGACCTAAATTATTTTTCTTAATATATATAAGATGTTGATTTTAAACATATAAAAAACAAACAACTTAATACTTAATAGAAATATAATATTAAAAAAACAAATAATTTAATATTTAATACTATTAAGCTCTATATAGCATTTAGCTAAATAAAAGTTATATTCAATATTAAATGAAAAAACCAAACACCCCCTTAAGTTTAGTATATACAAACAAGCAATACAAATTAATTGAACAATCAACCATGACCTCTCTAAGGAAAGTGCTTTTGAGGATACTAGTAATGAAAGTGTGTAGCCTATTATTATTTTTTATTTTTTTATTTTTACTTCTATTTACTTTGCATATTACGTTAAACAATTATTCCAAGTATGGGATATGCCGTAATCTCTTCTCACCCTTTTGCCACTTAAACCAGGCCTAAGGCAAATGTGCAAGCTCTTTAAGTTTAATACTTTGTAAAAGCTGTTGGGACCCCAAAAAATTATTTTTTTTGAAATAAAATTTTCTATACTAGCCTCTTTTCTTTAAGCGAGGAAGGGTAATTTTTTTATCATTCTTGGCCTAAAATCACATATCTACACCTCTTTTTCATCTTTTTTTTCTCAATAAAGTGGTTTTTCTACACAAATCTAGATTTTTATATGTTTTTTTCGTGGTTTAGTCGTCGCCTTAGCGCTACAGATGATTGTCGCCGCTTTGTGCTGCAGTGGTCAAGTTGCCACCTTACGCGACAGAATAATCGCTCCCGCACGATACGGCTTTCAGCCCTCACACAAGATCGCTTATTCGCTGTAATTCATCTCGAACGAACAGTGATATACATCAAAGACAATAAATCAAATCACTATCGCCAAGATACTCGCGTAACCTAAGTCGCAGATTCAATCATAATAGTACTAAATGTGCAGACTTAACTATCAAATATCATATGATTTCAAGCTCGTTTCCATTACGCTATTAACCCATATCGCTTTTTATCCTCGCGATTTTAACGATTTTGATTCTATGTTTCTATCGATGTATTGCTAGTTGGAATCAATAAAATTATTTTTCTCTTCAAAAAAAAAAAAAAAGCATATACATATCTTTAATAGCTGTCATCAGTGAAAGGAAACATGGGCTTTCATTATGCAACTTCAATGGGAGGCATTGTCTTGTGATTCAGAGCTCATCCATCCCTTACATATCTACCTCTTCCATTCTTCACAATATACCTCCTCCTCACTAGGTAGTAGGCGCCACCATTGTCTGTCTTTTTTCCTCTCAAATTTTATTATTTCATTTACATAATCGATTTCGAGCGCTTTTTGCCAATCTAATTTAATTTTTCATCATGAATCATTTAGATTTTATTTGGTTCCTAAAAAATTTGAGGTAAAACATAAGAAAAAAATAGAGAAATAAAGTAGAAAGAATGCAAACAAATGATACCAAAAACATAAGAAAAGGGTCCATTTAATTTTTTGAGATTTTTCACAAAACAATCAATTATAAGAAAATCATTCTCATTATTATTTTTCCTTTTTTAGTACTTTTTAAGAACTAAACACAACATTAGATGTACTTTTTTTAATATCTATTCATTTTACAATACAATGTTAGTTATAGTATTCTGTTCACATAAGACTCGAAGGTCTCATTTGGCAACTTTAGGCATACTTGAAACAAACAAATGATACCGAAACAAAAGATGGATGAAAAGAAAATGGCATTGCCCCTTTCTTTGGGAGAAATATCATGGCAAGCGCTTTCATTACAACAATCAAAGAGGCCAAAAGGAAAAAGGGAAGAGCAAAATAGGAGTTGAATAAGTGTTGGGTTGAATATTTATTTTCCCCCCTGTGGAGGGACATTCAAATAAACATGACCTCAAATCAGAAGACACTGATGGGGCATCCTAAGAAGCCTCCATGAAGGGCTATACCAAAGTTTAATTTAAAGGCAAAACTATGTGCTTTGAGAAAAGTTGGTAGGGATGGGTTCCCCCATGAGACTCATCACTGCCTAACTCCCAGGAAGCATCGCCATGAAACAATGATTCACCCCTTTCTTGTTTCGCCAGGTAACCCTTTCTTAGAGCATGTTTGGATTCCGAGGAAACAGTATGCTGCAAAAAAAGTAGGAAGGGTGGAAGTTGGTAATGAGATGCTGCAAAATTGGTGTCACGCTCCCCATCTGATCATCATGGCCTCAACTTTATGATTTGTGTGTGTGATATTTTTAGTAATACCGTATCTGTCAAATAATGTTTAATTTTATCATAGAAATGTGTTTAATGTGTGTCCATCAATTTTTTTTTAAAGAGGAATTTCATTGATTTAGAACAGCAAGTCATTACATCTAAAAACATACACTAACGTGCTAAAAACATTTGAGAATGACACATCATTCAAGTTTAAAGCAAAAATGCTCATGCTTGGCACACACCTGAATCCCAAATGCCTGTATCACTTAAAATTCAAGATCTGAACAAATATATCAATTAACATGATTGATATTTAATTATCTGTCTGACGATACCACAACAACCACCTACACGAAAAGCATCAAACAAACAATCATGCAGTTTCATAAAACTACACGTCGCAATAAATTGATAACAAAAACATAAAAAATAAAAATAAAAAAAAATCAAATGAAAACTCATATCATATGAAATAAACCAAGTCATATAGTGGAAAAACCCATATCTAAGTGTATGAACGATGGGAGGGGTTTGTATCCACCATTTCAATTAATAAAGAATCATTTCCAAAAAATATTTTGCTTCTAATATATTTAATACAGAAATTGGTTTAAAAGCGGTGGATTCAAGCCCTTGAGGTTTGACACAAGTTGTAAAGGAGTGGGATAGTCACATGGGAAAACCCAGGAGTTCTAAGAATAGAATATCACAACATAAAATGCGAAAGTGAGAATCCAAAAGTTATTTGCATAACTAACTTCTTGAAAATGTCATTTTTTTTTGACAAAAATAATCCTCATAGTGTAAAGATAAATCCCATTTATGATAACTAAATTCCCATATTATAACTAAATCTTGAAGGGTATTTTTATCAATAGTGTCTTTTATACTTTTTTTAAAAAATTTAAAGAAAAGTGTTAGATTTGCAAATGTGGTGGATTCATCCTTTTACACGGTTATCCCCATTTAATAGCAAGCTGGAAAATTTTGGAGTTATCATCAAGAATCGGACGGATCATGATTCTGGAGGCCACTTTCTTTTGTTTATACATAAGTTAAGGAGAGGAAGCGAATAATCTTTTTCCATTATAACAAAGAAGTCAGAACACTTGGGGGGAGAATGTGGGTACGTGTATGGATTTCATTGGATGAATCACCCCAAAATATTGGCCTGGCTCCTATTTTGGAACATCCAACAAGGATGATGGAGGATATGGAGTCAGCTTCATCAACCATCATTCACCAGGAATAAAGAAACCAAGTCTAGAAAAAGACCCGCATCTTCCCCCCCTTTTTATTCCATCTCTTCCTATGTGCTGTTGAGATGGAATCTTCTGGATCTTATTTTTGAATTAATTACAGAACCAATTGCTTGTTTACGAAGTTCATAAACAAACAGTGAGGTGGAAGTTACCAATAAACAAACACCAATCACTTGCCCAAGATGATTTGGTTTTCCGCTGCCAACTATTTGTCAGTCTAACAATTAAGTAATTTACGACTTTACTTTATTTGAAAGAGAAAATAATAATATTAAATACTCTTAAATGGAGAATAGAAATCATGCATTATGGTGTAAAGCGCGTGCTCAGAAGGTGAGTCCCAGTCCACGCCAACGAACTGAGGGAGATGGTTCCTTTTTCTGTAGTCAACCAGCTCTCTCATTTTTAATTGTTTGGTAACGTGTGAGATTGTAAGTTTCTCACCCACAGTTTTATTATCAAAATGCCTATTTTGGTGCCACATTAGCAACTATGTGAAAATTATGAAAATTGAAACCATAGTTTATAATTATGGCTTTAGTTTAACATTGAAACCTAGTTGATAACTATGACTTTTGTTTAAAAATGAAACTGTAATTAGCAACCATGATTTTAGTTTAAAACTGAAATCGTAGTTAGCAAATACGACTACGTAATTGGTAACTATGACTTTAATAAAAAAATAAAAGCATATATAGTTAGTTGACAATTATAATTTTAACAACATATTTTTTATATACCTCTCTCCTTTGGCATTGCTATGTGGCATGGAGGAGGCTATTAAACATATATAAACGGATGTGCTAAAAGTAACTTTTTTTTTTCGAAAATCAGTCCATTTTGACCCAAAACTCTTCTAACCCAACAACACCGAGGAAGTTGAAGAAAGCTCCAGGCGATTTCAGCCATCAATTTCTTGACAAAGTTGTAGCCGTGAAAATGGGGGGTCACCTTGTCTATGCTTTCTTTTGAATAATAATAAGAATAACTAAAAGAAGAAAGTTATGCAAGATTGGGTTTGACGTACACGACAAGGCCGAAGATAGTTTATCTGTATTGTATTTGTACCACTGAGTCTGAGACTCATTTTGGATTAATTTATGCATTCATATTAGGGTATGGTTTCCCAAGATTTTGGCTCGAAACTACACTTGGTCTTAATAATTGATTGATGGGGGAGGAGCGACCTCTGAAAGGAGGCAGTAGACGTTTAGGACCTGTTTGCTTCCTATTTTTTAATATACATCATTTTAGTGTTTCTTATTATCTGAATTCAGAAAAAAAAAATGGAACCATACGTGTTTTCCTTATTGTTTTTTTAAGGAAAAATAATACAGTTTTTAAAAACCATAAACAAACAGGGCCTTAGCCTCATAAGTAACGGTTTATTTATTTGTTTATGAAAGATTCGAAGTATGTTTCGTGCAAGATGCAGATTACTTCCACTTGGGAATTTGAAGAAGACCGCAGAGAGGGAGAGAGAGAGAGAATTGGCATAATGTGAGCTTATGGTTGCTTCACTCTGTTTCAACATTTGAAACAATAAATAAATACCCCATATGAAAATATAGAAAAAGAAAGCTAAATTCAAGCTGAGTTTGACAGCTAAGGGAATATTATGGCACTGGCACATGCTCTTTACATTTCTTTTTGCTTGCATGATGAAAATAAGTATCCAGTTAGTTATAGGTACAGATCATATATGGCTAAGAAAGGAAGGAATAGAATAGTCACTAATACAACTGCAGAACGTTTCCCCATTAAAGCTTCAGCTCGCTTCAGCAACAGCTACATGATACCTTATAATCTTATAAATCCCCAACAATTATCTAAAAGAGCAACTATGCATTGTGCTACACACCCGGCTACATGAAGTCCAAAAATCTTATCAATCCAATAATCATCCCTCGCCGTCGCTAATTTATGTTTCCTGTACTGCCACAACTGAAAGGACCCCGAAAATATTTTATTATCCGAACAATCAATCATCTGACTGCAGCAATTTCAACCTTAGGCCCCGAGAACTCACCAATTATAAATCCTCTGTTCCATATGTTGGAGATGCTGAATTTGTTTCAGACAAAACGAGGACAGTATGAATCTTGTCGACTTTAAACTAGAGTATGCTAATACGATAATGCTATACTTCTTCTGTTTCAGTAGGTTGCTCTCTTCTGGGTTGAAATGTCTCATCTCCAGAAGTTTTGTTATCCGTACATACTTCAATCGTTTCCTGAAATATTGTGAAATTAGCAATTTGATGAAAAATTAGTATATAACTCACTCAAATGAGTTTGACATGGTGGATTTCAATTCGACTAAAATAAATAAACAGAAAAGAGGGAATATTCTCCCTCATACCAAACTTCCATAAACAATAAAGGAGAAATGTTGTTATACCCATGTATATGACTTCCAAGATTAGAAGGGTAAAATAAATAAAAACATAAAGCACAAAAAAAAAAAAAAACAGAATCAAGATTCAGCCCAGTAAACTAGTATTGAACTTGTAAAAGGTTCTACATAAATCATGTGAATGGAAGTCTCCAGCAGAAGCTCCTTTGTCATCTTTACTCTGAATATGCAAAGTTCAATGAGAAACCAATATTACCATTAGCACCTCATCAAATTCATGAAGATGATCATCACAAAGCAAGCTAGAGAAATATCTGGTGAACTCCTTATCAAGCAAGATCCTTTCATCAGACCTATTAATGCTTTTCCTACCAGTGATCTAGAGAAGAACCCCAAATCTCATTGGAATGTTCAACAGATGCTGGATTATGATCATACAATCCCTTGTTAAACATGGATCTTGTCAGTGCACATATTCTGGGGAATCCATTCAGCCCCTTTCCTTTTTGTAAAACTAGCTAAACAAACTTCTACTTAAATGCATTAACTGACACCATGAGAGGAAGACTATCTTAAAATATTTACAAAAAGTAAAATAAATTCATAAAAATAGTATGCAGACCAGAGCATGCAACGAGTGATGCAGAGATAAAATAAATCACATCAAGCCAACATCAATACATCAGGTAATCACACAATTTTTCCTTACTAAATCCAATCCAGTGATGGATAAAATGCAAATTATATATTTTGAAGCATGCTTGTAACAGATACCTTTTCTAGCTTTCCATTACTGTGCTGCTCATCCTTCATATCCACGTCATAATTAACAGAGTCTCCAGAGCTTTCTGTCCTGGTGACATACATCTTCGGTTCATCTTTTGAGTCCTTGTTACGAAGCTCACCATTTACCACTACCTCAATATTGGATGAACTGTCATTGCCGCTATCAACTAAATCGTCTGCATTCCTATATTCCATTTCGGTTGAATTAGCCTCATTCTTATAACCTCCATTTGTAGTTGGTATTCTATTAGCTGCAGCTTCTTCAGCTTTCTTCTTTTCTTCTTCCTTTTGCTTCCTTTTCCTTGCCTCTTGCTCCTTAAGCTGTTTAAATCTGGAGAACACCGACAACTTAAGTCCACAAACAAATACCAACTTTTAAGATTCCAAAGAATAACCGTAGTCATACCAAGAACCGTGGTTTAAGGCGTGCCTGGGCTCTAGACACAGCTAATGTGGTTATAGTGCTTCACTTGCCAAGATATGTGCTTTACTGAAGAGGCATTTCTATTCTTGAAAATTTTAATTGTGCACTAAAGTTTTATATAACTTTGTTTCTGTTTTTTTATAAGTAACTTTGTTTCCTTTTTTTTTTATTAAATATTTGTAATCTTAAAAAAAATTTATTAATTGAATTAAATTTTGGATCATATTTTATAAATTTGATATATATCCATGTCATAACCCCGAGGGGTAGCTCAGTTGGTCTAAGACCTTAAGGTTTAACCCAACAGTCACCAATTCGAGTACCTTCAAGGCCACTAGAGGTTTACATGACCATTAACTTTAGGGTCCAATGGCAGTAGTCAAGGTGCGTGCAAGTTGGCCCTGACATCCACGGTTATCAAAATAGATATCCAAGGTCATATAAGTAACTTTGTTTCCTTTTTTTATTAAATGTTTCTTTTAAATATTTGTAATCTTAAATTTTTTTTTATTAATTGAATTAAATTTTGGATCATATTTTATAAATTTGATATATATGGATGTCATAACCCCGAGGGGTAGCTCATTTGGTCTAAGAACTTGAGGTTTAACCCAATGGTCACCAATTCGAGTCCCCTCAAGGCTAATAGAGGTTTACACGGCCATTAATTTCAGGGTTTAGTGGGATTAGTCAAGTTGAGCATAAGTTGGCCCTGACATCCATGGTTATCAAAATATATATCCAAGGTCATATTTTACTTCACTTAGACGCATGACTTGTGTTGTGCCTTACACCTAAGCTGTAAGATACTTTTGTGCATAGGTGTTCCATGCACCTTTTAAAACTATGTCAAGAACATAGTGATTTATAGAAGGCAATGAATGTTAACCTTTCACCAGGACGTAGCCCCTCAGATGTTAGCTTTTCTGTTTGCTTGAGCTCTTTTTTGGCTGAGCTTATTTCAGAAACAGATTTCTGAATCTGGGGTAGCTCCTTTTCAATATCATCGCTGAACTTTATCACTGGAATTTTTGCACCCCCTAACTTTTGAAGCCATACTTGTTGCGCTGTGCTCAAGATATTATTCGTGAACCTGTATAAAGCACAAAATAAAAATGTGAAATTTCTTGAATACCCACACATGATAAATAAAATTCTATCTTAATAAAACAAAAAAAAAAAACAGGGTAACAGGTTTATATCTATTCAAGAGTGTAAGAAACTTGAAGAGGGAGGGAGGGCTAACTTTAAGATTAAATATGAGCAGAAGGGTTCTTATTAAGATGTTGCAATACTCAAAGGGCTTAACAGCTGCTCACCAATAAAGGCTTAACCCAGATGGAACTGAAAGGGCAAAATACCCAATCATTAAGGGGAGAACCTTGGTCAGTGCTTGAGAAGTCTTCTGGCTTGGATCATTACTCTGAAAGTTAACAGCTAACGTTAAACAGAAATGAATGATGCATTAAAACGCCTGAACTAAGTGAAGGAACCAAAATGATTAAAAGATTTTTTCAGTACTTCCTGAACATTTATGACAAACTTGCAAACAACCAAAAGATTGAATAGATGAAACCTGAAAAGGAAATAGCAAAAAGGGCATACAAGAAAGAAAAAACAAGAGCAAAACAGTTTAGGAGAGGTGGCTGAGTTTATCAGACTTGGGTGAGGGTAGAAGACCAATCTTGTGGAATTGACTAACAACGTTCTCTCTTTTTCCCATTCATTCTATGGGGACAAAGGAAGAAAGAAACTCAACTTAACTCCAATCCACCTATGGACTGTTCAAAATACATGGAAAACATATGAAGTAGAAGTGTGCATAAATATAAATCATGATTTTGGACTTCTATTATAATACTATTGGATCATATTATTGGTTTCTTAATATAAACAAAATCATTACAACTGTGATCAACCAATCATGGTTTCAAACTCCAATTCTGGGTGTTCTCTTCAGATGTCCAACAACTTGTCATTACTTGGTTTAAGAATCGAAAACATAAATAAAACAAAACAAAAAAAATAGAGGGAGAGGGCTCTTCTCTCTCTCTCTCTCTATATCTCTCTCTCTCTCTCTCTCTCTCTCTCTCTCTCTCTCTCTCTCTCTCTCTATATATATATATATATATATATATATATATATGATATATATATATATATATATCTATATCTATATATCTATATATATTCTCCTACGGGTCAGAGGTGGTTTTGTCTTCTGTCTCTTTTGTTCTCCTTTTGGGTTCCTTTTTGTATACTTCCTATGTATGTATTGGAACCTTTTGTTTGTTTCTTTTTCAATATATTTGCTTTTTATCGATCAAAAAAATACATATATATATTCTCCTGAGGGGTAGCTCAGTTGGTATAAGGCCTTGGGGTTTAACTCAATGGTCACTAGTTCGAGCCCCCTCAGAGTCGCTAGAGGTTTACCCGGCCGTTAACTTCAAGAGCCCGTGAAAGTTAAAGGGTTTCATTAAGGAAAGAAGAAAAGGGTTGGCCTCTTGGATCCATTTTGGGGAGGAAGGATTCAAGATTCTTCTTAGCGAAGTTGAGTCTTTCAGCAAGGAAGGAACTAAGTCTTAGAGGATCATCGATTGGAAGGAAAATGGTAGAGCTTACAGGCTGCAGAATCGTAATAACGAGGTAGGAAACTTCATGCTCTGTTCGGTTACAAATGGGGAAGGGAAAAGACACAAACTTTTCTTTTCTGAAGGTTGGGGTTCATTAAAAGATAGACTTTGTTGGCAAAAAAGTTCAGAGCTTTAGGGTTCAGGGAGAAGATTGATGGAAGGGAGGAGAGTAGAGGCGAAAGTAGTATAGGGTCAAAGGAAAAAGAAAAGGAGATGAGAGGAGCGGAAGATAGCTCGTGGGTGAATATCCGTAGAGGGGTATCCTTTGCTGAAGTCACAAAAACATGTAATAAAGCCCTTGGAGACACTGCTTGGGTGGACGTTGGCAACTGCATTGCTAGGGCATCTATGGGGTTGTTGAGGTACAGCTTAGTGGGTAGTTGAGCTAAGCCAAATTCTTTTCCATCTATGAAAGAGATTGAAACTTGGGCAAGAGTCGCATGGAGGTTAAAGGGAGACTTAATGGTGACATTCTTGAACTCAGGTCTTATGTTTCTGGAGTTTTCTGATACGGAAGATGCAAAATGGGTTCTAGAGGCCGGAAGGAGGTGGTTCAATGAGGGTTCTCTGCAACTAGAATGGTGGAGCCTAAAATCTAGGTGTGTGAAGAAGAAGGATCTGACCAAGGAGGCTTGGATTTGAGTGGTCAGAATGCTGCTGCATCTTTGGACAGTTGAGATCTTGACATTGATCTGTGACAGCTGTGGAGGCTTCGTGGCTATAGATAGGGAAACAACATTGAGAACGAAGACCATGTGGGCAAGAATTCTGGTGAAGTAAGAGGGGAAGAAAAGGCCAAGAATGATAAATATTCTAAAGGGGACAAGAAGCTTTGAGCTTCAAGTATGGTGGGAATTACCGTCATGGATGGTAGAAGTTCTTCCGTTTAAAAGGGGTAGAGAGATTGTTGTGCCGGCGAGGGAGAAAGAAGATGTTACCTCACGTGCGGAACAACACGCGAGAAGCCAGAAGCATTTAATTGACAGTCAGGCCCGTCAGGAGGATGGGACTTCTGCCAAGGGGATCAAGGTATAAGCTGCTGACGTCAAAGAGAAGACAGATTGTCCGCCTGGGGAGTATCGTTTGGGTCGGATGAAAGTAATGGAGGGCCCCGTGGGTTAAACTTCAACCAGGTAGAGTCCATCAAAAGAGAGGCCCATACCAATAATTAATGGGGTGGGCTTCAGTGAGGAGAAAAGAAGTGAAAATGCCTCAATGGATAGGAAAATTGGGCCAGGCCCAAAAAAAATCCATGCAGGATTTGGATCTCCATTAGAAGAGAGTCCAAAAAGCTTAGAAAGCCCTAGGCCAAATAATGAAAGAAGAGAGGGAGTGGTTGATATTCCACCAGCTTCGTCAACGATGATAAGGGAGCCCAAGAAGAGTACAGAGATTTCTAAAATGAAAAGGTATGTCCCTTCAACTTCCTCTACTCCGGGTTCTCCTTTTTCTTTGGACCGAGTCTCTCTCCTGGAGGGACTTTCTAGTCAGGGGGGAAAAGTCATTGTGAAAAAAACAAGGTTATAGTCAGGGGTGAGCCTTCATTTCAAACGCCTTTGAGGGTCGTGCTGCCGAATGAGAACGACAAGGGCATCTTTTTGGAAGGAAGAGAATTGGTGATGGTGGGGGACACCCAAGGAAACAAGAGGGTAGAGGAGGAAGATTCGGGAGGCCCTAGAGGGGGGCAAGAGGGGTTTCATGGGAGGAAAGTTGTTTAATTAAATTCAATAGGTTTATGGGACTACCCACAGAGAGTTTTGAAGAAGAAATTGTGGACTTGATGACCAAAGTCAGTGGGAGAAGATATACGGAAAGGAAAAGGGGTGCAAAGCGATACAAAGTTTGATAGAGAACTTAAGAGACTAAAATGGATAGTGAAGGAGAAGGGGGGGAGCAAAGCCAGATACAGGGCAAGGGCATATATTACTAGTTTTTTGTGAGAATAAAAATTCTATCTTGGAATGTTAGGGGGGCTAATAGTACTGAGAAAAGGAAGTTGATTAAAGCCTTCCTAAAAGGGTTTAAAGCGGACTTAGTTTGTGTTCAGGAGACTAAACCGAAAGGGCTTACGCAAGGACAATAAGAAGATTAATGGCTGGCAAATTCGTGGACTGGGTAGCTGCTAAATCGGAGGGTGCTTCTGGTGGGATTCTAATCTTCTGGGATTCTAGAGTTCTCCAGTTAGTTGAAGTAGAGGAAAGCCACTACTCTCTTTCCTAAAAATTCCAAAATTGTGAGGACAACTTTATTTGGATTTTCACGAGGGTTTATGGCCCAACAACCAATGTGAATATGGAGCTTTTGTGGGAGAATTTGGGAGCTATTAGAGGTATATGGAGGGAACCTTGATGTATAGGAGGAGACTTCAACGTAATCTGATTCACAAATGAAAGGAATAGAGAGGGAAGAATTTCGAGCTCCATGAGAAGATTTTCCCAAATCATCGATGGTCTAAGTTAAAGTTACCTCTCAAGGGTTCCTTCGTGAGAGGGTCCAAAATAACAAGGATGGCTAAATGGATGGAATTCATAGTATTTGAGATGTTTGGGATGCCCTTGATGGTCGGCGAGAGCTTGTGCAGACCCGCCGGACCACTTCTCACGTGTTGGCACCGAAGAAGGGCTCTGCTGGAAGAGGACCTCTACCATTTAGGTTCAAAAATATGTGGTTAAAGGCGGATGGTTTCAAAAACCTATTCAATGAGTGGTGGCAAAACATTGAGGTTAGAGGCTCTAGGAGTTATGTTCTGACGGAAAAGCTGAAAGCATTCAAAGTAAAGCTCAAAGTGTGGAACAAGGAGGTTTTTGGAAGGGTGGATGTACGAAAGAACTCAGCTCTTAAGAAGGTGGCCTACTAGGATGCAATTGAAGCCTGAGGCCCTATCCTGGGTGGTCAAGAAAGGGTGGCGCTCTTGAAGCTTCAGGTGGGCTTCCTTGGAGAAATGTTAAACAAAAGTCGAAGATTTGGCTCAAGGAGAGCCAATACAAAGTCCCTCCATAGAATGGCAAACTCTCACAAGAGAAGGAACCTTATAAGAAAGTTGAGAATTATGGAGCCTAGGTTTCTGAGGAAAATGATCTAAAAACGAACATCGTAAATGCCTTTGAGTCATACATCAAACCACGTGGAATGGAAGGCTAGTCTACAGAAAAGATTTGACTTCATAAAATCAATGACGAAGCCTCTAATTTGGAATGGCCTTTCACGGAGGAAGAAATGTTCTCAGCACTGTCTGACTTAAATGGGGACAAGGCCCCTGAGCCGAATGGGTTTACTATTGCCTTTTGGCAATTCAACTAGGATGTAGTGAAGGGGGAAGTAATGATGATGTTCAATGATTTCCACCAAACTAGAAGATTTGTTAGAAGTTTAAATACTACATTCCTAGTCATGATCCCAAAAAAAGAAGGGGCGGAGGATTTCAAGGACTTTAGGCCTATCAGTTTGGTGGGAAGTTTGTATAAACTGTTAGCAAAAGTCTTGGCAAACAAATTAAAAGGGGTGATGTGCAATCTGATGAACAAAGCTCAAAATGCCTTTGTAGGTGGAAGACAGATTTTGGACGCCTTGTTAATTGCAAATGAAGTTATAGATTCTATGATGAAGAAGAAAGAAAAAGGAATTCTGTGTAAACTGGATATTGTGAAAGCCTATGATCAAATCAACTGGAATTTCTTATTCTCAAATTTACAAAAATAGGGTTGGAAGATGAGTAAAATTTGGGTAAAATGGATTGCATCGGCTTCCTCATTCTGGATCTTGATCAATAGAATCTTGTTGGAGCTTTTGAGTTACAGAGAGGGTGAGAGCGGCGGCCACTGTCCTCACATCTCTTTGTTCTTAGGATGGAAGCATTCTCAGTTCTTATAAGCTGAGTCTCAGAAGAAGGTTTGGCGGGCTACAAAATGGCCAGATAAAGCGAAGAAGGAGAAGATCACATACGTGTTAGCGGATGACACACTAGTCTTCTGTAGAGACTCGAGAGAGGAGATGGTCAATCTCAGTTGGCTACTACTCTAGTTCGAAGCCATTTCAAGATTGAGAATCAATCTGGAGAAAAGTTTTGTTCTGCCTGTGGGTGAGGTGGAGAATATAAAGTACTAGCCTATGAACTGGGGCACAAAACAACGACCCTCCCAACTACCTATCTTGGCCTTCCTTTGGAAATGTTTAGAAATTCAATGACAGTCTAGGATGGGGTGGAAGAGAGATTTAGGAAAAAAATTTGCAATCTGGAAGAGGCAGTATATATCAAAGGGGAGAACTTTGCTCTGCACTAAAAAGCATGCACTCAAGTTGCTATCTACACCATGTCCACTTTTCCAACTACCAAAAAGGGTGTAAGACCCCAGAATGGAAAAGATCCAAAAAGACCTTCTATTGGAGCGTGGTAATTTGGAGAGGAGAATCCATCTGGTTAGTTGGGGAGTCATGTGCCTTAGCAAGGAAAAAGGGGGTCTAGGAATTCGAAGCCTCACTAGGATGAATAAGGCTCTCTTGGGTAAATGGGGGTTGAGATTTGCGGTTGATGATAACTCATCTTGGAAGAAGTTAATCAGACAGAAATATCATACTAAAGAAGGGGGTTGGTTCACAAGGGATCCTAAGGGCAGCTATGGAGTAGAACTGAAAAATGTCTCGGTACCGGTGTGAAGAAATTTATGTGAGGATTATTTCCCTTCCCTACATGCTTTGGTAGGCTCGAAAGGAGACCGTGATGAGGCGTGTTTAGGAAGAAAACTTGGAAGGGAGTGGAATGAACAGGTTCTGTGAGAGCCTTTAATGATTGAAGAACTTGATCGTCTAGAGCTGTCAATCCCAATCAGCAATGAAGACCCGACCGATTAGGAGGATAGATTGCTTTGGAAGGGGAATAAGAATGGTAAATTCTTAGTAAAAGCTAATTATGCACTCCTAGAAGGTAGGAGTGTTAGGCCAGTTCCTTTGAACCTACTCTAAAATAGTTGTGTTCCACCAAAAGTGAACTTCTTTGCCTGGGAAGTTTAGTGGGGAAAAGTTCTAACTAAGGAGTAAATCAAAAAGAGGGGCTTTCAACTAGCTAGCAGGTGCCCTTTGTGCAGTAATGCTGAAGAAGACCTAGACCACCTCTTGCTTCATTGCCTTTCGGTGAGGGGACTGTGGGTAGCCCTCACTTCCATCCCTTTGTCTCCAGTGGGTTTACCCTTATTCGGTGAAGGACCTGCTACAAATTTGGAATGGGGGTTCCCATTAGGAAGAGAAAGCCAGAAAGGTGTGGAGGGTTGCACCTCTAAGCCTAATCTAGGCTATTTGGAAGGAAAGAAGCAGAGTGGTCTTTGATGATGAGATTTTTTCTCCAAACAAGCTGAAGATATCCTTTATTAGTGTTGTAATCTCTTAGGCAGGGCTAATTACTAATGCGGAGTATTCTCTCTTAGGATTCTTTTGTGTATTCTCAAAGGGCCTAGGCTCTGGTTTTTTTTAGGGTGGTAGGTTTTTGTTTCTACCCTTTCTTGGTGTATAGGTTTGGTGCCCTCGTATACTCCTGGTATACCCTGGTATACTTAGGGTTTCCCAAGCTTTTCCTTTTTTGGTAATATATTGCTTTTTACCTATGAAAAAAATATTTCAACAAATAAATTATGTGGCAGTTTACCAAGTTTGCAAATGAAGTTACACAGCAAATTCTGAGCTAGATTTGATGCATTTACATAAATTTTATGGTCGCATGTATTCTACCCATCTATAAAATTGTACATTCATATGAAGATTTATATATGGACCAGATTAACTCAAACTCATAATATTAAGAAGGATTGCTTTAATTAAAGAGGATTAGAAAAAGAAAGTGAACCATGCAAACTCGGTTACATAAATTGAATAAATTTTCATAACCCTCACAAATTATAAAAATCAAAATTTAAAATTATTCTCATCTTTTGAGTCAAGAAATTGCTATATAACACAATCTTTCAAGCCTCTTGAGAAAGCCTCTAACCACTACATGCTAGCATAATTAAGGTGCACTCAGGATTAGAATGAGGCATGTGAACTACATAAAAAATACAGAACTTATTGCCTATTCCTTGGCCTCATATCATTCCAAACGATCAATATGTCTAGTTCCATGTTGGTGACACAGTTTTAGCCAGTTAAATTCCAGTTGCTACAACTAAACAGAAATCATTCTTTTCCTTCTAAATTTTTTTTACAGTAAGGATAAGGCCTCCAACAATTAATTGTTTAAAAATATCAAAATTGAAACAGTGAATATTAAAATAAAAATAAAAATACACACAAATATAATGAATAAATTCATCTAGAAACTCTACAATATAGGTATAAGCATGTGGTTAAAGAAACATACAAAGATTTAAAAAAATAGGATTTTTCTTAAACGTAAAAACAATAACCTGTGATGACTGCATGATTTGGACAGATATGTACTGTGAAACAACCAACAACATTGGCAACACAAGATAGGCCAAGGTGTCTGACCATTCAAGGGGTGGATGACCATCCTGTGGAAAAAATTCAAGTATCAACAATAAGAAATACTTCCATGACATAAAAAGATAGCTCATAGTTTGTCAGCATTCTGAACCCAATGTCTAGAAAAAAAAAAAAAGGGGATGGCTATAAAATATAGAATGCAACAGTAGTGGAGCCACCTTGGGTCCTGGGGGAGCGGCATGCCAATCAGATCTAAAATCCTTGTTTCCAATAGCAGAGAGACATACAAATCTAACATCTTAAAAATTAAATTAAATTATGTCCAATAAGCTAACTTTTATAGTCCAAGTCATTGTTGTTCACATATTTTAAAAACTTACAGAAAATAAAGATTTTCAGTTATGCAATTTTTCAAGTTATTTCAAATTAGATTTAGAAAAAAAATTGCATAAAGTTTTATTTTATTTTTTTAAGAAAACTTATCTCCCTAACTTTTCATGACCTAATTTCTAATGATTTTTTCGGTTTTTAAAAGAATAATCAGATATTTCTTCTTACCATTTCCTTTTTCTCCCTCCCTGATGGTTGTCTATATAATAATTTTAAAAAATAAAAATAAATTTCTTAGTGAAATTATTGAATTTCTTAAAAATTAATGTGCACTCAAATATAATCAATCAATAAAGCATAGCCTATATAATTGAAAAAATGCACTTAATAACACCGATTTTTTGTTTCTATAATATATTGTGTACGAGAATCATAAATTTTTGGAATAGAAATATAATGAATTTTTTATATTATTTTTCTAATTTAAAATTTTTATCCTGCTATTATTGTGAAGGATGCCCCCTTCCTACTAATTTTCTGGCTCCACTAATAGATTGTAAGATTTCTTAAGTAGACTGTATCACATGATTCTCTCATTAAAACTAAGTGACTTGCCATCAATATCTGGTTGGGTAGCAGATGTGTGGGAACAATAAAGAAAAAGGGACTGTTGGAGAAATTCCTTGTAAAATTGCAAATAAACGTAGCTAGCAGGAGTGATGGAGATTTTTTTTTTTTTTTTTTGATACGCAAACTGGACAAGTATATTAACAAAAAAAGTGTCAAGCCCCAAGGTATACAGGGGGTATACAGAGGGCTCAACAGGAAAAACAAAAAAAGGTATAGAAAATATATACCTACCACCCCACCAAGAACCTAAAGAATACACAAAAGAATCCTTACAATGGAACAATCCCCCTCATAAATTAAGCCTGCCCAAGTGGATAGGGAGTTAATGAAGAGGATACGTTTCCTTCTACTAGAAAGAAAGAAACCCTCATTTTCAAAAATAATTCTATTTATTTCCTTCCAGATTGCTCAAAAAGGGCTTGGGGGAGCTACCTTCCAAATTTTCCTTGCTTTCTTCCTGATAGAAAAAGTTGCCCATTCCAACATAAGATCTTTTGCCAGAGGCATGCCCCGAGCCATTCCTAACGAGAAGTTAGAGAGGTGCCCATGAACCCCACACTCCTCGGTATCTTGCCCAAAGAGGGCATCTGCAAGCTAAAAGCACTTTTTCTAGTTGAGTTTCATCAATTTAACACCTTGCCCCACCACACCTAGAAATTTAGTGCGAGCGAGCTTCTCGGGCTGGCTTCGGGCTAAAACGAAAGAAGTTTCGGCTCGGGCTCGGCTCGTGAGCTCGCGTGAAACCAGCCTAATTGGAAGCTATAAATCTCGGGCTAAGCTCGAAAAAGCTGGCTAGGCCGTTCAGGGACCATCCGTCATTTGGAGCGAGGCTTCGCTCTCTGGTCCTCGGTCGACGGGATGCGGTCTTCACCGGTGCGATCCGGCTTCGAGTAGCCGGGAATTAAATGCCAGGTCATGTCAGGATATCGATGTAATGGATCGCCGAGCTCTAGATCCGGTCGGCGTGGATGGCAAATGCGTGAATCCTCGCGGCCCAGATTAAGGAGGCGGCGAGAGCGGTAGGAGCTCAGCGAATCCGCAGGGTTGTGCGGGGCGTACCTAGATCTCGGATCACGCTCGGTAGCGGAAATGGGTACCGCGATGTGCGAAGGTGTAAGGCGGTGGTATGTTCGGTGTGGATAGGCGTGAAGAAGGTCTGTGAAGACGTCGAGGAGGACATGGATGTTGGGTATGACCGCCCAGTACGATCGGTCGATCCTGGTGTACAAGAATCCGATTACAAATATGAGGGTATTGGGGCTCCTGTGGAAACTATAGAGAGCTGGCGTCATGAGCTTAGACAAGGTTTCTTAGATCTTGAGTAGCATTGAGAGACAAATCTGCGAACCCAGCGATCTGATCAATTGACTGATGAACTAGGATCCAATCTCAAATCCTAGAATTATTGGGGCCCCCTTTGGATCTTATTATTGGACTTAACCCGAGCGCATCCCAGAAGCGTGGAGTATGGAGTAAGGCATCAAGGGTGATGATGGGGTGGGGTTTCATAGAAAACAAGGAGGCCGGCATCTGGGCTGCAGGCCAGAGCCGATTAATAGCAGCGGAGTGCCTTAGTCGGTTGTTGGGTATGAAAATTTGGGCGGCCGGTTCGACATGGTGGGGCGGGTCACGGATCTCGGTCCGTGATGGGTGAAGCTATTGGTCTTAAGAAATTAATCATCGCGCGGCGGTAGTCGGGAGGTGGTGGCCAACAACCATGCGAGTAGTATATTGCCAAATAGTTTATGTTGTTACTAATGAGTTTGTTTGGCAGATCTTGTTCATATATTATTTCTTTATTTTGATAATTGATTAAAACCAATCATGTTTCTTATTCAATGATTTTAGGTATCTTATTTCTTCACTCTGCAATTTCTACTTGTTTTAATTCTATTTCATAATTTTTCGATTTACCAAAAATTTGTTTATTTGATGGAAATTCGTAATCGAGAAGGGAAACAAATATTGAAGGAGGTGGCTTTACTTGACTTTAGCATCAATTGCTAAATTAACTAGGTAAAACAAATCCCATAGAAAATTGTTTCCTTAATTGATGTATTTGTTATCGGATTGATTCTGGTTAAAAAGTATATGGGTGAGCTTGAGGATTGATTACAATACAAACTTGTATAGGCTCGGGATTAGGCAGGCTCGAAAGGTTAAGCTCGAGGCTCGTTCATATAAAAATGGCTAATGAGCTCCAAGCCAGAAGCTTTTTTAAATCAGAGCTAAGCTTGAGCCTGATTTTAAGGCTCGTTCAAAGGCTAGAAATTTGAGAACCGGCTACATTCGTAAATTAACAAGCTGCTTTCGAAATGTTCAAAGCTATTTCATTTCGACTCGTTACCAGCCCTAACCACACCTCCTAGGTGAACACACTCACTTTGGGGGGAATACAGTTGTTCCAAATGATACCTTCCGGTAAGGGGCTGGCAATACCTCCTTCCAAAAGCCTATAGCAAGCTTTAACTGAGTACTCTTCTTTCTTGTCCACCGTCCATAAAATCTTCTCCCTCTCCCTTTGGTTTACTCTGCTGCTATTGATTAGGTTGATAAAATTCTGAGTTTCTTCTATTTCCCAGTCATTGAAAGATCTTATGAATCTTAGATTCCAACCGCCTTCCCCCCTCGTAGAGTTCCAGACCTCCCCCACCATAGCCCCTTTAGAGTCAGCTAGAGCATACAACATAGGGAATATCTCACAAAGCAAGTTTCTCCCACACCAATTATCCTCCCAAAATCTAATGCGCCCCCCATTGCCCAAGATAAACTTGCAGTCTTGTTTCAAATGCTAAGCTTCTCTCCTAATATCTTTCCAAACACCCACCCCAAAGATCCCTTGAGGTACTTTGGAAAACCATCCCCCTTCTTCTAGCCCATATTTCATATTTATTAAGCCTTTCCAAGGGGGGTTATCTTCTCACGACAAGTCTCGGGTTCCATTGCCCACGGGGTGTCGACGGTTGGAGTTGCGGATACCCAGGCCTCCTTTCTCCTTGCTAGTACACACTGTATCCCAATTTACCAGATGAATTTTTCTGTCTAAGTTTCCCCCTCCCCATAGGAAATCCCTCTAAATTTTCTCCAACCTAGCCTTAACACCCTTTGGAATCCAAAACAGTGACATGGTATAAATAGGCATGCTTGTTAGGGTGCTTTTTATCAGAGTTAGTCTTCCCCCTTTGGAGATGTACCGTCTTGTCCACATAGCTAGCTTCTTCCTAAATCTTTCTTCCACCCCATCCCAAACTTGCAAAGAGTTGCGCCTCATTCCTAGCGGTAGCCCGAGGTAGGTGGATGGCATCTTCCCAATACTACAACCCAATTCATGTGCCATATCTTCAATGTTTATCACATTTCCAACCAGAATGATTGAACTTTTCTCCAAGTTGATCCTCAACCCAGAGGTGGCTTCGAACCACAGCAAAATCTAACTTAGGTAGGCCATTTGTCCCTTGTGTCATTGTAGAACACTAGAGTATTGTTTGCGAAGAGCAAGTGTGTAATTCTCATATTTTCACCATGTCTATTTGCTATATTATACCATGGCAGGAACCCCCATCCGCTACCTTGTCCACAAGGATGGAAAAGACTTCCATACCAATGACAAGCAATTGGGGGAGGGGTCCCCTTGCCTCCCAGCGACTATTAAAAACCATGTTGGACTCCCATTTATCAACTTCTTGGAAGATCACGGTCGAGATACACCATTTGATCCATCTAACCCATTTTTCTCCAAAGCCCATTTTTTGAAGAACCTTGATAATGCAGTTCCAATTTATCTGGTCATAGGCTTTTTCTATGTCCAGTTTGCATAGAATGCCTTTTTCCTTCCTTTTCATCATGATTTCATTTGCCGACAACGAAGCATCCATTATCTGTCTCCCTTCTACAAAGGCATTTTGAGCTCTATTTATAAGGCCATTCCTCACCATCTTAAGCATGTTTGCAAGAACTTTAATTTGATAACTTATATAGGCTACCCACCGAACCTAATAGGCCCTATAATCCTTAAGTCCTCGGCCTGCGGGTACCATCACAGGGTAGTTTTAGGTTTATAGAGACAGCAGAGAGGTGGAGGAAAGAAGAATTACTTGTGTATTTTTTCATTGAATTAACATGTGTATATATACAGGAGGGATAGTCTATATTTCTGTCTGTTCTGACTCTACATGTTAGGATTCCTAACTAGATTCTATTTCTATATGTTAAGTTTATAACGGGTTACAACTCTATATGTTAAGCACTCCTCGAGTTGGAGCATAGATGTCAATCATGTGCCCGACTTGTTATAAATAGATAGCCGGTCCAGCCCAGAGGCACTTTATGAAAATATCCTTGGCGAACTCTCCCGTCTTATAATATATAGAAATCGCCCAAGGAGTTGTATTTTCTCGCATTGAAGTGCGATCGATCTCAATATCTTAGTTTGTTCATGGAATACGAGTTCGAGGAGCAATGAAGAGCGGCTGGTTATCAGCGCTGAGATTTTCTTTGGGACCACGGTCTTAATCGCGACTTCGCCAAAGAGTTGATGCGCGCGCTGATTTCACACCGCGGTATGTCATTGCTCTTTAACAAATTCACAGTGATTAACGAGGCCCAATACCTTGCTGTCAATAAAATTACGGATTTGGATAAACAGACGAGCATCCTCCTCCATCCATTGCTCTTTCGAATCATCGGTTGGCGGATCCTTAGTGAGGTGACCACCCATACGTACGCTCCTGACGTATATTCGAATTGTTTTGCTTCATTCCAAATAGTTGGGACCAATCAGTTTGTCTTTCGTGACTTTGGACATCATCGGGACCACTTCGAGCTTCGGTGTCGGTTTCTTCTCATCTAAATCACTCCTTATGATACCCTGAAGAGAAGATCAAAAGAACCGCAAAAGGCGCTCCCATAACTCAGTTTTAGAAAATCAAGCGAAACCCTAGAAAAGGGGTTGTCGGACACAAAAGCCATTAAAACTCACCAGGATCCGGGGAACGAACAGAAACCAAGTGTACGGAGGCCACATCGTGGACGACCTTTTGGAGGAGCCAGTCGTATGATTACCCCTACGCCCACACGGCACGTGTGGAGCCCCCCTTGAGGCTTCATAGCGACATGAGCTTCACGCAGCAGGTCAGGCCATCGGTTTTGCGGCTGGCTCGTCAACGTCAAACCAAGAACCTCTATGCGTGATGAGACTCCGCTCCATACAGGTGGGTGTTTGAAAAGTCATCCCCTTGACATTACAGATTCTTAGAAAAAATCCTCCAAAAATTCTCAAACTCGAGACCACACAAATACGATACCGTAGAAGACAACCAAGAGAGAATTGGAGAAAAGAATTCCTTGTGTATTTTTTCATTGAATTAACATGTATATATATAGGAGGGATAGTCTATATTTTCCTAATGCATTTACAACTCTACATGTTAGGATTCTAACTAGTTACACAACTCACAGATGTTAGGATTCCTAACTAATTCTGACTTCATATGTTAAGTTTCCTAACTAGTTACAACTCTATATGTTAACAAGGTTCTTAACAAATTCCCGATCTCAAAAGTCTGTGGGCAATACCATAATATCAGCTGCGAGCTATATCCAGTACACTTACTTTGCTAAAAGCGATTGTAAAACCATCCCAGGCACGGAACCTTATCACCGTTTAAATTGCGGGGTTGTAGGAGAACAAGGAAGCCGCCGGATTGCGGCATGTGGGTGGGAGTGTCGGAGTGTGTCGGGGACTCTGTGAGCTGCAGGTGGGTGCTGCCGTGCGTGGCGTGTCGTTGGTAGATAAAGTCGGAAGCCGGACATGGGAGACAACGGCGAGTCTGATAAGACATGGCTAGACATGTTTCATAGGTTTTTTTTCTTTGGTTTTTTTTTTATAAAATTATAGGCTCTTATTCAAAACACTACGCAATTCATTTTAATTCTTAAAAAACCATAATCTTTTGAATTTATTTGGCTCTTTTCTTTACTTTAGCACTCTTTCAGATATCGATAAAAAATCGATGGATATTTTTACAAAAATATTGGTAAAGAAAAAATTATATAAAATTTGATGAAAATACTTTTAAAAAGTCTAACAATGACCGAATTAAGCAAAAATACATGTGTTAAAGACAATATTCATATTTAGTTGTCAAAAAAATTCATATTTAATGCCAAAAATGTCAAAATGAAGATCGACGTTGCAATGAAGAATCATTCAAATATTCAAACCTTATTTAAGATCAAATTTTTTTTTATCGATGCTGTTAAGATCAAATTAAAACATGAAATTTAGATGTAGTCATAATTATTAAATTAAATATTAAAGGAAATCTAAGTTTTTTTCACAACTACCGCAAAATTAGAGACCAAAAAATTAAAAATAATCTTTTAATTAAATGACTTTTTAAATATCATACACTAATTACATTTATCAAAAAATGGTGATACATTAGTCTATTAAAGTAATTGGAGTTGTTCATGGAACCGTGCAATGCTTCAATCTATAGCATTAAAATTACTAGGACAACCTTGTTCATCCTCATGTTGTGAGAGAAATTTGAGCACATATAATTTCGTTCACTCTATGAAGAGAAACAAGTTGAAACCACAAAGAGATGAGGACTTGGTTTTTGTCCATAACAATCTTCGACTTACGTCTGGGGAGATCTCGAACCATAATGAAGGTGAATCTAAAATGTAGGACATTGGGAGGAATTTGGTTTTTTAACTTCGATTGATATAGAGAATGCTAGACTTCTTGAGATTGTAGGTCTTTCTCTTGATGAACTGAACAGGCCGTTTATTTGATCTAGAGAGGAATACTCTTTATTTAGTTTAATATTACTTATGCTAGTCTTTGAATATTCATAAGAACAATGTTTGAACACTTGTTTTTTATTTATCTAAATTGTTTTTAAGGATAATATTTGTAAAGATAATTATTTTTTTATTATTTTATTATGTCATGTCCTAGTAGGTATCAGGTGTCTTTGGTTTTTGGATTTGCCATGTCTCCATGTCTGTAGGTAATCGTATCCCTTGTCAGGTACTTCCCTGGTATGAACACTTCGCCCTCTGTGAAGGCATTTTAATCTTAGGGCCCCGTCACTCCCTCCTTTACAATTTGCGAAGGACAAACCATCTAGACTTGCTCTCCACTCCCCTGTATCTGTCAGCACTGTTTTGAAAGCTTGCATTATGCTTTGTCTTAGCTCAGTTTCCTTAGTGACCCAAACCCTATTTATCCTCATCTTGTGAATTTGGTTCCCTCTTCCATGGGAATTTGCCATTCTATGGAAGAATCTCGTGTTTCTATCCCCTTCATTCAATAAGTCTCGGCAGTTTTACATCTCGAAGTTTCCTCTATGGAGCCAGTGCTTAGACTCTTAGGTACTTCCAGTTTCAATTCCTTCTCCCTGAAGGAGAGAGATCTCGTGACTTCTAGCCCATCCCACTCCTCCACTTTTCTTAGAGCTTCCTTCTTCCTTACTTCCACCCTCCTAAAAGCCTCCTTGTTCCAAATTTTTAGCTTAACTTTGAGAACTGCCAGCTTCTCTGTCAACACGTAGCTTCCAGAACCAGAATCTATAGGATAAAGAAGAATGACTCTCCTCCTTTTCTATCAATTAGAGCACTCTAGAGTCCCAGAAGATTAGGATTCCTTTGGAGGCTCCCATTGAATTGAAGACAGCCCAATCCACAAACCTACCAACACTCAAACTTCTTACTATTTCATTAGTGGTCTCTTTCAGTTTGGTTTCCTACAAGCACACTAAGTCAACCCTTTTAGTCTTTATCATCGCTTTGATTATCTTTATCTTCTCCACATCATTTACCCCTCTAACATTCCAGGATAGAAGTCTTATCTTCATTGGTACTTCAATAGTAGAGCCCTTGTCCCTTTCTCGGTAGTCTCTTTTAATGTCCTCACCTTCTCCTTTGCTATCCATTCCAACTTCTTCATCTCCCTATAGAGTTTAGTCGTCCCCTGTTCCTCCTTTCCTTTTCCTTCATGTCTTCTACCACATATTTTGTTCATTAGATCTAACACTTCTTCTTCGTATCCCTCCGAGGACATACCCAAAAAATGATTGAATCTTAGTAGGCAACTTTCTTCCTACGACATTTGCTCGTTTTCTTCTATATTGGCCTCTTCCTCTCTCTCCGCCCTTTGACAGTCAGATGCATCCTCCATCGCTACCATTTCTTTCCCATTCGGTGTGAATACGACAAGGTCTACCCCCTGCGCTACCATTACTTTCCCATTCGGCGTGAATACGACAAGGTCTACCCCCTATGATAACACCATTATTGGGGTTTGGTTTCTTGGCTCCCCCCTCTCTAAGCCAACTGGGGTACAGGTTTGGGTTCTTGATTTCCCCCTCCCAATTCTATCAGAAGAAGTCACACCCCCACGCCCCACCAAAGAGCCCCTCCCCATGTAGGGCTCGATCTAAAAAATAGGAGAGGAAGAGGGTTGAGAGACAATAGTGTCATACCTTTCACTTTGAATATCTTCCTTTCTCTTAGCTTCTTGATTCCCTTTCGCCATCCGAACTGCCCTTGTCTCTACTCTACTCCCCGATTCCCTTCCCTTCTGGCTTTTTTCCTTTGACGGTGTTGAATTCATGCCTTGAATCTCATATCAGGAACATCACAGCCCTTTTGGGTTTCTTTAAATACTCCAACTATCTTTAGGCCCCCTGCCTCACAATCCTGGCCCACTAAACTTATAGAAAATAGCACTGGGCTTTAGGAGCTAAATAGGCCAGCTGTGGGAATGAGTCATTGATTCCCTCCCTCTCTTCCATGAATGAGGAGTCTAGGCCACCCCGGGATGGGTTTAGAAGACCCAGCCTGGTTGATTCCTTCCTCCTCTTCCATAATAAGTCTAGGCCCTTTTGGGATAGGTTTAGAAGGCCTAATGGACCTTGAGTCACCATAAACCCACCTCAGCCCATTTATGCCGGTTTAGGGTGGGGTGACCAGAAAGGCGATATTGATCCAAACTGTCGAGTTAGGTCTTGAGGAATGCCCACTTTTGCACAGCCTCCATTCACGAGGACCATCCTTGCCATACACAGCCGTCCATCTTTTACATCTTTTGACCTATCGCCATTTGGTCCTTCTCTTCTTCACACTCCACTCACATTTTCCCACGTGTGACAATGATTCGCCTTCTTCCTCCCGGTCCCCTTTTGCCTGCGTTTTCCTTTCCTTCGTCGGATACACCCCCACACTTCTCAACGGCAACTCCCACCAGATCTACAGTTCGAAACTTCTTGCCCCCTCTAGTATGTTTACCACATTTGGTCTCATCTTCCCCTCAACCTTCACCAGTAGCCTAGCCCATAGAACCTCAGTCCTTAAGGCTATCTTCTTGTCGATGGCTAGAAATCCTCCACGGTTATCCCCATCCCCAATCATCTTCAGAACTTCATGGCTACAAAAGATACAAGGCGGACCCTGACCACATTCGACACCTCTTCTCATCTCTTTTTGCTCTTTGCATCTGCTTCTAGACTCCACCATTCTAACCGTGATCCTCCCTAAACCATCTCTGCCCCTGCTTTGACCCCGCAGCCTTCTGGGTAGGTGAACTCCGGAGAGGAAAGATCTGAGTTCAAGCTGTAGACCACAATTAGACTCTCCTTCAACCTCCAAGCTGATTTTCCCGGGCTTCAACTCCATTCTTAGATGGGAGAGTCAGAGTTCTCGACTCAAATAAGCAGGAATTTGAGTACCCATATCAACCCTTGACATACTTTCCCCTACATCCATCCATATTGTATTAAGAGATTGAGCTCTCTCAAGCTTCATGATTTCAGCGAAAAATCTTTTCTGGGAAGGAAGCCCCCTGTTTACCGCCGTCCCGATCAACCTCCTTGACATCATCCACCACAGTCACACATCTCTACCCTTTCCTCATTTGTCTTCTCCTTTATCCCAACTCTCTTAGCTTTGTAGTCAGCATATCCAAGCCTTTGATCAACCCCCGACCTTCTAGAATGAAAATCTTGTGTCTCTTTCCATCTCCGTCTATAACAAAGCACAATAAGAATTTTCCTGCATCATTTTTGTGGCTTTCCATCTTGTAGTACCTTTTCCTCCCAGTTAAACCACCTTTTCACTTTATTTTCTTCATGCGCGAGGGAAATCAACGCCCTTGAGTTTGAAGCCCTTCGCCAAATCCTTACCCACGACACTGCCTTTTCTTCTCTGCAGCCAGTAAACCCTTTATAGATCTTCCTTCTCCTTCCATTGAAACCTCGAAGGACCACCGAGAACCACTTCCCTGCCTCCCTCATCTCAAACTACAGAAATTGGAGGGATGGAGATATGTGGTTTGTTTAGCATCAAGGACTAGTATGTTTTCGATAAAATCCCCATGCTCCTATTTGTTGTCAATGGGATACAATCCCTCTCGAAAGCTATTAAATGGAACCCTTATGTACCGAAGAAAGTGGGATTTTTTACTTGCAAAGCAGCTTGGGACAAGATCCACAACATAGATTAGCTAAATGAAAAAGAACATATGCTTTGGTTAAGAAGCTCTTGTGTTCAAGTTCTTGATGTTGCTCCAAGATGGAAGGTTGTTGGACCTTTCAAGAACTGCAGACAAGGGTCTTTTGGGAAGGGATTGGAGTTAGGGATGAAGGTGTGGAGGATTTTCAGGTCATGAAGGTCAATGTGAATTCGGTGGAGTTGGTTGCTTCCGAAATCCTTCCCTGTAAGTTTGCCAAGTTCAGTAACTTCTTAGGTGATGCCATTGGCAGGTAAGAAAAAGGAAATTAATTCCCTCCTGAGAAATTTTTCTTTGATAAGTATACATTTTGTCCCCATTGGGACTTGAACCTGGTCCCCTCCCCTCCCTATGCCCATCCTAGCCCCAGGGTTCAACATGTCGTGACATATCATCGATATGTCAACGAAATATGGAGTGTTGGTCGACACAGACGCAATAAGCAGCACCGATTATCGTTTGCATGAAATTTCATCAATACATCAGCGATATCAGCGAAATATCGGAATTTATCCGATTTCTCAACAACAATATCGCATATGAAGCACACACGCCTCCATTCAAAATTTGAAGATAAGAAATTTCTACAAATTTCAACCAATTTCGACAAAATTTGTACAGGATGCAACGAAAATGATGATTTTTCAGTAAAATATCACATAAATTTCGTCGAAATTGATGGAAAATTACGAGTAGAAGGAAAATAGGAAGAATGGGAAGGAAACAAAAAAGGGGAAAAACCTATTGCTGATCGGAGGTGTTGTTGTCATTGGAGGTGATGTCAGTGCTGACGACGCTACATGCTTGCTGCTCTCAGGCTGCGAAGGCTCGTAATTAGGGGAGTGAAGATTAAAGGGGGTCGAAGTCAAGAAAGGAAAGAAAGAAAAAAAAATTAAGGGAAGAAAAACAAAGTTTGATGGAAAAGTCTCCAACAAGCTGCCTTAATTTCTATCATAATTTTTGAGGAAATGACTGATGTGCCACTCAAGCACTAAACTTATTAATACGAAATAATCTTATATGGTTTGTATATGAGTTAAATTTATTAAATTTAAAAAAAATATTATAAAAATATTATATTCCATAATTTATTTTACATTATTCAATAAATTCGACTTAATTAGATTGTATTGTTAATATTGAATTTTTCTTTTCTTTCATTGATGATTTTCTTACTATCACTTTATTTTTTATTATTTCACATTAATATTTTAAATTTATAAAAATAATAAAAAATATATGTTGATTAAATTTAATTTGATAAATAAAGTATATCTATATATATATATATATATATATATATATATATATATATATATATATATATATATATATATATATATATATATAATTTTAATAAGATAAAATATTAATATAATATTTAAAAATATCAATTTTTAAGATAAATCAATTATTAAAATAAGTTCATGTTAATATCAAAATATGGTCACTAGAAATTTATATAAATTATAGAAATAACTTAATTTCCATGAATAGTTTTCAAATAACTTAATTTATATAAACTATAGAAATGTATATAATTGTCAAGTATTTCCACGAATTTTATATCATTTTGTTTTATCGATATTTATGTAAAAATATTCATCGATATATCTCTGATATGTCTGATATATCTGTAAAATCCAAGTACCGATATATCTGTCAAAACTGATATTTTTATCCTTGTCTAACCCTTAACCACTGAGTTAGGCCTCATTGGCCATGAGAAAATTGGAGAGTAGAAAAGTGAACTAAGTTGAGATTTCAAAGGGAAAGAACACGTTTCCTATAAGGGAAGGTCGTTAATTGAAATGCTCAGTCAATCACAATTACAATTAATCTCCACTCCCAGGAAGGGGAAGGGGAAGGGGAAGGGGAAGGAAGCAGATTTAGCTCCTGTTGTGAGAGGACACTCATTTTTCAGCTTGTTAGCAGGATGTTGTCTAGAGAAGTACTTTAGGTGTTTTTGTTTCTTTTCTGGTTTTTAGGGTGTATTTTCTTTTCAGCTTTTCATTTCTGGTTCTGGTTACTATGAGACTAGTTAGTATTTGCGCTTCTGGTTTTCTCTTCATTGCCTATTGCCCTTCAACATAAACTTTGTGTGTACTTCGATGTGTTACTTTGGCTTTTAATATATCCTCTCTTTTACTTTAAAAAAAAACTCTTATTTATTATTCGGTTTATTCCAAGACAAGAATTTTGTGGCAGATAGTTTTCTCATCATTCAAGGTAGAACGGATGTTAGCTTTAGTTTAAGGCCATTTTAAGTTAGTAGAGATCTCTTGTAGGAAGGAGAAGAATGAAAGCATGGAGACGACTGCCCTTCTGTGATTTTTGGACAATCTGGATGTAAAGACATAAGAGGTGGTTCTAGGATGTTACTTTTGGAGTGGGTGAGGGTGGGCTTAAAGAAGTGACAATGTCTATGGTAGAGTTAATCAATTGATTGGGTGTTTTGTAAGTGGAGGGTGATTTTCTTTTCTTTGTTTTTGTTTTGCTCGTCTTTGATGCCCTTGTATATGAACCGTGTAAGTTCGCAAGCTTTTATGATAGACAGAGTTAATAAATCTTTTTTGCTTGCTTATCCCTATATATATAAGAGCAACCGTGCAATTGATTTCATAAGTTGTATTAGCTTCAGATTAAAAACAAAACACCCTAATTAAGTACTTGCAACACAAATAGAAGCCTAATTTCAGCAGACATATGTGCAAGGCTTGTATAGATAAGAAGTCTATAAAGATCTTCACCGATCAAATATATATATATATTTCTGCCTCAAGAAGGGAAGCTCAATTTCAGAAGGTTAAGGCACTTACTACAAAAGGGAAAAGCCACGAGATACCACTTCCATTTTGCCTAGCAGCAATCGTAGTTGGACCAGAAAGGGACGGTATCCAAAAGAAGCCTTCTGTGAGAAGTCCCTTAAAATTTGAATAAAAAATTTACTTAGAAATGGAAAATACATAGAAAGGATCTATGGATATATATATTAAATGTATGTATATGTATATGTATGTGTGTGTCATAAATCAACATAAATGAAATGTTACCTCATCTGCCACATTGGAAAGGGCTCTATAAAGCCCAATCCACACCGGTATTGTGGCCAGTGTAGGCAGGCATCCTGGCAAAAAGAGGAAAACATGAAATTAATGTGTGCCTCACAACAAAGAAAACAGAACCAGGAAGAAATTTGGATTGTTGTTCAGCTCAACAATTTCTGGCCCTGCAGTTTCTTTAGCAAACAAAACATACATCTGACTTCCTCCCTTTTCATTACTCTTTTGCCTTGGTTTAGGGTTTCAATGGGGTCAAACCTTTAAAAGTTAATGGATTGGATTTTTTTTAGAGTTGTGGAGAATTGGATGAGACTATAATTATATTTTCCACAAGGAATATAAATTTGTGAAAGATAAAGTAAAGTTTGCTTACAAGAAAAAGATCTAATCTTGCCCAATGCTGGGAATGGGAATAACAAATTTGATATCCAATTGCTGGGAAACCCATTACCAAGAATAGAATAACCCCCTTCCCAGTACATCCATTCCAGTCACCCACAGAGGGTTCTTTTTGCATCAAATGCTAGATTACTGTTAGCACAACTTTATTAATAATAAACATTCTCAATGGTGTATGTGTGAGCATGTCATCACATCCAGGCAGGCACGAATGAAACTCAATAACAAGGGAATTTCAAAAGGTTATAACAACTAAAAGCCCAATGTAATATCAATACCTGCTAATGGGTTTATCCCAGCTAGTTTATACAGTCGAGCAGTTTCAAGTTGAATTCTTTCCTGCAAGTACATAAAAGTATCACAGTTTAAATAAGTTTATGCTACCTAGTTTATACAATTGAGCAATTCCACATGCTTGATATAGACCCATAGTTGGATCATCAGATGTATTAGTTGTTTTGCTTTTCTGAGATAGGCAGGGCTCATATATTCTTCAATTTCATTGCTTAGGATAAATAAACAAATCCAAGGTTTAGAACTCAAAGCTGGGCTAGTCATAATTTCAGATAACCAGCTGGAAGTAAAACTGTTTGATACGAGCCGGGTAAATGCATTTACATTGCCAAAAGTTTTGTTAATTCCATTGGATCTCATAAGTAAATTGCAACATGATAACCCAAACCATCCCACATATAAAAATTGTGAGTGCATTAACAAATTTTCAAGTGAAAACGAAAAACCATACAGATAAGTTGTTCCAAAGGACAATGAAAATTTTCACCTGATCTCCAGCATATCGCTGCTGAATAGCCTTAATTTGAGGCTGCAAAGATCTCATAGCCATAGCAGATTCTACCTACATGTACATTTAGATTATTGGGGCTATGATAGAACAAGATCTTCAACTTTGATTAAAAGATGAAAAAGGAATAAATATATTGGGATCACAATGTTCAACCTGTCAATACATAGAATAAAACTGCATTAATATATAGATAAAAAATTTGATGTGTCTTGGGTAAAATTGTCATAATAAAAACTAATGGAGAATATTTTTTCTCTACCAACCTGCTTCTTTGACAGAGGGAATGTGGCAGCCTTAACAAGAACAGTGAGAAGTATAATAGCAAAACCATAGGCATAAGGAACATGTAAAGTAGAAAGGCCACCCTTCAGAACCTGAAGTTGATAAAATTTGTTAATCTCACATCCAAAATTATCAACATTTTAAAATCTTAATGACAGCAATTGTTGCTCAATTAAGGTTTTAATAGGGATGTTGTATTTGGGAATTTCCCTTACATATTTTACCTCATGAACAGATTTGATCATAGGAGAGAAATTGCCCTGGACCAGACACAAGCCCTTGGTCTGATCATGAAAGTAGTAGTGGGTCCATAATATTCTTTTTCTATCAGTTATCAAGAGTGTGAATGAGTACACCATAAAATAACCACAGTAATACCGGTTAGGGGATGGTTCTAGGGTTGACTCAAAACCAAAGCTATGTTTGATTCTACACCGGATAGAATGCACTAGAAGGGAACCGATCCAACTCCTTAATATTCAGTTGGTTCAGTTCTCAATCTTCCCAGTCAAACCTTGCACTTCTACTAATTCCTAAAAGGCAGGACTAAAGCATGTGCAAAAAAAGGAAGATCAGGAGTTAAAGACCAGAAATTATATAAAGCGCCGATTCAGTTCAAGGGGAAGCAACAGCAAACGTGATTCTACCATTGCACAACAAGTAAATTTGGAAATTAACAGAAAAGCAAAGAAAGAGAAACACTTTCAGTAGAAAGGGCACTGAAAATTTTTAAGATTTTCCACGGAAAGAGAAGGATTTAGCAGAAAAGAAAAAAAGGGAAATCAGTTTCTACATTGAATAATCAATTTCCAAGGTCATGGGTATTAAATTTTGATTATTCCGAGCAGATGCACATATAGGCACTGATTTGAGTATTACAGGCCAAACAGTAAGGCAGTAGATTTAAATGGGCAGAAATCCACATCCCTACGGCGTCCAAAACTATTTAGAATAGTACTTCCAAACTAATAATGTCTAAAAAATTGTTAAGACCATACTTAAGTGAGAAAGGACCCTGAGTTCAACACGGCTACAACCTCTATCGGTCCAACAGATTCGAAATAGGTGAAACTTCATGGTGATTGGTTTGAGTTCATAGCATATCGGGTGCTAATATGCTTGGGTCAGAATGCTAAGTAATTGAGATGTTTACACATAAATTCAAATCCCCAAAAATAAATAAAAAACAGCTAAACATATACCTTTAAAACACTTTCCATAACATTGGTAACCCCAGAAAGCCAGTCCCCGCTCTGTTTAGCATCACTAGCCGACACGGTGGCATCGGCAATCGTATAAATAAGGCTTTCGACTCTACCAAAGAGGTCTCCAATAACAGCGTCGGCACCATCGGCATGGAAATACCTGAATCCGAACCTGGGCACTCCGAGCGAGCGGCGATTAGGTAAACCGGGAAAGCGAGTGGGATAGAGAATAGGGGTCCGAATTGGGGTGCGGTGAGGGAAGGGAGAGAGGTGGAGCGGAGAAGTCTGGAATGCAAAGAAAGTCGACATTTATGCGGAAACCCTAATTTTGGGAGCGACCTGGGGAAGAAAGGAAGGAGGGTTCTCGGATGGCGGCAGTTGTGAAGGATGACGATGGGTTCTCCACTGCTGATATTTTTAAGGAAGAATGGGAAGGACACGGAACGACTTTAATTATTTAAATTAAATATTTGTCTCATTTTTCATGTGCTCAGTTTTTAGTTTAGGTTTTTACTCGCCCAAGACTAGAGTGTCAGGATTCGGAGCTATGCAGTGGACTGTTTTTATTTATATTTTCTTACATTTTTTCTTAATATATATATATATATATATATATATATATATATATATATATATATTAATTTTTAACATTTACGTTGATTTAATATTATTAATAAATTTTTAAATTAAGTAAAATTACTTTCATTAAAAATATCGATTCAATTGGATAATATTTTTATAATTACTAAATTTAATATTATTATTATAATTAATGATTTTTTTTAATTTATACATTTATAAAAAAATTTACTTAGATAATAAGAAATTATCTATATCTTAATTAAGGTAAATTAAAATCAAATAGATTCATTAACTATTAAATTAAATATATTTAATATATTATTAAGATTATACTTAGATGATTCGAAATATTGTATATTATAATATTAAATTTTTAAATGAAATATTATTTTATTTCTTTTCCTTATTAAATTAATTTTTTATTTAAAAATATTGTAAATTTATGGATTTTAAAATTTTTGAAAAGGTAACAGGATTTTATGCAAAAATAAAATCAAGTGATAAAGTTAAAACAATAATGTAAAATAGTAAAAATATTCATAAATAATAAGAGAATATAAAAACAGTTTGCATCTTATGTAATAAGTGCAATTATTAGCTTGGTGGATGCAGTGTGCACCACCACCTAATTTTTGGACGGGTTTGAAACCCCAATTGTAAAGATATAATACATTTTTACATATTTAAAACAAGTGATGCCGAAATACCGACGTAATAAAAACATGTCATGCAATGGTTAAAAGTTGGACGATACAAAAAACAAGGAATGTGATATATGCTTGCAATGAATGGCTATGTAAAAGTCGGATAGAGAAGGGAATTACATGGAGGACTATATGACAAAGTTGGCCTTGAAGGAGCCTTATAGAGAGCTGGATAGAGAATGGGGTCATCTCACGCATCTTAGGGCCAATACTCCGTTGAATACAAGTCGATACTCGAAACTTCCCTTCATTAATAGGTAGAAGCAAGAGGCAGGTATTCGACTTTCTCAAAAACATATTAAGGAGAATATTACAGAATTGGCAGAGTAAATTGTTGTCACATGCTGGTAGGAAATCCTCATCAAGACGGTAGGTTAGACAATACCTTATTAAACAACCAGCTATTTTAAAAGCTTAAGTTTATAGGATTTTGATTTAATACGAATATTATGTTTTCTGCTCCTCGCGTACGATTTCATTCCATGCGTGGAGAGTCGAGATAAATAAGAATAGAGTCACTTGATGAACTTTGAATGAACGAATGATGAATAAATTGTAAAGAGATGACTCGGGCAGGGATATTTTCTAATGAGAACCTATCTGTGTTAAGCTGACCAAGCAATCACTGTAAAGCTTGAGAACTTAGGAGAATTAATCAGTTAACAAAATGTGGATACTCAGGCAATACCTCGTATTACACTTGAGTTAAACTTTCTCCTGCTGATGCGAAACATCCTTGAGTAAAGTGGAGAATGATGAATTCCTTTTGATGAGGCCTGAAGGCGGATGGTAATAAAAGGATAAACTGGATTGCTTAGAATAACCTATGTAAACCTAAGAGCGAGGGTGAGGGTGAGGAGACTTCACGAATTCAACCTAGTAATGGTAGGGAAGCAAGACTGGAAACTCATATTGACAAGCCGGACTCTTTGATTGCTAAATTACTTAAAGCAAGGTCTTATAAAGATGGGGACTGTTTTTTGTTAGCAAAGATGGTCCGGAGTGCAATTCATGTATTGCAACGAGGGAGTAAATGTAGGATAGGTGATGGGAGGAGCATAGAAGTGTGGTCAAACCCATGGTTAAGGGAGGATGGGAATTTCATAACGGTTTCCATGAAACTAGAACAAATGCGGGTGCATGCATGACGCATGAACCGTACGTGGATACCGAATTGTACCTAGAGAATATATGAATCATTCTAATGTCGGAGGATGCTCTCATCCTCTCTTGAATTAATACAAGCCTTGCAAGTACCATCCTTTTTAAAATAAACTTATAAATTCTTTGCATGTTCTATCCTTTTCTTGAAATTATAGATACCTTGTTGATGATATGCGTACATTGCCTCTTGCATCCCTATAAACACAATAAATAATGCCAATCAATTTAAGTCTTCGGACGGTGAAACGGACACATATATGGCCGTGATTCGATAGTTCGATTATCTTTGTTGTTGATTTTCTTGGCACGTTGTGAAGTAGATAAATTAGTCTCCGTTTCAATTTTCTCCATAGTGTTTATTCTTTTTTTTTATAACTAAATATTTTGGCTTATAAATAAGAAAGATCGCTTTTATCGCACTGAATCATATTCCTCCTTGCCCTATGTTCTACATTTTTAAAAAGTTGAACGATGTATCATACAGCTGCATACTCGACGAAAGACACGACGCATTCTTTTCATTCCCGTTGTCGACCAAAATACGATATTTTCTCGTTAAAATTTTGCTTGCTTAATATTGCAAAAACTAAGGGACATTACTTCTACGTGAGCCTAACTCAATTAGCTAAAATGCTAACGTTAAAATGCATTGTATACTTATAGCATACGGGTTTGAGTCCCAATACAAATAATTTATTATATTATATTAAAAAGTTATTAGCTTAAAAAAAATGTCCTTGGACATCTCGCTAATTATTTTTAAAGTTCTTATGAAATATCAATATGGTAACAACCATAAAGATATGCATGTATAAGATTCTAAAATTTTAATGAGGACAAAATTAAATTCTCTACTTTTCATATCTTAGTTGTTGCATAATCAACAAATTGCCATGACCATTGAAAAATCGGTAAGTTGATCATAAGAAAGTAATTTTAATGTTTGTCATACTATTGGATGTACAAAGGAAAGCCCATTTGTGACTAAGCAATTATTGGCACAAATTTCTGAAATGCTATCTTGGGGACAATTTTGATTAAAGTAAAAGTTGGTGTCTAGAAAGTTAAATTTGAACTTCCTCTGCGACACACTGACACCTACGAAAAGATTTACCTCCATCATGAAAGGTCCCTGAATTGACCCAGATTAGGTCCAGTGGGCTTCCAAGTGATTGGACTCCGCAGAAGGTATGACCCTAGGCATCATGGGCTTTGATTATGAAATACTGGTCAGAGGGCTCAAATAAGGGATTAATATTTGTTTTTGTATCTATTTACTTTAGATTATTGTAGAATTCTGTTATCATGATGGAAACTCGAGACTTGGTTCCTTCTCTTAGTTCTCTATGTCCTGTCCAAGTTCCAAGCCATTGAGAAATGATTATAGAGACCCGAATTGGTTCCTTCCGAATACCCCATCCATCCTTAATCATTGATTGAGGCCTCATTGACATGGGATTAATAAATTAAATAACCACAATATGGTAATGGTGTGCTTAGGTCTCCACATTTTTGTGGTAAGGAAGTGATAAGACACATGGAATATGAGGTCCATATAGAGCCCCATATCACACACCTTCTGGATAAGAGTAGAATCTGGAGACCCAATTCTATTGGATCCCATATTCCTTCCCTACACATCCATAATCCTCCACTTCCCATCTCATCCCCGGGCCCCAACTCTTAGCCACTCCCAAAAAAAAAAAAACTAAAGCTCAATCCTCAAGCACAGAGAAGCAACAGCAGCATCATCATCATCAATGGCAGCAACAATAGCGACAATGGCCATGCTCAACGCCAAGTGCTTGAGCATCAACTCCCCCAAAAACCTCAACCCTACCAAGCCAATCCCAAAACCCATCTCCCTCCTATCCATCCAAAACCTCCCAAAAGGCATCACCAACTTGAAGTCATCCGAAAACCTGTCAACTTCACTCACCGGCACCGCCATCGCCGGAGCCATCTTCTCGACGTTGAGCTCCTGCGATCCCGCCTTGGCGGCTCAACAAATCGCGGAGATAGCCGACGGCGGCGACAACCGAGGGCTCGCGCTTTTGCTGCCTATAATTCCCGCCATAGCTTGGGTTCTCTTCAACATCCTCCGGCCGGCTCTGAACCAGCTCGAAAAAATGCGCAGCAGCAAGGGGGTCATCGTCGGCCTCGGCCTCGGCCTCGGTGGATTGGCGGCGTCAGGGTTCATGACGCCACATGCGTCAGCCGCTGAAATTGCCACGCTGGCAGATGCTGCTTCTTCTGATAACAGGGGACAGCTTCTGCTTTTTGTTGTGACTCCAGCTATTCTCTGGGTTCTGTACAATATTCTACAACCGGCTCTGAATCAGCTCAACCGGATGAGATCTGAATGAGGATGCTTTTTGAGGGGTGCGGAGCCAGTGAACCTAATTGTAATTTCAACTCCTATGAATGAAAACCTTTGTGTGTGTGTGTGTTTTTTTTTTCTCTTGGGTTGGTTTATGATTGCTCAGAGATTATGTGTCAATGTTTGTTATATATATATGAGTTACCAGTGCCAGTACATTTTATGTGTAATTGTATACCTCAGCCTGGGTCAATTAGAAACTATATATATGATTTTCCCTTTTTTGATTCCCTGGTAAAGCTATCTAACTAATCAAGCCATCAAAGATTTGCCCCATCTCCAAATTCGGAATACAAACATTTTTTGACAGGGAAAATTTTGGAACATTTTTTGACAGTGAAAATTTCGGTGTCTCCATTGAGTACTTTGATTGATTTGTTTGTGAGATTGTTCTCAACCCTTTTTGTTTTTAAAAATCATGCCATGTAAACATTTGCAGTTTCAATGGTATGACTTTGTTCAATCTAGGGATGGCAATGGGATGGGGTTTTTCGGGTCCACAATGAGACGGGTTTGGGCAAATTTAAATGGGTATAGACGGGTTTGGATTTAGATTTTCAAATCCGACTCTGGTTCGGGGCAGATTCAGGGGTTCAGTATGTAAGAACGAGACGGGTTTGGATAAATTTAAATAGGTATAGGCAGGTTTGGGTTTGGATTTTCAAACACTACTCGGGTTCGGGGTAGGTTTGGGGGTTCAATATGGAAGACCCATCCCGCCTCCATAACATATTTACAAAAATGCCTTTAAAATAATTAGTTATTTAAACTTTTTTTTCCCTGACCCTAACCGACATACCGATCTCCTCCACCATTTTCTTCTTTTTCCCTCCTTTTTGTAAACCCTACTCGACAATCTCCTCCACCTCTTCTTCTTCCCTCCTCTTTTCCAAACCTTACCCAACACATCTTCCCCTCTTTTCCAAACCTTACATCTTCTCCTATTGTTAGTGGAAGTGACTTCTTCTTCTTCGATGGGCACCTCTTCTGCAAGCAATGGGGCATCTTCAATGGCCGCCTCTTCCATCTCTTCTTTTATCTTATTCTATTCTTCATATTTCATCTGTAGATCGACCATCTGTTAAGGTTTAGATTTTTTTGTAATTGTTAATTTTTGTTGATCTATAGGATGTTGTTGATAGGTTGTTTTTGTGATGTTGATGATCTGTTGTTGGTGATTTGGGGAGTGAGTTAGAGTTTAAATTTTGCTATCTTGTGTTTAGGTCTATTTGATTGTTGAGAAAAACAAATGAAGGGATGGGTGATTTTTCGAGTGATTTAGAGTTTAGTGTTTGTAATTTTGTGGTTAGTTCGGCTTTGATTGAGTTGGTCTTGGCATTAGAAATTAGTACAAAAAGTTAGCATTTTTTTAGGATTATCATGGTTGTTGAGAAAATAGATGAAAGGAAAATGTTCATAAATTAATTAAGGAGGAAGTATGGGATTTTGGTGCCAATTTCTTATTGGGGATGGGAAATATATTCCTGTCCTGGCTCGGGTTTGGGACCAGTATGGGAAATAACTATGTACAATGGGCCGGGAGCGGGATAGGGGTGCCTCTTCTCTAACTTGTCCTATTATCATCCCTAATTCATTCGTTCATACGTAAGGATAAATAAGGAGTATTCTCATTGGACAAAAAAAATGAAAATAAAATCCTTCAAATCCGTTTTGTCCTTGAACAAGAAAGTTATAAGTAATTTTATTGTGCAACTATGAATCTCACAGAGAGTTCGATCCTATAACTACGAATCTGATGGAGAGTTCAATCCTACCTTAAAGATCATCAATTGCAACTATGAACTACCAATCTCATGGAGAATTCGATCCTACCTTGAGATCATCAACGTCACTACCAACATTCTCTCGAGGAGAGGGACTCATGTGGACTATGACATGACCCAAACTCCTATGGGACGCGTCAGGCCTAAGGGGAATTCAAATTAATGATGGTTGGGAAGTAACACCCGACCAATTAATTTATAGTACAAGCATTAATTCTTCCAAATCCCATTCTCTCTCTCTCTCTCTCACTCTCACTCTCACTCTCACTATCATATGTCAATATATCTTTCGGTGCACCATTGTGAAAAAAGTTATCAGTAGTTTTAAGAATTTCCTATTCTAATACAATATGCTTTGATTGAAAGCAAAAAAGTTGGCCTCCATCAATCGGATGCTCGATTTTCTTTATCCAAAAGTTCTACGGCTCGGCTCATCAACTTCATAATTACAAAGGTAATAACCCAAAAAAAGGCCTAGTGGAGGGAGGTTCGCCCTAGGATTCAAACTTTTTCCCCCCTTAGATGGATAAGCATAAACTTTTTTAACTGTAATTGATTCAATCACATTTTAAAATCCCCGGCATATTTCGATTTGTATAAAGTTGCTTTCAACAAGTTGCCACAGAAAGTAGTATACAATTTCCTTTTTCTTTTTTCCTTCTTAGGATTTATCGTCTGGCCTCATGCACATTTCCAATCTCTTTCTCCATGTTGGGTAATTAAGTTTGTTTTTATTTCTTTGAATACTAATCTTTTCCTATAATAACATTAACGATACAATTATGAAATTAGTGGGGGTACTGAGGACCAATGGAATATGATATTATCAGATGCCAATTTCTAGAATAGTTTGCATAATTTAAAGGGAGATGGTGACCTCATGGGACCACTCAGTTGGAACACTACTAAAGACAACTTAATGGACAAGCTATTTAGCCATGGGGTGTACATGGTCTTAATTATTATACAGAGAAACTTTATGTTTAAGGACCATTAAATTTGGCATGCACAGTATTAATAATAACATCTTCGAATTCCACCTTCTTCTTTAAAGTCATAAGATTTGACTTTATATTACATCATTATAGCATTTTATTTTTACCCTTCTCGTCTAGGTTTCAAGGATAGAAGATGTATTTTTTTAAAAGTTGGTAAATTGGAAATTATTTATGACTTTGTATGGAATAAGGAAACGTGGATGATTTCTAAGAACAGATAGTTTGAAGGCCGTCCGCGTTTTATCCCACTTAGTGAAAGTGGGGAGTTGTAAGTTAAAAATAAGGGAAATCACCCGAAACAACTGCCACTTTGACAAGTGCATGCCCACTTCACAACAAATGTTTATCTCCGCTTGGTTTATTCATGATTTATTATTCTTATTTAAATTTCGCCTTCCTCTTCTTCCACCTTCTTCTCCTTCCTTGCTTTTCTTTTCTTTCGGTTTCTAAGTTTCTTTTCCAAGTATCCTTCCATGCAATTTTCCACTTGAATCTTCTACTTAGAGAAATTAGCATCCACCCGGGCGATAAACTGTCATGCAGACCATGAAGAACACACAAACCAAGCCACTAATTCTCAAATGCTTTTTCTTCTCTCTCTTTCTCTCCGTCCCCATCTTCCTCCTATCGTCCTCCCGATCCCTCGAGCGTCAAACTTCTGACGCGCCACCTGGAAACCAACGCGCCGGCGACCTCCGTATCCGCCCTGGTTATAATTCCTACGAAGCCTACATAGAGCGCCAGCTCAACAAAACCCTCAATCCCAAACTGAGAAGGATATGGACGACACGTGACTGGGACAGAAAGATCAACGTCTTCGCTCAATTCTTCGAAGACCTCAAACAGAGACAGCTACTGATGAACGAGTCGAAAGCGCTGTGTATCGGGGCCCGAGTGGGGCAAGAGGTGGAAGCGCTGAGGCGAGTCGGAGTGGCCGACTCGGTGGGAATCGACCTGGTTCCCTACCCGCCCTTGGTGTTGGAGGGAGACTTCCATAACCAGCCGTTCGAGAACGAGACTTTCGATTTCGAGTTCTCCAACGTGTTCGACCACGCGCTCTATCCGGACAAGTTCGTCGGGGAGATCGAACGGACGTTGAGGTCCGGCGGGGTCTGCGTTCTACACGTGGCGCTCTCGCGACGGTCTGATAAGTATTCCGCCAATGATTTATACAGCGTGAAACCATTGACAAAGATGTTTGGGAGGTCGGAGTTGCTCCACCTTCGCACTGTAGACGGGTTCGGGTTGGATACCGAAGTTGTTTTCCGGAAAAAATAAATTGATCCGACGCTCCTGACTCCTGAATTTTTTTTATTTCGCCAACTTGGGACTTGGGATCATCATCGCACGGTCATAAAATGTTGCTTTGATTGTTTGTTACGAAATCCTAGTAGTGAGTTTAGCTTGTCCGGTAGAAGGAATGCCGCCGCCCGCCGGCATTCATGGCCATATTCAACAACTTATTGACCTTGTGCTGCTGCACCATTCTCAGTTTTCTACATGAAAATCCAAAATTTGAAATATAATGTAATTATTTTTTATCTTTTTTATCCCTTAAAAACAACAACAATAATAATAATAATGGTCGGTAGAATTAGATGATTTCTGAATGTATCAAGACTTAAGAGGAGAGACGTCATGGTCTGTCTTTTTATTTTTCAAGGAATAATGAGAAATAATGAAAGAGCAGGTAAAAGTTCATTTTCAGTGGGACGAATTATGGCAATATTTAAATGATACAAGAAACTTAAGGTGATATCAGGGATTTTTAAACGTAGGATACGCAAGCGGGGACAAGTAGAATGAATCGGATGCTTCTTTACGGAACATGAGATACACCAGATATCATTCAAGTCCATGTTATATTCATCATTAGGAGGACATAAATAAACAAAAATTAACCAATCAAATCAGAACTCCAAGAGAGATCAATTTAACCAACACGCCATTGTAATGTAGCGTTCTTTAATATCACATTCCCTTGCTATGGGATGATATCTTGCATGACATCCTACGTAGGATCCTTAGGATTCTAATATGGGCATGTTGCTACCAAACGTTCATTACATCAAATTGAGTGGTTTGTTGTAACAAATTCCCAATAACTGAATTTTTGATGAACAGAGGAACACAACTCTTAATCAGTATCATGCCTTTATACAATACTTTCAACACCAATATCCACGAAAAAGGTTCAGTTCCTCTGATTCACTAACACAATCATTCAATCTCTGTTCATTACCAAGACAAAAAAAAAAAAAAAAAAATCCGTAATTTTTTAGTACATGAAAATTCACTGTAGATTTTCTTACAAGACAGCCTCTAAATTTAAAGTGCGATGCAATCCCAAAACTCAGAGCAATTGTTGCATGATACTGCAAAAGGCTTCCAAAATAGGTCCCAGGAATTAAAACAAAAAAAAAGAATCTCAAAGTCGCCCAGCCAAGACTAGCACCCTCCGTTCACAAGTTTGGTTGACTATCAGGAACAAACTCAACAGGTTGGCTCTCAGTGTCATTCAGTTCTAACTGTGAAGCAGTAACTTTTGCCTTCTTGAATCGGCTTGAACGTCTGAGAATCGCATCCATGGTTACTTTCTTCGACTCAGAGGTGCTACTCCAAACAGACAAATAACAATGGTTAGACATGGATAGAACAAATACATGATAAAATTAATAAATACTTTCACTATGAATGGAGCCTATTTGTCACAGATGAATTTGCAGTTCTGTATCAAATATTAGGCACCATAATCATGGATTCACATCTAATCAAATTAATAAATAACCGCATATATTTTTCTCAAAGAAAAAAAGATGATAAAACTAATTATTTTCCGAAAATGAAAGCGCAAATCTGTGTAAAACCTGACATGCCTAGAAATTGTTCCAGAATAAATAGGGACAAAATAGGAATCCAACACTTGCGGGTATGTTTTTGTGCTAAAACAGGTCAAAACAAAAGAATATTGACAACAGTTGAGGTAAAAGACCAAACACTTCCAACCTCTGTTATGTTTAAAAAAAATTGCAGTACAAACGAATGAGAAAATAATCTTCTCTCACAGCTACAAAATAAAAAAGCAGAATAAGTTGAATACTTCCCATTCCAAAGTCTGATAATAAAAAGCATACAATGCAGGCTACCTGTGAAGGGTATGTCAAACAGTTCTTCAATCCAATAAATGTTGATAACATAAATAAGTTTCTAATGATCACATTCAATATAGTTCGACATGATATGTACCTTAATAAATGGCAAATGAGCATAAATTTCAAACTAACATTGTACTCACTTTGATTTTCCGATACTTTTGGCACCACTTTCATTTCTTTTTGCACTGTGCAATCCTGTCAAAGAATCAAATGGAAGTTATTGATCAGCTCTTACCCAAGAAAATATTTGCAAGTTATTGATCAGCTCTTACCCAAGAAATTATTTGCTGGAAAGGGAATAAGACAAATAAGATAATCTCAATAAGTTTCAGGGATTAGTAAGAGCAGCTATAAACTTCAAGGTGTTAAGAAAGAATTAACATTCAAGTACTTACAGTGGTACTATATTCACACATCATTGTTGAATGTTCCAATTACTAGCTAGAGAGGGGAAAAAAGAAGGGAAAAGGAAAAAATACCTAAACAACTCTGTTGATCATGTTCCACTGGAAAATACATCATCTTTCTACGCAAGTGTAAAAAGAGGCCTGGAAGTTAAAAAAAGCATACCTTGATACTATAGCCCTCAGACATAGGAAAGAGCCTACCTGATTTGTTAGGCATAATGAAATAACATATAATTAAGGTGAGATGAGTTTGAGAAGTTCACCAATCAGGACCAGATTATCAGAATATAAAAGCATTGAGTGAGAGAATTATTTAATTAAACATTTAATCTATCTCACAGTTACAAGGACAAGCAAAATGATACAAATGCAGTATATCTGCTAATAAACACATGATGTGATCTATCATTACAGGCAAAAGGAATAAATATAAAAGCTTATAATTACCATGTGATGAGTCCAGATGTTGATTGTTTTCTCCTTCTGTGTAGTCAGATGAAGCTGAACTATCTGATGGTGTTCTAGTGCTGGCATCCGAATTCACAACACCATCATTACCATCAGAACTTTCACTGCCACCATCATTAAAAATAGATCCATATGTAGCTAATAGGCTCTTCCTTTGGTCAGAACTGTTGACAACTTCTCCAGTATTTTTACTAGGAGCTTTTCTAACTGTCACACGATAACGGTCCAAATTTGACTGACGCTTACCCCTTTTATTTGGGTAAGTTCTGTCCTCTGAACTATCCGAACTAGAGGTGAATAAAGAGGCTTCACCATGTTCTTTTGAAAAGGCATGGGCAGTGCTATTGGCTCCAGAAGCATTAACAACATTAGGCCACCTGACTTCTTCAGGAATTGTATCAAACTTACCAATATCATGAGAAGGCGGAGATTTCAGATCATTTCTGGAAATTTCTGAAGACTTTCTGTCAGACTCAGGCATGAGTTTGCTATGTCCACCCAAGGACAATGGATCTTGAAGTTGATTGTCACCTTCAAATTTTGTTTCAACATCCTGGTTCTTACTGGTCTTTGAGGAGTTCTGTACATCACATGAGGTGCCTACCAAGTGTGGATTAGACCTTTTTTTGTTCTTGTTGGTCTTGGAGACTCTTCCAGATCTTTTCACTTTAGTATCCTCGTCAGCAAGTGCCTGAGTAGGAGCCACAACTTCATGCTGTGAATGTCTAGACACATCAACCATATCACCTTGATAGCTAGAAACTTCCTTGTGATCATTGGCTTTGTTAATGCATCCAAGTTTAAGGAGGTTACCATCAACATTAGCTTCAGGAGGCCTCTCCACAGAGTTATTTTCCAGCTCATATGCGGATGGAATTTGAGAAGAGTCAAAAGTCCCAGAATCCTGTTTAGGATGAAGAGATTCAACTTCAGTCCCAGCATCTTCCACACTTCCAGAATCCTGTTTGAGAAGAGTCAAAAGTCCCAGAATCCTGTTTGATCTCTTGAACTGATTTGTGGAACTAGTCTTCACTGCTTTAGTTTTCTTTTTTTTCGGTGGAGCGTCGACCTTGATTTTACAAGTGGAAGAAGCCAAAACTTCAGGACCAACATCTTGCTTCTTTTTTTGCAAATCTGGAAGATTCTTTGCAGTAGAACTTTGTTTCTTTGTTTTCTTTCTCACTTTATCATCCACCACCATGTCTTCTATGTTCTCTTGAGTTTTACTAATGTGAGCCAGATGAGAGGACTCCCTTTCATTTCCACTCATTACATCAATTTCCCTATCAACACCCAAAAGAGAAGTATTTGTCACTTTTTCTGTCAATACTTCTGTCCTTTCTATTTGAGGAAATACGATTTCCCCCTTATCAGCTTCATTACTGGAATGATTGCCATCAAAAGTTTTGTGAGGCTCAATTGAAGCAAAGCCATTCAAAGGATCTTTAGCATGTTCCATGTCAGATCTAAGTGGTGTTTCTTCAACAGCGTTCTTAGCTTTCTTTGACTTCTTTCTCTTGATGGCAGCAGCATTGGCATCTTCCATGTTCATATTTGATTCATCACATCTAGACAATCCGCACTTTTCAGACAGCATCCCAATAGGATCATTGTTTGGTGATATTTCTCTTTCCCCCTCAATTTTATCAGTTTGAGCAATCCTGAGTTTTAGATGATCACCAGGAACAACATTCTCTTGTTCAGAGAGCTCTAAGTCCTTTCTGAGGCTATTGACCTTTTTAAGTGAAAGGTCTCTCCCATCAACAGCATGATGCTTCTTAGAACCTTTTCTTCTTCTAACTTCATAAGCACCTCCCACTTCAGATAAATCACTTTTTCTCCCCGCATTGCTAGCAGCATCTTCATTCATAGCAATGCCTGCAAAAGAATAAGTACTGTTAAGAAAAGATGCCGTTATTTACTTTTCCTTAACAGGAACTCAAGAGAAATTAACCACAAGAAGCAATATTGCTGCAGAACAGCATACAGATACAACAGCTAGGCCTCACCAGGTGATAAATTGGGAATTTCTACCACTAGATAGGATCACTGCACTTGTCTTCCTTAAGAGAGAGAGCACAAGGAGTGCTATGGGTGGCATCCTGGATTTTCTCTCCCGTAACAATTACAGTATCGGATTTCCTACCAGAATCAGAATCCCTGAGGTTAACTTCCGCTGTTGCCTTTGAACCCTCTTGTCTTGCATCTTTCTCTGAGGGAATATCTGAGACTGCTAGGCTACAAGGATTAGACAATTTCTTTTTCCTTTTCCTCTTCCCAGTGCTTGAATTGGTTCCAATCAAACGGCTGGGCTCTGGGGGTTCAACAGGTAAACCATCTAAATCAGAATTTATAATTTTCTGTCCATTCTCCAAAGTGTGCTGAATGCTCCCAATCTTGGCCTCTGAAGTTTCTTTATTAAAATCAGGAAGCAGAGCCTCATTCTCTTTCGGAGGACATTCAGGCTCATTCTTCTTTACAATCTTACGCTTTTTCTTTGCAGCAGGCTTAGGTTGTGAAATTCCTCCTACAGAACTATTGCATTGCACATCAATTGTATCCTTTGGTTTATTATCCTGGCATTCAACACGTGTTCCTTGAACTTGAATCTCCTCACACAGATCATGTTTCTTTTGTACCCCATAATGTGATCTCTTACTGGTTTCAGAAGAAAAAATTTCACCAGGATCATCACTAACCTGTTTGTTTCCCATCCTCATATCATTTGGAACTTCAATACCAGCATTGCCTACAGGATTCTCAAGGATTATACTCTCTTTCTGTGATGTATCTTTACCAGATGCATGAATAGGAGGAGCATTGTCTTCTTTCAGAGCACGATCAGATAATGCATCTTTCTGTTTATTTTTAACCCTTTGTTTTTTCTTTGGAACAGGCTCAGTTTTTAAAGCTTCTTCCAATGAAACATTACATTGCATGTCAACGATTTTGTTGCCATCTTTCTTCTGTTTAATATGTGTCCCAGCTGATTCAATTTCCCCACTAAACAGAGTGCTGTTCTCCTCAGGATCTAACTTCTTGTTGGAAACAAGTGAAGTTTTGTGATTATCATCACTATTATGTTTAACTTCCATCTCTAGAACCTTCAAATGTTCAACAATGGGATTACCAGGACCAAATTCATCAGCACTAAAAGCTTTCTCATTTGCAGACTGGTTAACCTCACTTTTGGGCAATGATGATTCACCATAGACAAACAACTTTTTGGAAGGTTCATCAGGTTGAAGATCAACTCCATCTGCTGAAGGAAGACACAGTAGTAGGTTTCCAGAATCAGGATTACATACAAGTTGATTTTCACTCAGCTCCACTAAACTAGAAGCATCAACATAGAGGAACCAATTTCCTTTAACCCCATCAAAAGCACTTTTAACAAACATGGAGTCTGAAAGGTGATAAAAGTATCCTTTTCTCTTTACCTGCAAGGATTAAAACCTTGTCAATGTTAAGGATACACCCAACAAGCAAGAAAGTCAATAGTTCTATCATGAATGAGAAAGATGCATACCATTAAAGAATGAATCTTTATCTTTCCAATGCTAGAAAAGCACAAGGGGTGTTCAAGCAGTATTTTCTCTGCAAGCCAACAACATGGATTTGAAAATGCAATTGATCAAGAAGGAAATTGCACATTGTCAATACAAGCTTAAATAAAATGACTTAGCATCTCTTTCTGATGAATACAAAACATGTCTTTTATGCCAACACGCAAAGCCAAAGGGAGAGCAGACCAAAAAAAAAGGCTACTCCTTTAATGAGAATGGATATAGATGCTGTTATTAGTGGAGCTTCAGAATTTGCTGATTACAAAAAAGCTGCATCAGTTGGAACTAATTTTAAGAAAACTAATAATCAATACCAAAAGTGACCAATTTGCAGTAGAAAACAAGACACATGCTGTAGAAAGTAATACCCTTCTTTTACAGGAGATTAAAGGAACCCTAAGCAACTAATTTTTCTAAAGACAAAATGGAACAAACATCGAGAAAAGACATGCAATCTCATATGAGATTATCCTTAGAATAAAAAAAATTCTTTAATATGCCATCGTTGTAGGAACATTCCTCTCTTATCTTTCAGTAAGAGGGTGAATAACGATAACATGGTGTGTGTGGAAGAAAAAAGCAATAGTAACATAATAGAAAATTTTAAGATTCCATTCACTAATTGAAAATTATGCCTTCTGATACTGATTCGTGGTCAAATAGAATAGGTTAAAAATCCCACAATCTGGTTGACGATTATGTTCTCTTCAATAAATGCAATGCCAGAAAGCATTAGATAAATCTCTGTCATCTAGATTTAAGATATGGATTTTCGAACATGCAAAACTAGAAAGTAAGATTTCATGTCCCATAGTTGAAGAGCTAAGATGAATAATGGTGCTGCTCAGAAATGAGAACGATAAAACGAGCAACAAGAGTCCAACAACACACAATTTACCTTGCATCCATTTTATCATAGATTCTCCAAATTTTCTGGCGAAGAATTCACTATATTGTATTTCGACAAATTATCTTCTGAATACTCCCTCATTAAATTCTTAGACAATGCACTTGGCTTGTCAAAAAAAAAAAAAAAAAACATACAACCTCATAAATTTCTGCAGTTATACATGTAGTTCTAGCAGGAAACAGATGTTGATATTGAACTAAAGAAGAAGAAGACGAAAATAATAATAAAATAAAGAAAGCAATACAAAATTTCAATTTAACGATATTGAACTAAAGAAGAAGAAGACGAAAATAATAATAAAACAAAGAAAGCAATACAAAATTTCAAATACCACATACAGACTATCGCACTCTTGAACAAAGAAATGGAAAGAAAAAGGAAAAAATTCTAATGTACAGATTTAGGCAATATAAATGGAGTATTGAATAATATATATTTTCCAGGTCCAACACATAAAACCTTTGTCGGATCTGTCAACCGATGGAAGAAATTAAAATTTCGCAATAATCAAAGATTTTCAACCAACATGAGCGCAAAAAGAAAACCCTCCGCAAAACCCTTGAGAGTTATTGCTGAAACCAAACAAACCAGGTTTGTGCAAATCAAGCACTGAAAAAGTTATGAGTAAGGAACCGCTTGATTGCAGATCAAAATCCAAAAGACCAAAAAAGAAAACAAAAAACAATCGTTTCAGAAACAGGCAAAGAATTACAAAATGCTTCTAAAACAGAATTCAACCTCATAATCAGCAGACGAGAAAATAAAAGAATAGCACGATTAAGAAAATGATGAATGCAAAAAATAAGAACGCGTTAGAGGGGCATTATTACTTTTGAGATCGGCGACGGTATCGCCATCAGAGACGAGCATAACGATATGAGTATCGAGGCTGGTGTCGATGAAAACCGTATGGTACCGCGGCGGGCCCGCATGGATATCAGAGGCGGAACTAGGTTCCGCCATTGACGCAGTAGAGGGAAAGAGTAAGAAGAAGAAGTGGAAGTGGAAGTGGAAGTGGAAGGGGAAGGAGAATAGGGAGGGGAGATAGCGGCTTGCGTTATATATACGCTGGCGAGACGAAGGGTATTTGCTGAGCATGAAACGCCGCGTTTTGGGGGCTTAGTCACTAGGCTCCTCCTTTTCCGGGACCCACTGTCGCTGGTCGGCCTTCAGGGTGGGAGGAAAAAAGACATTTGAAGATTGGTTTATTATGATTAAATGGGATGAAATAATTTCCAATTTGTAAAATTTAGCCCTCAGTTGTTTCTTACCATAAAGAATTTATCCTTTTTTTTTTATTAGACTAAATATGTCCATATGTAAGGGTGTTCATGATTCAATTAACTAAATCGTGACATAAAATAAAAATCGATGAATCATTTTTGGTTTATTATTTATATAAATAAAAAATAAAACAATTAATATGATTAATCAAATCTTTAGTTAATAATTTGTTCGATTAGTTTCTCTACCATAATTAAAAATTTTAATTTTAATTTCATAATCATATATTAAAGTTTAAATAGTAATTATTATTATAAATACAAAAATACAATCTATTCATTTATAATCTCACGACACTTATGCATTTATAACATAAATTTATAATACATTCACAAATAATATATGAAATACATGAAATTAGACTGTTTGTTCAGTGGCTTTAATCAATCATTACATCACTTCAAGAGAAAGAACTGTCTAAATAAATCAGGCTTATACGCCGGCCGGCGAAATTAAAATACGGCTCGTTAAAATAAAAGAAAGGATAAAAACAGAGAAAAGTCACAATTTGCACGAAATGAGAAACGACATATATATATAAAATAGTCCAAAACTAAGATTTCAGAAACAAAAAAATCAAAATCGAATGGGGTTTGAAAGTTGATTAACCTATTTTTTTGCTTATTCAAATATGCTAAAGATGTTAAGTTTTTAGGTTTTACTCATCCTCACTATATGCCTATTTATATCATCTCAGATATAGCGAAGAAAAACCTAAAAATCGAACTAATTCGAAAAACTAAACCAAACTCGAACCAAAATGTTAACTCGACCAGTAGTTCTATTTTTGTTTTTGTTTTACATAAATCTCGGTTTCAATTAAACAATACAAAACAAGGCTTTCGTTAACCAACGTAATATATATAAACATGGTTTCACTACTTAAAGAAAGGCGGTTTTCCCATTTTTATATTTCATTTTTACTTCTTTTTTTCAAAACAAAGTTTTTACCATTTTTTTCTAAACCAAAACGTATAAGTCGCGATTTTTCTAATTAGCTTTATTTTTCTACTAGCTAAGTAAAGATAATGACATTAAAATCGTAATTAAATTATCTAATATTATACATTTCATATATTATTTGTGGATATATTATAAATATAATGTCATGAGATTACAAATGAATAGATTGTATTCATTTTTTTTTTTATTTTTAATTGTATTTATAATATTATTATAATTTGAACTTTAATATATGATTATATAATTAGAAATTTATTTTTTAATTATGGTTAATAAAAAACTGATATTTGGTTAACAAAATAAATGATTAACCGAATATTTAATTAACTATATTAATGATTAGGTTATTAATTTATATAAGTAACAAGCTAATAAAAACCGACAATCAATTTTTATTTTGTATCACGATTTGGTTCGATAACAGCCGTGATCACGTGATTCACATCCTACATCGCGTTTTCTGTTTTGAGTGTTTTTCGCCCATGCTGGCTGATGCACACGCGGCAGTCGGCACACCTTATTAATATATTTAGTTATTTACGATATTGCCATTCAACTTAGGCAACATATTTACGATAAGGCTGCTCTTGTAATTGTTGAGTCGAATTCCGCGGACTCATTGTCCGATTTCATCGACAATTTCAGACTCATCTAAACCTAACCATCAATATTGGCACATGGATGATGGATGGAGTTGGGGGTTTGGAAAGCAATCGGAATAGTAAGATGGCTCTTGCAGTAGGTAATGGAAAGAAAATGAGATTTTGGTTGGTCGAATGGTATGATGATGAAACATTGAGGGATGTGTTTCCCCTCTTTCAAAGAAAGCTTGGGTGCTTGATGTTTGGACTTTGGAGTGTTCTGCTAAAGGGGAATGTTAAACACCTTGTTTCTATTGAAATTTAAATAACCGGGAATTTGATGGAGGTGGAGACTGGAGAGCTTTCTTTGGTATCCCAAGGGAGGAGAGGAATAATGCTGCGGGTAGGGGCTAAAGATGACTTTTTCTTTGTCAAATAGTTGCACTTGCACAAAGAGCTAGTATGGGTAAAGTATAAAGATTACTTTGATTTGTGTCTAACAGTTGTACAAAGATTTGGGAACATTTGGGTTCCTCCAAAAGCAAGGAGCTATGCTAAAACATTCCATTCGACTGATATTTGAGATTTCTTGGATTTAATGATACGTTTACAGATATTTTACACGAATATCGATATATCGAAAATAACAAAAATACTTTAAAATTCATAAATACTTGGTAGTGCCGTAAAATTACGATAATAATCAACATACATCGATATCGTATCAGAAAAATTACTTATAATAATCAAATATACACATCGATATCGTATCAGAATCGGGCTTTTGCTTATTTGAAAATTTTTGAGAATTCATTTTTTAAAATCAAATTTAAAATCGATTGCGGCCAATCAAGCAACATTGAAACATAACTTAAATTGCACAAATGATGTATTGAATAAAGACTTGAACACCAAGAATTAACCAAAAAATTCTTATCCAAGACTTACATAAGTCAAGAATTGTTTGAGAGAGAGAGATCAACAAGAATGAATGAGTTTGATATGAAAAATTAGTTATTTTAAGCTATGTATAGAATTTTTGGAGTCAAACTAGCATTTTTTTGTCAAAAGCCAAGAAAGATAAAATTCAGTCAGCTGGATTTGATTTTGATCAAATCGACCGTTAGGATCTCGATTCAGCCGTTATAAATCATTTTGTCATTGGATAAAAATCACTAGATGTCCACGTGTCACCTGGCTTATATCCCCTGACGATATCGCCTCGCTTTTTTTTCAATATTTTTCCGATATATCTCGATATTTTCTATATCTTGATAGCGATATATCGCCGATATTGTACAAACTTCAGCAGCGACACACGTTGTTCCACGCACTGATTTCTAGTCGACAATATCACCGATATATCGCTGTCTTACCAATATATCGACGATATTGTTCGATTTTTCTCTCAACAGACTATCGTTGGTCGATATTGTGTCGGGATGAACCGACACCGGAAATATCGACTATATATCGTTATATTTCATGACATTTTTAACACTGGTTGGGAGGCAGCTTAAAGCAAGATTCTAATTTTGGACAATATGGAAAAGAGAGGGTACGCAATGACTAACAAATGCTACTTTCTTTTATAAGCAAATGCTACTTTCTTTTATAGATGGTATCGTAGTTTTAAAAAGTGCAAGGTGTAAAAGTCTTTTGGAGCCTTAAGTCGCACTTAGGGTGCGGGCTTTTAGAAATTAAATATGACCTTGGATGCATATTAATTTTATAAAATATGATTTAAAATATGATTATGTTAATAATAAAAAAATTAAAGATTTCTAACATTTAAATAAAATTTCCATAAAAAAAGTAGTGAAATTATATAAATTTCAATAATAAAAGTGTTTTTATATGTCCACCAAATAATATAACCCTAGTCGCTCTTTTCTATCTTGCTCTCTTATACCCATTTCTAAATCTATGGAGCGTGTATTTTGGCCATTATTGGGCCTGGAATCACCTCTTTACATTTTTTATTTTACTCTTGTTTAAGAGTGAAATTTTCGAATAACTTCAAAATATATCTTGGGATTAAGTTCAAGATGTTTAGGTATTTTGCAAGTATAATTCTGAAATTTTCAATTAAATGCAAAACGCGCGGAAATCTAAGAAACTCAACAAGGCGTAAATTTGTATTTTGTCAAATTAGGACACAAAAGTCATAAGATAAAAAGATGTGAGTCTATTATAGAAATAACATAACTTGTGGAACAAATATAAAAGAGTTGAAGAACCAAAGTGCAATAAAAGGAAACTTAAGTCAAATTAATGCATTTTTAGTGGCCAAACAAGGCCTTATGGGAATTAGACCAAATAAGACCAATTTTGGTCTCTCATTAGGTCATTTTGGGAGCAAAAATGTGAAGAAGAAAGGAGAAGAGAAGAAGAAGAGAAGAAGAAGAAGAAGAAGAAGAAGAGGAAAGGTATGGAACTAGGATTATGTATGGAAACCATGTTTTTGTATGGATTCATAACTTTGAGTATGGAAGTGTTTGTATGGATATTAGTGGTTCCATTTCTAGGGTTTAGTTAGGAATCCATCCTAACCCTTTAGACTCCTTGTTGAAAGTCGGGTCAGAATACCCTGAGTTTTGTACAGAGATGAGCTAGGAATCCTCCCTCATGGGATTCTTGGTGTAAGATGTATGGATACCGGCTCGGGTGTTAGGAAGTTAACCTAACTTACAAGTATTTGATAGGTTTGGAAAAAACCCTAATTGATCTCTATGATTGGTATCGATTGAAAGGAACACATTTTGGGGAGATGTTTTTCGTATAATATATAAGTTTTCCTTTGTTTGGTTGGATTTTGGAAAATGAATTTCAAACGAGCAAAATTCAGTAGGTTGGTTCGTGGGTCCTACGATGGCGTAGAGACCTGTGCATCCAGCTGCCCACGCCAAGGTGGGCCAAACCTGGGGGGCTAGTCAAGCCTCGGTTCACACAAGAAGGAAGAGCTTCGCCGCGGCGGCCACTCGCTCTGAAGATGAAAAATGTTGTGTTTTGTTTTGTTTTGCTATTCCATTATTCCAAAGACTTGTCCATCGGACTAATGAGGATCCTATAAGTGTATGAAAGGGTCCATTCATGTTTGTAATGTAAAGAAAAAATTATATCGTACCTTGCCTCCTCGGCGAGTTCGATGTGGGCAAATTGGATGCCCCTATGAAAAATAAGAAATTATCAACACATACACTCAGAAACGCCTAATACCGCATATCAACGACACTCGCACACTCACGCGGCAGATTAATGCTCTTATCGCTTTGCACTCATGCTAAGCAGCTATGACACTTGTTACGTATGGCATCGCTCGACAAGTGCTTTGGCACTCGCTACACACACTTTGTTACATGGGCGCACGTTTCGGAACGTTGCTTCTCAAGACTCCCGCTACCGCTACAACACTTTGCTTACAAGGCGTGCACTCTCCGATTAAAGGTTCAAGATTCCCGCTTGGTAAGCATGGCACCCAAGACGCATCGGCATTCGGGTACTTATTGTGTTGTGTCCTACTCATTTCTTATTACTGGTCTAGGTAGTCAAACAATTATATGATAAGAACCTGAATGACGAATAAGAGTAAAGAAATGTACATCGTTATGATCTATAGTACCTACGGGTACTTCTGTACAAGCATAAGCTCTGTAGTACCTACGGGTACATCAATATAAGCATAAGCTCTTTAACTCCTACGTGAGATTTGGATAAGTATAATTATGCTATAAGTACAAGTATATGTACAAGTTTGTTATATGAATTCATGATAATCCTCGGGACAATTTGCTAATATTATATGTTTCATCGAAAAGAGTATAAATGCATGTGTATATGTATAAGTTATATGTTCCCACTAAGTGTAAAGCTTAGCATGAGTTTTTAATCCGTGTAGGTACAGAGGAGGACGTCCACGACTTCGTACATTACTGTCAAAGACACTAGTAGAGTACATCATCGTAGGTTCCACATGAATATGTAAAATGCAAATGTACAAGCCAGGATATGTATATGTAAATGAGACTCAGGACTATATATATGGATATTGTAAACACCACTACGGTGGTAGTTTTATTTTGTATATGTTATTGTGATTCAATTATAAGACTTGGGCCCACCAATGTCTGAAAAAGCAGGTAAAGAGTCCTAGTACAGTCTTGCACCCCCTTCATCCGCCTAGGCGGGGGAATCGGGGTGCGACACTCTTTCCACAAAGATTTAGATTTTGTCTTGATTTTTTGTGTTATCGTCATTTTATCGGCATTTGGTTTGTCGTTGGTTTGTTACGACGTGACATTGTTCAAATTCTTGTTGCGGCATTTTATCTGTGTGAGGACGATTTAGACAAGCAAAGTGCATCTCATCAATCCAAGATATCAAATTATGGTCGTCAGTATGGTGAAGAATTGGAGTCGCATATATTCTATTCACTATATTATCAAATTTGTAGCCTTTATATTGATTTATTATGCTATTAACCTAGATATTGTTTCATCATGTATGGTTTTTAGTTCTTTATATCTTGGATCTATCGATTTATTACAAGTTTGAATCAATAATATTATTTTTCCTTTCAAAAAAAATAAAAATAATAAAAGTGTTTTAAAAAGAAGTCATAGTCTATAAGGTATTAAAATGCAATATCTTAGACCGTCCACTTCTAGATTTCTCCACCATTTCTACCATGATTCGAGCTCGCTTTTCGCCTCGATTCTTTCCGTTTTCTTAAGGGCTTTAAGTAATTTTTCACTGCTTTCCTCAAGTTTTGAATAGGCATCAAGTGGGGCTTTGAGATTCGTGAGGAGAAATGTCAGTCTTGAGCTGCAGGATTGGTGTTTCTATACCTTAGCTTCTAGAGGAAGAAAAATCAAGGAGCCCAGACATAAAGTGAGCCCCCAGTCGCAACCAATTTTCGCCATCCTCCGATCCTTCAAAATGGGTCCTTATGACTCACTAAGGTTTCTTCCCTTTCTTTTCCGGGTTTCAAAAAGCCAAATCTCTGAAATTAAAAGATTTCGTGTTTGGGAAATGGTCATTCGTCGAAATACGGGAACTGTGCGCACAACAAGAGGGGTAATTGGTAAAGAGCTATAAACAGAGCAGAGCAGTGATGATTTCTTTGAACTGGACGCACAAGTTTTTGTTTGTTTGAAATGACAGTGACCATCAGGGGAAAAGGGTCGGAGGAAGATTGAAGGACTTGCGGTGGTGCTGTTGTAGTAAACGTTTTGGCTCTTATGTGCTCTGGTTTGGTCTATTCTCCTGAGGAATTCGCTTTGTCAGTTCTCGCACTCGCCTTGATTCGGCTCACGCCGTGAAAACTGCGGGTTCTAGTGTTTTGTGTGGGGCTCTCGTGTCAACTCCCCGACCATGATCTACAATTTAATTTGTTCTGTTTTGAATTTGGTGTTCTTGCTACGGATGCCTTTGTTATGTTATTAAGGGTGGTGATTAGTGCTCAAAAAGTGCTATTTTGAACCCTATTTATCAGCGCTGGAAGATTTTTGCAGATCAATACATATTTAACTCCAATTCAAAACATTACGTCCCGACTATATCGATCGCATTTTATGGCAAATTTGATAGCTTACAAGCTATTTATGCCAAAATTGGCTGAGTCAATCCAAGCACGTAAGAATTCGAAAGCAACTCACTTTTCATAGTGATCGACCGTATGAAAGAAGAGGAAATGCCAAGAAATCGAGTCAAAGAAATTTGGTTAGGTGTGAAATTCTAGCGCAAACACAATTTTGCAGATGTCGTGAAACTTTCGCAGTTGCACTGCTCATCCCGCTTAAAATTCTTCATGCGCGACATCGTTTCAATGCGCAAACACTGCTCATTCATCCTCGACTCTCTACTTTTACCTTTTTGACTCATTTTGTTCTCTTTTTGGTTTTCTTCCAAATTTGTCCCTTGTAATAGCTTTTAGTTTTGGTTTTTTTGGTATTTTGTAAAGGGGTTTGGCTATAAAAGCCCCAGACAAGCATTGTTAAAAGGATCTCCTTCATTAATAAAATTTTGCTGGGCGGGAACCTTTCAGCTTCCATTCTTTTTCTATTTCTTCTCTTTTCCCTTACTTTCTACTGGGCAAAATTAAACACCGAGGATGACAACTTGGAGGATGAGTGGCTAAACCCTCTTCATCCTTGAAGACGACGGCTACTGGAGGAGGGTTCCAGCGTTTCGGGGGTTTCACGCCACGCAAGTGATTGTCAGCTGCTTTTTGTATTTCCTAGCAACCCTAGGTTCAAATCCCTTCGATGCATCTTTAAATGACCAGACTTATAATCTTTAGGTTTAGTGGATGCTTATTGCCAGATCCACTCGAGATTCATTAATTGTCATTTATTAGTCACCGTAAGATTCGTCAAGGAGATAGGGCTTGCACTGATCGAGGCCATTAACGTTCAATAAATGCCATCTTTCAAAAGGAAATTTATTAGGTTCGGGCTTTTATAATACATGAAGATCCTGCTCGGGAAATGACTATAGGTCATCCTCTCCAACGCGAGGAAATGGATCTGAGAACCCCTCAGTGACTTTTCGAACCCAAAATCCAAGACCTGACACTTCAAGGATACTTCTTTTACATTTTGTTTTATTTAAATTTCAGTTTCCAAAACAATACCCCTCACTGTTTTCATCACCACCTTAAAATCCAAACCAAATTCACCATTTTGGCCTTCATTGTAAATCATTTGTGCGAAGAAACCCATCCTCGAGCTTCGACCCTAATCACATATCAGTAGTGAGTTTTGCTACGACAAAGAGGAATTTTTAGATATGTATGATGGTTGATCTAAAGACACCTACCGTGCCACGAATCCTCGTGGTCGAGGGGGCTTGAAGAAAATTGGGAATTTGACTTTCATGTGAGTCACCTTGCTGGGTTAAGTTGTCTGGAGGACATTCCTCTCGCTGAGAGAGCTAGGGTTTTCTCTCGTTGAAGGAGTTCGGGTATGCTTTTGTGATCATAGTTCTGCTCGCCTACCTATGTAACTTTCCAATTTGCTATGGAGACTCGTATTGCTCAATTATCTCTCTCAGCCAAGGAAGATGATGCCTTTACTCTAGAGGGAAGTTTGTGTTCTCAAATTGTATCATACGAATTATGCATGGTAGGGAAGTTGCTATCCCCATGTCAAATTCATGTTCCTTCCTTCAAAGAACGAGTCGCCGCGCATGTGGAGGCCGTAGCGGGTATTTTTGTTCAAAGGAGTCGGATGATAAAGCGATTCTTATTTAAGTTTTTTCATGAGTATGATATTAGCGTGGTTTGGAAGGTGGCCTTTGATATATGACATGTATATCCTCTTCCATCGCTTAATGCCTAACAAAGCCCTCACAAGCATGCCGACCTTACTGGATTTCCGTACAAATTCATAACCTTCAGAGTGGCCTTATGTCCACTCAGTCAGCCACTTGGTGACTTTGTGGCAAATTTATGCAATATGATGAGACTAACAATACAAGGTTTAGGGCCTCTTATATGAGGGTTAAGGTTCGAATTGATGTTTCGCAGCCACTGAAACGTTGGAAGAAGATTTTGCTATCTAATGGATCTTCCTTGCAAGTCCTCTTTAAGTACGAGCGCTTGGGGCTGTTTTGCTTTCTTTGTAGTAAGCTAGGCCATATATAACGTTTTTGCAATTTTCACTTTTCTATGGCAATAGATTCTATGGCTCGTGGATGGGGTAATCAAGCCAAAAGCTTCGAGCCTCTTCTTCCTGCAGGTTGACATGGATGAGAAGATGTGAGTTCATCTAATCCAACGGTGATTCCTAAGATCAAGTGTTATTCAAGCTCATTGGTTCCAACTAGGCAGTCCACTAGTTCGGATCTTGTAACAGTGGATGTTAGGAAGGCGCTGGATAGCCCGACGCATCATTTACACTTATAAACTATATTCAGTTCCAACTACTCCAAAGACCTGGCCTCATATGCCAAGCAATACTTGGATGAAAACATGGAGGTGGACTTACAAGATGATAGTAAGCGTAGGCGTGAGGGTGTTTTGGCTATGACCCGGGATTCTTCGGGGAAAGCTTTAGTTACTACGTATGATTCCTTCCGGCTCGATAAAGATTCATCTTCGCTTATTGATTCGCTAAGTCCGTAGAGCGTAGTCGCCAACAACCATAGATGCCTAATGAACTCCGCCGGGCTCGGGGAACTCAAGAGCGCCTGTAGTTTGTGTGATTGGTTAAGCCACATCGCCCCCGTATTCTTTTTCTCATGGAAACATAGTTCAAGTAGATGAAGATTGAGGAGTTACGTGAATAAGTCGGGTTTTTCCTCGTAAATTCACACAGCATCGGGTCATATAGTGGTGGTTTGGCTTATGCTTATGGATTCATCTTTGAGTCAGTTTCGTCAACTTTCTTAACCATATTGACCTTACATTATCGAAAGCACGTGATCGTACAATGGTTATTATGGCTTCCCTGAACACCATAGACGGAGGGCTTCTTGGACTTTATTGCGTGCCTTGGCAATTCATTCTTCCCTCCCATGGGTTTGCATTGGTGTTTTTAATGATCTTCTTTCTCCATGGTATAAGAAAGGAGGTGTGGCTCATCCTGACTGGCTCTTTCGTGGGTTTCATGGTGCTTTAACCTATCAGAGTCAATGAGTTGTTTTTACTTTGTTATGGTTTTATCAGGAGTCGGAAAGGGGGTTCTCCTTACCAGTTCAAGAAAAGTTGGATCGATGCTTCATACACTGTGATCGGGCTTGAGTTGTTCTCCCATAAGCTTCTCACTTGTTCACTCAAGTACGTCCTATCATTCCCATTTTATTGCGCTTTTACTCTTCTCAAGGAATGTTTCACATCTGGGCTAAACTAAAATTTATGTTGGAGAAGACAGTTTCGGTGGTCTAGCTTTCAGATGTGGGCGGGGGAGTTCTCGCTGATCTCTCCCTTGCGCCGGATTTATGTATGTTGAGAAACCCGGCTTTCTAATGACATGAAAGTCAAGTTATCAATTTTTTAATGAGAAAAGGCGCCCCGCCAAGTCACGAGGATGAAGAGAGTTGTATCGAAGCAAAGTGGGCTAAGGCTTGCCGAGAACGGTGAACGAATACCAAATTTTTTCATGCACAAGCTTCGGGTCGTAAGGCTACCAATAAGGTTAGTTCTCTTGTTGATGTATAATGGTATAATGCACCGATTTGAGCACGATGGGTTCCATTAAGCTATTATACTTTCAAAACTTATTCTCTCTGCAGTTTGCCTAACTTCGATGGTTTGGAAATCTCATTGACTGATGTTGTTAGTTTGGAGGAGAATGAGAGCTTAGTTGCACCTTTTTCTAAAGAGGAGTTCACTAAGGCTATCAAACAAATGCATCCTGAAAAATTGCTTGGTCATGATGGTTTGAACTCGGGATTTTATCAACGTTTTTAGCCTTTGATTGGTGATCAAATATTTTCTGTAGTTCCGCAATGGCTTTAACCCGGTGCATTCCCTTTGGGCCTTAATAATACTCTGATAGTTTTAATTCCCAAATGTGAGAATCCATCTTCCATGAAGGAGTTAAGGCCGATCTCGTTATGTAATGTGTTGTATAAGCTTGTTGCAAAGGTTCTGCTAATCTATGAAAGATGTTCTTGTGGATCGATTTCTCCTTCTCAAGCAAAGTTTATTCCCGGGCGCCTCTATTATGGATAATATTCTTCTTGCAAGCTTAAGTCTTGCAATCGTCTTAAGCGACGCACCTAGGACGACATATGTTGCCTAAAATTGATATTAGTAAGGCTTATGATGTGATTGATCGGGATTTCTCTCCAATTTATGTCATGTAAGATGGGGCTTTGTAGAGCAAAGGATTTCTGGGCTTATGTCAGGCATTTCGACCGTTGAATATTTTCAGGCTGCTCAATGGCATGGTTATGGGTCTCATTGCACTTGGAGGTCCCCGTTAAGGTTGTCCCTTCATCTTACTTGTTTATTGAATGCTCAAGGACTTTCGCTATGATTTGAGATTCTAAGCTAGGGGTGCTCTTCATGGTTGTTCCTATTTATAGAATGCACCTTCCATCTCTATCTTTACTATGGATGATAAGTTACTTGTTCTTCGGCGAGTTCTCTACTGCCAAGTGGTTTGTGGATATTCTCTTGAGATCGAATGTGTTTCGACAAGCTATTTATTATGGTAAATCTGAGGTTTTGTTTAGTTCTGTAATATCCAGACTGGAGTAAACAAAATGAGATAATCGTATGTTGGGCATTGAAGTTAATGATGGTAATTCTTACTATCTTGCATCGCCTTCAGTTCTGATTGCTCCATATGTGGGTTATTTTTGGTTTCAAGGACCGTTATGCAAACGATTGTTTTCGGGCAGCAGCCATTGTCGAGCGGTAAAAACATTTTGAGCAAAGACTAGCCCAAGCATTGCCTACTTACAACATAGGCGTCTTTCTTATTCCCTCCATCAGCCTCAGAGGGAACTTCGTAAAATGTCAACTCGCTTTTGTGGGGCCTCGACGTGAAGGCATAGGGTGATAAGCATCGTAGAGATGGGAGATTATGTGTGAGAAGGGGAGGAAGGTGGATTAGGATTGTGACTACACTTGTTTAATCTGCACTTCTTTGAAAGTGGTGGCTTGAATCTCCTAACCAAAACTACACATACCTTGGTAGGCCCGAGTGTTCAAAGAAAATATTTTCCTTTTGGGGGACTACCTTTCTTCCACCTGGGGGGGTCTAACTTACTTTTGTTTGGAAGAGTATTTCGTTAGCAAAGGAGGTTGTGAGATTGTGGCACTTTTCCTCGGCCCGACCTGGACATGTGGGTCTCGACCTATTCGGAGGCGCTTAGCCGACCATTTTATCAAACATGATTTCATTTAGACATTTAAAAGTGCGTCCCCCCCTCCCCTTTTTTTTAATCAAAAATGCTAAGTGTTTTCAATCGTTTCTAGAATTCACACTCATTTAACAAAAGAGATGAAGAAAATGAATATCCAAAAAAAAAAACATTCTAAAATAATATACAAAATCGTTCCAAAGTTTAACTCTTTTGATCACAAAACAATAATTGTTTAAAAATAAGATGGATGCATATGACGGAGTATATACTTTTATTCCGTAGCTTTGATGACTCGCCCTTGATCTCTTTTTGGCCCCACTGCTAATTACTGACACTGCGCATTGCAAAATAATACACTAAGCATTTTCATGCTTAGTGGTTCTATGAAAATTCTCTCTTCATTTCATTTTAAATCGAAACATGCAATATTTATAAAACAACACTTTTGTACAATTGTTAATGACCAATGCAGTACAATACGTATCTATATAATTTTTTTCAATAAATCAATTACAAATCATTGGTCATCTCAAGCTATGCATTTTCATATGCACTAAATCATTCAAATCACAAATCGTGCACTTTTCAATCTTATTATCATTTTGCATTTTAGCCCTTATCGAATTTAACCTATGATTTCGATGCACTAAGAGAGAATCACCGCATGATCCCGCTACTGGCCGCAAGCTTCAGAGGTATATATATATATATATATATATATATAATATGTACTCGGTTGGTGTACACTACCGATACTATCCCGCTGGGCTACGGATTGATATGCCACAATAGTACGTTTGTTCGACTCTTATTGATATACCAATTTATCCTTAACTTGAATTTAATAGTTAACATTCTATTAAGGGAATTCAAATCATTTTTAGGAAAATACATTATAGTATGTATTTTTATACAAACAAATCATTTCAATACTCATGCAATTTTCATGTCATTTATTTCGCAATCAATCAATTTCTCAAATTTCTTAACTTAAATCAACTTGCAATGCATTTCCTGCAATTTATTTGCATCAAATCAATTTAAAACAATTCAACATGCAATTCAAACATTTTGGAGATAGAGATTCGAAATAATGAGAGAAAGGTGTAGAATAAACCAAAAAGCTTTGTACTTTGATTCCAATCCTCGAAATCTCAATCTCGGTTTGAGTTTTCCTCCTTGTCAGCCCCTATTCCAATACAATTAAAGAACAATATTATTCGTGCATACTAGTGATTTTGGTTAAGGTTGATTTTCAAAGCTTAATATCGTATTCTTAATCTCATTAGCAAATAAGGGCAAGATACAAGCCCGGTATGGTTGTTAGTTTCCCAACTTTAATCCATCACATAGCCAAAATAATAAAATTTCGCCTTGCCTTTTAATCCTTTTCCAACAAGATTTTGATCAATTAAACAATCCCTTAAAGGAAGATTAAGTCAAAAAACTCCAAATGTGCATAATTAACACTATATGCAATGACCGTTATTTTCTAGTTTTGTACTCTAGACTTTAGTTACCCAAAAAATTATTCAAACTGGTCTTCAAAATTATGAAACTCTCCAGTTTAGTCCTTTATATATCCAATGAAATCTTTTAAAATTTTCAATTTAAAATTCCTTCTCTAAGGCCCTCAACCACATAACACAAACAAGGCAAAACATGTTTTTTTTAGACAATAGTACCATTAAAACGTCTCACCAAAACCAATCCTAATGTTGTCCAAAAATAACTTCAAACATTGATTTGATTAGATTAGACCAAGGTCTAACCAACCCCTAAGCACCCAAAATTAGATTATAAACCACTTGGTCCAGTTTTTAACTTTAACATCCCAAAACCCTAACCTGTCCACTTTGACAGATTGTAACAAAACACTTTCTAAAATCAAATAAATTCCTAAATAAATTTGTCCAACATAAAATTTAATATTTCCAAGACCATATATTCCTTCCCAAGACCTTTAATCATCCCAACAATCTATTTTCATAAATTCCAAAACACACTTAGCCAAAACAGTCCCAAACTCAAGTTACGACATTTTAATGCCAAATTGGTTAGCTCAATGGATCACCTACTGTTATTCTCGATTTTTTGGGTCTTAAATCCATAAATTGGTAATGGTTCCTTCAGTCATTTGAAGCTATGGTTCTAAGGTTTTTTCTCCAATTGGAATCACCAAATTTGGATAACTAAAACTCAAGTTATTGCCTTTTACATCTAGACTACTCTAATTTGCAAAACAAAATTTGCACATAGCTCCACTTTGACAGATTTTTGGGCACTTTGGGTTTACAATTTGCATACACTTCCTTAAATTAAATTATTCCCTAGAAGTCTAGTTTACCTAGAATTTTGAATCACTCAAATTGGATGAGTGAAACTCATTTTATGACCAAAACACCACTACTACACCCAAAACAGAGCATACCCATGAGCTACCCGAACCCCCCTTTAAGCCCATATTCGGAAGCCTTAGTGGTACAATTTTCTCTTGGTCCCTTCTATATATTTGTATCTCTATCTCTTATGGTTCTTTACGAATTGGAATCACTTCATTTGGATGATTATAATTTAATCTATAGCAAAAACAAGAACATGAGTTTTGACAAAATTTTGACAGTATTTCCTTTGAAAACCAAACATTTCTCTTTTTACAACCATTCCTCCAAACCAATCCAAACCAATACCAACCAACAATACTCTTCAAAACTCAACCCAACACAACCCCAAAACTCATTTACAACCAAAACTATAAGACCTTGAATTTACAGTTTCCATGGAATAGTAAATTTCGTTTTCGATCAGTTAGGTATTTGATTGGAAATAGTCAAACGAATAGTAAATTTAAAAAACAAGCTCAAAGTAAATATTTCATAGTAATGTCTTGAGTCTAAAGAAGCTGAAATAGATTAAAACAAAATTATGTTAAGGGGTGAAAATGCAATTTTTCTGAAAAAAAGGCAAAACGGTAATTTACCATAGAAAAATTTGAAAATTTTCTAGATCTTGGATGGCGAAGCGAGCTATTAGTTGAATTCGTCGCGAAATCCTAGTTACCCGATCAAATTTCGTTTGAATTTTTGAGGCGGTCGAATTTTCAAGAAATTCGAAGTGGCTTGACGTCGAGTGGACCCAGCAGATTTTAGAAAAATCTGAAAAATGTCAAATATTTAAAAATTTCCATTTAAGATAGATCTGGCCCCGAAACAGGACAAAATAAATTGTTTGAGCCAACGGAACAGTGTGACATGTGGCGCGACATGGGCCACGTGTCCACACTATAAATAGCCTAAAAAAATCTAAAATATCAAAAGCTCTCATTTTGGTCTCAGCCAAACCGTAAGAGAGAGAGAGAGAGAGAGAGAGAGAGAGAGAGAGAAAGGCAATCTTCTCTCTTTTTGATTCCTGAGTTTCGGTGGTCGGTTCGTTCGGTCGAGAATTTAAAAGGCGATCTACGCGACGGGCTCGCCTGCAGTAGGGTACAGATGCAAGGATACGCTTAAGGTCAAGGTCGGGTTTTCACGAAAACCGAGAAAGGTGGTGTCCCATTAAATCACGCCACCATTTGAGGTAGGGTTTTTACCTGCTGGGTTAATTTACGTACAGGGCATGTGTGTGTCGAAGAGATCTTTGTCAGTTTTTTCTCAGGCCATGGTAGTATTTTGGCCATAACTTGGCCATCACTCATCGAATTGGGTGATTCAAATTGCTAAGTAAACTAGGCGATAAGGAAAACATATCTCCTTGAAATGGATCTTATCGAGATTCCAGTTGAGATCCCAGTAATTTCAAAGTGGAGTACATGTTCGAGAGCGGTTTTCCACTGTTCTATTTTGAGACCCTATGACTGTATTTTGTCCATAACTTGACCATCACTCATGAATTGAGTGATTCAAATTTCTGGATAAACTAGACTGATAGGAGAACATATCTCCTTGAAATAGGTCAATCCAAATTCCGACCCATTTGGACTCAAAAATGCATTCAAAGAGGAGCTATGTTCAGACAGTTTCTGGTTCTGTTTGAAAACTGAGTAGTCCCGGTTGTTTAGGATATATCTTGAGTTTCGGTGATCCAATTTGGGTGATTCTAGTTGGAGAAGAACCCTAAGAACTGTATCTCAAAATGAGTACAAAGAACAAGTGTCAAATTATGGATTAAGACCCTTGAAATTGGGTATTACAAACTATTTCTAGTGTAAACAGAGTAAATCGACCAGTTTTGAATGAAAAGGTCATAACTTCTTCGTCCGAACTCCGTTTTGGGTGTTCTTGGACTCTATGGAGAGCTCATTGAGTCAAGATTCTATCCATATTCCTGTAGAGTATAGGGGATGATCATAACATGGCTGAAAATTTATGTGTTTTGCACAAAATTAAATGGGGTTGCTTGGTTATGTCGATGTGAATATTTGGGTTTTTGGACGCAAGCCATTTCATGGCATGTTATGAGAGCTATTGTATGGGGTGATAATTTCCATGAGTTAGCATAAAAAATCATGAGAACAAAGAGGTTGAGTTCAATTGATTTTAATCAATTGGAAGTGATTAATGCTTAGGGTTCTTTGGAAAGTATAGTATAGTTAATGGTTTAATTGAACATGATTAAGGTATGGATGTTATGGATTTTATGGATAATGTGACTTGTAGGAGGAAAGTGATTAAGGACAAGGGTGGAGGTGAAAAGTTTTTAAAGGAGGAAAAATGGCTTAAATAACAAAGGTGAGGGAAAATGTAAATGTTTATGAAATATATATATATATATATATATATATTAATGTTTACCAATGTATATGTTTTCATGTCTATGTTATAAATGTTCAAATGAAAAAAAGAAATGTGGCTTTATTGACTTTAAATTATGTTGAGAAAATATAGAAATGATTATGATTCCCACTTAGTTTTATAAAGCATGTGTTGACAAAATATGAAATGATTATGGTTTCCATAGTTTTATAAGTATGATTTATAGTTTCCATATGAAATGAAAAGTTTATGAATGTATATTTTATATATACATGTTTATATGAAGTGTTTGAATCCATGGTTACCCTATGTTACAAAGATAAAAGTTTAAAGAGTCGGCTAAAAAGTACTTTCTGCGTGCATGTGATACATGGGAAAAGGGTTAGGATTTTTATAGAGGGAAGGGAAGAGTGATGTATATATTGCCATGCACGTAGAAAATACGAAAAAGTTTACCAACGCATAATGTGATTTATTCCATAGTGCAATGGTATTTAAAAGAAAGGCACGCTGTACCGGAGGTTCCTTTTTAGGCCATCGGTGATCGTAAGATTGTTTCCTCGTAGGTTCTTTCATGGGCTAACGGTGGTTAACGGTATGACACGATTTCTTGGAGGTTCCTTTTTGGGCCATCTGTGATCATAAGACTGTTTCCTCGGAGGTTCTTTCATGGACCAACGGTGGTTAACGGTATATGGGTTCCATTGGATATGGCCCAGTTCAAAAGGAAGAGAGGCTAATATTGAAAAGATATGTTGATACAATTGTTTTACACATTGTATTTGATCTATATGAAAAAGAAAGTAAAGTAAATGTTTGTTGAAAGGATATGTTTATACAATTGTTTTACACATTGTATTTGACCTATATGGAAAAGAAAGTAAAGTAAATGTTTATAGAAATGAGATCTCTATATAATTGTTTTACACGTTGTATTTGAACAGAAAGGAAAAGAATGCAAAGTAAATGTTTATGGAAATGAGATCTCTATACAATTGTTTACACATTGTATTTGAACTATATCTGGAAACATTATTTTCCTATGAACTGTACTCTCACTGAGCTCCTTTAGCTCACCATTTTTCCAAATGTTTTATAAAATGTTTTCAAGGGCAAAGACTGACGTGCAGTTCGAGCATCCTCCGGGCCAGTGACACTCCGCCTCATGTGACAACCACCTTTTTGAAAATGTATAGTTTTTGTTGTAAATAACTACTTGTGCACCTTTATTTTGTAATGTATATAGGTTTTAAAAGATTGTTTATATATCTATAGTATTCAGAAAATGATTTTAAAGTTTGATTTGAAATTGGTTGTGGTGGACTTGATGTCCCATTGTTGGATGTGGAGTAAATTAAATTTTTATGCAGTGTTGTAAGTGAGACATGTTAACTTGTGAGGAGGAAACTACGCGATTTTCTATAAAAGTTTAATGTTTAAAAAAAAAAAAAAAAATTGTCCACCATGTTTCATAAGATTTTTAATGGAAAAGCATGCTTGTATAAATTGGTTGGCTCAGCGATTCACTTTTAAAAATGTTTAAAAGAAATGAAAGGTTTTTTTGAATCGGGTAAGTGCTTGGGAGGAATCCCAGAGTTAGGAAAGAGGCTTCGGGTTGGGTCCCTTCAAAAACAAAACTCTTTTTATCCATATTTGGGGTTTTCCCCAACTCAAACACAAATAAAAGGGGTTTAAGGTTTGAGTCTTACCTTAAATCTCTTTCAAACTTTAATACCAAGATCCCTCCTTGTTTTTTATCACTTTAGCCTTTGATTTTCATGGAGCAATTTACAAATCTCCCAATTCGAAAACCCTATCTCTCTCCCATTTTCTCAAAAACGAAAATGCCTTAATGAGAGGAAAGTCTCTCAAAGGCCAAAATATGGTCTTTATGTCTCCTATTCACAAGGCCCTGTTTGGCTTTCACATTAAATCCCATTTTCTCATTTTTTTCCATTTTAACACTTCATTTCACTTTCATTTCAATTTAATTTCATTTCATTTACACTTTTGCACTTATACTTCTAATTTAGGACCCTTGGGCCCCCATTTGACATTTTTACCAAATTAAATTGGTTTCTGTAAAATTTTCAGGTTGCATATCTTTTTCGTTCTGAGCATTTAGATTCTAGAAAAATTTCATTTAATTTATTTTATACCCTAAACATATAATAAAAAAATATTATATATAAAAAAAATACTAGGGTATTTTTGGGGCGTTACAACTCTCCCCCACTTAAGAAAATTTTATTCTCGAAATTACATTCATTGAACAGTTGCGGATATTGTTACTGCATTGTTTCTTCACTTTCCCAAGTAGTTTCCTCGGTCTTGTGGTTTCTCCACAACACTTTGACTAGCGAAATCTTCTTGTTCCACAATTCTTTCACCTCACGAGCCAAAATCTCTACTGGCTCTTCCTCATAGGTCAAATATGGTCTCAACTCAATTGTCTCCGAAGAGACTACATGTGACGCGCCTGATCGGTACCTCCTCAACATCGAAACATGGAAAACATTGTGGATCTTTTCCAACTCTGGAGGTGAGGCCAATCTATATGCCACTGGACCCACTTTTTCAATCACTTCATACGGCCCAAATGGAACTCAGTGGCCCAACTTTCCCTTTCGAATCTCATCACTTTCTTCCATGGCGATACCTTCAAAAAATACTTTCGCCGATCTCATATCGTATGTCTTTTCTTTCAAGCTCCAGGCGTAAGACTTTTGTCTATCTAAGTGGGCTACTCTCAACTGCCTCCTAATCATTTTCACTTTTTCTTTTGTCTCTTGAATCAAATCGTATCGACATTTTATTTTCGCTTCAATTCGGCCCAACACAACGGTGTTCTACATTTTCTTCCATATAAAGCCTTCTTAAGGCGCACCTAATACTCGATCGGAAACTGGTCATATATTACAAATTCAACTAAAGGGATGTGTCTATCCCAACTACCCTCATAGTCTATCACACAACTCCTCAGCATGTCTTCAAGAATCTGAATTACTCTTTCTAATTGTTCATCCGTCTGTGGGTGGAACTCTGTGCTGAAATTCAATTGAGTGCCTAAAGCCTCTTGCAATTTTCCCTAAAATCTCGAGGTAAACCTCGGATCTCGGTCTGAAATAATGGATATTAGAATCCCATGCAACCTAACTATTTCCTTGATGTACAACTCTGTTAGCTTATCGTTTAATAGTCCGCTTCTCACTCCGGTAGGGAAGTGAGTCAGACTTGGTCGACCTGCCTACTACGACTCCAACCGGAGTCATGCTTCCCTTGTTAATGGTAACCCAAATCCACAAAATCCATGGTGATTCGGTCCCATTTCCACCCGGTATTCTCGATAGGGCCGCAATAATCCTCGAAGAACTGATGCTCTACCTTCACTTTTTGACATACTAAACACTTGGTCACGAATTACACAAAGACTTTTCATCTCTGTTCACGCATTTAAACCTTTAAATCTTGATACATGCTCATATACTGGGTGCATACAGCAAAAGATCCACTATGTGCCTCTTCTAGAATGACTTTCTTCAATTCACTATCATTTGGGTAATAATAAACCCGATCTTTTATAATACACAAGGATCCATCTTCCTTCACCGAAAAACCTCGCCCATTTCCTCTCCAATCGACACACTATGGCGTAAATTTTCATCATTCGCTTGTGCTCTAGTACTCGGGTTCAACAACCGTTTGCTACTAATTCTACTACTATTGCACCGTCAGTCTCTGATAGCGATTAAATGAGCATTCAACGCCGTCGCTTCAGACCGGCTTTCTACTTGTGAGCATCTGCTACTACATTGGCCTTCCGGGATGATAGTAAATCACACAATCATAATCCTTGATCAATTCCATCCATCCACGTTGTCTCAAGTTAAGCTCATGAGGCAACAATACTTAAAGACTCTCAGGATTGGGCAGTAGATGAAACACTTTCCCATACGTATAATGTCTCCATATTTTCAATGCAAATACAATAGCGAAGCACCTCTAAATCATGCGTAGGGTAATTCTTTCATGCGGCTCAACTCCTTGAAGCATACGCTAACACTTTACCCTCTTGCATAAGGACACATCCAAGTCCATTTAGTGAAGCATCACTAAAAATCATGTATTCCTTACTGTAGGTCGGCTGAGTAAGGACCGGTGCCTCGGTCAAGAACACTTTCAACTTATCAAAACTTACTTGGCACTTTTCACTCCACTCAAACTTTACATTTTTCTGGAGCAATCTTGTCATCTAGGGCCGCAAATACCGAAAAACCCTTAACGAACCTTCCTCAGTAACCTTCCAATCCAAGGAAACTACGCACTTCCGTGACATTTCTCGGTGGTTTCCATTCAATGATCACCTCTATTTTCCTTGGATCCACTTGAATTCCTTCTTCCGATACAAGGTGTCTAAGAAAGGACACTTCATTCAACCAAAACTCACACTTGCTCAATTTCGCATACAATTGCTCTTTGTAGTGCCTGAGCTATTTGCTGGAGGATGTCTACAGCACCTCCTGCTACTTGTCCTTATTCATTTATTGATGGATCATGGGATGCTTGCCCACCTTCCACACTAACAAGACTATTTAGGCGACTTCCTGAGTCACCTCTGACCCTATGGGGTCCTGAACTATTCATGTTGAACCTATTAAGACCGACAAGATCCGTGTCAGAGTCACGTCATCCTTTATATGCAAATGCAATGCATGTAATAAACAATTTCAAAAATCATTTCACAAAAAATTTCAAAATCATTTGTAGAACCGCCTAAACCTAGGCTCTGGTACCATTTAAATGAAGCACCCTATTCCCGGCCCGACCCGATTGGCAAATCCGAATCAAGTCTGGGTTTCTAGCCGAGTTCATTTACCAAAACATATACAAAAACAAAATAACCGTTTAGGCCGACATTCCATTTCGTATAAACACTTCAAATATAAAAGGAAGCGATTTCACTAGGTAGGCCCATAAACATTTATATTTAACAAAATGTATTTACAATGCAGGCATCTCCATGCCCATTCAAAATAAAGGTACAAAATTGTTTCGTATTTAACTCTTTTGATCACAAAACATCAATTGTTCAAAAGTAGGATGGATGCATATGATGGAGTATATACTTTTACTCCGCAGCTTTCTTGATGACTCTGCGCTCCTCGATCTCGTCCTTCGTTCTTGTTCACTTGGTACCTGTGCATAGATAAAAAACTATGCGCTAAGCATTTTCATTCTTAGTGGTTTTATATGATTCTCTCTTTGCTCTGTAGTTTAAATCAAATCATGCACTTCATAAGATTAATGCTTTCGTGCACTTCTTAATACTAATGCGTGTACAATACATACATAAATATATATTTCCATTTAATCAATTACAATTCATTGGTCATCTCAAACTATGCATTTTCATGTACAACAAATCATTCAAATCATAAATCATGCACTTTTTCATTCTCATTATCATTTTCCATTTTAGCTCTTATCGAATTTAACCTATGCTTTCAATGCACAGGATAATGAATCACCTAAGACGGTCCTCGCTGGGTCAGCAGTGCCGGTAAACATGGTTTTATAAAATATGTACTCCTAAGCAGGTACACTATCGATACTGGCCCCATCACATGATCGGTATGCCATAATAGTACGTTTGTTCGACTTATTGGTATACTCAATTTATCCTTAACTTGAATTCTAATGAAGCACATTCTATTAAGAAGATATTCAAATCATTTTAGGAAAATACATTATAATATGTATTTTTATACAAACAAATCATTTCAATATTCATGCAATTTTCTATGTCATTCCATTTCCTCTACAATCAATCACTTTCAAATTTCTTAACTTAAATCAACTTAATTCATTTAACAATTTATTTGCATCAAATCAATTTAAAAACAACAACATGCAATTCAAAACATTTTGGAGATAGAGATTTGAAATAATGAGAGAGTATAGAACAAACCAAAAGCTTTGCACTTGATTCAAACTCTCGAATCTCGATCTCACCGGGCTTTTCCTCCTCGTCAGCCACTATTTCAATACAATTAAAGAACAATATTATTTGTGCGTACTAGTGATTTTGGTTGCTTTTCAGAGCTTAATATCATATTCTTAATCTCATTAACAAATAAGGGCAATATACAAGCCCGGTATGGTTATTAGTTTCCTAACTTTAATCCAGTTGGAAGCCACCTCAAAATGTGACTAAGGTAAGAAGTTTCTTGGGTTTGGCTGGTTATTATCGAAGATTTGTACAAGGATTTTCAGTTATAGTATCCTCACTTACAAGATTACTCCGGAAAGGGGTGAAGTTTGAGTGGGATGACAAGTTCCAATCCAGCTTTGAAAGGTTAAAAGAAATACTGATTGAAGCACCAATGTTGATTCAGCCTACTTCGGGTAGGGATTATACTATGTACAGTGATGCTTCGAGGATAGGTTTGGGATGCGTACTAATGCAAGATGGGAAAGTGGTGGCTTATGCTTCCAGTCTTGAAATCGCATGAACAAAACTATCCCACTCATGATTTGGAGTTAGCAATTATAGTGTTCGCTTTGAAATTTTTGTAACACTATTTATATGGAGAAAAATGTAGAATTTTTACTGATCATAAGAGTTTGAAATATTTGCTAACCTCATGACTCGAACTGAGGCAACGCCTGTGGTCGAATTGTTTAAAGACTATGATTGTATAATTTATTACCACCCAGGGAAAGAAAATGTAGTGGCGGATGCCTTAAGTGGGAAAATGATTTTTTCTTTGTCTTTGAAAGATTATGATTGAAGACTTGCACCTGATGGAACCTTGTTGGCTCAATTGAGAGTTATACTGGATTTGAAGCAAATGATAGTAAATGCTTAGAAAAATGATACCAAGTTACAAGAGATGGTTCGATTAGTCAGTATTGGAGATAAGACTGATTATGCCATAGATGAAAGTGGAGGTTTGTTGTACAAGAGCAGATTATGTGTACCGAATGTTATGGATTTGGGAAAGAAGATATTATATGAAAGTCACAATACTATTTTCACCATGCACCCTGGAGGTAATAAGATGTACCAGGATATGAAACAGTACTACTGGTGGCGAGGGATGAAAAAGGACATTTCTGAGTACGTGTCTAAGTGGTTCGACGGTCGTTTAGTAAAGGTCGAACAATTGGGCACCATCCGATTTATTGAATCCCCTTCCAATTCCCCAATGGAAGTGGGATAACATTACTATGGATTTTGTATCCGGTTTTCCCCTCACCCAAAGGAAACATGATTCAATTTGGGTAATTGTGAACAGATTGACCAAGTCTGCTCACTTCCTACCGGTCCGACTTGACTACTCCATGGATTGTCTAGCGGAACTTTATGTGAGTGAAATTGTCATATTACATGAGATTCCCTTATCGATAGTGTCCGACCATGATCCACCGTTTTCGTCAAGGTTCTGGAATGAATTAAGGCCAACTTTGGTACGAGATCAATTTTTAGCACCGCTTCCATCCGGCCAAACAGATTTGGACAAATTAAAAGAGTGATTCGTGTGTTAAAGATATGCTCGGCCGTGGTATTGATTTTTCGAAGCGGATAAGTATATTCCACTCATGGAATTTGCCTATAACAAATAGCTTATCAATCCGTGATTGCATGGCCTCGTATGAAGCTTTGTATGGAAGAAGATGGAGAACTCCTATGTGTTGGACAGAGATGGACGAGCATAAGATTATTGGTCCTGATTTAGTAAAATACATGAAAGAAAAAGTTCAGATTATTCAGCAGAGGTTGCAAGTCGCTGAAAGTGGGTACCGGGCACTCATTGACGTATGCGGTACCAGATTAGTTAGTGGTACTCCTGCACTCCATTCACAGAAAGGGGTTGGTACCGGTACCCATTCACAGAAAGGGGTTGGTACCGTACCAATCAAAGTGGTACTGGTACCGATGCTTCCAGCAGCCTTGATTTTTGTACCCTTGCATTGTTAAGCCCTAAATTCGTACACCGATAGTATAGGAACCCTAATAAATGACTAATGGGGATTCAAATAAGAATGGAACTAAGTGAAAAATGCACCGTATCTCGTCGCCTCGGCGAAGCGAGTTTGATGTTGGAAAACTTAATGCCCTTATGATAAGATAGTAAGTTCCTGAACACATACAATTATAGAACTACCTAAGATCGGATATTGAATGACACGACACCTCTGTTATGTGGGCAAGCACATATAGTACTTCGGTACTCTCTGATTAGTGCAACGACACTCTGGTTTCAAACAAGCCAAGACTCACAGGTTGTATTAATCTCGCATCAGATCACCTTGGTATTTATTGTGCTGTGTCCAACTCATTCCTTATTACTGGTCTAAGTAGTCAAACAGATATATGATAAGAATCTGAATGACAAATAAGAGTAAAGTAATGTACATCGTTCTTCTCTGTAGTACCTATGGGTACCTTTGTACAAGTATAAGCTCTGTAGTACCTATGGTACCTTTGTACAAGTATAAGCTCTATAGTACCTACGGGTACCTCTGTACAAGTATAAACTCTGTAGTACCTACGGGTACCTCTGTAGTACGAGTAACTCCTATGGGAGATCTAAACAAGTATAAGTCTGCTATAGGTACAAGCATAAGATCTGTAACTCCTACGGGAGATCTGAACAAGTATAAGTCTGTTATAAGTACAAGTATGTATATAAGTTTGTTATATGAATTCATGAAAAATTATGATATATTCTACTGTATATATGTTCCTGTTATATGCTTACTATAAATGAGTATTAGTGTATGTGTATACGTACAAGTCATATGTTTCCCAATTGCCGCAGCTTAGCACGGGTTTAACTGTAGGTACATGGGGAGGACGTCTCGCTATCTTCTCGTGATACCGACCAAAGACACTTGTAGAGGTCCATCACCAGTAGGTTTCGCGCTCCGATTCAAAATGAAATGGCCAGCTTTTTGCATATGTATATGTAAATGGACTCGTGATCAGATTTATTGATATCGTAAACACCACTACGGTGGTAGTTTTTTATTTTTGTATCTTTGTATATGCGATATTTGATCTCGCTTATGTGACTTAGATCACCAATGTCCGAAAAGGTGTAAAGTCCAGTGAGTTCAGCGAGGGTCAGGGGTGTGACATAGAGTCCCATTTTGCTGTGATGAGAAATGCATAACCGCTTTTACCACACTCAAAGATAAGCTCACCTCCACACCTATTGTGATAGCTCCGGATTGGGAACTCCCATTTGAACTAATGTGTGATGCAAGTGACTATGCAGTTGGGGCAGTTTTGGGATGGAAGAACATGATGTTTCATGCCATATACTATGCTAGCAAAACTCTAAATGAAACATAAATGAATTATGCCACAACTAAAAAAGAGTTGCTAGCAATAGTCTTTGCTTTTGAAAAATTTTAGCCCTACTTAATTGGTAACAAGGTCGTTGTGTAAAACCCGGTAAAAATTTAATTTTTCTGAAAAATGGCAAAAACAGTAAAATTGCCTAAATGGTTCAGGGAAGCCTGGAAATTAGATCTCAGATGACGAAACGAACTTTACCGTTGGATTCATCTCGCGAAATCTAGTTACCCAGAAAATTTTCGTCGAATTCCAAGACAATCATATTTTTTCAATTTTCGGAGCATCAGGTCTCCCGTGGACCCCAAAAATGGGATTTTTGAGAAAAAAATTTTCGAAAGTGAAAAATGAATTAGTAAAGTTCATTTTAAAATAATTTGAACTTAAATTATGACGAAATAAATCTTTTCGGGGCAGAAACAAGCCCAAACGAGTCATGACATGTGGCGCGAAGTGGGTCAAGCAATTAAAACTTAAAGATATGTTAAAAATGGTGAAATGAGGGAAAATCAAAAGGAAAAAAAATCACTTTCTTTCTGGTTGTTCTAACGTGAGAGAGAAAGAGAGGGAGAGAAAAAAGGAAAAAAAAAAAAATATAAACTTCTCTCTTCGATCTACGAAATTCGTTGGGCCAAGAACGAAAGTTCATCTACTTGACGAGGGCTACATGTGGGTACATAAAACACAGGATTTCGCCAAGGATTCAAGTGAGGAGTTCGGGAAATCAAAGGTTTCGGGTTTAGGAAGTGTCCATGGGACTTCCTAGAGTTTCTTCTATGTTTCAAGAGGTAGGGATTCTTCCTACTTTGGTTATTTTCCATTCTAGGGGTTGTTTGGCCATTTTTGCCCTAAGGGGTTGTTTGGCAAAATAATGGGTTATGGGAATAGTGCCTTGTTTGATCCTATATGATGTCCAGTTTTTGAGGCTGATTTTCGGTTAGAAAAAGGGAGAATTTGGACTAGTATATTTCAAGGAAATTGTAGCCCTATCTAAGAACTTGACGTTAGGATTTTGAATCACCCAAATTGGATATCTAAAACCCAAGTTATGGTCCATTTTCCGAGACTGCCACAGGCTGCCCTGTTTTGGTTGAACCTACTATCTAGATTTTTGGGACTGATTTTCGGTTGGGAAAAAGTGAGAATTTGGACTAGTATCCTTCAAGGAAATTGTAGCCTTATCTAAGAACTTGATGTTAGGATTTAGAATCACCCAAATTAGACCTTTATAACTCAAGTTAGGGTCCATTTTCCATAACTGCTATAGCTTAGGCTGTTTAATGATTTGTGTCCATATTTTTGCCACAATTGGTATATGATTGTAGTATATCATTGTTTGAATTGAGTGATATACTTGGTTGAAATTGTGTGGAATTCAAATTGTGTGTTCTAGTGCTTTGGATTGTGATATGTTTATGTATGAACAAAGTCATTGCATGGCTTGGTTGTAGGCTATTTGTGGACATGGTGTCACAATTAAGCCTAGAGTATAATGTAAGTCATTGCTTGATTGATGATGACTTGTAGATTTCAATATATGTGTGTATAATATGTTGACATGTATTGTGTGTTTTATTTGGAAATTGTATGCTAATTGATATGATTGTCCAAATGATGCATGGGTATTATGCATGGTTTAAAATGTCAATATAACACTCATCATATATGTGGCATGGTATAGGCATGGAATGGCATAATTGCATTTCATATGCACGGGGACATCACATTAAATAGGTGTATTTGCATGGTCATAATCATTCATCATTATTAGTGAGTGGGTGGTGAGATCGGTACTTTGGACTATGTCCAACGAAGTCTCACGGGTGCATTTCATAGCTTTGAATAAAGCTGTTTATCGGAGACTATCCAATGCTTTTGAATAAAGCGATTTATCGTGAGACTGTCTGGTAAAGGCTTTTAATTTAAAGCCGCTTTATCTGAGACTGGCCCAATGCTTTGAATAAGGTCAAGCATCTGAGATTGTCTAATGCTTTTGAATAAAGTCATTTATCAAGATTTTCCAATGACTTGAATAAAGCAAACGCTTTATCGGAGGATGTCCACGAGTTTTTAAAACAAAAGCTTTTGTTTCGATAGTGGTCATCAAGAAACACCACGACAAGTTTCACACCGGCGATAAAGACGCTATGAATACACTCAGCCGCAGACGCGGCGACACTTAATTCATGGCATGTAGGCATTCTAGAGTGTAAAACTACATTTTATTTAATATTTGATCATATGCATGCGGGCATTGCACGCGCACTTAGTGAGAGGTATCAGAGTTTACCCCCATCGGGCATTACTCACTCAATGGGACCCCTCGTACAAAGAGTATGCAGGTTTATGGCGCTCACTCGAGGCTGCAATTATGAAGAAAACCAAGTTGTGGCTTGTAATTAATTTTTTGTAAAGAAGCTTGGAATAAACTAGTTCTAGCTTGTATTTTGTGTAAAAAGAATTGTAAAAATACTTTGGAACAACCTTGTTCTAATTTTTAATATTTGTAAGAGTGTTGTAATTAAACTCTCGAGGACTATGGTAATTAGTCCTGTATATTTTGTAATGTGGATGAGTGGACCCGATTAGGCCACTTCACTACAACCTGACCTAGTGAGGTCAATAGACATATCAAGCCATGTCGCTGTGTGTTTTTCAGATACGATGCATTGGGTAGAGCTCCCGCACAAAAAGACTATGTCCGATTTTTGTTAAATCACGGGTCCCGGAAAAGGGGACACGGTGGTGTGGTGTCGGGTTACCCGACATCCACAAGTCTTCCGCGGGTTGATGGGTTATCAACGAACCCTCGGGTTTTGGGGCATCACGCGTTGTCTTCACGGATCACTCAGCCATAAAATACCTAATGACAAAGAAGGACACTAAGCCTCGCCTCATACGATGGGTCCTTCTTTTGCAAGAATTTGATGTGGAGATAAAAGACAAGAAGGTATTAGAAAATTTGGTAGTCGACCACCATTCAAGACTAAAATTGGAGGATAATGAGGCCTCACAAGTTCACATCAATGATAGCTTCCCGGACTAGCAATCAATAGTTGTTTCCTATGTTGATTGGACTCCATGGTTTGCAGACATCGTGAACTACCTAGCTGCCGGAATTCTCTCTTCAGACTTTACTTCTCAACAAAAGAAAAGGTTGTTTGCTGAATTAAAGCAATATTTATGGGAGGATCCCATTCTCTATCGACGTTGTGTTGATCAGATGATTAGAATATGTATCCGAGAAAATGAAATGCAAGTTGTCCTTCTCCATTATCATTCTTTGGAGCGTGGTGGACATTTTAATGGACAAAGGACAGTAGCAAAGGTGTTACAATCAGGGTTCTATTAGCCGACCTTGTTCAAGGATGCTCACTCATTGGTGAAAACTTATGATAGATGCCAAAGAACAGGAAATATTTTGATAAAAAACGAAATGCCCTTGAATTCAATCTTAGAAGTCAGACTGTTTGATGTTTGGGGCATTGATTTCATGGGCCCATTCCCATCCTCTTGAGAAAACAAATACATACCATTGGCGGTGGACTACGATCTAAGTGGGTGGAAGCTATCCCCACGGTTACTTGTGATTCTAAGGTGGTCCTGAAATTTCTAAGCAGTTACCACATATTCTAGGATTTGGAACTCCTATGAAATTTGAGCTGATGAAGGGATTACACTTTCAGAATAAGTTGTTCGACCATTTTTAGTCTGGGCATGGAGTAAGACATCGCACAACTCTTGCCTATCATCCATAGTGTAATGGCCAAGCTGAAATTTCTAACCGAGAAATAAAAAAGATCCTAGAAAAAACTGTGAACTTATCTCGGAAGAATTGGTTGGCAGAGATGGATGATGCACTTTGGGTGTACCAAACAGTTTTCAAAACTCCGATGAGGACCTCTCCCTATAGGTTAGTCTTTGGCAAAGCATGTCATCTCCTGGTGGAACTCGAGCATAGAACTTATTGGGCAATAAGGAAGTTGAATATGGATTTCCAGGTGGCTGGAGAGAAGAGGTTGTTGCAACTCAATGAAGTTGATGAATTTCGACATGAAGCCTATGAGAATGCCAAGATATACAAGGAAAGAACCAAGGCATGGCATGACAAGTACATTGTGAGAAAGGAATTTGAGTCAGGTCAACAGGTCCTTCTTTTCAATTCAAGGTTGAAATTGTTCCCTAGAAAACTGAAATCAAGATAGTCAAGACCCTTTGTTATCACTCAAGTATTTCCATATGGGAGTGTGGAATTGTCTCATCCAGAAAGGGGAAATTTTAAAGTGAATGGCCAGCATTTGAAGCCTTATTTTGGGGGTGAAATTGAAAGGAGAAAGTAAGAGAAAGTCCATCACTATATTGAAATCTTCATAAGCTGTGGGGATGTGTTGAGCTGCTTTCTTTTTGGTTACCGAGTGTGGTCAACATCAAGTTTCAGGGAAGTCGAGCTAATGACATTAATTGCATTCTTAGGAGGGCAACCTTATAACAATAAAGATTTAATCCATTTGATTATTTGTTATATTTTTAATATTATTTGCTTATATAGTTAAATATTTTTAGTGTTTATGTTAGTTTAGTTTGTGTTTGTTAGGGCTTTGAAGCTGCCTTCACTTTTTAGGAGAATTAAACCTTTAATAGAATGTCGTGTGCCTAATGCCAACCATCTACATTCAAGTAGAGCATACTCTGGAAGTAGAGCATACTCTAGAGGATTTTCATCACAAACCACCTCAACCTTGAGCCAATTGATCACGAATGATCATCTAGGGAAGTCCTATGTTCTTACTTTTCATATTTCATACATTGAGGACAATGCATGTTTTAAGTTTGGTGGGTGGGGGGGAGAGAGATCCTTTGTTTCAAAATTTTCCAGCTTTAATTATCTAAGACAATGCATGCTTTTATATGTTTCTAGTTTTTAGGTTATTTTTACTTTGTTTTTGTTTTTAGTTGAGTTTGTTTTGGGATTGATTGTGATGCCTATGATGAATATCGATTGAACTTTTCTTTTGTATGAAGAAAATGAGAGATTGATGAACATAAAGCATAATGGTTTGACCATGTAGTTGCAAACCTAACCATATGTCTCAATATCCCGAGCACAAATCATGTACCCTTTTGGTCAATACTATTGGGTTTAGAGAAGAATTGGGTGATCACTACATATTTTGATATCTTAAGGCTCTTGAACTTGTTTAATTATCGTTTAAGGCGAAATCCTAGGTAACATGACAATTAGAAAATAATATAGGTCATCCTTGGATCGGTTGAGCCTTTTTAGCTAACCCTTATGTGCATTTATCTATGGTCACCCAATTTGAGCCATATTAACTATTTTCTTTTTAGAAAAGCCAAGAATAAGCCCTTTAAGCCTTTTTGTTGAATTCAATTCAGTCAAAGAACCCTTGTTTACCCTAACATGTTGCTTTCGATGTCATATCTTGTGAAGACATGTAGTATGAATTGGGAGGTTGGTTGAAGTGGGTGGGCTATGAATGAAAATCAAAGGAAAGTTGGGGTAGAAAAGAAAGAATAAAGCAAGGAAGAGTTAGTTTGACCTTGTATCCTCCTACCTTGAGTAAGTAAGTTCTTGGGGGTGTTCTACACATAGTACCCTAAGGTCAACTATTCTAGAAGTTGCTAACCTAAACCTCGTTACATGGGGTAGGTAGAAAGCTTAAAGAGATCAAACATTGCACTACTCCATGCCTTCAAGTTTGTGAAGAAAAAGGAATAAAACCTTGGTGTTCTTGCAAAAATGGTGAAAATCAAGCAAGTTTGGGGGAAATGACTGTATGATGAAAATATGCAACGAGCTAAGTTTGAGGGGGGAAGATTAGAAGGTCGATTAAGAAGAATGCAATATGCTAAAGGATGGACAAACGAGTGGAGGAAAAGGAAAATGTGTATGTTTTGGGTAAACCTAAGCCTAAATGACCTATTTAACTACCCTTACCTAAGTCATACATTACAAGCTATTGAAGACCTATTTGATCCTAAGAGTTGTGAATTACCTACATTAGTGGAGAGCGATATGTCGAACAAGCCTATGGAGCCTTATACACTCACCATGTGAGTGAGAGATCCCCATTCTACTCAAGTTCATCTAATTCCATCTAAATTGCAATTGGCTAAAGGGGGGAGACTACACACACACACTTGAGAACTTTTGTCTAAGTATGCTAAACTTATGGTTATTCTATTATTTTGAAGGAAGTTATCTCGAAATTTCCTTTGTGTGCATGAAGGTAAGATCCCTGAGGCGAGTTATTATTCATTACCTCAATATGATGCTCAACATGTTTGTTAGTTTAGAATAAGGGAAATATGATATGTCTTTGCTTAAGGACAATCAAAATGCCAAGTTTGGGGGAATTTGTTAAGTGTGCTACAAGTTAGCTTTTATCATTGCATATTTTGTGTTTTTGATGCTAACTGAGCACCCTTTTCACTTATTTTCATGTCTAACCCCTTGTCTTTGTGCATTTTGTAGAAACGAAGAAAACAAGACAAGAATCAAGCAATTTGGACAACAATTGAAAAAATTATGCAAAATTTTGTCATGGTCGTGACCACGACCCCAAACCAAAGAAGACTTTGCATCTAGCTTGTAGTGTGGTCGCGACCATGACATCCTATGACCCAACACCTACAGTGTGGTCGCAACCATGGTCGCTTGTGATTCAAATTTTTCAGTGTGGTCGCGACCATAGTAGCTCATGGTCGAGACCATAAGCATCTTCAGCAGCCACGTTTTAGCACTTGTAGTGTAGTCATGGTCGCGACCATAAGCATCTTTAGCAGCCACATTTTAGCACTTGCAGTGTAGTCACGAGCACAAAGCATTCATGGTCATGACCACACGACTTTTTGGCCAATTTTCCATATTTTGGGCTAATTTCAACCCATTTCCCAAGGTGTATTGAAGGGATACTTTAAGTCAATTTTAGGGATCGAATTTTGAGAGGGAGAACAAACTCTTTTAAGGTTTTTCTCTTTGTGTTAGAAGCAATTTAGGTTTGGTGTTTCTTTTTGGTTGAACTTTACGTGTTTGATTAAGAGTTGGGAGATTTTCTAGAGATTACTCGAGAAGAATTGACAACTAGAAGGAGAAAAAAAACAAGGATTGCAGATCATCATCTTGTTAGAGTTCCTTCTTTCCCTTTCATTATGTTTTCAATCTTTCTTATTTTGTACCAGTTCTTAATGATGTTCTAATTCATTAGCCTAGGGTTTTGATTGTAATTTGGATATGAATATTATAGTAATGTGTTGATTTTTTATCTCTTGGGCATGTTGGTTGTTAAGTGCTCATTGATTCATGCTTGTGCTAATTTATATTGATTCTTGATCATCTTCAATATGCTTGTGACCTGTTACAAGATATGAGAAGTGTGTGATAGGTTAGACCTAGGTGAATCAACATAATTTGTTGCTTAATATAGATATTGACAAGAATTATGAGGCATAATTGAGTCTCTTTTCCGCTAATGCATCAATAGGGCCAGGGGTTGAGCCAAAAAGTAATATACCTAATTCTAGTTGATAGTTCTTTAGCTATCGAGAGAGGTTAATGATTAGTTTTGTGAGACTTGCCTTAAGCATATGTCCAATTGACCTAAAGAGAGAGATCGCCTAAATATTTGGGAATTATCCATTGACAACAAAACCCTAGGGCCTTTTACTAGATAACTTTACCTTCCAAAGAATTTTAATCCTATTTTCCTCTAATAGTTATTTTCGTTCTTGGAATTTTTCGAATTATTCTTTTACTTAGCTTGGATATAAGAGAGATCACCCCAATTTCAGTAATTAACAACCAACTCCATGTGGTTCGATATTTGGACTCCTTGAGTCCACTATATTACTTATAGGCCCGTACACTTGCATAATTTAGTAGTTGAATTTTAGCCCAACACAATGATAGTAACAGGTTTTTATCCATTGAGGCTATTCCTTTTTTTTTTGGAAGAACAATGGGGTTTATCTCCTTATATGTCTTTAATTTTACATGGCATAGTCATAATCACTTGCTGTGTGAATATTATTTAGGTTTTGAATTCTTGGATTTGTTTGGTGCAGGTGGATTCCAAGAATTGTGATACTATTGTGACAAGTATATATAGAGTTTGGACTTTGTGGCTGTCAGAGCACTATTTCTACTTTCATTGCTGAGTTTAATGGCATCATATGCATATGCATATGCTATGCTTACAATATCTCTCTCCTTTCATTGTAAGCATAGCATATGCATATGATGGCATTAAATTCAGCAATGAAAGTAGAAACAGTGCTCACAAAATCCAAACTCCAAGCCCCATGTAGGGATCAGTTTCTTGTCTTTGATCGTTCTTTCATATATACACGATGTCAAGTCAACATGATGTGGACTTTAACATTGTGCGCAAACATGATCTTTGTCTCACAGGCCCCATGGTGAACCGCTTGCTTCCACTGAAAAATTGAGCTAGCCTCACGTTTGTATAGCCCCCACATGTGAAAGATCTTTGCTGTGGCAGAATATAAAAGTTTAGTTCATTGATTCGCCTTTTTTCTTTCCTGTTTTCTGGTATATTATTAGAAGGTTGAATCTGGATGGAGAGTATTCCTGGTCGGAGTCTGTGCATGGAAAAAATTCTGTTTCCTTTCGGATGTATGATTTTCTCAATAATTTTGATTTGATAAGGCTACGTTTTAACTTTTTTTTATGAATTGAGAAACTAGTGCATAGTACCTGAAAAAAATAGAGAAATTATTTTTGTGAAGTGGTTTTAAAAATTGATGTTTAAGAGTAAATTTCCCGACAAAAATTACAAAGGCCAAACAGTCCCCAATTCATTCCCACGAGTGTTGATTTTTGCTGGGTGGCCGGCGCCCACACTCCAACCTCAGCTCTCAGTCTGTGATTTGTAGGATAGATTCAGAAAAGCAGTCTCAGAGAAAAAGGTTCGGTCTTTCACAAATTGTTTTGCCCTATTCTTGTTAGAACCATCAAACAGGGCCAGCTGCTGCTCATCCTTGGCGCGAATCGATAGCTTAAGAATTTTCATGTTATCAATTTGGGGAGTCTTGATGAGGTCCTCAATTAGTTTACATGTCTTAATGTATCTCCTCTCACCTGCATTTCATAGAATATTTCTTATCATACAATTAGAAATTTGTTAGCCTTGGTTTCCAGCCTAGAAAGAGGAAAAAGCAAAATGTTATGGTTGACTTGAAACAGAACACAAGAACTATGATAAAATCAAACCCACACCAAATCTGCCTAAGCTATTGAGATTATCTTTTTTTTTTATTACTTAAAGTTTAAATATGACAAAAAGGTTTATTTTGAGGGCAGAGTGCTGAATCATGAATGAGATAAAAAGTGCTTGTGAACTAGAAACACAACTTTTTCACAAAAACAGAACTATGCTTTTATAGCAATGTCCTAGTGTTTGAAATGTGGCTGACAGGAAGATAGAATTTTTCCATTGAATAATATCTTATATATGTAGTAGCAGTTGAGAAACAAGAAATTAACCTTGCTGGAGGTTCTCTTTATAATGTGTGCCAGATAAGGCTTGAGAAAATTGTCATAGTCGCATAATCCTCCATTGGTGCATTGAGTTGTGCTTGAGCTTCCTAAGCATGGAGTGACATTAATGATCCACAATACTCATAATAATCAATCCCATATCGGAAAAGAAGGAGAATCTCACTTGTTGGGATATCGGATTCACTGATTTTGGGACCTGGTGTGACAACAATCACTGCAAGAAAAATGGGATATGGAGACACAATTTTAGTTGGGGTCAGAAAAATCCACAACCACAGATGGTATATAGCAGCAAGTCTATTTATGTCGCAGGTAAAAGGTGGTTCGTTCAAATCTTATGGGTGCAGAAATTGATTAACGCAATTGTAGGAACACCTGTACTTGCAACTAATACTAATCGCTACTATATACAACCTTATGAATGCATGCTCTTAGTACCGCTACCAAATACTCATCGGGGCCACGCGGATCCCACCATTGTCTTTTTGATCAATTATGCCAGCTTGTTCACGTTCTCCAAACCTCACGCTCAAGGACTAATTTTCTTCCATCATTGCAAACCAATCCATTATTCTTCTATACATTGATTCAATTTTTTTCTAATTCTTCTTTCCTCTAATCTCCGCGTAGGTTTAGTTTCATCTTTCTCTAAAGAGGGAAATGAGAGAAAATTAAAAAGATACTCTAAATTTCCTTAACAGCTCATCCTCGGATCGCTCCTACCCAAATTCCTAGTCCCATATACCGATCTCATTTAATCGCCATCTCTAGATTTTTTTTTTAATCATATTAAGATTGATCCCTTTTGCATTAATTTGACGTTTAAGAGTTTTCATGTCTCGTAGATTCGGTTTCGATTTCGATTCATTGATGCGGAAATTAAAATTCGAGCTGCACTGGATCTTGATAAGTTATTCTTTGCGGCTTTTTCATATATAAATCGTGGTTCTTCGAGGAAATTAAGGACCAAATGGATCTTTGCCCGCATTTCCAAGGAGATTGCACTGGGCGGTTCAATTCATCGATCCAGTTCTAAACTCTAAATTAAATGCCCTGAGAAAGCTCCAGTTGAACTGATGTTCTCCCATACAATTCGAGAATGTACACGTTCGCTTAGATCATCCCATTTGTTTCCTCGTATTTTGGCATTTTCGATGAGAAGATGGAAAGATCCGAGGTCAGGTTGTACAAGATCAATGGAATTCTAGAGGTTGGTTGGAGATTTCACTGAGGATGAATCTCTTGTGTTGTATGAATACGATATTCTCTTCATTTTCTTCTCCATGTTTTATCATAGTTATTTTCCACTTTCTCAAATTCTTGATGGAATGTTTGAATGGTATATTGAGATTCCCGATCCGATACTGCTTTTATTTAACATGAGATATGGTCTTCTTAGGCCTGTCCTCGTTTCTGGTATCCTGTAAGTAAGAGAAACCGTTTCCATGCTTTCCTAAGATGGTATCTCGCAGTTGTTAGGATTTTGTTGCAATATCTACGAACTAGAAACTAAGTTGAGAAAATAGTGAAACTAAACTATGTTGTGTTGACATCCGTGAGATGTCATTGGGCTATTAAGTGTTAGTGATCAATCTCCGAATCTCATATTCTCGTGTGTGTATGCACTCCATTGATTAACTTTGCTGAGATGTACCTCCCAGCTTTGATACTCACAGATATTTACTTCCAACTTTCTGTATGTTGGAGATGGTTTCTTCTCTTCTGTTGACTGGAGTTCTTAAAGTTTGGGAAGGACCTTCACCTTCAGTTGTTTCTGATAAAAAATTAAGTACATATGTTTTTGTGTAATCATGCATGCTGCCTCTCTTCCATTTAATTTGTATGATAAATATATATTAATTAGTTGATAAGTCTTTTTCACCCCATTTCTTCCACATCGTGATCGGTTCGCACTCTTGGCATTAAACCGAATCCACAAGCAGCAGCTGGAGCTGAGAAACTCTTGTTATCATCTCTGTCGAAATTGAACTGCTTAAGGAAGGGAATGAAGTTCTTGTTAGGAAGTTTCAACCATCCATAGCATCTCGCCTGGTTTGTGAAATTATGCAACTAGAGGTAAAGGATCGTCTCAAAGACTTGTCTACTTTGTCTTTGGTTTTTTGTATTTTCTAATGTGTCATTATTTGATGCCTTGCAATACCATCTTTTGAAAAATTGATTTGTTCCACCCATCATTCCGATGGCATTGGAAACTTAATGATGATAAAAGTTACTCAAGTATTATAAGAGACAAGTACCGATTGATGAAACCTTAAAATTTTGAATTTATTACGTAGTTAAACTGAGGATAATGAATGACTTGCTTCTTTCATAGTAAAATGCAAGATAGAATTAAATGCAAGTTGCTAACCCAAGTTCATGCACAACCTATATGATTAAGCCCCCAAACGAAGCTAACAACAAACAAGGAAAGCAGAGAACAAAAATTGAGACCTGTGAAAGGTCCCCCAAATAGCCATCATTATCAATGAAATCTAGGAAAATGTCAGATCCATGCAATTTCATGATTCACATTGTAACAAGCTCCCGTATGCGCTTCACTCCCATAAGTTCTTCGCTGCTTCCTTCCATAAACCCAAGGTAAGCACAATGAGCTCTTTCCAGCTTTCCTATCACTTCTAGGAAACTTACCCCCGCTCGCTAGATAAATCCCTGGGCCAGATAATGGTAGGACCCAACAATACTTGTGCCAGCATGCACAGTGAAAATAATAGTTGATCACCATTCTCATCCTATTTGCACATACGTAACAATTCTATATTATTCCCTTACTTTTAATTCATGAACTTAAACAATGGATTTAAGAGAAGCATTGGTTATCACTGAGGAATTAGCATTAAGAAACTTAGTACAATCTTTCTATCATATGACAATTGGTGTCTTTTGGCAAGTAGAAAATAAACCTAGTGGTGCTTATCAGAGATAAATCCATATGTCAATAGGATGAGCCTTAATGGCATGGTGAAAACAGGATTGAGAGATTAACTCAGGGTTGTCCATTACTTTAGGTGCATATTCAAACTTGGTGCCTTGATGACCTAAGTTGGATGATTTGAATTCGGCTATGATGATATCAAGGGAGTGGCACTACAAGAAAACTGGTCTTATAGTCAGTCTTTCTATGCGGAAGACCACAAGACGCACTACAAGAATTTTAACTGCCAGCTAACAAATATGCATAACAGAATTTTAACAAATATGCAATCTGGAAAATTCATTATTCTCATAAATAGTAAACATTGTACAAGTAACTTGTAGTGCCTCACATGTAACTTGCCTCATCCAAAAGACTTCTTCAAATGAGCCCATTGATCAATATATCGTACTGGAGTATTAGGGGTTAGAAACTTGGATAAGAGATTGGAAAAGAGCCTTCACGCCTAAAGTTCAGTTAATCTCTACACATGACACATCAATGACTAAAGCATGAATCTCATTTTAGGTGATTCATAAGTAGAGAGTGGCAAGAAATAAGTAAAAGAAAGAAGCGGATGATCCTCACTCACTTTCTCCTGTTGATTTCTTCTAAAATAGAACATATACAAATAAATAAAAAAATAACCATTAAGTAAACGACAAAGAAAAATCATCGCATAAATTAATTAATTAAAAAAAATGACCATCAATAATAAAACATTCTTACTCCACCTAAGCTTGAATAGTCTTTCCAGCTACATCCTCACCACTGTACACTAAAGTAGGTAGTTATAAAAGCTAAGTGTCTCACATGTAGCCAAAGCAACAGAGGCATTACACTAAAATTTAAGTATCATTTAGGACTTTGAAGATCTAGAGAAGTGTTCTTCACGCTAGTTTTTGATATGCTGCAAGTATCATGTTGTTTTTAGTTTGTTTACTTTTGTTTTTAGTATAGTGTTTTCGTTAAAACTTTATGTGGTTTGTACTTTCTTTCTTTTTATCTTCTTTCTATTCCATATGTTTGGTTAAACTTTATGTGGTTTGTACTATGGTTCTTGGATTTCATTATGTCATCTTGTTGGACTCCTTTTCATTATATGGTTTATTTCATGGCCTATACTATACTCCATGTTTCATTACATTTACACCGTAGTGGTGTATATATTGGGGAAAAATGAAGATTAGATTTAGATCAAGTAGCTGCTCTTCTGACCATCATGGTTCAAAGGAAGAAAAATCCGTTAAGGGGGCAAAACTTAGAATTCAACCAAAATGATAATGAATTCATAATAGAAAAACGCACGTTACATCATAAAACACCCCCAAAAAAAAAAACCACACAGAGAACATACCATTTTTATTTATAATAGAAAGCATTAACTAATGAACACAAACTCAGTTACCCAAGAAACAATCTCTAATACATAACGATATAAGATAGATTCCCCACAACAAAGAATGGAAGCATTACAGGAAAATGCAGATCTGGTGTGCTTACCTGGCTCTTCTGGCGGCATAGATTGTGGGAACTGCCAAGAAGACAGAACCTTCATAAATGCCATTGCTGGGACTTGTTCATAACCTCCATCATTACTTTGCGTAGAGGTTGGCTGTCTTTCACAGATAAAGTCGGTCTTGGTATGAATTACAAAGTGTTTTAGATTGCATAAATACTCATTCTCAAAAATATTTTATTTATTGTTGTTATTGTTATGTCACCCACAAATGATGTTCGATGCTTTCCCCATGTATTTTCTTCGAATTTGACTATCATCTATTTAGATTTTAGAGCTTTGGTTGGTACTGTATCCTGGTCTTTGGAAGTTGATTTTTTCCTTGTGTCTTGTCAAATATTATGATGTTGTTATTAGGAGAATGTTGCACTTTTATTTACTCTAAATCAGTTTTTGGTTTGACATTATGCGCATTCGTAAGAAAAGACGCCAGGCAATTTTTTGGTTTCACTCGCAACATTCAAAGGCCGTGGATGCATCTGCATCCTCTCTTTGTTGGCACTATTTGGTTTATTTGAATGCAACATCATACGACAGTCTCAAGCTTAGGTGTAGCTCTTGAGCTAAAAACAATATTACATTGCCAAGAGCTTGAATACTTTGTTTCCAATGCTATTCATTTTTTGTTGATGTGGTTTTTCGGATATTTTGTAAATCTGGATATTTTGGTTGAATACTTTGTTTTCAATGCTATCTCACTGCTTTGTCACCATAGTCAATCACTCTTAATTAATTTAAAATAAAACAAATAGTTTCTCAAATCTCAATATGTTTTTTCATCGGGCCAAATATCCTTATACAGGGTCAAGGAAACGATGTCATTCGTGAGATAACTCTTTAGTTGAAGGCTAAAAAGTTCTCATCCATAGTCATCATTTTATTGGGTGTACCTACAAAATAACCCCATCTATAGCCATCCTTTTTAGTTGGCCCAAAAATTGTCCCATCCATATCCACCTTTTAGCTTGCCATCTAGCGTGTACTAAAAAATATCCCCATCCATACTACTTTAGTCAAGGCTAGAAAATAACCCCATCCAAAGTCACTCCTTTAGTTGCGCCAAAAATGCCCCCATCCATACCACATTTTTAGTTGCGGCTAGAAGTGTCAACCCGATCCAAAAAGTCTACCCTTTAGTTGCGCCAAAAATGCCCCATCCATAGCCACCTTTTTAGTTGCATCTAGAAAATAACCTCATCAAAAGCCACCCTTTTAGTTGCGGCCAAAAAATGCCCCCATCCATAGCCACCGTTGATAAACCGTTTTTTAGTTGCGGCCATAAATGTCCTCATCCATACCACCCTTTGGGCCATAAGCAGAATAAATTTCCATTTATAGACATCCTTTTAAATATGCCAGCAAATAACCCCATCCATGGGCCATCTTCTTTTAGTTGGAGGCTTAAAAATGCCTCATCCATAAAGCCAAACTATCTTTAGTAAAATAAGACTAAAATTGTAACTATAACTTTAGTTGATACTCTTACAATACCACGCCTTTCTGGCCATGTTCCCCATTTTCTTCGCATCTATATCATATGGTTGCACTTGGTCTTACTTTTGGTTGGGGTCAGTGACCCCAACTAAAAGCTCACTTTCTTGTAGTGAATGGATATCCAAACTTTGGTATGCCAGTGAATCTCCAATTGTGAGGAAAGATATATAAAAGGCTAGTTATAACTTTATATAGTGAGATGGTAAACAATATCCCATTTTACAACACACTCATCAGCAGCCTTACAGGCAGAAGAGTTTAGACCCTACAAATTTCACACATCTTCATTAGAACATCGCATCAACTAGGAAATTGACTACTTTTTTCATGATCCCGACGGTTAATTAATCCGTGCAGCAGCGGTACATCACAAACTTCTCCATAGGACGCCCACACTCAGCACAGACCACCCTCTCCGGGTTGGCGGCGGCTCCGGGCAGTATTAGACGGTTGCAGTGATGTGGGGTGTGAATATCACGGAGGTAGTCGCTCAATGCATTCAGAAACCCTTTATTTACCACATTATTCCTCCAAACATCAAAGTCACTCAAGCATTTCACAATATCCTCGCCCTTAGCCTTAGCCATCTCGGTTGGTCCTTTACCGAACACAACCCATCCTTGGTCGCTGCCGTCAAAGCTAAGCATTGTCACGATTTCCTGCATTATGTGGTCGTCTTCTACGGTCTTCCCTTGCTGAACCTTAGAGTACCACATGCTTTCTAGCCTGATCCAGAAGAACCATACTAGATGTGGGTCTGGCAATGCGTGGCTCAGTTTGTCCTGAGCAATGATAGCATGGATCTTCCGAACTTTTTCTCTGGGGTTGCTCTTCCCAACGTAAAGCATTTCTAGATTGATGCCAGCCTTATTTGCAACGGACTTTGCAAGGAAACAAAATTTCCGGATCCACTCCATATCCTCTCCTCCAAACAAGCAAATGAATCTTTCCTCTGTTATCTGAAAAGGGAGGTACGACCACCCAAGGTTAAGTTTTAGATATATAAGATGGTTACATCCCAAATGGGATAGAGGGACTAGCACTACATAAGTATTTTGAGTTCCTCTTAATTTAATAGTCCCCTTGTAAAGCTATGAGGCTCCCTTGTCCTAAAAGTGGACAATATCTTATCTACATTTTTAGATGCAGATAATTACAAATAATATTATACACTATCTCGACTCAAGGGTGAAGGCTTGTTTGACCCTTAAGGGCTATTTCTATTTAGTTTGATAAGTATGAACTTTCTTATGGTATTAAGAATAATGAGTGTCAAAGAAACAACATCAATGTGAAAAGTTCTTAGCATTATATAAACATAAACTTCTTATAACATAGTAGATGCATTTTAAAGCTACGAGGATTCATACCAATATATAAGTATGAACTTTTCTTAATATAATAGATGTGTGTAAAGCTATGAGGGTTCATGGTACAATATACATGGTGACTTCTCTTAACCTAATAAATAAATTTTAAAGTGATGAGGATCCCTTCGATCTAAAGTGGAACCAGTCCTAACAACTCATGTATTTTGGTTTAGGTATATATGCATGCATGGAGTCTTGGGATGATGAACTTACCCAGATAGGGATTCTTGGGTCGATGCTGTCTGCCAATAGCTCCATCCTCCATGTCTCTTCCTTCCAGAGTTCTTCCTCCCTCATGCTACTGAAAGGGAAAGCTGTGCTTCCCCAAATCCACATCATATGAATGGCATTATTATTGACAACTCTTCCCTGTGGGTCCAATACCACTAGCAGAGGCTTCTTGTTGAAGCCCCACGTCTCCTTTATGTACTTGATTACCACCTGGTCGATGGATGAAAGGTGGTCCACGGAGTACCATGGCATTATGTCTTTTTGAGTCTCGAACTGCCTGTTCTTCTCCTCTGTCCGTGGAGTGAACCGATCAACCACCGGGATCCAAACAACCTCGTATTGACTCTCTGGTCTAGTCGAATTTTCCCGTGATTCGAGGTACATCTGCTCGAGGATGAAGAGCTCATCGTTGGGAACTTGAAGTTCTGAAATAAATAGCATCACGTTCCTCCTCCTTAATACATCAAGGCTAACCTGTTTTTTTATACAAATAAAGAAAAGTCTTTATAATGATCCATATATCTCCATCTTTAACCATTTTCTTTTGAAATGCCAACCTTTGTTCTGCTGAAGCCATCATAGAGTGGGGGGTGATCATCCTTGGCAAAAATCAACGCCCTAAGAATCTTGATGTTATCAGCGTGGGGGGTCTCGAACAGGCGTACAAGCAACATATATGCTTCAATTTGTTTCCTATCATCTGCATACATCATGATAATCCCTTTGTCATATTAGCTAGTATTTTTTAACTCTACTTTGCACGATATAGCTGTATGACTTTGCAAATAAAAAGAAAAAAGAAAAAAGAGAAGAAAAAAAAAAAACCTTGTAGGACTCACTTATGTGTTGCCAGCAAAGATTTAGCTGGCTTTGGAGGTGACCAATTATGTTGCTGACCTTATGAGCAAATCCTGAGAGCTCCCAGGCGTCCATTGTTGAGGATGTGTACCTGAGAGCAGCGAAAGACAGACCAAAAATAAAATTTTAACATGATTTTGAGCACTTTCAGCTGAAGAAGCAAAGACCACTTATATGTGTTTAGTTAAGTAATATGATATTCATATTAGATTCAAATCTTACAAGTTTAAACTTTTAGGATAATTGATCATTTAACATGGTTTGATGGGAGGTCTTAAGTCTTGGTTTGTTTGAATCCCTATTTTTTTTATTTGAAAGTATATGAATGACTCTATTTGATAAGTTTGAATTCATGTGTAGGTAAAAGGTTGCACATGAATGAGGTGTTCATGCTAAACTCAAATCCTATATGTTTAAACTTTTATGACACTTGATAGGTCTGTTTAAGTAAAGGACAAACTGCTTACATTTTGGTGAAATGATAAGATTAGATATTGGCGAATATGGATAATTAGCTTGAAATCGATAAGGAGATTGATTACATACTCGTGGTGGCCCATGCCAATGAGGGACGTAATCTGTGAAGCGCAGGCCACTATGCCCCGGAAGGTCCAGTAAACAGCTGTGGGGATGTGAGCAATGGCCTCCGCCATCGGTGGAATCTCAGGTGTAATGTAATGGGGTGGAAGATCCTTGAACTGAACTATACACTTAGCCACATCCACCATGACTCTGATAAGGTTGATAAGTGCCTCAAACTTTGGTTTCAAGAAATCCGAACGTTCCAACATGTCTGGCAATTGTTTAAGAATAGCCACTGATTTGGCTAGTGAGTTGGTGGGGTAGAGGTGGGCCACCAGCCAAAACTCTCCGTAAGTAGTTGCAAATGCTGCCAAGGCTAGCACCAATTTCGCATCCCATGAATAGTTCGATACTATGTGGAATACTGCTACAGCCGTTGCATGTGCATCTCCACCGCTCGTACAATTGCATGATAACTGTCATACATAATGGGTTCTTGTTCATGAAATAGAATATACATTTACGGTGTTTGGTTTTTGTTTTTTAAAACCGTTATCACTTTGAAACTGCAGTATTATCTAAATTTAATATTTTTTTGTGTTTTAACTATTATATTTTATAAAAAGAAAAGAAGAAGAATTAAACCTATTTTTCTTGTTCTCTTAAGTTTTTCAAAATGAAAAATAGTTTTCAAAAACAAAACCGTAATTGAGGTCCCATATTTCTTTAACACAATTTTGTTTATTGGTATTAGATGGAAGAATAAAGCTACGTATAGATCCTCCCTAGCGCCATTAAAGGAATATAGCTAATAAAGCTTTGTTTCATTGTAGTCCTACCACAGTTTTCAAAATTATTCTCAAATGTTTTATAAAATAAAAATAAAAATATGCTTCATTAATTAATTATTTTTAATTTTATATTATTAAAATATATTTAAAAATAATTTTATTTGTAAAATATTTTATTTACGATTATTTACTATATTTATATTGTTATTATTTTTTAAAATCTAAGGGAAAACAATTAAAATATTTTTTAAAAATAATCTTACTTTCTATTTTTAAAAATAAAATTTTTCTTACCAACGATAATTATTCTCATGCACCATCTTTGGAGTGATCAAATATTATGGGGATGGTCGGTTATTATAAACCAATATAATCTAAGAATGTTTTTAAAAATACCACTTATAAAAAATGACCAATTAGTAATAATATGAGCCTTTTTTTCTTCAAATAAAATAAAATAAAATAAGAATGTTTTTAAAAGGATCACTTATAAAATGTTGTAAGTGTTTTTTTAATATCAAAAATAAATTTTCATATTTGTAAAATTGTTTTTAAGATTTCACCGAACATCTAGTAATTTTATAAAAACACTTTCTAGACCAAGTTTGTGACCTCGAACATTAGTGCAAATAAGACCGGTCTTTTTTTTTTGAGCAAAATAAGACCAGTCTTTTCAAAGTTTGAACAAGCAAATTTAGAAACTCTAGTAGTTGGTATGTTATTCTTAAACAGCTAGCCAATAAAACAAACCTCGCAAGAGATCTTATTTATGGTATACGCTAAAAGATCAATCATGTCGCCGGATGCATCTTGGAGGGCTTTCTCTTCCAACGCGTCCAGCTGCGCTTGAGCTGATCCCTGCATCATAATTGATCACAATGATAAACACTTTTCATATATAATAATCGACTAGGTCATGTACGAAATCAGGGATAAGATGTATAAATAATGCTCATGAGCTTTTGGTTTATATACCACTTTGCTTAGAACATTTTTTGGATCCTAAGATACGTGTAAGGTTTACTATAGTAGTTCATTCATATGTCTCCCATTAAAAAAAAAAAAAAAAGTGAGTGCTAAACGGGTATTTATCAAATTTTCTAATTAGAGGGCATGAGTGAGCTAGGCTAATAAAAGAAAGTCAGGTATGTTGAGACAAAAAAAAAAAAAAAAAAGTTACAGAAAAATAGGACATAAACACAAATCCGGGTCAATTGTGAACTTTATCCTTACAAAATCAGGTGCAAGAGCATACCTGAGGAATGCCAGGAAGGGCAGGAGTGAGGGCGGTGGTAGTGGTTGTACGGATCAATATGTTCTCAACAATGTGAAGAAGAGGTTTCACATCAAAGTCCCGGCCGTCGGGAACATGGATGTCTTTAATTTGTTTCATGATCGCGTTGTCATCGGAAGCAAACATCCGATCGCCGATCCCTTGTCGCCTTTGTTGAAACTTGTCAGGGGTGAATGTGGTTGTCATATTTTGAGTTACAGGTATTGAGAGGATAAAACAGAAGATTAATATTTGTGTTGTTTTGGACTTGGGTCTCCTGTGAACCCTATATATTGCTAATCTTAATTTCAGTTGATTTCAGAAAGGGAATAAAGGTTATCAATTGAATCAGCTACCTTGCTTCCGCATTGGTACATACCTTGAAAGTACTACAATACTACCGAGGTTTAGAATTTTTCTTTTGAGAATGGCTGGACTGTAATGGGTCCCAAGAACCCTTGAACTTTATTGATTATGATGATCATTCTGGATGTCTTATTGATATGGATAGTATTGATAGATGCCTTAATGCCTGTTTGGTTCTGTTTTTAAAATTTGTTATTAGGTTATGTTTGATTCATGTTTTTTAAATTCTAAAAAATAAGAATATAAAAAACAAGGGGAATAAGTTTAGTTTTCAGGTTTGTTTTATTTTGAAAAACACAGAAAATATTAGATTTAGAGAATAATAAAAGTTTTCAGAAACACCAAAATAGTGTTTTCTATGTTTTCAAATCAAACCTTATTATCTGAATTTCTGAGTTTTCGATTTGCGTTTTCGAAAACAAAAAACAGTAACCGGCCCTTAGTTTTAATGATTTGATGTCTGGTTATAGTATTGATCATCTCCCGATTTTGACCATCTTCCATCAAATCCATATGTGGGAGCCATGAGAATCTAAGATTGTAATCTTTATCCGGTGACCAAGGTTAAAATTATGGGAGATATATCGGTAAACATTTTTATATAAAATTAAAATTTATGATAACTTAGATAGAGGCTTTAATAATAATAAATAAATAAAATGTATGTTAAAGATATTTTTTGACCATCTTGGAATATTGTATTATAATCAAACATAACAGGATAGGAAGGACAAATAGACTATTAGTACATTATAAATAAATTTGTTTTAAAGGAAAGTGTTTTATTATGTTTATAATAAATTCTAAAAATTTCTGATATTTTTTTTTTCTATTGGAATAATTTTATTAGATCAAATTGATATATTTATTAACAATTGCTCTGCATTAAGTTGACCTTAACATGATATAATAACACATTAATTTTTATTATTATGGGTGCTACAGAACTTTTAAAAAAATCTTTGTCATTTAAATACAAGTCAAAATAAAATGAAGATAAGATATATTTTATAAACCATAATTCTCTTTGTAAAGATACTGTTTATAATTCCAGGATACATTTAATAATTAATATTATAATTTAGTAAGGTTTGGAAGAGTTGTTTTTTAATTAAGGTTTGGGACATATTAATTAAGGAGTTGAGTACACAAACAAATTGATCATTCCCAAAAAAATCCCAGTGTTCACAGATGACAATTCAATATTGGAGTGTTTTAGATGGATGAATCATGCAGCATTGGATAAATCTCTAGAGGCATATTCGGCGTTGGATTGTTGGTCAAAAATTAAAGGTTCGATATTTGAATATATCAAACAGTTTATAATAAATATATATGATATCGCTATATCAGTGATAATATATACAATATATATCCACAATTTTCCGCCGAAAAAATGACTGGCGACTCATTTCACCAACATATCTATTTATAGTTCATTCTCATTCAACGATCTATCATAAATCGATCTATATTGAACATATTAAACGATCATTTTGAAACATTTCATCAGACTTCATTCATAAATTATCAATAACAATTTATTAGCGAAATTCTGGATGTCAGTCATCAATGATATGGTTGAATATATCGTTTCTTTATCTTACATAGGCTGTGGTTTGAAACATTATTTAACTTTCATTTGGGACGGGTTATGACGTATGTTTATGAAAAACAACCATTGAATAACAACAAACTGTTTCATGCGTTCTTTGTTTGGACAATAAACTTCAAATAATGGATGTATCTTCCTTACTCTTTAACATATTCATTTAATGATCCTTTCTTATACCCCACCCAGCCGCTTTAGCGTAAAGTCGATTATATTGGCTCGCTGTTTGATACTTTGAAGCTCACTAGTGTGATCTTTGATCTTCAGGGACCAAAGAGAAAGTGATTCATTCAATTGATTATTAATAACAAATTTCGCTTCGCCCATTACGGATATCCGATATATCGGTAATATATCGACGATATATCCGATTTCTTTATCCTTGCCCGTGACTATGGTTGTAAGGCGGCTATTGCTGCCCTAATTTGGACGTTATGACATATGCAATTTGCACGAAAACATGCATTAGACAAACACAAAGTTGCTTCACTATGAGATGTTGTTTGTTGGATAAATAGCTTCAATAATGGACCCATATATGCTTCCTTACTCTTTTTTTTTTCTTTTACATCTATTCAGTTTTAATGATCCCTTTCTTATACCCCACCCAACCCTTTAACGATCGAGCCAGGCTTCATTGGCTCCTTGTTTGATACTTTGAAGCTCACCAATGTGATCTTTGATCTTCAGGGACCAAAAAGAAAGTGATTCATTCAATCGATTATCAATAACAAATTTCGCTTCGCCCATTACAGATATCCGATATATCGGCGATATATCGGTCGATATATCCAATTTCTTTATCCTTGCCCGTGACTATGGTTGTAAGGCGGCTGTTGCTGCCCTAATTTGGACGTTATGACATATGCAATTTGCAAGAAAACATGCATTAGACAAACACAAAGTTGCTTCATTATGAGATGTTGTTTGTTGGATAAATAGCTTCAATAATGGACCCATATGCTTCCTTACTCTTTTTTTTTTCTTTTACATCTATTCAGTTTTAATGATCCCTTTTGTTATACCCCACCCAACCTTTTAATGACCGAGCCAGGCCTCATTGGCTCCTTGTTTGATACTTTGAAGCTCACCAGTGTGTTTGATCTTCAGGGACCAAAGAGAGAGTGAAAAGGGCATATATAAAACCAGAAGTACACAGTGCAATAGCAAATAGGGATAGAGGGAATTTTTCTTTTTCTTTTTCCTTTTTTCCTCGATTTTGGTTCTTTCTTTTCCTTTTTGGTTCAATCTAGTCCAAATATCCAAATATGGGTCTTAAACTCTCTTGCTCCAATTTAAAGGCCTCTCACTTTTCCACTGTAACATGTGCATTGATAATTCCTTTATGATGCATTCATGAAACGTACGCGTGAATTTTTTATATTTATGTAAAAGCTGAAAAGTACTGAATTTTTGTTCATGAGAGCTTCATAAGGAAACATTTTTTTTTTTTTTTGAATAGTCATAACTTTAAATAACTACGAAAATCACTGATTATTATATGCTTGATCCTTCCATCCTTGTTTACATAGAAGAAGAAGAATAAGAACAAGAACAAGAAAAAAGGGGAAAAAAGTAAAAGGAAATGCTGGGAAATCTATGCTCCAACAATATCTGATGTGTCAATTCTGTCTGACCGACATTGCGGATTCAACGTGAAATCTAAACGCTGAAATTTAATCTGGGGTTTGGGTCCGCCTCCGTGGGAGACACCCGGTCAAAGGGTGGAGGAAAGCACTAATGTTTGTACGTAGATGGAAGCCGATCCGACTGGCGACGCTTAAAAGCAAAATCGCCTGCTCCTGGAGATCTAGTTCTGAACCAGTAGCAAAGAGTTGGACTTGGGTCTACAATCTTGATTTGAGTAATGAAAGATACAGGTTTAGTGGGCATCATTGATTCATGTAACCATGAAATTCGATTAGTGCACGGCTTACTGAAAGACGAATGATCTCCTACTATGGTGTACAATTGGAAAATTTTGCTTTGAAAAGTCATTGAGACATTTTATCAAACATGTTGTGTTCAACCCATATTCTCGTTCTCTGCAAGAAAACTCTTATTTCCCAATACAAGATTAAAACACTGTTAAGTCTAATACAAGACAATATATATATATATATATATATATATATATATATATATATATAGAGAGAGAGAGAGAGAGAGAGATTAATATGTAGAAATTGTATATCTAGTAGTCCATGACTTACAATTGCATTAAAACTTTTCATGAAATAGTGTAACAAGATTACTCACATCAATTTATCTCTTAAGGGAACTTTTATTATCTTGAGTTTTAGATTTTCATATTTTTTGAGCAGCTGGATATTCTAACTATTTAAAAGCATATGTTAAAAATTCCACTTAAATAATTATTAGAATTATAGTTTTATAATCACATGTCCAAGGGATTACCCAAAAAGACACACCATCTCATAACCACAAATTATCACAATCCCTATCTTTAAAATATTCATTGTCACTTATCTTAACCAACAATGATCAAATTTATAGGAAATATATGACTACATATCTTATGATTGAGAGCTTAATACTGACCTAAAATTTTCTTAAGATCGAGAGCTTGTGTAGTGTAATAATTTCGTGAAGTTATAACTTATTAAATATATTTTATCCAATGTTTACATATTTGTACATTTATCATCGTAACCTCAACTTGATGGCTAGGATATATAAGTCATTATTTTAGTTAGGAGGTAATATGTTATACTCCTATAAACTAGTAATGAAGCGTACTCATCTACTTGCAAAAGATGTGCTGAATCACTCAGTTTGTATTTTATCTTTTATCTCTTTACTTCTACTATTCTACTTTTTGATTTACTTGATTTGAAAAAGTTTATATTTTAAAAGAGAAATTTTATTTATTTAGAATAGCAAGGCATTACTTTTAAACATAAAAACCAAAGTGTTATAAACATTAAAAGATAACATGCTTGTCCCCAGGTTAATCGCGAATAAACGGTTTAAAAACATCTGATTGATAATCTTAAAATCTTTGCAGAATCATAAGATTATAGATTTAATGAAGCATCTTGATGAGCATGGAATTTTATGAACTACGTATGATCAAGATAACTCGTAAATTACGAATAATAAAGCATGAAAACGATTGATAAATCAATCTTCATACGACGATATAACCACATGTCATAACAAGTAAGCCACAAAAACAAAAACAAAATAATAATAATAAAGAAAAATCGAATGAAAATTCAAATCAAATGGAATAAACCATTTTATTGAGAGAGAAAGCTCATATCTAAGTAAATGAATAGGAAGGGTGATTTTAGGCTAAAGAATGCTAAAAAACCACTCATTCTTTTAACGAGGATGAAAAGAAAAAATATAAGGAACTATGATTTGTGGATGAGAGGATATGAAAGAAAAAGGAAAAAAAAAATTATTATTATTATTATTTTATAAACCCACCTCTTGAGTTATATATTCACTTTAGCCATTTGATATTTCACATATGTTATGTCATAATGAGTCATGAAATTTATCCCCTTTTTCTTCCTTATCAAGTTTTGTTTCTTTTTTGTTACATTCTAATTCTTTTACGGATCTATCGTTCTATATAACTTTAATAATGGAGGTCTCAAATCAAATTCCAATGGATTTGAAACTCCTTAAATCTTAAAAACAACTCTATTATGTTTTTCTAGAAGGGTAGTTGTTTTGAGGATTATTGATTAATAGATAATCTCATGATTTGCTCTTTCAGATTCCATGAACCAAGATCAAGCTAGCATGAATAAACAAAATTCAATTTTGAAAAATTAATCTTGGGATCTTGATTCATAGAGCCACCTACGCTCAGGAGATAAATAGGTAGACCTTTTTATTGCCCTACAAATTAGATTTTTAATTTTTTACTCATTCTTTAATAAAAACATTTATCAATAATCAAACCAAAAAATAAATCAAAATTTAACAAATGATATACGTGGAAAACCACACATGCAAGTCTCTTAGAAACTTTATACACTAAAAACCATGAATCAATCAACCATAAAGGGCTTGAGACTAAAGAGAAAGCATATACTTTAGCTCTGTCATCGTATAAAGGGTGGGATGGGCATACGGAAGAATCAGGATTAAATCCTTATAAGAACACAATACTACAATATAATATGCAAAAGTGAATAGAAGTAAAGCCCAGTGTTGGGCCTAAGTGTACCTCAGAATGAGGTTTTGATATAAATAAATCAAAGTAACAAGCATCGATGGTTGATCGAGATGGTATGGACAAATGTCAAACGATTATGAACCTCAAGATTAGATCATTAATCCAAGATTTGAATCAAAATCAAGTTCAATAAGTAAAGAAAACCAAGATTCAAAGTTCAAGCATAATATGAAGACTTTGTAATCTTATGAATCCTTGTAAGATGATAGCATTTGTGCACTTAGGATATTATCATTTATCATGCATCACTCACAACTCGGTTTTTAAATCTAAAATTTGCATATCTTTTGAAAACCCGAAGTTTGATATAAACCCAGGTTTAATCCCAAAATACCTCAATGGAACACCTAAGTTAGAATGTTTTAAATAAAAAAACAATAATAATTTGGAGCATTTTTTTAAAATATAACCGATTGAGTTAGAGCTTTGACTTGGCCAGGGCCCACCCATGAATTAGCCTGGGACTGCTTGTGGTCTACCAATGAACTGCTGGATTGGTTGCGGTCTACCACTGAATCATTGACAAGTTAGAGTCTACTGCAAGGAACCGATCAAACTAGAAAATTAATCAGAGGTAAACTCACCAAGTATCCTGATTTTTTCTCGAATGGTCAAGAAACGATCGACCAGTTGGGAACCAATTGTGTTGTGTAGCTCAACCGGTTTGATGCAGTAACTCATCAATAGAACTAGAAGAGCAAACGGTAGACCGGTTTAACAATTGGAAAAGTCCAATGATTATAAAATGGTAACTTGTAATGCATTAAATGCACAACAACTAATGCATTTAATGAAACGGTCAATAGGGTGGCCGAATCGATTAACCAGTTTGTAGCTTAATTTGCTACCGAGTTTCCCCTCTATAAATTGAGTTTTGGGGATCATTTAATGTCATGTGACTTATTGCATTAAAGATCACAACCACCAACTTTCTTGCTCATTAACTTTCATTTTCAAAATTCTTGGTGTATTCAATTTTCACTTGCATACACCTAGAGTGCACCATTGGTCTCATCCTAACTTTCCTTGTATTTGAGTAATCATTTAAAGCTAAAGAGTGATTTATTGTGCTTAAGAATGATAACTTCAAGTGTGCATAACTTGAAGGGATTGTAGAGAGCCCATTGGAGCCAAAATCCAAGTGTACAAGAACAAGCTCAGTCTCAAGTATAGTGGAACCCTCACCGAGATTGAAGGTTGAGGAAAAGTGGATGTAGGCTACGTTGTGTCGAACCACTATAAATCTGAGTTTGCTTTCTCTACTATCTAACTGTTTAGTTTATCTTTTGTTGTCAATTTTCTTAAATTAAAGCACTTGAAAATTTTAGACAACCACCCACTCCGCCTTGGTATATTTATTTAAGCTTAACTCAGAGGAAAGTTTTATTCATTATCAAGCTTCAAAACATCAATTGTCGCACCCCAACCCCTGCCTAGGCAGAAGAGGGGGAACGCGGCACGGGACTGAGACTCATTTACCTAAGTTACTAACATTAGTGGGCCCATTTCAAAATATAAATGAATGTATCAGAATATAACTTAAATTTAATCCATAAGGAAATAAAACTTTTAACACTATCACCATAACGGTGTTCATAATGTCCTGTACAAATATGTGAGTCCCATTGACTTATACATATACAAGTCTCATTATGAAAAAAATCAAAGGTATCGGACTCATAGGATGTTGACTCCATTGTCGTAGAGCATTCTCCCAGGCTTCACACAGTTAGATACAGACTATACTGATAACACCCACGCTAAGCTTATGGGTTAGTGGGAAACATATAACATATATGACCACTTGTAGTGGTACTCAATGACAATATACAATTAACACAATTTCTATTTGCACATTAGTTGTTTATATATCCAACTACTTGTACACTATGTCATTTATTATAGTTCTTACTTTCATTCTTCATAATACATAGTACTTTTTATATTACTCGTAGTTTATCATGATGTTGAATTAACTGATATTTTTATGTTACAAGGTTCTTAGAATCATCTTTACAATCATTTTGATTCTTCATCCAGGTTTCTGGTTCAGATATTTTTAAGAAGGATAATGGTATAAATTAGGCGGTAACCGAAGAAAATTATCAGACAGATAATGATCTTGTACTATATTGACCCAAACGAGACCTCTATAATGACCTAAACTAGTCAACTATACTGCGTAATCCTTTAATAGGCATGTCTCTACCATCATCACTTGACAGGGTATCAACTAATCTTATTTTCACATTTTATCTGATTCAAGCTATGCACCCCATACACATGGATATGGCAACTAAGATGCATTTACATGGAGAAACTTCATACAAGATTCCTTTATACATATACTATAACTATTACTTTTAGATTATAACTTGATGATTACGTTTCTCGTGATTATCGATTTTGTTCATATACAAATCATTATGAGAATTCTTTTAAAATGAATTTATTCACTTGAATCTCTTTAATGGTAATACTCAGAAATAGAGCTCCCTTTAGACTGACTTCAACACTGTGGTCTAAATTTGAATACAATTATTTCAAGGAGATTTGTTCTCCCAGAAGTATGAATTACTAGTATTTGAATCACCACTGATGAGTGAGGCCAATTTATGGCCCTAAAACACTAAAAAATGTACCAAATGAGACTAAACTGGTCGAAAATAGAGCTCACTTACTGATTTTCTAGGTCCAATGGGGTCTAAATTTGAATATAATTATTTCAAGAAGATTTGTTTTCCTAAAAGTATAGTTTATCCAAAATTTAATCATCAGATTTATATTTAGTAAGCATCAAGAAGGCAAAAACAAATCTGGTTTTGAAAATTTTTTGACAAAAGATCTCCCTAAAAACCCAAAACATTTTCTTATACAAACATTCTCTAATTCAGACCACAACCAAACCCAAAACAAATCATATAACTAGAGCTGATAATCAACAACACATATATAAAGTTAGCTCTTTGTAAACCGTAAAACATCATCAAATTAGTTTTAGGTTTAGTTACACTGAATTTTATTTTCTCTTCTTTTTTCTTCTTTCTTTCTTTCTATATCATCAAAATCCTTTGACGTCACATGAATAAAAATCACTGTTATAGCTATTGAAAGTATTCTAACAATTTTATAACATGTTCAGGGGGTGCAAATAAATTAAATTATATTTGACGTTAAATGAGACTTAAAAACGTAAAATATAAACTCAGGACATAAAGGATGAAATAAATTTAGTAAAATATCAAATGAGACCTAAGGGAACAGAAGAATGGGAATGTTAAATATGAAATGGAAAGTTGAAACAAGTGAAACAAGAGTTAAAATGAGAAAAAAATGGAGAAAAGATGATCAGGTTAGCTAAATACAGCTAAGAACAAGAATATACACACCAAAATGTGGTCTTTGAGAGACATAACTCTCATTCATCAAAAAGGGAGAGCAAAGAGAAAGGCTAGACATTTGGTTGAGTGAGGAAGGGAGTTGATGGGTGATTTTTACTCCAGGTGAATCAAGGAAAAAGTGATCAAGTGGATTGGTTTGCTATGAATGCCTAAACAAATGGATCAGGTGAACATGTTATAAAATGGGCGAATAATGCCTAAACAAATGTTAAGGATTTTCTAAAGAAATGAAGAATGTATGGAAAATGGGAGCTATGTATAAAGTAAACCCATAGAACTCAGAATACTCGACTAATAATATGCACCAAGATCATTGGAATAGGGGTCGACTGAGAGGAAATTCAATGACTGAGATTCGAGTGATTGAATTCAAAGTGTAAGACCCGAGAAATTCCTATTTGAATATACAAACCGTAATTTTGATTACAAATTCAATTTCGGTTAAAAATCCATAATTAAATTTCTGAGACTGATGACAAAACGGATTGTACTTGGAATCGTTCAGTGAATCTAGTTAACACGCAAATTTCATAATTTTCAGACAAATAGAGCCTGATCGCTTTCGAGGTATCTATGCTTAAAACAGAAACGTCTTTTAAGCACAAAGCCAGATATAACATTGACTACAAATGGCAAGTGGCATGAGTGAAACGAATAAATGGATTCACCAGATAATGAACATCAATCCTAGAAAAGAGGGACATACGAGATCATGATTCGATTTTAAGTCACCAAAGATACAATATCAAATAAATGCTTTTCTCCCTCTTAAACACAAAGCAAAAACGAAACAATTTCAGACGCAAAGAGTCCCATTGACGGTAGCTTATATAGAAAGATTCTCTCTAGAATACGAGATCCCACCAAGGCCTTCTGGATGCTAAGGAGAAATGTTCTACGCGGGAGCGCATCACGCCGCACTCCAGATCAGCTTCAACTCCTCGAGGTGCCTCCCATCAGTTTTATTCCCATTTTTGCTGCTCACGTTTCTGCTGGTTGAGTCGCGTGGAGGTTGCTGATCGGTCCCAACTAATCGAATTAAGGAAATTGGATTTTCGTTGGCAGACCGCCTTCTAAATTGAGAGGGCTGTTTGGGTGTTTTGAATTCAAAATATTTGCAAACTGGGGATTGATTTGGATTGGGCCTGAATGACCGTGGATTGTGGTTCACAAGGAACTGATTTTAGGATTTTTTCTAATAAAATCGACGTTTCACTATTCCCTAAAATAGTGTTCAAGAATATAATTTCAAGAAATTATGTATTTGGTTAAGTACCAATAGAATTGTTGTTTGAACATTAGCCCAAGAGAGCTAATTTTGGATGTGTGAAATGATAATTACATAAATATGTTTGTGTGGATTTGACTTGGTGGTAGAGGTTCATGTTTATATATTCAGATGTGATTAGACCGAGATGGAACCGGCATACATGTATCTCCATATGCACTTGGAATATCTTTAATATAGTATAGTATGAGATGAGTCTAGAGAAAATGGTTCGAGGGTAGTCTAAAACATTTAATTATCTGAGGGTAGTCCAAACTAAATAATATATCAACCGTCTGAGCTACCTTAGCTTGATATATATTCATCGGAGGGTAGTCCAATAAACTAAATAATATATCAACCGCTTGAGCGCCCAATGATATATATTCACATCGGAGGTGGGCCTTATTGAAATACATAGGTATCAATCGCCTGAGCGGCCCAATCGAAGATATATTCATCTATAATGCCTAATTAACAAAAGAATATTCTCATACGAGGCCAAAGCTATGTGAGAGTTAAAGAGACCCCGGATCCGGGAGCGGCATGTAGACATTCAAGTAGGATCATGCATTTGCTTGAATGTGTTTACTTTGGAACATTGCACCGCACTTAGGTGAGTAGCCCACTAGGGCGATTCTCCACCAGCTTTTAGGCTCACCCCGTCAGTGGATCCCCTTTATTTTTACAGTACGGAGTTATATGAGACGCTCGCCTAGAGATTTATTGCAGTTATCGGATGTGGCTTTGTGGTTGTACATGTATTAGAACTCTTTACGTTTAATATATGTATTGTTTAAGAGTAAAAATATTAACTCTTGTAACTATTGGATATAGTTGGATGCATAGTTGGGATATTTTTATGGAGTACTGTTATGGGCCCAAGTGGCTATACATATATATCAGATATATTTAACGTTGTGGCTGTGTTTATGCGGCGTGGATGTAATCGGGGAGCTCATAAAGAGATCACGATTACAGGCTGGGTAACCCGACATTCATCAGACCAAGGGTTGACGGGTAGTCAAATTTGACCCCGGTTTCTAATACAAAAGTACAATAAGCTTTTGGCTCGTTTCTTCGACTCTCTCTTTTGTTTCATTCTTGAGTTTGTCCCCTTCCACCCTTTCTTATTTCCAAGTCTTACTTATCATTGTTCTATTATGAGATGATTTTCAATAAATCGTGATATTAAAGTGTTTTAATTGAGTATTCACTGGTGAAATGTTTTGCATATGAAAATTGCATAGAGTATTGAAAATAAATTATTTGTATAGATGTATATACTATATTGTATTTTTGCTATGAATGATTTGAACGCCCCTTAATAGAATGTTAATCAAATCTGCTAAGTCAATAGACGCGCCAAACGTAATGATGTGTCACCCGATCCGCAGCCCAAATGGGACAAAAGACGGTAGTTCACGAAATGATTTTTAATAACCAACAAAGAACCTAATCCGACCATAATCGTGTTATAAAACTTTTTTATAACGGCCGCAGCCCCAAATGGATCGAGGGTAATTCGTTATCATGTGCATCGAAAGCATAGGTTAAATTCGCTTTAAGGGTAAAATGAAAAGAAAATTGTGGGAAATGCATGATTGAAGAAGATATGACAGATGTTGAACCGTATATTTGAAATGACTGTTGAACTCCAGAATGAATGTATACTTAAATGAATATATTGACATTGAGATTTATTTATCCGTGCGTTAAAAAGGGCATTGTTAGAAAATGCATGACTTGATTTAAACCGAAATGAAAGAGAGAGACAGGATAGGAACCACTAAGCATGAAAATGCTATGTTGTTGTTTTATCATTGCAGTGATCAGTAGAAAGTGGCAGGACCGAAGATTGCCTGGACGAGCTCACCGCTGAATGCATGGAGAGGCAATGTCTGCCTCATGCATGGATTATTTCAACAAGATTGTAATTATTTGAGATTGAACTCAAAGATGTAAAAGTCTTCATAAGAAGATCACATTTTTTTATATCTTTGAAAGTATGGAAATGTATTTGCATGTTAGACAACCAGTGAACCTAATAAATATTTTGTAATTGTATTTGAAAATGCATGGAATGTCAATTTGTATAAATGTGTTATTCAAGAACAAATAATGGGCCATATTTAAATTAAGGAATGTATATTTTGTTTTATCAAAGCTTCAAGTTAAATTGTTATAAAAGGGCGCGGATGCGCTACAATCACCAACTCTTTTCTTCTTCTCTCAACCGTAACCCTAAGCTCTCAAACCCAAAGGAGAAATGTTCATTTACAAGACCAAATTTGGTCTTATCTCTTATTCTTTCATAAGGCCATGTTTAGCTTGTCATTTTTGTTAAGTTTTCTATTTTTTTGCATTAAAGTCCTTCATTTCTCTTTCATTTACACTTCTACTTATCAAATATTCTACAATGACATATAAACTTATTCTCTTATGACCCTTTGAGTCCTTAATATGACATTTTACTATTTTACCCTTGACTCTTGTATTAATTCCAGTTTTATCATTTTTCATTCTTAGCAATATAAATTCTAAAAAAAAAAAATACAATTTTAACTTATTTTATACCCTAAACATGTTAGAAATTAGTATGATATTTAGGTACATCAACAATCAAAGCAGGGGGTTCTAAAATGCCATACCCCAAACTCGGATATAGAAAAAGAGGCCTGAGCAGATTACAGAGCCACCAAGGGGTTTGATCTTCTAACAAATGAGATCACAATATATATATATATATATATATATATATATATATATATATATATATATATATATACATACTTTCATCATAATAGAGTTCTACCTTACTCTAAGAGCATTTCTAATAGTGCTCTATTTTTTACTCTATCTCTATAAATATAGAGATTTTGGGCCAAAAACCACACTTCAGTAGTTATCTATTTTAATTTCTAAAATAGAGATGATGAGTAGAGTTGGGAATTCGGGCCGGATCAGCCCTAATGGGTTGCGGGCCATTAGGCCCTAATTTTATTCGGGCTAATGTTTGGTCAGCCCAGCCCAACCTTAAGGCCGTGTTTGGTAAGCGGGACAGAGGGGGATTAGACTAATTTTTGACAAATTAGCAGCGCTATAGATGAGACCAATAAACTCGCACAAATTATGAAGAGCTTATTTTTGTCTTGGTTTTTAACCCCAAATTAGTGGGTCTCGCCTCCGACTAAACTGGGACAAAATATTTTATGTTTTTTACAAAAATAATTAATGTAACTAAAAATTTAAACAAAAAAATTTATTAACTAATATTATCTAAGATTAATAATAACATATTGAAATAAATTATTTATTAAAAAACATTATAATAATAATAATAATTATTTATATTAAAGAATAAAAATAAAATAATAAAATTTATTTTTAAAAAATAACGGTAGATATAGTTATTATTTTGGATACATGATTCATATTGCTTCATTCGGTCCGTTTCTACCCCGAAACAATTATTTTTTTCGCCTATCATTTTAAAATGAAATTAGCTCAAACCATTTCTAACTTTCGAGATTTTCGTAAAATCCCACCCCAGTCAATGGGTAACTCATTCCACACACCTCACTTCTACCGGCGTTAGCCGGTAGGCGTGAGCTACCACCTACGTAAAACCCCAACCGCACCTGCAACGACTAGAAATCCCCCGTGGTTGTCGATATTTATTAAACTCCTATAAAATTTTCTTTTATTTATAACTTAGGATTTGGTAAAATCTTAGCAAATGAAAAACTTCTAAGAAGATGACTACCGCACATAGTCTAAATTCCAAATCCCGTATACATCCAATTTTACACTATATCCAAAATATGAAACTAAAGATACCATCACATTCTATCACACTAAATCTATGTACATACATATGTTCCATATACAAATTCAAAGTATGTTCTACAAAATAATATTATTAATACACGCGATTTAAACTCGATGTCGACCAATCCTATTGTGCTCCAAATAGCCTTGCTTTACCCGTACCGAAAATAGTTTTTAAATGGAAATAATGAGCTAAACGAGTTTAGTTGAGTGTATGCTTTCATAAAAGGTTTTGTTTTCGAGAAACATCTCAAAAATGTAAAACTCTCTTTACAATTATTTTCCGTAGTTTTCTTTGCTTTGCTTCGCTTTTAAAAGTTTTCAAACTTCTTTTCTTTGCTTGCTCGCTTTATTTTTTCTTTTCAAAAGCTTGTAAAACTCTTATTTCTTGTTTGCTTAGAAGTTTATAAAACTTCTCATAATTTTTCTTGTTTGCTTAGAAGTTTATAAAACTTCATAATTTTTCTTGCTTATTTATTATCGTATTGAAAATTTTAAAACTTTCACAAACATTTGCTTTAAAAAAGTTTCAAACTTTTTCATAAAAATGGGAGTTTAGCTCAACCACATGCTTTGGAAAATAAAAACACGGAGCTATTCAACCACGTTTGCATCAGAACGAGCCCCGCTCAACGTCGGCTTTTAAAACTCTCCTAAGCCTCGCGACCGAACCAATAATGGTTGATTTTTCAAAACAGTCAGATTATAAGCGAGTGAAACATCAACCAATGGAGGCCTATTTAAGATTCATGCCCTAGTGAACACGGAACCTATGCTCAACTCGTGCCGGTGGAAGGACCTTGTCCGCGCTTTCACCTTTTCATTTTCCGGTGAATATGGTGGAATGACCTCGTCGCCTACTATACTTTAGTTAGAGCCTATAACCTTATATACCCCCCAGACGTGCTTATTGCGCCCTCCTTAAATGCATGATGTATGTCCTAAGTTTGCCGACCGTGTAAAACTACAATGGCCGTATGAAATCCTAACACCACCGTACGTGACGTGATAGTTCTCTCGACCGGCTTGCTTGCTTAAACTAGGGAAGGCCTTATTACAAACTTTCATTGCTTGCAATGTTTGCTTGCTCTTTGTAAAAGGGTTTTACACTTTGAAACTATTTGCTTGCTTGCTTCAGTTTTAGAAATACGAATATTCAAAACCATTTGCTTAGTTGCTTGCTTTCTGCTTCAAAATGGTTTAACTTTTCAAAACCATTTACTTACTTGCTTGCTGTTTAATTAGGTTTTACAATTTAAAACCAATGCTTGCTTTTCAAAAAATTATTTAATCTAAAACCATTTTGCTTGCTTTCTTTATCTCATTGCTTGCTTTGGAAATGGTCATTCAAAACCATAAAATACCAACGTGTAAAGCAATTTGTATATAGTTAATAATAATACACTAGTATTTAAAAATGAGTTTAGAACACTCACCTCTTTGCTTTGCTTAACTTGAGCAATCGCTCCACACTTATACCGCCCTTTACTTTAACCTACAACTCAAAATGAATACGACGACAAATTATCCATAACTTAACGTACTTCCTAGGACTTAGTCACACTCATCATACCTTTAAAGCTAAGGTGCTAAGGGTTCATTCCCAACTGAATCACCCAATTGGAGCACTGAATCTGCTGACATCCAAACAACTGATTTATCATATATCCACAAAGCTGATGCAGAAAATTTTTTTCTTGCACAATGCCCATGGAGTGAATTTAAAGACATTTAGGATCAGAATATGATTCCTACTTCTTAAGTTTTGTTCTCCTTAAAGTCTATTTCACATAGCCACTTGAATCACCAAATCGGATAGAAATGAGAAGCAGGGCTAAAATACGAAACTCGGTCGAAACAGAAAACCAACAAGTTGTACTGGTACAAGCTCGTTAATGAGGCCAACTTACCAAAAATGACCAGAATCAAAATTGTACCGGTACAACTTCAAATTGTACCGGTAGAAGACACCCGAAATGCCCAGATTTTGTTATTTCTCCCACTTTTGATGCCAATTCACTCCATATAACTTCTATAATTCATAATACCTCAAAAACTAACTTAAAATCATCTAAAACAAGTCCACAACATGTGAGTTGGTGTTTTGGAACCTCAAAATACAAAACCTTAGGTGAAAAATCCAAGAACCCTACCTAAGGTCCACCAATTCTTCTACACATCATGTAATTTGATGATTCCATGGTTATTTTACATCAATTGATGTTTTACTCTCATAACCCCAACAAATCAAAGGTTTGTGTGACCTTTACACAAAACCTAGACCAAAGGAGAACTAATCTCCATATCAAAGCCCTAAGAATCCAAAATACCAAGGGGCAAATCATATCAAAACACATACCTTGATCTTGCTCTTCTCCCCTCCTCCTTCTTCCTCTCTTCCTTGGCTCTCTTTCTTTCTCACCATCTGTGGGAGCCCTATCTTGGAGACCAAAATGACATTTTGGTTTTATTTTCCATTTTTTTTTATATTTTTAAAGATTTTCTTTAATTGCAAGAAGACTTCATTTTTTAATTTTGTAATTGTAACCTACTTTATTTGTACTATGGCCCATCTTCTAATTTGTTCACTCCCCCATATCTCTCTGTTTAATGACCATTTGCACTCTTGGTTTAATAACACTACAATTTCCTGCCTTACCAATTTATCATTTCATATTTAGTCTCCAAATACTTCACAGGACACTTGGTACTCTTATACACCCCTGCGTTGTCACATCGTAGACTTTCCTGGACGGGTGTTACATTATCACCCGAAAATCGAAAAATTTCCGCTGGTCTCATAATTCGACGAATTTTTCTGGTCACTTAGATTTTTACGAGATCGAATTTAGCGGCTGCTAGCTTTGTTTCATTATCCTGAGATCTTAGAGAATTTTTTTAGACTTCTCTCTAACCCTTATGATAATTTATTATTTTTATTAACATTTTGCCATTTTTGAAAATTTCTAATTTTCGCTTTTACAGTAGTAATTAACATTGAACCCTCGATTTGATGAGAATAAACTCAAAACCTATTAAAAAACCCATTAAAATTAATAAACATAAATATAGAAGAATGAGGTCGATTAAACCCAGTGAATCCATTCCGTCATTATCCCGCATCACATCAATGCGAAAAACAAACAATCTGACATTTAATGATATTTAGTACTATTCAGTATTAAGCTCAAAAAAAGTTCTATTTAGCATTAAGTAAAAAAAACAAACACCGCCTTAATCCGGTATGTACCAAACGTGAGATAAAAAGTCCATAATTTTATCTAGACCGTAATTGAACAGCCAGACGAGATAAATTTGTCCCAGTCCTAGTCCGACTAAATTAGTCCCAGTCAAAGTACAAAATTAATCCTGCTTAATCCTACGTACCAAACATGACCTAAGTGGATCATCTTAGGTTTGGTGGGCCTATTCGGGCCAAAATAGTAAAAATATTAAAAAATAAATGTTTAAATATTTTATAAAATGAAATTTTGTTTAAAATACTTAAATTTTGTTTTTATGTTGTTAAAAGACTATATAATAAAGTATATTAATTATTTTTAAATATTATTTTATTTTTAATTATTTTTATATGAGTATAATTTTATTTTATTAAAATAATTGAAATCATTATGACAACTATTATTTAAATGTTATTTTTTATATTTTCAAAAATAAAAAGAAACATATATTTAAAAAAATATATTAACAAAAACATGTGTAATTATTAAAAAATAAATAAAATATAAAATATAAAGTTGTATTTTAAAATATTATATAACATATTTCAAATAACGTTAATGAAAATTATTTTTATAATCATTTTCAAAAATAGTAATAAAAATGGGTTTATAAGAACAAAGGAAATATTTAAAAATAATAATAGTAAAAAAATAGTTTTAATATATAAATCTTATATAAAATATCATTATTTGTGATTGAAAATAATTTTTGTTGAAAACATTTTGAAATAATTTTAAAAAATATTATTTGGATTTTATACAAAATAAAATTTATTTGATTTTTAGCATATTTTTATGTTTTAAATTTATACTGTGCTTAATAATTTAAAAATATATATAAAAAAACAATTAGGGTCAATCTGGCACCGAATTCTAACTGTAATGGGCCACGGTCAGTCCCAAGCTTGGGCCATAGTCAATTCAAGTCGGCCATTAGTCCTGGGGCCTATTCGATAAAGAAAATTGAAGTCTAAATTCTCCTAAAATTTCAACCAAAGCCGCCTAATCTGACCTCTGTACCTCTAGTGATGGGACCCACATTTTAGTATACATTATTCCTCTATTATTTATTATTATACTCATAGTTGTGAAAGACACAAACGTACCGAGACAGAAGGCCTATTGAGCTCCTTGACAAGGACGTAAGGCGTAGACTTTTTTTATTTAAGGCACACCCTATGTTTTATATATATTTTTCTCAAATATATATAAATATAACATTAATTTATTATCAATTATCATCTGCAATTTCAAACAAATCGTTATAAACATATAAATTACTAAAGGTTAAAGAGTTTCCTATTTTTCGATAATTTTTTTCAGCAATTTGTTGGCTACTGTTATTGCTTTTATAGTTTTTCTTCTCTTTTATGTGGTTGATGTTGAGGTGGCCAGGGTTCATTTTTCGATTGAAACAGTGGCAAAAATGGAGCCGAGGGCTTCGAGTCAGGAAATGCAAGTTTTCTGCGGGCCAAACGACACATGGCTATCAAAGGCCTTTTGTTTTTAACCAATAACTAATCAAAACAAAGGTCGCTTATCTATCTATGACCAAAACTGTTGTTTTCTTAAGTGACTTTAAATCGAACAAATGTCGTTATCCCTGTAGAGAATCAAGACGACGTCGTTTTGGTCTCTCCCATTTTTAAAAAAAAATTAGGGCTACGTTTGTTCCAGCCCTTGATGTCGTAGACAAAGGAGAAGAAGAAGAAAAGAAGAACATGAAGAAGAAGAAGTGGAGGAAGAGGACTACTTGAAATACCAAGGGATAGGGCACGCCAGACAAGCTTCGTGCCTCGGGTGGAAGATCAGTGCTTTTCGCGCCATATCGTTTATTAAAGGTGTCACCTGGCTCAGGGAAGGCGCCAACCTCACACATCACATGCACTTGTGCCTAAGCACGTCTCAAGCGTGCCTTTAACAACTATGATTGTACTGTTATTCTTTCATTATTTTATTATTATAATAATAAAATAATTATTTTAATAATATTTTATAACATATTTTTATTTTTCAAGATATATTTATTATTTATTAATTCATTAATTATTTTTCATATACAATATAGTAAAATGATTTTAATATATTCATTTTTTTAGTATTAATTTATTTTTAATAATTTATAATTTTGTCTTAAAATAAATAAATTAAAAATAATTTCATATTTTATTAAACTTATTTTTTGACAATGATATAATACTTTTTTTTTTTTATTATTTTCATTTATATTGGAAATGAAGATTGTTGGTTGGAGTTGGATAATAAAACATTAAGATTTTAATTAACTAATGCAATTATTTCTTATAAATAAAAATACAACTTCAAATTGAAAAAAAAAAAAAAGAACTTAGAAATTACATCACATGATGTTTTGCACACATTAATTTTAATATAATTTCATTATGTATTTTTTAAATGTTAGTTTATTTTCTAATGTAATATCATGCTTTATAATATAATTTATTAGTTTAAAAACCATTTTTAGGGTTTTAATATATTTTTATTTATTATAATTTTATTTATTTAATATAATTATATATTTATATTTAAATACGAATAAATGTAATTCATATATCATATTTTTAAAATATTCTAATTTTAAAAAATGAATGGTTAAAGGAGGAATAGTGATCTAGAGTTGAAAATAGAAATTGTTTATTAAAGTTGTGCCTCTAAATATAAAGAAGATGTCAATTTAGAGTTAAAAATACTCAAAATAAAGATCCATGGTTGGAAACGGTCTAAATGGGGTCTTATACTAACCAATTTTAAAGTTTGCCTTGATATTGGCCATGCTACTAGGTTGACTCAAGTAAATACTCATTGATCACACTAGATATATAGATTGCCCTCATCTCAATTACTTGAGGGGAATAGATGCAAAATCAAAGTATCACCTTTGGAGTGTTAGGAATGAGCAGAAATAATGGTATTAAACTCCAAGGCATATGAACGCATAAAAACACAACCAGTAGATGCATGCATAGATGAGAGACTTTAATGGATTGGGGGCGATGTATACTAAGTAAAAACTTAATAGGAAAGAATTTGAAGACTTAACAGATACAGAAAAAAAAAACACAATGCAAACATGTGAGCTTTCTAAAAGGGCACTAGGTTTTTCTAGTATGGATTCAAGCCCTTTATGTCATTAAACTTATGTTACTCCTTCGTATGTCATTATACTCTAAACAAAATCATACTTATCTGAACATCTTTGTGTGACTGAATCAGTAATGATCTTGTGTCTTCAAGATTAATAAATAAAAGTCCTAGAAAATACATAAAGTCAAATTTAAGAATGTTTAGAACAAACTTTTTTATCTGATTCCAAACCACCTAATTTAAATCAAACAAACCTGATTTTAACTCCTTTTTGGCCATTTATAATTATTGTTATTATTTTTTATGTTAGAGATGACCAATCCTTGTGCTTTTGTACATACACATGATCTATAAGTGACATTAAAGAATAGTTACATCACGTACCGCTATTGGATCTATAGAAGAGGACTAAATGGTAAAGTAATTTAACAAATTGTGGATTTCCTTCTTCCCTTTTTTATTTCTCTGGGTAACCATGCCAACACTCGACCAAGAACAATGATATGTTCAATTGAACTAGCAAAATAATAATAATAATAATAAAATAAAAAAATCATGGTACAAGATACTTGAGAAACTTTTTTATTTTATATCATTTAATTCGCAAATGTTTAAACTGTGGGGAGTTGAGATACAAGGGAACTTACCAAAAAAACAACAGTAATGATCACTAGTTCCTCATAAAGGGACTCTTTTTATATCTCACATTTGTAAAGCACAAACTTCTCCATGGGGCGCTTACACTCGTTACAAACCACCACCACCTTTTCATCAAGTAAGCCTTCGTCAAACGGCCAGACACTGGACTGACAGCGATGCTCAACAGTAGGCTCAAGAGCATACTTGACTGCACCTACAAGTCCCAGCTTTCCCACTTTATCACCCCATACTGAAAAAAGGTTTAAGCAGTCCATAAGCCTTGCCCCTTCAAGCCTTAACATTGAATGCCCTGACCCCATCACTGCCCAACCTTGGCCATTGTCATCATCCTTGTCAAGCAATGCAACCACCTCTTCTAGAATATGATCGGTGTTCAGTGTCTTTCCGAGCTGGAGTATTGATCTTCTCATGCTCTCCAACCGACGCCAGAAGAGATGCATCCTTGTGAAGGAGAGGGAACCACTTAGCTTTTCTGAATCAATGGTGGCCATTATGTTCCTTTCATTTTCAATTGGGTTTCTCTTCCCAAAGTAAACCGTCTCCATCTGCAGACCTGCTTTTGTTATCTCTTTCATCTTATAGTTGAAATCCCTGATCCAGTCCAGGTTTTGGCTTCCATAAATGCAAAGATTCCTCCCTTCATGAACCTGAAATCAGTGAGATCAGTGAAATGTTACAGCAGTTGGAAGAAAATTTCTACTTTGTATGGAGATACAAAGTTCGAGTTAGAGCCATACCAACTTGGTCAGCAGGGGATCAATTTCATAAATCATAAATTGCAGGTTCCATTGCTCCTCTTCCCAAAGCTCCTTTTCTATTGCAGCTGAAAAAGGGTATGCCCCGTCACCCCAAATCAGTGCCATGTCTATTGCATTTGGGTTTGAAATATTTCCTTGTGAATCCAATACTACCATTATGGGCTCATCTTTGAAGTTCCATTCTTGCTTTATAAAATTCACCACTACAGAGCAAAGAAGCCATGGTTTCCGAACTGAGTACCATGGCAAAGAGCTAGAAAAAATGTCAAAGCTTCTTTCTTCATCCTCAGTCCATGAATCAGAAGATGGAATGGGAACCCACACAATTTCATAGCTTTTCTCTAACAAATAGTGGTAGGGATGATCAGATGTCTGCTCAACCAGGAAAAGTAATTCCGCTATAGGGTGGGGTTCTGGCTTTGAGACCATCAATATGACAACCTTGTTTTTGAGTTCGGAGACCCCAAGCTGCCAATAAATCAAATGGGTTTATGTTAATTTGTGTATGTCACATCCAATATTGGCTAGGGGAAAGTTCTTGACACTATATAAGTTTAAGCTCCTCTTAATCCAGTAAACACGTTTTGAAGCTATGAGGCCCCTTAGGCCCAAAACAGATAATATCTACATAGTTGGGTACGGGTCCTTGTAATACAAGACCTGCTTTAGGATCTTGGTGATTCATTAATTGAAGAATTTACGAAATTATGATTGTACTGCATTCACAGATAGAATGAAATCATACCGACCTTCTGTCCTGAGGAGCAATCCATCAATGGCTTGTCATCCTTGAGAGCAAATAATGTGTGAAGTACCTCTTGGTTGTCGACCTGGGTATCCTTAAAGAGATCCAAGAGCTTCTGATGTAACTTTGTCTCTGTAAGTTATAGAAAAGATGGAGAATTAAAACTGTACATGGTTCATAGTCCAAATCATTCTGAAGAATCCAAGCAGCAACCTATCTGTTGATGACACACATCCACCTGCCATCTGAGCTGCCTCCATATTCTCCCCAATTTATGCTCCAAACTTAAGAGCTCCCATGCTCCTATGGTTATAGAGCTTGAAGGCCTGAAATGGAATTCAGAGAACATTATTAGGCTTATAGCATACATAGTTTGATCTATGGATGATCTGAAATCTAGAATCAAGTAGTTATTTGGAAAATCAGTTGTTTGTTTAATAGAAAGAATTACAGAAGCAACAGAGATCAGCATATGTAGAGGATGATTGAAGAGAAAGAACATGCACTTGCTCAAGTTTCATGGCTATCAAGTCTGTGATTTGGGAGGAGCATGCCAAGGTGCTTTTGATGACCCAGTAAGCGGATAAATATATCTGAGACTTGGTAACAGTCATTATCTCCTTATCCAGCTTTACATCTTTGATTGGAAGGCTTTCAAACTTGATTATACACTTGGCCACATCAGTCATTGCCTTAGCCAACATACTCAAGGCCTTGAATAGCGGCCTCAATGCAATGAAGTTGCTCGGCAACTGCTTAAGCCTTGCAACTGATACTGCCAGGGGATTGACAGGGTATAGCTGTATTAAGAGCCATAATTCACCATAGCATGTTGCAAAGGCTGCTAGTGCCAAAACCACTTTTGCATCCCATCTGAAATTCCTTAGCTCATCGAACAGGACCATTGTTCTTGCATGTGAATCCCCTTTCTCAGGGCATTTGCAGAGTATCTGTTATTATAATCAATCCACAAAGATGAATGGAAGACAAAAAGACAGAGACAGAGAGAAACACAGAGAAAAAGAGATGAGGAATCACCTGGCGTGAGATCCTATGGATGGTCCGTCCAAGCGGCTCTTGTGTTCCAGCTACTTCAATGTTGCATACATTTTTCTTGGCCATTGCATCAAAATGCAGATCAGGAACCTGAAACAAGTGGTTAGATCAGTTAAAATAACAAAAATGGAATCTTGGCATCCTGGGGTTTCTACAAACTAGTAAATCTTACCAACAAATTCTAGGCCTTACAGTTTCTGTCAAAAATTATCAGAGAATAAGAACATCCTACCAGTTCAACTCTGGTGACAACAAAGCAATTTATCTTTCAAAATCTTTTAAATCCGCTAAGAAACTGAATCCATTGTCGACATTTTCTTCCAGTCAAAGTATACCAAATTCATTTGACAATACAAATATCCATCAAGCTTATAATCAGTGTAAGAGGCCACTAAATCATGAAAAAACAGATCAACTCTGAGCTCCAAGTATTTCTCTAGACGTAACATAATCATTTTATTTGAGAATTAGCAATATTTAGGGGATATATTTGATCATTTTTTGAGGCATCACCAAGCTGGTAGAATTTCAAAATAGACTAAAAAGCAAAACCCAGAGCATTTAATCACTGAAGATAGAGATGCCAATGGGAGAGTTGAGCGAGTTACTCTTATTTCTGATGTAGTATGACACATGATATTCTCCATGGCACAAAGCAATCGCTCTGAATCAAGAAAACTGCCATCAGGGTCATGGCTAATAAGGACATTCTTTATCAGGATGTCTTCCTCTGAAGACGATGAGTGTAGCAAGATGCTTTCGGTTTCAGGCATGTTCATGGTGGAAGTGATGGTGAGCAAAATGCAAAAGAACGCATGTGATGGAGAAGGCACATTACTTATTACTATGTTTTATGATATATAGGGGATGATTTCGAGAAAAAAAAGGAAACAATAAGAATCTACTTTGCTTAGGGAAATAGTAATCAATGTCCCTCTTTCACCCATCCCCACACACAGACACAGAGATAAATAGTATGTACAATATAACAACATGGTGCCCAAAACATCTTCTAGGTGGAGACCACAAAAAGTAGAGGTTCCCTCCTTTTGCACTTTTTCTTTTTGTGATTACAAAGAGATTAATTAGTACAGTTTTTGTGGGAGGAAAGAATGGAGCCTCAATATAAAATAACCTTAACCATATATATCAGAGGGGGCAAGGGGGGGTGGGGCAGTGGAAGCAGTTGTTCTTCAACCTTCTCTCTTTTTGACTTGAAGGAAACAAAAAAAAAATCCATTGGAACAAAGAGAATACTGATCTTCATGTAGAAGATTCAGAAATCACAATAGGGCCAAAGGCACACCCCCACTTTCTTGTGGGTCAATATTTGATTTACTCACTATTTTGTTAAGTAAAGCTCTGATTTATAATTTTTCCCATGTATTTTGCTGCATTTCATGAACTCTTCTAGTCTTTTATAACATATAGTCATGGGCACTGCAGCTATTGCAGACTTCCAAATCGTAGATTCCAGTTATTGTCTGGGTCATTTCACAGTGACTGAAAGTAACCTGACTTACATTAAAGCTATTGGGGTGACACTTTTCATGTCTAAAAAACATTGGACATTGCCTTTAACCCATACTTCTTTAGGTTGGTTATGATCTTGAAGGTGACTTCAAAGTTAGGGAAGATATAAAGTGGGACCCACTCATTCTCCCATTTCAGGTGCTTAGAGGTTTATGCTTCAAGACTCAAGACTTCAACATAATGTTCATTAACGGCCAATCTTATAGATGAAAAATATATCATATTTTTGTAAGTGTTGATTTTATCCCATTTTCAAATATCCAACAAAATTGTGAGCTTTTTCTCTGGATTTGATCTGTGGGGCTTCCAATCTTCACACTGTATTGCTACACCCTGGTATAGAGGGCTTTGGGTGGAGGACCCACCGCACCCTTTGTTAAATTTTCATCATTTCTAAGGCTACAGTCAAGTTCTACCTTCATACAACAAAATAAACAAAGGTTAATATAACTTTACTGATAGTCCAAGTCTTCAAGAAGTGGCTAAACATTTTTCTTCATATATTATCAATCTAACACATATCTGCATATTTATAAAGACTTAAAAAAATCTGAAATCCACTCGCATAAAGAAATTGACAACAATATATAAAGAATGAAAAAGGAGTCATCAACACTAACGCAGAGTTAGAAAATTCCCTGTATACAATAAGTCTACGAATGGGAAAAAGAATCAAAGACAAATAAAGAACTCAGAATCGCAAACAAGCCCCCCAGCTGATACTGCTCTCTACTTATCAATCAATAATTCACCACCTGTTAAAAAAAAATCAAAGGCAAATTCCAACAATGGGATGTTAGAAAACAACCACACATAAAAACATATGAAATTACTGAATCCTATGATTTAAAACCAACACTGAGACTTACATGGGAGGAGGCTTTCTGTAAATACAAATGCAGTTGGAGATCTTCTCCAAACACCAGACCGATTGAATTCCCTCCATGTCTTGTTATCCACACTATAGACTAGGGACCGTTCCCGCTCAAGTATAAATAAGATTTCATTTTTCTGAGCAACTATGGAGGAAACATATTCAAAACTTATGATGGATACGAAATCACAACATTTTATTTTACCCAAATAGGCTCATTGTGATCCTTTAAAATCCATAAATCAAACCTCCTGACATCCCGTGATGAGACCGGAGATAAGCAACCTTCAAAATCAACAAAGTAGAGGTGTTTAGTGATAACTTCTCTTGGGAGGTTAATTCTAATAAAATTTCCCTCCCTATCAATAGCATGAAAAAGCCAGGGATTAAAGCCTCATTTTACTGATTTCATGCTTATGAAGCAATAAACTATCCCATTAGCAGATATATGTCTCGAACTCATGGGAAGTTGTCCAACATGACCTATACATTTCCAAGATTTGTGTCATTGAAGAATGCACCTCACATTCAATATGTTTGTCTTCTTGAAATTCACTTGATTTATCAAAAAATCCATATACTTGATACTCATTGATTTCAGACCCGAAAGCAACCTCAATTCTAACCGGGTATTTATAGTTACAGAGGGGAGCTTTGGGAAGCAACAGAACTTCTCGAGTAGCAGGGTAAACAATATATATCTCCAATGGCATGAACCAATTGGAACAGCGAGTCAAACAAATCAAACCCATTGAAGGAACAGATGAGTTCACAAGAATACAGTCTTTCGTCGCCTGAAAGAGGAATCTTTCCCCAAATATCTCCGTCAAATTCATTATATTGTCGTACCATTTATCCCGAACGTAAGGAAAGACTATAAAACTAGGGTTTTGTCTGGATTTGTTTAACTGAGAACGAATAAAACTAGGATTAGAGATCAATCCTCGCCAAGATTAACAAATTAACTTGCAAATAATAAGGGACTTGACAGGAAGTCTCAAGAGGAAATTAATAACGAGGTCTTCTACTCCAAATCAATTCTTATCTTGGGTATTCGTCAACTTGTTACAAACTTCGTCCATTTCCGTCTGCATCAAAATCCCATCACTTATCAGAAAGGACTAATTTTACCATTCATAGAGAGATGGTATTGAAAGGAAATTAAATCAATAGAACAAAAGCCCAGAAAACTCACCAAATTTTATCATTAGTATCAAGTATCAGCTTCCTTCCTCTCCTTCCAAGTATTGGAATTTGGAATAAAATAACATGTTTGTTCTAAAATATTTAAATAATATATATATATATATATATATATATATATATATATATATATATATATATATATATATATATATATATCAAATGTGCTGATGAGTGATTATTATTTTATTTTTTCTCTCTTTTTATTTTCATATTTGGGATTTACTTGACGATGGATTTAGATTGAAACCGATATTTTTTTAAATTCCTTTAAATTATTTTATATTTTACTATTGGCAAATGATAAAATTTGGGCAAATAAAGATTTTATATTATTTTAATCTTGAATGATTAGATTAAAAAACCTTTCAAAAACCTAATTTTAAAATTTTGACCCTCTATCAATTTTAGGTCTGATTTTAACAAAAATATCTTTATTTTCTTGTAAAAATAACTAATTCTTTTAAGAAAATGTAAATATACGAAATAAATGACATTTTTGACAAAAAATGAATTATTTTTCTAGAAAAACATGTGAAAAGATGGCATTGGTTTGATTCTCTTGTTTTTAAAAATCGTTATCGGTATCGCGAAAAACACGTAAAATATCATTTTCAAGGTTTCGAAAAATATTCTTATTATCTTAATCTAGTGTTTTTTTTTTTTTTTTTTTTTTTCAAAACAAAACAAAACTGTGAACCAAACATGCTCTCATGTTTTCTATGTTCTCTTTGTTTATTAAAACAAAAAACAGTTTTTAAAAGCATGAATCAAATAGTCTCTTAAATTCACAAATATTTGGTTATTTGACATTTTTTAACTAAATATTTCTTTAATTTTTTAAATATGTTTATAGTGATTTTTTTTTTAACTTTGCAGGACATTTCATAACCCTTTCCCACCTTTTTACCGCTTGATCTAAGCCCCAAGAGTTATACCTATAACCCTTCACACCCCTTTACCACTTAACCTAAACCTTGAGGGCAATATTGAATTTATTATTACATTCAAATTTTCATATTCTATTATATATATTTTACTTTCTTTCTTTTTTTTTTTTAAATAAAATATGTTTTCTCTTTTCATATAATTCTAAATGTCATATTGGATTATCCATTGTCTTTTCCTTTTAAATTAATATGATTGATCGAAAAAAAATATAAACATTGCCAAAGTTATGTCGGAATCATTTGTTGTTATAGCATTCAATATCTAATTTTAAAAAGGATAATTTATATGTTCTTGAGGTGTGGTTTAAAGTGGTAAAGTTTGAAAGTTTCAAATTTCAAACTTTCAAATTTAAAAAATAAAATAAAAAAAGCTCAGCTCAAAAATCATTATATGTTAGAAAACAATCATACACAAAAACGGATGAAATTACTGATTCTATGATTTGAATGATAAATTATTTCGTAAAATCAAAAGTATTTATTGAGCCAAAAAACATTGATCAACAATTAAAAGATCGACAAATACATTACAAAATAATAACTTTATTGAAACAATAAAACATATCAATCCGTAATATGTAGAAAAGATTCGGAATTGTTAACTGTCATTTGTCTCCTAAATCTACAAGGGATAAAATCAAAAAAAGGATTGAAGATGGTTTTTTCATTCTTACCAAAGCGTGCTCTACAACCTCTTAAAAATTTTAGGGCTTTATTTACTTATATATATATATAACACAAGGGAACAATTAGATTTTGGTTCAATGGGTTTACCAAAGTAAGGAAGAAGATAGAATCATAGGCCCGTAACAAGTTAATATTAAATCATCTCATAAATAGCTCATAATTAACATGCACAATTACGCAATTAAAATTTGTAATATGATTATGTTTAGTCCATAATTAATAAATTAATCTAACATTCTCCCACTTGGACTGCATAATCATAACTTTCACAATAGATTTACATAGTTATAACCAATCTTATACAATTAGCACACCGAAAAGATGCATAAATCATACATAATCAAACACTACTAATCAAAATCATAACTCAAATATTTCCACAAGAGACTTACATAACTATAACCAATCATATATAATTAATACACTGAGATGATGCATAAATCGTACATAATCAGGCTCTACTAATCTAGAAGCATTACAAAGACAAGAGTATTGATTCAATAGAAAGAAAAACATCATTTTGTTGTTCATCTTATCAAAATGACACAAAATCATAAGATAATAACAAACATCAAAATGTGCATGTAAAAACAAAAAAGCATGAGATTTCCTTACAAGATACATGAAACGGCAAAACTCCCACTAAAACAAAGAGTCTATGCTCCTAACAATCCCGTGCAAGTGACGTGTTCTTAAAACACACAAATATGTAGACTTTGGTTAGTGGGTCTGCCAACATGCTAGTCGTAGGTGTGTGCTCAACAGAAATGAGAGACTACAATTTTCTTTAACAAAATAGAACTTCACATCAATATGCTTGGAGCGAAAAGTTCTCCTAGTATTCCTAGAGAAAGATACAGCTGTGTAATCATCACAAAACAGTTTCAACGATCTAGAGATGGAGTGAACTACCCCCAAAGTTGAAATGAAGTTCCGCAACCATATTGCATAACAACTAGCCTCATAAAACACCACATACTCTGCCTCCATAGTAGAAGAAGTTGTAAGTGTCTACTTGACACTTTTCCACGAAATAGCTCCTTTAGCCATCATAAAAATATAACTAGAAGTAAACTTTTTATCATCCATGCAGTCTGCATAATCGGAATCACTAAAACCAAGCACCCCAAGAGTGTCAATATGCCGATATGTCAACATGAGATCCTTGATACCTGATACCTTAAAGCTTTCTTAGCCGCTTTCCAGTGGCTTTGACCAGGATCACTCAAATACCTACCCAACACGCCGACAACAAATGCAATATCAAGGCGTGTGCACACTTGAGCATAGATCAGGCTGCCGACAACTGAAGAATAAGGGACTGCTTTCATATGATCTCTGTCAATATCATTCTAAAAGCATGGGCCTTTGGAAAATCTGTCACCATTTACAATTGGTGCCTTATGTGACACCCCTTCCCTTAGCTGTGGCAAGTGAGAGGACACCACATAGGACATGGACTTCTTAACCTGATTTTTTGATATTAGTGGGCCCATTTCAATCATAAATTCCTAATGACATAAAACTTGTAAAACTACCATTGTAGTGGTGTTTAAATTGTCCTAAACATATATGCTTGAATCCAACTACTTGTATTTATACAAGTTCTACTATTACAAAATATTGCATTTACATTTCAAAAACAAAATAAAAAACCTACATAAGGTGGACTCTTAATGTTGTGTTCACCCTAACGAATGTGGGATGTCTTGACTGACCTCTTCAAGATCACACGCATGAAACCCCGTGTCGGTTTATACCACGAAACGTATTAACATATATGACCACCTTTAGTGGTCCTCAATTACAGTATACATGTAAAATAATTCACATATTAGAATATTCATAATGTAAAATCTTTGTAAATAAAAGGTACCTGCCTTTCATGTTCTTGTCGCTTCTTGGCCACTAACACATATTTCAAAAGCACTCTCAGACAGACTTGTTATTCATTATATATATATATATATATATATATATATATATATATAGCATATATAGGTATATATATATATATATATATATATATATATATATATATTTATTTATTTATTTATTTTTATAACTGAAGCTTTATGCATGCATCTTCCAATGGAAATGGATAACGGGAAACATAACAATAAGTACCCAAAGGTACATCACTATATAGGACAATGATAACAGAGCAAAGTATGACCTAAATGTACCTATAGAATCCAGAAGTTCTCCGCAAAGATCGTAGATCCCTATAAGCATGCATATCTATCCACTACCTAGACATAAGCAGGCATTCAATTATTTATGTTTCCAGATTAGTCATACTAGTATCCTTAACATAAGTTCTTTCACATATTTATCATGATCGTTTTAATGGACTTGCACTAACATCATCTAAGAAGGTTAGACAAATGCCTACATTATAAACCAATTCTTACTAAACAGATGAGGCAAATCCCAAGTCCATTTTCAACTACAATTTCGACCCATGAAAGGTTTTTAGACAAAGTGATCTTCTTAAAAAATGTTCACTTATGTCTTAAGTTTCCAAAGGTTCATGAATTAGGTCATTTGGACCTTTAAATTAGGAGGTATGGCCTAAACATTTCGAACTACTCCTAGGTAGTTTCCAAGAACATAATCTAGAATTGAGTCCTATATGTGAAATTTTTCTAGGAACGATAGGGACGTAATTTGACCATACTTTCTTCATGAAAGTTACTATCCTAGGTGTCTAGTTTAAGTATAATTTTGATTCAACTCATTTGGATTAGTATAGCTCAAAATATGGTCCTAACATCCGAGCTGTTCCGAGACAGGTTTTAGGGACAGAATTGTTCCCTTACTTTGATGAATTTCTGGTAACAATGGGGACTAAATTTGGCTATACTTTCTTCATGAAAGTTGTTTTCCCAGATTTCTAGTTTATACAAAAATTTGAATCACACTATTTGAATGAACAAAACTCAAGTAGTTATGATTCAAACAATAGGAATTATTCCAGTTCAGGGGACTGTTTCAATAGCCTAACTTTAAACTCAATTTTAGGGGTCTTTTGATAGGAATTCGATCTAGGTCTCTTTTAGGAAAATGTAGCCATGGATCTTAATTTTCCTTACAAATTGGAATAATTCAGTTTAAAGGTCGGTGAGCCAAGTTATTTCCAAAACAATAACATAGGATCTAGAGAAATTTTGACAAAATCTTCCCATACAACCCTACTTACCTTTTTACACAAATTGTTCCTCATTAGATGTCACAACCAAAACAACAACACAACAAAAAAAAAACAAAAACAAAGGGGAGAGTTAGGATATTTTTCCTAACATACACGTAACAAGAAAGGAGGTTGAAGAATTTTCTAACCTTGATTTTCTTGAAGACTTCAACCAAGCTTTCCTTTTTCCTCATTTTCTTCTTAACATACACAATTAGAACTCCAAGAGATGAAGATAAACAAACCAAAAGTTGGCTCTTCTTCCTCAAACCCGTATGCCCTAACTCCAACCACACAAATGGGGAAATTTCCCTTCCTAGAAGACAACTTCTTGTGTTATGGGATTTGGCTCAAGTTTTGCCTTTTTGCTAATTAATCTTCCTTCTTCATTCTATTTGCAAGTCAACTAATTAATATTCCACAATAACATATAATCTTCTTATTTTATGTCCTTTGGATCCTTAATTGGTAATTTACTAGTTTACTCTTTTTACTTCTTTATTATTTCCGGTTATATCATTTTTCACATTTAGCACTTAAATTTCCGAAAAATATGAATTTAACTTTTATTATACGCTAAACATATCATAAAACTACTAAGGTATAATTTAGGGTATTACACCTTACCAGAAAAACATGATTGCGTATTGAATCTTTTCATAATACGTTCAATATACGTCTGTTGAGACAATCTCAAAAATGTCACTAGGTCTATCACGAAGTATCTATAGGCCCAAGGCATAAGATGCTTCCCCAAGATCCTTCATATTAAAATGACTACATAATAACTGCTTTGTCTCAACCAACATATCATTATCATTGGCTGCGAGCAAAATATTATCAACATATAAAACCAAGAATATGTATTTGCTCCCACTAACCTTCATATATATGCATTGATTGACGATGTTCTCCTTAAAACCAATGGTAGTGACAACTTCATCAAACTTGAGATACCACTGCCTAGAAACCTACTTTAAACCATAAATGGATTTTTGGAATTTACAAACCATGTGTTCCTTACCAACTTTCTCAAAGCCAATAGGGTGAGACATGTAAACATCCTCAACTAAGTCTCCATTCAAGAAAGTTTTCATTACATCCATCTGATGCAACTCCAAATCACAATGAACCACTATAGTCATAATAATGCTTAGAGAGTCTTTAGTGGACACGAGGAGATAAGGTTTCCTTAAAATCAATACCTTCTCGTTGACTGTAATCCTTAGCCACTAATCTTGTTTTATATCTCTTTATATGTCCCTTGGCATCGCGCTTGGTCTTGAAAACTCATTTGCACCCAATAGGTTTGCAACCATTTGGTAAATCTACTAAGCTCCACACTTTATCCTAGGTCTACATCTAGGGCTACTAGGTCCACATCTGGGGTAATGGATCTACATCCTCAATTGGCTCATCATCGGTAGTGGCTACTAGATGTTGGTTAACAATAGGGCTAGAGATCAAAGCGAAAGTAATAGGCACAAGAATAAAAACTAGGTGTTCTTTGAACACAATTTCTCTTGGCCCTTGGCTTGTACCAATATCATCCTTAAAATAGATAGCTCGATCTGACTCAACTCACTGCGGTGTGCAATCCGGCAATAAAACCTAGAACTCCTCTTGATCCCACACACAACCAATAAAGCACTCTATCACTTCGCTTAGATCAAGTTCGGATTGTGTTATACTGGCCCCATTTCCACCTTGCAGCCCCAAACAAGGAAGTGACGAAAACTAGGCTTCGTTTGTGATTATAGCTCATATGGAGTCTTAGGAACAAACTTACTAGGCATTTGGTTCAAAATATAAGTTGTAGTTTTCAAGTCTTCACCTCACAATAACTCGGGTAGTAAGAAATTAACAAGCATATATCGCACCATATTAAGAAGTGTGTGATTCCTTCTCTCTGCAATCCCATTGTGTTAAGGAGTACCAAACATTGTATATTGAGTATCAATGCCACATTCTTGAAGGTACTTTGCAAATGATTCAGGGTTGCGTCCCTTCTCATCATATATACCATAATACTCACCACCTCCATCAGAATGAACCACTTTAATATTCTTCCTTTGTTGGAGCTCAACTTTAACTTTAAAAGTTTTGAAAGCCTCTAAAGAGTCAAACTTTTCATGAATGAGCTCGATAAAATTATATCATGAATAATCATCAATGAATGTGATGAAATATTTGTGGCCACCCAAAGTAAAAGGGGTGATAACCCATAAATATCTACATGAATAACCCCAAGCAACTCAGTGCATATGTCAGCCTTCAAATCCTTGGCATCCCTAATCTTGGCAATCAATTTACCCTTGATGCAATCTACATAGGTATCAAAATCTAAGAAATTAAGATCCGAAAGAATCTCATCCTTAATTAATTTTACTATTCTCTATTTGGAAATGTGACCTAGACGCTTGTGCCAAAGAATAAAAGATTTTTCATTCAATCTCAAATGTTTCGTGCTACTAATCGTATTAACAGAAAAGGTAGTAGAAACCAAAAGCAAAGAAGACAACTCTAACCTGTAAAGATTCTGACAAAGTACTCTAGTGTCAATCAATAGTGAATCTCGGTACAATTTAACTTTTCCAGTTCCAAAAATAAAACTATATCCAAGTCAATCCAAGATAGGTATTGATATCAAATTTCTCCTGGTCGAGGGTATGAAAGCCATATCCTACAATTCCAAAAAATTTCCTATACTAAGGTGCAATCTAATAACTCACAGAAAATCAACTTTGACTCTCGTGTCGTCTCCCATGTACACGTACTGCTCAAACTAGTTGAATTTCTTATGCTTATCACCATTTGCATAGAATTGCAAGCGTGAATGGTAGTACCACTACCTAACCACCAAGTATCATATGACACATCAATGACATTGGATTCAAAACAAACATTTACCCAATGATTATTAGATAACTCATTTTTCTCATTCTTTGAAAACTTTGTATATTTTTTACTAATAGAATCCACGACATGAGCAATGGATAAGTCCTAGGACCGAGAACCATACCACCCCGCTACTTGTGACAAATCAAGTCAATCTCGAGGATCCACAATGTCTCACCGATGTCTCGAGGTTGCACATCCAACATTTCAACAATGAAGTCAGCAAGTACCTAACCTTTTATAGCGGATCTTGAGTGGTATTCAATATCAAACTCACTTAACTCAATTGCCTATTTCAGGAGCCTACCCGAAGCATTTGGCTTGTGGAGTATGGCTTTGATCGGGTAGTTAGCGAGGATGACTATAGTATGGCTGTAGTTTCTTTGCTGCCATCCTGAGGGCTAACGCGATTCGCTCAAAGTCGATGTATCTAGTTTCTGCATCCATTAACATCTTACTCACGAAGTAAAACAGCTTCTGCTTGCCGTCTTCGTCTGCTATTACTAGAGTTGTGATTACGTAGCTGAGGAGGCCAAATACAGGTAGAGTTTCTTGCCATCTATCGGCTGAGACAAAGATAGAGGGGAGGAGATATACTCCTTGATGGACTAAAAGGCCTTGTCACATTCTAGCCCCCCACCCTTTCGAGGAAGCCCTTTTTAATGCATCAAAGAATGGTTAGAGACGATCCGAATACCTAGAGATGAACCTGTTTAGTGCCGTTAATTTTCTTGTGAGAGCTTGTATTTGCTTCTTGGTTATAAGGGGTTGCATTTATTCGATGGCTTGGTGATAGGCCACGTGCGTGTGTGAATTAAATTTGCCTATTCTGCGCAAGTGCACGCATCGTATACAAGTAATAAAGTAGTGAGTGAGTTATCGTTCCCACAAGGAATGAGCCTATTAAGTACCAATTCTAATTTAGTCTTACTCCATTCGGATGACTCAAAATTGTTTGTGATTTAATTAAACTAAAAAGTACAAAATTTATAAAAAGAAAATCCTAGGGTTTCGATTTCACCTAGCTACATCCGAAGGATGTTTTGTAAAATCATTTAATTGTTTTCAGAGCCTTTATTGATTATTGATGATAAGGTTAATCTTGTGTAAATGTCGATCTCTCTCAAGCATCGACACCCTATCCCAAGAGCAGGTCATATTACATCTCTGCCTCAAACCCTAGAACTCTAGGATGCATTAGTGCCTACCCTCAATGCCATGTATAAAACCACAGTATCTCTACTCTATGATTAATTATACGAAATCTTATTCATGTCCCTAGGGTTTATCATCTCTTGATCTCAAAACCCTAGCCTAAGCATGCCTATGTTGATCAAGTACAAGCATGGAATTAGAATGGAGATAAGACATTCAATCATAACAAAGAAACTAAATTAAATAATTAAAACTAAAATTAATCCATGGTCTGTAGCAAGGTTACATCAAAACCATAGAAACCAATCTAAAACATTTCATAACGATGGCTGGCGTCATCTCCTCGATCTCTCGCAGCAGCTTGTAAGTCGTCTTCAAACCTTAGGCTCTCCTCCCAAGAGCCCTAAGGTGTCTCCACTCCTATCTCTCTATCTCTAGTCCCTCGAATCATCTCGTTTTTCGACCAAGCTCCTTTATACCCTTCTGCCACCTCTCCCCCAATCACCCCAAATGGACAAAATTAGCTTCTATCTGGCATCCCACGCACAGCGTAGGGTCTGTGCAATTACGTGGCCATAGATGCCCCGGTTGCTCTCCGCACACACCATGCGTGATCGCGCACTACGGATCCCACACGCACAAATGCGGGATCCATGCAATTGTGTGGCTAGGCTGCCATTTTGTGCCTCTCGAGCACACAATTGCGTGGGGTTGGGGCAATTGCGTGGCCCCTCCTGCTCAAGCTCACCTTCAAGTCTCTAACTTTGCACTGTCATATCTTTCTCGTCCGAACTCCGATTTGCACGTTCTTGGACTCTATGAAAAGCTCTTTGAGTCTAGAATCTAACCATGTAAAGCTTGCTGCAATTTGAGCTCATATTATATCCAGAAATGTCAAAATACAGTAGCTGCTGCATACTAGAGCAATGTTTGCTGATTTTTCACTTTTTCGTTGTGTCTTCGCTCCAAATTTGCACCAGCCCGCCAAATGGATGGCCTAATCATAAATATGAACATTTAGAGCATTAGGGCACTTATTTAACATAGAAACATTACTAAAAACTAAGTAAAACATAGGGTTGTAATGGGTATTTTATATACTCATCACACCCCCAAACTTAAATTCTTGCTTGTCCCCAAGCAAGAGATTGACTCAAAACAAAAAAAAAAATTGAAAATGACACTAACTAACAAACAATGAGATAAGTATGATAACATGATGCCCAATGGAAGACTCACTATGAACACAATTTAGCAATATTATCATTTTCAACCAAAATTTAAGATCCTTAAACTTTCAAACTCGCTAAAGAACATGGCAAAGCAAAGCATAGTGAGCAAAGAAAATCAACCCCCCAAGTCCTCAATGACTTTTCCTAAGGAATCTAAGTGTAGTTGACAGCATGATCTCGAGTGTATAGCCAGGTCCTAGCACCCCCAAACTAAAGTTCAACTCACCTATTTGGAAGAAGCTAACTAAGAAATGATAGGAACACACCCTTTTTATTCATACCAAAATACCTACAAATTACTTAAATACCTAAAAATAAAAAGAGAATCAGTGCCAAGAAGTTTTAGGTGAGTGTTCCTATAACGAGGATCCATTGGTGACTCCCCACCAGTTGGTTAAGGGCACCAGACATTAAATTCCCTTCAAACTTCACCCCAAACACTCAACCAAACTCAAGGGCCCTAGGTTGTGAGAATGATCCATCTTTTGTCCCATGTAGTGGGCAATGAAGTTAATGACTCTTGGCCAGTTGGCTCAAGGCATTAAGCTTTGAAAGACCCCTCAAACTGTGCTCGGGATTCCGATTGGATGATCCCACTTATTTTAATTCTCAAACCTCTTTATGACATTTTTCTTTTCTTTTGCTTTTTTTTTTCTTTTTCACCTTTTCTTTTATTTTTGTATTTTTGTTTTTGTTTTTTTTTTTTTTTGGGGCTTGATGGCAATTCTCTTTTGATTAGGTTTCCTATCACTTAAGTGGCTAGAATCCCCCAAGATTAGTTGAATTCAAGGCAAAGGGTCCGGGGCCAAGGTATACAAGGGAGACCAAAAGTGTGTGTGTGATAGGATTCCTTAAGAAATAGTTTCTTGAAGCACAAGGAAGGTGACTAAGCTAAGTCACCCATACCAAGCAAGCACACAATTCTAGATCATTTAAAAACCTAAGGGTCCAATCCACTTTGTACTTGCCCTTTTTCAAATGTTTGTGTTCAAAATAACCTTCTACTAGCCAACAAAGCATCAAACTCACTCATACGAGACACAAAACAAATAAAATAAAATATAAAAATAACCTAACAACTAAAATAGGTAAGGTGGTACAAAAGTTGGATTTTGGCAAAAAAATTTGAATTCTTGAATTCAACCCCCAATCCCCCTCCCCCCTCCCCAAAACTTGAAATGAACATTGTCCTCAAGTGAAACAATAGCAAGAAGGAATAACGAGCACTCCTCGAGGTTCACTGTTCTGTTGCTCCCATGAATATGGCTCGCCAGTAAAGGTGTTGGGGAGGGGTTAGACCTTAAGTCCACATGAAGGGGATGCTTGAATATGGTTTCCTCTTTGGTTCTTTAAGCCTCCCATAATTATTGAACTTCAGGCTTTCAACCTTTTAGTTTCCAAAACCAACTTTGAATCTCCAAAAACTTGAAATCTGAAACCTAAAAACAAAAATCACAAGATCAAGCAAGAAAATATACTAAAAAACAAACTTAAACTAACTAAGAAATCAGAGGTGGAGAAATTTTGAAATCTCTGGATTCCCAGAAGGTCTCATTTAAACCAACTAGATCAATACTTTAACTGACTCTAAACGGAGGATGATCCACCACCTCACTCGTAGAAGTGAATTTGAAACAGTAGTCGCTTTGAGCACATAGTGTTGAAGGGCGGCATGCCTTCGAAGGACTTAGGCTTTCTTCCCTTGATGCTCATTCATTCATTTGATGTCCCCTCCACCTCTAAGATCTGTGGCTCGCCTTATTGTTCAACCTATGCATTTCCCCCAAACAACTTCATTATCCGTTGTAAAATTGTTTCAACTTCCTTTCTTTCTTCCTCGGTTTCGTAGAGAAGTTGATTCTTTTTCTTCCTCAACAATCACATGTGGCTTCTTGGCATCCACCTCTTCTCTATGTTGCTCTCTAACTTCATTGGCAATACTCAAGGTGAAAGCTTCATAATGCTCTAACTCTTCTTCTCCTGGGTTCACCTTAAGAGGAATAAGATGTGACACCCCAAAACCTGGGGGTCCCGTTGACAACTCGTCAACTTGCGAAATTCTTGTGTATTTCGAGTAACCCGATACCACACTATTGTGTCCCATTTATCGAGATCCATATTTTCACAAAAATCGGGCAGAATCTCCTTTGTTCGGGGAGCTCTACCCAACATACAACCTGTATAACAGTATAACCATAACCCATCCAGGATCTCATTAGAAGTAGTAATGACCACATAGGATCCATCTGTCCATATCCCCAATATACATCCTTTACCGGGACCCATTCATTCACATTTAAATCTAAAAGATGAAAATAAAACACTTAATTACAGTCCGTAAGAGTCCGATCATGGCCCTCTTACCATAATTACATACCCAACTATTTAGACAATAACCCCAAAAGAATTTAATTACAATTCTTTTATACAAAACACTTTTTACAAAGGTAATATCAAGGCCACACATCGGCCTCCTTCATAATCACGGCCTCGCCAGAGCGTTGTCTCCCTGTACATTCATTCCCTGTAGCTGAAAGGGGGTCCCACGACGGGGTGAGCAATGCCCAGTAGAGAATAATTCCTACAAGGGCTACTCCCCACCTAAGTGCACATGAAATGCCATTTCACACATTCAAGTAAATTTTATACACATTCCTACTCAAATGTCTACATGCCATGGATGAGAATGTGACTCAATTTATCCCAGCTCCCCGAGTCCTCACAGACTCCTCACACACATACGGCCAAGTAGAAAACCGCCATTGGTGTTTCACCCAATGACTTAACCCATTGACAACTCTCTATTATTCATTCGAATTTTTATCAAATCTCAGGTTTATTCGGGTCACAATTCGTCTCACTGTATGCTTTGCATACCTTCCGACACTTTTGCGAACTTTCATTGTTGGATACATATGTCTGACTAAGAATAAAATTTGGGTCTTTCACCCTAGAGGGGATCTACCCCATCTTGCTTCACCCAAACACATGTGATTTATTATTATTATTGTTTTACATAACTGTGAGTTCCTGACATTTCGATCGCTTGTCCCATTTCCAGCTCACTCACACATTCACCAAGAATGGTGAATAATCACCAAACACAAGCACGATCAACCATGTACCTGTGACATACCATCGAACACCAAACATAGCTGCCGATCTCTACCATGCACTCACACCCATGTCATGTGATGTCCTAGTACATAATGCAATGCAATCATGCTATTCATACCATGCTACATATATGATGAGTGCTATATGTGCATGCCTACTCATGCATAATTACTCATGCATCATTTGGACATTTATATCAAAAAGCATACAAATTCCAAATATATCATACAATTCATGCCAACAAATCAATACACACATACATTGACATCACAAGTCACTACTACTCGAGTAGCAACATTGATAGGCGTTTACGTGATTGTGGTTTTGTGGATATGCAAATAGAAGTGCAAAGTGCCTATTCTGCGCAAGTATACCGCTTGTCAAGTAATAAAGTGTACCTAAGTACGGATATCGATCCATAGGAAAAACCTTAATCGTAGTATGCTAAGTACCAAAATTACAATACTTAATTAATATTCAAACTAGCAATCGTGATGGCTAAGCGGAACTAAAAGCGAATTAAACTATTACTAAACTAACTATGTGCTCGTATCGTATGACGATCAAAAGTTGCAAAAGAGGTTGTAGGTCAGTGTTTATGGATAGTCCTACTATGTGATGCTGTGATTCCATTCCATTATCTGATATAGTGTTTTCCAAGGCGTCTCTTATCTAACGTAATTAAAGCCTCTCTCAAGGTCATTTAACCTCCTCCCTTTATTACTAGGTTTCTTGCTCCTTGGCTCAACCCCAAGTATTAAAGGTGCATAGAGTGCAAAGAACTCCTAAGGCTCGTAATCATTGATAATCCTATATTACCAAGTTTATTAGGTTAACCCACCTATGTCTAATTCTTCATTCACTTATCAGATCTTACAAAGAACCACTCACATATTAAGATTGGATCGTAAATTAATAAGATTTCATCCAACATGAGTTATCGGTAAAACATATATATATATATATATATATATATATATATATATATATATATATATATATATATATATATATATATATATATATATATATATATAACAATGGAATTATAAAAGGTATTCATGTCCAAATCTCTACCAACACCCTAAACCATGAAATTAGAACTTCATGATGTTATGTTCCAATACAAATGAAAAGCAAGACATGATAATGAGGATAGAGAAAACTTCAATGATCGAGGGAATGACGATCTCCCGGGTTCTTCAAGTCTCTCTCTTTAAGATCAGCCTTCAAGTCTTCTTTTCTTTGTTCCAAACTCCAAGTCCTCAAACCCTAGCTCTGCAAAACGAATTTCGAACCCCTTTAATTAGATTCTCCCGTTCCTTTTATAGTCTCTCCAAAAGATAAGGTTTGTAGAGACTTTCCCGCAACGTCGTGACGTTGGGGCGTCCCGACATTGGGCTGATTTCTACACCACTCTTCTCCAGGCCTCTTGCAAGGCTCCATCTCCAGCATTTTCTAGTATTTCTTCTACAAAAACCTAATAAAACAAAATATTAGAAAAGTAATCAAAACATGGTCATATATATATGAAATCGATCCCGAATCTTGCTAAATCCCGGGTTTGTAATGAGTGTTTTTGGGCACTCATCAAACATCCATCAACCTCTAGGCCGAATTGTGACAAGACATGTCCACAACTAGCCTACAATAAGCCATGTAATGGCCTTATTCATACAAGCACATCACAAGCCAAACCATTAGAACACACAATTTCAACCAAGTATATCACTCAATTCCAGCAATGATATACTACAATCATATACCAATTGTGGCAAAAATCTAGACACAATTCATTAAACAGACTAAGTTGTAGTAGTCCTGGAAAACGGACCATAACTTGAGTTATAGAGGTCTTATTTGGGTGATTCAAAATCCTAAAATCAAGTTCTCAAATAGAGCTACAAGTTCCTTGAAGGATGTTAGTCCAAATTCTCACGTTTTCCCAATCGAAAATCTGTCCCAAAAACCTAGACAATAGGTTCGGCCAAAACAGGGCAGCTTGGAGGAGTCCCGAAAAATAGACCATAACTTGATTTATAAAGGTCCAATTTGGTGATTCAAAAGCTTAACATCAAGTTCTCATATAGGGCTACAATTTCCTTGAAGGATACTAGTCAAATTCTCCTTTTTTCTAACCGAAAATCAGCCCCAAAAATTGGACATCATATAGTGTCAAAACAGGGCACTATTCTCATAACTCATTAATTTGCCAAACAACCCCTTAGGGAAAAAAGGGCCAAACAACCCCTTTAGGGCATTAAAACTCAATCAAACAGCCCCTAGAATTGAAAATAAACCAAAATATAAAGAATCCCTACCTCTTAGAGCATAGAAGAAACTCTAGGAAGTCCCGTGGACACTTCTTAAACCCCAAACCTTTGATTTCCCGAACTCCTCACTTGAATCCTTGGCAAAATCTCGTGTTTTCGGTACCCACGTGTAGCCCTCGTCGAGTAGATGAACTTTTGTTCTTGGCCCGACGCAAGACGACCACCCGAGCTCCGTAGATCTTAAAGAGAAGTCAGAGTTTCTCTCTCCTCTCTCTCTCTTCTCTCCTTTCTCTACGTTTTCTCCTCCCTCCCCCCTTTCTTTCTTTTATTTTTCTAACTTATTTTAAGTTAAGTTTGATAAGTGGCTCTCATGGTGCCACGTGTCATGCGATCCTTGCTCGGATTCATTCCTACCCCGAAACAATTCATTTTCATCCCGGTTCAAGTTCAATTTATTTTAAATGAAATTAACTTGATTTATTTCCTAACTCCCTAGATTCTTGTAAAAATCTCATCCCTGGTCATTAGACTCCCGTTACCTCGAACATCTTGAAAAAAATTTGACTGTCTCGGAATTCAACAAAAATTTTCTGGGTAACTAGATTTCGCAAGACAAATCCAACGGTGAAATCCGTTTCATCATCTAAGATCTAGAGAATTTTTCAAGCTTCCCTGAACCATTCTGGCAATTTTATTATTTTCGCCATTTTTCAAAAAAATTAATTTTTTCTCGGGTTTTACATAGGTAGACTCACATGTTGTTCTTCTAAGAGAAACTTAGCCATTTGCCCAAGCTGCAACTCTAAATTTCTAAGTTGAGTTGCTTGGTTCTGAATTTGTGTTGCTTGGCTCTAAAAGATTGTTGCTTGGGTTTGAAAGTTTACTCTCGTCTCATCCATGACTTGGGCATGTGAGATTGCAAATTGTGCCAATGTCCCCTCAAGATGCATTATCTTCTAAGAAGCGGCCCGTTCAGCTTTAGCTTTGGCCAATTCTTCCAGTGCTTCTTCAAGTTTTGCCTTCTTTTCTTGTGGAGGTTGGGGAACATTGAAATTTGAGTTCCATGAGAGGTGTGGGTGAGGTTACCATCCCGAATTGTATGTGTTCAAGTATGGGCTGCCCCCATATTGAACTTGCTCCATAGGCATGTACGAGTTCCATGGTTGACTTGCCACCCTTTGTTGAAGTTGTCTTATTTGTAGTTGTTGAGATAAGAGGGTGATTTGAGTTGATAAGTTGTTGATAGCATCCATTGTTATTCAAGCTCCTGCAAGACACAAAAACAAGAAATAAAATCAAATCAAATCAAATCAAATCAAAGTAAAATAATAAAATAAAATAAAATAAACTTAAAACAAAACTACCGATATCCAAAATAGAGTAAAACTATTTCAAATCAATATCAATAGCTACATTCATTCCCCAACAACGGCTCCAAAAACTTGATAGGCCACGTGCGTGTGTAACTTAAATTCGTCTATTATGCGCAAGTGCATGTGTCGTATACAAATAATGAAGTAGTGAGTGAGTTATCGTTCCCACAAGGAATGATTCTATTAAGTACCAATTCTAATTTAGTCTTACTCTATTCGAATGACTCAAAATTTTTTGTGATTTAATTAAACTAAAATGTACAAATTTTATAAAAAGAAAATCCTAGGGTTTTGATTTCACCTAGCTACATCCAAAGGATGTTTTCATAAAATCATTTAATTGTTTTCATAGCCTTTATTGATGACAAGGTTAATCTTGTGTAAATGTCGATCTCTCTCAAGCATCGACACCCTATCCCAAGAGCAGGTCATATTACATCTCTGCCTCAAACCCTAGAACTCTAGGATGCATTAGTGCCTACCCTCAATGCCATGTATAAAACCACAGTATCTCTACTCTATGATTAATTATACGAAATCTTATTCATGTCCCTGGTGGTTTATCATCTCTTGATCTCAAAACCCTAGCTCAAGCATGCCCATGTTGGATCAAGGCAAGCATGGAATTAGAATGGAGATAAGACATTCAATCATAACAAAGAAACTAAATTAAATAATTAAACTAAATTAATCCATGGCTCAGAGCATGGTTACATCAAACCATAGAAACCAATCTAAAACATTCTAAAAGGAAAAGCAAGGAAAGACAAAGAAAAGGGAAGAGAAAATCCAGACTGCATCGATGGTTGGCGTCGTCTCCTGCTCTCTCGCAACAACTCAGAAGCTATCTGAACCCCAGCTCTCCCCTCACGAGCCCTAAGGTGTCTCCACTCCTATCTCTTTGTCTCTAGTCCCCTCGAATCATCTTGTTTTTCGAATCTTGAAGCTCCTTTTATACCCTTTATCGCCTTTCCCCCAATTGGGCCCCAAAATGGACAAAATTAGGGCTTCTTATCAGTGTCCATGCAATAGCGTAGGTCTGGCGCAAGTGCATGGCTTATAGATGCTCCTGGTTGCTCTCTGGCACGTAATTGTGTGCAGTATTGGCACAATTGCGTGGATCCCGCACGTAATAGCATGGGAACCACGCAATTGTGTGGTTGGACTGCCATTTTGTGCCTCTCGGGCACGCAATTGCATGGGGTTGGCGCAATTGCGTGGCCCTTGCTGCTCAAGCTCACTTTCAAGTCTCCAACTTTGTACGACCATATCTTTCTCGTCCGAACTCTGATTTGCATGTTCTTAGACTCTATGGAAAGTTCTTTGAGTCTAGAATCTAACCATATAAAGATTTCTGCAATTTGAGCTCATCTTATATCTAGAAATGTCAAAATATAGTAGTTGCTGCATGCTGAAGCAGTGTTTGTTGATTTTCCACTTTTTCGTTGTGTCTTCACTCCAAATTCACACCAGCCCACCAAATGGATGACCCAATCATAAATATGAACATTTAGAGCATTATGAAACTTATTTAATGTAGAAACATTACTAAAAACTAAGTAAAACATAGGGTTGTAATAAGTATTTTATATACTCATCACTTGGACTTGACCGAGGGGCCATTTTGATTCCCCTTTGGCTAACCAAGAACCTAAGGAAATTCTCATATTCAACCCCAAATGTGAACTTCTCTAGGTTCAACCATAAGCGATGTGCCCTCATTAATTGAAACGCGTCTCGCAAGTGATCTAGATGGTCTTCTTAAGATCTCGATTTGACCAGCATGTCATCAATATATGCTTCCATGGTTCTGCTCAACAAAGGTTAAAAAATATGGGATATCATGCACTGATAGGTGGCTTTGGCATTCTTGAGACCAAAAGGCATTACATTATAACAATACATCCCCGTTGGAGTGATGAATGTTGTGTTTGCCGAATCGAGGGGAAACATCGGGATCAATTGTAGCCCGACAATGCTTCGAGGAAGGATGGGAGTTGATGGCCAACTGTTGCATCTACTATATGATCGATGCGTGGGAGGGGAAAGGTTTCGGGCAAGCGTCATTCAAATTAGAATAATCTACACACATGAGCCATTTGCCATTCTTCTTGGGGACAACCACAACGTTGGATAGTCAGTCAGGATATTGAATTTCTTTGATGAAACCAGCCACAAGAAGTTTGTCAACTTCCTGTTTTATAACTTCTTGGGGCACGGGATGGAATCTTCTCAATTTCTACCGTATCGGCTTACATCTTTCTAAAGGTTCAAATAGTATTGGGCCATAGTAGGAGAAACACTAGGCATGTCGGCGTGGGACCATGCAAAAATATCAAAGAACTCTTGTAAAAGTGCTAAAAAGGAGTTAATTTCTTCTCGGGAGAGGGAGGTTCCTGCTTAACCCGCTCCTACTTAATCAATGTAACAAGGAATATATTCAGAGTCTCCAGTTTCGGGACTCCTCATGCTCACCAAGCTGGCCTCGAGTCGTCGCTACCATTCTCCGTCGACACATCATCTTTCGTTGTTTGACCTCATAAAGGTTTTAGCTGCCGGCCCTTTGGCGTCAACTGACCACAGTCCGGAAACTCAGCATTTGGTGGTAAGAGGATGCCAACGCTTTCATTGCGAGAATCCAGGTTCGTCCCAAAATGGCGTTGAACAATGAGGGCTCATCAATCACCGTGGGTAATACTAAGGCAATGAATGATCCTATCAAAACAAGTAGCACTATCCCCTCTAATGAAATGGTCTGCGATCTGTTGAAGCTGACTAACACCCTTCTTAGATAGCGAAGGTTATCCAGCTTATAGCTTAAGCGGAGCAGGGTGGGTAGATAGAGGAGGTCGATGGCACTGCCTGGATCAACCAATATACGCTTCATCAAGTGTTTCCCAACCTCTAAGGTCATAACAAGTGCGTCGTCATGGGGTGTAGACAGTTGTCATAAGGGCGATCCGGTAAAGGTTATAATTTCGTCAATGGGTTGGATGTTGCTCGAGGCAAAATTATAGTTAACCCTCGCCATGAGGACACTCGTGGGCGGCTGACCCCAAATTCTAGGCTACGACGGACCAGAAAGTATTGTGTCTATCATAGGGCGAGAGCTTGTAGGTGGCAAGGGTTGAGAACTATTCAAGACCGCCTCTACAATGTACTATCGGAGGTGTCCCCTTTTGACCAAGAAATTCAGTAGCCTCTAAAGCCGATAACAGTCATTGGTTTGATATTTGACGTCCCTATGACACTGGTAGTACCGAGACTTGTCTCTCCCCTCAAGATCTCCCCTCTGAGGCCTAGGCCACTCGAACCCCTGAAGAGATTGAATGATCAGGAGGAGCTGAGAAGGTGGCAATGTGAACCTTATCTGCTTTGTGTTGTTATCCTACCTCGGACTCTTGGTGGCCCGGTCTCCTGATCCTCTAGCCTCATTATGGTGACTGGCGCACCTTGAATCTCTAGAGTCGTGTTTACCCTTACTATCCTGGTCATCTCGTCTTCTTTTCCCTTCACTTCTGCCACAGTATCTAGAATCTGAAGTTGCGGCAACCATTTGTTTGGTTGCAATGACTATATCGTCCTCGAGCATGGCGTACTGGTTTCCCCTTCATAACAACTCATCAATAGTCATGGTAGGATGTCCCACCGCACTTCACTTTACCAAAGTTCCAAATGTGCGATGGTTTTCAGGACCCCTTCGACCATCTTATGCACTTCCACTAGATAATGACGCTGTAGACCGGTAACGATGCTCTGCTATGTAAAGTCTTCCCCTCTGGCCTAGCAGGCCCAGCCTTGCCTTGGTTCCATCGCTTATCTTCAAATATGGTAACCTCATTTCGCTGCCTATCTAAAAAGTTTGTCACTCAATACATGTGTTATCCTAGTGCAAAATGGCAGGGACAAACAGGGAGGATGACATGTTGTCCAAGGCACGCAATGCAAGATCCAAACCTCTCCATTGAGAGAGAGATCTAATTGACCGAGGATTATTGGCAAAAGGGTAGTCCAGGCGAGGGGAGGGGAGAAGTTGTCTGTGGATTCAGATCGCGCAAGGTTATGGAACCCAGTTGGGTTGTTAGGGCGAGGATTGGAGGCCACATTCCTCAAGGTTTCATTTTCTTTGAGCAAGGAGGAGTTAGCCGCTAAGAAAGAGGCCAACTGCTGCTGGTGGGATTCCTACTGATCTTTCAACATTCGTTCTAACGACAAAAGTCGTTGTTCTAGTGTAGGCTCGGAACTGGAAGGGGGGATTTCTCCCATTGAACTGTTTGGAAAAAGTTTCTGATTATCTTTGTAGCAATTTAGAGAAGCGTAGGATTTTTCGCTTCCCACAGAAGGTGCCAATGGAAAGGACTCAAGTTCCTTCCAAAATAATTTATATTATTTCTCTAATGAATACTCCTAAAAAAGAAGAACCTCTCCCACTTGGATACAAGCTCACACATTATATAGTGACTAGGGGGAGATACATCGTGGACGGTTATGAGGGTTTATTATTCCTAGCATAACGCATATGTTATGTAGTAAGTGTGGATAACGTTTTTCGTCAAAAATAATGCATCGTGAGCTACGATGTCCAGGGGTTCCCCGAGGACCCACGTGTCCCACTCGTTTGCCTTTGATGCCCTAGGTGACTTGTTCAACCGTGTGCCTGATCTCGAGTGCTTCAAAGCCCGAGGTGACTAAAATGGTGGCATGCCCAACCTTCATGATTCACATGCCCTACGAGTGTTTGTTGTATTCTGGCCATCCATGTGACTATCATGTGAGGTACGATTTATCCCATTCCAATTAGTAAACCGGTGTTGTTACTTTATTAGTTATTGGGACATATATTGGTTTGTTAATTTATTTATATAGATAAGTTATTTGGCCTTTTTATTCATAATTATTTTTATATTTAGAATTATAGTATGTTTGATTGTGTAGGGATAGTACTTATTAATATATAATTTTAATAAGTTTGATTGTGCACGAATCAAACATATGATTATAGGTTTTTTTTTTTTAAAACAATGATTGTAGGTTATTAATATAGGATGTTTGTGGCTTTCAAAAAAAAAAAATATATATATATATATATATATATATATATATATATATATATATATATAGGACATTTGTTTGTTTTATAAAAATATTTCTATTTTTATTTTAGAATTGTTAATACTTAAAATGTATATCATAAGAGTGAAATTACTATTTCAAAAATTAATTTATTAAATAATTAAAATAAAACATAATTATTTATTACATATAATTATTTGTTAAAAATAAAATTGATAATAAGTTTGTTTATAGTTTTTTTTTTAAAATAAATTTCACCTAACAAATTGATAATAGTTGTTTATTAATTAATCCGAAAGTAGAAAAAAAATGTGAAGTAGAAAAAATAATGAGAGATAATGATCAAAATATTCATAATTTTTTTATATTAATATATCATTTGATAAATAATATTATTTTTAATATCAAATAGTAAATATATTTTTTAAAATATTACTATTTATAATTACTTTATTATAATAGCTATAATTATTTTATACTAAATTATATAAGAAAATAAATTAATTTTATAAATATATATTTAAGAGTATTATATCATTGTATATATGTTATATATTTTTATTCTTTAATTAGTATAAAATGATGTGTCATTAAACTATAAAAAATATTAAAAATATTAAGATAAAGATAAAATATATTTATAATAATAACTATAATTTAAAATAATATTTTTTTTAGAAAATAAGTTAAAATAATCTTAATCCTATAATATATGAATATGACAAACATAAATTCAATTCATATTAACATCAACATAATTATTTTTCAAAAAAAAAAAACATTAACATATTTATAGTAATTTTATCATTAAATTATAATATAATAATTTATTATCAAATTATAAAATAAAATAAAAAAGTTGTTTCAAAGATTTTAAAAATAAAAAATGAAAAGAATATTAGAAATTAAAATCATCTTTTCAAAAGATGAAAAGAAAATGGTATAAGTAATCGTCTTTTCCATTGAAACCGAAGAAACCGTCTTTTGAAAAGACGATTTTGAGAAGAAATCATCTTTTGAGAACTTTGAGAAACATATTGAGAAGTGAAAATTGTCTTCGAGCGATGTGAAATTAGAGAAGATATTGAAAAGTGAAGAAATCGTAGGGCGATATTGAAAATAGAAGAATTGAGAAATCGTTTTCAAAATACAATGAAAATGAAGAAGCTGGGTTAAACATAATTTCACTTTAAACTGTTTAGTAACGTAATTTTAAATATTTCTTTCCTAATCAGTAAAAACTGTCGTATAATTGAAAATATTATTTTAAACATCTTATTTTATATATTATTTTTTAAATAAGTTGTACATATAAGAAAACCCCCTATGGGAAGCAACAGAACTTCTCTAAGTAGTCGGGTTACAATATATCTCCATTGATGCACTATACATGTACCAGTTGGAATTGCGAGACTGACAAATCAAGAACGTATAATTTCGCAAGAATAAAGTTTTTCGTCTGAAAGAGGAATCTTTTTCCAAATATCTCCATCAAATTTTATTATATCGTCGTACCATCTTTCCCGTACGTAATGAAAGGCTATAAAGTAGGGTTTTCTTTGAACCTGTTTAATTGAGAAAGGATAAAACTAGGATTAGAGATCAATATGTTAGTTCATAAAATAACATTCTAGGGTTCTGAGCAATTCCATAAACATAAACCCAAAATACAGAATCTTGATTTCATGATAATCACACATTAAATAAAATAGATAATTTGTTACAAACCTGCATCCGTAATGATGGTGCTTCAAAACTTATCTGAAATAAAATAAATCTTTGTTTTTTTCCTCTCTTTGCCCTTCTGTTCAATCTCAGACAATCATCCATGATGATGAAGTTTTTCAGTCTTTCTGTGTAGGGAGGACCTTACATATATGGATTTTCAAATTTAAAGCTTAAACATTTAAATTTTCACTGCTTCCATCAACCGCAACCTAAACCATTAATTATATCCTTATTTTATTTTATTCATAAAATCCCCTTTTATTCATCATAGTCACATATTAAATTTCTTTATATTTCTCATTTTGACTTGCTTGATTTATGATTTAATGAAGCCTGTTTGTCATAATGCATTATCTGAGTTATTCACTCGTTCGTGTTACTATCATAAATGCGTAATTAAGAATAAATATGAAGTCGTAATTGAGTTATGCATCATTATTTGATATAGTCGTTTTAAATGTATTACAACGATTGGCTCTACTTAACACTAACTTGTAAATGATAAGTACAAAAAAGGTTCATAACTGTCTTTGTCAAGGCTTTCTTTTAACATTCGTCATATCTGAAAGCAGATATGAGAATTTTCAAAAACATATAATTGAGCTCCAGAGTGTTCACTAAACAATCATCATGAGACTATTATTATAATGTGCCCAAGATTTGCAATTTCCATGTAGCATTCAATGTCTTAGTGGCACTCCTTTCATCATTAAATCTCCAAATATAAGTTATACACATAATCAATAAATTTAACACTCTTGCTTCTAATTTATCTCAAATACAACAACAAATATTAACCTTATGTCCTTAATGATCATAAAGCATTTGTTGTTGAAAGAGAAGTGACAATAGAATCTATTCTTTTTAGCAACTTGGGCATAAAGTCGACAAATTCAAATCCTAAACAATATTCCACAACCATAATCCATAATTTGTAATACATTATGTCACAATACATACTTTGATAGTAGATTATTATACCTTTGCATTGTATCATTCCTTTGTATAGTAATCAATGAATATGAACAAATAACAAAGATAAATTTTCAACTATCATTCGACATAATTTAATTTGAGAGCAAATCGAAAGCATGAATCACTAAGGTTCCTCTATCTTGATAATTTCAATCCATTTGATATCCCAAAAATATTTAAATATTTATTTTATGAGACAATCTAACATAAATGCAATTTCATATAAGATATATCATCACATAATATTCTCAATCAATTCAATATCTCAAAATTATTTAAATATATACTTTATGAAAAAATTTAACGATTCTCATTACTCCATGTAGGATATCCTATCACATAATATTTTGAGATCTTATTTCATAACTTAGTGCAATAAAAATAAATTCACTAATAACTATCAAGACATAATCAAGAATTTTGCCTCCCACTGAACATTTGGATTTATTCATTAGAGATAATGGTGTTAAGTCCAAATAACATTATGATATCACAAAGCATAAGATATCATGAACAAACATTGCAATACATATGTCAACTTCAATCTCCTTTCATGTAACTTTATTTGATAGTTGTGAGCCCCTCGAATGCATGACCAAGCAAACCCGGCGAAGGTCTCATAGGGGTATGTCTTCTTGTGATGATAGCTTTCGTATCGATGGAAGCAGATGATAGGGTGATCGGCGCCGCGGGGTAAAGTGCGAGGACGTAGGGGATGGATAGTCATAGCCCCAGGCAGGTGCGCACAAGTCAGGATTAGAGTCGCTGCGGTGGACCCCATGCACTACAGGGCTGCGTGCTACCAAGCGGGGCCACACGAGACGGTCGCGCTATGGGGAGGCGAAAGCCCCGATGAGCAGAAGACCACTTTCTGAGGGTAGTAACATAAGAATTCAAGACACCAAAGAGGCGGATTACATTGCCATGAGTCCCTTTATGTATGGGTGTATTTGGGGTATGAGGGTTTTGGATAGTGTAATAAATATTTATTTATTCCATTATGTCTCCTCAGCATAGGTTGATGCCTCATGGAGAAAACCCAAAAAAGGCTTAAATAACACTTTAAGAGGGGTTGTGTAGTTGATGGATAAGGGAGGCATGGCTATGCCATGGGCACACCCCTACCTTGGCCTTATGGCACAGTCGGGCACATGAATGGCGGCGGCAAGGGGATGCATGGGCTCCACGACATGCAAGCCGCCTTCTTCTTATGCCAGCACGGGGGCATGATAAAAGCCCGTGCATGCAGATGTAAGGCCATGGGCACAATGCCATGGCTCAGTTGCCTTGGAAAATCAAGTAACGAAGCACTACCATAGGCGAGACATGGATGCAAAGCGGGATATGTCACATAGGCTTCATTGACTTAGGAAGACTTAGTGGTCTCGATCAGTTGCTGGTGGTGCTTGGCTCAGACAGCAAGACATGTTGATGTCTTACAAGACCTTGGGAAGAAGGGAGTCGGACAGAGACACAATCATATGATTGAAGCCCCAAGTGACATCCATGAAGGCAACATAAGACTCAAGTAGCACCCAAGGGAATGCCACAAGGTTTGCATGAGTCACACGGAAGGAATTTGGATGAAGATAGCGGTTTGCAGTGGTTGCAAGCATTCTCCATGAATAGTTGCATCAGTTCTCCAAAGCAGAAATTCATGAGGTTATGTGGGACCACCCATGAAAGGGTGTGTGGATCTGGGAAGTGATGTTGGTGGGCATTTAGGGGCGGTTACCCAAACTGACCCACGTTTTGGGATCACATGTAAATCAGAAGGCTATAAGAGCCTATCTGATGGGAAAAAGAGAAAAAAAATAAGGAGGTATTGGGGAGAAGCCATTGTAAAGCCTCTTGCTTTAGTTCCTATTCCCTAAGTGCTGAGGCTAGAGATGGCAAATGTGTCCGTATCCGTGGATTTCCGACCCGATCCGATCCACAACAAGAGAAAACTGGCTGACCGGATAATGGATGGGCGGATATGGATAAAACCGATTTTTTGAATGGATATGGATTGGATATGGATTTGTGGCATATCCGATCCGAAACCCGTATCATATCCTAATCTCTCAAACGTGTGTAATATTTGATGTTATAATATCCCATAATATTTGAATTAATTGTAATTTGTAATAACACTATATAATATGATATGATCTCACATTACTAATTCAAATATTTAATTGCCTATTTTTTTAAAATCCTAATTAGTAAAGTTAGAAATGAATACTAAAATATAATAATGTAAACCCCAAACCTAACAATAACATTATAAATTATAAATCTAGTCCTAATTGTAATTTGTAAATCCTAACGTAACATGCTGGCCATTGTAAACCCTAACTTCTTAACACAAGAATTCTAAACTTATAACACCACAAACCCTAATTTGTTGATAAGCCTCATACAATTACACTGATCCACGCCATTATCCTTCCCTGGGTGGATCGACATATCTTCCAAGATGTTTCAGCTAGCCATTTTGAATCACCCAAGAGACTGATAGTCGCTGATAAATGTATAGAAGCCCTCCTTGGCCAGAGTATGAATTCAAAACTATGTGACTCTTTAAACTCTTTAATGACCGGGCTCTATCTCGCTTCTCATAAGATGAAGCCGATTAATCTCCTCTGCAGAGGAAGTCCTGGCTTGACGGCGATCTTCGGGTCCGCTTGGATTTTTAGTCCCTAATCTCCTAACCTAATGTGTGTAACACCACAAATTTTAATTCCTAATATTGTAAATTTTAATTTTAACACTTGTGTCCTAATCAAACATCACTAACCCTAACTCTAATACCGTCAAGTATAAATCTTAATCTAATATCCAAAGGAGGAAAGGAGGGTTAAAGAAGTGGAAGAGACGAGAGTGGTTTTATGGAAGATAGCCCGCTGGATAAACGAGTCTATACTTGAAGCCGTCGAGCATAAGTACAAAGGCACCAATTTCTGGTACATCTCGAAAAAAAAAAAAAACCACTTTGATTTATAAAAGAAAACACTCATTCGACCGTTGTTCGTGAAATCTCAAAACAAGCTTGTAGTTCGCATCACGCCAAAGCATTAAAGCAAACCCTGATCTATTCCTTCATAACATTCGACAAAGCTGGAAGTGATTTGGTATTTCAGCTTTTTCTTTATTTAGATCGAGTAGCTAATTACGTAATTCATTGTAATATAATATCAGGTTGTACTGTCGAACATTACCAATCTAAAATACATATATCGCTGTCTTAATATTGAGATCGATTCATCATGTTTGCGGCTTAAATGTTGAGATTCATCATGCTTGTGCTTTAAATGTTGAGATTCATCATGCTTGTGTGTCAGAAATATTAAGTCTAGTGCTGGTTCCATGAGTGGAATTAAAATAATAATAATAATAATAATTATGCAAGTGCAAATTTGGTGGAGAATGTTGTAGCTTGGTTTCAGAGGAATAAAATATTAATTTGTGATTTGGTGTATGAAATATTTGCTACTGTACCCATGATAATAATTTTATTTTGTAAATGGTGTAATGATGGTTCTGAATTAAACCAAATAAAAATAAATAAAGTAAAAAGGAAAGAGACTCCGGGTTTTTGTAAAGTAAATTAGAAGCTGTGGATACATCCATCCAGCCATGTAAAGTAAATGATTTTAATTCTTTATTTTCAACTTGTCCATTTATCGATTTAGACTAAAATTTGATTCGACTGCTGTGACATTTTTTTAATTTCCACAATTTTATACCATTCTAGATTTTTTTTAATTATCAGTTGAAAAGTAAATTGTAGATGCAAAAACAAATCAAAGTTTTGGAATGTCCTGCTTTTACCCAATCGCACACTGTAGGTGTTTTGTTTAAAAATAAATTATTAAACGACTTTAGAATGTCTCATTGATTTTTTTTCCGCGATTCTAGATATCATGAAATTAACTTTGACATACAAAATGTTGAGATATATTCTTAGCATGAGGTATGATTTTCCGGGTTACACCCATTGCAGTGGATCGATTCCGCGAATCTATGACCTTGATTTCTTACATTATTTCTTTATTTTGTTTTATTTTATTTTTATTTCTATTTTTCTCATTCTTTTCCAAGTTTTCAATTTTAAAATTCAATTGCCTATTTTTCAATTTTTTTACCTATATTTTGTATGAACCACTATACTAGTTCTAGAAAATTCTCATTTGCTGGAATACGACAAAAGTAGTTGATTTGTGATGTTTTATTAACTTTAGACTTTAGTTTATATTCCTAAATTTATGAATCATGAAGTTATAACTAGTGTCATAGGTTAGCAAATATGTCTTAGTGTTTCGCATGGATAAATCCGATATCTCGTGAGAATAATATCCGAAACTCGCTTATAGATATGGATTTAGATTTTTTTTATCCGTAGTATATGGATATGGATATGGATATATTATTTTTATTTAGGATCGGATATGGATTTTGAAAAATCCGATCCAAATCCGATCCGATGCCATCCCTGGCTGAGGCATTGCACTTTTTGTAATTAGTTTGTTGAGTAAGATTAATAAAACATGGCGGGTTCCATTGAATAGTTTGTCTTTGTCCTTTTACTATACGGGTGGGAATCCTCGAAAGGCTGGCTAAGTAGGACTTAGCGTCGCACACTTGCAAAGGCAAAAAAAATAATGGCATGTCCTAGTGAGTGTGACAAATGGTATCAAAGCAGTAAACTATGTCAGGAGAGACCTTGAAGGAATGGGTGGCTCATATAGAGGAGACTTTGGGCGAATGGAACATATAAGAAGGCATTATGTTTGTGTGGGTTGATCATGCTATGAATGAGTTGAACAATTTTAAAGAGGGCTGATGGAAAAGAAAGACCAGAACATAGAGGAGAAGCTTGTTGGCTTGAAGGCAAAACTCCTATCAATAAAGGAGAACTTCAAGCAATCCCTACTGATCTTGCAAGAGGATGTGGTGGTCTTGAAGAAGGTTGTTCTGTAGGGATCCCCTCGAGCCACTGGGGCCCCTTCAAAGGTACAACTCCCATAACCAAAAGGCTTTGATGGGACATGAAGTTCAAAGGAACTAGAGAACTTTTTATGGGACATGGAGCAGTTCTTTAAGGCTGCTCATGTTGTGGTCGAGGAGAAAGTTTTGATCATTGGTATGTATTTTTTGGGTGGTGCGAAACTGTGGTGGAGAACAAAACTTGAAGGGGATGCAAAGTCAAGAAGGCCCCAGATCACCACCTAAGAGACTCTAAAGCAGGAACTACAGGAGCAGGTCCTCGTCACCAATACGACATGGCTAGCTCGAGAGTCTTTGAGAAGGCTAAAACATATGAGCATCGTGTGTGAATATGTCAAGGAATTTAGTTCCTTTATGTTAGATATTAAAAATATGTCCGAGAAGGACAAATTGTTTAACTTTATGTCTGGATTATAGGGTTGGGCACAGACCGAGTTAAGGAGGCAGTGAGTGAAAGACTTGTCTTGTGCAATGGCTACATCAAATTGGCTGGTGGATTACAAATTGTCAAGATCCACTTCCACGAGGCAAAAACAAAAGCAAGATAGATCCAAGAAGCATAAGGCTATCGGGAAGTCTTCAAATCAAGTCGAGGGGAAAAAGAGTGGCATGGTTGTAATCCCTAAGGTTAAGGATGTAACTACTACTCAGAATGTGCAGTAGACATCCAAACCAGTTGGATGTTTTATATGTCAAGTACCCCATCGGGCTAAAGATTGTCCCATAAGGGAGAAGCTATCTGCCCTTTAGAATACAAAGGATGTTGACTTGGACTCAGATGACCCATCACCACAACTCATTCCTCTGCAAGTGGTGACCACCCTTCACACTTCTACTTTTTTTATCAACTGATGTATGTGTTTGTTCTGGGATAGGTTTGAAGGAAATGGTTGACATGGGTGCAACCCACAGTTGCTTAACAAGCTCGGTGGTAGCTAAATTGAATATGAGAGTAGAACCTCATGCTTGTGCAATCATACCCTTAAATTATGTGGACCAGCAAGTAGATGGCATTATACGGGCTATCCCAATCCAGATAGGAGCATGGAGTGGATAGTGTGAAATGGTGGTGTTGTATCCATGGGATTTTGAGTTGATCCTTGGGATGGATTTCCTCATGGGAGCAAAAGCTGGCATCCTACTATATCTAGGAGCATTGGCATTCTTAGAGCAGGGAACTCCTTGTACAGTCAACACCCTGCGAGAAGGAGATGTGGTTGGTTCATACTCGAATTTGATAAGGATGGTGTCTACAACAAAGACTGGGAGTCGCCGGCTAGCAAGGGCCACCTAGATTTTTTTAATGTATTCCTTGATTCAGGGCGAACAAATGAAAATGGTCGGTTGAATGCTGAGGCGATGAGGCTCTAGTCTGCCGTAATGCGGGTGTTGACTTCATTTGGAGGGGGTGGGTTTGTAAGCCCCTCGGATGCATGACCCAACAAACCAACAGAGGAGTCTCATGGGTATTTCTTGCACTCATGAGAACTTTCATGTCAATGGAAGCAAGATGAGGCAGAACAAGCCAGCACTAAGGCAAAGCACTTATTAAGGCAGTGGCCTGAGTACCGTGAGGATGGACAACTGCGCATCGTGCCATGCGCAGTCGTGTCAGAGTCACAATGACTATGCACACTACAAGGATCGTGATATCACAGAGGGCAAACAGGTAGAGACAAAGACACTACAAGTAAGCCACGAAAATGGGAAGACACACTACGTAGCGTAATAAATTCAAGACAGCGCGACAGCCCTTAGCCCTTTAAGTGTATGGGTAATGGGGCATTTAGGTTTTGATAATTTAATAAATATTTTTTATTTATTCCATTATGTCTCCTTAGGATAGGTTGATGTCTCCTAGAGAAAATCCGAAAAAAGGCTTAAATAGCTCTTTAAGGGGGGGTTGTGTAGTTGATGGATAAGGGGGCTATGGCCATGCCATGGGCACTCCCCTCCCTAGCCTTAGGGCACGGTCGAGCACATGAATGGCAGTGACAAAGGGATACATGGGCTCCATAACATGTAGGTCACCTTTTTCTTATGCCGTCATAGGAGCATGACAAAAGCCTATGCATGGATGTAAGTCCATGGGTAAATGTCATTGCTCAATTGCCTTGGAAAATCAAGTAACGAAGCACTGCTATGGGCAAGACAGGGATGAAGAGCAAGGCATGTCACAAAGGCTTCGTTGACTCAAGAAGACTTAGTGGCCTCAATCAATTACTGGTAGTGCATAGCTTAGATAGCAAGACATGTTGATGTCTTGCAAGACCTTAGGAAGAAGGGAGTCAGACAAAGACACAGTCATATGATTAAAGGCCCAAGTAACATCCATGAAGGCGACACAAGACTCAAGTAGCAGCCAAGGGAAGTCCACAAGGTTTGCATGAGTCATAGGGAGAGAATTTGGATGAAGGCAATAGTATGCAGCGGTTGCAAGCATGCTCCATGAGCAGTTGCACCACTTCTCCAAAACAGTAATTCATGGGGTTATGTGGGACCACCCATGAAAGGGTGTGTGGGTTAGGAAGTGATGTTGTTGGACAATGGGGGCTAAGCATTAAACCCGACCTCATTTTGGCTCATATGTAACCAAGGCCATAAGGAGCCTATCCGATAAGAGAGAAAAAATAGGAATGGGAGAAGCCACCAAAGCCTCTACTTAGTTCCTATCAGGTAAGTGCTGAGGCATTACACTTTTTATAATTAGTTTGTTGAGTAAGATTAATAAAACATGGCAGGTTCCATTGAATAACTTGTCTTTGTTCTTTTACTATACGGATGGGAATCCTCATAAGGTTAGCTAAGTAGGACTTAAAGCCGCACATTTGCAAAGGTGAAAAAAAATTGTGGCCTATCCTAGTGAGTGTAATAGTAGCTATACAAGTTTGTCTCTTAAAATTAATCATAAAAAAAATTAATCAATCATAAAGATATGAGCCACTTAATGACGTTATAAAATTCTCTCACTTGACTCATATTTTACATTAATTAAGAAACAAACATGAAACATTAATAAAATTAGAAGTTGACTACTTCTTACTAAACTCTAACATGAAAGGTTTTTATGTGATTATGACATTCACTTTATGTAAGAGTGACTACTTTTAACTCTTATGAATAGCAAACAACCTTTATAGAAGTGACAAGGTTAAAGACAACTTTATCATAATTCCTTCATTCACCATATTTCATGGCATTTATCACTCCCACCGATGTAAACATTTTTAATGAACCACATATTATAAGTTTTAAATGCTTCATTTTGGGTTGTAAATCTATACCCTTTAAGCTAGTAATGAAGAGATACATGCATACTCCTAGTTAAGTAACATTAAATTACATCACAATCATTGTTGATATGACATAAGTATCAAATGTATAGAGAATTTAGTGATTATAACATTTGCCATCTTAAAACATAATTGACTAACTTCATGCTTGCTTCGAAACATTATTATGTGTAAATCATAGTAGTTTGATCCATAACTGTAATTATTATCATATAGAAGTAAAACATAAATCATATCAATTTCAACTTTAAATCAAGCATTATAAATCATTAAGGTATTTTGAACGTAAATACTTCTCATCATATTAGAAACAAAAGCATTGCTATTAAAATTGATCCTTCGGAAGAAAACTCTAGTACATATGATCATAATCATACAAAGGAACAAAACATAACTATTCTTTTAAATTGTGCTTTTCATATAAGCTTGACATACCTCAAGCAATACCCAAAGACTCAATTACATTCTTTCATTTTGTTGATCAATGACTAATCATAACTTACAGTGTTTCCATAAACTTACTCAGACAATCATTTAACTATCCATAAATTTCCAATAGTGTGATAGTCAACATTTCGAGTTCTTCTTTTCAGATTCTTGATAATTCCACAAGAACCATGTCTTTTTATTGGTTCATTCATATCTCTTATAGGATTTTCATCAATTAGTCTTGCTTACTTTCAAGAGATATGATCATTAATTCAACCATATATTGCTTATTACTTGAGAAGTCTATACTGAAACAAGATAAAATGAAAATTTATTCATCATTCTCAAGATCTTTAGTCTTGCAGATCTATTATTTATAAAGGACTTGTTTCTTACATATCATCAAATTTTAGGATGATACTAATGAGTCCTCAATCAAAGATAATTTTATTCTAATGAACAATAATAAACTTGATATTGCTAAATAATCAGCAAACATAAGGACAATAATATAACATAAGATATCATGCTTTTCTTAATTTAACTTACTAAATTGCAAGAAAAAACCCATAATCATATTCAAATAATACATACATACCACAACTTTCCTTAGGGTAGATGTTGCAATATATAATAATTTCATGATGCTTTTAATACATATTTCTTTAATGGATATTCTTCATAGTTCATCTTATAACTACACTTGTAATCTTTGGATATTCATCATGTTCATTATTCATAAGATGGTTAGTTTACCTTTGGGTAAATTCTTAAATATTTTTTAACTATGAACTTCTATATACTCACTCATCAAGTACTTAAGTATGTTGCAAGGATCCATAAGGAATAAGTAATTGAATAGCATGAGCGTATATTCCATAATTTAAAATTCATGAAACAATCAAGTTTTGGTCACTTTGGTTACTAACAAACTATACATTATATAAATTTCAAATTATTTCAGTAAACATTATTTTATTCCTCAATTTGAAATTCATGGAACATTCAAACTTTACATTATATGAATTCTAACGAAATTTACATTATATGAATTTCAAAATAGTGCAATTAATAATATTTTACATATTTCTTAGTTTGAAATTCATTGAACATTCAAGTTCGACCACTTTGATGACTAACAAACTTCACATTGTATGAATTTCAAAATATTGTAATAAAATATTTACACCATTAGAAGTGACTATCAAACCCTTTAGTATAGTCATTCTGATGACTAACATACCATAAATGACATATAATCCTACCTGATAATATAATTATCATACAAACATTATGTTATAACGAATCAATAAAATTAAACATACAATTTTATTAGAAAAACCATGATGTTATCATAACCATCATAGAATATTTAAGTACAAGACAAACTTAATGAGACTTTGTAGATATAACAAATATCAAAATCATGAACATGTTAAATATGTTGCTATAATGTGAACTTGAGATTTTGAAGAAAATCTCACATAGTAAGTTCTATTTAGATTTATATGAATAATACTTCAAAATCTTATAAGTGTCAATTCATATCATATTGACAATGATATTCATAATGTATAATTCATATAAATAATTATCTATAACAAGACATTTAATGAAATTATCTTTAATTCATGACAATTCAGTCAAATTCTATATGGCATTATATCACCACATTTATAAGCATTTCATGATAGACAATCAATTATAATATTATACAATTGGATATGTAAAACCCAAGAAAAATTTAATTTTTCTGAAAAATGGCAAGACGATAATTTCTGTAATAGTACAGGTTGAAAACCTGGAATTTTTCTAAATCTCGGATGATGAAATGGACTTCATCGTTAGAATCGTCTCGCGAAATCTAGTTACCTAGTCGAATTTCAAGATACTGAATTTCACTTTTTCACAGATCGGTGCTCCAGTGACAAGGAGTGCAGGCCACACAAGATGATCACGAAGCCGCCACATGGCGTTTGTGATAGTGCACATGGCATGAGAGTCATGCCGTGGCACCGCCACTTAATGACAGAAGTCCATGTGTGACACATGACACATGAATAGTAAAGGAAAAAGATCCATGGCTTACATTGGGATACATGCAAGCATGAGAGATAAGTCAAAACAAAAAGGGAAGTTCATGGCGACCCACAGCCATGCCATTACACCTTTAGAGAAAGGAAATCCAAGTTCGACAAGAGAAAGAAAGAAATAAACGAGAAGGACATGTGGCAAGGAGGAAAATGGGAGAAAATTTCCCATTTGAATCAAGTGGGATCAAATTCGGTGGGAGAGAAGGAAAGAGGAGGGAAAGAAAAAGAAAGAAAAGAAAAGAAAGAAGAAGGAAAATGGAGTGAGAAGCTCTACCTTCTCTCTAAGATCTATGGAGATCGGGTCGTCGGTTTTCGTCGGAGTAAGAGGCAAAGTTCATCTACGCAAAGAGAGCTTCGCGTAGGTACAAGAATCTGGGGTTTTCGCCAAACTCCAAGAGGTAGGGGTTTCTTTCCTGCTTTGGTTATTCTTGGTCTATGAGTCATTTAATGGCACGGGGTTCTTTGGGGCCGTGAGTGGCCATGTAGTTTAGTCCCAAAATTGTGGGACTAAACATTGGAATTTTTGGAACTGTTTTAGGGTAGTCCGAGACTGAATTTCGGACTGTGATTGCTATTTTTATTGTGTTATTTCTAAAAAATGAATAACATGTTGGTTATGTGAAAATCATGTTGATATATGCTTACTTGATGTATTAACATGGATTATATGATGAATGTAAATTATATAGAGAAAATATAATTATCCATGATTTATTAATGTTGCATGTAGTACTCATCATTCATGTAACATGAATTGGCATGAAATGGCATTCCGCATTCCATATGCACGGGGACATCGCGTGAAATAGGTGTGAGTGTATGACATGGTTTTTGAACAAATCTTATCTGAGAGAAAACCAATAAATATATCAAGGTTGTCCAACAAATCTTATCTGAGATGTCTAATAAATAATATCGGAGGGTCAGTCTAATAAATTATATCGTAGATTGTCTAACGAATTTTCAAAACAAAAAATCTTTGTTTTGAAAATGGGCTTTTCACATGGCAAATGCATGTGTGAGGGAGTCGGCGATGACTCGAGACATGGGGCATGACATATAGATATTCAAGTAGGAATGTGCATATTTTTACTTGAATGTGTGTGTTTGCCATTACATATGCACTTAGATGGGGAGTAACCCTTGTAGGAGAATTCCTCTACTGGGCATTGCTCACCCCGTCGTGGGAAAATATTTTCAGGTATTAAAGGTACACCGAAAAGATGAAGCACATCCAAGATCTTAGTTGTGAAAAAGAGCTAGATTATGGCTTATTCATATTTATAAAATTCGACATTTATCCAGCCATAAATTTTTGGGCAAAACCCAATTTCTCAGATATGTAATGAGAACGAATAATAAAACTCTTTTTGTATGATTTATGTGAAACTGCAATTTTTTTCCCGTGTTTCGCAGTTTTGTAATGAAAATGCTACTGGAATTGGAACTTATGGTGTTTTGAAAAAGGGTTGGAAATGCATAAAATGCCTAGAATAGGCTACTCCATGTTTAGGTCGCGACAGGGGATTCCTGGTCACGACAGAGTGTAGAAAATGACTAGACAAGCTACTGCTGGTCTTGAGTTGCGACAGGGAATTCCTGGTCGCGATAGAGTTCTTGTCTGGTTTTGTGTCGCGACAAGAATTCATGTTCGTGATATAGTCCTCGGATTTTAAGCAATAGAACCTATCACAACATGGCTTTCTTCTTTATTGCAATAGGGGTTCTAATTCTCTATCGTGACGATGTCGCGACAGAGGTTTTCTTGTCGTGACTGAGACAGCCAAGACAAGAGGTTAGGCGTCACGACAGAGTTTAGCCTTGGGCAAGGAATTTCATGTCGCCACAAAGTATTTTAGGTCGCGATAGAGTTTGGCCAAGACAAAAGGGTTTCATGTCGCGACAAAGTATTTTGTGTCGCGACAGAGTGTGGCTAAGACCAAGGGGCCTTGTGTTGTGACAAAGCAATTTGTGTCGCGACAGAGTTTGGTTGAGGCCAAGGAGTTTTATGTCGCGATAGGATTTCATAGAGTGGTGTTGCGACAGAGTGTTTTATGTCGCGACCTAGTAGGCTAGGGAAATAAGACTTCTTGTCGCAATATAAGGGTTTTATGTTGTGATAGAGTTGGCCAAGCCAGGAGTTTTCTGTCGTGACAGAATGTTTTTAGGTTGTGACAGAGTTGGCAATGGTGGAGAGGCTTTATGTCGCGATAGAATACTATGTCATGGCGCAGTGTGGCTAAACTGAGAGGCTTATGGTTGCGACAAAGCAATTCCTCGGCGTCGCGAGAGCCGCTGTAGTGGTGAGAATTTATGTCAAGGATAGAGATTTTTAGGAAGTCGCGATAGAGGCTGGCCATGCCAGAAAGCTCTACCGCATTACCTATAGTCGGGCATGCATAGGCTGGGCGCGCACGACAATGTGGCGCCGTGGTCAGGTCGCCAACAGAGGAGGGGCTAAGCGCGCATGACAGCCTTGGGCGCCAGCTTACAGCACGCTGCGGACGCCCCAATCCCGGGTCCCGTTTTGACTACTGCCAACTCACGAAAAACCTCGTGGTGTCTCATATCATGACACTCATGCATGAGTAACAATAGCCACGTTGGGCCCATACATCAATACTCACCAAAAATCTAACCAACTATATTACAATAGTTCAAAAGTTAATTGCACTCTTAATACAAAACATATATCAAAATTAAGAATTCTACTACATGTTTTTCACAATATATATATATCAAAGCCAAATGTCGGCTTTCTTCTCATAAGCGGCCTCTAATGAGTGCCGTCTTCCCGAACACTCCCTGTACCTGAAATAATTTTCTCTCGATAGGGTGAGCAATGCCCAGTAGTGGAATTATCCTACATGGGTTACTCCCCACCTAAGTGCACATATAATGGCAACCAAACACATTCAAGCAAATGCATGATTCTACTTGAATATCTACATGAAATTGATGAGAATGTGACTCACCCTTCCAACTCTCCTCGAGTTCTCACCACTCTCACGCATGCCTAAGCCAAGAGCGAGAAAACACCGCTTTCAAAACAAAAGGTTTTTGTTCTTGAAACATAAATACCGAAGCCTTGGTGAAATCTATCGATAACCTCCGAGGTGAATTGTTGGGTACCTCCGAAATAGCCATGGGTTCGACGTGAATCAAGCTGACAACTCCAAGGCAATTCTTTAGAAAATCTTCCTTTGAAGTTTTTTTCACAACCATTTTCCTTTTTCTTTCATATCATGCACTCACACCTATCGTTTCTAGGTTACCTCAAGGTATATGAAATGCATGCCATTCAGACAATACATGCCAATATATCAATCATGCATATATTGACAAAATTAACATACTAACCACATATTATTTATTCATAGTAGTAACATCAAAATTAGCTCACATGGGCTAATAAACAATTTAATTTCCAATGGCTCACACAATTATATTTCATATAATTCAAACATCATGTTAACGCATTAAATTCCATGCATTAACAATTCCTTTCCGCACACACTCCAAGTCATTCATTTTGCCAATATTTTTTGCAAACAACTTATATGGACAATTTTAGTCTAATCCATCAACCCGACTGTTTTAATGTAGCCGCATCAAAGACGCAGCTGTCCGAAATCATTTAAAATTCTAGCATTCGGTCCCACTCCGGAGGACAGAAACCTCACGGCCATTTTGGCCCCAAACACTCTAACCACAATTTGCATGTTATTCAAATATCAAGCAATAACACAACATCATTTTCAGTCCAAGGTCAGTCCGAGACTATCCAAAACTGGATTCGAATTTTATCATGTCGTCCAATTGATCATCAAACGCCACCACGGCCTCATACAATCCAAACTATTTTAATGGCTCTTAAATCGAAAATAAAACCGAAAGAGAGAGGATCTCTACCTCCCTGTGAGTTGGGTCGAAACTCCACAAAACCAGTATCGACGCGTGGCTCTTGCAGTGGGGGCAACTTTGTTTCTTGGCTCATCGGGATCCGACGGTCCGATCACTGGAAAATTTAGAGAGAAGTTGGAGCCTCTCTCTCTAAAATCTCTTCCTTTCTCTCTCTTTCCTTTTTTCTCTCTAATTTTTCCCTCCCAAACCGTTTGGGAGAAGAGAGGAGTCAAGATTTGGGTCCTCCTCACTTACTACATGTCAAGCCATCATTGTTGGTTGATTCCTTATCCACTTTTTATCCATCTACTTTGATTTTCATCCAATGGCATCACATGCCATGTGTCCACCTACGGCTCACACTCTCAGCTCATGCTCTGACTAACTCGCATATGACCTCTCGAAAGCCACTCAAATGTACTGGCGTCCCGCACTACCCCGCTGCTTAGAAAAACGGAAATTCCAACCGTTCTCGCAATCTGATTCATCAAATTCGGAGCATCGTGAATCTATTTCGCGAGACGCCATTCCAACGCTGCCCATTTTCATATCCGGTATCCTAAAATTCGGATTAATTAAATTACCATTTTACCATTTTTCAGAAAATTAGAACTTTCTCGGGTTTTACAGGTGCGCACGAGATAAGGGAATTCTGTCCTGACAGAAAGAACTCTATCGCGACAAAGAGCAGAGGCAGTAAGGAGCCTTATGTCGCAATAGGATTTTTCCGTGTCGCAACAGAGAGATGTGTAGGTTGTGGAAACTAGGTCGCGACACGAAAATTTTTGGTCACGACAAAGTTCAATCATGGTAAGAAGATCCCATGTCGCGACGGAGTTCATATGTGTCACGACAGAAATCCGGACATCATGAAAGCAAGCTTGTCGCGATAAGGCCCAAATAAGATGCGGTGCAGAGTATTCGTCGCTGCTACACAACAAAGACGCTCAATCGCCCACAACAAAGCTAGGCGCGCAACGACACGCCCTAGTCGTGCACACGACAAGGCGAAAGGCGGGCAAAAGAGTTGTTCTGGCTGCGACAGAGACTCTCCGTCACGATCGACTGGCTGAAGGCTAATGTACAAGACCGTGTTGTGCATTGTTTGAGCCACTACTCATGGACACTGTTCACACCGGGTTTCTAAATTTTGGTTTCCAGTCCAGTGGGACCCAAAATGGTAAAAAAAAAAAAAAAAAAGACCCTCGAAATTTAGGGTGTCACAGGATATACATAAAATTGTAGAGTTCAGCCACTTTGATGACAAATGAACCATTCATAAGTGAGTTTCAATTGTATAATACAAATAATTATGATATTCAAAACACTAAGATTTGGTCATTTTGATGAATACAAACAGGCATAATATAAATATCAAATTAAACAAAATTCTTAATGAAAGTTTTATAATTTGATACTCAAACATCAAAGTTTGGTCACTTTGGTGACTACAAACTTACATAATATAAATATCAAATTAAATAAAATTTTAACTCATGTAAAACCTTCGTAATATCATTACCAAACATAAGAGATAATCCACATAACATTATGATCCCAAGTAGTACAATTAATCATTTTTTCATAAAGGGATCAAATTCATTATATGAAGCTATAAGGAATTCAATTTATTCGGTTTGTATATTAATAGCAATAAAAAATTATGTAGCAAGTATATGCAACTAATAATTGATACAAAATCATAATTCATGTACACATACATCACATCATATATAGTATCTATTATGTGAACAATTGTTATTTCTTAAAATAAAATAATAATTAAACAAGTTTCATAAATTAATAAACAAACATTCAAATTGAAAATTATAACACTTATGGGTAGTAAACTTTGGCATCTAACAAACCTTGATAATATATTTTCAATTTATTTATTTATTTAATAAACTATGGCAATAATCCTTACATTTATGTTCCTTCCAAAAAAAATGCACAAGTCAAACCTTATTACACTAAACATGCACATTTAGTAATAAAATTTACATAAAATAACAAAATATATATATGTGTGTGTGTTATAGCATAATGGTTCTAAAACTCTTTCAAAACAAAAAAAAAAAAAAAACATTTAAGGTCATGGGTTCGGTTTTCCTTCTTATCAGTTTTTATTTATTTATTTATTTTTACCCAAATTCAAATCTCATGGCTCCACCTTATACACAAAATTATTCATAAGAAAATAACTATAATAATAATAACTAATAATATCACCCATGTACGAATGACTAAAAGGATAATGATAAATTTTAAAAAATAAATAAATAAAACACATAGTATAATCATCATATGTAAAGATGATTAAAAAAAGTAATAAGCGATTAAAAATCAAAGACATAATATCATCACTTACATACGGATGATTCAAAAGGATAATATTGAATTAAAAAGGAAAAAAATATCACCATTAGCACTATATCAACACATGCACAATGAAGGAAACAAAAGAATAATTTAAAATAAATATATCCATGCATTATCTTCTCCAGGAAATTTATTCAAAAATAATATCAATGCAATCTGTAATTTACTTATTTATTTATATGCATATATTTTATATTACTTTTGTCCAGGATTTTAGATCGAAATAGCACATGTAAGAGCAGTGATAAGATTCTGTGATCGAAGGCCTACAATAAATGGGTTGACCCTGATGCATATCCATGTATGTTTGGCTTTGCAAGGGTGTGTAAATAAAGTTGACAGGCGTGTATTTCTCCAAATGGTAGCAGCCACACATGGTAAGTACGTAACAGTGTAAATTTCTAATAATAACCATTCAAGGAATATCACGAATCTGTAAAACCTTGCTCTGATACCAAATGTTTGTTCATAAAATAACATTCTACGGTTCTTAACAATTTCATAAACATAAACCCAGAATAAAAGATCTTGATTTCATGATATTCACATATTAAATAAATACAAAATTCATTACTAACCTGGATCCATAATGATGATGCTTTAAAACTTATCTGAAATAAAATAAATCATTATTTCTATCCCTTTGCCCTTTTGTTCAATTTTTGACAATCGTATGTGATGGTGAAGTTTTTCAAGAGTCTTTTTATGCGAAGAGACGACCTTATATACATGGGTTTTTAAATTTAAAACTTAAACATTTATATTTTTACCGCTTCCTGCATCACAAACCATTAATTATATCCTTATTTTATTTTATTTTACTTATTAAACTTCCTTTTATTCACCGATTCAAATGTAAATAAGGGATTTTATAGGAAGCCTTCATCCATGTCCATCTTCTATATCCTTCTGCATCAAAAACCCATAACTTGATAAAAAACGACTAATTTTTTACTATCCATAGAAAGATGGTATAGAAGGGAAATTAAATAGATAGAACCAAGCCCCAGAAAACTCACCAAATTTTATCATCAGTTTCACCTTCCTCTTCTTCCAATTATTGGAATAAAATAACATGTTGGGTTCTAAAGATTTAAATAAAGAAAAAAATATTGAAGATGATGATGAGTGATTTTAATTTTATTTTTTCTCTCTTTTAGTTTTCATATTTGGGATTTACTTCACGATGGATTTTGATTAAAATGCATTTATTTTAAATTCTTTTAAATTGTTTTATATTTTATTACTGGCAAATAATAAATTTTGGGCAAATAAAGATTTTTGTTGTAAATGAAGAATTACTTCATGTGGTGAATGACCATATTGAAAGTCATTCAATTAGTCATTACTTATGATGCATGAACCCTCTATTAACTCACATTTATTAATGAGTAATGGAAGGTTAAGTGAAAGCATATAAAAGGCTTCATCTCCTTGCATAATGAGATACTGAGAATCACTTCTCATCCTCCCATTCTCTCTCTGTCTCTCTCTCTCTACTAATTTCCCACTTCCTTTCACTACATATACATGTATAAAAGACAGAGAGAGTAAAAACAAGTTTCTTTAAAGTTTGCTTTTTTATTATATTTTCACAACACGTTATCAGCACGAGCTTACACTTGAGATAATTTCCTAACCCTATCTTGAAGTTATTTTGATTTTGCATATCTATAGTTATATTTGATTTTGACTGTAAACCAAAATCTATATTGTTATTTGTCAAAATCGATCCTAATTAATACATTATTATCAAAAGTTTATAGACAACGTCAAATCTCACAAAACTTGAGTTTGTGGCACTTGACATTATTAGAAATAATTATCTATCTTAGACCTTTGACGCTCAAATACATCTTGATGCAATGAATCTTAGAGTTGTCATCAAAGAAAAAAATCAAGCATCCCTGTAGCATCGCACAAAAGCACTGATTTTCTTTCGACGCCATCTCCATAAGGATTTAAAAAGTGAATATCTTACGGTAAAAGACCCTCTCACTCTATGGAATGAGTTAAAAGAGATATATGACCACCAAAAAACTGTGATTCTCTCAAAAGCTCAATATGACTAGATGCACCTAAGGTTGTAAGATTTTAAAACAATTAGTGAATACAACTCCGCATTATTTAAAATCAGCTCCCAGTTGAGGTTGTGCGAAGAGAAAGTCACGGAAGAAGATATGCTAGAAAAAACATTCACCACATTTTATGCCTCGAATGTGCTCATACAGTAGCAATATCGAGAGCATAGATTTATAAAATATTCTGAATTTTCTTGTTGCTGAAAAAAATAATGAGCTTTTAATGAGAAATCACCAGTCTCGTCCAACTAGATCCGAACCATTCCTTGGAGTGAATATGATATCATCCCAAACTCATGGACGTAAATGAGGATGTGGTCGTGGTTGTGGAAGGAATTTCCAATACCATGGAACTCATGGTAGTAATCATTCAAATTCCCAAAAAAGGAAAACCTCATAAGAGCCACCATAAATTGGACTAATACGAGTGAAACAAAAAAATTGGAAGTATATACAAAATACACCTTCCAAAGTATGAATATTGTGTAGTGTAGTTTGAAAGGGCATTGGTCACATACCTACTTAATGCAGCAAACATTTGGCTAACCTCTACCAAGCATCAATCAAAGAAAGAAAAGGAAAATAAATATAATTGAACTTTTCTTGATGATAGAAACAAAATAGACTTAATTTTCTATGGTACTGATTTCTTTGGAGGTCCTAGTGGGAAAACGGATGAATAATTGAAAATAAAAACTCTTGAATGATTACTTTTTTTATATCAAAATTAAATAAAATATCATTTTGTTATTACATATATTACATTGTTATTTATATTATCCTTAATGTTTATTAGTTTTATCTGAAATCCATGTGTTATTGATCTCAAAATTAATATTGAGGGGTGATGTCATGTCTTAGTTCTGCAATACACACACAATTTATACGAGATAAAAGATACTTTACAGATTTGACATTAACAAACACGATGTAAGTACCATATCGGCAACGCAAACTTAATTGAAGGCTGCGGAAGAAGCGAGCATGAATGCTACCAAATGGAACTAGGTTTTAAATACCATTGATGCATTATACTATAGCAAATCCATGGGGGCAGCAACTAAAGATATCAGTGAAATTGATATCATATTGAAACTATGAATGAAGGTATCTGAGAATGTCTTTACATTACCTCTTTGTTTATGACAAGAAACTTATAATGGAAAAACTCTCAGCATTCTCCTGGGTCATATCATATAAATATAAAGTCTATCGAGGTCATATGTTGTCGTGAACGAGGAGAGTTCAAAGACCTAAGACTTTGTTTTGGCATGTGAGGTTGGGGCACCTTGGGTCCTTAATGATACGAGGAATCATGAAACGCTCCCATGGACATCACTAAAGGCAGAAGGAGGTCTTTGCCCAATGAATACTCATGTCTTCCTTGCTCATAAGGTAAATTGACAGTCAGACCATCCTTTAGGAAAGTCATATTTAGTCCACCACAATTATTTATTTAAAAAATTATGGACATATGTGGACTTTATCCATCCACCAAGTGGACCTTTCTGTTACTTTATGGTCTTAATAGATGCCTCTATGAGGTGGTCACATGCTTGTCTTCTTGCCATACGAAATGTTGTCTTTGCTAGACTCCTTGCACAAACGATCAAATTACAAGCTCGAATTCCAAATTATCCAATTAAAGTACAGCTGGACTTGGCGATCTTTGGTGGTTACATCTGAAACCTTTGCATTATTACATGTCTAGGTTGGATAATTGAACGATACATTGCTTTCATTACTCACACCATGATTGCGGTACTTATCAAACATCTTCAATTAATAGATTAGACCCACTGGCTGAAAACCAGTGTGGAACTTCTCACTAGACATGCTATTATCGTATTTATGAAAGCTCAAATTATATTAGATGCAAACACCATGAATATCATATAACGTATTAAAAAACAACCAAATATATTTCTCATTTACGAATCCTTGGTTGTCGCGCTTATGTACCAATTGCACCCTGATACACTAAAATGGGTCCCAAATGAGCTTACTGGGATTTATGAGTTTGATTCTCCATTTATCATAAGATATCTTGAACCCTTAACAGGGAATGTTTTAACAGCTTGCTTTGCGGATTGTCATTTTAATGAGAGTGTACTCCCACCATTAGAGGGAGAAATGTCGGTTCCAAAAGAACGACACGAAATCACCTTGAATGCATCTATAATGTCTCATTTTGATCCTCGTACAAATCAATATGAACTAGAAGTTCAAAGGATCATTCATTCGCAAAATCTTGCAAATCAATTACCATATGCATTTATTGATACAAAGAAAGTGACAAAGTCACATATCCAAGCTACAAATGCTCCATCATGGATTGATGTCCCTAAAGGATAATTAGCAAATGAGTCTCAAATATGCCTAAAGCATGGAAGACCTATTCGCTCAAAAGACCTTAACTCCCTAGAAGAGGAGAACACAAAGAAAAATTGGCGCCCCTAAAAAGGCAAATATAAAGCAAAAGGCCTCAACAAAGGTATATGGTAAACAAAAGGCCCCAATGGAGGCATATGATGAACAAAAGGCCCTGACAAAAGATATGAGTGAACAAAAGCCCTATAAAGGCATACAATGAACAAAGACCCTTGAAGAGGTTCGAAATAAAGAAAGAACACTTGAAGAGGCACATGCTGCCTAAAAATTATGAATCTCAATGAGTTATGAGCACAAGGGATATAAATGGGATCGAAATGATATTGTTATCAATAATATTTTTGTTTTCCAAGTGGCCTTAGACATCATAAGAAATGATGAGGATCCCGAACCACAAAATATGGAAGAATGTCAAAATAGAAATGATTGGCCAAAATGGAAAAAAGATATGTAGGCAGAATTAAACTTGTTAATGAAACGAAATGTTTTTGGACCTATAGTCCAAACACCTACAAGTGTAAACATTTGGGTATAAATGGAGTATTTCTCTGTATAATGAAAATAATGAGATCATAAGATATAAAGCGCGATTAGTAGCATAAGGTTTCTCGCAAAAACCTAGTATTGACTACGAGGAAACGTATTCTCCTATCATGGACACAATCACTTTTCGCTTTGTAATAAGCTTAGCAGTCTCTGAAGGACTAGATATGGATCTCATGGATGTCATCACATCTTATCTATATGGATCCATAGATATTGTATATACATATATATATATATATATATATATATATATATATATATATATATATATATATATATATATATATATATATATATATATATATATATATATATATATATATATATATATATATATATATATATAAATCCCTAAAGAAGTTTAAATTACTTAAGCAAACCTTTCAGACTCTCGAAGTATGTGGTCAATTAAATTACAATGATCTATATATAAATTGAAACAATCCGGACGCATGTGGTACAATCGCCTTAGCGAGTATTTATTGAAAAGGTATCACGAACAACCACATATGCCCATGCATCTTTATCAAGAAATCAGAAATGATGATTTAAATCTTGTTGGGACTCTTGAAGAGCTCACAAGAATAGTAAAATATTTGAAAAAGGAAATTGAGATAAAAGATCTTAGAAAAACAAAATTTTGTCTTGGCCTGCAGATCGAGCATTTCTTCACTAGAGTTTTGGTCCACCAATCGGCGTGTACTAAGAAAATCTTAAAGCACTTTTATATGGAGTAAATCACACCTTTAAGATTCTCCAATGGTTGTCCGTTACTTGTGAAAAAATGGCGCAACGTGTAGAAGATCTTCAAACGATAAATCCCAATGAGAGTCTCAATTAAGAAACCATAAACACAATCTCAAAGAGATTTAGCAAAATTTGCTAGGTTTTGATTATTGAATAAAAATAACAATTGCTTACAAAGATAGAATGACTAAGTATTTATAGAGGCTCAAAGAAATCCTTGCTAAACAAGAATCTTGCCTAAACAAGGAAACTAGAATACTCAATGGACAAGAAAAAGTAAATAATCCTAAGTAATCAAATAAAACAATTAAAAGATAAAGAGTCTTAATTAAAATAATTAATAGGAGTCCTCATCATTAAAAACTGTTAATTAATTAAAATAATTAATAGGAGTCATCATCATTAAAGACTATTAATTAATTAAAATAATTAATAGGAGTCCTCATCATTAAAGACTCTTAATTAATTAAAATAATTAATAGGTGTTTTCACCATTCACCTCCACTTCCAAAGAACTCATCTTCGATTTTTTTCTGGATACCCATGACTCATATATGGCTGGAATAAGGTAAGATCAACAACATTCAAGGTCTTTGAAATCTCCATCCAATTTGTCAAGTCAACCACATAAGCATTGTTATTTAATCTTCTTAACAATCGATATGATGCATAATTTCTTTATTGAAGCTTGCTATAGTCATCCCTTGTCATGAATGTTGTCTTCCATCCATCACCTAGATGAATTCTTATTTGATGATGCTTCGCCTTCGAGTCAGTGTATTTAAACATAAATGTTCCACACACCTGATCAAGCATATCGTCCAACCTTAGAATAAGAAATCTATATCTAATGGTAATTTTGTTGATCGTGTTATTGTCAACACACATCCGCCAACTCCCATCTTTCTTAGGTAGCAACAAAGTTGGAACCGCACATGTGCTCATGCTAGCCTGATATGCCCATTGCTTAGCAACTCTTCTACCTTCTCCCTTAAGACTTTATTCTCCTTGGAACCCATTCTATAATGAGGCACATTAGGAAGAGAAGCACCTGGAATAAAATCAATATGGTGTTGTATGTTATGCATAGGAGGTAACTTTGTAGGTAAATCATCGGGGATCATATCATCAAACTCTTCAGACAAAAGCTTCACTTCCATTAGAATCTGAACCCCAACTGAATTTCTACTTTCTACCTCTCCCTTTACCACCATCAAATGCACTTCTCGGGTCTCCTTACACTCACTTATTAGTGAAGATAGGTCATGCACAATAGTTAGAAAGTTTCTTCCCTCTACTTGTAATGCCTAGGTTGGTTCTCACTTTCTGATAACCGATTCCTCGTTGTCAATCTTAAAAATTCAACAGTATATTCATTCACACTCCTACTACCCTATGTACATCTCTAATAAGTAAAAGAATTATATTGTTCATAGTTTGGAGGCAAAAATCTACCTCGTAATAATTGTTTTATCTATGCATGTTTAGGCAGAACCCTCTCTCATTCTCATCTCCCTGTCAGTCCCTCCCATGCGATGCTTCCCCTCTTAACACATAAGTAACAAATTTAACCTTTCTATCCTCGGATAATTCAATAAAGTTAAAGAACATGTCTACTTCAGTCAACCAATCTAAAAACCCCTCAATATCAAGATCACCATTGAAGTTAGGGATATCTACCTTTAGTTTGTATTTTTCGTCTCCTTTATAGTTTGGTTGCCACTGCCTTCAACCTCTTTGTCTTCCACATGGATTCACAAATTCACCAAAGTAGGCCTCCTTATCTGAAGTGTCATAAAATCCTACGATTGGCCTTCTTTGATTTCATATATTTGGAATGTGATTAAAATTGGGTCTAGAAGGGCCAATTCCTCTACCTTGTTCCTCATCATCATTCCTACTGTAATTAAAGTTTCGGTTCCTTTCAAATCTACCCATACTTGAATTATTAGACGGCACGAGTTTAGCTCATAAATGCATGGCATCTCATCAACAATAGGTCTTCTATGTATTTGAGGAATTGGGTCGACTATTGGCCTACCAAAGTTTACCACCTTCGACTTGATTCAATAAGTTGTTAATGTTCTCTTAAACACCTCCTTGCAACAATTCACGTAATTGTCCAGCGACTTCTGTCAACTGTTGTTCAGGATTGTGAGTTGATGTTCTCCATTCTTCAATTGCTCTCAACGATTGTTAATCCACGATCACTTCATCACAGGATTGGTTGTCATCACTAACACAGTAGTCATCGGTCGGAGAAGCCGGCTTTGATACCACCTAATGTAGCGTGTAGCGCCAGTCGTGTGACAAATCTCCAAGCAAAGTCTCAATTAAGAAACCATAAACACAATCTCAAAGAGATTTAGCAAAATTTGCTAGGTTTTGATTATTGAATAATAATGATAATTGCTTGCAAAGATAGAATGACTAAGTATTTATAGATGCTTAAAGGAATCTTTGCTAAACAAAAATCCTGCATAAACAAAGAAACTAGAATACTTGATGGACAAGAAAAAGTAAATAATCCTAAGTAATCAAATAAAACAATTAAAAGATAAAGACTCTTAATTAAAATAATTAATAGGAGTCCTCATCATTAAAGATTGTTAATTAATTAAAATAATTAATAGGAGTCCTCATTATTAAAGACTCTTAATTAATTAAAATAATTAATAGGATTCATCATCATTAAAGACTCTTAATTAATTCAAATAATTAATAGGTGCCCTCATAAAAAAAGACCCATATCGGCCTTGTGAAAAGGGTGAATAATTTCTTGGTCATGAAGTATCATATCTTAGTATTATTGGTGCACTTATGTATCTTGTTAAATGTACTCGCTAGATATTGTTTTTAATAATTTATTAGCCAGAAATGCAGTTCCACTCGACCCAGACATTGGGGCCAGTAGTAGCACATATTGTGCTGCAACCGAGCAGCGGATATGGTTTATTTTACCGAATGAATCAAAGCAACGATTGCTTGGATATCTTGTGCAAGATACCCTATCAAATCCACATAAAAGCCAAATCTGAAGCAGTATATGTTTAATTGTAATGGAGCTATTTCATGGGAAGTCCTTTCGCGAGGCGATGGTGGCCATATCATCGAATCATTAAGAGATTATAACAATTCATGAAGTAAGTTGTGAATGTATATGGCTAAGATCGATGAATCAACATATCCAAGAATCATGCGGACTCCCCTTTATCAAAGACAGTCCAACAACATTATTTGAAGATAATGTTGCATGTATTTGATGATGAAAGGAGATTATATCGGAAGCGAGATTAGAAACTAACGCATTCCTACAGAAAATTCTTTTATACACATGAACTTCAGAAGAGGAGATTGGTGAAATTAATGTTCAACAAATATGCTCAAGTGATAATCTAACATACTTATTCATAAAGTCATTACCAACCTCAACATTCAAGAAGCTCATATACAAGATTGGAATGTGTTAACTGAAAGACATTGGCATGAGGGGAAGTATGTTAATGACATAATGTTAGTGTACTGTACTCTTTTTCCCTTCGACTAGGTTTTTTCCCACTAAATTTTACTGGCAAGATTTTTAATGAGGCAATCCTAATATACTAAGAGCAATCAACAACATCATATAAATATTGTACTTTTTTCCCTTCATTGGGTTTTAATGGTAAGCTTTTAATGAGACATATTCTTGTTGATGGTCATTCAAGGGAAAGTGTTGTAAATGAAAAATTATTTCACGTGATAAATGACCATTGAAAGCCATTCAATTAGTCATTACTTATGATGCATGAACCTCGATTAACTTTACATTTATTGGGAGTAATGGAAGGTTAAGTGAAAGCTTATAAAACGCTTCATCTCCTTGCATAATGATATACCAAGAATCGCTTCTCATCCTCCCATTCTCTCTTTCTCCCTCTCTCTTTCTACCTCTTTACTAATTTCCCATCTCCACTTTCACTATATTTTTATATATAAAGACATGATAAAGCAAGTTTCTCTAAGGTTTGAATTTTATTATATTTTCACAACAATTTTATATTATTTGAATTTTAATTTTCTAGATATATTTTGGCGGATTGTGTATCTTCAAATATGTTTTCACATGAAACCTAACTATCCTAGGCTGAACTTTTGAGGTGCAATCCTGCTGATGTGATCGTCGTGACATGTCGGGAAATTAAATGATATCTTAATATTCCCACGATTTCTCATCATCCAAATGGATCAATAAGGGAATTCAAAAACAAATGAAAACAAAAGAGAAAATATTGATAGAAGATGAATAGAAAATAAGCAACCGTAGTGTGATGGTTTGCTCTGATTTTTTTGGGATAATGAAACCACATCAAACCCATACTTAACGATTGTCACACTATAATCACCCAAATCTCCAAAGCGATAAAATAAAGGGAAAATACTGTGAACTCCTCAGATTTTGAGACTTTTGCATTTATATATTGAACATAGCAGTTTTTAAATATATCATCGTTCATTGTAATTGTGCTTTACTTTCGTATAACCTTAATCTCACATCGAAATTGAACCACATCTTATGTGGTACCAAGATTAAAAATATCAGGATATATCGACGATATATCGTGTGTCAGTAGGCTTTGATACGAAACATGGCACCGATTATTGTTTGACGAAAACATAGTGATGGGGCATGGAGTAGGCCCCATATCTAGGCACCCAGACGAGATAAAGCCCGAGTCGATGTGATTTTTATTATTATTAGTTATTTATTTAGTGTATTTTTGGATTTATCATTAGGGTTTCCCTATTAATAGCACTTTATGTTATTGTTTCTAGAGAGCTTGATATGATATTGAAAACTTGAGAATTTCGTTTTGTTTATTTTGTTCGTTTTTTTCAATTTTATTATTCTTTGTAGCTGAACTACATCAATTTGGTATCAGATCCTAACTTCAATTCGAGATCAAGTTATTTTTGTTTGTTTCAAGTTCTTATTTTGTTTCTTTCCCGGTTCAAAACCTCCGTCAATAATATCACACGGATCGCATCACAGCAACACTACAGCCAGGAAACGATCTCAGTAACAAAGAAGCCAAAACCTCCGTCAATAATTCTCAACATCTTCCGCCTGGCATCCTCGGTGTAGTGCCCGAACAGAGTCACTACTCCTCCCAGAAACCGACCACGACCCACGAATGCGCCTCTTCCGACCGATCCATCGAACATTCCCCCCATTGCGTCGCACCAAAAACTACAAAACTACACCCTGATTCTCTCTCTCGTGCACTGTCTGCATGAGTTGTACGCAATATTAGATTGATTCAGTAATTAATCCTAGAAATCCTGTTAGTTGACCAATCTTGTATATAGATATAGAAACGATTTGTTTTCCCTATTTTAGGACCTAATTTTTAGGATGTAATTGTATCTATATATTGCCTCTATTTTAGAGAAGAATACATCTCTTTGAAATCTTTCTACAGAAACTCTATTGTTTGACATGGTATCAGAGCAGGCTTGATCCCAAAGAAGTCTGCAAGAAACCATCGTATACGTATTTTTCCCTCGAAACCCATCACCCTCGTAAAGCTGCTGTGAGTTTGATGGCTACCACTCTGAAGTGCATCAGCAGAACTTATCAACGGCAAATTATTGTACACCAAGATTAGTGCAGCACCAGCCGGAATCATCCTCGATGAGACCAATTACTCATTATGGTCTCAACTCATGGAGATGCGTATTGTGGCACAGCAAAAATTTGGATATCTCTTAGGGCTCAAAAAACCAGAATATGGAGATCCCAATCTTGGAGTATGGATTACTAAAAATCAGAGAGTGAAAAGTTGGCTCATTGACTCAATGAGTCCGTCACTAATGCAGCGTTTATTTCACCTCTCATACGAGGAGATATGGGAGCCGTATCGAAGCGTTCTATGATGGACCGGACGAAACACGTATTTTGGAGTTGAACAAAGAAGAGCTCTTTTTCTGAAGCAAAATGGTCGACCATTATCAACATACTATAATAGACGTGCTATTTTCCAGGAAATTGATCATAGAACTACCTCTCAGGAAGGAACAGTCGAAGGGGTAATCCGGTTGCACTCCGCGATGGCTAGGCTTCGAGTTCATATTTTTATAAGTGGACTTGACTCTGAGTTTGATCAGGTTTGTGGAGAAATCTTGAGAAAAGACCCAAAACTTAATTTGGAGAGCACATATGCATATGCCAGGAAATAATATCAGCGAGAATGACCGATGGGAGCTATCGTCCGATCTCACGAGAACTAGGCTATCTTGGCTAACCAAACTCGACAAGGATCGTCGTACAAATCATGTGTCAAACAATCAATCATCACGGGAAAGGCGACAACTTGGTATGCACTCCTTTGTGGGGAAAGGGTCATTCGCAACGGTGTTGCTACGAAGATTATTGGCTATCGGAGTGGTGGGACTTCGAAAGATCCTCGTAAAAAGATTCTTTGGGGAAAATTTATGGTGACATCATCGGAAGAAAATCAACATTTGCCTAATGCAAATGTTGCCATCAGTGTGTGGTAAAGCATACGTATTTACACGCAACTTCTAGAATAGAACTTGGATTATTGATACGAGTGCATCCGATCACATGTGAGGACTCCCGGTAAGTTAAATCTGTTCTCCCTTCTTCTCGTCGGTTATTTCCACCGCTGATAGTAGCACCTCCTAATGCAGGGAAGATTTGTTATCTTGTCTAATACTCTCACATTGGATCTTGTGCCTTGTTGTTCCATCTCTTGAATACAACCTTTTGTGCACAATTAGCCAAATTACTTCAACTCGCTTATCTTGTGACTTTTTAGCCCTCATTTTGTGTCTTTAGGGACATTCTAACCGGGAAAGATTCTTGGTTATGGTGGGCGGGAAACTTGACTTCGCAGAGTTGTGAAGAATGGGGGGATCGAAAATCGGTCGAGGCTAATCAAACCTAGCCGATAAAAGACAAGGCTCGAGCAACTATCATAGTTTGTAGTACCAGTAGATTAGGACATCTTTCTTTTGGTTATCTTAGAAATTACGGCCAGATTTTTCGGGATTGAATGATAGGGAATTTCATTGTGACACTTATGAGCGGCTAGAGCCACCATATTTCTTATTCAAAGTCGAGATAAAAGTTCGAGAACCTTTTGATTATTCACTGCAGTGTGCAGGGTCTGCCAAGGTTCCTGCATATCTGAAACTCGTTACTGTGACATTATTGATGAATGCCTTAGAATGACAGGTCTACTTATTAAAAGAAGTGATGTGTCTAGCATTCGGAGGTACAAAATGACTCACACCCGGTATAAAAAGCAAATTCTTGTTTGGCAATCGACAATGATGCGAGTTTATAGATGCCCTCTCTCGGTAATTTTTAAGAAACCATGGAGTCGTCATCGGACCTCATTTTTGTGCTCCGCAATGATAGTTGGCGAGATAAGAATAGACAACTTTTGGAGGTAGTGCATGCCTCCTCTTCGGCATAGACATGCCTCGATTTTGTGGGGTGAAGAATTTGTGAGAAATCATTTGCCTACCTCATCGATGAACACCTTCTCGAGTAATAGACTTTCAAACTCCTCAGCGAGAAATTGCAATCCTTACTTCCCGGTTCCCACGTCTTCGAATCTTGAACCCCGAGTTTTGGATGTGCAGTATGTTCACATCCCAAAATCTTGAAATAAACTTGATCCATGTGCAAAAGCAGTGTGTTTTTTGTTGGCTACTCTAGAATTTCAAAAAGGATATAAGGTTCTATGATCCTGAGCAGAAAGCTACATGTGACTCTAGATGCACTCTTTAAATTAGAGCCTTGTACTCGGGGGAGTCTCTAGAAATTCTCTCCAGGGGGAGAGCTCAAGTGAAGAGAATGGCGAAGTCTTTGAGGTTTATCGAGTTAGAAGGGTGAATGCGAGAGAATATTCAACGAAATTGGTGGAGGTGATGGAGTTTATTGAGTTGGAAGAGGTGAATGAACATTTAAGCATGTTGCAATGCGGCAAGGCGTGATCACAATCATGAAGCGAGTGAATCACCAGAATTACCCTCGAGTTGCCCCCGTCACCGTGCTTTGAAGAATCAACCCGAGAATGTTCCTCCTCAAGTAAGAAACAAGATCACATTGTTTGGAGAGTCACAATGAAACATATATTCACCAAAATACAACTCTTAGGTATCCACGAATTGAATAGGGGAGTTCAGCAGTATGAACTGATCCTGGCTTGAGACCAAATACCCCGATTAACAACTATGTGTCATCATAGGTTATTTGAATCGTATGCATTCTTGTTAATTAATTGTCCACCACGATTTATTCTAATAATGTGCGAGGATGCATTGGCTGATCAAAATGGAGAAAGAGCGATGAACGAAGAGATGGAGGCTCTACAAAGATGCCACTTGGGAACTTGTTCAGCGCATGGGAATGAAGCCAATTGGATGCGAGATGGGTGTTCACGGTGACACTGAGCCGGATGGAAGTATTGATAGATATAAAAGTCGGAGCTAGTTGAGAGGGGATATGCTGGTATGGGATAGACTATGGGATGCTTTACCGGTAGTAAGATCAATACAATTAAGCATTCTTATATCTATAGCGACAATGTCGAGAATGGCCTGCAAAATTTGATGTTAAAATGCTTTCCTCGATGGAGATTTGGAAGAAGGAGTCTACATGGAGCTACTGCACCGGAGTTAAAATGGTTCTTCATGTAAGGTGAAGTACGTAAATTAAAAGTCATTGTACAGGCGAGAAAGCAGTCACCCTAGAGCATGGTTTGGGAATTCTCGACTACAATGAAGGAGTTCGGCTATAAGCAAAGTAACTCAAATCACACTTTGTTTATAAAACACAAAGAAGGAAAAGTAACAGCTTTAATTGTGTATGTTGATGATATGGTCTTGACAGGAGATGACCCATGCGAAATGAAAGCTTTACATGAGTATTTAGCCACTAAATTTCAAATGAAAGATCTCGGGCAACTTAAATATTTTTTGGGAATTGAGGTAGCAAGATCGAAACATGGAGTCTTGCTTTCACAGCGAAAATATGTGTTAGATCTTCTAGCAAGCCAAGATACTTGATTTTGCCAGACGGTAGAGACGCCCGTAAAATGAATCATAAGCTCGGAATTCTCCCAGACCAAGCCCCAACGGACAAGGGTGATTATCGATTAGTTGGAAGATTAATCTACTTATCACACCTGAGGCCGGATATAGCATATGCGGTGGCGTTGTGAGCCGGTTCATGCATGCAGGAGTGAAGAACATATGGAAGCGATCCTCGGATCTTAAGATACTTAAGAGTGCTCGGGAAAGGTTTTATGTGGGTATCTCTAACATTGGATACGGATTACGATTGGGCTGGTGGCGGGATCAAACAACGGAGGTCCACATCTGTTTGCTTTATGGAAGGTAATCTTGTCTTGGAAGCAAAGACGAGAAGGTAGTATGAATCCAGTCTTGGTGAGATTTGGGGTATGGCTCATGGTGTATGCGGTGTTATGGATAGGAATATCTTGAGGACTTGGGGATTGAATATGCTACACCTATGAATCTGCATTGTGATAATAAGGCATGCATCAAATTACTGCAAAATCTGTTCAACATGATCGCCTTAAACATGTTGAAGTTGATCGTCATTTCATCGAGAGGAACCTCGATGAAAGATTATACAATTCCCATTTATTCAATCGAGTCGGTTGCTGATATGCTCACAAAGGCGAGTTTCGGGAAGGTGTTTCATGGTATAATAATTGACAAGTTGGGCATGATAGATCTATGCACCAACTTGAGGTATCTCACATGAGCTGTACGCAATAATAGATTGATTACGCAATTATCAAAAATTATTGATTGACCAATCTTGTATATAGATATAGAAACAATTTGTTTTCCCTATTTTAGGACCTAATTTTAGGATAGTAATTGTATCTATATATTGCCTCAATTTTAGAAAAATACATCTCTTTGAAATCTTTGCGAAACTCTATTGTTTAACATGCACTCTTTATCCGTTGACTCTACCTTACAGCTCTTGAACTTCTATTTTCCCGATATCCTTTCACGGGATTTTTCCCATGTATTGGTCTGGTTTTGTTTGATTAAATTCAGATCTATCTCTATTGTTGACCTTTCTGAGAGTTTCATCATGTTATATGAAGATTAGATATCTTTGATACTGTATCTAACCCAGGAAAAGTCTAATGTTGCTACTGCTATCACTGATGTTGCTGCTGTAATGTTTTCTTAGTTTTTGGGTTGTTTTGGGTGGTTTTTGCGTTAGTTTGGAGTATGATCTGAGGAAAAAAAAATCGGTTGCTATCTTCTGTTACTCTTTTGTCTCACCTTTGTTCATCCCGATCTACCATTGCCTGTCTTCATCGTTGTTGCACAGAACTTTTGATTGCACGCTTTATTTGATTCCCTTACAACCACGCGAAGGAATTGTAGGCATCCTCAAGGTTCTTCAACGGGATAGATTTTCTTTTACTTGGAAAACTTAGTTAATATTCATGATATTTAAGTATATTTTGTTTGATTGTTTTAGGTTCCAGTTTATATATATATACTTATACTTTTGTTTTTTTTAGTTATTCTTTCGTGACTCATGCAATCTGTGATATATAATCGCATTACATTTTTTAGATTTGTGTTCATTGCATTGGCATATAGTTTATAAATTTCCTTACTCATTAAAATTTTATATTCTATCTCAGCATGTCAGCCACCAAAAGCGATACCATTGAATCTTCTTCTTCACCTAACACAGTTGACTAAGAGACTTAATAATTTTGTTTAGACTCTGAAGCTTGTATCTCGAAGATCTAAATGATAGTCCTAGTTTGTATTACCATCATCATGATGCAAATAAAAGCCTGATTTGATTCGGTCACTGCATCGGTAGGCAATTTAAATTCAATGTGTGGTCAATTGATTCAACGTCAATCTGCCCTCGAACAACAAACTCATGCACTAAATCGAAAAATGGATTTGTTTTTAAAACATTTGGGTAAACATGAGATAGGTGAAATTTTTTATGAAACTATTAGAAAACACGTTGAGTCATCACGCACTGGGGTTTAAGTCCTTCTAAAGGTTCAAATCAATCTGATGAATTCACAAATGGTTTGCATGACAATCTTGGTAAAATAAACTTGGGTAGTAATTCAATTGCTCAACCTCACACGAGGTTACCTGCAATAGGAGACCTTCAATTCAACCAAGGTGATCGGTTTCAACCTGCGAATGTCAACTTCCCATTATATTACCAACCACTAAGGCAAAATTACCCATCAAATCAAGTGAGAGAAGATGTCGCTCCTCAATGATACTTGCCTAGGGTTAATGGTAATTGGGATAGAAATTAGGATAGACAAGTTAGACAACCTCAAAGGGACATCACAAAAAAAGTCAAGGTTAGTGCTCCTAAATTTGATGGTAGAATGGATCCTAATGCTTTCTCTGATTAGTTAGTTGCTATTGAGCAATATTTTGATTGGTATGAAATGATTAATAGTGAACGGATTCGATTTTCTAAAATGAAGTGCTTGGTCGGTTAAGATGCGCGAATGTGTTTGCAAGACATGAGACCGTGCGGTGAACCACCCGTCACCTAATGGCGATTATGAAAGCAAAGTTACAGAAAAGTACATTTCTCCATCATATAAGATTCAATTGTTCTCGACACTGATTAATCTAAAAGCAAATGACTTTTAGTGTAGCTGAATATTCTGGTAAATTTGAGGAAGCTAGACTTAGGTGTAGTGAGTTCCATGTTGAGGATAAATTTGTTGTTTGCACTCGATTTGTTAATGGTCTCAGGTTCGACATTCAAAGGATGGTTAAATTGCATGCTCCACACATTGTAAAGGATGCATATCAAAAAGCCTTAGAAGTCGAGAAGTTCAATAGATCCTCCTCTTTTGCACACATAGGTCAGTCCAAGTCACAGTCCATGTCATCAAATGGTAATACTAAGCCCAATACCATTAGGAGCCAAGAGTCTAGTTTGTGTAACTCTCTTCCAGTTTCTTCTCCTATTGAGTCTAAGGATAGTAATTCATCGATTGTCTATCATAAGTGTCATCACAAGGGTCATACTGCGTCTCGTTGTCTCCAACGTGAATTGGCATTAGATGTTGAATAGAGTAGTTTGGAGGGTGAGGAAGACCAAATTGTTGATCCTTTAGATTATTCTAGTGATGAAGATGATCTTCATGAAGATTGTGATGATGAAGCGTGTGTTGGTGTGGTTAGATGTGTGTTATCCACAACTGTAGATAATGATGATTGTAGGCGTGATAGTATTTTCACCTGATCGTGAGTGGAGATAAGAAATTTAAGTTAGTGATTGATAGGGGTAGTTCAATGAATATGGTTTCTAAGGATTATGTTAAATTGTTAAACTTAAAAGTAGAACCACATCCAAATCCTTTTATAGTAGCTTGGGTGAATGACCATACTTTGCACAATCGCTGAAGGTGTCTAGTCTACATTGAATGAGGGATTATAAAGATGAAATCTATTGTGATGTTCTACCCATGGAGTTGTTCTTTTAGGTCGCCCTTGGCTTTATGATCTTAATGTTACCAATGGTAAAGATAACATTTATTCATTTAAGTACAAAGGTAAGAACATTATTTTGAGACCTGCTAAGCCTAAAGGTTGCAAAGGTAAGCATTGACATCTATAAACCCTGAATGAGATTTGCATATTTTAAAATGTAAAGTTTGAGAGAGGGAATTAGAGGTAGTATGTACTTAGCATTAATGGAAAAAGAGTTTCATCTAATTCTTCGTTGTCGATGTTCCTTTAGGAAGTGAAATTTGTTAGATGATTTTGGTTGGTGCTTGATAGGTTGCCTAGTAGACTACCACCTTTAAGAAGACGTCCAACATACTATGGGTTTAGTTAAAGGTTCTCAAGCGCTAACCTTCCACATTATAAGATGAATCCTAAAGAGAGAGGAGTTGAATAGGCAAGTAGAAGGACTTTTAGAGAGAGGATTTGTTAGGCATAACCTTAGTCCTTGTGCGGTGCCAGCTTTGTTGACACCTAAGAAAGATGGATCTTAGAGAATGTATGTGTATAGTAGAGTCATCAATAAGATCACAATCAAATATAGATTTATATCCCTACTTGAGGATATATTTGGATCTATTAGCTAGTTCTAGTTGGTTCTCTAAGATAGATTTGCGTAGTGGTTATCATCAAATTCGTGTTAGGCCAGGAGATGAGTGGAAAACTACATTTAAAACACAAGATGGTTTGTTTGAGTGGTTAGTCATGCCTTGGTTTAATGCAGGCTCTAATAACATGAGAGTTATGACCCATCCTCTGACCTTTCATTGGTAAATTTCTGAGGTAGTCTACTTTTGATGACATATTGATCTTTAGCCAATCCAAAGAAGAGCATTTAGAACACACTTTGACATGTTTTCTCGCTCTTGAGGCAACTTTATGTTAATCTTAAGTGTTCTTTTATGCAATCCATTGTGCTTTTCTTAGGCATTATTGTATCTAAACATGGCATTTATTAATCCGAAAAAGGTTAGGATTATTGGGAGTGACCTAAACCAAAATCTATCATTGAGACTCATAGTTTTCATGGATTAGCTTCTTTCTATAGGAGATTTATAAGGGGATTTAGCACTATTATGGCTCCTATCATATAATGTTTAAAAAATAAGGAGTTTCAATGGTCTAATGCTGCTAGCCAAGCATTCAGAGAAATCAAGGTCAAAACGACTAAGGCACTTGTTTTGCGATATCCTAACTTTACCAAAGTTTTGAGGGTTGCTTATGAAGTGCATCGAGTGTAGATATTGGTGGTGTCTTGAGTCGAAGGTCACCACATAGCTTTTAATTGAAAACTCAATGATGCTAAAAAAGCGTCATTTACATATAGAGTTTTTATGTTATAGTGCGAGTCTTCGTTTTTGGAGGTTTTATTTGTTGCACATGGAATTTGTGTTGTTTTCGACCACGAGCTTTAAGATATTTAAACTCGCAAAAGAAATTGGATACCGACATCTTTAAGTGGGTTGAATTTTTGAATGAATATTCTTTTGTGATTAATCATCATGCTGGTATTGAAAACAAAGCTTCTCATCACTTAGTCGATTAATTGTTACACTTCATCGTATGAGTACTCCTGACTTTAGTATTATTTATGATGAGGTTAGTAATGGTAATCGTCATGAGTATGTTGACTTTCTCGTTGAAAATGGTTATTTGTTTAAAGTGACTAAGTTGTGCATACCTTGGACATCATTTAGGGGTTTATTAATTTGGGAGATCTGCGAGGTGGTTTAGTTGGACATTTTAGGAGAGGGATAAATATTGCATTGATTGGAGATAGATTTTGTGCCTTCTACGAAAAGGATATTCTTGGGATAGTTGAACAATGCAAAACATGTCGATTAGCTAAAAATTTGAGAAACAAACAGCGGCTTATATACTCCTTTACTGTTCCTCATGAACAGAAGGATGTTAGTATAGACTTTATTCTTGGATTACCTAAGACTGCTAAAGGCATGATTCTATTTTGGTTATTGTTGACAGGTTTTCTAAGATTGCACACTTTATTCCATGTAACAAAATCAATGATGCTTCACATGTTTCTAAATTATTTTTTAGAGAAGTTGTTAAATTGCATGGTTTGTCTTCCACCATTGTATCTAGTAAGGATGTGAAATTTGTCAGCTTTTTTTGGAAAACTCTTTAAAAATTATTTGGCACTACACTTTGAAGTTGCTAAATCCTCAATAGATGGTCAAGCGAGGTTGTGTCATAGTTTGGGTGATATGCTTAGGTGTTGGTTGGGATAAAACAAGGTGTTTGGAATTTAATTTTGTCAAGCGAATTTGAGTTTGTTTATTAGTGCTTTCAACCGAAGCTGAAATTTGGAGCTTGGCGGAATGGGTACAGGCGGTCCGTTAGTGGATGTCAGGCTCCTCTGCAAAAACAAGAAACAAAAAGGATTTGCGGGGTTCGCCCGTTGCCTCTCCGATGCCTAAGTCAACTCTTTCCGGTGGAAGAGAAAATCAACTGCTTTGGGAATGAACTTTTGTGTGTAAGTCTGCGTACCTTTCACTTATGGGGTGGCCTGGTATTTATAATGGATGATCATGAAAACTTTCCTTGTTGGATGATGACACTGAATAATATGTTTCCTAGTTGGACGATGACACTGAATAGTATGTTTCCTTGTTGGATGATGACACTGAATAGTATGTTTCCTTATTGGAGGATGATACAATATTTTTCCCACTGGGTAGGAGATTTTCTTCCTTATCGTAAACCGATTAATAAGGGATAATTGATGGGCAATAATTGGGAAATATCTTACTTTCCCGATTGGTGGAAGTGGGTGTTTTTCCCCTAATATGGATTCAGCAGGCTGCCTGACCTTTTAAAGGGGGTGAATTGGGCCGCATTTTAGGCTTATATTTGGGGGGATGTCATCAAGGAGTTTGATTAGTTTTATCGCTCTTTTATTGTCTTGCCAATTTGAAATTTCCCTTGGTTTTAGGCTGTTGCGCGCTACAGGCAGGCTACTTGGCTCTGGGCTATTCTACGCTTTTTGGGCGTACAGAGGCTCCTAAAGCGAGGCTGCTTGTCTCTGAGCGATTCTGCCTTGCAGGCCCAGGCTATGGCTCTTGGGCTATTACGCCTCCGTACATTTATGCTCTTTTGAACTAAGCTATTCGCTCCCTTGAAACTGAGCTGCAAGGCTCTTTTAAAACTGAGCTACATGGCTCCTTGGCTCTTTTACCTTGCAGCCAGGCTACATGGCTCCTTGAAACTAGTATGAGCTCTCCACGAGCGGTGCAAGGCTCTCTCGAACCCTAAGCTACATGGCACCTTGAGCGGGTTACATGGCTCTGAGCTACATGGCTCTGACTACATGGCTCCTTGGCACCTTGGCCTCCTTGATCGGTTGATGCTTTCTGTGTCGAGCTAGTGGGTTCTGAGCTACATGACTCGTGGCTACTTAGCCTTCTAGGCTGTGCCGCCTTTTGAGCGATTAGGCTCTAAAAGCGCGAGGCTGCTTAGGCTCACTGGCTTTCTACGTGGCTCAGTGTGGCTACTTGGCCTTGTGTGAGTGGTTATGCTGCAATGCGAGAGTCTTGGGCTCTGAGCTACGCGGCTCTGTGGCTGTGGCCTTTTGGTATTACGCTCTGCGACCCGACCTGCGCTCTGAGCTACATGGCTGTGTGCCGGCCTTTTGGTACATTACACTACGAGGCCCGAGCTTACGGGCTCTAAGTTACAGCTCAGTGGCTACTTGGCCTTTTGAGTTGTTCACGCTTTGCGACGAGCCTACGGGCTCTGAGCTACACATGGCTCAGAGTGGCTAGTTAGCCTTTTGGGGGTACATTAAGCTCTGCAAGGCCCCGAGCTCACTGGGCTCTGGGCTACATTACTCGTGGTACACTTGGCCTTTTTGAGCTGTTACGCTCTGCGAACTGAGCTTTTGGGCTCCTAAGCTACATGGCTCCGTGGCTACTTGGCCTTTTTGAACTGTTAAGCTCTGCAAACTGAGCTCCTGAGCTACATGGCTCCATGGCTACTTGGCCTTTTTGAGTTGTTAAGCTGCAAACTGAGCTTCTGGGCTCCTTAGCTATATGGCTCCGTGGCTACTTGGCCTTTTTGGCACAGTGCGCTCTGTAAAACGGAGGCTACTAGGCTCTCAGGGCGCTAAGGCCTTCCTAAGATTTGTTAAGCTCACTGGAATTGAGCAATTGGGCTCTGAAACGTAAGGCAGCTACACGAGCTTTTAAACTCTGTATTGATCTTGGGCTCACAGGTCTTTGAGGAGCCTTTACATTTGATAAATATATTTGACTATTGAGCTCTTGGCGAGTCTTCTGAGGCTGGATTAAGCTCTGCAAACTTAGCAATTGGGCTCCTGAGCGCTAAGGCCTTCACATTTGTTAAGCTCTACAAAGCTGACTATTGATCTTGGTGAGGCTGCAGGCTGCTGTTAAGCTCTGTAGCCCAAATCTCTTGGAAGCTCTGGGCGATGAGGTCTTCACAGAGTTGTTAAGCTCTGGCCCGACGGCCCGGGCTCTGGCGGCTGAGGCCTTCCGAGCTTTTAAGCTCTATGGCCGAGTATAGGCTCCACAGGCCTTAAGGCCTTCTACGGTTGTTAAGCTACGCAAACTAAAATTTGTTGGGTCACAGGCGAGGCCTTCTGGCCGTTAAGCTTTGCCTGTGGCTTATTTGCCCGGGCTCTGGGCGTTAAGGAGCCTTCCTTAGGCTGTTAAGCTCTACAAAGCGAGCTCATTGGGCTCTGGCGGTAAGGCCTTCCACGAGCTTTTAAGCTCTTGGCCAATTTCTTGGGCCACGGGCCTTGAGGGCCTACGGTATTAAGCTACACAAAGCTGATCTTTGGGGTCTTGGGTGCGAGGCATGCACAGAGCCATTAAGCTCTGTAATGAGGCTATTGAGCTCGGGCGCTAATGCTGTTTGAATGGCTACGTGGCTATATAGCCTTTCATGATTAAGCTCTTGAAAAGCGAAATTTGTTGGTTCCAGTGAAATTTAATGTCTTTTGGCGACACATTTCACGTGGTTTTATGGCCTTTAGCAATTAAGCTCTTGAAAAGCGAGGCTGCTGACTCAGGTGAGCTAATGTGCTAAGCTAAGCGCTACGTGGCTATATGGCCTTTTACGACGAGTTGAGCTCTTGAGAGCCCGGCTGCCCCGAGCTCAGAGTGGGCTAATGTGGCTGGGCGGCTACGTGGCTATATGGCCTTTTGACAGTTGAGCTCTTGAGCGGGCTGCGTGCTCAGTGGGCTAATGTGCCTTAGGCGAGCGCTGCGGCTATATGACCTTTACGGCCGGAGTTGAGCTCTTGAAAGCGGCTGGCGAGGCTCCGTGGGCTAATGTGCACGAGCTGAGCTGGCTACGTGGCTATATGGCCTTTCTGGCGGTTGAGCTCTTGAGCCCGAATTTCTTGAAGATTCAGTGGGCTAATGTGCTGAGTTGAGCCCGGCAGCGTGGCTATATGGCCTTTTACGGAGTAGTTGTGCTCTTGAGCGAGGTATTGAGGCTCAGGTGGGCTAATGTGCACGAGATTTGGGCGGCTGCGTGGCTATATGGCCTTTATGAGGGCGGTTGAAGACTCTGGCGAATCTTGGGCTCTGGGCGATGGGGCCTTCTTGGTGTTAAGCTCACGCAAAGTAACTATTAGGCTCTTAGGCGCGAGGCCTTCTGATTTGTTAAGCTGCAAGTGGTGTTGGGCTTTTGGGCGCGCTAAGGCCTTCCCCGAGCTGTCGCTCTGGCGAGCTCACAGAATTTATGGCTCCGTGGCTACTTGGCCTTTTGAAATTTGTTAGCTCTATGGCTAAGAGCACGGAACACGAAGGCTCTTGGAACAAAGTGGCTACATGGCATGTTTGAGTTGTTACTCTCTGCGAACTAAGCTACTGGGCTCCTAAGCTACTTGGCTCTGTGGCTACATGGCCTATTCGAACTCGAGCCATTGGCCCCCGAGCCATTTGGCCCATGGCTACATGGCATGTTTGAGCTATCGAACTAAGCTACTCTGGGCTCCTAAGCTACACTTGGCTCTCAGGCTACATGGCCTATCTGAACTGAGCTCGCGGGCTCCCCGAGCTACTTGGCCTGGGCATACATGGCTCGGTCGAACCGAGTCGCAGCTCTGAGCTACTGGCTCCGTGTACACGGCCTATTCGAATCGAGCCGCAGTTCTCGAAGCATGGCTCCTTGGATACTTGGCCTTTTATCACAATAGGGTCGTCATGGGGATGTTGACAGCCTTCCTGTAACACCCCAAATTATACTCTAACGGTTTATTAACATGTTTAGGGTATAATAAAAGTATCAGTATATTTTTCCGGAATAAAATAAAGATAAAAACAAAAGTAGGAATATGCATAAGTTAAATTATGAATAAGAAGAAGATTTGAGGCTATTGTAAAATATCAGCAAATTGATTTGCAAATATTAGAAGAGTTGGAGGACCAAAGTGAAATAAAAATGGGATAAGATCAATATGATAAGACCAAAATAAATATCTCATTTTGGTCTTGGAGAAAGGGAGAGCAAACACAGATAAGAGAGAAGAGAGAAGAAAGGAAGAAGAAGAAGAAGAAGAAGATCACAGGTATGGATACATGTCTTGGGTTGTATGGAACTATGAGTATTTGTAGGATTTTATATAGAAAATTATGGAACTTGTTAAGTTCTGTATGGAAAGTATCGATCAGACAACTAGTATGGAAACTATGTGTGTGTGTATGGAAGTCTAGTTTGGTCTAGAAAGTTTAGGATACCTAGTTTTGGAACCCTTTTCTATTGAGTATGGCTTGGGTTTGGAACTCCCAAATTACTTCGGTTAGGGTTGAGTTGAGAAGAGTTCTAGCGCTCTATAGATGTGTTCGGGAAGGGTCTAGTTGCAAGTTGAACCAAGAAAATTTCTATTTTGATCATGCAGTAGCCGGACCTTAGAACTGACTCTTGGGTCAGAAATAAAGGATTTAGCAGGTAAGTCCTCTGGGAAATTGTAGCCACACGCTGAATCCTTGATGTTAGGGCTTTTGAATTTCACTTAATCTCGTAGACCAAGTTATGGTCTTTTACTCACCAAATTTAATGGGCAAGAGACCAGCCCATGGTGAGGTCATGCGCAGGTCATCGACCATGCAACAGAGGTCAGCAGATTCGGCCCCGTAGAGGTCAGCAGACCTCATGCAACAGCGTTAGCGCACTCATGCAATGTAGGTCAAGATACCATACAGCAGAGGTCAAGCATTCATGCAACGTAGGTCACAGACCTCATCCTCGTAGAGGTCACTTCGCCGGGCCTGTGTCACTGTCTCGTTGGATTACTGCATGACTTCCAACTTCGAAGGTCATAACTCCTTCGTCCGACTCGATTCGCGTTCCTGACTCTATGAAAGACCATTGAGTCAAGAATCCATTCATATGCCTGAGGAATATAGAAGATGTCAAACCGAGGTGTTAGACCGAGCTCACCAAGGTCAGGTCAGCTCATCCAGTACAGGATTTGACTACATATGACCTCCAACTTCGGAAGGTCATAAATCCTTCGTCCGAACTCCGATTTAGGTGTTCTTAGACTCTATAGAAAGCCCATTGATTAAAGAATCCATTCATATGCCTGATGAAGATAGAAGATGTCAAACCAAGGTGTTAGACCGAGCTCACCGAGGTCAGGTCAGCCTGTCCAGCTTCAGGATTTGACTACGTATGACCTCCAACTCTAAGGTCATAACTCCTTCGTCCGAATCTGATTCGGTGTTCTCGACCTATGGAAATCCCATTGAGTCAAGAACTATCCATATGCCTGAGGAAGATAGAAGGTGTCAGGACCGAGGTGTTAGGACCGGAGTTTTCACAGAGGTCAGGTCATCACTGGCCAGTCAGCCTGTCCGGGGTTTACTACGATGACCTTAACCGGAAGGTCATAACTTCTCCGTCCGAACTCCGATTCGAGTGTTCTTGGACTCTATGGAAAGCCCATTGAGTCAAGAATTCATCAATAGAAAGATTGATAATATTGAACCTTCATATTAGTTCCGAAACAAGAAAAACAGTAGGCAATTGGCAGGTAAGCATGCGCTTATTTATGCATATAATGAGATATGGAAATGCAAAGATATGAATAAATGATTTGTGTGTGTGTATATATATATAGTATATAGTATATATATATATATATATATATATATATATATATATATATATATATATATATATATATATATATATATATATATATATATATCCTATATGAATACCGAACACAATAATTATTCCTAGAATATGGGGTATATAATCGAACATAAAATACATATTGATTGTTTGCTTGGAACCTAGTAGAGGGATAGATGGGCATGCCTATTAGGAAACCAAGTTCAAGAACATACAGTTCTCAAATCGAGGCTCCCATTTGGTCGATGACATAGATCCCGCTTGATCACTTGGCTCAGGGTCACCACAGCGCCTCCGGGTCCTCATGGATGGTCACTGTCTCGTACAGTGATGATACCTTCGGGTATAATATATCACAGCGCCTTCGGGCCCTCATGGACCACCGTTGCATGCTGAATACGCCTTCGGGCTCCTGGCGGACCACCTGCTTGCACAAAGGAGTGATGCGCCGAGCTCTTATAGTTTCCTCGTATCCACTCTAAGGTTTATGCAGTATTATGAAACATAAAAAGAAATTGACAGGTATATGCAAACGAAATGTAGAGAATACATGACATGATATGAGAAGAAAGACTAATATGCGACGATAGTATATACATAAGAACAAGAAGAAAGATAAGATGACATAAAAAGTATATGGAAGATGATAAGAAATGAAACTGGTTATGAAAAGTATATATATATATGAGAAATGATAAGAATTTGTAATGTTATATGTGTTATATGCATTTGTATAGAAGTGTGGTGACCCTTAGTAGAGGTCATCCATGTGTATTAATTCCCACTAAGCGTAAAGCTTAGCACCACCCTCAATCCGTAGTACGTAAGAGGAAACTAGGAGGACTCCAGTAATCCACATCACAGTCAAAGGCCAGCCACATCAATAGGTGCTCACCGGGAAGACCTTAGTTCATTTTGTATATGAAATTTTGTAAACCAATGTGGAATATTAAAATGTTGAACACTTCCATATATGGAGCTTGTATATATATTTTGTAATCCGCTGCTATAGAATATAATACAAGTTAATTGTTTAACATTATATGAATGAACTAGCTTAAAGTTTATATGTGAAGAAAAAAAAAAAAATTACTCCTCGCCGACACCCTACGCCGAGTTGGGGGCGCTACGCTAGTGGTACTCAGAGCCTAGGTTTAGCGCGCGTTTCGAAAAGCCTAGGTTTAAAGTGGCCCGAATAGAGTATATATGATGTAAAAGCTCCGTGTTTAGTAATGTGTCAGTTCGATGTGGATGTCCCGTGTTTTCAGGATAGATGGATCATTCCAAGAAGTCGGGCCGAGAGTGTTAACCTCAATGGAACAAGGGTTATCAACTTCCTCAACCTCTTTAGTAATGTACCTAATGAGCCCACATAAGCCTGGCCGAGAATATCACAAGACATGGCTCCTCGAAGTTTTGGATAGATTAACCTCCCAAAGCCCAATGTACACAAAGAAGAAGACACGGGAGCAGAGGAATTCCACGGGTCGAAAGCATGGAAGAGTCAAAGAAAGCCGACTCGTTAGAAAAGCCAGAAAGGGTATTAAGAGGTTAGATGTCCTCCCCGATCGTAGCATTATGCAATTTCACTATTACAAGAAAGAGGCATATGATCAGGAAATTAGCATTAAGAAGTCCAAGGATCCCAAATCCCATGACTGGGGAGTTCTTGGCCCAAGAGTTTAGGGCAAAAAGTATGTTAATGAGATGTATGGGATTCCAAGGAAACAATTCCTAATTTGAAGCAAAGTACCTATCTATATCGAATATGAAAAAGAATTTAGCCATCTTAGTAAGTATGCACCTAATCGTCCTCACCGAGGCATTTTGGCAGTAATTTGAGGATGGACCCGCATGATTCCATCAAGAGATATTTGGCACCTATGACTTCTCTGGCAAAGGATTTTTATCTGTCCAAGATGCAATGAAAGTGTAGACTAGGAACGAAAGAACAAAGAAAAAGATTTCAAAAGAAAAAGCTTAGAGGAGCTGGTCCCTCTCGAAAAAGAGCTAGAGAACCTCCAAATTAATCGACATAGTTCCGCTACGAGGGGTAGAGGCAAAGGTCCAATGTAGCACGAGTACAAAGCGAGGTGCTTCGCTTGGACAGGAGAAATTCTCGAATGCCCTCATTGCCACATAAAAGGCATTTGGGAGTTTGGCAGATACCGACAAAGAGGTGTTTTCTGTGGAAGCCTCGAGCATTTGAGCAATGCAACCCCGAGTTAGGGATAATAGGCTACCGAAGGAAGTGGCAGAGGAAGATCTCGCTACACCACTTCCGACTCGTGTGGACGAGGAGGCATGGGCCGAGACAAGATCGCCCTATGCCTGAAAGACCAAGACGAAAGATATACATGTATGCTCGTGAGGACTTAATGTTCCCGGTATTATACGGTATATTTTCTTTATATGATATAGAGACGTATGCATTGATTGATCCCGATCTACCTATTCATACGCGGTGCACGGAGCGCATGACACAGCACGCAATGGAGAAATTAGCATATGACATGAATGTAACTAGTCCGGTCAAAGTACGTGTTATTGTGAATAGCATATATAGAAATCACTCTATCATATATAAACAAGAGAGTTTCTTGCTGATTTGATAACCTTACCATTCCGCGAATTTGACTTGATTCTAGGCATGGATTGGTTGTCTAAGCACCGAGCTATCGTTGATTGTGGACGAAAGACAGTAGTGTTGAGATGCTTTGACCAGACTGAGGTAATAGTACAAGGCATTGGATCAAGTGTAATGTCCAATGTGATCTCCACTATGCAAGCTAGGAGATTTATGAGGAAAGGATGAGACATTCTCACAAAGGATACTTGACTCCAAGAGAGGTCAAGTTGACGTAGAAAAGATCCCGTGAGGAATTTCAATGATGTATTCCCGAAGAGTTACCGTGCATTCCACTTGAGAGGTGGACTCTAGCTATAGAACAGACCAGAATGGGGCCTATGTCTAGGGCACTTCAGATAGGGATTTAGCTCCAAATCTGAAATAAAGAATTAAAGAGTCAATTGCAAGAACTTTTGGATAAAGGATTTATCAGACCAAGGTGTCCTGGGTGCACCGCTTTATTTGTGAAAAAGAAAGATGGCACTCTTACTGGATGTGCATCGATTATCGCAAATCAATAAGGTGATGCTGAAAACAAGTACCCATTGCCGAGAATTGAAGATCTTCACCGCTTGAAAGGAGCTGTGTCTTTTCAAGATAATCTCGCGATCGTGCATATCGCTTGAGAGTAAAGGAGGAAGATGTGTCGGCAGACTCCAGATGAACCCGATATGGCCATTGGTGAGTTTTTGGTCATGCCATCTGGGGTCACTCAATGCACCGGCAAAGATTCATGGGATTTGATGAATAGGCTTTCCAACCCTATGTGGATCAATTTGTTATGGTTTTTATTGATGACATCCTCGTGTATTCTGTAAAGGATGCACAAGTAACATGAGCGACTTCGAATAGTCTTGTAGACGTTAAGAGAAAAGAAGTTATATGCTAAACTCAAGAAATGATTTTTGGCTAAAGGAAGTCCCATTCCTAGGCCATTGTAGTCTCGCTGAGGGTATAAGAGTTGATCCCAAGTAAGATCGACGCTAGCCAGGACTGGAAATCACCCCAAAATGTAACCGAGGTGAGAAGCTCGGTTTAGCAGGTGGTTATTATAGAAGATTCAGAGAGGGTTTTTTCTCACATAGCTCGTCACCAAGTTACTCAGAAAAGGAATAAAGTTTGAGTGGACAGACAAATGTTAGAATAGTTTTGAACAGTTGAAAGGAATGTCGGCTTCAAGCACCAAGATAACGCAACCTACTTCAGAAGAGTATACCTTGTATAGCGATGTTCGCATCGGGTTTTGATGCGTGTTAATGCAAGATGGGAAAGCAGTGGCTTATGCCCGTGATATTGAAGCCACATGAGCAAAAATTATCCCACCTCATGACCTAGAGTTAGCTGCGGGTAGTGTTTGCTTAAAATATGGCTTATTAATTACTTATACTGGGAAAAGTGTAGAATTTACACCGAACACAAGAGTTCAAGTACTTAACGCAAAAGAGTTAAATCTGAGACAATGAGGTGGTTAGAGTTATTTAAGGATTATGACTCCATCACAGACTACCACCCCTGAAAAGGCTAATATAGTAGACGCATGCTTTAAGTCTAAAGACAAGGTAGCATGTCACTACAAGATGCTGATTGGAGATTAGCGTGATGATGGAGCAGAGTTAGTTCAACTAGAAGCGCAACCCGTGTTAAAGCAAATGATTATAGAGGCGCTGAAAATGATGAAGAGCTACGTAAAAAGCTACTGATGGTTAGAGATGGTGTGACATGACCAAGTTTTAGGAGAAAGAAGTCGTGAAGTTCAGATTTCCTGCATTAGATTATGTGTGCCGATGATATAGAGCTAGAGCAAAAGTTGCTATTCAGGCTCATAATACTCTGTGATTTACCATGCATACCGGAGGGAATAAGATGTACCAGGACTTGAAACAGTTTTATTAGTGGAAAGGAATGAAAATAGATGTGACTGAGTATGTATCTAAGTGTTTGATCGTGTCGCCAGTCGTGCTTCAACACCAAGTGCCCACAGTGCTATTAAATCCCCTTCCAATTCTCAATGGAAGTGGGATAAAAATTACCATGATTTTGTGTCGGGTTTTCCCCTCACACAACAAAACATGAGACTTATCCGGTGATTGCAGATAGGCTCACAAAGTCTACCATTTTATACCACGGATCGACCATTCTATGGATCGACTAGCCGAAGTTATATGTGGATGAAATTGCGCGACAGACAGGTGCCATTGTTCATCGTGGCCTGACAGAGATCCGATTTACATCATGTCTCGAAGGAATTACGTGGGGCCACTTTAGAACTGTTTCGAATTTTAGTACTCAAGATTCCATCCCGCAACGTATGGACAATAAGAGAGATTGATTCGGCCAAGATACGCTTCTCGGCGCTGTGTCAGTAATTTTCGTGAAGTTTGATAAAGATATTCCATTGATGGAATTTGCCTATAACAATAGTTTTCAGTCAAGCATTGGTATGGCACCATATGAAGCTTTGTATGGTCGGAAATGTAGAACTCCTGTGTGTTGGACGGAATTGAATGAGCATAAACTGATAGGTCCAAACATATTAAAAGATACATAAGAGAAAGTACAAGTTATTCGGCAGAGGTTAAAGGCTGCTAGTGATCGACAAAAGTCGTATGCCAACCTAAAGAGGAGAGATATTGAATATAACGTGGGAGACAAGGTCTTTTTAAAGGTATCACCATGGAGGAAAATTCTAAGGTTTGGTCAGAAGGGCAAGTTGAGTCCAAGGTTCATAGGTCATATGAGACGAACGTTGCCCCTTTGTTTATCGATTGGCACTCCTCCGTGAGTCGCCACCACACGATGTGTTTCATGTGTCGATGTTTCCTGAGATACCCCGCCTCCCGATAAATCGTGACATACTACCAATGCAAGAGAGGCAAGGCACAAGAGGATTTGTCATATGATGAGGAGCCAAAGATTATTCGCTCGAGAGGTAAAACAAATACGAACAAACAAGTACCATTATGAAAGTGCTTTCAAGTAACACCATCAGAGAAGAAGTACTTGGGAGCCATAACCATGAGAGCACACGCATCTCGCAATCCTTCGAGCCTAGGTATGAATTTCGAGGATCTAAATTCTTTTAAGGGGGAGAGTCAGGACACTTCAAATTATACCCTAACTGCTTATTAACATGTTTAGGGTATAATAAAAGTATCAAGATATTTTTCCTGAATAAAATAAAGATAAAAAACAAGCAGGAATACGCATAAGCTTAAATTATGAATAATAAAGAAGTATCTGAGGCTATCAGAAAATATCATAAATCGATCCGCAAATATTAGAAGAGTTTGATGACCAAAGTGAAATAAAAACGGGATACAAGATCAATATGATAAGACCAAAATAACATTCATTTTTGTCTTGGAGAAAGGGAGAGTAAACACGGATAAGAGAGAAGAAGAGAGAAGAAATAAGAAGAAAAGAAGAAGAAGTACATCACGTGTAATGGGACATGTCTCTGTGGTTAAAGGAACTAATGGTATTTAGGATTTTATATAGAAAATTATGGAACTTGTGTTAAGTCTCTTGCGGCGGAAAAGTATCGATTTTGCACAACCAGTATGGAAACTATGTGTGTGTGCATGGAAGTCTGGGGTCTAGAAAGTTTAGGATACCCGGGTTCGAACCCTTCGTTGAGTATGGTTTGCTCGAAAACTCCCAAAACTCATTTCTGCTAGGCTGAGCTGAGAAGAGTTCTTAAGGCTCTATAGATGTGTTCCGGGAAGGGTCTAAAGCAGTTGAACCAAGAAAATTCTTATTTTTGATCATATGCAAGAATGGACCTTAATCTGCTTCGGGGTCGAAATAAAGGGGATTTGGCAGTAAGTCCTTCTAAGAAATTGTAGCCACATCAGTGAACTTGATGTTAGGCTTTTGAATTTCTCAATTCGGACCCCTGTAAACCAAGTTATGGTCTTTTTACTCTGAACAGTCTAATGGGCAAGAGGCACCCATGAGGCTGCAGGCCGCCAGACCACAGGGGCCAAGCAGACCATGCAACAGAGGTCAATGAGGTCGCTGCATCTCATGCAACAGAGGTCGAACAGATTTTCATTTGAAGGAGTGTCAGCAGGACCTCATGCATAGAGGTCATCAGAGCCATTTCCTCTGCATGAGGTCACAGACCATGCGGCCAGAGGTCGGCCAGACTTCACAGTGTAGTCAACAAACCTCATTTAACAGAGGTCACAGACTATGCAACAGAGGTCAAGAGGACCTCATGCAACAGAGGTCGGCCAGACCATGCAACGAGGTCACAGAGGTCACAAACCCGCGTAGCAGAGGTCGCCAGACCGCTAATAGTTAGGAGGTCGCCAGATTCATGCAACGAGGTCAAGACCTCGTCCCAGAGGGTCGCCTCGTCGCCAGTCACTGTCCAAGGATTACTTCGCATGACCTCCAACTTCTCGGCGTCATAACTCCTTCGTCCGAACTCCGATTCGGGTGTTCTTAGACTCTATGGAAAGCCCATTGAGTCAAGAATCCATTCATATGCCTAAGAAAGATAGAAGATGTCAGACCAAGGTGTTAGACCGAGCTCACTGTGTCGTGTCAGCTCGTCCAAGTGACAGATTTGGATTCACGTATGACCTCCAACTTCGGAAGGTCATAAATCCTTCGTCCGAACTCCGATTCGAGTGTTCTTAGACTCTATGGAAAGCGCAATGATTCAAGAATCCATTCATATGCCTGAGGAAGATAGAAGATGTCAGACTGAGGTGTTAGACCGAGCTCACCAAGTCGTCGCCGTCTGGGGCCAGATTTGATCACGCATGACCTCCAACTTCTGGCTGTCATAACTCCTTCGTCCGAACTCCGATTCGGGTGTTCTTGGACTCTATGGAAAACCCATTGAGTCAAGAATCCATTCATATACCTGAGGAAGATAGAAGGTGTCAGACCAAGGTTTTAGACCGAGTTTACCGAGGTCAGGTCAGCTCAATTAGTTCAGGTCAGCTCGTCTGGGTTTACTACGTATGACCTCCAACTTCGGAAGGTCATAATCTCTCCGTCCAACTCCCGACATTCGAGAAAGTGTTCTCGACTCTATGGAAAGCCCATTGAGTCAAGAATTCATCAATAGATCGGAGCAAGATTAAAACTCATATTAGTTCCGAAACATGAAAAACAAGAGGCACTACGTAAGCATGTTATTTATGGCTATAATGAGATATGAAAATGCAAAGATATGAATAAATGATTGTGTGTATATATATGAAAAAAAAAAAAAAAAAGTTATATATATATATATATCCCATATGAATACCGAATGACAATAATTAATTTAGAATATGAGGTATATAATCGAATATAAAATACATATTGATTGTCCGCTTAGAACCTACAGAGGATAGACGGGCATGCCTTATTAGTAAAACCAAGTCTCGGCAAAGATACAAGTCTCAAATCGAGGCCCCATTCGGGTCGATGACATAGATCCCGTTTGATCACGGTGGGCTCCCGGAAGGGTCACCACAAATACTCCCGCCCTCATGGATGGTCACCGGCCTCGTATAGTGATGATACCTTCTGGTATAATATATCACAAATACTTCTCGAGTCTCATGGACCACTGCTTTCAGACAAGGAATACAATACGGCCCTCATGGACCACTGTTGCACAAGAGTACAGCCATTCGCCCTTATAGTTTCCTCGTATCCACTTCTTGCTGTTTTTGGCAGAGCTGAAACATAAAAGAAAATTGACATGTATATGCAAACGAAATGTAGAGAATACATGACATGATAGCGAGAAGCACAAGACCTAAGGGTGACGATAGTGATACGCTACAAGAACAAGAAGTAAAGTAATAAGATGACATGAAAAGTATATGGAAGATGATAAGAAATGAAACCTGCTATGAAAAGTATATATATATATATAAGGAGAAATGATAAGAATCAGAATGTTATATGTGTTATATGCATTTGTATAGAAGTGTGGTGACCCCTTAGTAGAAGTCATCCATATATGTATTAATTCCCACTAAGCTGCAAAGTTTAGCACGTGTTCAATCCGTAGGTACACTTAAGAGGAACTAGAGAACGCATCCACATCGCCTCAAAGGCCATACATCAATAGGTGCTCACCGGAAGACCTTTTAGGTCTATTTTGTATATGAAATTTGTAAACCAATGTAAATATTGTAAATGTTGAACACTTCCATATATGGAGCTTCAGATATATATTTGTAATCCAGTCACATGTAATATAATACAAGTTAATTGTTTAACATTATATGAATGAACTAGCTTAAAGTTTATACATGAAGAAAAAATATATAGGACTTCACTTGACACCCTATGCCAAGTTGGGGCGCTACACTTCCATATCGAAATCGAAGTTAAGTGGTAGTATCCAAATGAGGGAGCTTGGATACCGCTTTGTACTTCTGCTTCCAATCCGATGTTGCGCAAGTAGGCCTTCCTCGGCTGAGTTGACTCTCCTGGTCTTCCGAAGAACCCCCGAGATTACGTGGATTTCTCCCTCAAAGGCTGCTGATGCCGACCTGGGCTGGGTCACTATGTGGTGGTGGCCGGGACTTCGGCCCCGCCTTCCGGGCCACGATCTGAGGTGTCCACGTCGGATCAAGCATTCAATCTCCTTTTTTTAGCTGACGCCATCCGTTCCTGGGTGTCCATGGTCCTTTGTGGAACTCTACGTATTTGGTGTCATCCCTTCTCGCGGTCCGGCTTCATCCGATGGCCACCTCAGTGAACCTTTCATAGCGTCGCACTTCACGTAGGACCTACGATTAATTAAGGTCACGAGGGTGTATTGTCGAGGTGAATACCGAAGAATACCAGCCGAGGTGGTCCTCTCTATGACCCCGACGGCCTCATCTTGTCGAGGACCCGCCGGCTCTGGCCTCCTCCTCGGGGATCCGTCCGTCTCGCCGTCTCTCGGGCTGCTTCTGTCGCCCCCCGCCTTTTTCTTTTGAGCAAAAGAGCTTGCTCGAGAGCGAGGGCTTTTCACTGCTAATATACTGCTTTTACAGACCTCGCCATGTCGCCTCAGGTTTTTAACGCGCCTCCAGGAGGCCTGGCCACCACGCCGCCCTCGGCTGGTCTTCAGATCTTAGAGAGATCGGGCGCTGCCTCTCGCTTGTGTTCCGAGTTGATAATTAGCATCGGGTCGAGAGGTCAGCTTTATTTGTAAAGAAACTGTCATTCCCACAAACGGCGCTAAACTGATGGTGCTTTTTCTTCAATCAAACTGGCCGAGCTTATAGAATGGCGGGCCGGGTCCGCTGACTCGGGATGCCTGCCTCAGAAAAACAAGAAATAAAAAGGATCGCTGGACGCTCGTTCTCTCCACGCCTAAGTCAACTCTTTCCCAATGGAAGAGAAAATCAACCGCTGGGAATGAACTCGCGGGCGTAAGTCCGCGCACTTTCACTCTATGGGGCGTGGCCCGGCATTTATAATGATGATCATGAAAACTTTCCTTTGTCAGACACGACACCGAATAAGACATGCTTCCTAATGGACGATGACAATCGAATAGTATGTTTCCTTGTTTCGAGGATGATACAATATTTCTCCCACTGGTAGGGAGATTTCTTATCGTGAACCGACACATTAAGTGATAATTGAATGGCAATAATTGGGAAATAACTTACTTCTTCCGATTGGTGGAGATTGGGTGTTTTCCTCAATATGGATTCCTCGGGCCGCCACTTTTAAAGGGGTGGACTGGGCCCCGGTTTCGCCATATTCGGGACGCCATCAAGCGCCTATCGCGCATCGAGCCCGCTTTTAACCTTCATTGGCTTACGCCTCAGTCTGCGCACCTATTATTTCAAACTCCATCAGTTTATAACAATTATGTTAACCATTCAATTGGTAAAAGTCCTTTTCAAATTGTTAATGATAAAAGTCCTTTTCAAATTGTTAATGGCTACTCACCCCGCACACCCATTGATCTTGTTCCTTTACCACCTCACATGCAGCGTCTCAACACGTAAAACTTTGCAAAACACATCCATGACTGCATGTTGAGATTAGCGAAGATTTCTCTAAGTAATGCAGAGTATAAACTAAATAAGGATGTGCATCGAGTTCAAGGAATTTAATGTTATGGGAATATGTCATGGAGCCGCATTCGCCCTAAAAGAATTCCAAAACGTTTCAAAAAATTTATACAAGAGCCATGGTCTCGTTCTATCATTTGTGTAATCGTGATCTAATGCATATCTTCGATTTCTCACGATAATGGATATTAGCCATGTTTTCACTGTCGAGGATTTGCTACCTTACCGAGGCTTTTTTTAACCTTCTACTTTCATTTCTTCTGCAGCTGTCTACACTGACCTAGTAAAGGTGCACCCATCGCGTCTTCGCTATAGTATTCTGCTGAGATTTGTGGGATATCCTTGATGATGAGTTTATGACTTAACCGATGATGGTTTTCGCCGCTTCCTTGTCAACATTGGCCGCCCCGATTCTCGATGCTTCTTGGATCAAGGTAGATGATCTTTCGCTCTTTTTAATATTCGCCGTCGATCGTTACCTTCTTCTTACTCTTCGGAGTCGAGTTCTTTTCAACCCGAGGGGTTTGATGGGGCATGAAGTATGCTCATATCTAAGCCTAGACGAGATATGAAGTCCAAGTCCAATAATATTTTTTATTATTATTGGGCTATTTATTTACCGCATTTTTATTTATCTATTGCGTTTCTATCGGCCAAACTATAACAAGATCTTACGTTATCAAGCGAGAAACATAATATCAAAACTCGGTAGTTTTCGATTTATTTATTTTTGTTTCGCTTTCTTCAATTTTATTATTCTTCAGAATGAAAGTTACATCACATCGACTAAAATCTGACTTATCGCCGATATATTTGGACTAAAGTCATATATATCGCATTAACATTGTCGTGTGTCGAGAGACCAAAATTTCAAACAAAATTAGGAAAGACTAGGTTCAAAGTCCAAACTGAAATTTCAAACAAAATTTCAAATTTTGAACATAAATTGTGCAAGGTTCAAACATACTCAATCAAAAATTTCAAACAAAATTTCACACAGAATTTCAAACAAAAAAAATAAGAAATAAAATTGAAAGAAAATGAGCCCAAGCTAGAAGACCGGAGTTTGAGCTTTCTGCTGACGCCAGAGATGTTGGTGGCCTGTCGACGCTGTTGTTGCGTTGGCCTACGTCGAGAGATTGGTGAGCAATTAAGAAGCAAAGAAGAAAGGAAGAGATAAACAAAGGAAAAAATGAATAAAAAAGAAAAAAAATTGGTGTGCAAGAGATAAAAGGAAAGGCATTGAAGATATCAAAGTTACCACCAACTGGTCCAGCCACGTGGTTTGTTTGTTTGTTTTTAGGAAATGCCACGTGTTAAGGAATTACGTAAAAAAATATTTATATGATTTTAGGTTATAAAACATTTTAAGGAAAAATGTTCTTATCTTAAATATTTTAAAAATAATTTAGAGTAATTTTTTAGAATATTCTAAAATATAAAAAAAAAAAATTAGTCGTAATATATTAGCATAAAATAAATTAAAAAAATAATTTTTTACATTCAAAATTTAATATAACATTTTATTCCTCAAAAGTTTTAAAATAGTTAAAAATTCATTTTTAAACTATATATATATAAAGTAATTAACAACTTTTTTATTTCAAAATTGAAGTTTACTATTATGATTTTGAAATAATAAACTAAACTAACAAAGAATTTGAGAGTTTTGACCAATTATTTTTATAAATCATAGAAATAATTTATTTTATGATTAGATATGTTTTAATAAAAATAATTTTATTTTTTAATAAACAAATATAAATATAGTAGAAATTTTAATTTAAAAAAAACTAATTAATATTATCATTTCCTACACTTTCAAAATAATTTTGATAAATGATTTAAATATATCTTTAAATTTTGAATAATTTTTATTAATAAATTTATGTAAATATCAATCGATATGTCATATATTTATTAAAATCAAATCTGCAAATATATCAGTAAAGCCGATATTTTTATCGTTGTGCGATCATTTTGATGACTAAGTGCACCAAATCCACCTCATACAAGGAACAACATCGTTTCTTCCGTTTGGATAGCCAAAAATCTCTCTGAATTGTTAATGCTATGCAACTCCACTAATGGACTTTGATTGCACCGCATGAACCGACGACGTCTCTTGAAACAAGAAAAGTGATTTTGACTTCTTTTTTTTAGTGTGAGGGACATTTAGCTTAAGTGGTAAATGGGTGGAACAGGATTAGGAAAAATTCCAAACTCGAATCTTTTTGTAAGCTTGTAGTCTTCTGATATAATATGAAAAGTAATAAGTAAAGTAAAAAATAAATAATAAATAAGTTGGTATATGTAGCTAGGCTGTTTAAATTACCATTATGCCACTTTAATTTCAATTTAATAGCCAGAAATATTCCAAATTAATAGGGTTAATTACTAATGGATGATAATGTCTTCTTTTTTCGAAGTGGAGGTTTGTTCATGATAATAATATTAACTTATCAAAAAATAATAATAATATGAGGTATGCCCCAGGTTTTTGCTTGCATGTTCTAAAGCTTCTTAAGATGAAGACGTTGGGAAGCCTCTTTATTTATTGAACTCTCAGAAAATGAAAGTAAGATAAGTCTAAGGTCACGCGTCAAGGAATGAAAGAAACTTTAATGCATATATCGAGGCAGCTGAAAGACGGGCCTCAACTCGAACAAACATGGGTGATATGGGCCAAACTCGCCTGTGGGCTTGGAGGCCCGAGCTAGGTAAAATAGAATGATGGGGGTAGCAATGGTCACCTCGAACATCAAACGGCCCTACGCTTTGATAGACACCTCGAACATGGGGCTGGAGAAACGCCGTATATGTGTTACAGTCACTTGGTCAAATATAACGGGATAATTAATGTATAAATGAATGTATGAATATGGAACGTAAAAAAGTGAAATAACTTTTTTAAATCTCCTAATTATAAGTATTAAACGTGTAACCCCCAACTCGTATAAAAGGGAAGAAAGGAAAAAGAGAAAGGACCACTTTGATTTGATCACATATGACATTATCTCTCACGTTGTTACTCTTCTATTCTTCCTAATATTAATACTAACTAGCACTCTTCTCTTCTCAATATTTAATTCCTCACTATGTCCTCTTCTTCCTTCTCTTGCGTCTATCAACCAAGAAAACTGCCGTCCCATTTACCTTAATTTAGATATACTTAACTTGGAGCACCTAATACCAAACCCATTTAGGTACATACCCAAACAAAATTAAAATTCCTTGCTGACAGTGTTTGGTATGCCTCAGAAACTAGAGAGGAAGATGATTTTCCTTCTTTGATCTTGATGAGAAGGAACTTGAAATTGGGTTGTCCATGAAGAATTACTAGAACCAGTAGTTTTCTGTGCAATATAAAGTATGCTTTAACACTCTGTTTGGAGCAGGGAAAGAAAAAAAAAAATTTTAAATGATTTTATGATGTTTGATTTCATCGTTCAAAATATTAAAAAAAATCAAATATAATCAAAATTCTTCAAAATATTATATTTTTTAAAATTTCTTAATCATTTATATAATGAATGAAAACGAATAAAAATGAGTTCGAATAAGCATGTAAATTAATTTATTAAGTTTAAATATATCTTTAAATTTTAAGGTACTATTTTCTTGGCTTATACTTTGCTTTTCTTTCAACATTACTTTTGAGTTCCAAATGAACCTAAATGAACCACAGTTGTATATATGGTGGGTGAATAGAAGACCTTGGATATGTGTATCAAAGTCTAAGAGCATGAAGGTCTATGCAAAGATGCATATTGGGTGGTGATTAGACGAAAGGAAAATATATTGGAATTAATTTGATACTCATTAAGTAAACTCTTAAGTCAATATTTATGGTTGGATGATATCTCTCAAATTTGAACCCCTCTTGGACAAGGATGATGCAAGCTAGCACTAATAAATCAACTAATTAATTTTGGGAGCTAAAATTTCAGGAGCTCCTAACCAGCATTATTTCCTAACGTTCGATGAATTTGGAGCTCAGAGTCAAATATAGATTCTTTGAGACTTATCTCAATGCCAGCATTTGAGAAACTTTACTAAATATAGACTCTGGCGGTGGACATTAATATTTTTCATTGTCTCTAGCTTTATTCTTTTCTTTTGACTCCAGTGTTAACTTATCCGCTTTTGTTGTCAAAAAAAAAACCTGTACGCTTTTAATATGAATATAAACCAAAGATATGACCTAAGCAGTGAAAAAAATATGAATATGAACCAAAGATATGACCTAAGAGTTGAAAATTACCGACAATAAATTTCATTGTGGAGCTAAGAATTTAGTTCAATGGACATAGATGGACAAATCTAGAACCATAGCCTAATGGTAGAGGATATTACAGATCAAGTAAATGTTCCACTCCACTTGGCTGCAAGAAAACAATTTTACCAAAGGCTTTCATGATGGCATCGCTCGCCATCCAATACAATGTTAAACAAACAACTCTTCTGACAATTCCAACTAAGGATTTTGGTTGAATATTAATATACATACTTCATACAAAAAAAATCCTAAGTAAATTAATACCCACCTACCCAAGGTCAAACAAACAGGTGAGGCGCTGTTACTTCATCATCAGAAGTGCAAGTAAAGTTTTATATAAAAAATAAGCTTAGAGAAAGCATCTTAGGCTTCCATCCGTTACTATTCAATTCTTCGTGCTTCTCCAAGTACAAGTACTGATCAAAGCATTAGAGAATGTTCAAGAAGATTGTTATCTCTGCAGTAGACTGGCTGTTGCATCATATATGGTTTTCTGACATAACTGTGTCTTTATCAAGCATCTTCATCTTCAGTTCCATGCTTCATAGGCTCCACCAGCAGGTCCCATGCTATGGCCGGTGATGGGGTGTCCGATATATTCTTCCCACATAGACGACATCTACAATTGGGGAACCAGAGTTCTAATCCGAGCCGGCGGGACATTTTACTACCGAGGAATGTGGATGGGCGGAAGCTACGGCGTTATGACAATTAATCCCGCCAACATCGAGTACATGCTCAAGACAAGGTTCAAGAACTTCCCCAAAGGGAATTATTACAGAGAGAGGTTCAATGACTTGCTCGGAGGCGGGATTTTCAATGCCGACGATGAATCGTGGAAGGAGCAAAGGCAGCTTGCGACTTTCGAGATGCATTCGTGCCAGTTTGCGGCGCACTCATTTCGGAGCGTACGAGGTTTGGTGGAGCAGAAGCTGTTGAAGCTGATTGAGAAGCTGGCGAAGTCGGGAGATTGTGTTGATCTTCAAGAAGTGCTTCTTCGTTTTACTTTTGATAATATCTGCGCTGCTGCTTTTGGGGTTGATACAGGGTGCTTGGCGCTTGACTTACCGGAAGTTCCTTTCGCGAAAGCTTTCGAGGAAGCGACGGAATCGACGTTGTTCAGGTTTGTCGTGCCCCCGTTTGTGTGGAAGCCGATGAGATTCTTTGGATTAGGAACAGAGATGCGGCTCAGGGAAGCCGTGCGAGTTGTACATGATTTTGCTGAGAAGACGGTGACGGAACGCCGGACTGAATTGAGTAAGGCGGGCGGTTCGATTAACCGATGTGATCTGTTGTCAAGAATTATGGCAATTGGTTACCATGAACAATGCAAAAAATACAAATTTTCGGATAAGTTTCTGAAGGATTTCTGCATTAGTTTCATCTTAGCCGGGCGAGACACGAGCTCTGTCGCACTGGCGTAGTAGTTCTTCAGCTAATAAAAAACCCAGAAGCGGAAAACAGAATTCTCAGCGAGATCGAACAAATCTTGGGTCAGCCGGAATTCAACCAAAGTCATGATCAGAGAGCATTTACGGCTGAAGAATTAAAGAAGATGGTGTATCTACAAGCGGCCTTAACAGAGTCCCTCCGGCTGTATCCATCCGTACCGATAGATTTCAAAGAGGTTGTAGAAGATGACGTGTTCCCAGACGGCACACCGATTAAACGTGGGGCGAGGGTCCTCTACTCCATCTTCTCCATGGCTCGGATGGAGTCGATATGGGGGAAAGACTGTATGGAGTTCAAGCCAGAGAGGTGGATCAGAGATGGGGAGTTTGTGAGTGAGAATCAGTTTAAGTATCCGGTGTTTAATGCTGGACCTAGGCTCTGTATAGGGAAGAAGTTTGCTTACATGCAGATGAAAATGGTGGCGGCTTCGATTCTGATGAGGTACTCGGTCAAGGTTGTTGAAGGTCATAATATTATTCCTAAAATGACAACCACGCTCTACATGAAGAATGGCTTATTGGTGACTTTCAAGCCCAGGTTGAACCTGCCTCTGCTCTAAGCTAAGCCAAGCCTTAAAAAGTAACTCTTGCATGTAATTAGGAGGAAAATAAAAGAGCTTTTGTACGTTCAGTTGTGTTGTACTATATATTGGAACCAATAAATTAATGTAAACAAAATTAGACATATAGATGATTGAATATTTCCATGGTCAGTATTACATCACATGGTCAGAACCTTGAAGGCTAACTGATCATCAATTGATTGGTCCTGTAGGTTTTGGGTATGCTCCCCAATGATAACCAGTTTAAGTCCTTTAAGATGCATGGCTGAGAGTGACCAACCTAAGAAAGGCCCGGGGCAAATGCCCCCGTAATGGAATTCGAACTTCTAACTCTAGGTTAGGAGTCAACTTAATTACCTAATCGTTGTTCTACAATTCCTTCTCTAAAAAAAAATTATGCCCTTTGACTTAATCCATCATCATCGATGGCTAAAGGATTTACCTATTTGTCAATGAAGATTATTTCTTATAAGATAAGTTGAGGTGTGCACAAACTCCATCATTATCATTATTTTTTATCTTACTGAGTTTGTTAGGGTTAATAATGGTGGAGAGAGAGAGAGAAACAATTGGAAACTAATAGTAAATGCAGTGGGGGAGGGGACAACGTGGAAGTGAAAATAGTGTCCATTATGAGTGTGACATGCAGAGACTACCAATAGATTTGTATACCAGGCCTGTTCAAGTTTTGCATGTCCGGCATTCTCAAATTCATTTTTATAACATTGAAAAAAAAAAAAAAATTTATAAGTATAAAAATAAAATGCATGTAGACAGGTGATTTGAAATCATACCCTATAATAAAATTATACTCTAATACCAAGTTAACTACTAATTTTCCCAATTAAAAAGAAAAAAAACCTCTAAGATTTGGATTGAATAAGTATCATCAGGCTTCTAAGCACTTTTATCCTAGTGAAGTAGTGGACAATAGAAAGGGACTTACATGGGTGTCTGCCTTTGTTTCTTTTATGCTTGCTCTTGTATATATTCCAAGGTTAGGTGAAGATAGATAGATGGAGGATAGTTTCTTCAGTCATTAAAAAGGATTAGCTACTTATTTCCATTTGAGTCCTTTCAACATTAAACTGCATGCTAAGAATATTTTCCTTACCAGTAGCCAAGATATTGTTATCCGTGAATGCTAATGATAAAGTGAAAGCATGGGAATAAAGAGAATGTGGAGGTTGAAAATGGGGCGGCTGGTATGAGAGTGACAATACCTCTACTTTAGTTTCTTTTTCTTCATCCAGTTTCTCATCAACCAAACAACAGGGCCATGGAAGGTATCTTTACTTTTATCAGTACCTTAACTAAATTGATGATAATTAAACATATATATCTATCAATTAATTACTTTAATATTAATTACTTATTTATTTTTGCTATCATTGCTTTTATACTAAAGCTGATATCCTTGCTATCATTGCAACACATCTTTGAAAGAGAGTTAAGAAAAAATAGATCATGGCAAGGCGGAAAAAAATATAATTAATCTAACCTAACTAGATAGAACAAAAAATCCACTAATTTTTCTGTTCTTGAAATTGTTTGGTTTTCGGTAAACAATGAATTTGAATTAAATTTAAGTGAAATTATTTGTTAAAAAACTTAAATGAAGTGAGTGAAGTTTGCTATTTTTGATTGGTTTCTTCGTAAATTATTTCAAATAGTCTCCAATAGATTTATATTGACATACATGATTATACTTGTTTTTATCTATCATATAATGTAAATGGTAAGTAACATTTGCATATAACTGATATTTTAATTTTTTTTGTTTGTCAAACTCATCCTACTCTATGTAGTCTCCAAAATTCTCTGAGTCAATGGATCGTCGGGGCATTCACGGTCACGATCGGCTGACACACCCAAAAACAAAGGAAAACTGACGGTAGTGTTCCATGTCAGTCCCTCCGATGCTTAAAAGTTAGCTCTCTTTTAAGTGGGGCGGCGTTAAAGTGTAGTTATCTCAATCGAGAATGTCATACCTCATTTGGTGTGATTCTTTTCTCTTTTATGGAGGGAGAACATGGATCCACCTTCTATGGAGAGTGGACGATTTCTTCCCATAAAGATAGGGGAAGGTGGCTCTCATTTCGGGAAGGATGACTTATTCTTCTTTTTATGTAACTACTTTCCCGAACGGGCCGCTATAGGGAGTGCCTTCCTATTCTGTTGGAGGCGGGGTGACTGATTCTTGGGAGAACATCTACTTATCTCATGGACAGTCGGTTAGTAGTTTCGCTTGGCAGAGTCATTGATTGGGAGAAGAAGCATCCGGGTGAAGAGGCATCCGGGCATTAGGTCGTGTCGGGAGAGGAGGCATCCGAGGTGAGAAGTGTCCGGGCACTCGGGCGGAGAATCGTCGGGCATTCCTGGGCCTACTCAGCATCTGGGCTAAATTTGGTTTAGGGCTTGGTTATGTCAGGGCCTTTGGGGCTGGTCGTTTGGCTAAAGGGAGCGGGAGGCGAGGCCAATGGGCTTCCTGATGCCCCCTTTTTCTTCAGGAGAGGGTGTCGTCCCAGTTGGAAAAAAAGGAACAAGCTTGTGAGTCATATCACGGGAATAGAAGACCATCATTGTTGTTGGATTTCAATGTGAATTTGTAACTTTTTGTTGCATTAGATGTATATGGTTGCTTGAGTTAATCTTGAGAAATTTGGGCGTATTAAAATGAAGAGGGTGAGGAGGTTGGTTGTCCTACTGGTTATCCACGTTCCTTCGTCAGAGAAGGATAATTGAATGTTGCTAAGACTCAGAATTGGGGGATTGCGGGATGAAGGATGATTGTGTTCGATCATTTGAGCGCGCTTTCTAAGCATGGATCGGACCAGAGACTGTATGGTTTGGTAATTCGGGTGTTTGGGAGGGGGTCTTTGGGTGGTTTAAAACTTGAATGGGTCAGGACACCCCTACTGGTAGATCTAGGGGATCGCTCAAGCTTCCACTTCCTTTATCACCATCTTGTCCTCTTTCTTAGCCTCTACAGCAGCTTCTTTAAGCCCCATCTCCATCTTTCCCTTCTTTTTGGCTTCTGCAACAACTTCTCTCCGGTTCAGCCGGCCCGGATGCCTTACTGTTTTCTTACGTATTTGGGTGTTTTGTGAGTTACGAATATTAGTTTGTCGTGTTGTAATATTATTGCTTGGCAACAAGCATCGCTATGTAATGTCGAACACCTTTTTGGTGTAATTAATAAAATTACAGTTTTTTAACGGCTTAGTGTCTTATTGTAATTCTGTGTATGACATATTCGGACATTTTGCCTAATTGAGGCCGGTTAATATTATAAAACTTGTTAACGGGCCGGCCCTGTCGGCCGAGAGAGAAGGGCCCAGGCAGCCCACCTTAGTCCCTCTTGTGCCCTAGAGTCAGAGCCTTTAGTCGTGATGGTTGAAATCCCGGACAGGAGCGTTTAGTCATCCGGTTCGTTAAATCTTGTTGTAAGCCCTAGGCATCGGTATATATAGATAGGCATCATTAAGTCGTACTCTTTTCCCTTCTTTGTTGTTTTGGGTTTATCTGTTTCCCTCTGTGACTATCCGCTGCGAATAGGCCGGTGTAACCTTGCATTCGTTCGTGGGCCATTGTTGCAAGCACTCATGCACTTCATTTCTCAGGTAACCATCGTCGCCCCTTAGTAATGTTGGACTGTGGTGAATGACTGGTTTCCAGCTGTAAGAGGCCTGGAAGGGAGGAGACATGGTTTAAAATTTATTCAACTCGAGAGGTCCTTGCCCCGAGCTTAGGGTATGCCTTCGTACCAATTAGGTATATGGCTAGAGTCTAATATTCGTTTTCTCTTCTCCATTTGATCTGCTTGTAGAATGGTGAGGGGTCAGGAAGAAACTTCACAGTGGTGCCAGGAGAGGTCCAGCAGAGGCATATGCACTAAGCAGCATCATTTCGATCTACGGCGATGGAGGAGCTAATAGTTATTACGAGGTGCGGAATGCATTGACCTCTGGTTAATGGAGAGGACGGACGAGTCTACCTTAGGTGGAGAATATAATGGTGTGTTTTTTACCCGAGAGCACCTTGCAGTTGGGCTACGCTTCCCCGTGCCGACCCTAGTCAAGCAATTTTTGCATTTCACCCTGGCACCCCCGGCTTTTATCCACCCGGCGTCATTCGTGTTTTGTTGATCTTTGCGTGTTGAACCACCTATATCAACTCGACCTCTCGTTGAATTACATTTGTGTATAATTTATTTTCTGAGAATAGGGCAGGGCGGCCGGATGTCTATGTCGGTTCTGAATCCCCGACTTCAGGTTGTTAACAGGCTCCCAGACTCACCTAAGACTGAGGCGAAAGGAGTGTTGCTAGTAAGGGGACCTGGGGCTGAGTCCCGGGCTCCCAGAACTTAGTTTATCAACGGCGGTCTCAATCTTTTCCAGGTGTGTGGTCGGGTTAGACCTGGCTTGATAGCCTTTTCCGGATATTTAGTATGTGATGATGGACTAACCTTGGGTTGCTTGTGTAGGGAAGGCTTGGCGAGGCAAGCTGGTGAACTGGGTGGAGAAGTCGAGCTTCGAGAAAATTCGCCGTCTATCAGAGATTTCTGAGCAGGAGAGTCATTACAAGGTTCTCCTGACTCCAGATAATATATCTACCGTGAGGCGCAACCCGGCCCCTTACACCCTCCCGATCATTCCCCGACCGTTGCCTTCGGACATCGTGGAAGGGAAGCACTTTGTCATTGTTGACCTACGGCGTCTAATTTCGAGCAGCGCCCATCCCTCCGGTGGCTTAGTAGTTAAGGCATCAAGTCGGGTGCAGGGTGTTGGGAGCGCATCGGGTTCGTTGACCCTCTAGTGAGTTCTGGTTCTACCAGGCAGTTCCGGTCGGAGAACCAGAAATTAGTGCGATCCGACGGCTGCCTTTGCTGGCGAGTGGCGGATCACGCTAGGTAATAAGATTAAGCGGAAGGGTGGCGGCCCGAGGGCGACGGGGATGCGCCTGGGTCGAGGAGAGGATTTGGTTCCCCGGGTTAGTGGAACACGAGGATTTCGAGATTTGGGGAGGAGGAGCGGGAGGAAGGATGACGAGGCTGCTGGATCGTTCTGCGGCCCGCGAGAGACGGTAGGCGGGTTCGGTGAGTCGACATCGCCGCCCGGTGTGGGACCCTAGTCCAGCCCGCTGCTGAGGAGGATCGGAGGAGTCTGAAGCTATTGCACAAATATGGCTCTCGAGAATCGGGGCCACGGATCAAGCGGGCGGCGGGGGTCACTTGACGAGTCGAGAAAGGGCGATCATGTTCCAAGTGTTCTTGGGTGATCCCCTTCCGGCCCAGGGTGAGATTCGACCTAAGCGGGTCAAAGTTATGCGGTCCAGAGGCTACGAGGCCCACATTGCTTGGGAGCCGGTTATAACCCGACCGTTTATGCTCCTCCGCGTGGGCGGAGCCTCAGGGTGGAAGTATCGACTCAGGGGCGAGCAGGTGGGGGAAGTTATCATCGTCGTTGAGCCTTTCCACGGGGAGAGTCCATGGTGGACAGTTGAACAATTTGTATCCCATGATGTGGATGCGATGTTTTGCTCGGGGCATGGGCCTTGGTGAGGACTACTCGGTGAGCGTTCCTATAGGGACCCGGAAGGAAGACATCGAGTGGATTATCGATGATGGGATAGAAGTCTGCAACCGTAACTACGTTCAGTCTACTAAACTGGTAAGATAGCGAGTTTCGTTATGTGACATTAGTGCTAATGTTTGATGTCTATACTCCTAATGGGTTTCTTTGCAGGCCGTCGGCTTGCTGTCGAACAGGCGCTTCGTCACGAGTTCGAGCTCAGGGCGAGGATCTTAGAACGTGCCTTAAAATACCCTAAATTTTATAATAATTTTATTATATATTCTGGGTATGAATTGGGCCAAACTTGGGTTTAAGGAAAATTGATGAATTGACAAATTATGAAATAGCAAATTTAGTGAACCCGGAAATTTGAGCACTAAAACAAGGATAAAATTGAAATTTCCATAAGGGACATAAAAATCATAAAAGGAGTAGAGATGGGTATAGTAGAAATAAAACAAGTTGATTTGCAAAATTAAAAAGAGTAAGGACTTAATTGCAATATGGAAAATTAAAAAGTATAAAAGGGAGTGTTGAGACAAACCTGACTAATTGTCTCATTTTTACTTACTACTTAGCGATGTGAGAGAAAGAAGGGAGAAAACAAGGGGAAGAAGAGGAAGAAGAAGGAGAAGGAGAGGAAGATCAAAGCCAAGGTATGTTTTCATCTTAGGATCAAGTGTGTTTTGATTTCCTAAGGCTTTAGTTTGGAGAATTGTCCTCTTTTGTCTAGGGTTTTGTGGAAGAGATCACCCAAATCCTAGATTTGTTGAGGTGTTGTGGGTAAAACCCCAATTGGTGGAAATAACCATGGAATCATCACATTTATGTGGTTTTATAAAAGTGGTGGACCTTAGGTAGTGTTCTTGGATTTTCATCTAAGGTTTTGTGTTTTTGAGTTCCAAAGCACCAATTCAAATGTTGTGGAGTTGATTTTTGGATGATTTCCATGATGTTTCTTGAGGTGTTATGAATTACTAAGAAGTTGTATGGAGTTAGTGGCATCAAAAGTGGAAAAATAATAAAATCTGGGCAAAATTTTGAAGGTGTACGGTACATGAACAGTAGTGTACCGGTACCTGGCAAAGTGTACCGATACACTTTGGGGGTGTCTTAGAGTACACCTGATGCCTTTCGGTTTCGACCAGTTTAAGTATTTGGCTATAACTTGCTCATTTCTTATCGATTTGAGTTATTCAAGTGGCTACGTAAAATAGACTTCAAGAAAAGCCAAACTTAAAGAATAGGCATCGCAAATTCTGATCTAAGTGTATAAAAATTCACTCAAAGTGGGGCCATGTGCAAGCCAAATTCTGGTTCAGAGATTTGAACATAGAGTAGTCGGGTTGTTTCGGACGTAACTTGGAATTTCGGTGCCAGGTGGGTGATTCCAGTTAGAATGAGCCACTTAGCACCTTAGCTTTAAAGTACAATGACATAGAGTCAAACGTAAGTTAAGACCCCGGAAAAATAAAAGCGATACAAACTGTCCCGTGTAATCGGTAAATTTATTAGTTGGCATGAAAATGCCATAGCTTTAATAAGGATAATCCGATTGAAAGGATTCCAATTTATAGTAAAGTAGACTCTTAGAGGAATAAGAATGAGACTAAGTCAAAGCATTACCCGTACCTCGCCGCCTCCGCAAAGTTTAAGCTTTGCCTCGTCGTTTAGTATGATTATTTGCTTAATCACTAGAGTGAATAAATTGTATTTGACTAGGTGCGGGTGAAGACGATAACCTGACCTAGGATTGACATCGAGAAAGAAACGGAATCGATAATTGGTTTGTTCTATACTTGTTCTTTATTCTAGTTTGTTCACCACACGCTCTTTATTCTCATATTGCTCTCTATTTGCGAAATATGCATATATATATCGATTTGAATGATTAGTATTTGAAATGTTTGACAAATATCTACATGTATGCGTGTATTTGAGCTACGAAGCAAATTCATTGCATAAAGTAAAATTGATTTGAAAGCATTATTATTGAATGGCCAACATGGCGGAATTCACCGTGGTCGTCGTGAAGGTATCGTGTTGTCTAATGCGAAATCCGCATTGCTCTTGGAATGACAAGCGGGGCTGAGATTCACCAAGCTGAGATACGCATGCGTTAATGTCGACTTCTATAGTCATATGTGAGACGGTAATATTGAATGCGAGAAATCACGTACTCGCTGAATGTGAGCGGGACGAGATTCAACAAGCTGAATACATTTGTGAATGTCGACTTCTATAGTCATATGTGAGGCGGTAATATAGAATGTGAAATCTGCTTGCTCTTGAATAACAAACGGGGCGAGTTAAACAGCGAATCTTGTCGTGGATGTTGGATTCTATAACCGTATGTGGAATCACAAGCCAGAAAAATGATGGAAATTGAAAAGTGTATTGTATAAGTATCTTTACATTACAACGATATTGTATAAGGCATTATTTTGATAAATGCATGATTTATATGAACAAAAATGGAATAGAAAACGTATAGAACCACTAAGCATGAAAATGCTTAAGTATTATTTATTTTGTCAATGCGCAGGTACCGGAGTGATAACATCGAAGCAAGACCAGATGAATTTCGAGTCATAGAAGGAATTACGGATATGCTCAGGTCGTATGCATTACTCCATTTCTTTCGAACATTGATATTTTGTAAAACAGTTTGAGCTCTGAATCATTATTTTTGTAAATGCATTTTGTTAAATGTAAGTGGTATGAGTCTTTTGAATGCGTAAATGTTTTATGGGCTTACCCAAAATGAAAATGCTTCCGCGAAATTTTAAAATTTAAAATGAATAAAACAAGCCAAATGTTTTGATAAGATAATTGAAAATGTCGGAGTAAACCGGGCTCCAGCTTGGATCCGCCAACCGGGTCGAGTCGGGGATTCGGGTTGCGACACTTTTGAAAACTAAAACTAAATAAAACGATAACTAAAGAGATTTGATTAATGACTTTAAAAGAAATAAAGCAGCGTCAGGCTTGGTTGGACTCACCAATCGGGTCGAGTAGGAGCTCGGGAGTATCCTGAAACGACTACGACTATATGTCCAATGTCGGGAATGGCCAGCGGGAATCTGAGTGCTTCATTAAAGGAGGCCGAGTTAGCGTGCCATCGTCTGGAGCTAGGGGCTAAAGTCACATTGAAAGAAGCGGCTCGGGCGTACTAAGAGGGATGCGGCCGCCATGGGCGACGATGGCCAAGTTGAGATGAGGGCCGTTAATACCGAGCACAGGTGGGTGCGAGCTTACCTGGTTCAACGATGTCATAGCGGTTGCGGAGCGCTCGCATGAAGGCGGTGGAGCGTGGCGCTTTCGAAGGCATTGTCCACGAGGGGAGGCTTGTATAAAGGCGGAGGAAGAAAACGGTTGTTTGACGGACAGCGGCTTTCCTTGATTTTGGAGCTGGGGACCTTAAAAGATGATTTCGCTGCCCTCCGGGAAAAGGTCGTTGCTGATAGAGAGGCGATGGAGGCCGAGTTTGATGTGAGCGGCGACACGCTGTTCAATTATGGCTATGGTTGCTGTGTTTTTACGCACAATACATGCGGAAGCAAGCCTCAAATCCCGGATGGAATGCCGGATCCTTTAGTTCCGTTAACTCCAGAGTTTTTTACCAACCCTCGTTGCCCCCCAAGCACCTCGTCGCATTCGGCCCGGATCCATTTCACGTTAGAAGGAGGAATGCGGAGAAGCGGCGAAGCTAGCCACGAGAAGGAGAAGACTCTTCTAATGGGTCTATCTGCACCGTCGGACAGCGGGGTCAAGGATGTCGCTACTAATTAGGAATTGAGTGCTTTTCGGGACAATACTTGAACTGTTCAGTGTTTCTGCATTAAACAATTTACATCCCTTTTTGTTTCTTCGTTACTTTTTGTTTGATGCCTCATTGTACGTTCCGTACGGATTTTTGTATGGAGCCGGATGGGCGGTCTGTTGTGTTGCCCGGATAGGTCATTTGACCGTGCCATCCGGGCTTCAGCTAGATGTTGGGAATTTGGATGGAGTCGTTTCTCGATCATTCGGACTTTTTAAATTTGACCAACTAAGAGCGTTATCTAGGACGTTGGGCGAGGATAGGTCATTTCTTGCGCCATCGGGCTTTAAATTTAGCGGTAGATGTAATCCATGTTGGGCCAGATAAGTCATTGAGCTGCGCCATCCGGGCTTTTGCATTTGACTAGCTAGATGTTATCTATGTTGGGCTGGATATGTCATTTTACTACGCCATCCGGGCTTTTAAATTTGACCAGCTAGATGTTATCTATGTTGGGCCGGATAGGTCATTTTACTGCGCCACCCGGGCTTTCAGGTTTGACCCTATATAATGAAAGAATATGCGAAGACATATGAGTCGACATAAATAATGATATGCTTTTATTGATGTGCAGCTACCGGGTGCATGGCATTCCACATTCTGGAAATGCGGGGTTCCATACGTTTTTATCTATAAGCGTGAGACCCGGCTTCAGGTTCGGCGTCACGACATAAGGTCCTTCCCGATTGGTTGGAGATTTTCCTACGATGGGAGTGATATTCTCGAAGACTTTCCCTCGAACCGGATCGCCCTAGGCCAAAACACTCGAGGCTTTACCCGTCTGTTATAAGAGTTTGCCAAGCGGCGTTGGTAGGACGTTATGCGGATTGCTGCTGCTTCCCATTGCTCATCACTCATGTCTAACTCCTTGGCTACTGATTCCGCATTTTCTGACTCGGGCGTAGCTGTTCGGATGGTGGACGGACCAATTTCAGTGGGGATAAGGCTTCCATCCCATAGGTGAGCGCAATCGAGGAGATGTCGGTTGGCTTTCGGACAATAGTTCTGTAGGCTCAGAGCACCTCGGGGAGTTCTTCTACCCATTTCCCTTTAGCGGAGTCTAACCGTTTTTTCAAGGAAATCAACAAGGTTTTGTTGGAGGCTTCTTCTTGGCCATTGCTTTGAGGATACCGAGGGGTAGAATATAAATTTTTAATCTTCAATTCCTGGCAAAAGTCGTGGGCTAATTTGTCAGAATGCTGACCACGTTATCGGACCACGCGATTGATCTTAGGATGCGAGCCGATGAGACAATGTTTTCGGATAAATAAGGTAACATCTCTATCTTTGATTGAGAAAGCGTCAGCCTCCCCATCCATTCTTGAAATGATCGATGGCGACGATAGTTTTCTTTTGGCGGCGCAGACGGACCGACTATATCAATCCCCCATTGAGCGAATGGCCACGGGCTAGAGATGGAGACCAGGTTTTACACAGGTGATTTCAAGATAGGGGACATTCGCTGGCAAGGGTCACATTTCTTAACGTGTCAGCCGGTGTCAGAGCTTCATAGTTATTGATAATACCTGAGTGTGGGCTCGGTGTGCTAGAGTTCTTCCCCCCGAGTGATTCCCGCATATGCCTTCATGTTGGTCGACTAACACATCACGGCCTTGTTCGGGGTTAGACACCTCCAGTGCAGCCCTTTGGATCGTTTGTATAAGCCCCTTACTTATCATGGAGAATCTAGCCGTGGTCAGACCTTATGGGCCTTATCTCTGTCATTAGGTAGTTCTCCCGTGGCTATGTACAGTCGTATGGGGTCCATCCAGGACGGGGGAACTTCCTGCATCACACAGTTTACTTGGGCATGCGATGTGAGGATCGGTTGATGGTAGATGGGGAGAAATAGGGTTTCCACTATCGGTAATGGAAACGACAGGCGGTAAGGTATCAGGACATGTTCAATTTCGGTGAGAGGGTATTCAATTTATGCTTGACTAGGGAAGCATATTGCCAATTCGAGATCCCTAGACTCAGATTAAGCTTTTTGTCGACAATGACTAGGCGTAGTCGCTCTAGCTGAATATTGTCAACACCATGGCGAGTGCAGGCTCAGTCCGGTACTATCTGTTGCCTAGTACGATTCATTGTTAGGCGTGTGAGCCTAACACGTCTTGCTGATTTCGATCCTCTCCCAAGTGGGGAGGTTAGTGCATACGATGCTAGCCACACGGTTTGTCCCAGAAGCCCGTCTATCTTTGGTCACGGCCACCGTTTAAATCGGGCGGTGTGCAGCTGCGAGTTCTGCAGATGAAGTTAGCCAAGACTTGCCCCTTCTTGAAAGTCGGCTTGTCTTTGGATGCCATACTAAAGCAACTCCATTTGCCTAGCGGGTTCTCGACGGTCGGTCGTGTATTGTGCCAGTGGAAGATCGATTAGTACCATAATGGGATGAGCACAGGTATGGGCGGAGTTTTTTGGCAGTTGTCAGGAGGGCCAAGGCGGCTCGTTCAAGGTGGCTATATACGGTTTTAAGTGTCGGTTAAGTTTGCGACAAAGAACCGGGCCTCAACCGCATCCCCACATTCTTTAAAGCGGGCGGCACCTCTTATCATCGAGGAGGAATTTGCCTAGGTAGAGTAGAGCATGTCATCGACAGGACTCACAAGGTGGGGCTCTTTCGGGTGTTGCTTGATTGCCATGAATGCGGTCGCATTTCCTCATTCCATTCGACCCGGGTTGGTTTGCCCTCGGGAGTAGCAGAAGAAGTTCAAACGGTCCATGAATGGAAATAAAAACCAGGCGACCAGCCGTGAGTGGTTTCAGATTCCTTCTTGGAGTGACTGTAGGTGATTAGTAAGATGGCTTTAAGTTGTGCAAAGATTGGCCCCTCATTCCTTTTGGGTTACCATAAAGCCAAGGAATCGTAAACCTTGACCAGAAGAATACATTTTAAGGGGTTCAGTTTCATACCATACTCTCTGAGGAGGTCGAATGTCTATTGGAGATGTGCAGCGTGATCCGGGCGTTGCTTGGATTTTACCAGCATATCATCAATATAGACTTCCATTGTGCTACCAAGTAACGGTCGAAACATCTTCGTCACCAACCTCTGATAGGTGGCCCCTGCATTCTTTAAGCCGAAAGGCATCACAGTTATAACTGATGGGTCCATGGGAGTGATGAAGATGTTTTTTAAAGCATCAGGGGTGCATGGGGATCTTGTGGTATCAGGAAGGCGTCAAAAGATGGCATAAGGTGTACTGCCAGCGTCCTGATACTTATGATCATTGGGGCGGAATTTGTCTTGGACGAAATTAATGGGTTGAGGTCCATGTAATCCACATATACTCTCCATTTGTTCCCTTTTTTTGGGACAACCACCACGTTGGCCAACCAATCCGGGTACTTAACTGCTCTGATAAGTGAACACATAGAAGATTATCAACCTCGATTACAGATGACCAAGTGACGTCGTGTGAAGCGCCTCACTTTTGTACGTAGGCAGCGGATGGGACGCGTTTGATCTGTGTGAGGGCATGTGTGGAACTATTCCAGTCATATCTACATGAGTCCAAGCAAAATATCGGTGTTCGGCGAGCATGGCATAATTGGGCCTTCTGCAGGACAAGAGGTACTACTATGATCCATCTGCCCAGGCCCGATCGAGGAGTGTGGTTTCTAAGGGATCAATACTTCATGACTCATACTCAAAGTGATGGGGCAAATGATTGTGATTTCTATTGTTGAGGTTGACCCTTAAGGGATGGTTCATTGAAGCATTCCCCTTGTTTGCGTCCTTGCATTGGTAGTGCGCATAGTTGTGCGGCTAGTGAGCTTCCACGAAGGTGAAGCTTGCGAAAACCTTGATCAGGAGTAGTGATTGTTTGGTGATACAGTGGATGAGTGCAGCTTTCATGGTGTGTAGCGGAGGCCCAGACGAGATGGCATTATATGGCCCCCGAATCCTTTACCAGGAAACCGGTACTTGTTGAATTATCAAACCCTCTGGACGGAAGGCGAATGTCCCCCGGTATCGATGGTAGCCCCGTTAAGCCGGGCGAACCACGCTGCCGTAGGCGAGATGATGAGCGGGACTCTCAAGCTGCTTAAAATTTAGGAGGTGTAATGCGTCGGTTGCTGGATCACTTGAGGACCTGTGCACATCAAAACTGTTAATACCGACAGTAAGTACAAGTGCATCATAATGAGGGGTAATGACCCGGGTAGGGTTGATAGGGGGGAAGGATATAGGGCCATCAACCGGCTGAACTGCTGTGATGTTCTCTTGGGCGCTGACGGTGTTCACCACGGCTCTAAGCGAAATTTGCCGCAGACATTTTCTCTCTTGCTTTTGGGTAAATCTTGGTATCGTAGGTCACGTTATAAAGTTGATGGTAGTAGGGGCATGGGCATGTTCAATATCTCACAATGACCCTATCAGGCGGCAGGAGCGTGCTGCCACGAGTTGGCTCTCGAATATCTTCTGAGGTGCCCAGCCCGAATCAGCTTTTCTACTAGGAATTTCAAGCTTTGGCAGTGGTTGGTTTCGTGGCCATGGTCCCTATGATATTCACACCTTAGGGATCTGTTGCGTTGGTCCGGGGCCGCCCTCATAGGTGGGGGCCACTTGAATTCGGGGAGGTCCGGATGGGGGTAGGAGTCTGTCATGGCGATGTTGGGAGGTGAAGCCCAGGGGGCTCTTTGCTTTTGAGCGCCGCCCGGGCGCCGATGCTGTTTTTGGGTTGTTCTTTTGTTCGAATGAGCAGCTGGTGGCGGCCTGCATGGGTGGTTATCATTCTGATGCGTGGCGGCTGAATGTTGTCTTCCAACATAGAGAACTTGTCTGCCCGTCGACACAATTCTTCCATAGTTGCAGGCGGATCAAGGGATAAAGACTGGAAGAACGGGGTAGTAGGCTGAAAACGCAGTTTTCAGGGACCACATCCATACTTGTAAATATCAATGTTTGAATGACTTGTCAGAACACCTGCGTGTGAAGTCCGGATGGATTAGTCTTCCTGGATTTAAGGATAGCTGGAGGGCGTGTTCCCTTCTGCCTTGGTGAGCCGCAGGATACTAGGAGACGAGCGATATAACTCACCGAATGAGTTTATTGACCCTCTCAGAAGCTTATGGAACCAGGCCAAAGTCGGGCCCTTGAGGCTAGCCGAGAACACTTTACACAGAAGTTGATCGTCCCCGGCTTTGAGGATCATTGCTTGGTTGAAATGCAACATGTGATCGTACGGGTCGGAAGAGTCATCGTACATAGCGAAAGGCGGTATAGAGAAGCCGCGGGGAGGGTCATAATCCAGAATATGCTGAGGGGAGAGGAGAGCATGTGCTGTGGTCCTCGGAGAGCGGAGGAGAAAAACATGTGTGGGGTGGTAGCAACCCCAAAGGGAGGGTACGCCGGATGGCACCGGTGGGCGGCCCCGGGTCGTTCGAGCATATTCATGGTGGCTCCATCCCGGTCTTCTTCTTTCCTTGCTCGGCGTTGCGGTGCGATGGATTGGCCCAGGGTCGACAAGGGGCCTTTTACGGATTGGGCGCTCGCGGCGTTCAGGGATGGTGAACGCCGTGGGAGCGGAGAGCTGTCGGAAGATAATTCATCATCCACGATGGGATTAATGTCATCGAATACAGCCTCCTTGCCTTTATCGGGCGAGATGGAGAAGTGGGCGGGGAGGTCCCCCGTGACTTATCGGCTACGGCAGGCTCAGCGGGTTATGAGGCACTCGTTATCCTCCTATAATCGGTTCACGTGTTCGCGCAACTCGGCCACCAGCCTGGCCTGCTCCTCTTGTCTTGCCTCCATCTCTTGGCGTCAGAAGAGGAACTGGTCTTCAGGGGGAAGGTTTGCTGGGTTGCTGGACATGATAGTGAGTTCAGACCCGGTCGTCGGATGTTCGGGGCGGCAAAGGCGCGGGTGGGATATCACGTGGCGGGTGTACCCAGCTCTTGCATATCGCCTACCAAGATTTCAGCATGAGCGTTTCCCACAGGCAATTTGTCAAATTATAGTCTCGAATTCTCGAGTGATGGATGTTGGGGCATTCTGATCTGTCGGTTGTAACCTACAAAACAACGAAGAACTGACGGTGGTGCTTTCAGTTTGTCCCTCAGATGGCAAAGTTAGCTCTTTTGTGGGAGGCGGGCGTTAGAGCGTAGTTATCTCGTCGAGAATGTCATACCTCATCTGGTGTGATTCTTTTATCTTTTATGGAGGGAGAATGTGGATCCACCTTCTATGGAGAGTGAACGATTTCTTCCCATAAAGATAAAGGAAGGTGGCTCTCATTTCGGGAAGGATGACTTATTCTTCTTTTTATGTAACTACTTTCCCAAACGGGCCGCTGTTGGGAGTGTCTTCCTATTCCGTTGGAGGCGAGGTGACTGATTCTTGGGAGAACATCTACATATCTCATGAATGACCGGTTGGCATTAAGCTTGGCCCGAGTCGATTGGGAGAACCATCAGTGAAGAGGCATCGGGTGGGTCGCGTCGGGAGGGGCATGCGGGGTGAAAGTGGGCACTGGGCGAGTACCCGGGCATTCCTGGAGCTGATGCTTTGTCTGGGCTAAGTGGCTTTAGGGCTGGTCCCATGTCCCGGGGACCTTTGGGTGGCGTTTGGCTAGAGACGAGGCCTAGGCCAATGGTACCCACACTCTACACTTTTTGTTTTTTAGTTTTTTGCTAAAGGCAAATTTGATTTTGACATTCAACTGTTGTCTTTTATTTTTTTCATGATTTATTGTTGAATTTTAAAAGTTTGATTGAATAAAAACCTTTATTAATAAAAAGCTGAATTTGGCTTTCTTAATGCTTTTATTTTTATTAAGAAAAAAAACTAGTTATTATAATGTAAAGAAAATCATATTTTTATAATCAATCAAAACTCTTATATATTACATTTCATGCTAATTAAACTAAAAAACATATATATTTTTAAAATTTTATTGTTTCAAAATTTAGATAAAAATTAAAAGATTGATTTTTTTTTTTAGAAAAAACAAATAACTAAATACTTAATCTTATTGAGCACTGTTCAAAACAAAAGTTTTATTTAGTATTAATTAAAAAAAATCACCTTAATATTGTTAAAGTAATTACTCCAAATGTCAAGTATAGTTGGAATATGAAGGCCATTTTATAGGACAAACAAAAGATCATAGTCTATAGATTTTAAAAACTATATCATCGTAGATGCAATGAGTTGGAAAAAATAGACATATTCTTAATAAAAACAATTATGATAAATATCAAATTAAATTTGGTAAATCATCCAAGAGGTACAGAAAAGAGGAATTAATTGGATGTTAAAACTTTTTTCTGCAAATAATTTATAACCTAGAACAAATAAAAACAATAAGACGAGAATTAAGGAAATGATGAAGAGAAAAAACTTATACTCTTTAATTGTGATTCGACAATCTGCTTAAGTCTATTCTCTTTAAGCTTTTATTTCAGTGAGAGTTCTGCTTTCTCTCTCTCTCTCTCTAATTTCAAGCCAAAGTTTTCAATCTTCTTAATCTTGGATTGTTGGAAATGATGAATGAAATTAATAATGCATTTCTTTGCGTTCAAAATTCTATGAATTTCATTGGTTTGGCTTGAATTCCAAGATTTCGAGAGGTCAAGCGTTTGGCATTCTGAAATTTTATAATTTTTTGAAATTTATTATAAATAGAGGATGTTAGTCTCTTTCAAAATATCAAAAAATAAAAATAAAATAAAACTAATGGTCTTGTTTCATCATCGCCTCGCGCTCATTGATAGAGCAAAGCCTTGCGTGATTAGTTGGAATGGTTGAAAGTGTTGTACAAACCATTCATTGGATTGTTTTATCCTGAAAAACATACGCTTTTAAATCTCGAAACACTAGTGGAGAATGGCAAATCTATTCATTGTGGTAGTCGTCTTTTTCATTCACATCCAATTTATTTCTTGAATGTGTTTTGTATTGCAAGTTACAGGTGTGTTTATTTTGTTCATGATTACTAAAGTTTGTTGTGCATAGGTCGAAACCTTTCTCTTACAAACTTAAAACATATTCAAAAGAGAAAAAATTTTAGAACTGTGGTTCTGGTTGGACAAAGAAGTCAAATCGAATAGAAACAAACAAACTTTATGTTTTTGTTTTAAAAAAAAGGGTTATTTATTTTTGTTTTTTCCGAAAACTATATTTTGATTGGTTTATTGAAAAGCAAGGTTTTTATCATGAAAACAAATTTTATGTTGGAAAAAATATATATTATGTTCTTGTGTTTCCCGAGGAAAAAGAAAAAGCAGTTTTTTTTGGTTTGATCAAAAAAAAAAAAAAGTTGTTTATTCGAAAAGTTGCTTTTCCATAAACTTTTTTTTTTTAAAAGGTTTTTCACAAGAAGGGAAATTTTTTTGATAAAACCGTGGAATGGAAAGAAAGTGGTTTAAAACAAAAGAGAAAAAACAAGGAAATGCCTTTCCTTTCTTTAATGTCATATATATTTGGAAAAAAGCCAAAAACGTTGTGTTGTAAAGGAAACTTTGTTGAAGAAATAAAATTGATTGAGATTTTTCATTTCAATAAAAAAAAAAACTCTCTTACAAAGAACTTTTGTAGAAGCAAACAAACAATTTGGTTTGTTGGTTTGTAAAAAAAAATTCCTTGTAAAATACAAGGGAATTGAATCCATGACTTTGGGTTCAAGAGGGCAATGCTTTGGCTACATGCCTAGTTTGTGTTAATTTGTTGGAAGAATATCATTATAAGGATTGTGTTAATTTGTTGTAGGTTGATTCCTTGACTACAAGATGGTGGATTTCAAGACTATAGTCAGTCAAATCCAAGAGCTTCAAGTGATCTTACATGAGATACATGATGAGGGTATGACATTGAGCGAAACTTTAAGTGACAACTATTATTGAAAAACTGGCCCCTACTTGAAAAGATTTCAAGAATTACCTCAATCATAAACGAGAATGGAAATGAGCATTGGAAGATCTCATTGTCAGACTTCACATTGAAAAAAGACAATAGAGGATTAGAAAATAAAGGGGCTACAATTCAAAAAATTTGTAGAAATTTAGCTTTATGGAGCATGGTCGAAGTTTAGAAGTCAAAGGGAACCAAGGAAAAGGCAAGATGGGACGTAAATGGGGATCTCAAGGAAGCAAAAGTTTGAGAAAATGCTTGAGTTATAGGAAGCAAGTCACAAGTCGATGGTATCGATTGCCAAAGAAAGCAACTTTAAGGGGCTAATGTAGTAAATAAAATGTTACCAGGATGTGTTTGACATTGACCTCCTATGATGAGTCTCGAGGTGAACTGGTGGGATCAAATCTCAAGAATTGGTCGATATTGTGCTACCCACCATGTATGCTCGACGAAGATGTTCTCCAGTTTGACCCAAATTGAGACTAGAAAAGTGATTGCATAGAGAACTTGACCACTCTAAAATCAAGGGCCAAGGAAAAGTGGTCTTGAAGATGACTTCTATGAAGGAAGTCACTCTGACAAATGTTTTATATGTACTTGAAATCCGCAAGAACTTAGTTTCTGGTTCATTGTTGAACAGTCATGGATTTTGGATGGTGTTTGAGTCAAATAAGTTTGTTTTGTCCAAGAGTGACATGTACGTTGGGAATCGGTATATGAGAGATGGAATATGAAAACTCAATGTAATGACTGTTATCAAGTCAAATATGAATAAAGTGAGCTCTTCTGCTTACACGCTTAAGTCGTCTAATTTATGACATAGTAGATTAGGGCATGTTAATTATGACACATTACGAAGATTAATTAACTTCAATCATATACCGACATTCCAAATTGATTCACAGCACAAGTGTGAGACTTGTGTTGAGACAAAACTAATCAGGTCATCCTTTTAAAGCATTGAAAGACACACTGAACCTCTTGACTTAATTCATAATGATAAATGTGCTTTGAAATTTGTACAAATAAGAGGTGGTAATAAATATTTTATTACCTTTTTAATAGCACCAAGTACTCTTATGTGTACCTACTCAAAAGTAAGGATGAGGCGATAAAGGAATTTGTTCTCTATAAAACCAAAGTTGAGAATCAGCTCAACAAGAAAATTAAACTGCTTAGAAGTGATCAAGGTGGTGAGTTTGAATCGCCATTTGCTGACTTTTGTGCTTGGAATGGGATCATACATGAAACCACAACACCTTATTCGTCTCAATCCAATGGAGTAGTTAAGCGAAAGAATCACACTTTAAAAGAAATGGTCCCTACAAAGAAAGCAAAAAAGACTCCATATGAGTTATGGAAATAGAGAAAGCCATCATATAAATACTTACGAATGCGAGATATCTTTCCTAAAGTAGCGGTTCCTCCACCTAAAATGGCTGAACATAGGATCTAAAGGCTATTGATTGCATTTTCATTAGTATGCACATAATATAGTAATACTTATCGGTTTCTTGTTCATGAATCGAATATCTAGATATTTACAGAACACGATAATGGAATCAGGAATATATCATTATTTGAAGATGTATTTCCATGTAAATCCTAAGGAGGAGCTAGTTCAAGTAAGCAGATATTTGGAGACTATTGATGAAAATAGTTAAGATAAAAAAAATAGTGAGGTTGAACCCAGACGCAATAAAAGAGCAATGGTAGAAAAATCTTTTGGTCAAGATTTTCTAACATATATGCTTGAAGGGGAACCTCAAACGTATTAAGAGGCAATAAACTCTACATGTAACGCCCTAAAAATACACTAACAGTTTCAGAACATGTTTAGGGTATAAAATAAAGTAAATGAAATTTTTTCAGAATTTAAATCCTAAGAACGAAAAAAATATACAACCCGGAAAAATCTATGAGGCCAAATAAATTTGGTAAAAATGTCAATGGAGACCTAAGGGTCATAAATGAAGAATGTAATTGCCAAAATGTAAATGAGGCGAAATGAAATGAAAATGAAAGTGAAATGAAGTGTTAAAATGGCAAAAATGAGAAAAGTGGATTTAATGAGAAGGCCAAACAAGGCCTTATGAAGAATTAAGACTTAAGACCAAATTTGGTCTTGTAAAATGTCATTTCTCACATTAACCCAAAAGGAAAGAGGGGAGAAAGAGGCTAGGGCACATCCGGTTGGGAGAAAGGAAAGGGATTTGTGATTTCTCCTCCATAATCCCAAGGGACAAGTTGATTAAGAAGAAAGAGAGGAAGAAGAAGGAAAGAGAATCAATATTTAAGGTATGAAAACCCAAGTAGAAAACCTTTCTACTTGTGTTTGGGTTTAATAAAACCTCAAATGTGGTATAAAAGTGTTATTGGATGGTTTTAGTTCAGTTTGAGATTGTTTTGCATTGTTTTAATTGGTTTTGATTGGTTTTGAGGAATTGTTATAAAAAGGATAATATTGGGTTTTCAAAAGAAATGCTGTCAAAAATTTGTCAAAACTCTGTTATTGTTATGGCTATAAGTTAAGTTATAATCATCCAAATGAAGTGATTCCAATTGGTAAAGAACCATAAGAGATAGGGCTACAAATGTATAGAAGGGATCATGAGCAAATTGTAGATCTAAGGCTCCCGAATATGGGCTTAAAGATGAGTTTGGGTAGCTCATGGGTATGCTTTGTTTTGGGTGTTGTTATGGTGTTTTGGCCATAAGTTGAGTTTCATTCATCCAAAATTGATGATTCAAATTCTACCAGGTAAAATAGACTTCTAGGAGAATAATTTAATTAAGGTATGCAATTATTTACTAAGTTCCTAGAAATCTGTCAAAGTGGAGCTATGTGTAAGAACAGTTTGATTCTACCTTGCAAATTATAGTAGTCTGGATGTAAAATGCAATAACTTGAGTTTTGGTGATCCAAATTGGATGATTCTAATTGGAGAAGAAACCTTAGAACCATAGCTTCAAATGAGTAGAAGGAACCATTATCAATTTATGGAGTTAAGATCCCTGAAATTGATAATAACAGTAGGTAACTGAGTGAGCTGAGCATACCGACCAGTTTGGTATTAAAATACCATAACTTGCGTTTTGGTGATCCAAATGAGATGATTTCAATTCCTACTAAAAATAGACTCATAGAGCTATAATTTTCTTGAAGGAAGTATAGCAAAATATGGCTCATGTGTCCCCAGAAAATTTTGCAAGTGAAGGAGTATTGGGTAGACATCAACCCTAACCAAAAACTCCTAGAATAACCGACTAATATGTGATTGTCATTGTATTTGAATAGGGGCTGATGAGAGCACAAGCCCACATTAAGATCGAGATTCCGAAGATTGGAATCAAATGGACGATTTTTGGTTTATTCTCAAACTCTCTCTCTATGTCTAAAATATTTGAATAATTACAAAATGATTTGAATTTTGAAAATGATTGACAAGAAAGTGCATATTGATTTGTGTTTGAAATGATTTGTGTTTAAGTGATTTGAGACAATTGTTTGTGAAAGCGAATTTGCATAAGAAAATTGTATGAAAGTGAAAATAATTTCTATTTGCATACAAATGTATATATATACTATTGTAAATTGTATTGAATGATTTTAATGTCCTTAAAAGAATGTTAACCGTTAGAATTCGAGTTAAGGATAAATTGGTATACCAATAAGAGTCGAATAAACGTACTATTGTAACATACCGATCTGTAGCCCAACGGGACAGTATCGGTAGTGTACACCAACCAAGTACATATTTTTTTTATATATATATACCGGCCTGTAGCCCAGCGGGAACGTGATGGTGATTCGTTATCCTATGCACCGAAAGTATAGGTTAAATTCGATAAGGGTAAAATGATAATGAGATTGATAAGTGCATGATTTGTGATTTAAATGATTTATTGCATATGATTTAGTATATATATATATATATATATATATATATATATATATATATATATATATATATATATTAAACTAAAATGAAGAAGAATTGTATAGAACCATAGCATAAAAATGCTTAGCGCGTTATTTTGTCATGTAGTAGTGCCAAGTAGAAATGGCGGGACCAAAGATCGTCGGAGGCGTGGGTCACCATCAAACAGAGTGGAGTACTTATTGTCTCCATCCATGCATATCATTTCATTCATGATCTTTTGTAACTATTTTGCATTGTATTCAATGATGTAAAAGTCTTCATGAGAAGAATATAGTTTTAACTCATTTTGTTTTGGATATTTATGGAATGTGTTTTAAAGAGAGGTGAACTCTAAGAATATCATTTTGTAAATGTATTTGAAAAGGCATGGAATGCTAATTTGTATAAATTATTCAAGAACAATTATGGGGCCTATTTGAATTAAGGAATGTATATATATATATTCTTTTATGTCAAAGAATGTGATTAGGTCATGATATCATATATCCATAAATAATTATGTTTTAAATGAATATTAATTATTCATATTAGAAATGGGTATATGAAATGCGTTTAAATGAACAGGTCTTTAAAGGTAAAAGAGCACTACACTACAAATGGTTTCATGTGGAAAGGAGCCGTTGAGAGTGAAATTGATTAATCTGCAGCTAACCATACTTAGGAACTAATGGATCTTAACGGGTTGTAAAATTGTAAGTTCAAGTAGGTCTTCAGAAAAGATAAGTAGATGGATCAATTGACAAGTATAAAGTCAGACTTGTGATCAAGACTACAAGCGAACTAAGGTCTAGATTATTTTTGATACATATTCTCGATAGCGAGAATAAATTTCATAAAAGATGGTGTTTGCAATTCTTTGCATTAAGAAACCTTAAAGCACACTAAATAGATGTGAAAACAACCTTTCTTAATGGAGATTTAGATGAAGATATCTACATGGAGCAACCATAGGATTTTTCTGCTCCGGGACAAGAAAAGAAAGTCTGTAAACTAGTTAAATCGTTGTATGAATTAAAACAAGCACTGAAACAATGACATGAGAAATTTGACAACGTTATCATGGTACATGGATTTAAAATCAATGAATGTGACAAGTGTGTCTCGTAAGGATACATAACATGGATATGTCATTATATGTCTATAGGTAGATGGCGTGCTTATTATCGGCAATGATGATAAGATGATCATATCTATTAAGAATTTATTGAATTCAAGGTTTAACATGAAAGACAGGGGACCTGCTAATGTTGTTTTGGGAATAAAAATCATAAGAGCATCAGATGGACTCATGTTGAGTCAATCACATTATATTGATAATATTCTTGGAAAGTTTGATAAAAGAACCAGTGCAGGTGCGGAACACTATTAGATGTAACTCTGCCTTTATCAAGAATAAAGGAGAGTGTTTCTCAAGTAGAATGCTCTATAGTAATAGATAGTATAATGTACCTAATGAGAGTACGTACAAGAGCAGACATAGCCTATACGATTAATAAATTGAGTAGTTATGCGAGTAATCCTAAAAGCAGCATTGCTTATAGCCAATTATAAGAGTACTTAAGTACTTACAATTTATTAAATGATTATGTGTTGCACTACCCACAAGATATCTGTGCTTTCGAAGGTATAGTGATAGAAAATTGGATATCAAATGTTAAGAATTCAAAAATCTCATAGTAGTTATGTGTTTACACTAGGAGGAGGCCGGTCGTGAAACCCTCGAAACAAACAATTATTGTTATATCCAAAATGGAATATGAGTTTATAACATTAGACAAATGTGGGGAAAAGGCATAATGGTTACGCTACTTCTTAGAGGATATTCTGAGATGGCCAAAGCCTATGCTTCCAATTTGCATACATTGTGATAGTCAATCTGCTATTGGTAAAGCACAAAGCAGTATGTATAATGGTAAGTTAAGACATATTCGTCGTAGACACAATACCATCAAACAACTACTCTCAACTGGGGTTATCTCTTTAGACTATGTAAAGTCCAAAGAGAACATTGCGGATCTGCTAACCAAAGGGTTGAATAGAGAGTTAGTTGAAAAATCATCAAAGGGAATGAAATTAAAGCCCATAAAATAATAAGTTGATACGGTAAATACCCAACCTAGTTGACTGGAAATCCCAAGATCTAGGTTCAAAAGGGACATCTAAATTGTAGAACTTGGATTTATATATCCTTGTAAGGTATCTTCCTTGTTTATTTCTATAATGAAGCGATGATGCTTGTAAAGGAAAGGTTGATATGTTTTAATGATCTCATGTAATTAGAGTAAACGAAGCGAGATGAGTTGCTCTTGAATTAGGAGATCACTTATGTAAGACTGAAGTGGGGCCACTTCAAATGGAATTGAATATGACACAATTCCTATTAAACTCTTATAGAACCAGGCACATGTCCACCTTGACCGGATATAAGTGGCTGAAATGTGTTAAGAAAATTCACATGTGTGGAATATGTCATGATACACACAAATGGCAGAACAAATCAAGGACATTATGTCTATTGTTTAGTTAGTAGAGTAAAAATATTTCTACAAGTGAAGGTTCAAAGGGTAACACTTACCTCTCCTATGCATGTTTCCACCGTTGGCTCTATCACCAAGTCTATTGTGTCTTCAATCATCAATTTCATTTATGTGGGGAATTGTTGAAAATGGTGAATGAAATTAATAACATTCATTGCATTTCTTTGTGTTCAAAATTCTATGAGTTAGGGTTCATTGCTTTTGCCTAAATTCCAAGAATCTGAGAGGCCAAGCGTTTGACATTTTGGAATTTCTATGGTCGAAATCTCTTATAAATAGAGGGTGTTAGTCTCTTTCAAAATACCAAAAAAAAAAAAAAAGACCTTATAGTCTTGTTCCCTCCCTCCCTTCTCCCTTAATTTGTGATAAAACAAACACACTTTCGGTTCATTGGAGTGGTTGCAAGTACTGTGCAGACCATTTGTTAGGTCGTTTTATCCTGAGAAATAAACACCTTTAAATCTCGAAGCACCTGTGGAGAAGGGCAAATACGTTTTAAAGAGATTGTGGAATCTTATAAGACTCGGCTCGTCTTTTATTTGTCTTGTGGTAGTCGTCTTCTTCGTTCATACCCAGTTTACTTCATGAAGGTGCTCTATATTATAGGTTGCATGTATATATATTTTGTTCATTACCAGAGTTTGTGGAGCATAGGTCGGAACCTTTCTGTTACATGAATTATCGGGTTCGAATGGACCTTTAGAATTTTTTTTAAGTATACAACCAACTTGAAGTTTATTCCCTTTAAAAAAGGAATAAATTTAATATTTCTTATCCTAAAACAAATGTCGTAACTCAAAACGTAAGAGCTAAGATGGATTTTGAGATATACTAAAGAATATGCAAGTATAAAAGAAAGAGAATTTTGAATGTGAAAAAAGAAAAGGGTCTTTCCACTAAATGTTATTGTGTTCTGCATATCAATAAATGTAGAGGAGCTCTTCATGATAGAAAAGTAGTTCAACAATAAAAATTAAGTGGTGTAGCACCCTTAATTGGTTGAATTATTATTCACATAACTGACTAGTCATTTGACATTAAATGCTTTGTAGAGGATCATTTCTGTTTTGTGCTCAATCGAAAGTAAAACTAATCTTTGATCGATCCTGAATCCCTATTGATCCTTAACCGATTAAGGTTTAAGCAACCATACACCAAGTATTGAAAGAAAGAGAAGAAAACATGAAAAGTGTTATTAGATTTTTCCTATAAACACTAAGAACCTATTTGATCGCGCATGAGATTACAAAACAATTTTTTGTTTTTAAAAATAAAAACATTGCTTTCAAAAATTGGTAAAAGTGTCTGTTCATTTTTCTCTTAAATTAATTTCTAAATACAAAGTGAAATTGAGAACAGTTTCTAAAATAAAGTTGTTTTCGTCTGTTTTTAAAAACATTAAAAAAAAAAAAAAAACAAGGGTTATACATATTTAATTATTTTAATTATTTTTAAAATAATTTTAATATTTAATATTTTATTTTAAATTATTCATATCTAATTATTTTTTCACATAACAATCATGTCTCAAATTTTATTTATTTTTAATTTTATATTTTATTTTTAAGAAAAGTTTTAATTTTATCTCAATACTATAGTATCCAATTTTATAAATTTCTATTTTATTGTAACAAATGAATAATAAAGCTTCCTAAAGTGGAAGAATACGTTATCATTTCGCTCAATTAAAGATTATTTAAGTAATTTATTGTACATATGATGTTGAATGTCATTTGAATTCAATTTTCTATTTCAAATATCGAATAAGCTTTGATCGGTCAAAAAACATTTAAGTGAAAAAAAATTAAAAATTAAAATACTTAATTAATAAAAAATAAAGTTGAAACATCAAAATAGAAAAATTAAAAAGTTGAGACACTTAATTAAACAAAAATAAAGTTGAGATACCATAATAGAAAAAAAAATCAAAAAGTTTAGATACAACAAAAATAAAGTTGAGAGTCTTGAGACACCAAAATAAAAAAAAAAATAGAATTTTTGTTTAAATAGAAAAAATGGAAAAGTTGATATATAATTAACCCATCCAATTACAATGTTCTTAACATAATCAAAATTGGAAAATAATTATTTTAAGAAATAACTTATTAAAAAAAAATCTTTATTTTTTAAAAAAATTTTAAAACATTAAAATATTTAATTGAACAAAAATAAAATTGAAACACCAAAATAGAAAAATTAAAAAGTTGAGAGACTTAATTGAACAAAAATAAAGTTGAGACACCATAATAGAAAAAAGAATAAAAAAAATTTAGATACAACAAAAATAAAGTCGAGAATCTTGAGATACCAAAATAAAAAAATGGAACTTTTTTTTTTTAAATAGAAAAAATGTAAAAGTCGATATACCATTTATGTAATTAACCCATCCAATTACAATGTTCTTAACATAATCAAAATTAGAAAATAATTATTTTAAGAAATAACTTATTCAAACAAATTCTTTATTACATTTCATTTTTATAAAACACTTAAAAACCTCTTTTATTTTTTTTGTTCTCGAAGGAGGTCTATAGAGCTCATAGTGATGGGGGCATGGAGTAGGCCGACTCCTTGTGATAATCCAATTATATAGCCACCTCGGCAATTAGAAACTTTATCCCTAGTAATGGGACATAGAATGGGCCCATATCTAGGCCTAGACGAAATAAAAAGCTCAAATCCAATGATGATTTTTATTATTATTAGTTATTTATTTAATCGTACTTTCTGGCCTAAGCCCAAGTCATATCTATTAGGGTTTTTTTGTTGGTGTCTATAAATAACATCCTATATTTTTGTTTTTGGTAGACTTGATACGATATTGAAAACTTGAAATTTTCGTTCTATTTATTTTATTCACTTTATTTCAATTTTATTATTCTTTGTAACCGGACTACATCACCTAGCTATTCAGCTCTTTTGCCCATCTTGTAAGTTCCACCCATTTATAATTGCACCTTGAACATAAATGAGCACCCATCTTGCCTTGAACCCAGGCCTAATAATGTAAGTTCCACCCATCTTGCTCAAATCCAATTTTATTTCTCCTTTTTCCCATTTAAATGAGCACCCATTTTCCTCCCTCTTGCCCTTCTACACTGTGAAATGGGAAAAGGAAGATTTTCACTAATATGGACACTTTTTGAGAAGATGGGGAAAGCTACGGAACTTACAAGGAGGAAATAAGTATAAAGAAGTTCTTTGGCGAGAAACCTTTTCCTGCTAGAATTTGAGAACGAGGAAAATTTGAAGTTTGAAGAGAGGTGTCGAAGTTTTGAAAATAAGATGCTGATGATAGAGAGATGGAAGCCAGATTTGGGTTGTTTCAGGGTGGGATCTCTGGCAAGGAAAGAAGGGGTTTGGGTTCGTTAGTAGGTTTACCTCTTCGGTTGGAATCGCCGATGTTTAAAGAATAGGGGCTAACTGCTTGGGGTTTTTTTGGTTGTGGATTTAGACACGAAGAATTTCACACGATTAAATTAGGCAAAAGTGCAGTTCGCCCGAGAGAAGATCTTCCTAGGTTGCTTCAAGTGGTGATGGGTTCATCTTGTTTTGCTATCCAGTTATGGTGGGGTTCCGGCCCATGTCTCTATGGTGAGTGTAGGCAAAGCCCCGAACGGCTGCGGTGTGTTAGAGGGGCGGGCGTGGGGAAGATAGTGCGGAGGCGTGTTCACAGGTGATAGGGAGGTGAGTCGAGGCGGAACAACGTGTCGTCGTGGTATTGCGTTGGCATCGAAAGGCGGCCGTGGTACTTCTTTGGCAGAGTATCAAGCGGAATTGGCCTTTGTGCGAGGGAAGGGGAGACCGGAGCGGGGAAGAGGGGGCGGAATTTGCCAGGAGTTGTTGCCCGAGCGGGCAGGTAAAAAAAAAAAGGGGCTTATATTGGGCGGGAGCGGGATGGGTGAGAGTCCAGTCGAATGGAGCTTTAAAGCATTACTGAAACAAGAATGAAAAGGGTCTCCCAAAAAATTGGCCTATTTGAGCTTATCAGAATCACTTTGGGAAAAGGACCAAACCCACCTTTTAGCCTAAGTACTCTTTGAAAGCAGGCCTTTATTTGGATGGAGCAAAAGCCATAGGCTGTTGCAAATCTACATTTAAACTGCTTCAAAGAAAGAAAGCTGGAAATTTGCAGAAAGTTGTGCTTCTCGGCCCAGGCTTGAATTAAAAAAAAAAAAGAAAAGGGCTTATATTGGGAAGGAAGTAGAGAGATGGTGAGTCAATCGAATGGGCCTAAACATTTACAAACAACAATGAAAAGCCTCCAAAATTGTATGCAGTGAAGCCCGTATCTGGGGAAAAGACTTTGGAAAGGACTGACCCACCTATTAGCCAGTCCTCTTTGAAGCAGGGGCCTTTATTTGGAGTGGGGCCAAAAGCCCTAAGGCACATTGCAAATCTGTTTTGTAGGAAGATGTCTCTTGCTCCGAGAGGCATGGGACGGCGTCCCCACACTATTGCTCTTTGGACATCACTCTTTGCTGCGACTCTGAGGAAGTTTCAAATTTGGAAATCACGGATTTCAAAGGAGGTAGTCTGTCCGGGAGAAACCAAACTACGCATGAGATGTTGAGGGAAGAAGGGTCGATGCGGCTCCTTATATCTCGGGAGGCGCGAGTTATCTTCCTCTTTATTCTCCTTCTTTTCTCTTTCTTAGGGAAAGTAAAGGATGTAGTGTTAGTTAGGAAGGTTTTTGCATGAACGAAAGGGGAAAGGATAAGGAAGAGAGGAGTTGTTCCAATCAGCTCAAGGTTAATGATCTAGAGATAGCAGAGGGTGGGATCCCTTTGTCGTCGGAGGGGTTTTTTGATAAAACCACGGATAAGGGTTTTTCTCCTCTCTGGGTCTCTCCTTTGGCTGTTTGGGATTCGAAGGGCAGCAAGGGGAAGGAGCTCTGCACAAGAGATAGAGTGAGTTCAAGCCTCGACTTGGCGGGGCAAGATTCTCTTCTTCCCCTTTCTGTTTTTGGCCGGGTCCTCCTTCCGGGGGATTATTCAGGCGTAGGGGGCTCGGATGATGTGGAAGACAGAGTTGGCCATTGGTGTATGGTTGATCTGAGATGGCAAGAGGGGAAGCATGCGGGCTCCACGATGGAAGTTGTGTGGGGCGAGAATTTCTTTGGCATATTTGGAGGAAAGATATGAGAGCTGGGAAGAAAGTTGTATGGTTAAATTTAGTGAGTATTTAGGCTTCGACAAAGGGACATGAGTGGGAGATTTTATCTCTCTTGAGGAGATTGACATTAAGCAGGAGACCAAATGAGGCCAAAGGAAGCGAGTCTCGTTTCTAGATGTATTGGGAGCTTAAGTTAGAATGCACCATGAAATATAAGGGGCTGTGGTATGAAAAGGTCAGTGGAACAAGGGAAATGCGACCAAAAAACTCCAATGTGAAGATTATGTAGTGGAATGTTAGGGAGTTAATAGCAGGAGATAAAAGAAAGGTCTGAAAGCCTTCATTAGGTCGAAAAAGGTGGATGGTTGTTTGCGGGAGACGAGGTCGAGGAATATGAGTGTTGGGTTGGTGAGCAGTCTGGGTGTGGGAAGGTTCCTAGATTGGGGAACAGTGGATGCGGAGGGTACTGCTGGGGGAATCCTTGTCTTTTGGGATAAGAGAGTTGTGGAGTTGGTTGATATGGAAACTGGGATCTTCTCAGTCTCTTGCTGTTTTAGAAATTGTACATATGGCTTCCAATGGATGTTCTCTGGGGTTTATATTTTTGTTGTGGATAGTAAAGGGAGTTTTTGGGAGGAATTGGAGTCTTTGTTGAGGCTTATGGAATGGGCCTTGGTGCGTGGGTGGGGATTTCAATATGGTTCGTTTCCCTGGGGAACGCAGAGGGGGTGGGAGAGTGCAGCTTCTGTGAGGATTTTACGAAATCATAGAAATTTGGAAGCGAGAGATATTCCCTTGCGAGGGTCCTTTTACACTTGGGGAGGAAGGAATGGTGTTCAATGTCCAGAATTGATCGTTTTTTGGTTTCTAATGATTGGGAGAGCTACTTTAGTGGTGTTATTCAGTCTACCTTGCCTAGACCAACTTCTGACCATTGTCCCATTTTGTTAGATGCGGGTGGCATTAGAAAGGGTCACATCCCTTTCAGGTTTGAAGTCATGGTTAGGGTTGATGGCTTGAGGTTGTGAAGAGCAGTGGCAAGGCATGATTTTCAGCGGTTCTTTTAGTTTTGTTCTAGCAGAAAAACTGAAAGCTTTGAAGGCTTTTCTCAAAACATGGAATAGAGAGGTGTTTGGTAGAGTTGAAGTAAAGAAAAGTGAAGCTTTGAGTAGAGTGACCTACTGGGATGAGAAGGAGAATGACTCTTTGTTGGTATTAGAGGAAACGGAGGTAGAAACTTGGCTAGGGAGGATTACAAATACTGGTCCCTTTTAGAGGAAGTTTCTTGGAGGCAGAAATCCAGAGAACTCTGGCTCAAGGAGGGAGACAAGAATACGAGTTTCTTCCATAGGATGGTTAATTCTCATAGGAGAAGGGGTATAAAAGGTCGAGTCGATGGGGCGGTTTGAAGATGAGGCTTCCGTAAAGAGGAAGTGGCGGCCTCTTTTAAGTAGCTCTCTTCTGATCACGGAGGTTGGGCGCCCTTGTCTTTCTGGTCTCAACTTCAAAGAACTTGGTAGGGAGGCGGCTGACAGTCTTGAAGTCCCTTTTACAGTAGAGGAGGTTTTTGCAGCGTTATCGGACTTGAATGGGGATAAAGCCCCGGGCCTAGATGGCTTTCTTATAGCTTTTTGGCTGTTTAGCTGGGATTTCGTGAAAGAGGAGGTCATGGGATTCTTTAAGGACTTCTTTGAGCATAATAAGTTCGTGAGAAACCTAAATTCTACCTTTTGGTTTGATCCACACAAAGGGGGAGAGGTACGGTGGATATTAAAGACTTTAGACCTATTAGCTTGGTGGGCGGTTTATATAAAGTTTTGGCGAAGGTGCTTGCTAACAGGTTGAAAAGAGTGGTAGGACAAGTAGTGTCAACAGCACAAAATGCGTTTGTGGAGGGAAGACAAATTTTAGATGCAGTGTTAATTGCTAACGAGGCTGTAGATGCTTTATTGAAAAGAAAGGAGGAAGGGCTTATCTGTAAGCTAGATATCGAGAAAGCATATGATCATCTAAAATGGAATTTCTTGTAGTGTCATGGAAAAAAATGGGCTTTGGGAGGAAATGGTTGTGGATTAAATGGTGCATCTCTGACGGCGTTCTCGGTGTTGGTGGAATGGAACCCCCTGCAGTTTCTTAGGGAGTTCTCGGGTCCCAGGCGAAGTCCTCTTTACTCCGCTATCTTTTTGTGTTAGGGATGGAGAACATTGGTATTTGTTATAAATTGAAGAGCATTCAGGGGCTTTCTATGCGAATTTGCTATATAGGGAGAAGAAGCGGAGAGGGAGTATGGTGGTTTCCATTTGTTGTATGCGAGGCGACACCCTTCTGTTTTGCGGGGCGGATCAGTAACTTACACACCTAAGTTGGTTGTTGATGTGGTTTGAGTCTATCTACGGCGAGGATAAATTTGAACAAGCGAAATTATTTCGGTGGGAAGCGTTGCAGAAGTGGATTCTATGGCGCTTGAGGAGTACAGGTGGTCGGGGCATTGCGTCATCCTATTTAGGTCTTCCTTTGGGGCCCTCATAACTGGTGAGTTTGGGATGGCATTAGAAGGTTTAGGAAGAGATTGGCTTTGTCGGAAGAGACAATATATCCCAAGCGGGAGGATCACTCTTATCAAGTAGTACTACATCGAGCTTACCCATATGCTTTATTTCTCTTTTCGGATGCACAGGCAAGGTTAGATTACGCTTGAACAAATCAAAAGAGGTTTTCTTTGGGAGGTGCGATTTGGAGAAAAACCTCATCTTGTGCAAGTAATTAAACGGTTGTTCAGACAGAAAAATAGAGAGTCTAGGTATTAAGAGTCTCGCTATTTTAAACAAAGAATTTCTGTTGTGTAAATGGATTTGTGTTTCGCAAATGAGAGAATCACTGCTGGAAATGTCATTAGATGGAGTTTAGGGGAGGAAAGGGTGGTTGGTGCTCGACTAGATTCGAAGGGATGCTTGATTAAAGTGCGGAAGGAGATTGAAAGGAATGGGATCTTTGTCTACCCACTTTTCTTCTTTCTCTGGGAATGGAAGGAGACTTCGCTTTTGGAAGGATGCTTGGAGTGGGGAAGAGGCCTTTTCCTTCTCTTATCCCGCCCTTTTTGCCATGGCAGCTAATAAAGAGGTCTCTGTAGCTGATGTATGGGAGCCTTCATGTGAGGGTGGGGTTTGGACTCCCTGTTTCGTTAGGCCTTTTAATGATTGGGAAGTGGAGGAGATTGAAATCTTACCGAGCCTTACAAGATAAAGAATTTTCTGGCAAAGATGATTTGATGCTTATGAGAGAAGCTAAAGATGGGTGTTTTTCGGTGAAACTTTTACATAAGCTTTGTTTAGGTGGGGTCGATTGTTTTTCCCAGCGAACTATTTGGAGTAATTGGGTTCCAAGCCGAGATGAGTTTGTAGGGAAGGCAGGGCGAGTGTTGGCTCTTGATCGGAATTAAAGCGGGAAGGGCTCTAGCCAATAGATGTTTCCTGCACAGTAGGAAGGATGAAGAGACGATTGACCATTTGTTATTACAATCACTGTGGCTAGGTTGTTATGGGATCTTTCTCTTGCTGGCGATTTTGAGGTAATTAGATTGTTCCTAAGTCGGTTTGAGAGCCTCATCTCGTGGTGTGGCTCCTGTGTGGGAAAGAGACGGAAGAAGGCTTGGATGGCAACGCCCCTAACTTTGTTTTGGACTATTTGGCGTGAAAGAAATAACATTGCTTTTGAAAATATGAGCTTTAAATTTCCCGGAGGATGAAGGCCTTATTCGCTTTGTAATTATTGGTGCAGTCTGAATATGTCTTGGTAATAGGTGAATCCTTGGATTGATTTTGAGCTTGGTTGGGGTGTAAGTGAGGGTGGTGGGTTTAACATTTTCCTTGACCACTTTGTGGGTCCTTCTTGTCAGTCTATGATCTTCTTGGTTAATCAAATGTTACTCATAAGAACAATAAATTAAATCAGAATAAATAAAATCCGTATGAATGGGTTTATAATATCAAACATCTTGATTTTCTAGTTTGTTCTAATGTAGATTACGAATTGGATCGTTGTCTAAATATTTATGATACGATTTGTTAATGAACCGTGACCGCGATACTGTTTAACGTTGAATCGAAATGAATTCAAATTTCATTATTTAACTGTTGCATAAATGTGAATAAATGAAACCTGTAGTGAAATGATTGTAGTGAGCATCTCGGGGATCGTGGGATGACAAATGGATGGGATGATTCAGTTAGAAATGTCGCGATGTAGAGACAAGAATCTGACCAGTGATCACAATTCCTCGTTCTTTCTCAATTCGTTACCGCAAGGCGATGCCATGTTGAGCCTCAGATCTCGTCATTTACTCAGGTCAATCTGTCCTCTGTTCAATTCTTATGTGATCTTGTCGTTGAATCCAGAATCCGGGAATATTGAGATATCATTGTTAAACAATCTGTGAATTAACGTTAAATGGATTATACGAGGATTCGATTTAGATAATTTTTCATCCTCTCTGTGAATTTATAAACATTTTTCGTCAACCAGAGTGGACGTTTAGCTTACTTCTCTTAGTTCATGTTTGAACATGAAATTCCTGTATTTAGGGTTTGTGTTCTGGGAATCCGCATGGGGTTCTCACTAGGCTTGTTCGATTCAGATTTGCCTAATCTTGATCAATGTTGCATTTGAAATCATCTATGCTATTGCTTTAAAAAAGTCTGAGGTAAACTCAGCTCCCGGTTCTTTTCTTTTAGGTTTGCGTGATGTCTAAGGGAATTGTAGATGTTCCTCCCAAGGGTGGATTTAGTTTCGACCTATGTAGAAGGAATGAAATGATGTCGAAAAAAGGTGCCCAGACTCCACCTTTTCGGAAGACAGGAACCACTATTGTTGGGCTAATTTTCAAGGTATGTGCGTGTTTTTTCCAATCATCTTAGTCTGTATCTGTTTAATTTGTTCATTTCCTTTTTAATCTATTCTAGATCTCATGATGATAACTCTATTAACCGTGATTAAGCACAAAATACGAAGGGAAAATATAATGCAGTTCTTATTGGCATCTTTCTTCTGTACCACCTATAAATTGTTCAATTTTTCGATCAATATATTGCTGTTTACCGATCAAAAAAAAAAAAAAAAAACACCTATTTGAAGAAGAAATTTATTGAACAGGTGGTGATCTTTAGTTGTGAGCTAATTCCAGGTAGTTGGCTTGGTCATACGTAGACCATTATGTGGTCTAAATCTATTCAAGTTATATTTTTTCAATTTTTTGCTGCCTATCTTTTTATATTGACACTTTGGTGTTTTCATCATTTAAATGTTTGGCACACTCATGACTTATGGACAAGGATATGCCTAAATGTACCCACTAAAATGGACATGTCTTTTGATTCTCTGTTGCACCCTAAATACTTTCAAAGCCTCTCTCTATATAAATGCATGCTTATAGACCCTTAGAAAGATGAAGATGAATTTATGCTTAATTCATTATGTTGGTGGATCTACAAAAAATTGGACTCTGGATCTTTCTTAAAACCTTTTTAGTTATATCTACAGATAAAGGTCATTTTTTCTGTTTTTGCTCCAGTCTGATGTTTGTTGTGGACTTCTTTCAAGAACTTTATTAAACTGCTCACTCCTGTCTACTTGCAAACTATGTTGCCTATCGAAGGACCTAATGAAAACAGTTAGTTTATTAGGTTGTATCACTTCAAACCTATCTGAAATTAATAGGCTGTTTCACTGTCTGATTGTGTTTCCCTTGCCTGGGGTTGGGAAGTGTTTTGGGCGGGTTCTAGTAGGGGATACCAGAAAGTATTACAAGCAGGTATTAATTTTAAATCTTGACTTGTCTCTTGATTGTATTACCCTCTTTTTACCTGGAATTTGAAGTGAAATTGTACTTTGGCTTTTTTGGGTGGGTTCTATCTCCTTTGTAGTTTTAATTTCATTCACTTCTTAACACTGTTTTCTCCATCTATATTCAGGATGGTGTCATTCTTGGAGCAGATACAAGGGCCACTGAAGGACCCATAGTTTGTGACAAGAACTGTGAAAAAATTCATTATATGGCACCTAACATTTATTGCTGTGGAGCAGGAACTGCAGCTGATACAGAGGCAGTAACAGGTACCTTTTGTGTTCTTTATGATGGTACCAGCGTGTTTTTATTTGTGCTTCTCGCTTCTGTTTCTTTTTGAAGCTTTGTTCACATCACTCTGAATAAGATCATTATCATTTTGTATATTTTTTTATTTTGTTTTCCCAGACATGGTTAGTTCCCAGCTGCAGTTACATCGTTATCATACTGGCCGAGAATCAAGGGTTGTGACTGCTCTTACCCTTCTGAAGTCTCATCTTTTTAGGTAAGTGTATATTTTAAAAGTATTCCCCTTAGTAGTGTTATACTATTTTTTTTATCAGACCCTTAGTAGTGTTATATGTGTAGTCTTGTGCAACTGGATGATGATTTAAAACAGCCTAACTTTTTGTTCATTGTCCAGCTATCAAGGTTATGTTCAAGCTGCTTTGGTGCTTGGTGGAGTTGATTGCACTGGACCACATTTGCACACTGTACGTTGGGTTCTAAACATGAGCATTTGAACCATATATTGTTTTCTTTTTACATGGCATTAGCATTCATTATTGAATTATTGATTGCACAGATCTACCCCCATGGATCTACAGACACACTGCCTTTTGCTACTATGGGCTCTGGTTCTCTTGCTGCAATGGCTGTATTTGAGTCAAAGTATCATGAAGGATTGACTGTAAGTGTCATACTTTGGTTTGGAAATTCTTAGAACTAACTTTAATATGTCTAAGTTTTCACTTGTTGCTAAATGGAAACTACTTATGTTTTCGTAAGAGTTTTTGTGGAAGATACATTGGTCGTAGTTAAGGGAAAGCTGAGCTTCTTCACAACCAAGTGATGCTATTTGTTATAGAAATAGATGATGTGTTTTGTTTGTTTCCATGGAAAATGAGTTTCCAAGTATTTCTCTGCAGAGGGAAGAGGGAATAAATCTGGTAAGTGAGGCTATTTGCTCTGGCATATTCAATGACTTGGGGAGTGGAAGCAATGTAGATGTTTGTGTAATAACCAAGGTTGGTTGGTTCTTCCCTAAACCCATCATGAAGAGTGATACTCATTTTGTATATTTATATCCTTTCTCTTGTTTGTTAGTATTTGCTTAGGAACTCCCTTGATAAGTTGCTTGCTGGTACAGGGGCATAAGGAGTACCTTAGAAACCACCAGTTGCCAAATCCTCGCACCTACGTGAGTTCAAAAGGATATTCATTTCCCAAGCCAATTGGTTAGTAACTTTACCTGACATCTCTTTTTGCTTGCTACCTATTATTGCCTTACAAAAATCATATGACTCTATAATCAATCTTGTATTGTTAGTTGTGCAGCTTGGCTTTATTATTTTGAGTCTCAATAAATGATAAATAAGTTTTTTTCATTGGAAAAATGGTACATATAACATTGATTAGGTTTAATTGGTCATCATCACAACTTCCCCATTAAAAGAAAGGGCATCAACTGCTTTTATGTCATTGACATGATCAAACTCAGCTCTTAGCCACTTGGTCATCATCACAACTGCTTTTATAGGTAGCAGGGTATTTGCTACCTATAAATCATTTTTAGAACTCTGGCCAAACTCATCCTAGTTTCCGTTCCAGAACATGTACATTCCTTGATTCTATATTCCTGGATATAACATGTACCATCTCATTTTCTAATTTTCTAATTGTATCTCAATTGACATGTAACTAGGGATGAAAAATTACAAATAAGCCATCTTGTATAGTTGGTATGTAAATTAAAAGTGTTTTTTGGTTTGTTTTTATTACAAAAAAAATTGATGCTGCTTTACTATTGTTGTAACAGAGGTTCTCCTGACCAAGGTTACTCCACTGAAAGAAAAGATGAGTGAGTTTGAAGGTGGAGATGCAATGGAAAAAGTGAATTTGTGTGATTGGACTAAGTTATGGTTTCTTCAATTTCTTTTATGCTAAATCAAGTTTGAGATTTGGATGAATTGTTATCATATTCAACTTTCAGTCTTTTATGCTAAATCAAGTTAGAGATTGGATGAATTATTATCATATTCAACTTTCAGTTTTTAGTTCTTTACATATTATACTTCCTTACCTGCGCACATTTGAGGATCCATCATTTGTTACACCCCTTAAATTTTTTGGAAAACTGAGGTAAAAATGAACATTTGTAATTGAATCTATTAGGATTCTACTGTTATATATGGAAAAGATGTGATCCACTGCACAGAACTGCACTGTTAGACCACAAAAATAGGCTTGACTAGGGCCAAGATCATCGGGTCCTTGTGTGGGAAATAAATTGGATAGCACTGGTCTTAGACCTGAAATGTAGGCTTGCTTGTTCTGAACCCATCTGATCCTTGTGTGGGGAATAAATTGGGTTGAACCAGTCTTAGACCATAAATGTAGGCTTGACTGGACTGAGCCAGAGCCACTGGCACTCTTAAGGCTTTAGATGCTTCAGCCGCCTGTTGAAGGAGAAGTGCAATTGACAGAGTGCTATTTGTTGTGTTTCAGAGCTTTTTAACATTCTTGACATCTTAAAGTTACATCAAAATGGCAGTAGCGTGCTCTGCTTCCATCTGCTAGCAAACAATATTACATAAATGTTATGGATTTAATTTCCTTTTCATTTCCAAAGGGAGATTGGGCAGGACCATGATATCTAGAAATGCAATTGCAAGAATTTGAAAACAAGACAGATAAAAGAGCAAATTGCAAGTTGATGAGCCCATTAGAATGATGAATAAATAAAGTGATTTGGACCTTCTTTTTATTGTGCAATTTCTCTGAAAAAAATAGAAGGAAAATCTCTCTTTCAGGAAGTATAGAGGCATGCGACAGACTTTGTGTTTTCCTTTTTCAGATGTCATGTTTAGGTCCATTCACATCCAAGTTGGAGCTGATCTGAATAACAGGTCGTGTTAAGATATTTGTGGCATTTACAATCTTGAACCACTGGCTCGCAGGGTCACACCTATTATCTCCATTCAAGCATTTGCAAGCATTTGTGACAATATTATTGTTGGAGGAGTCTATATCCAAGCAAACTGTGGTACCATCGTCCAGCTTGGTTGCCAGGTGCATTTTTGAATCTGAAATGGTTTCCCAATTAGAACCAGGCTCAGTGCATACAATACCAAGTTTTCCAGGCTTCCCTGGCCCATATGCTTGGAGGCAGAAATATGTTCCCTTCATCATCAAGGTCTTCTGGGGGGTGTAGGTCCAGGAATCCGACTCCATGCAGGGGCCCAGCGTTAATGGATCAAACACTGATTTCCTTACAACGCAAAGACCTGTTGCAGGATGAAAAATTGCTTTATGTGGTTTGGCATCGGACAGACCTGGCCCTGGCATTTCACATGAAAGCAAGCACACGAAATTTAAGGAAGGACAACAAGCAAGCAAATTTGCCTTTGGGAAAAAGTACACATAACATAGAACCATGTACAGCAGAAGGAGACTGCAAGGCAGAAATCCTGTCCAGGAAGCTTGAGTTTCGGATTCCACAGCAGTTCCAATTCAGCATGCAAAATATCAGTTTCTGATACCTTCTCTTGTATAATAACTCCCTATCAGCGTCCATAGCGCCCAATCGAAGTCAGTTCAGCTGCCAGTCCAAGAAGCAATTCAAATACCTGTGTCATTCATTCATTGCCTTTGATCCACCCCAAACTCACTTATAAACAATGGCCACCCCTTTTCTAGCAAAACCCCTCCTCTCCCCATTATTCTCCTCACCACTCTCCCGCACACCTGGTTGGGGTTGCCGGATTCCCAAGCGCTCCCATCCGTGAACCCATACCAATGCATCTCGAACACTAACTTCCCCGTGAATGTCAATTCCAGCTCTTGCTTCAGGACGAACGACAGGTCTGCATCATAATTCAAACCAGAGACTATGACCAAAACATCCGGGTTTGCTGAGTGCACGGCTTCAGCTCCTTTCTGCATGTACTTGTACCAGTCTTTCACATTCTGCTTGGGTCCTCGGAGCTCATTCCTCAAACTCATCCCTACTACATTGGCGACGCCCCTGAACAACCTGGCCATCCGGGTGAGGCCCTCCACCCATAAGTCCGGGTCGAAGTACTGGTCGCCAAAGCCGTGCCGTCAAGCTGCCTGCCTTTCAGCCCGGCTTGCTCAGGTGATTGTCTAGTATCACCATCACATTGTTGTCCGCAAGGCCGGACACCACTACCTGCCATAACATATATATTACTTACTTATCACATCAGTCATCAATACAATACAAAACCGCCGTTGGTTGGGTCTGGACCTTCTTGCCCATTTCTGGTGTTTTATTATCATTCAATTGACCAACAATCTTATCCATTCTTAGCATTGTACGTGGCATCATAAGGCCTTTTTTTAAGAGCATTAATAACATTATTGTTGATCTAACATGGGCCCATCATTCCACTAGCTATGACCAGAATTGTTAGTGGCATAAGACCTTTTTTTTCCTAGCTGACATCATAATTGTTGATCTAATTAGATGGAGCCATCGTTCCACTAAGACCAGAATTATTCTAACATACAAATATTATTTTCTTTATACGATGGGCTTAGACGAGCTTTTGTTTTTTTGGCTTTCTATTGAAAGCAAATTTGCTTTCAGCTTTTTTTATTTTTACTTTTCATTATTTATTGTTGAATTTTTGAAATATTTGGTTAAATAGAAAAAAATCAAAATATTTACTTTTTTCTTAATACTTTTTTGAATATTTTTTCTATTAGGAAAAAACTAGATATTTATAAGAAAAATATATATTTTATGATCTAATTGAAACCCTTATGATCCATTTCATTTCATGCTAATTAAATATATATATAATTTTTATTTAAAACTTCATTATCATAAAAATTAAAATATTAATTTTTTAGAAAAAAGCAATGATTAAATCTTAATTATTAATATTTATTTAAGAAGAAAAATTTTATTTAACATTAAGTGAAAGAACAAAAAACAAAGGCAAGCTTAAACTTATTTCACTTTTTCTTTGAAAAACTTTTTTTTTTTTCTAATTTTGAATTATTGCAGATAAACCTAATAGTCAAAATCCTTGCAAGGCTATACAAATTATTGGCATCTTTTCAATGATTGTGGGGTATCCGGACTATGCGGATAACATGATGACAACAAACAGATAAGCTTTCTTGCAAGTGCTTTTCACTGTCATTCTTCTTTTTTGGGCATACAGAAATTAGTCCAAGAATGAAGGTAATTAATTAAGTTGCGCACCTGGTAAGCACTTATGAGAGGAAGATCAAGCATGGAAGGGTTGTTGGCTTGGAAGCCAGCGATGGATTCAAGCAAGCCAAGCCTCTGAAAGGACTGTCTAACAGTGAGGGAGGCCAGTGATTGATTGGTGGCCAAAAAAAGAGGCCAAGTGAGCCTGACACAATTGAACCCCATGGAAGCAATCCTCATGGAGATCATTCCAACTGGCTGCTTGCTAAGGCCCTCCGCCACCACTGCTTCCAGATGGGTCGGCCAATTTACGCATGCCAGCTTCACCCTTCCGCCATCTTCGTCCACTATCCACCTTGAATTGGTGTAGAGTGGTTGAGCCCTCACAGGCTTCAGAAATGGAAGATATAAAACAGATACAAACGTGAAGAATAAGAAGAGGAAGAAGAAGAAGAAGAAGAAGGAGGAGAACCTCCCCATTGTGGGATTTGTATTGATTGGTTGTTGGATAGATGGAAGAACTAGAGACTCATAGTATTCTATTTATATTATGAAGAGGGTGACATGACCCCCTTTATTTTTAAATTATTATTATTATTATTTATTTTTTTGGGGTTGTTCCATTTTTCCTTTCCCTGTGTTTACTCGATCTACACAACCAAACAAGACTAGCTGCAAGCCTGCAGATAGGGATAAAGGAAAAGGTTTTGGCCTTCAAGTTTTAAATAATTACTTGCCTTGTTGGGCATGTGATGGGTATTTGGATTATTAAGATTGCTAGCAACTCCACTCCACGAGTTGCTTATATTTGTGTTTGTAACGGTAGGATAGATGATTATATTTGAGGATTTTTTTTTTTTTTTTTACTTTTATTCACTTTTCATAATAACCTACTTTATTCTTGGTGAATCATAAATCTCTTTTAAGCCATTTAGCTATTCTGGCAGAGCGGGGTTTTAAAGGCGATTAGATTTGAATTTAACCCCCAAAGTAGATGTATTATTATATGTAAGTAAACACGAATATGAATAATTTATAATTAATGATTAAGCCCTTAATCCTATCGATGCATGATTAGGATGATCACGAGCATCCAAGGGATGGAAACAAGGGCATTCCTCATTTTCTTGTTTAGGATACGATGAAGTCAATGTCAAGTTATTTATTCTGTCATCATTTTTGGGTAATAGAATCGATAAAGAAAAAAGAAAATATGAGTATCTCATGAAAGAAAAGGATGTCTTACAGAATTTGTAACGTAGGGCATGAAAGGAGCATGCTAATTGCTCATTGGTGTTGGAAACACGGCAAGTTGAATACATTTAGTGACGCATGCTGTACATTCTGTGCGTAAAAAAGCTAAGACGGTTGCCATCTTGATCACTTGAGGAGTAAGACATTTTTCCTTGGACTTTTGGGGCTTTGCCAAACTTGAAAGGCATCTCTCTCTCTCTCTTTCTCTCTTTTTGTGTTTGATCCTTTTGGACATGTGAGTTTTTAACCTTCTTTCTCTCTCTTCTTGTGTTTGATTTTTTTTGGCCATGTTAGTTTTATACCTTCTCGCTCCCCTTGTGTTTGATCTTTTGGGCATGTGAGTTTTTATCCTTCTCTCCTCTTTTATTTAATCCTTTTGGCCATGTGAGTTTTTTTCCTTAAATATTTATATATTGGTATAAAGTCAAGTCTAGTGTATGGGGCAAAATCAAAGGGAATTATGTTTTGCATGAAATTGAGACGGAATAATTTGAAAAATGAGAAAGAACCTTGAAACCGATGCACCAACTATCAATGTGTAAGGTATAACACTGATGTGATTCATGAGGCCTGGCTGGCGTTCGAATTTCGTTAGAAGGCTCTTTAGAAGGCCATTTCGAAGCTCGTTTATTAAGTTAAACGGTGAGCCGAGCAATCGTTTTGAGGCTCGTGCTAGTTAAACGAGGCGAACCGAGCCTGCCATATTCATTTAGTCGGATCGTAAACGGGTTTGTGAATGGGCTCGTGAATGGGCACATTGAAACCCAATTTCGTTAAGCTAGAACAAGTAGACCAAGGCTGCGTGAGCATGGAAGGCAGTGCGCGACAGATTTTTCCTCTGAATGGAGCGTGGTGGATATTTTAAATTTCTTGACTGTTGAGTTAATTGAAACTTATTATCTTTATCTTTTTAATTTAGTTGTATGTTGGGTATTTAGATAAATGATTTAACACAAATAGGGTTGTGTCGGTAGTGCTTCCCGGTCGTTTCGTTAAGTGGATTCATTCGTTTATTAAGTTAAGCGAGTGAGTCAGAGCAATGGCTGGGCTTGTCGATGGTAAATAGTACCGTGAATAAGCTGGCGCTCTGCTCATCAGCGGCAGCTCACCTGTCTTCATTCCGACTCGGGCAATTCCTTTATCCTTTGTGTTGAATCAATCCATTGTCCACCAATCAATATTGGATTAAAAAACAGTTATTTAAAAGTATTCAAATATACATAAGAGCATAGAAATTGGGGGTGTGTCCCAACGAAAACAGTATAATTATTAAAAAAACAAGGTTAATCAAAATATGTGTCTTTTAGGGAATTTATTTCCTGAAAAGTACCCCCAAACAGTGAGGGCTTGTAACTTGTCAATAGTTAATGTGTTCTCCAATAAATGATGGCCCAACTCCAACAACCCACCTTCAAAATAGTTTTAAGTTTTAACAGAATCGTATTTTTTATTTTTTTATTTTTGGTTCCATATTTTATTGAAATATAGGAGCTCCACCCATGTGAGGCCTCTCTCACGTACAACAGTATTTCTTTTTTTTTTAAATTATGTTTAATAATCTATAAAATTTTAAAAATATAAGACTAGAACCAAATTTATGTTTAATATTCTATAAAAAAAAATGTAAAAATATAAAACTAGATCCGAATTTATGTTTAATATTCAATGAAAATTTTTAAAATATAAAACTAGATCCAAAATTATGTTTATAGAATATTTTTAAACTTTTTTGTTTATAGAATATTAAAATATAAATTATACATAATATTTATATTCTTTTTATATTTATTCACTTTAGCACATCTTATTTATTCCTCATAAATTTATTTCATTTGAAACTTGAATCATGGACCCTCTTTTCCTTATGTTTACCTAAAATTTGATCAAAATTAAAACCTTGAAAGCATGATCGAACAAAAAATGAAGACCATAGCAACAGTCTATAGAATTCCACATCAAGAGCAGGTTTTCTAACGTTCCAAGGCTAGTTCTTGTGGAGTACTATTGAATTCAAATTGGTGAATCAAAGCATTTTGGAGGTTTGAAATTTTGGTTTTCATTGAAATTTTTCACAAAGTCCAGCTTTTAATTTAAATTTAAAAAAAAAAAATTTCCAAACATCTTTCCTACATGAGATAAGGGGACCATTTTGATTAAAAGTTTCAATTTTTATTTTTTATTTTTATAAAGGTCAATTTCAAAGAGAAAGGAGAGGAAGGAAGCAGGCAAAATCGATTGTCACCTTACATAATTTGTTTTGAAATAATATTTTAGACATGTCTTTTGAAAGATCTTAAACCTTAAACGTACCAAGCGAGAAGTTACATGTCCATTTGGAAACTATTCTTGAAAGCAACTTTCTATTCTTTGAAATTAAAAACAATTCTCTTACTTAAAAATTTAGAGGACATTTGTTTTTTGGCTTATTTATGAAAGCAAATCACTTTCAAATTTTAGACGGTTTGTTTTTCATTTTTGCATGACTTATTTATGAAATTTTTGAAATTTTATACCGATAGAAAATCTTTATTTTGGTTTTGTTCGGGAAAATGTCATCTTTTATAGTGTACAAAATGTCTTTTAAAATCGTATAAAATATTTCAAAATATTTTAAAACATGAAATATTTTAATTTGTTTTTCATCAATCTATTATTTTTTAAATTATTAATTTTATATATTCTATTTTAATTATATAAAATAAATAAATAAAATAATTATTTTTAAGAATGATAATAATAAATTATTTATCATAATTTTATCATGTTAATTTTTTGTAAATATGTTAATATGTTATACATATATTATGCAAATATTTTTTTTTATCATATCATAATAATAAAAGTGATTTGATAAAAAGACCTTTTAAAAAATAAATTTCAGAAATCTAATCATTCATTAATTTTTCACCTCAATTTGGACAAAAATACACTCATTGTTTTCTTGTAAAAATAGTTTTTTCTTTTCAAAAATATATTTAAATACATGAAATGGCAAAAGACATTTTTGTCCATTATAAGTCATTCTTAAAAAAAACATGGAAATAATTAGTTTTACAAAATTTGAGTTATTTAAGGTATTTTAACCAAATATTTCTTCTTCTTTTTTTTTGAAAAAAAATATAAAATTCTTTAAAAAAAATTAAAGTTATATCATCATTACACAAACAAGTACTTACTTAAATTATTTTATAAATATATTTAAGATGTTGATTTTAAGCATATAAAAAAAAAGTTTAATAGTTAATAAAAATATAATATTAAAAAACGATAGATTTATCTTATCTTGTTAAGTCTTGTTCAACATTCAAATAATTAAAAATTATATTCGGTATTAAGTAAAAAAACAAACGCTACCTTACTCTGATGATCTTTTGTCTAAAAACATGTTTTCATTGTTTCAAATGGAAAAGTGATAAAGAAAGAAATGAGAGGACTCAGATGAGAATCATTAAGCTCAATCAACCTCTCTCGCTTATCCACTTGAGTTAGGTTTTGTAGGCCATATTATTTCTATTTTAAAAAATAAATAATAAAATCGTTTTAACTATGAAAAATGTTTATTATTATTATTTTTACTAACATTCTATAAACATAAAGTTGGATGTAGTTTTATACTTAAATTTTTTATTGAATATTAAACATAAATTTGGATCTAGTTTTATGTTTTAAATTTTTTTATAGAATACCAAACATATAGTTTTATGTTTTTTAATTTTTTATAGAATAGAAAACATAAATTTGGATCTACTTTTATATTTTTAAAATTTTATAAAATATTAAACATAAATTTTTTAAAAATAAAATAAAACTTTTATCCATAGATATTGATATTTTAAAATTTTCTAGAATATTAAACATAGAATATTAGTTGTCAAAAAAACATAGAATATTTTTTAACTTCCATTGAGGAAATAGTTTGTGGGCAAAAAGAAAGTTTCTGTCTGCAATATACTCATAGATAGAAATATGGGTTTTAATTGATATATCAATGAATATTTTTATATAAATATGGATAAAATATAAATTATTTAAAAAAAATTAAATGATACAAAAATTTAAAATTTAATAAAACAAGTAAAAATGTATATAAGCATGAACAAGAATAAAATTATTAATAAATAAAAATATATTAATAATTAGCTCAAGGGTAAAATACTCACTATTAAAAATACTCACTATTAAAACATGTATAGAAGGGGGTCTCAGGTTGGAGTCCTAATAAATCAATTAAATATGAGGTTACATTATTTTGCTAATCATAGGATCTATAAGCATAGACATATTATATCTAAATTCATAATATTGGTAATAATATATACAACCTCAAAATATATTTATTATTAAAATTATTATTTCTTTTATTTAAATACATTTAATTATATCATATAAATTATTTTATATATATATATATATATATATTTATTTATTTATATTTATTTATATTTAAAATTTCATTTTTTTGAAACATATATTTGAATTTTCGTTATATACTTTTAAAAAAAAAAACATTAGACAACAAGTTTACTTTTCTTACAATTTTTTTATTTTTTACATTTTATTTTTATTTATTTACCCTTTTCCTTATTTTCTTTCTTACTCTCTGGCCCAGCCGAACCTTGAGTCTCTTCATCTTGTTTAACTTGGATAAAAATTTGTATCGTATTCTGATTTAAAAATAATTATCTACGTATATCGTTAAGAATTAATTCGTAGTTCAATTTCACCTCTAAAAAAATAATTATAAATTAGTTAATATATTCTGTGTAACAGATATCACTAACACTAATATAAATATATTCTTATAATAATAAATATATTATATTAGCCCAATAAATGTCTTAATAAACATAAGATATGATAATATATTCATTAGTTATAATAATATATTTATTGATCTAAAGTAATATGAATCATCTCATCCGATTAACGATTATGTATACTCTGATTATTTTAATTAGTGCCTGATACATTACTTTTCTCATTTTCTTCCTCTTTCCTTTCCTTTTCTATTTCTTTTCTTTTATTCTTCACTTCTCTTTTTATAGCTGGTGCACCCTTTTCCTTTTTCTTCACACACCACATTAATTTGAGCGAGAAGTGATATCCCTATCTTTCATCCGCTTCTCGCTCTTCCGTCTTATTCCGTCGTCTGATCGTTGACCGTTGAAGCGTGAAATTTCTCTCGCCTGATATTAGTAGCTTCTTAGATTTTTCGACCAAAGGTAAAAATCGCTGGCCTCTTCTTTGCACATCTTTGTTTCTAAGGTTTGTTCAACAAATAGGCAATAAATCGTCCTAATATCGGTTATATATCTAATATTTCGGTTCAAAAGCGATATTTCGTATCTCATCGATGATAATTTGATGTTGACCCGTTTTTCCATCAAGCGATAAGCGTAGTAACTTTCATGTCGAGAGTCGATCTCGGCCTTTTGATCGTCGATATATCGGGGCCCTATCGCTGAGTATCTTAGCAAAAGATATTGATATTTGATCCAAGAAAACTTCAGGTGTTTATGGCCCTAAACATTATGGTATTTCAAAATTATGGTTTGCTAAAACAATTTAACACATTTCAGACCGGTTTTCTTCTTTTTTTCCATGACATCTTACTAAATTTTTTTGGTTAAATAGAAAGAACTAAAACATTTGACTTTTATAGATGTTTTTCTATTTAGAAAAATATCAGATTTTTAAACTCTTAAAATTAGAACATGAGAAAATAATACTCAAAGAAAAAAAAAATTGAAACTCTCGTTGATGATTCGTTCTCTTACTAGTATAAAAAATAAAACAATGTCGTCCTCATACTAGTATAAAGAATAAAGCAATGTGTAGTTTTAAACAATTATTTAAATTTTATTTTCTCAAATTTAGATAAAAATTAAAAGATCAATTTATTTTTTTCTTTATTAGGATGATTATTTTTACTTAAAAATTAATTTTCCTTTTTTTACATAGCTAAATATAATGTAGTAAAACTATTTCTACTAGGACTTGAGCGAAACCACCTTGCACATATCGCATATTTTTAAAATATTGAGCGTTCTACGCTAAGTTAGACAAGTTAGGCGTGATGAATTTAAAAAATTAATTTTCTTACAAAATTTATAAAGCCCAATTTTTCTTAGATAATATATTAATTAAGGCATATTATGAGAATGATTTTCTTGTGTATTTTATTTTTAAAAATAACCTTAAAAATAAATTATTTATTATAAATTTGTATTTTTTTTATAAATTTGTTAAAATATTATATAATATTTTCATTTATTATGATGATAATGTTAAATTATCAATAAACTGATAAATTTTAAATTAACCTCTTTTTACTTCAAACAATCTTTTTTTAATAGATTAAGATGTTTTTTAAATGAAAAAAATTTATTGATTCGAACTAACAATACCTTAAGCATAATCTGAAATTTGTTAAAAGCAATAGAAGATGAAGCAACTGTCTGAGTTAATAGTATAATCATCAGTTAAGCTCTGAATTTGATAATAACTTTGTCTTTAAAGATGTTAATATGATGATATTTAGCATATAAAAACAAACAATCTAATACTTAATAGAAATAAAATATTATAAAATAAACAACTAAATATTTAATACCATTAAACACTATTCAATATTAAGTTAAGCAAAAGTTCTATTCAAATTTAAGTAAAAAAAAAAAACGGCACCTTGGTTTTAAATGTAATTGTTTTAGAGACAAGTCTTGTCTGTCGTGTTAATAACCAATTCAGATCATTTTTTACGTAACAGTTATTTTTTCATGTTGTAGGTCTAGTTATAATTTGCAATAATCAGAGGTTATATTTGCTAGTGTGTGTATTTTTTTTTCTTTTTGAAATCTATTTTCTTGGTATTATAATGTTGTAGTATTTTGTTATTATAGAGATTCGAACTTGGTTTTTCCCTTTGCCTCGACCCACTTGTCTGTGTGCGTATTTAAGAGTAAAAGAGTTTTACAAGTTAATGGTTGTAGTTTTTATAGGGATCAATGTCCAGCGAAAGCATAGATCATGATTTAATAAGATGTGTAATAAACTAATGTCATCATTTTTATGATTTATTAACCTCTTTGTGCTGGACCTTCCAAGCTATTATAGTGGCAACATATCTACGTATGGGTGTACCTAATTGCTAGAGACCAGAGAAGAGAACACTCGTGTATGTGTGTATATCCTAACATTATATAGGGTTACTTGTTTGACAAGCAACCAATCTCTACCTTACATAGTTTCTTGCCTATCAAATAACTAAACTCTTGCCTTATTGAGTTTCTTGCCTTTTAGGTAATTAATTAATGGTCTCGGTCACTAATTAGTTAGCCTGTGGATCTAACGGCAAGAGTTTAGTCAATGGGCTTAAGAGGTAGGGTTTCTTGCCTCTTAAGCAATTAATTAATGGGCTCTGTTACTAATTAGTTAGCTTGGGGATCCAACAACCCATTATTAATTTTGGGTCTTGATCAATGTTTGAGACCAAATGATGTATATGTGAATATGGCCAAGGGAATTAATGTGGTAAATACTCAAAAACTGATTTGAAACAAAAGTAAGTGTAATCAAAAACTGAAATGAAAAGTATTACCAAACCTTCGGCCCGCTTTCATGAGTGCGAGGGTCATGCAAATAATAAAGTGAAGCTCCTAAAATTCAGGATGTGTAACCCACGAGTTGGAGGTTCTCTCTAATTGAAGTGTCCACCACGATTACAAGGGCTCTTCACTATTTAGGCAATCAAATAGGATGTGAAATAAAATCAATTTAATTGAAGCAAAAAACTGATTTAAAACTAATCCTAAAAATCTACCAAATAAACAACTACTTAATTCTAAAAGGTATGAAGAGAGTCACTAGCGATGGGGATAATTATTCACAAAACAGTTTGCATTTCCTTGAAAGCGCAACAATTGTGAGTTGAATGCTAGATTTGTCTAAGAGCAATGTAGTATAGCTAGGATTTCTCCTGGCACTATACATTTCACTATCTAACACACCATATTCCTTTTTAGGACAAATGGGTCTAAAAAGCTACTTGTAAAATTTGACACTCTTTAAGATTTGATTGTTTTTCTTTTGATACTTCACGACCATTTCTTATGGTAGAAGAATTCTTGCCCCCATAGACGGGACTATGCAAGTCTTCTCGATCTAATTAGTCTTATACGTCATTAAATCTAATAAATTTTATATCTCCTTGATTAGATCTTTGCTAACATGGGATCCAAGATCCTTCTATCAATTTGAGTGAGACACTCCTAAACATTAAGCGGTACATCATCTAATTAATCCTCACACCACGAGTAAATTAGCGATCTATCAAAGTAATCTTTTAGAGTTCGTTGGATTAGTAATATTAGTCTAACATACCCACACAAGTTCTTGTCTTTCTTCTCGCGAATCTCCATCTCTGTGTCACTCAGAGGCCCTCCTGAAAATCAGAGCAAAAATACAGCTCTTTTTTGGGTATAAACTACTAATATTCTGAACAATTAATTATATGAACAATATCAATTATATAAAATCAGTTTTCAAACCCACAAAATAACTTAAAAACTACAAATCTGAATATTCAACAATTAATCCCCCACCTCTAGAGGGTGTTTAATGTTCATTGCTGGATTCCAATCATCACCAATCAAACAAAAAGTAAGAAAATGAAGAAAGAAATCAAAAGGAGACAAGGAAGAAAAATCCGGTTGAGCTTCAATCTTCTCAACCAGTAAATAAATTGAATATTTAGTCTGACACAGAAATCTCTTCAATAGAAAATAAAAATATATCTAAACTACTCTAAGATCTATTAAAAATAAAAATACGCAAAAAATAAGAAAAATGGCTTGATTTAGAGAGAAAACCCATGAGAAGAAAAAAATCCAGATTTTAAGCTAATCTTTGTTTGAACATTAGTAGAAATATGAATATCTATTATACAGCACTAAAATATCTTCAATACAAAGAAAATCTACTCAAAATTACTACAGATCTGCAAAAAAAATCAAAATGCAGCAAGAAAAAGCTGGAAAAATGGCGGGTTTAGAAGCCCATGAGGTTCTCCAATCTTCTCGCTGCCCTCTTTACCTAAAAAACGAGTATATATATGGTCATAGGGTGAAATGAGCTTGAAAAAAGGCTAAAATATCAATTTTCGGCCTTTTTTAGTTTTCTCCAGTGTTTTTGGTCGCGACACCGTTTTTTTTTTGTCGCGACAGTTTTTTTGGTCGTGACACATTTTTTTCGGTCGCGACCAAGTTTCCTGGTCGTGACGACTTGCTGTTATGACGGTTTACGGGCGACAACTTGTTTTCTTCTCCCGACTGTCGGTATAGCTATTACGTTTTAACTTCGGATTTGTGTGTGAGTCTCACTCGTTGGGAAGCTCTTTGAATGTAGAATGCAACAATGAGGAAATTTGAACCATTTGATGTTCCAGATGGTACAGAAAATTTATCTTCCCAGTGGCGCGTTGTGAGACTCAGTTGACTCTTCTTTGGAAATATATTGCTCATTGTTGCCTGATGCTTTCATCCAATAATCCTACAAAACCAAGTTTAGAGGAAATTTTATGAGTTTTACATGAATATGGATACAAAATGCACAAAATAGCATGTGAAATGAACTCAAAACATAAATGAGTTTTGCACTCATCAATCAACAACTCAGATTGTTTCTAAAGCATAAATCTAACAATCTCCCACTTGCTCAGAAGCAAGTCTGGGACCGTTATCTTATCCGGTGCTATTCCACTAAAAGCCCAGATGTGAACTTCAAGATTAATAATGTACATTTTAAATGTATCTTTCCTTTGTAAAATATTGATAATTAATCGCAAAGGTTTATGTCAATTGATTGATTATTTATTCTCTTAACTTATCAGTTTCTCTTACAGATCCAATGCATTGGCTAGTGTCTTTCAACATCCAAGTACCGAAACACATTAAGATGATATTTCATACAATACTGATAATTAATCTCATAAATTCTAGTGGTCAAATGATCATTATTCCCAAATCATCAAGGTATTGGTCTTTAGAAAGGGACCTCACTTATTGATAACTCAAAGAATGACAATTACTTGACTACCTGTTTATAATATACTCAAGATTAAAAAAAATAGCATAACTAATATTGATTAAAATTTAATTCCTTTTTACAGAATATTACCTTTAATTAAATCTCTCTTAACCATCTCAAAATGAGTACAACATAACTCATTTTAATATTCTACAATAACCAAGACAAATTATTTCATAGAATATTACATTCTAAATAAAGTACTATTTGTTATCAATTGTGAGACAATTCATTAATTATGAGAACCTATGACCATGTCTTCTATGGACGTATCCATATGATCATATACTACATAATTAATTTGGACCTTGAAACAACATGTGTATAAGAATTTAAGAAATTCATACCATCGAAAAATGAAATTACATTTAGTCTTGCTCCTAAAGCATAAATGTAGCCAACTCCCACTTACTCTAAAGTAAGCTTGGACACTCCTAAGACTCATACAATTTACATACTTACTCCAAACACCCTTTCAACTTGATCTTAGTAAAAGTGCGCTAGGTTCTCCCTGTATAATTTACTAGAGTCAATATCCCCTTGGAAATTAGAGTCTGTATAACTAAGTATTCCAAGACTCCCACTGGAATACACCAACATATAATCCTTCATTCTCTTTAGATACTTAAGTATATGTTTTCATTGCAGTCCAGTGTTCTTTTTCGGGATCTGATTTGTACCGACTTACGATTGCCATTGCATAGAAAATATCTTACCTAGTGCATATCATGGCATACATGAGACTATTTGTAGCCAAAGCATAAGGTTTCTCACTCATGAGTTCTTTCTCTTTGGGAGTTTTATGTAATTGTCCCTTAGAAAGATGAATTTCATATCTGAAGGATAGAAATCCCCTCTTGGAATTCTCCATGCCAAAACTAGCCACTTAGAAGCTTGGGACAGAGCTAATACCTTATTCTTCCGATTTCATAAAAGTTTGATTCCTAGAATATAGTTAGCTTCACCCAAGTCTCTCATGCTATTTCAGGTAACCCCTTTCGTCTAACAACACCTTTACATTGTCTCCAATTAACAGGATGTCCTCTACGTAAAGAATAAGGAAGACTACCACTGTACCTTGAATCTCTTATGCACACATGGTTTACCAAGGCTCTTTTTCTTGTAGATCAACTTGCTTCCAATGGGTTTTTTACCCCTTTATGAGCTTCTACAAGAGATTATATTGAGTTTGAACTCATAGATTCCATCTCACGGTCCATTGCCCTTTTCCACTCTTGTACATTAACATCCTCCAATGCTTCTTCGTATGTGGTGACTTGATACATCTTTCCTAATAAGGAATGTCTTGCAGGTTTATGTGTTATCCTCCTAGTACAAGTTTACTGCATTGGTTGTGTACATACACAAAAGTTCAATTTAATGGTTCAAGTAGATTTCCAATCCCTTCATTATTTTCTTGTTCTTGAGTTTCTTGAATTTGGTCTTGAGTTGTTTCCTGTGTTTGTTCACTTTTGGGTACATGTTGTACATATTCCCCTCTTTGAACATCAATAGGAAACATGGGTGGAAAACAAGGAGTTTCATGTGGATCTTGAATTGAGTCAAGCTCTTCAAGAACTACTTTGCTCCTAGGTTTAAAATTGTTCATATAATCCTCTTCTAAGAAAGTGGCGTGAGTGCTCACTATTACCTTCTTTTCCTTTTGATTATAAAATATCCCACCTCTCATTCCTTAGGATACCCAATAAACATACACATTTTTGTATGAGATTCCAACTTTTGTAATTTATGTGCTAAGACATGTGTCGAGGCACCCCAAATTCTAATATGGTTAAAATTGGGTTTGCACCATTTCCATAACTTTGTGGGTGTCTTTGAAATAAATTTAAATGGAACCAAGCTTAGTGTGTAAATAGATGTTTCTAATGCATATCCCTAGAACGATGATAAGAAACTGAGCATCGACCTCACCATATCCATCCATTTTGTTGGGGCGTTGCAAGAGATGATATTTGATAAATTATCCCCTCTTTAGTCAAGTAAGACTTGAACTCTTAGGATAGGTATTCATAGCCTTGGTCAGACCGAAACTGCTTGATATGGATGCCTGATTTCTTTTTTGCCTCAACCTTATAGTCTCAAAACTTTTCAAAAGCTTTAGACTTATGGCACATTAGGTAAACATATCCATATCCTGAGTAGTCATCGATAAGGTGATGAAATACTCATTCTCGCCTCTAGCTTGAATGCTTATTGGTCTACACACATCAGTGTGTACCAATCCCAATTACTTAGTAGCACGATTTCCTTTGGCCGTGAAAGGCCTCTTTGTCATTTTACTTTCCAAACATGATTCACATACGGGTATAGGTTCAAAGATCAAGGAATTCAACATTCCACTTTTAACCAAACTATGAATTCTATTATGATTAATATGACCTAATCGCAAGTGCCATAAATAGGTTTCATTTGAAAACTTTCATTTTCTTAGACAAAGATTGAGTTATTTCATCATCGTATATCCATTGACATTAATAATAAGGATAAAGGAGTTAAAAAAATACAGATCATTCATCAATAATCAGGAGAGAATAAAAGTATTATTACTCTTTATCAAAACAGAGGAATTAAACTACACTATTAAACCATGTTCAATAAACAACTAATCGAAACCAAATTCCTTTTAAATCGGGAACAAATAAATGGTCTGATAAACATAAAGTTTTTAAACCACAACTCCACTAGTCCTACTGGCATTACAGAGACATATTCCCCGTTTCCCAATTTCAAGGTTCTTTGTCATTTTTTGAGTGGTCTACTTTGTTTGAACCACTCCAAGGAGTAGCAAATATGGTTAGTGGCTCATAAATCAATGATCCATTTATCATTGGAATTCTCCACCAAACAAGCCTCAACAACATTTAGACTACCCATCACTTCTGTAACTCCCCATTTCCCGGGGTCCGTTGACCACGAATCCTTCTGAATACCTGTGTATCATGAGACATATACATGAAATAAAATGGCCCACGTTAGGCCCATACATCCATACTCACAAAATGTATATTTTTATACAAAGGAATACAAACATATATTAGGTAAAATTCTAATATATGTTTTACAAAATATATCTATCAAGGCCACATGTCGGCTTTCTTCTCAAAAGCGGCCTCTAATGAGCGCCGTCTTCCTGAGCACTCCCTGTACCTGAAATAATTTTCCCTCGACAGGGTGAGCAATGCCCAGTAGTGGAATTATCCTACATGGGTTACTCCCCACCTAAGTGCACATGCAATGGTTAAATACAAACACATTCAAGCAAATACATGATCCCTGCCTTGAATATCTACGCATGATATGAATTAGAATGCTGGCTAGCCTTTCCCACTTAAGGCCCTCACGAAGCTCCTTTCACGCTATACCTAAGCCAAGTGTGAGAAAACACTGTTTTCAAAACAAAAGATTTTTGTTCTCGAAAACATACTACCGAGTTTTGGTAAAATCTATTGGACAACCCTCCGAGGTGAATTGCTGGGTAATTCTCCGAAACAGTCATGGGTTCGCCTCCGAGATGAACTATTGGACAACTCTCCAAGGCAATTCTTCGGAAAATCTTCCTTGAAATTCCTTTCACAACCATTTTCATTTTTCTTTCATGTCATGTACTCACACCTATTGATCTAGGTTGCTCCAGTGCATATGAAATGCATTATGCCATTTTCATACAACACATGCCAATATATCATTCATGCATTTGTTAACAAAATTCACATACTAACCACATGTTATTTATTCATAGCAATAACATCAAAATTAGCTCACATGAGCTAATAAACAATTCAATTTCCAATGGCTCACACACAATTATATTTCATATAATTCAAACATCATGTTAACACATTAAATTCAATGCATTAACATAATATTTTCCACACAATTCAAGCCATTCATTTTAAGCAAATTGTATGCAAATAACACATGGACATTTTCGGTCCAACAAGCAAACCGGGACTGTTTTTAACAGTCCTTAAAAATAGTGCGTGGGCTGTCCGCCGGACCTTATGTCAACTCTCAGTTCCACTTCTTTGGGCCAAATCCATGCCATTTGATTGGCTTGATTAAGGTACCATTTGATTCAATGCCCAGTTAGGGCAAATCGAGTGTCTCGAATCAACAAAATTTATAAAACCTAATACCTTATACTACCGTAGCATAGCTAATGCAGTATAGTGGTTCTAGGATCGTCCACAGGGATGGGTTTTCTTCATGCAAATGAATAATAGTGAAGTGCTTAAACTGGTGAATTTAATTTGGATTTTGGGATTTTGCTAAAACTTGAGTTTAGTTTGGTGATTTGAAAACTAAAATTAAAATGGTAAAAAAATGTAAAGAAGTCCTTGAAACTATTAGGTCCAGGGCTTCAGGTTCTTAGGGCAAATTAGGGTTTCTCGGGTCTTTCCTCGCGTTGGAAGGATGACCTATAGTCATCTCACGAGCAGGGATCTTGGTTTTAGCTATATAAAGTGACCCCCCCGAATAACTTGAGAATGGCATTTACTGTCAGAAATGGTCTTAGATAATGAAGACATTCCTCCTTGACCCACCTTCTAATAATCCATAGAAGATAACTAATGAATATCAGTGGATCTAGCAATAAGAATCCATTGAACCCTAAAGTGCAGTACCCGATCATTCCAAGGAGTGAATCGAAGGGGTTTAAACCTAAAAAGTTAAGGAAAAACCATAAATGAGCGGTAGATACCTCGTTGAGAAAATAGGAAAACCTACTTGAGTGCCTTAGGTTCCTTTGCAGGTGCCTTACCTGCTTCCAAGGAAGGAGGAGTTTTAGCCGCTCCCATCCTGAGAAAACCTTCTCGGAGGGTGTTTAACTCCCAAGAAAGTGAAGGAAAATGAAGAAGCAGGGGAGAGAAAAAGAGAGAGAAAAATGGGGCTTCCTGGAGAAAACTTCCCCAAAATTTCAATAATGGAATGAGGTTCCTCATACAAAGTCTTGGGTTGGTATATCAAGCCATACCCCATACAAAATTACCAAAAACTACAAATCCAAACACTATTACAAGGAGAAAGTAGGAAGAAAAACAAAAAGCAGAGAAAGAAATCAAAAAGTCAAAAGCAGTTGGAATAGTGCGCGAACGCGTGCGAGGCTCGTGGAAAGCATCCATTTCGCAACGAGGAAATTTTACCAAAGGGTGCGAAATTCCACGTGTTTGCGAAAATTGGAAACAAAATTACAAAATTGCCATTGCACCTTACATTACGCCTTTGCACTTCTTATAACTCATCCAATTTTTGCTCTGATGCTCTCATTTTAACTTGAATTCTTTATGAATGAATTTAGTTCTTCGGTGCAAATGGCACGCAAAAACAACAAAACTTGCCACAAAATTTGATTAGTAATGTCTTAGGTCCTTAACATGTCAATTAGGTTAATTATGCTGATTACTACACAAAAGTGCTCAATCCATGGAGAATTAAGGGCATAAAATAGCATTATTTAGGCAGTAATCACTTTTCCGGCCTCACAACACCCAAAACTACAATATAACACACATGTAAAGCACCCGAGGACCATTTTCAGCCCGAGATCAGTCTAGGACTGTCCAAAACGGATCCCAAAAATTCCAACATTACAGTCCCAAGTTTTGGGACCGACCAAATGACCACTCACGACCTCACACCATCCAAATCATTAACAAGGCTCTTAGCCAAAGAATAAACCAAGTAGGAGAAAACCCTACCTCCCGGAATTGTCGAAGCTCCTGGCGAGTACCGTACGTAGCTGCGGTGGGAGCAGCACGATGCCACCTCGCGGAAACCGGCGGTTCGATCGCCGAGAATTCTAGAGAGAATGTAGAGCTTCTCTCTCTAAAAATCCCACTATTTTCTCTCTCTTTCCTTCTCTCTCTCTATTTTGCTTCTTTCCCCCAGCGGATTTGGGAGGCGTGGGTCGAAGGACATCCTCATGCCATGTATCAAATTTCTATTGGCTCATGGGATTACACCTTATCCTCTTATCCACCTATTTTGGATTTTTCTCCAATGACATGATGCCATGTGTCCACCCATGACCCACACTTAAGCTCATGTTTGACTAATTCTGCACATGACACTTGGCACTCTGTGAGCCACTCAAAATGTGTCAAGTGTCCCGCACTACCCCCCTTGCCTCGAAAAACATGAAAATTTCGACTATCTCAGAATTCGACATGGTAGCTAGATTTCGCGAGATGATTCCATTGGTGAAGTCTGTTTCATTATCCGAGATCTAAATTCAGTTTGACAAGTACCATTTACCATTTTCGAAAATTAGAAATTTCTCGGATTTTACAACTTCCACAATACTGATGTGCCTCATCATCTTTATATAGTGGTCTTGCACATTTCTTCCAGTCATGTGAGTGTTCATTAGTGCCCTTATGGCTGCTTGTCTAGCAATAATACTACTTTCAACAAGCATCCTATCTAGATTTTGAACCATGTTTGACACATGCTCTAAATCATTGATTTGCTTCCATATATGTTCTACAATACTGGCAAGAATATAATAGCGAGCTGTTGTATTCGCATGTTGTCAATCTGCAAATTGCTTCTTAGTTTCCTTTGAAGCATTAGCAGCAAGCTCCTAAGGTTTCTAGGTTGTTGTAATAAATTTGATTCTCTAAAAAATAAGGACAATGTAAAGATTAGTTTTCCATAGGTCGTAATTACTTCAATTCAATGGTTTTTGCCTCAAAATTATAGCTGGAGGATTAGAGGATGTCATTTTTTGAAATAAACAAACAAAACGATGCAATCAACAAATAGGCCAATAAGTAGGTTTATTTATTGCAACAATATCCAAGTTTTCATTATAAACACTTACGTTGGGCAAAATAGTTATAACAAACTAATATTTTGACCATGATACAGAAAGTGTCCTACCAAGTCAACCCCTCGGAAACTCGAATAGTAACCC